>CM060913.1:207242309-208632309 GCA_030737875.1 Allium sativum
ATATTTACAACGTTAAAATGGTCAAAACTTCAATAGTCTGTGATTTAACTATGGAAGAAAAACAGGTGTGCAAAGAACGATATTATTTCCAAATGGAAATTTATATCGATCAAACATCATTTAACATTTATCTCCTTATTTCATTAATTTACTTATCTCATATTTCCCTTTATTCAATATTTCTTATTTTCTAAATTTGGAAAATATACGTTATTAACAATGGAAAACATTTCCCATTTCTTGTTTTCTTTATTAGAAAACATTTCTGGTTTCTTATTTGGAAAACATTTCCAAAGCTTCTTCATTGGACTTAGACAGATGTTTAAACAAACCATCGCAATGCCAACTCAAACCATTTCCTTTAATTACTAAATTCACTTAACCATCCTTTACTATCGAACCTTAACCATTCCTTAGTTAGAAATGAAGTCCATCAAGTTGGGGTAATACTACCTCTCAGACCTTAACTGAACAACGTTTCTAACCTTGAAATAGACAAAGTTCACCCTTCTAATTCTTTAACAAACTTCCTTAATTAACTCTCTTTCAAATCTTTTCTATTCGATAATTCTTTCCTTCGATAAGGTATATTCGATAACTCTATTCAATTTATTCTATTCACTTAACTCTTTTGATTTAACTCTAACTCTATTCACTTAACTCCTATCGAATAAACTATATTCGATAACTCTTTTAATTCTATTTGAATAAACTATAAATTCGATTAACTCCTTTTAATCTATTCGAATAAACTATATTCGATTAACTCCTTTTACTTTCTATTCGAATAAACTATATTCGATTAACTCATTTGCTTTAACTCTAATCGATTAAACTAACATCGATTAACTCCTTTTACTATCTATTCGAATAAACTATATTCGATTAACTCATTTGCTTTAACTCTAATCGATTAAACTAACATCGATTAACTCCTTTTAACTCGATTAAACTAACATCGATTAACTCCTTTTAACTCGATTAAACTATTCATCGATTAACTCCTTTTAACTCGATTAAACTATTCATTTATAAAGATTTACCTTTAGTAACGGTTCTTCACTTTACAAATGATTTCCTTCTAATAATAGTTTCCATTTTATAACGTTTATTCATTTTCTAAATATCTCCTATTTATAAATATTCCAATTTATAAATATTTCTTATTTATAAATATTCCATTTATAAATATTTTATTTTCAACTATCACTTTAAAAATATTCTCTTCACAACATTTCGATATGTTATGGTATTCAACATATCAAATCACGATGTTCAGTATCGTCCAAACACATAAAATCGACAACAGATTATATATCACATCATATATCACAATATATGAAAAACAGTAAAATAAATGTTGAGGAACCCAGTTAGGTTCCTCCAACCTGTTTCCCTGCATCACAGATGATAAACAATATAGATAACATCACTTTCAGTTCCATATGATATATTCTGTTAAACAGAATCAATATAGAAATTCAACTAACTGACTAGCAGTTCAATCAACCAGTCAACACACAGTCAATCAACCAATATTTAACAGTTCTAAAAATACAACATGAAATTATAAACTGTACAGAGTTAGTGAGATTTACTCACATTGGACGATCATCGTTGATAATGATAACCATCGCTTTATTTGATTCAGATGGACAATTTATTTTGCTATAAATTGTAATGAGCTTGAATTCCCTCCCAGTTAGTCCCATTGGGTAGTGTCCGTCCATACGATCCCATCGGATCCAATTTTGTGTAATTCTTTCTCTCCTCTTCGAGTAACAGTATGTTCAACTCAGTAATCCATGGCCGATCATCCATCTCAACTCCTTTTCTTTCTTTTCACACATTTTTTTTCTTTTCCTTCTGGCTAAACACTTCGTCCTACTACACTTGTAAACACGCAGATCGACTCCATCGTACATCTTCTCGTTGCAAATTCTTCTTCTTAGTTCAGCACATAAGAATCCCCTCCAGCACACAACCATAGCAGAACGATCTCAAGACCCATTCTTACCTTATATTTCAAACATCATTTAACAGAACTTCCATGTCCACTACTCAATCTGTACGCCTCTTTTCCCCTTCCACTATCCTATGAACCAATACCACCGTTGGATCTCCCTTCCAAAACCGCACCTCCTTGTCACCTCAACTCTGAACTCGATCGCTCTCCTCCATTCGTGTTCCCGTTCTAACCAAATAGCAATATTAATTCACTCCAGAAAACCTACATCGACCAACGACTTCTACTCTACACAGGCGTCGCCTTCACCACCCAGACCGCCTCCAAATCCCAACGCAGATAGCAGCGTCGTTCCTCTCTCCAAGGGTCATGTCACTCTAGTCCGATGCTTTGTCTCAAACTCGAGGAAAGCGATGCCCTAGACTCACGGTTTCCTTCAAAGCAGCGAGCCAAAACTCTGTCGCACTTTGTTGTAACCGCCTAGAAGTGAGGAGAATCATATAGAGAACTCCCAGATCAAGTTTTATGAATTAAGGAAATTTATCCGATTTTATTTTGAATTTCGAAGGAATTATTTCTCACGTTTTGAGCTGGATAGATATTCTAACGACGGAAATTTCCTGACTGAGGAATTAGGTTTTTAGTGTTTAAGGGGGTTATTTAAATAGAAAGGAAATCAGATATTTTGGTATGGTATTTACGGTTGTTTGAAGTCCACGTACCTTTTATGGAGTTGTATAGCTGTTGGACCATACATCTGTATGAATAGAATTTCTTGTACGATTCCTTAGTGATGAAGCTAGCTAGTAAGATATTTCCTTTCTTATTTTCTTTTCTTCGGTTAGCTGTAGCGTCGTAGACTATATGTTGCAAGATACTCTGCATTTATAATTTACATACCTACCTATATGTAAATATGTATTACATTTTCCTGTTCCTTGGCTAGGACAGAAATAAAAACACAATTGTGACGAGCGAGGTGTGTAACACCCCACGCCCATTAATGTCACTCACAAAGGGAATGCATTAACTTCCATGGAGGTTATAAGTGAATATAGAGCAGAAAAATTACAACAAGACAGATAATAAATAGTACTTGGAAATCTAAAACTTCATTTTATTGCAGCAGAAATTAAACATGTTTGTTACATCATAAAACCATAGATCATAACCAAGTACAATATCCATCTTCATAAAAACAAAATACATAATCCCAACAATACTATTATCAAAATAACTAGACTAAGGCATAAGATGGAAGACAAGTAAATGTCTATGAACTCTTAGGAAGATAAAGATAGCGTTTAAGATAACGTTAAAGATAACAGTAAAGGCACACCTAATTACTAACGAATGATTACTACACTGCACCGCACATTACTACACTACACCACACCAGTCACCCTATTATTTGATCCCACTTGCTTCACACAGAAACTTTATAAATAGCCTTACGTACCCCTAGCTGACTACATAGGTGTCGTCTGCCCCTATCTCCACTAGGTTTACACCACTACCCACTTTCGATCGGCTCCCTACTCTTAGATACCCGTGCTGGCCCCACAGTGGGGTGTATCACTCCCCTAAAGTGGGAACTCGATACAACTTGAGAATGCACGGCTTATACCTACAAGATGCAACAACGTCTTACCTACCAGCCCGGGTCCACACACGCATACGAAACCCGTTGGACTTGCGTTGCCACCGCTCCCCGTTTTGGCCTCTTACAGTCGAACCCAGCATGTGTGTCCCTGTAATGACCCGGATTTCGAGCGACTTTGGTTATCGACATAAGCTCGATGTCGATAACCAACACATCGAAAAATCCTAGTAATTAGTGAAAGAAATTAGAGGGTGAGGAAAGATAAGATAGAAAATTAGAATAGAAGAAGAAGAACACAACATCAGAGTAACACGAATCTCACAGCGGAACGAATAACATATAATATATGTAACATAACTTTGAAATATACATCTGTATTTGAATATACATCATTATCAAAGTACAGCACTTACAACACAGCGGAAATAACTATAGCTATATGATCCTGAAGCCTCCTGCTCCAGCTCTTCAACTATGTCTGTAAAATCCCTACTACTTGACTGCCCATACAAATTTAGGCACCCAAGAGTTTATGGAAAACAACAAAGTAAACTCCGGGTCAGTCATGGGACTGGTATGAGTAAACAGTTTAAAAAAACAGTTCGAACAAGTAAACGATATCTCATAAGACCACACCGCATAACGGAACGGGTTTTTCCCTTATGAGAATCCAAGATAACTTTATATCAAAAACCTTTTGATATTATAATAATGTCTATCAACCACAATATATATAATTATCTAGCAGAAACGCTTTCATCTCACGTTCTACATATATAGTATACAACTCAAAACCGCAAGCACGGATTGGGTAATGGATTTCCAACTATGACAAGGTATGAAACCACCTTTCGCTCGTGTACCTCTATAGAGGAATACACTGGGTTCAACAAGAACATCTTGCAACCCGGCCACACATGACCGACGACTCATTTCGCTTGAGCGTATCGAATGTATATCACCAACGGTTGGGATCAGCAGCCGTTTCCCGAATGGGACAACATCAACAATAGATTTTTAGAAGTAAATGAAACTCTAGATCAAGTGATTATACACCCTACTTCGGTGCGACCGACTTAGCCATGCTGCCTGCCCGATTTCTGTCATTTACCGGATGATGAGGCTAGAAGCTACGCTTTATCATCATACCAGATTCACTTTGAATGCCACATCATCAAATCCATCCAATCACCGATTGACATCCTCAACAATACATTATGTGTTAGCTAAAAGAAGTTTCCTTCTCCGCTTCCACTCTTGGTACGGTTGGAGAAATCAATATACGTGATCGTCTGGAAATACTTTGTCAGACATCCGTCCATACAAGTCACCCAGGAACAGGATGAACCAAAGGCACTATTCTGTAAACAGGATAGCCCTTGCATAACTCCGTCTTCAATTTCCTTTGGCATATATGATTCGCAACGCTTATGCCAATACATAGTGGTTCTTTGGATAATAATCCAACCGGTCTCTCCATATTAACAACGTTAAAATGGTCAAAAACTTTGATAGTCTGTGATTTAACTATCGAAGAAAACAGGTGTGCAAACAATGATATCATTTCCAAATGGAAATTTATATCGATCAAACATCATTCAAAATTTATCTCTTTATTTCATAAATTTACTTATCTCTTGTTTCCCTATATTCAATATTCTTATTTTCTAAATTTGGAAAATATATGTTATTAACAATGGAAAAAAAACATTTCCATTTCTTATTTTCTTTATTAGAAAACATTTCTGGTTTCTTATTTGGATAACATTTCCAAAGCTTCTTCATTGGACTTAGGCAGATGTTTAAACAAACCATCGCGATGCCAACTCAAACCATTTCCTTAATTGCCGAACCCTAACTATTCCCTAGTTAAAACGAAGCCAATCAAGTTGGGGTAGAACTACCTCTCAGACCTTAACTGAACAACATTTCTAACTTTGAAATTAGCAAAGTTCACTTTATATTCCTTTAACTAACTTCCTTACTTAACTCTCGTTCGAATAAATCTCTATTCGATTTATTCTATTTGATTTACTCTTTTTGATTTACTCTATTCACTTAACCCCTTTCGAATAAACTATATTTGATTTACTAACTTTATTCGAATAAACTATATTCTATTAACTCCTTTTACTTTAAATCTAATCGATTAAACTAAAATCGATTAACTCCTTTTACTTTAACACTAATCGATTAACTAACATCGATTAACTCCTTTTACTTTAACACTAATCGATTAAACTAACATCGATTTACTTCTTTTGCTTTAACTCTAATCGATTAAACTAACATCGATTAACTCCTTTTAACTTTATTCTCTAATCGATTAACTAACATCGATTAGCTCCTTTTAACTTTATTCTCTAATCTATTAACTAACATCGATTAGCTCCTTTGCTTTTTTTTCGAATAAACTATGCATTTATAAAGATTTTCTTTTAGTAACAGTTCTTCACTTTACAAATGATTTCCCTTTTTATTTACTTTCAAAATATTTCCTTTTACAAAATCTGTTGATTTTATAAACTCCCTTTATTTCAATATACATTGAAATAATTCATTTTACATCCCAGGGTCTTTTATGATATTTAAATATCGAATAAAAATGATCAACATCATTCCAACACCCATAATCCATAATAGATTATATAACACATAATATATCACAATATATGAAAACAGTAAAATAAATGTTGAGGAATCCAGTCGGATTCCTCCAACCTGTTTCCCTGCATTACAGATGTTAAACAATATAGATAACATCACTTTTCAGTTCCATATGATATATTCTGTTAAACAGAATCAATATAGAAAATTTAACTAACTGACTAGCAGTTCAATCAAACAGTCAACATACAGTCAATCAGACAATCTCTAACAGTTCTAAAAATACAACATGAAATTATAAACTGTTCAGAGTTGGTGAGATTTACTCACATTGGACTATCATCGTTAAATAACGATAATTGTCGCTTGATTCAGACGGACAATTTATTTTGCCATAAATTGTAACGGGCTCGATTTCACTTCCAGTCATTTTCATGACATTGCCCTCGTCCATACGATCCCATCGGATCTTGTTTCACTCAATTCTGATATCGTACCGCAAAGATACGATATTTACAAGTTAAATACACATTTTAAATTTAATTTAACTTAAACTTAATAAATTAAAATACTTGGGCTTACCCTTTTCTCTCGGCCCAATTCCTACTGCACCGCATATAACACGTCTCCCCTATGCTTCGAATTGAAACCAACTCTTCTTTACGTTTAAATAAAATCATCCTTTTACCCTTTTCTTTTTTTCTTTTATTATAAATAAAATATTGGGCTTACTGTACCAACGTTGGCCCATCATCATGTTTATATCCCATTTTAAAACTCACGTCACCAGCTAACACAATCCCGCAAGCCATTTCCGTTCCCCTTCCATACCCCCTGACGAACGCTGCTCCACCAACCTGACATGCCGCCAGACTCTGTTCCTCTTCCAAAGTCTGTTCTTCACTTTTATCATTTTCGGAACAGTGCTCCAAAGCTTCCCTTGGTCCAACGCCATGTACTTCCGCTTTAGTAATGTATACGCTTCACCCCTTCAATCCATGAACTAACAAATCCTCCACATTTCAACTGCATTCCCTTCTCCTCTCTTCACCATTTCCGCAAGCTTTAGAAGCCCCTCCCAAAATCAACGCCATCACTCCCTTCCATTTCATTTCCAAACCGTGGGCCAAACTCCCCTTCACGTCATTCTTAGATCTTCCCTTTTAATTCTCTGAAATCCCACTCCAATAATATTCATACGTCACGCATTACTATTACACAGCTCACGCACCAATATCCCCTCCCATCCTCAGCATTTCGATGCGTCCGTTGCCAGCATGCTTCGTTTGTTTCCTGCCAACTTTTTACTCCATGCAATTGCACTCGGGTTCATTTTTGTTTCCAATTTCTGAAACGCAAAATGGAGGCTGCACTGTATTTATAGTTTAGATGGACTCCTTTCCTTTTTTCCGTGGATATGTGAGGACCACGTATTCGGGTTTGAGGCCAAAGAAAACTGTCGGTTGAAGAAAAAGGGTGCGTGGACCTTCCTTTACCCTTTAAACATTGCAAATATGGACACCCCTTTCCACACGATATCCTATACATACGAGCCACGAACAACGAAAACAAAATTACCGTTGTGGTCAGCGATGTACCACGGTCCCAAAAATATAATAATACCGGTAGGTGGACTCATATTTTGAAACTTCAAAATGTTGATTTCAGGGTGAGAAATACTTCAAATAAAAAGTTGCTTATTAAATTAATTAAAAATCATAGTAAAATTCCAAAAATTAAATTATCACTACTTCCCAAAAGAACCTTGTCTAAATTCAATCCCGATCTTTAGTTATATTGAAATAGCCGTTATGGTCGATAAACGATTTTATAGCGACTATTATAAAATTTTAATTGGACATATCTCAAAATCTACACGACGAAATCCCGATTTTTCCCTTCCACTAGAAAGATATACTCCACCAGCTCCACATGTTTCTTGTTTCACAGAAATCCGATTTCAAACGAATCCTGTACATTCAGTTGAAGTTCAAATCGCCAAATCGTGAACCGCAGCGCCATTTCGAGCTCGTTTATTATTCTATTATAAACTATACATTCAACTGTCGACGATTGAATATATTCGTTATTCAAATTCAAATTCCAAGCTGAATTAAATATCACAGATGATCCGGTTCACACCATATCGTTATTCCAGCCAATTCTGATTATTTCAGAATTAAATATATTATTTAATTTATTATTTTAATTAAATATTCATCATTGTTTAATTCCACGACCATTTAATTTACTATACCACCATTGATATAATTAAATAAATTAATCATAATACCTCTGCCATTGCGGGTCATTACATTCTTCCCCACTTAAAATAATTTCGTCCTCGAAATTGCTAAAAGGTAGAGGACGACCCTATCGACTGGTTAGAACATATTTGTTCATTTTTTTTACTTCAGTTTCAACTGGACCAAATAAATTTTAACTAAATTATTAATTAGTTCTTATCAACGAAAATTTTCAAAAAACCTGAAAATTTTCTAACGCCTTAATCTTTGAAAAATTTCGCCAGCACCTCCTTTGTACTGGTCAATACGTCAAACTCCAACTCGCCTCTCTGGGCCATCTCCAATCCAAAAGAAAATCAAACAGCCAAGCGGCTTGCCAATTCGGCTCATCAAAATCTCATTCCATATGAATTATAAACTTGTACCTTTTGTCCGCATATCATTATATCCTTTCCACCTGTTATCAATTCAGCGGATATAAGGGTCATCCCAATCAAATTCCAATCTGCTTTTATCCACAACACAACCATTCGCTTACATCCGAGCCAAATATCATTTCAACTCGAGTTTTTTCTCGATTCCTAACTCTTAACTTGATTATCCTATTACACTTCAAATTTGAATCTCACAAATTCAATTTGTCTCGATATCATTCAAATTCAATTTCAGTTACCACTTAACTGACTTTACTTTAATTCAACTCTGCTTTCAAAATTTCAGTTAAATTTGTTTTTTAATTCAAACAGCCTTCCCTGGGAGTTTTTAAACAGTTTACTCTTTCCAAAAATAAAATTTTCCTTTTTGAAATTCAACTGAGCCCTTAATCAATATTCCATTAGTTAAATCACTTCTCTATTTCTTTATCAATATTTGTTAACCAAATATTTTCAATAACCATATTGGCCTTTTATGTCATTTGGAAAACATTTCCGAATATCGCCTTCCTTTATTTTCTAAACTTTAGAAAATATATGCTATTTATAATTGGAAAATATTCCAATTACTTATCTCTTTTTCGATCTCGTTTATTTCTATACTTAGGAAATATTCTTTATTATATTTCCAAGATTACATTTATTTGGGTTAAAACGGATGTTGTGTAAAACATCGTTACGACAACCCAAATACTATTTTCATCTAACTCTTATTCAACATTGATCTTCGAGCCTGAATTCTTACTATTTATTTGTTAATAATGAGATCAATCAAGTTGGGGTATAACTACCTCTCAGACGTTGATTGAATAACATTTATAACGTCAAAACAGATATGACTACCTACTTGAATAATCAATACTGTGACGGCCATGAATTTCGCTCGATCCGAATCAGTCGTTAAACCAATCTAGACCGTTCGAAACCCCTGACTATTTGAGAACAGGACAAAACAGAACACAAACAAAAGAACATTTCGTTGCTATTACAACAATTCCATCAGATACAAGAATATACAGAGTATAATTGAATACATTCGACAAATATCAGAGATTACAATAAATTACATAACAGCGGAAAATAATACAAAGCACAACTGAAGGTGATATACAGATACAGAGCTTTCCGGATATCATTCCAGCTGTAAACCAGGATCCTGTGAATATAAATCTGCAAAACCAAAACTACTAGCTGCCCGTGCGGAAAATAGGGGCACCCAGAGTTTAGGTTAAAACAATAAACTCCAGGTCAGTCATGTGACTGGTGTGAGAACTAAAACAGTTATTAAAACTTTATTTGAAAAGAGAGTAATTCAAGGGACCACGCCGTATAAGACGGAACAGGTTTCCTCCCAAAAATACCAGTGCATAGAAAAGACAACGCAATGCTTTTTCGAAAAATGAAGCTATTATAAGACCCAGGTCCCATCACACAATGCATCGCAAGCCGGAGGATAGGGTTTTACCTTATAACAGCCAAACATGCTTGATACGTTTAAAACAAATCATTTGATACTATAATAAGTGTATAGTGTCAAAACATTTCAATCATAAATATAAATCATAGACGGCATGAGTGCCCCATCCCACTATGTCGCCATACTAGGCTCTACAAACAAAGCCGAAATACACGTATTGGAAATTTGATTTCCATCATGAGTCGAGGCAAGGGGCAAGATCCTCTCCGCGTTCGAGACACTCTAGCAAATGTCCCAGGGCTACGCACTCTGGGCAAACCTTGGATGCTTCAGGGCCGGTCCTCACTTACGTTAGAGGATTAATTATGCCTGAACACACGTTTCCCGGTCCTTACAGACCTATAATCGAGGCGCCTCATCCAACAACCACAAAGGTGAAATGTATATATATGTCAGGGCTGGTAAGTCACTGACACCACCAAAGCTAGAAAGAAACGTCGTGCTCTCCCTGCAGTCCATATCCCGTTTTTGACTCATACCGAGGTGTGAGGCTCGCGAATTCACGTTATACACAAAGCTGCCACAAAGGCCGTGCTTTGATCATCAACCACAAGACTTTGCTTTTCAACAGAAGCCCTGATCTATGCATCTTAGCGTGCCACACAGGCAATTCATGCCATGCGACTGATGTCCATCGATATACAACCTCTGAGCTCGTACGTCTCAGAGAAGGGCGTTAAGCAAAAGAATAAATTCTCCGCCGCCAAACAGATGTATATTTAACAGAAATCAATCAACACAGAATAAAATCCAATGTCAGACACACAATCCATTTACAAGTTCGTTCTGGGTCTGAACGAAACCGGAGGCACTTTCCTCGCATATCCATCCATCTCCAGGTACGTCTGGACGACCACCAACTATTTCCATCCTCTTGGGTGTACAGCCCAATCAGGATCTTCAGTAATTATCCAAACGATGTGAAGACTTCCGGTCTTCGACCACCGCCTTCATCTTTGACATATCGTCGAATCGGTTATTCAGAATGGGTGTAAACCCGGTCTTTCCGAACAACCCGCGTATATTGAAAACAAATGTTACACAAACACAACATACGCCTCATTCCAATTCATTAGTCACTAACCGCAAATTAGCAAGAGAACAATTTCCCAAACATTAACCCCGAAGGCTGAAACCAACATCAGATCAATACCCAGGAAACCATTCTTCTTAGCCAACCTACAGCTAGTTTCTAAATTCCACATTCCTAGGGAAAGGTTCCCATTAATTTTATCCAAGATAAATTCTTTAAAATTTATCCTGTAATCTTCCTTTGGATGTCGTTTCAAACCAAATTATGGTTTTTCTAAACTAGTCGAGATTAGGGAACCACACCGAAGTAATTATTTATTTTATTTCCCAATCCCAACTTATTCATCCCATGAAGCAAAACTGGTAATACTCTATATCTAACACCACGGTGTTATCTGTAAAATTAATTACCATTTCACGTTCAAATCTAATTAAAGATTTAACTATCGCTTTGGAGCAAAACTGGTAATACTCCATATCTCGCTCATTTTCTAAATTTGTTAATTTAGATTACAAATTCACATTTCAATCTAATTGCAGATTCGTTAAAACTCCTTTTACTGGGTTAAATTACTAGGTGTTATTTAAAACACAGTTCACGACAAATCCAAATTACATTCTATTTATTATCGGATTAAAGAACTAGTGTTATTTAAAACACAGTTCGCGATAATCCCACTTCAAATCCAATCAAATATATTAGGAATTCCGATTATTTAAAACCCCTTTTTAAATCTAATTTATTTATTTAAAAATAAAAACCCGGGTTTTAAATTGAGTTCAAACTAGTTCATTTCGATAAAAATCTATTTTTATCTTTTCAAATATGGAGTTTTTCACCCCAAAATCTTCCCAAATCATTTCTTATGATTTTACACAAATTATTACTATTTTTAATAATTTTATTAAGGCCCGTACAATCGATTTCCAACAATGGCCATCGAACTGCACTTACAGCGACCTTTTTCAAATTTGATTTGGACGTAACTCCAAATCCAACCGTTAGATTTCAAATTTCTAATATTCGTTAGAAAGCTCTTTTCGATACGAACCCAACGGTTCCAGTTTTAGGAGAATCCGACGGTCGGATCTCCCGTAATGTCCGTTTGAAATTAATGGTCGAAATTCACGAACTGCCGCGGCGCGGCGCGTTCTATTCAGGCCATTATATTATATATATATAGTATATATAATATATATTTCTTCGATTTTTATTTAAAACGAATTGTATAAATAGTTTTGAATTCGTTTCAAGAACCATTTCAACTTCTATTTCAATCCAAAGCAAAATTGAATTCTTCTTTAAAAATTCGTTTTAAAATTCATTTCTATTCAATTCAAATTTCAATTCAATTTGAATTCGTTTCAATTCGCTTTCTATTCAATTTGAATTCGTTTTCAATTCGATTCAATTCAAATTGGTTTTCTATTCGATTCAAATTCATTTCTAAATCTTTGTATATTCAATTCATTTCGAAATCGCTATATATTCAATTCATTTCGAAATCGTTATATATTCAATTCATTTCGAAATCGTTATATATTCAATTCATTTTGAAATCGTTATATATTCAATTCATTTCGAAATCGTTATATATTCAATTCATTTCGAAATCGTTATATATTCAATTCATTTCGAAATCGTTATATATTCAATTCATTTCGAAATCGTTTTCAATTCATTTCAGCTTAAACTGAATAAAATCGATATAAATATCGTTCACGTCAAAATGGCGTCAATCTAATCAACACGGCTTCATATATTTCTATTTCTAAATATTCTACCTCAAATATTTCTTTTTCAAATATTTCTATTTTAAATGTTTCTATTTTTAAAATATTTCGTTCAACACATGACTAATCTCAATGGATGAGTACAGTCAACACATGAACCTTTATTTTATATTGATAAAGATGTAAATTTTATTATTAAAATAATTCGTTCAACACATGACTAATCTCAACGGATGAGTACAGTCAACACATGAACCTTTATATTATATTGATAAAGATACAAATTTTATTATTAAAATAATTCGTTCAACACATGACTAATCTCAACGGATGAGTACAGTCAACACATGAACCTTTATATTATATTGATAAAGATGCAAATTTTATTATTAAAATAATTCGTTCAACACATGACTAATCTCAACGGATGAGTACAGTCAACACATGAACCTTTATATTATATTGATAAAGATGCAAATTTTATTATTAAAATAATTCGTTCAACAGATGACTAATCTCAACGGATGAGTACAGTCAACACATGAACCTTTATATCATATTGATAAAGATGCAAATTTTATTATTAAAATAATTCGTTCAACACATGACTAATCTCAACGGATGAGTACAGTCAACACATGAACCTTTATATTATATTGATAAAGATGCAAATTTTATTATTAAAATAATTCGTTCAACACATGACTAATCTCAACGGATGAGTACAGTCAACACATGAACCTTTATTTTATATTATTCTTTATCTTCTAAATTGGAATGAGGCCCAATCAATCACCATATAAAATTAATTATATGGATTTTCATACAACACATGTATATAATAGCATTGAAAAATAATCAACCATCAACCAAAGTGCACTACACTGTATAAGCATCAAATATAGATATCTAACGCTTATAACAGCCTGTCAATCAATCGATCGACATATTTAATAAATCAGGATGAGTGAACTTCAAATTTCATCCCAACACCCGTGTGGGGTTTCAAACAATTAAACACAGATTTTATTTGTGCAGTTGGGCGATGTGTAAAATTTATCGACCCAATCAATGTCCTTCAAATAGGTGTACATAAACAAACCGTCCGGGTTGTAAATGAATATTTATTTATTCACATTCACTTTATTCATATTCACGTTAAAAATTATATTTTTAACGACAAAACATATGATTTCAACATATGAATTTCTATTCAGTTCATTTATTCGAAAAAATGATATTTTTATTTTTCTAACATATTTTAGAAAATTTCGGCGGCATAACGGCACGATACTAGAAACGGGACAAGGCCTAGCCTTATCCCCGGTCTAGTGATGGCCCACGCCATTCACACATCAATCAAATTCACCAAACAACCAAATACAAATCAAATCATCTAACTAATTTATGCAACCAAACAAACAAGTCCATGGTCTGTGGACGATTGTGTCGGGTGCTACTAAGCACCGTCTGCATCCTAGTATATATATATATATATATATAACTAGAAAATGAAATTGAAAGGTGAGAAATTCTCACAGATAGCTATCCAATCATCTTGACTCTTCCTTGTAGAAGTCTTCGTCTTTCTCGCCTTTTGTCGCTTTCGTTGCTCGTATTCACTACATGTATAAAAATCGCATTTTTACTTCTCTATTCAATATATAAAAATCACATTTTTACTTTGCTATTCAATATATAAAAATCGCATTTTTACTTCGCTATTCAATATATAAAAATCGCATTTTTACTTCGCTATTCAATATATAAAAATCGCTTTTTTACTTTGCTATTCAATATATAAAAATCGCATTTTTACTTCGCTATTCAATATATAAAAATCGCATTTTTACTTCGATGTTATATAGATAAAAATTATATTTTTATCACGCTATTTTCCATATAAAGATTTCGCCTTTTCAATTTTAAAGATTTCGCCTTTTCAATTTTAAAGATTTCGCCTTTATAAAAATAAAGATTTTATTTTCATTTCATCACCATAAAAATTACCTCTTTATTTCAACATATATATCATAAAAATCAGATTTTTATTTCGCTACATATAAAAAGATGGTATTTTTACATTCTATATCTCATAAAGATTATATTTTTATAGTTACTACTATGCAAAGATTATATTTTTATCTTTCTACAATATAAAAGATAATATTTTTACTACTTTAAAAATATAAAAATCATATTTTTATAATCACTATATAGTAAAGACTATATTTTTAATACTTTAAAAATATAAAAACCATATTTTTAATTCTTTACATATGTAAAAATCTGAACTTTATTCAATAGTTTCATAATAGAAATCAACATCTTTTCCATATGAAAAAATCTCATCTTTTCTATTTAAAAAATAATCTAAACCTTAGCATTTTAAAAATCTAAACTTTAGCATTTTAAAAATCTAAACTTTAGCATTTTAAAAATCTTTCTTTACTGATTTAAATAAACTAAATAAACTAAAAATCAAAATAAAGCAGAAATCAAAATGAAAATAAAGTGGGTCAAGAGCTTACAGCGAGGGGGGGAGCTGTGATGGCGGATGTAGCAGGGTAGGGGGGAGCTCGAGGTCGCAGGCAAAGGGAGGGGGTTCGGTCGGCGCGCCGCCTAGGGAGGAGCTCGGCGGTGGGGGAAATCGATCGGAGGTGCGACGAGGGGGTTTTGGGGGGCCTGGGATTGCGGAAATCGAAGATGAGAGGGCGGAGGAAGAGGGAAGAGGCGGAGGCGGGTTGGGCGGCTGGGGGACCAGAGCGGTGGTGGGTGGCGATGGGCGACGGGGCGCGCCTCCGTCCAATTTTTTTTTTTAATTTCAGTTTTAAAATGATACGGGGGGGGGGGGCAGAAATTATTTAAGGTGAAGGAGAGAGAGAACTTTAGTTTTTAATTATTTTATTTCACCGCAAAAAGCAACTTTTATTTTCGACCTCTAGACGAGGCCCACCGCCTGTCGTCCATAGCTAATTACCCCTATTCCAAACACAATGGGATATGTATCGCAAGCTGATTCGATTGTTTTGATCAGTTTCCGTTGAATTTTCATTTAAATCATTATATTGAATTTTAAACGTACATTTCGAATTACTGGGGTCACATACTAACTAGAAAAATTCCAGAAAAATATTTTCTAGCTTCGTATTGACGATACGGTCCTAACAAAACTAGTTTCGTCGAATTCTGAGACCGTTAGAAAAATGGCCATTTTCCAGTCGATTTAAAATTAACTTAAACTGGTCAAACGCGTTTTCCTTTGCCACGCTCACATATTGATTCGAAATATTATGAAATTTGAAACCTAGCAATAATTTGACACTGCGGATCCAACAAAACTGGTTTCATCGAAATCCGAGGTCGTTTGCAAAATTCCCATTTTTAAGGGCCTGAATTCCATAGCGACTATTCAGAATTTTCAACTGGACATATCTTTTGATTCCCGCTATGAAATTTTGATTTTTCGGATTCGTTGGAAAGATATTCCCAATTAGATCCTATTGTTTTCGGTTTCACTAAAATCCAGATTGTTTTGCACCCGGTACATTCAATTGAAATTTGAAATCGAATTATCGAACTACCGCGCCATTTTCAATTCTATTTATAATTATATATAAATATTTATATTCTAACGACGACGCGTATAATATATACGTTCGAATTATATTCAAAATAAATTTCTCGTCGATATTATTTAAAATAATCTATTTTAAATGTTCAAAATTTGCTAAAATTGCCAAAATAAAAATTTTAAACTGGCTCGGATTTTCGGGTTGTTACAATCTCTCCCACTTAAAACTTTTCGTCCCCGAAAAGGAACGAAGTCGAAAGTGGTTTGATCAATTAACTCTATGTTCGATCTGGCTTCCATTCTCCAACTTTTCTGTTTCTGAGAATTTTCAAATTTTCAAAAATTTGGCTAACACCCTAAATTTTCGAAAAATTTCGCCATAACCTCTGTAACACCCCGAATTTTAGTTAATACTAAAATTCACTAATTACAGGATAAATAATCTCAGATATGGGAATTGGGGGAAACGGGCTGCGTCATTGCGTTCGTCTCGGAAAAATACGCAGAATAGAGTCCGAAATTTTGTAAATCGGAGTCCGTATGGCCCAGTTAAGGCCCAATGAAGTTTGCAGAAAAATTAAAGCTAAAAACAGGTTTAAAAATTCAAATTCAGATTTCAAAATCAAACCAGCGGGTCCAGGCGGGAAAATTCCCGCCCTAACCATGTCGACAGGGCTGTCGACAGGCCTGTCGACAGGGGTGTCGACTTGCCTGTCGACTTGCCTGTCGACACGGCGTGTCGAGCCAGAGAGCTTGGGTGCACCAGATTTGGTTTTCTGGCTAGGGCTGGGCTGGGTTCTAGAGATTTCCTAAATCTAACGGACCTAATCTAACCTAGGGTTAATCTAAGGGCCTAAAACACTACCTAATCCTATAAATAAGACCCCAACCCTACCCTAATTCATTCATAATTAGATCTTGTAACTAAACTATGGCAAAATGAAACTTGATCATGGCCTCCACAAATCAATGAAGAGAGTTGCAAGCTAATCAACCTCTAATCAACATCTTCTTTAACTAAAAGCAACTAATTCCACTTCATAAGTTCGCTAATCTTGGTTTTGGTGAGTTTCTATCACTTTGATGATCAATTGCTAAATTAAGTAGATGAGATATGATGAGATCTATGGTTTTGCATGAGGATTAAAGGGTTTTCAAGTCATATGATATGATGTGAATATGCTAATCTATGTTTAATATTAATCCTATGTTTATGCATGTTGAATATGTGAGTTTATGCATGTTGAATATGTGAGTTTATGCAAGTTGGATATGTGGGTTTATGCAAGTTAAGTGGTGGGTTTATGCATAATAATTAATTGATTTTATGCATGCTAAGTAGGTGGTTTTATGCATGCTAAGTGTTTGGTATTATGCATAAATCATGACATGCAAGTTTACCCTTTTAAATGTGATGCATACATATGCAAAATGGCACCTTTATATGCTATGAATATATATATATATATATATATATATATGTGTATGCATGTTTACCCTCCTTTAAGATGCAAGTCATATATGCAAGCTCAACATGTTATACAAGTTATGTGTATGCTTATATGCAAGCTCAACATGTGATGCAAGTTTATGTGTATGATGTTATGTAAGTTATGTGCATGTTGTTATGCAAGTTCATATGCAAGTTATGTGTATGATGTTATGCAAGTATGTGCATGATGCTATGTAAGTTATGTGTATGTTGATGTGCAAGTTATGTTTACAATATTATGCAAGTTATGTGTATGATGTTATGCAAGTTAACATGTAACATGTTGTGCAAATTCACACCTTTAAGACACATGCAAGTTCACCTTTGTATAACCTATGAACACTTATGCAAGTTGCCTTTATACATGACATATGTATGTTCATGCAAGTTGGGTTATTTAGTAATGCTAGTTGGGTTAATGTCATGATGTAAGTGGACACCTTTTAACCCATGTTTTTGCTAATGTATGCTAAATGAAACCCATGTTAATTGTAAAAGAATCTTCTCTTGGAAATATGTCGTGTTAGCATAAGTACGTGGGGAAATGATGGGGTTAACAGACATGTTAATGAAATGGTTATGATTAAGCATACCATAAAATGAATAAGCATAAGTGGGAATTTACCTATTGAGTTAGGTCCACCCCATGGGAATTTACCTATTGAGTTAGGTCTACCCATGTTATGAAAAACTTGATATTAATTAGGGATAATTAATATGGGGGTGATTAATTAGGTGTAATTAATCAACTAAGACACGAGGTTGGACCCTTTTGTAGCAGAAGTCTGCCCGGAACCGACCGGCCATCCAGCGGCTACAAATGATTGGCCCAATGTGAGGGGTCTTAGTCATAAATTAAATACATGATTAAAGTAAAGACACGAGGTTAGACCCTTTTGATGACAGAAGTCTGCCCGGAACCAACCGGCATATCCATCAGTCATAAAAGACGGTCTAATGTGAGAGGTCTTTATGAGGTCATGATCTTAATTAATGAATTAAGAAACACTTAACCATATTAGCATGTAGCGGGACATGAGGGGTTAAGTGGGTGCCTTGGGTGGCATGAGGAGACTAGTGGGTTGCCTTGGGTGGCAATAGAAAAATACGATTAGAATACTTAACCAAAGTGAAACATGTAACCAAACATGATTAAAGGGTTAAGTAAGTGCCATGGGTGGCATGTGAGAATACGATTAGAATACTTAACCAAAGTGGAACATGTAATTAAACATGATTAAAGGGTTAAGTAAGTGCCATGGGTGGCATGTGAAAATCTAGTGGGTACCTTCTATGACAATTAGAATATGATTAAAGGACTTAACCAAAATTTATAACATGTAAGGGGACATGGTTAAAGGGTTAAGTGGGATTCACTAGTAATAGCAAGCTTAGGTGGTAGCTTGTGGGGGCCCGTTTCAACCAATATCCCAAACGTATCTTTGTGGGCTCGACTCTAGTCGAGTGACGGGACACGCATATTGGGCTTGACTATAAGAGGCCAAACCGGGTTAGCGGTGGCAACGCGGGACCAACGGGTTTCATATGCGTGTGTGGACCCGGGATGGTTGGTAAGTCGTTGTTGCATCGTGTAGATATAAAGCCGTGCACCGTTGATATTATCTGGTGGCCACGTTGGGGATTGATACACCCCATCGTGGGACCAGCACGGGTATCTACGTAGGGGAGCCGATCGCTTGGGGAGTAGTGGGTACACCTATGTAGTCAGATAAGGGTACACGAAACTACTGAATTACTAAGTACACTTAGTGGGATCAACCTTTAAGTAGGAATAACTGGTGTGGTGCAGTGTAGTAATTATCCTTGGGTGGGTGGATGCGTCTTTACGGTTATCTTAGTTTATCCTAAGTCTACCTAGCTGCCTAGTGTAGCCATTCATCCCCAGACGTTACCGTATATCAAGCTTATGTCTTCTCTGGTTACTTTAACGGTTGTATTGTTAAAGTTATAGGACTCACTCAGACTTATGTCTGACCCCGTTGTTTTTATCTTTTTCCCAACCCTCAGGTTATCAGAGTGGGCCCAGTACGAGTGGGCTTTGATCAGGCTGCTTTATTCTCTTTTGGAGCTTGGACCATAGGTGTAGAGCTCAGCTTACCCTTACTTTTATGGCTATCTGTTCATGTATTGGGATTATGTACTTTTATTTATCAGAATGGATATTTTGTACTTGACTCTTATTATGGTTTTGAGATGTAACCAAACATGTTTTACTTTCCGGTGCAATGAAGTGATGTTTTGAAATTTTCAAGTATTACTTATATCTGTCTTGTTGTAATTTTTCTTTTCTATATCCACTTAAAATACTCCACCGATGTTATGGCATTCCCTTAGGGAGTGACCATAGCGGGCGTGGGGTGTTACACGTGGTATCAGAGCAAAGGTTACCGGAACAGATAAAATTTTTAGAAAACTATTTTTCTAAAAACATTTTTGGAAGAGATATTTTCAAAAACATGTCTTTGAAGAGAAAAGTTTTTGAAAGAAAAGCATAATCCCCAATAGCCATATCTATATCCTTCGAATTCTCCGTTTTGAATCTTTCCTTTTTCGTTTCAGCATGGCTGAGAATCTTAACTTTCCGTAGGGTGTGACGATACCAGTATGGTATAGGAGATTGATGGAGGCTAGGGCCGCCGCTGCAGGTCCAGCAAATGTTCCTCCTCCACCCGTTGCACTCGTTCCTCCTCGCGCGGATACTTTTGCTATGACTTGTAGGAAGTTTAAGGCTATGGGAGGGAAACCTTTTGTGGGAGCTAGGGATTGGCTTAATGAGACGGAAAAATTAATGGAAATCTTGGAAGTGGAAGAGGGAAAGAAAGTCAGGTTAGCCGCTTGGTTAATGGAAGGAGAGGCCTCGTTCTGGTGGGAGGTCACTAATGGAGAACGCCCTGTTGACTCTTGGATGGATTTCAGGCAAAGGTTTGAGGCAAAGTTTCTCTCAAAAGTGGAAGAAGATATGTACGCGGAAAGGTTCTTGAACTTAAAGCAAGGGAACTTGTCGGTGAAAGAATATGTTAACAAGTTTAATCAGTTAGAGGGATTCAACATGGACTTGGTAAACACACCGGAAGAGAAAGCTTGGAGGTTCGTTAAAGGCTTGAACGAACCGATGCACGGATTGGCTATGTCTCACATCCCTATGGGGGCCACTTTCGAGAAGCTAGTGGACATGGCACTTATACATGAGGAAGAGAAGGGTCCCAATGCTAATAAAGCACCCGGGAAGAATGAAGATCAGAAGAAACCTCAACAACAAAATAAGGGTGGGAAAGGTAACGGTGGCAAGGGAAAGAAGAAGTGCTTCAACTGTGGGACACTAGGCCACCTAAGCAAGGATTGTCGCAAGAAGAGGAAGGCTGGCTGCTTCCACTGTGACGAAGCAGGACATCTAGTGAAGGACTGCCCTAAGAAAGGGCAAAGGACGGGATCTACCTCAGGAGGACAGGTGCAAGTTCTTTTGGCACCAACTCAGGCAAGGGGGCAAGCTCAGGCTCTCGCGGTTCCACCGATTCAGGAAAGAGGTAGAACTATTTCCATTGAAGTCTAGTTTTCTGTTTGATTATCCGGGTCAAACTTTATTTGATTTTGACGCATCGAGTTCGTTTATTTCATTACTGTTAGTTGAGTCACTGCACTGAGACACCAGTATAGTAGATGATCCCTTAGTTGTTTCAAACCCAATTGGGGCTCCATGATGTGTTTGGGTTTGAAAGTTGCTATACTTAGCGTTGAGTTTAGATGTGATGCTTTTTGGGCTTCACGGGCTATGGGTTAGTTTTGGGCATGGACTGGTTATCCAGTAATGGTGCCGTTCTTATTGTGGAAGGAGAGTTGTTAGGCTTATGAACCGCTAGGGTAACACTCTCGAGATCTCTTGTAATCCCATGGAATCTGTTATGCTAAGTTATCTAGAGTCGCTTGACACGTCGGTCGAGAGTTTGCAATCTAAAGAGTGGTCCGGGGATACTCGATGTGTTTTGAGGAGGTGAAGGGCTTACCTCCGGAGCGGAAGATTGATTTCCAAATATATCTGGTAGGCAATGCCAAACCAGTGTCTTGGCCAGTGTGCCACGTGGCTCCTCGTGAGAGGAGGGAACTCCATAAGCAAGTAGGCAATTTGCTTGGGAAGGGGTTTAGAAGACGAAGTATATCGGAGTGGGGTGCTCCGATAGTTTTTGCCACGAAGGCAGATGGGTCCCTCAGACTTTGTGTAGGCTAAAGAGAGCTAAATAAACTCACAAAGAAGAATAGACACCCATTGTCGAGGATTGATGATCTCTTTGATCAGTTAATGGGCGCCTCAGTATTTTCGCAGTTGGACTTAGCCACGGGGTTTCGTCAGTTGAGAGTGACTGAGGATAGTATAGAGAAGACTACCTTTAGGACTCCGGATGGTTTTTTTTTATGAGTGGCTGGAGATGCCATTTGGTTTGACGAACGCCCCCGCATATGATGAGAAGGGTGTTCAGGGAGTACCTAAATAAGTTCGTGATGGTCTTTGTAAATGACATCTTGGTCTTTTCTAGGAGCGGAATAAGTTTTCGTATGTGCTCAATAGGATGAGCAAAGCCAGTTATGGGATAAACGGTGGTTTTGGAGCGAGACCGGCGAGGACATCCAGAGTTGGACAAGGGCTTAATTATTTAGCCGTTTTTACTAGTATCATCTCACGTAGGTCATCTGAATTCGAAGGAGGTATCCCTTGGGTGTTTGTCTGGTATTGGTTTAGGCCTTTGGGGCTTGCATTTGGGGGATGTCGAGTTCGACTAAGGTGGTCTGCGTGAGAGATGGATAGTTGTGACGATTTTGCATGGGAGAATATCCTGATTTTCTCTAGAAGTGGAGAAAAGCATGCCTTACATCTCAGAGAAGTGTTAGAGACTCTTCGAGCACATAGTCTTAAAGCTAAATTCTCTAAATGTCATTTTTGGAGAAGAGAAGTGCGATTCTTAGGGCATGTGGTCTCTAAGAAAGGGATAGCTGTGGATCCCGCAAAGATAGTATCTATCCAGGATTGGAAAGTTCCTAGGGATGCTACCGAAGTAAGAAGTTTCTTGGGGTTGGCAGGATATTATAGGAAGTTCATCAAAGACTTCGCGAAGATATCAGCCCCATTAAACCGCTTGACGAAGAAGAATCTGGTTTTCTCATGGGACGAGATGTACCAAGACATGAAGCGAGTTTTCTTTTTGGCCGGTATGAAGAAAGACATGGCCGAGTATGTCGCTAGATACTTGGTGAAAGCGGAGCAAAAGAAACCAAGTGGGTTGCTTCATCCATTGGAAGTTCCGCTAAGGAAATAGGATAGTGTCTCAAGGGATTAACGAAATCAAGGAAGGGTAATACGGGGTTTTGGTGGATAGACTTACTAAGTGTGTCCATTTCATACCCGTGAAGAGCAAGAGGACTATTCCATGTCTAGCTTCAGTTTACATTCGAGAGATTATTAGATTGCATGATGTACCTTCCAGTATAGTGAGCGATCGAGATCCTATCTTCACTGAAGAGTTTTGGAAGAGTTTGCAAGAGGCGGTAGGGACTCAGTTGTATTTGAGTACCGCATAACATCCTCATATAGACGGCCAGACCGAGAGGGTGAATCGTATTTTAGAAGACCTTTTGAGGCTATGTATCTTGGATTTAGGAGGTACATGGGAAGAGCATCTTCCATTGGTGGGGTTGCCCGACAGACTTAGTGGTGTACATGATGTATTCCATGTGAGGAAGGGCCTACATAAGATCATAGAGGCGATAGAGCCAAACTTGCTTAGAGAAGTAAGGTAGAGCGTGATGTGATTATTCGACGAGCTCCTACCCGCATCCTTGGGTCAGAGATTAGGGAGTTGAGAAACAGAGAGGTTCGACTAGTCAAAATGAAAAAGGAGAGAAAGTGAGAGCAATGCTACTTGGGAGACAGAAGCGAAGATGCGTTCGTTATACCCATCCCTTTTGAGGGCATGTGCTTTAGACGTCTCCTTTATCGGTTGTCTAGTGCTTATCTTATCCTTAGTATGTCCTCTCGTTAATACCTTTGACCTTCAGATAGGATAGTCCTATGGTTGAAACATGTGTTTGAGACATGTTATGTATGATGGATGCAAGTGGATGCAAGTGTTTGCTAGTGGTTGCTCGTGGATGCATATACACACACTCTAGGCACTAGATCGGCTCCATCACTTCATATTGCATATTGCATAAAATTGTGTGTAGGAAGCTATATTTATGGATGTATAATGATTGTGTTATCATATGGATGATGCATTTTGGTGAATGATTGTGCACTCATGTAGATATTGTATGTGTCGATAGGGTTCTCTCGCATACATAATGGATGCATGGCACTATCATGGTTTGCATATGTTCATACATTAGATAGGGAACATATACACACACTCTTTGCATATGCTCATACATCATTAGAAATTTTTTTAAGGACAATGGATGCCCGTGTTTGATGGATTGAGTAGATGGTTGTTTGGATGGTAGGATATGCATTCTCCTTAGCTTAGAGATTTCGGGGACGAAATTCTTTAAGGAGGGGAGAATGTAACACCCCGAATTTTAGTTAATACTAAAATTCACTAATTACAGGATAAATAATCTCAGATATGGGAATTGGGGGAAACAGGCTGCGTCATTGCGTTCGTCTCGGAAAAATACGCAGAATAGAGTCCGAAATTTTGTAAATCGGAGTCCGTATGGCCCAGTTAAGGCCCAATGAAGTTTGCAGAAAAATTAAAGCTAAAAACAGGTTTAAAAATTCAAATTCAGATTTCAAAATCAAACCAGCGGGGCCAGGCGGGAAAATTCCCGCCCTAACCA
Source organism: Allium sativum (assembly GCA_030737875.1). Taxonomy (NCBI): domain Eukaryota; kingdom Viridiplantae; phylum Streptophyta; class Magnoliopsida; order Asparagales; family Amaryllidaceae; genus Allium; species Allium sativum. The sequence continues at coordinate 207,267,321 of CM060913.1, forward strand.
TGTCGACAGGGCTGTCGACAGGCCTGTCAACAGGGGTGTCGACTTGCCTGTCGACACGGCGTGTCGAGCCAGAGAGCTTGGGTGCACCAGATTTGGTTTTCTGGCTAGGGCTGGGCTGGGTTCTAGAGATTTCCTAAATCTAACGGACCTAATCTAACCTAGGGTTAATCTAAGGGCCTAAAACACTACCTAATCCTATAAATAAGACCCCAACCCTACCCTAATTCATTCATAATTAGATCTTGTAACTAAACTATGGCAAAATGAAACTTGATCATGGCCTCCACAAATCAATGAAGAGAGTTGCAAGCTAATCAACCTCTAATCAACATCTTCTTCAACTAAAAGCAACTAATTCCACTTCATAAGTTCGCTAATCTTGGTTTTGTTGAGTTTCTATCACTTTGATGATCAATTGCTAAATTAAGTAGATGAGATATGATGAGATCTATGGTTTTGCATGAGGATTAATAGGTTTTCAAGTCATATGATATGATGTGAATATGCTAATCTATGTTTAATATTAATCCTATGTTTATGCATGTTGAATATGTGAGTTTATGCATGTTGAATATGTGAGTTTATGCATGTTGAATATGTGAGTTTATGCAAGTTGGATATGTGGGTTTATGCAAGTTAAGTGGTGGGTTTATGCATAATAATTAATTGATTTTATGCATGCTAAGTAGGTGGTTTTATGCATGCTAAGTGTTTGGTATTATGCATAAATCATGACATGCAAGTTTACCCTTTTAAATGTGATGCATACATATGCAAGATGGCACCTTTATATGCTATGAATATATATATGTGTATGCATGTTTACCCTCCTTTAAGATGCAAGTCATATATGCAAGCTCAACATGTTATACAAGTTATGTGTATGCTTATATGCAAGCTCAACATGTGATGCAAGTTTATGTGTATGATGTTATGTAAGTTATGTGCATGTTGTTATGCAAGTTCATATGCAAGTTATGTGTATGATGTTATGCAAGTATGTGCATGATGCTATGTAAGTTATGTGTATGTTGATGTGCAAGTTATGTTTACAATATTATGCAAGTTATGTGTATGATGTTATGCAAGTTAACATGTAACATGTTGTGCAAATTCACACCTTTAAGACACATGCAAGTTCACCTTTGTATAACCTATGAACACTTATGCAAGTTGCCTTTATACATGACATATGTATGTTCATGCAAGTTGGGTTATTTAGTAATGCTAGTTGGGTTAATGTCATGATGTAAGTGGACACCTTTTAACCCATGTTAATGCTAATGTATGCTAAATGAAACCCATGTTAATTGTAAAAGAATCTTCTCTTGGAAATATGTCGTGTTAGCATAAGTACGTGGGGAAATGATGGGGTTAACAGACATGTTAATGAAATGGTATGAAATGGTTATGATTAAGCATACCATAAAATGAATAAGCATAAGTGGGAATTTACCTATTGAGTTAGGTCTACCCCATGGGAATTTACCTATTGAGTTAGGTCTACCCATGTTATGAAAAACTTGATATTAATTAGGGATAATTAATATGGGTGTGATTAATTAGGTGTAATTAATCAACTAAGACACGAGGTTGGACCCTTTTGTAGCGGAAGTCTGCCCGGAACCGACCGGCCATCCAGCGGCTACAAATGATTGGCCCAATGTGCGGGGTCTTAGTCATAAATTAAATACATGATTAAAGTAAAGACACGAGGTTAGACCCTTTTGATGACAGAAGTCTGCCCGGAACCAACCGGCATATCCAGCAGTCATAAAAGACGGTCTAATGTGAGAGGTCTTTATGAGGTCATGATCTTAATTAATGAATTAAGAAACACTTAACCATATTAGCATGTAGCGGGACATGAGGGGTTAAGTGGGTGCCTTGGGTGGCATGAGGAGACTAGTGGGTTGCCTTGGGTGGCAATAGAAAAATACGATTAGAATACTTAACCAAAGTGAAACATGTAACCAAACATGATTAAAGGGTTAAGTAAGTGCCATGGGTGGCATGTGAGAATACGATTAGAATACTTAACCAAAGTGGAACATGTAATTAAACATGATTAAAGGGTTAAGTAAGTGCCATGGGTGGCATGTGAAAATCTAGTGGGTACCTTCTATGACAATTAGAATATGATTAAAAGACTTAACCAAAATTTATAACATGTAAGGGGACATGGTTAAAGGGTTAAGTGGGATTCACTAGTAATAGCAAGCTTAGGTGGTATCTTGTGGGGGCCCGTTTCAACCAATATCCCAAACGTATCTTTGTGGGCTCGACTCTAGTCGAGTGACGGGACACGCATATTGGGCTTGACTATAAGAGGCCAAACCGGGTTAGCGGTGGCAACGCGGGACCAACGGGTTTCATATGCGTGTGTGGACCCGGGCTGGTTGGTAAGTCGTTGTTGCATCGTGTAGATATAAAGCCGTGCACCGTTGATATTATCTGGTGGCCACGTTGGGGAATGATACACCCCATCGTGGGACCAGCACGGGTATCTACGTAGGGGAGCCGATCGCTTGGGGAGTAGTGGGTACACCTATGTAGTCAGATAGGGGTACACGAAACTACTGAATTACTAAGTACACTTAGTGGGATCAACCTTTAAGTAGGAATAACTGGTGTGGTGCAGTGTAGTAATTATCCTTGGGTGGGTGGATGCGTCTTTACGGTTATCTTAGTTTATCCTAAGTCTACCTAGCTGCCTAGTGTAGCCATTCATCCCCAGACGTTACCGTATATCAAGCTTATGTCTTCTCTGGTTACTTTAACGGTTGTATTGTTAAAGTTATAGGACTCACTCAGACTTATGTCTGACCCCATTGTTTTTATCTTTTTCCCAACCCTCAGGTTATCAGAGTGGGCCCAGTACGAGTGGGCTTTGATCAGGCTGCTTTATTCTCTTTTGGAGCTTGGACCATAGGTGTAGAGCTCAGCTTACCCTTACTTTTATGGCTATCTGTTCATGTATTGGGATTATGTACTTTTATTTATCAGAATGGATATTTTGTACTTGACTCTTATTATGGTTTTGAGATGTAACCAAACATGTTTTACTTTCCGCTGCAATGAAATGATGTTTTGAAATTTTCAAGTATTACTTATATCTGTCTTGTTGTAATTTTTCTGTTCTATATCCACTTAAAATACTCCACCGATGTTATGGCATTCCCTTAGAGAGTGACCATAGCGGGCGTGGGGTGTTACAACCTCCTCTGCACCGGGAGCATCGGGGAATTTAAAATAGCTTCCCCGGTCCTTCTAATCTCAAAAAGAAAAAGAAAACGCCAAGCGGCTAGCCAATAGGCTCATAAAATCATCATCACCCAAACCAAACAGTAAATTATAGTAAACATGTACCTATTTGTCGGGCAAACAAATTTTATTCTTCGGCTCTAGCCTCCTTGTTATGACCTGTTCAATGTAAGTATATGTATATGCAAGCAAATGCGACCAATTTTCAATATAGTTCAATATTTGGTTCAATTAGGCATAATGGTTTCAAAATTATCAAACAAATAAACAAACAACACAAACATCAATCAATTAGTGAATTAGAGTTTCAAATTCATAATTTTGATATATATACTGAAATTCTTGTTTTGGTGCCAATTCACAACAATGTGTTCTAGCTATATAAGTTTTGGTTCTCACACCAGTCTAATGGAAATATATAGATATCACACCTTAGAAACTCGAACATAAATACTGATGATGCACGTGCTATCATCAGTACCATCTCCGGGCGACTAGAATGTGATTCTATATCTATCTAGTATATTAAAACTTCGAATATACGTTCATGACGCGTATATGAAAAATCTTTATATACTCGATTGTCCATATTCAAAATAAATAAATAATCAAATACGTATAAAACGATTTAAATTTTCAAAACAAAATTGTTTTCATTTGAAAAATATACTCTTCACACTCGTTCTAGGATACTACTGATCCTATCTCTAACGAGTCATTCTAATTGGATATTACTAATCCAATATCTGATGAATTCTTTCGTATGGTTCTAATGTGCCTTGTTCTCGAGCTCTGTAAACCAAAGCTCTGATACCAAATGTGACGGCCATGAATTTCGCTCGATCCGAATCAGTCATCAAACCAATCTAGACCGTTCGAAACCCCTGACTGTTTGAGAACAGGACAAAACAGAACACAAACAGAAGAACATTTCGTTGCTATTACAACAATTCCATCAGATACAAGAATATACAGCGTATAATTGAATAAATTACATGCGACAAATATCAGAGATTACAATAAATTACATAACAGCGGAAAATAATACAAAGCACAACTGAAGGTGATATACGGATACAGAGCTTTCCGGATATCATTCCAGCTGTAAACCAGGATCCTATGAATATAAATCTGTAAAACCAAAACTACTAGCTGCCCGTGCGGAAAATAGGGGCACCTAGAGTTTAGGTTAAAACAATAAACTCCAGGTCAGTCATGTGACTGGTGTGAGAAGTAAAACAGTTGTTAAAACTTTATTTGAAAAGAGAGTAATTCAAGGGACCACGCCGTATAAGACGGAACGGGTTTCCTCCCAAAAATAGCAGTGCATAGAAAAGACAACGCAATGCTTTTTCGAAAAATGAAGCTATTATAAGACCCAGGTCCCATCACACAATGCAACGCAAGCCGGAGGATAGGGTTTTACCTTATAACAGCCAAACATGCTTGATACGTTTAAAACAAATCATTTGATACTATAATAAGTGTATAGTGTCAAAACATTTCAATCATAAATATAAATCATAGACGACATGAGTGCCCCATCCCACTATGTCTCCATACTAGGCTCTACAAATAAAGCCGAAATACACGTATTGGAAATTTGATTTCCGTCATGAGTCGAGGCAAGGGGCAAGATCCTCTCCGCGTTCGAGACACTCTAGCAAATGTCCCAGGGCTACGCACTCTGGGCAACCCTTGGATGCTTCAGGGCCGGTCCTCACTTACGTTAGAGGATTAATTATGCCTGAACACACGTTTCCCGGTCCTTACAGACCTATAATCGAGGCGCCTCATCCAACAACCACAAAGGTGAAATGTATATATATGTCAGGGCTGGTAAGTCACTGACACCACCAAAGCTAGAAAGAAACGTCGTGCTCTCCCTGCAGTCCGTATACCGTTTTTGACTCATACCAAGATGTAAGGCTCGCGAATTCACGTTATACACAAAGCTGCCACAAAGGCCATGCTATGATCATCAACCACAAGACTTTGCTTTTCAACAGAAGCCTTGATCTATGCATCTTAGCGTGCCACACAGGCAATTCATGCCATGCGACTGATGTCCATCGATATACAACCTCTGAGCTCGTACGTCTCAGAGAAGGGTGTTAAGCAAAAGAATAAATTCTCCGCCGCCAAACAGATGTATATTTAACAGAAATCAATCACCACAGAATAAAATCCAATGTCAGACACACAATCCATTTACCAGTTCGTTCTGGGTCTGAACGAAACCGGAGGCACTTTCCTCGCATATCCATCCATCTCCAGGTACGTCTGGACGACCACCAACTATTTCCATCCTCTTGGGTGTACAGCCCAATCAGGATCGTCAGTAATTATCCAAACGATGTGAAGACTTCCGGTCTTCGACCACCGTCTTCATCTTCGACATATCGTCGAATCGGTTATTCAGAATGGGTGTAAACCCGGTCTTTCCGAACAACCCGCGTATATTGAAAACAAATGTTACACAAACACAACATATGCCTCATTCCAATTCATTAGTCACTAACCGCAAATTAGAAAGAGAACAATTTCCCAAACATTAACCCCGAAGGCCGAAACCAACATCAGATCAATACCCAGGAAACCATTCTTCTTAGCCAACCTACAGCTAGTTTCTAAATTCCACATTCTTAGGGAAAGGTTCCTATTAATTTTATCCAAGATAAATTCTTTAAAATTTATCCTGTAATCTTCCTTTGGATGTCGTTTCAAACCAAATTATGGTTTTTCTAAACTAGTCGAGATTAGCGAACCACACCGAAGTAATTATTTATTTTATTTCCCAATCCCAACTTATTCATCCCATGAAGCAAAACTGGTAATACTCCATATCTAACACAACGGTGTTATCGGTAAAATTAATTACCATTTCACGTTCAAATCTAATTAAAGATTTAACTATCGCTTTGGAGCAAAACTGGTAATACTCCATATCTCGCTCATTTTCTAAATTTGGTAATTTAGATTACAAATTCACATTTCAATCTAATTGCAGATTCGTTAAAACTCCTTTTACTGGGTTAAAGAACTAGGTGTTATTTAAAACACAGTTCACGACAAACCCAAATCACATTCTATTTATTATCGAATTAAAGAACTAGTGTTATTTAAAACACAGTTCGCGATAAACCCACTTCAAATCCAATCAAATATATTAGGAATTCCGATTATTTAAAACCCCTTTTTAAATCTAATTTATTTATTAAAAAATAAAAACCCGGGTTTTAAATTGAGTTCAAACTAGTTCATTTCAATAAAAATCTATTTTTATCTTTTCAAATATGGAGTTTTTCACCCCAAAATCTTCCCAAATCATTTCTTATGATTTTACACAAATTATTACTATTTTTAATAATTTTATTAAGGCCCGTACAATCGATTTCCAACAATGGCCATCGAACTGCACTTACAACGACCTTTTTCAAAATTGATTTGGACGTAACTCCAAATCCAACCGTTAGATTTCAAATTTCTAATATTCGTTAGAAAGATCTATTCGATACGAACCCAACGGTTCCGGTTTTAGGAGAATCCGACGGTCGGATCTCCCGTAATGTCCGTTTGAAATTAATGGTCGAAATTCACGAACTGCCGCGGCGCGGCGCGTTCTATTCAGGCCGTTATATTATATATATAATATATATAATATATATTTCGTCGATTTTTATTTAAAACGAATTGTATAAATAGTTTTGAATTCGTTTCAAGAACCATTTCAACTTCTATTTCAATCCAAAGCAAAATTGAATTCTTCTTTAAAAATTCGTTTTAAAATTCATTTCTATTCAATTCAAATTTCAATTCAATTTGAATTCGTTTCAATTCGCTTTCTATTCAATTTGAAATCTTTTTCAATTCGATTCAATTCAAATTGGTTTTCTATTCGATTCAAATTCATTTCTAAATCTTTGTATATTCAATTCATTTCGAAATCGCTATATATTCAATTCATTTCGAAATCGTTATATATTCAATTCATTTCGAAATCGTTATATATTCAATTCATTTCGAAATCGTTATATATTCAATTCATTTCGAAATTGTTATATATTCAATTCATTTCGAAATCGTTATATATTCAATTCATTTCGAAATCGTTATATATTCAATTCATTTCGAAATCGTTATATATTCAATTCATTTCGAAATCGTTTTCAATTCATTTCAGCTTAAACTGAATAAAATCGATATAAATATCGTTCACGTCAAAATGGCGTCAATCTAATCAACATGGCTTCATATATTTCTATTTCTTAGTATTCTACCTCAAATATTTCTTTTTCAAATATTTCTATTTTAAATGTTTCTATTTTTAAAATATTTCGTTCAACACATGACTAATCTCAACGGATGAGTACAGTCAACACATGAACCTTTATTTTATATTGATAAAGATGTAAATTTTATTATTAAAATAATCCGTTCAACACATGACTAATCTCAACGGATGAGTACAGTCAACACATGAACCTTTATATTATATTGATAAAGATGCAAATTTTATTATTAAAATAATTCGTTCAACACATGACTAATCTCAACGGATGAGTACAGTCAACACATGAACCTTTATATTATATTGATAAAGATGCAAATTTTATTATTAAAATAATTCGTTCAACACATGACTAATCTCAACGGATGAGTACAGTCAACACATGAACCTTTATATTATATTGATAAAGATGCAAATTTTATTATTAAAATAATCCGTTCAACACATGACTAATCTCAACGGATGAGTACAGTCAACACATGAACCTTTATTTTATATTATTCTTTATCTTCTAAATCGGAATGAGGCCCAATCAATCACCATATAAAATTAATTATATGGATTTTCATACAACACATGTATATAATAGCATTGAAAAATAATCAACCATCAACCAAAGTGCACTACTCTGTATAAGCATCAAATATAGATATCTAACGCTTATAACAGCCAGTCAATCGATCGATCGACATATTTAATAAATCAGGATGAGTGAACATCAAATTTCATCCCAACACCCGTGTGGGGTTTCAAACAATTAAACACAGATTTTATTTGTGCAGTTGGGCGATGTGTAAAATTTATCGACCCAATCAATGTCCTTCAAATAGGTGTACATAAACAAACCGTCCGGGTTGTAAATGAATATTTATTTATTCACATTCACTGTATTCATATTCACGTTAAAAATTATATTTTTAACGACAAAACATTTTATTTCAACATATGAATTTCTATTCAGTTCATTTATTCGAAAAAATGATATTTTTATTTTTCTAACATATTTTAGAAAATTTCGGTGGCATAACGGCACGATACTAGAAACGGGACAAGGCCTAGCCTTATCCCCGGTCTAGTGAAGGCCCACGCCCTTCACACATCAATCAAATTCACCAAACAACCAAATACAAATCAAATCATCTAACTAATTTATGCAACCAAACAAACAAGTCCATGGTCTGTGGGCGATTGTGTCGGGTGCTACTAAGCACCGTCTGCATCCTAGTATATATATATATATATATATATATATATATATATATATATATAACTAGAAAATGAAATTGAAAGGTGAGAAATTCTCACAGATAGCTATCCAATCATCTTGACTCTTCATTGTAGAAGTCTTCGTCTTTCTCGCCTTTTGTCGCTTTCGTTGCTCGTATTCACTACATGTATAAAAATCGCATTTTTACTTCTCTATTCAATATATAAAAATCGCATTTTTACTTTGCTATTCAATATATAAAAATCGCATTTTTACTTCGCTATTCAATATATAAAAATCGCATTTTTACTTCGCTATTCAATATATAAAAATCGCATTTTTACTTTGCTATTCAATATATAAAAATCGAATTTTTACTTCGCTATTCATTATATAAAAATCGCATTTTTACTTCGATGTTATATAGATAAAAATTATATTTTTATCTCGCTATTATCCATATAAAGATTTCGCCTTTTCAATTTTAAAGATTTCGCCTTTATAAAAATAAAGATTTTATTTTCATTTCATCACCATAAAAATTACCTCTTTATTTCAACATATATATCATAAAAATCAGATTTTTATTTCGCTACATATAAAAAGATGGTATTTTTACATTCTGTATCTCATAAAGATTATATTTTTATAGTTCCTACTATGCAAAGATTATATTTTTATCTTTCTACAATATAAAAGATTATATTTTTACTACTTTAAAAATATAAAAATCATATTTTTATAATCGCTATATAGTAAAGACTATATTTTTAATTCTTTAAAAATATAAAAACCATATTTTTAATTCTTTACATATGTAAAAATCTGAACTTTATTCAATAGTTTCATAATAGAAATCTACATCTTTTCCATATGAAAAAATCTCATCTTTTCTATTTAAAAAAATCTAAACCTTAGCATTTTAAAAATCTAAACTTTAGCATTTTAAAAATCTAAACTTTAGCATTTTAAAAATCTTTCTTTACTGATTTAAATAAACTAAATAAACTAAAAATCAAAATAAAGCAGAAATCAAAATGAAAATAAAGTGGGTCAAGAACTTACAGCGGGGGGGGGGGGGGGGAGGGGGGGGGGGCGGGGGAGCTGTGCTGGCGGCGGCAGCAGGGTAGGGGGAGCTCGAGGTCGCAGGCGAAGGGAGGGGGGTTCGGTCGGCGCGCCGCCTAGGGAGGAGCTCGGCGGTGGGGGAAATCGATCGGAGGAGCGACGAGGGGGTTTTGGGGGGCCTGGGGTTGCGGAAATCGAAGATGAGAGGGCGGAGGAAGAGGGAAGAGGCGGAGGCGGGTTGGGCGGCTGGGGGACCAGAGCGGTGGTGGGTGGCGATGGGCGACGGGGCGCGCCTCCGTCCAATTTTTTTTTAATTTCAGTTTTAAAATGATACGGGGAGGGGGGGGGGGCGGCAGAAATTATTTAAGGTGAAGGAGAGAGAGAGAACTTTAGTTTTTAATTATTTTAATTATTTTATTTCACCGCAAAAAGTAACTTTTATTTTCGACCTCTAGACGAGGCCCACCGCCTGTCGTCCATAGCCAATTACCCCCATTCCAAACACAATGGGATATGTATCGCAAGCTGATTCGATTGTTTTGATCAGTTTCCGTTCAATTTTCATTTAAATCATTATATTGAATTTTAAACGTACATTTCGAATTACTGGGGTCACATACTAACTAGAAAAATTCCAGAAAAATATTTTCTAGCTTCGTATTGACGATACGGTCCTAACAAAACTAGTTTCGTCGAATTCTGAGACCGTTAGAAAAATGGCCATTTTCCAGTCGATTTAAAATTAACTGAAACTAGTCAAACGCGTTTTCCTTTGCCACGCTCACATATTGATTCGAAATATTATGAAATTTGAAAGCTAGCAATAATTTGACACTGCGGATCCAAAAAAACTGGTTTCATCGAAATCCGAGGTCGTTTGCAAAATTCCCATTTTTAAGGGCCTGAATTCCATAGCGACTATTCAGAATTTTCAACTGGACATATCGTTTGATTCCCGCTATGAAATTTTGATTTTTCGGATTCGTTGGAAAGATATTCCCAATTAGATCCTATTGTTTTCGGTTTCACTAAAATCCGGATTGTTTTGCACCCGGTACATTCAATTGAAATTTGAAATCGAATTATCGAACTACCGCGCCATTTTCAATTCTATTTATAATTATATATAAATATTTATATTCTAACGACGACGCGTATAATATATACGTTCGAATTATATTCAAAATAAATTTCTCGTCGATATTATTTAAAATAATCTATTTTAAATGTTCAAAATTTTCTAAAATTGCCAAAATAAAAATTTTAAACTGGCTTGGATTTTCGGGTTGTTACAAATACCATACAACTGCTTATTCACTTTTAAACACGTATACGCTTCCTCTTTCTATTCTTACTAGATTTTATTCCTAGTCTTCCTTTTTGATTTTACTATTCTATTTCTAAGTTCGTTTTCTTATCGACTTCTATATATATTGATTTATAGATTTCTAGTTATCAAATTATCTTAAAAATGTTCTAACTCCTTAAATTCCCGGAAAATTTCGCCATAACCTCCTTTGTACTAGGAACATCGGGATATTTCAAATAGCCTTCCATGGCCCTCACCAATCCAAAAGAAAAAGAAAAAGCCAAGCGGCTAGTCGATACGGCGCATAAAATCTCATATAGAATTAAATACATACCTTTTCGTCGAGCATTCTATTTATATACCTTCATACCTTATCCATGCCTATCTCATGTATGTTTATACATGTCCAATCTATTTTAACTATACATGATCGTTTTAACTCAATTCGTTAATCAATTTGTTAATTAACTCTTTAGTCTATTCCACTTTTATATTTGAACATGACATGTTCAAATATATTTTAACTTGCTTATTAACTAATTTGAATCCAAATTTCAAATTTAAGTTCTATATTCGATTTCGAATATCCATTCACAAATCAGATTCACCTTTCAAAGTTCAACTTCAAATTCAAAACTCGATTAACTAATTTCTCTTCGACTTAGTTAATTCTATTCAATTTCTATTCAAATTTTATATTTGAATTTTATCTCAATTCTATTTGAATTTCCTATATTCGAATTTCAAATTCAATTCTATTTGAATCTCCCATATTCAAATTCCATTTCAATTCTCTTATTCAAATTCTATATTTGAATTTTATTTCAAATCTCTTATTCAAATTTTATATTTGAATTTCGTTTCAATTTCCTTATTCAAATTCTATATTTGAATTTCATTTCAATTCTATTTGAATTCTATATTCAAATTCCATTTCACCTTCGATATTCAAATCCTATATTTGAATTCCTTTATATTTTCTATATTCAAATTCTATATTTGAATTCCATTTGAATTTCTATATTCAAACTCTATTTCAATTTCATTGAATTTCATATATTCAAACGCCCTTTGAATTTCTATATATTCAAATCCCCTTTGAATTTTCTATATTTAAATCCCCTTTGAATTCTCTTATTTACATTCTATGTTTGAACTTCCTTTATTCAAATTCCTTTTCAAACTTTATTTATTCATTCTTTATTATAAATCCCATTTGAAATTCAACACAACTTGTCTATCCGAAAACAATTTCAAAACAGTATCTCTGGTAGTAATTCGTCACTTACAACTCGAAAATGAATACTGATGATGCAGCTGTCATCATCAGAATCTATTTCCCAGCGATCGAAGTGAGTTCAATACTATAAAACCATTTTTAAACATTTCCACTTTGAAATTCATTTCAAAATATAATTCACACTGCTTGTAAAACAATTTAAAATCTCCCAGGATCTTAAATTTTCCTTATTTTTAATCCAAATCCATTTACAAACCTTATCCAATTTTCCAGAAATTTTAATTCAATTTCTGGTTTACATTTCAGAATTAAATCATCTGATTTCACGTATTTCACTTATATGAATTCTGATTGATTATTTTCATAACCATTTAATTTATAATCTTACTCGATTATAATAACAACTAATATATCTAATATGTATCAAAATATACTTTGGGTAAAATTATTTTCATTTACCCTCTTTCAAAACATATCGTGCCGACCCATCGTATTCGAGTGTTTAGTAACTCCTACCGATACAGTGGATCAAACTGATCGACCAGAACTCATAAACTACTCAACCAACAAATCTTCACCATATAAAATAATTTTTTATATCATATACAAATACGTTCACTCGTACATATAGACTCAAACTCAATCTAGGGTATTACTAACCCTATCTCTACCAAGTCACGCCACAGAGCCAAGTAATTCTTAACTTAAGCTCTGATACCAACTGTAACGACCCGGATTTCGAGCAACTTTGGTTATCGACATAAGCTCGATGTCGATAACCAACACATCGAAAAATCCTGGTAATTAATGAAAGAAATTAGAGGGTGAGGAAAGATAAGATAGAAAATTAGAATAGAAGAAGAAGAAGAACACAACATCAGAGTAACACGAATCTCACAGCGGAACGAATAAAATATAATATATGTAACATAACTTTGAAATATACATCTGTATTTGAATATACATCATTATCAAAGTACAGCACTTACAACACAGCGGAAATAACTATAGCTATATGATCCTGAAGCATCCTGCTCCAGCTCTTCAACTATGTCTGTAAAATCCCTACTACTTGACTGCCCATACAAATTTAGGCACCCAAGAGTTTAGGGAAAACAGCAAAGTAAACTCCGGGTGGTCATGGGACTTGTATGAGTAAATAGTTTAAAAACAGTTCGAACAAGTAAACGATATCTCTTAAGACCACGCCGCATAACGGAACAGATTTTTCCCTTATGAGAGTCCAACATAACTTTATATCAAAAACCTTTTGATATTATAATAATGTCTATCAACCACAGTATATATAATCATCTAGCAGAAACGCTTTCATCTCATGTTCTACATATATAGTATACAACTCAAAACCGCAAGCACGTATTGGGTAATGGATTTCCAACTATGACAAGGTATGGAACCACCTTTCGCTCGTGTACCTCTAGAGAGGAATACACTGGGTTCAACAAGAACATCTTGCAACCCGGCCACACATGACCGACCACTCATTTCTCTTGAGCGTATCAATTGTATATCACCAACGGTTGGGATCAGCAGCCGTTTCCCGAATGGGACAGCATCAACAATAGATTTTTAGAAGTAAATGAAACTCTAGATCAGGTGATTATACACCCTACTTCGGTGCGACCGACTTAGCCATGCTGCCTGCCCGATTTCTGTCATTTACCAGATGATGAGGCTAGAAGCTACGCTTTATAATCATACCAGATTCACTTTGAATGCCACATCATCAAATCCATCCAATCACCGATTGACGTCCTCGACAATACATTATGTGTTAGCTAAAAGAAGTTTCCTTTTCCGCTTCCACTCTTGGTACGGTTGGAGAAATCAATATACGTGATCGTCTGGAAATACTTTGTCAGACATCCGTCCATACAAGTCACCCAGGAACAGGATGAACCGAAGGCACTATTCTGTAAACAGGATAGCCCTTGCATAACTCCGTCTTCAATTTCCTTTGGCATATATGATTCGCAACGCTTATGCCAATACAGAGTGGTTCTTTGGATAATAATCCATCCGGTCTCTCCATATTAACAACGTTAAATGGTCAAAAACTTCGATAGTCTGTGATTTAACTATCGAAGAAAACAGGTGTGCAAACAACGATATCATTTCCAAATGGAAATTTATATCTATCAAACATCATTCAACATTTATCTCTTTATTTCATAAATTTACTTATCTCTTGTTTCCCTATATTCAATATTCTTATTTTCTAAATTTGGAAAATATATGTTATTAACAATGAAAAAAAAAACATTTCCATTTCTTGTTTTCTTTATTAGAAAACATTTCAGGTTTCTTATTTGGAAAACATTTCCAAAGCTTCTTCATTGGACTTAGGCAGATGTTTAAACAAACCATCGCGATGCCAACTCAAACCATTTCCTAAACTGCTGAACCCTAACTATTCCCTAGTTAAAACGAAGCCAATCAAGTTGGGGTAGAACTACCTCTCAGACCTTAACTGAACAATATTTCTAACTTTGAAATTAGCAAAGTTCACTTTATATTCCTTTAACTAACTTCCTTACTTAACTCTCGTTCGAATAAATCTCTATTCGATTTATTCTATTTGATTTACTCTTTTTGATTTACTCTATTCACTTAACCCCTTTCGAATAAACTATATTCGATTTACTAACTTTATTCGAATAAACTATATTCTATTAACTCCTTTTACTTTAACTCTAATCGATTAAACTAACATCGATTAACTCCTTTTATTTTAACACTAATCGATTAACTAACATCGATTAACTCCTTTTACTTTAACACTAATCGATTAAACTAACACCGATTTACTTCTTTTGCTTTAACTCTAATCGATCAAACTAACATCGATTAACTCCTTTTAACTTTATTCTCTAATCTATTAACTAACATCGATTAGCTCCCTTTTACTTTATTCTCTAATCGATTAACTAACATCGATTAGCTCCTTTGCTTTTTTTTCGAATAAACTGTGCATTTATAAAGATTTACTTTTAGTAACAGTTCTTCACTTTACAAATGATTTCCCTTTTTATTTACTTTCGAAATATTTCCTTTTACACAATCTGTTGATTTTATAAACTCCCTTTATTTCAATATACATTGAAATAATTCATTTTACATCCCAGGGTCTTTTATGATATTTAAATATCGAATAAAAACGATCAACATCATTCCAACACCCATAATCCATAACAGATTATATGACACATCATATATCACAATATATGAAAACAGTAAAATAAATGTTGAGGAATCCAGTTGGATTCCTCCAACCTGTTTCCCTGCATCATAGATGTTAAACAATATAGATAATATCACTTTTCAGTTCCATATGATATATTCTGTTAAACAGAATCAATATAGAAAATTTAACTAACTGACTAGCAGTTCAATCAAACAGTCAACATACAGTCAATCAGACAATCTCTAACAGTTCTAAAAATACAACATGAAATTTTAAACTGTTCAGAGTTGGTGAGATTTACTCACATTGGACTATCATCGTTAAATAACGATAATTGTCGCTTGATTCAGACGGACAATTTATTTTGCCATAAATTGTAACGGGCTCGATTTCACTTCCAGTCAGTTTCATGACGTTGCCCTCATCCATACGATCCCATCGGATCTTGTTTCACTCAATTCTGATATCGTACGGCAAAGATACGATATTTACAAGTTAAATACACATTTTAAATTTAATTTAATTTAAACTTAATAAATTAAAATACTTGGGCTTACCCTTTTCTCTCGGCCCAATTCCTACTGCACTGCATATAACACGTCTCCCCTATGCTTCGGATTTAAACCACCTCTTCTTTACGTTTAAATAAAATCTTCCTTTTACCCTTTTCTTTTTTTCTTTTGTTATAAATAAAATATTGGGCTTACTGTACCAACGTTGGCCCATCATCATGTTTATATCCCATTTTAAAACTCACGTCACCAGCTAACACAATCCCGCAAGCCATTTCCGTTCCCCTTCCATACCCCCTGACGAACGCTGCTCCACCAACCTGACATGCCGCCAGACTCTGCTCCTCCTCCAAAGTCTGTTCTTCACTTTTATCATTTTCGGAACAGTGCTCCAAAGCTTCCCTTGGTCCAACGCCTTGTACTTCCGCTTTAGTAATGTATACGCTTCACCCCTTCAATCCATGAACTAACAAATCCTCCACATTTCAAATGCATTCCCTGCTCCTCTGTTCACCATTTCCGCAAGCTTTAGAAGCCCCTCCCAAAATCAACGCCATCACTCCCTTCCATTTCATTTCCAAACCGTGGGCCAAACTCCCCTTCACGTCATTCTTAGATCTTCCCTTTTAATTCTCTGAAATCCCACTCCAGTAATATTCATACATCACGCACTACTATTACACAGCTCACGCACCAATATCCCCTCCCATCCTCAGCATTTCCATGCGTCCGTTGCCAGCATGCTTCGTTTGTTTCCTGCCAACTTTTTACTCCATGCAGTTGCACTCGTGTTCATTTTTGTTTCCAATTTATGAAACGCAAAATGGAGGCTGCACTGTATTTATAGTTTAGATGGACTCCTTTCCTTTTTTCCATGGATATGTGAGGACCACGTATTCGGGTTTGAGGCCAAAGAAAACTGTCGGTTGAAGAAAAAGGGTGCGTGGACCTTCCTTTACCCTTTAAACATTGCAAATATGGGTACCCCTTTCCACACGATCTCCTATACATACGAGCCACGAACAACGAAAACAAAATTACCATTGTGGTCAGCGATGTACCACGGTCCCAAAAATATAATAATACCGGTAGGTGGACTCATATTTTGAAACTTCAAAATGTTGATTTCAGGGTGCGAAATACTTCAAATAAAAAGTCGCTTATTAAATTAATTAAAAATCACAGTAAAATTCTAAAAATTAAATTATCACAACTTCCCAAAAGAACCTTGTCTAAATTCAATCCCGATCTTTAGTTATATTGAAATAGCCGTTATGGTCGATAAACGATTTTATAGCGACTATTATAAAAATTTAATTGGACATATCTCAAAATCTACACGACGAAATCCCGATTTTTCCCTTCCACTAGACAGATATACTCCACCAGCTCCACACATTTCTTGTTTCACAGAAATCCGATTTCAAACGAATCCTGTACATTCAGTTGAAGTTCAAATCGCCAAATCGTGAACTGCAGCGCCATTTCGAGCTCGTTTATAATTATATTATAAACTATATGTTCAGCTATCGACGATTGAATATATTCGTTATTCAAATTCAAATTCCAAGCTGAATTAAATATCACAGATGATCCGGTTCACACCATATCGTTATTCCAGCCAACTCTGATTATTTCAGAATTAAATATATTATTTAATTTATTATTTTAATTAAATATTCATCATTGTTTAATTCCACGACCATTTAATTTACTATACCACCATTGATATAATGAAATAAATTAATCATAATACCCCTGCCAATGCGGGTCATTACAGTCCCGTCCTCGACTTGGGTCAAGCCGACAAAGATACGTTCGGGATACTGGTCGAAATGGCCCCCCACAAGCTACCCACCTAAGCTTGTCACTAGTATATCCCACTTAACACTCTTAGTCATGTTCATTTACATGTGTGTTTGGTTAAGTCTTACTAATCGTATTTCACATGCCACTAAGGGCACCCCCTAGATTCCTCATGCCACCCAAGGCACCTACTTAACCCCCATGTTCCACCTTACATGTTTATCTGGTTAAGTATTTCTTAATTCATTCAGGCCATAACCTCATAAAGACCTCTCACATTAGACTGGCATTTATGGCAGCTGGATTTGTCGGGCGGGTCCGGGCAGTCTTACACCATAAAAGAGTCTAACCTCGTATCTTTACAACCGTTATGCTTTAGTTTAGGCCTAGGACCTCTCACATTGGGCTGACATTTGTGACCACTGGATTTGCCTGGCGGGTCCGGGCAGGTTTACGTCACAAACGAGTCCAACCTCGTGTCCTAAGCATTGATTAACACTTAAAATCTTTTACCCCAGTTTTAATAATTCCCTATTCAAATTATTAATTAAGTTGACTTTTAATGATGTCCATAATTGACTCAATTATGGCCATCCACTTATGGCATGCAAAATCATATCAATTGCACCCCAACTTTTTAATATTAAATCCTTAATACTACCCCTACCCCACGTTTATACGTTCGCTTATTCAACGAATAATATAGGCTAGACTTGTATAGTCTAACACCTAGCACAAAGATAAATTATCACAACATATAGACAATTAAAATAAATCTAATCATAATAGGGGTGAAACTTGCATAAACTACACATGTTAAGGATCAAAAAGTGTCAACTTGTTAAATTTCTCAATGTATATGATATGATCATAGCCCAAATCTATACATAAACTTGTATATGGGGTTTTTAGGAAACATAATGATGGTGTGAACTAGCATAAGATATCACATATGTCATAGCATAATTCTAGATGTCATAATAGATGTCTTGGTATATGTTCATAACTTTTCTAATCAATCTAATTTGCATATGTGACTTGTCATATAGATCAACATAACCCAAACATGATGATTTAATTAATATGAATTAACTAGCATAGATGGTAACATCATGGACTTTTTAACATGTATGATTCATCACAACTTAGCATAGAAACTTTAAACATACATAACATCATCATAGCATGATTTACAACATATAAGATATCATCATCACATAACATTGGATTTACAATATACATGATAGCAAAAGGGGTTTACAACAACATATATGATAATTCACATCATCTACTCATAATCCATTCATAACTCAACCTAATTAAAATGATAATAATCTTGTTAAGATCATCATACTCACAATTTAGAGAAGAAAAGAGAGAGCTTTGCTTTGCTTTAGGGTTGAGAGAATTAGAATTGAATTTGCTTTTCTTCTTTCTTAGTTGGCGGCGGCTCCATTGATTTCCATGGCGATGGTATGACGGTAACTATTCTATTTTAATTAGGTTTAGTGTAACACCCCACGTCCATTAATGTCACTCACAAAGGGAATGCATTAACTTCCATGGAGGTTTTAAGTGAATATAGAACAGTAAAATTACAACAAGACAGATATAAAATAGTACTTGGAAATTCAAAAACTTTATTTCATTGTAGCAGAAGTCAAAACATGTTTGATTACATCATAACACCATATTCAATGTCAAGTACAATATCTATCTTGATAAAACAAGTACATAATCCCATTACATGAATAGCCATTAAAAAGAAAGATAACAAGCTGGACTTTACTTCAGCAGTCCAAGCTTTCCAGAAGATAAGCGATCCAACTAGACTCCACTAGAACTTGGCCCAACCTGCGGACCTGAAGGGAGAAAAAGGATGGAAAAGAGGGGGTCAGACATAAAGTCTGGTGAATATGATAATTCTACAATACTATTACCAAAATAACTGGACTAAGGCATAAGCTGGAAAACAAGAAAATGTCTATGAAGAGCAGATTAAGGACATAGGCAATCGCTAAAGGCAACGTTATAGGCGCTCCTAAATACTAAAGGATAAACACTATACTGCACCACACCAGTCACCCTAAAGATTCATCCCACTTAGCTTCACTTAGAAACTCTCCCAATGGCTTTACGTACCCCTAGCTGACTACATAGGTGCCGCCTGCCCCTATCTCCACTAGGTGTACCCTACTTCCCATTATTCGATCGGCTCCCTAACTCATAGATACCCGTGCTGGCCCCACAGTGGGGTGTATCACTCCCCTAAAGTGGCAACCTGATACAACGGACATGCACGGCTTATACCTACACGATGCAACAACGTCTTACCTACCAGCCCGGGTCCACACACGCATATGAAACCCGTTGGACTTGCATTGCCACCGCTCCCTGTTTTGGCCTCTTATAGTCAAACCCAGTATGCGTGTCCCGTCCTCGACTTGGGTCGAGCCCACAAAGATACGTTTTGGGATACTGGTTGAAATGAGCCCCCACTATTTACCACAAGCATTCCACCTAAGCTTGTCCCCATTAGTCCATCCCACTTAACCCACTTAGTCATGTTCATTTACATGTGTGTTTGGTTAAGTCTAATCGTATTTCAAATGCCTCTAAAGGCAACCACCAGATTCCTCATGCCACCCAAGGCACCTACTTAACCCCCATGTCCCACCTTACATGGTTATCTGGTTAAGTATTTCTTAGTTCATTAAGGCCATAACCTCATAAAGACCTCTCACATTAGACTGGCATTTATGGCAGCTGGATTTGCCGGGCGGGTCCGGGCAGTCTTACACCATAAAAGAGTCTAACCTCGTGTCTTTACAACTGTTATGCTTTAGTTTGGGCCTAGGACCTCTCACATTGGGCCGACATTTGTGACTACTGGATTTGCCGGGCGGGTCCGGGCAGGTTTACATCACAAACGGGTCCAACCTCATGTCCTAAGCATTGATTATTAATAATAATCCACTTTCCCCCAATTTTAATAATTCCCTACTTGAATTATTAATTACTTCCAATTTTTAACAATGTCCATAATTGACTCAATTATGGACATCCATTCATGGTATGCAAAATCTTACAAAATTGCACCCAATTTATTAATTCCTAATATTACCCCTACCCCACGTTTGAACGTTTATTCGCAAAATATAGGTTAGACTCGAATAGCCTAACTCATAGCATAAAAGAGATTATCATAATAACAACATGTATATGTGACCAAATGAATCATAATAAGGGGTGAAACTTGCATATGTCCAACTTGCATAGATTATACATGTCATGGACCTAAAGGTGTCAACTTGTTCAAAATTCACCTAATATAATCTCAATCAATTTTCATAAACTTACATATGAACATGTGTGAATCAACATCATCTAATTTTTTAACAACATGGTTTTATATGGGTACACCTAACTCAATAGGCAAATTCCCATAATCAAGTTTTATTTAATTATAGTTTCAAGTTTATGGGTACACCTAACCTAATAGGCAAATTCCCATAAACAAGATCCATTTAAATTAAAAAAAAAACATAACTTTAAGCATGTTCCAACAACATCATGATTTCACAACATAATATAGCATGATTTATAACATGACATAGTATGATAGTATAACATAGCTTGACATGATTCTCAACATAGCATGACATAGCATAAGAGAATTTACATCATAGCATGACATAGCATATATAATTTACATCATACGACAACATAATAACATAATAAGAGATCCACAACATATATAGAATTTACAATTACAAATCACATCACTTTCTTGTGATCCATTCATAACTGAGTCAAATTAGTTTGTAATAGTCTTGTGAGAATCATCATACTCACCAACAAAAGAAGAGAATTAGAGAGAGAGTTCTTTGGTTTGATTTGTTTTGTTGAGTAGAATTTAGTTGTAGTAGATTAGGCTTCCTCTTCTTAGTTTGTGACGGCTACGCTGAACTCCATGGCAGCAGCATGACGGTAGCTTCTCTAATTTTACAAGTGATTTAGGTTTAGGGTCTACCCACTTATTTATAGATTTTAGAATGCATTTAGGCCATTAGATTTAACCTAGAAATAACCGCAGCCGTTCAGACAAGATGGGGTTTATCTTGTTGACTCAGCAATGAGTCAGAAGTGACTCAGCAAACACTCAGCTGTATATATATATATATATATATATATATATATATATATATATATATATATATATATATATATATTCTACAATGTACACATTAGATACATCCCCCCCCCTTTTACACACTTATTATTGTTTTTATATACATATTAGATACATCCCCTCTCTTACACACTTATTAATATTTTTATATTCATATTAGATACATCCCCTCTCTTATACACTTATTAATATTATTATATTCATATTAGATACATCCCCCCTCTTACACACTTTTATATTCATATTAGATACATCCCCCCTCTTAAACACTTATTAATATTTTAGCAACTTTAGTGTTAATAGAAAATTCGGGGTGTTACATTCTCCCCTCCTTTTAGGATTTCGTCCCCGAAATCTTCAAGTCTGGAAGAATGTATATCCTACCATCCAAACGTCCATCTACTCATCCATCATACACAGGCATCCATTGTCCTTACAGACTTCTAATGCTTTCATGTTTAAATGCACAGTGTGTGTATATGTCCGTATCTAATGCAAAATCAGGTGGTCCACTGATTCAGTTGACCTCCTTAATGCAACTATGATCGTGCCATGCATCCATTATGTATGCAAAAGATTCTTAATGCTACATAATACTTCTATATTCGTGCACAACCATCATCTGAATGCAGCATCCACATGATAATACAACCATCGTTCATCCATTTTACTAAATACATCCATATATATGCAATATGCAATATGTAGTGACTGAGCCGATCTAGTGCCTAAAGTGTGTGTATATATGCATCCACGAGCAACCACTAGCAAACACTTGCATCCATTTTGCATCCATCATACATAACATGTCTCAAACACATGTTTCAACCATAGGATTATCCAAACTAAAGGTCAAAGATACTAATGAGAGGACATACTAAAGATAAGATAAGATAAGCTAAGCGATAAAGGAGAAATTAAAAGACATACCCTCAAAAAGAAAAGGGTACAACGAACGCATCTTCTCTTCTGTCTCCCAAGTTGCGTTGCTCTCATCATCTCCCCATTGCACTTTGACCAGTCTGACCTCTCGATTCCTCAACTTTTTGATCTCCGACCCAAGAATGCATGTAGGAGCTCGTCTAATTGTTGCATCACGCTCTATTTCCACCTCTTTAAGCAAGCTCGGCTCTACCACCTCCGCGGTCTTGTGCAAACACTTCCTCAAATGTGATACATGGAATACGTCGTGTACTCCACTAAGTTTCTCAGGCAACTCCACCCTATATGCCATCTTCCCAATCCTGTTTTTTACAGGAAACGGCCCTACAAACCTTGGTGCTAATTTCCCCACGGACCCAAAGCGAACAACATTCTGTAACGGAGATACTTTGATAAAAACCATGTCCCCAATGTCAAACTCAAGATCTGTCCTCCTCTTATCAGCATACGATTTTTGCCTATCTTTTGCTGCTTTCATCCTCCTTCGAATCAACTCAATCTTCTCCGAGGTTTCCCTAACCATATCGGGCCCGAGTAGGATTTTATCGGTAGATTCCCACCAACATGTAGGCGAACGGCAAGGCCTTCCATAAAGAGCTTCGAAAGGTGCCATGCCAATACTAGACTGAAAGCTATTGTTATATGCGAATTCTACTAACGGAAGGTGCTCTTCCCATGTACCCCCAAAGTCTAGGATACAAAGCCTTAAAAGATCCTCTAGAATGCGATTCACCCTCTCGGTCTGGCCGTCTGTCTGAGGATGATATGCGGTGCTCAAACATAGCTGAGTCCCTACCGCCTCTTGTAAACTCTTCCAAAATTCGCTAGTAAAGATGGGGTCACGGTCGCTTACTATACTAGAAGGAATACCGTGCAAACGAACTATCTCCTTAATGTATACAGAAGACAACCACGGAGCAGTCCTCTTACTTTTCACAGGAATAAAATGGGCGCTTTTAGTAAGTCTATCTACTATAACCCAAATCCCCGTGTTACCCTTCCTTGATCTTGGTAATCCATCCACAAAATCCATTGAGATGCTTTCCCATTTCCATAGTGGAACTTCTAATGGGTGAAGCAACCCACCGGGTTTCTTTTGTTCTGCTTTAACTCGTTGGCACACCAAGCATCTAGCGACGTACTCGGCCACATCCTTTTTCATACCGGCCCAAAAGAAAACCCGCTTCATATCTTTGTACATCTTATCCCCACCGGGATGAATGGTCATTTTTGAGCGATGAGCATCATCAAGAATGGCCTTCCTTAAGTCTTCGTCTTGTGGTACACAAAGTCTATTATCCCTTCGTAACCAACCCTTATCGTCTAGGGTATACCTACGAAGATGGCTTGACGACTCCCCCCCTTTGAGCTTTTCTACTATCTCAACCAACCGTGGGTCGTCTCGCTGTGCCTCACCAACCCGTCCTAGAAGTGTAGGTCTAACCTCCAAGGATGCTAACAGACCGGGTACTAAGTCAACGGAGGGTCTAAAGTCAAACATAGAGATGAATTCTAAGCTTTGTCGTTCAACAAACAACGGACTCAAGGACAACCTTTTCCTACTTAAGGCGTCTGCCACCACGTTACCCTTGCCCGGGGTATATGCTATTTCAAAATCGTTGGAGGCTAAGAATTCCATCCACCGTTGCTGCCTTAAATTCAAATCCTTCTGAGAGAATAAGTATTTTAATGATTTGTGGTCAGTGAACAGTTCGAATTTCTCACCAAGAAGATAGTGACGCCAAGACTTAAGCGCGAAAACAATTGCGGCTAGCTCTAAGTCATGCGTGGGGTAATTCTTTTCATGAACCCTCAACTGCCTTCCACCATAGGCTATTACTCTTCCCTCTTGCATGAGGACCGCGCCAAGTCCCATCCCACAAGCATCAGTATAGATGTAAACGGTTTATTTCCGTCTGGCAGCACTAAGACTGGGGCTGAAGTTAAGGCTCTCTTTAAACGTTGGAACGCATCATCGCAATCTTTGTCCCACGTAAAAACCAGGTTCTTCTTCGTTAACCGTGTTAATGGAGCTGATATTTTTGCGAAGTCTTTGATAAACTTCCTATAATAGCCAGCCAACCCCAAGAAACTTCTTACTTCGGTTGCATTTTTAGGGACCTTCCAATCTTGGATGGCCACCACCTTTGCGGGATCAACTGCTATCCCTTCTTTGGAAACCACGTGCCCTAAGAACCGTACTTCCTTCCTCTAGAAGTGACACTTAGAAAATTTTGCCTTAAGGTTATGTGCTCGAAGGGTTTCCAACACTTCCCTAAGATGTAGGGAGTGCTCTTCTTTATTCTTAGAAAAGACTAAGATGTCATCCACAAAGACTACCACGAATTTGTTAAGGTATTCCCTAAACACCCTACTCATCAAATCAACAAAATATGCAGGGGCGTTTGTCAAACCAAAGGGCATCACTAGCCATTCATAGAATCCGTCAGGAGTCCTAAAAGCAGTCTTATCTATACTATCCTCAGCCACTCTCAGTTGATGAAAGCCAGTGGCTAAGTCCAACTGCGAAAACACTGAGGCGCCAACTAACTGATCAAAGAGATCGTCAATCCTCGGCAGTGGGTGTCGGTTCTTTTTAGTAAGCTTGTTTAGTTCTCTATAGTCCATACAAAGTCTAAGAGACCCATCCGCCTTTGTGGCAAAAACTACTGGAGCACCCCACTCCGATATACTACGTCTTATGAACCCCTTCTCAAGCAACTCCTTTACTTGCTTATTGAGTTCCCTCCTTTCACGAGGAGCCATGTGGCGCACTGGCAAAGAAACGTGTTTAGCATTATCCACAAGATAAATTCGAAAGTCTATCTCCCGCTTTGGAGGTAAGCCCTTCACCTCCTCAAACACATCCGGATATTCCCGGACCACTTCTACCGATCGCAGGTTCTCTACAGACGCATCAAGCGATTCAAGATAACTTAGCATAACGGAATTTATGGGATTACAAAAGATGTCGAGAGCATTACCAAGGCGAGTCACAAGCCTAACTACTCTCCTTTCACAATCAAGAATGGCCCTATTTCTAGACAACCAATCCATTCCTAAAATTAGCCCATAGCCCGTGAAGCCCAATACATAAGCATCACATCTAAATTCAACGCTAAGTATAGAGATTTTCATATCCAAACATATCATGGTCAAATGAGCCGAACCCCCAATTGGATTTGAAACGACCAAGGGATCCTCTACTAAACTGGTGTTCAAGTGCAGTGATTCAACTAATGATGCAAAGATAAACGAATGAGATGCGCCAGAATCGAATAAGGTACGGACAGGATGATCAAACAGAAAAACTAAGCTTTCAACAGAAATTGTTCTACCTCTTTCTTGCAGCGGTGGGGCCGCAATAGCCTGAACTTGCCCCCTTGCCTGCCCTGGTGCCATAAGAGCCTGCACCTGTCCTCCCGAGGTAGACCCTGCCCTCTGCCCCTTCTTTGGACAGTCCTTCACTAAATGTCCCGCATCTCCACAATGAAAACAACCAGTCTTCTTTTTCTTTCTACAATCTTTGCTGAGATGGCCAGGCGTCCCACAATTGAAGCATTTCTTCTTCCCTTTGCCATTATTGTTTTTACCACCCTTCTTATTTTGCTGTTGGGGTTTCTTCTGATCCCCTTTCTTTTCAACTACCTTATCCTCATGCATAAGTGCCATTTCTACTAGCTTTTCAAAGGTGGCTCCCATAGGGATGTGGGTCATAGCCAACCCTTGCAACGGTTCATTCAAGCCTCTAACGAACCTCAAAGCTTTCTTCTCTGGCGTGTTCACCAACTCCAAGCCAAACCTTGCTAACTGATTAAATTTATTGACATATTCCTTTACTGATGAGCTCCCTTGCTTTAGTGCCAGGAATTTTTCCATATTTAAGTTCTCCTCTGCCCTTGAAAGAAACTTTGCCTCAAACCTTCGTCTGAAATCCGCCCATGAATCAACTGGACGTTCCCCGTTAGTGACCTCCCACCAAAACGAGGCCTCTCCCTTTATTAACCAAGCAGCTAAACGGACTTTCCTCCCATCATCCACTTCAAAGATATCCAACAATTCCTCAGTCTCCTTAAGCCAATCTCTGGCCTCCACAAACGTCTCAGTCCCTTGAAAAGTTTTTCCTCCCATAGCCTTGAATTCCTTGCACGTCTTTGCAAAAGTGTCAACACGAGGAGGAGGAGGAGGAGGAATGGGTGCAACTAGGGGTGGAGGAGTATCCGCTGGGCCTGCAGTGGTGGCCCTAGCCTCCAAGTATCTCCTAAACCACCCTGGAATCGTCACACCTTCTAGGAGATTAAGATCTTCAGCCATGCTGAAACGAAAAAGGAAAGATTCAAAATGGAGAATTCGAAAGATAAAGATAAGGATGTGGCTATTTGGGATTATGTTTTTCATAAAAACTCTCTTTAAATAACATGTTTTTTTTTGAAAGCACTTCTTCCAAAAATACTTTAGAAAAAAAATATTTTTCTAAAAAAAAAAAAAAATTTATCTGTTCTGGTAACCTTATGCTCTGATACCACGTGTAACACCCCACGTCCATTAATGTCACTCACAAAGGGAATGCATTAACTTCCATGGAGGTTTTAAGTGAATATAGAACAGTAAAATTACAACAAGACAGATATAAAATAGTACTTGGAAATTCAAAAACTTTATTTCATTGTAGCAGAAGTCAAAACATGTTTGATTACATCATAACACCATATTCAATGTCAAGTACAATATCTATCTTGATAAAACAAGTACATAATCCCATTACATGAATAGCCATTAAAAAGAAAGATAACAAGCTGGACTTTACTTCAGCAGTCCAAGCTTTCCAGAAGATAAGCGATCCAACTAGACTCCACTAGAACTTGGCCCAACCTGCGGACCTGAAGGGAGAAAAAGGATGGAAAAGAGGGGGTCAGACATAAAGTCTGGTGAATATGATAATTCTACAATACTATTACCAAAATAACTGGACTAAGGCATAAGCTGGAAAACAAGAAAATGTCTATGAAGAGCAGATTAAGGACATAGGCAATCGCTAAAGGCAACGTTATAGGCGCTCCTAAATACTAAAGGATAAACACTATACTGCACCACACCAGTCACCCTAAAGATTCATCCCACTTAGCTTCACTTAGAAACTTTCCCAATGGCTTTACGTACCCCTAGTTGACTACATAGGTGCCGCCTGCCCCTATCTCCACTAGGTGTACCCTACTTCCCATTATTCGATCGGCTCCCTAACTCGTAGATACCCGTGCTGGCCCCACAGTGGGGTGTATCACTCCCCTAAAGTGGCAACCTGATACAACGGACATGCACGGCTTATACCTACACGATGCAACAACGTCTTACCTACCAGCCCGGGTCCACACACGCATATGAAACCCGTTGGACTTGCGTTGCCACCGCTCCCTGTTTTGGCCTCTTATAGACAAACCCAGTATGCGTGTCCCGTCCTCGACTTGGGTCGAGCCCACAAAGATACGTTTTGGGATACTGGTTGAAATGGGCCCCCACTATTTACCACAAGCATTCCACCTAAGCTTGTCCCCATTAGTCCATCCCACTTAACCCACTTAGTCATGTTCATTTACATGTGTGTTTGGTTAAGTCTAATCGTATTTCAAATGCCTCTAAAGGCAACCACCAGATTCCTCATGCCACTCAAGGCACCTACTTAACCCCCATGTCCCACCTTACATGATTATCTGGTTAAGTATTTCTTAGTTCATTAAGGCCATAACCTCATAAAGACCTCTCACATTAGACTGGCATTTATGGCAGCTGGATTTGCCGGGCGGGTCCGGGCAGTCTTACACCATAAAAGAGTCTAACCTCGTGTCTTTACAACTGTTATGCTTTAGTTTGGGCCTAGGACCTCTCACATTGGACCGACATTTGTGACTACTGGATTTGTCGGGCGGGTCCGGGCAGGTTTACATTACAAACGGGTCCAACCTCGTGTCCTAAGCATTGATTATTAATAATAATCCACTTTCCCCCAATTTTAATAATTCCCTACTTGAATTATTAATTACTTCCAATTTTTAACAATGTCCATAATTGACTCAATTATGGACATCCATTCATGGTATGCAAAATCTTACAAAATTGCACCCAATATATTAATTCCTAATATTACCCCTACCCCACGTTTGAACGTTTATTCGCAAAATATAGGTTAGACTCGAATAGCCTAACTCATAGCATAAAAGAGATTATCATAATAACAACATGTATATGTGACCAAATGAATCATAATAAGGGGTGAAACTTGCATATGTCCAACTTGCATAGATTATACATGTCATGGACCTAAAGGTGTCAACTTGTTCAAAATTCACCTAATATAATCTCAATCAATTTTCATAAACTTACATATGAACATGTGTGAATCAACATCATCTAATTTTTTAACAACATGGTTTTATATGGGTACACCTAACTCAATAGGCAAATTCCCATAATCAAGTTTTATTTAATTATAGTTTCAAGTTTATGGGTACACCTAACCTAATAGGCAAATTCCCATAAACAAGACCCATTTAAATTAAAAAAAACATAACTTTAAGCATGTTCCAACAACATCATGATTTCACAACATAATATAGCATGATTTATAACATGGCATAGTATGATAGTATAACATAGCTTGACATGATTCTCAACATAGCACGACATAGCATAAGAGAATTTACAACATAGCATGACATAGCATATATAATTTACATCATACGACAACATAATAACATAATAAGAGATCCACAATATATAGAATTTACAATTACAAATCACATCACTTTCTTGTGATCCATTCATAACTGAGTCAAATTAGTTTGTAATAGTCTTGTGAGAATCATCATACTCACCAACAAAAGAAGAGAATTAGAGAGAGAGTTCTTTGGTTTGATTTGTTTTGTTGAGTAGAATTTAGTTGTAGTAGATTAGGCTTCCTCTTCTTAGTTTGTGACGGCTACGCTGAACTCCATGGCAGCAGCATGACGGTAGCTTCTCTAATTTTACAAGTGATTTAGGTTTAGGGTCTACCCACTTATTTATAGATTTTAGAATGCATTTAGGCCATTAGATTTAACCTAGAAATAACCGCAGCCGTTCAGACAAGATGGGGTTTATCTTGTTGACTCGGCAATGAGTCAGAAGTGACTCAGCAAACACTCAGCAATATATATATATATATATATATATATATATATAATACAATGTACACATTAGATACATCCCCCCCTTTTACACACTTATTATTGTTTTTATATACATATTAGATACATCCCCTCTCTTACACACTTATTAATATTTTTATATTCATATTAGATACATCCCCTCTCTTATACACTTATTAATATTATTATATTCATATTAGATACATCCCCCCTCTTACACACTTTTATATTCATACTAGATACATCCCCCCTCTTACACACTTATTAATATTTTAGCAACTTTAGTGTTAATAGAAAATTCGGGGTGTTACATTTAGGGTTAGCATTAGAATGTATTTATAGGTGTAGGAAGTTATTTAGGACCATTAGATTAACCCTGAACCATGAGAACCAATCAAATGCAAAATTTGCATTTGAGCGAATCGGCCCACGGGTTGACAGCCAAACACCCTGGATTAACCCCTAGTCGACCCAGCGGAGCTTGGGTCGACCTCAAAAATGGGCCGGTTCGGTTATTCCCCCTCCCAATTCGCTGTTTTGAACTTTTTTGCATATTTATTTATTTAATTTTAATTTATATATATATATATATATATATATCAATATATATATATATATATTTCCCGGCGCAACCCATTTCACTTAATTCTTTTCTAAAAATTAAGTATACTTTAATTTGTGAATTTCAATGTTATAAAATTACGGGGTGTTACATTCTCCCCTCCTTAAAGGATTGCGTCCCCA
The DNA here is from genome assembly GCA_030737875.1 of Allium sativum. Lineage (NCBI taxonomy): Eukaryota > Viridiplantae > Streptophyta > Magnoliopsida > Asparagales > Amaryllidaceae > Allium > Allium sativum. The sequence goes on from CM060913.1 coordinate 207,298,279, forward strand.
AAATCTCCAAGTCAAGAAGAATGTATATCCTACCATCTAATCGTCCATCTACTCAACCATCAAACACCAGCATCCATTGTCCTTAAAAGACTTCTAATGCTTTAATTTTTATATGCACAGTGTGTGTATATGCCATATCTAATGCAAAATTAAGCGGTCTACTGATTTAGTCGACCTCCTTAGTGCAATTCATGATTGTGCCATGCGTCCAATATGTATGCAAAAGATTCCTAATGATACATATTAATTCTATATGCGTGCACAACCATACACCCGAATGCAGCAACTATATGATAATACAACCATTATACATCCATTTTACTAAATACATCCATATATATGCAATATGCAATATGAAGTGACTGAGCCGATCTGGTGCCTAATAGTGTGTGTGTATATGCATCCACGAGCAACCACTAGCAAACACTTGCATCCACTTTGCATCCACCATACATAACATGTCTCAAACACATGTTTCAACCATAGGATTATCCTAACTAAAGGTCAAAGATACAAGCGAGAGGATATACTAAAGATAAGATAAGTACAAGCTAAGCGATAAAGGAGAAATTAAAAGACATACCCTCAAAAAGAAAAGGGTATCGTGAATGCATCTTCTCTTCTGTCTCCCAAGTAGGGTTGCTCTCATCATCTCCCCATTGCACTTTGACTAGTCTGACCTCTCGATTCCTAAACCTCTTGATCTCCGACCCAAGAATGCGCGCAGGAGCTCGTCGAATTGTCGCATCACGCTCTATCTCCACCTCTCTGAGAAAGCTCGGCTCTACCACTTCCGCGGTCTCGTGCAAGCACTTCCTCAAATGTGACACATGGAATACGTCGTGTACACCACTAAGTCTCTCGGGCAACTCCACACTATACGCCATCTGTTCAATTTTCTCCTTAATAGGAAACGGCCCTGCAAACCTTGGTGCTAATTTCCCAACGGACCCAAAACGAACAACGTTCCATAATGGAAACACTTTGACAAAGACAATGTCCCCAACTTCAAACTCGAGATCTGTCCTCCTCTTATCTGCATAAGATTTCTTCCTATCCTGTGCTGCTTTCATCCTCCTTCGAATCAAGTCGATCTTCTCCGAAGTCTACCTAATCATATCGGGCCCAAGTAAGATCTTATCCGTAGATTCCCACCAACATGTAGGTGAACGACAAGGTCGTCCATAAGGAGCTTCGAATGGTGCCATACCAATGCTGGACTGAAAGCTGTTATTATATGCGAACTCCACCAATGGAAGATGCTCTTCCCACGTACCCCCAAAGTCTAGGATACATAGCCTCAACAGATCCTCTAGAATGCGATTGACCCTCTCGGTCTGGCCATCCGTCTGAGTATGATATGCGGTGCCCAAACATAACTGAGTCCCTACTGCCTCTTGTAAGCTTCTCCAAAATTCACTAGTGAAAATAGGATCGCAGTCGCTCACTATGCTAGAAGGAACACCGTGCAAACGAACTATTTCTCGAACATATACGGAGGCTAACCATGGAGCAGTCCTCTTACTCTTTACGGGAATGAAATGGGCGCTTTTAGTGAGTCTGTCTACTATAACCCAAATTCCCGTATTACCCTTCGTTGATCGCGGTAACCCATCCACAAAATCCATCGAGACACTTTCCCACTTCAATAGTAGAACCTCCAATGGGTGAAGCAACCCACCGGGTTTCTATTGCTCCGCTTTTACTTGTTGGTACACCAAGCATCTAGCGACATATTCAGCCACATCTTTCTTCATGCCGACCCAAGAGTAAACTCTCTTCATGTCTTTGTACATCTTGTCCCCACCGGGATGAATGTTCATCTTCGAATGATGTGCTTCGTCAAGAATAGTCTTCCTTAGGTCATCGTCTTTTGGTACACAAAGTCTACCGTCCCTACGTAACCAACCCTTATCGTCTAGGGTATACCTACGGAGATGGCTTGATAACTCCCCTCCTTTGAATTTTTCTACTAACTCAACCAACTGCGGGTCGTCTCGCTGTGCCTCGCCAATCTGTCCCAAAAGCGTAGGTCTGACCTCCAAGGATGCTAGCAAACCGGGTACGAAGTCAATGGAAGGTCTAAAGTCAAACATCGAAATTAATTCTAAACTTCGCCGCTCAACAAGCAAAGCACTTAAGGATAATCTTTTTCTACTTAAGGCGTCTGCCACCACGTTACCCTTGCTAGGGGTATAGGCTATTTCGAAGTCGTAGGACGCTACGAACTCCATCCACCTTTGATGCCTTAAGTTCAAGTCCTTTTGAGAGAATAGGTATTTTAAAGACTTGTGGTCAGTGAATAATTCGAATTTCTCGCCAAGAAGATAATGACGCCAAGACTTAAGTGCGAAAACAATATTGGCCAATTCTAGGTCATGTGTAGGATAATTTTTCTCATGCGCTCTCAACTGCCTTCCACCATAGGCTATTACCCTACCCTCTTGCATTAAGACTGCGCCTAGTCCTGTCCCACAAGCATCAGTATAAACGGTAAACGGCTTACTCCAGTCTGGCAATACTAAGACTGGGGCTGAAGTCAAAGCTCTCTTCAAACAATGGAACGCATCATCACAATCTACGTCCCATGTGAAAACTAGGTTCTTCTTCGTCAAGCGTGTCAATAGAGCTGATATCTTTGCGAAGTCTTTGATAAACTTCCTATAGTAGCCAGCCAACCCCAAGAAACTTCTCACTTCGGTAGCATTTTTAGGGACCTTCCAATCTTGGATGGCCACCTCCTTCGTGGGATCCACGGCTATCCCTTCTTTGGAAACCACGTGCCCCAAGAACCGTACTCCCTTCCTCCAGAAGTGACACTTAGAAAATTTAGCCTTAAGGCTATGCACTCGTAGGGTCTCTAGCACTTCCCTTAGATGTAGGGCATGCTCTTCTTCATCCTTAGAAAAGATCAAGATGTCATCTACAAAGACTACCACGAATTTGTTAAGGTACTCCCTAAACACCCTACTCATCAAATTAACAAAATATGCTGGGGCGTTTGTCAAACCGAAGGGCATCACTAGCCATCCATAGAAACCGTCCGGTGTCCTAAAGGCAGTCTTGTCTATGCTATCCTCAGCCACTCTCAACTGATGGAACCCAGTGGCTAAGTCCAACTGCGAAAACACTGAGGCGCCAACTAACTAATCGAAGAGATCGTCAATCCTCGGCAGTGGGTGTCTGTTCTTCTTAGTAAGTTTATTAAGTTCTCTATAGTCCACACACAGTCTAAGGGACCCATCCGCCTTCATGGCAAATACTACAGGAGCACCCCACTCCGATATACTTCATCTTATGAACCCTTTCTCAAGCAACTCCTTCACTTGCTTATCGAGTTCCCTCCTTTCACGTGGAGCCATGTGGCGTACTGGCAAAGATACTGGTTTCGCATTATCCACAAGATATATTCGAAAATCTATCTCCCGCTTCGGAGGCAAGCCCTTCACCTCCTCAAACACATCCGAATATTCTCGGACCACTCTAACAGATCGTAGATTTTCCTCAGACGCGTCAAGCGATTCTAGATAACTTAGCATAACTGAATTTATGGGATTACAAAAGATTTCGAGAGTGTTGCCAAGGAGAGTCACGAGCCTAACTACTCTCCTTTCACAATCAAGAAGGGCCCCATTTCTGGATAACCAATCCATTCCTAAAATTAGCCCATAGCCCGTGAAATCCAACACATAAGCATCACATCTAAATTCAACGCTAAGTATGGAAATTTTCAAATCCAAACACATCATGGACAAATAAGCTGAGCCCCCTATTGGATTCGAAACAACTAAGGGATCCTTTACTAAACTGGTGTTTAAATGCAGTGATTCAACTAATGATGTAGAGATAAACGAATGTGATGCGCCCGAATCGAATAAGGTACGGACATGATGATCAAACAGAAAAACTAAGCTTTCAACAGAAATGGTTCTACCTCGTTCTTGCAGCGGTGGGACCGCGAGAGCCTGAACTTGTCCCCTAGCCTGCCCTGGTGCCACAAGAGCCTGCACCTGTCCTCCCGAGGTAGCTCCTGCCCTCTGCCCCTTCTTTGGGCAGTCCTTCACTAAATGTCCCGCATCGCCACAATGAAAACAGCCTGTCTTCTTTTTCTTTCGGCAATCCTTGCTGAGATGGCCTGGGGTTCCACAGTTAAAGCACTTCTTCTTTCCCTTGCCATTATTGTCTTTTCCACCCTTCTTGTTTTTCTGTTGTGGTTTCTTCTGATCCCCCTTCTTCTCGGGTGCCTTATCAGCTTTAGCGCTTTTCTCCTCATGCATGAGCGTCATTTCTACTAACTTCTCAAAGGTGGCCCCCATTGGGATGTAGGTCATAGCCAACCCTTGCAATGGTTCATTCAAGCCATTCACGAACCTTAGAGCCTTCTTCTCCGGCGTGTTTACTAAGTCCAAGCCAAACCTTGCTAACTGATTAAATTTATTGACATATTCTTTCACTGATGAGCTTCCTTGCTTCAATGTCAAGAACCTTCCATATATAGATTTTCTTCCTCCCTTGAGAGAAACTTCGCCTCGAACCTACGTCTGAAATCCGCCCAAGAGTCAACAGGACGCTCCCCATTAGTGACCTCCCACCAAAACGAGGCCTCTCCCTTCATCAACCAAGCTGCTAAACGAACTCTCCTCCCTTCTTCTACTTCAAAGATTTCTAGCAATTCTTCTGCCTCCTTAAGCCAATCTCTAGCTTCCACAAACGTTTCTGACCCTTGAAATGGTTTTCCACCCACAGCCTTGAATTCCTTGCACGTCTTTGCAAAAGTATCTATGCGAGGAGGAGGAACGGGTGCAACTGGTGGTGGAGGAACATTGGCTGGACCTGCAGCGGCCCTAGCCTCCAATAGCCTCCTATACCATCCTGATATCGTTACACCATCGGGTAGATTAAGATCTTCAGCCATGCTGAAACGAAGAAGGAAATATTCAAAATGGAGAATTCGAAAGATAAAGATATGTGGCTATTGGGGTTTATGTTTTTCTTAAAAACTTTTCTCTTCAAATTTCTCATTAAAACATGTTTTTGAAAACACTTCTTCCAAAAATAACTATTTTTCTAAAGTATTTTTATCTGTTCTGGTAACCTTAAGCTCTGATACCACGTGTAACACCCCCACGTCCGTTAATGTCACTCACAAAGGGAATGCGTTAACTTCCATGGAGGTTATAAGTGAATATAGAACAGAAAAATTACAACAAGACAGAAAATAAATAGTACTTGGAAATCTAAAACTTCATTTTATTGCAGTGGAAATTAAACATGTTTGTTACATCATAAAACCATAGATCATAACCAAGTACAATATCCATCTTCATAAAAACAAAATACATAATCCAATTACATAAATATCCATTAAAAAGATAACAAGCTGGACTTTACTTCAACGGTCCAAGCTTTCCAAAGAGAGATGAAGCAATTCAATCAAACTCCACTAGAGTTGGGCCTAACCTGACGACCTGGGGGGTGAAAAAGGATAGAAATAGAGGGGGTCAGACATAAAGTCTGGCGAGTATGATAATTCCAACAATACTATTATCAAAATAACTAGACTAAGGCATAAGCTGGAAGACAAGTAAATGTCTATGAACTCTTAGGAAGATAGAGATAGCGTTTAAGATAACGTTAAAGATAACGGTAAAGGCACACCTAATTACTAACGAATGGTTACTACACTGCACCACACATTACTACACTGCACCACACCAGTCACCCTATTGTTTGATCCCACTTGCTTCAAACAGAAACTTTATAAATAGCCTTACGTACCCCTAGCTGACTACATAGGTGTTGTCTGCCCCTATCTCCACTAGGTGTACCCCACTACCCACTTTCGATCGGCTCCCTACTCGTAGATACCCGTGCTGGCCCCACAGTGGGGTGTATCACTCCCCTAAAGTGGCAACCCGATACAACTTGAGAATGCATGGCTTATACCTACACGATGCAACAATGTCTTACCTACCAGCCCGGGTCCACACACGCATACGAAACCCGTTGGACTTGCGTTGCCCCCGCTCCCCGTTTTGGCCTCTTACAGTCGAACCCAACACGCGTGTCCCGTCCTCGACTTGGGTCGAGCCCACAAAAATACGTTCGGGATACTGGTCGAAATGGGCCCCCACAAGCTACCCACCTAAGCTTGTCACTAGTATATCCCACTTAACCCTCTTAGTCATGTTCATTTACATGTGTGTTTGGTTAAGTCTTACTAATCGTATTTCACATGCCACTAAGGGCACCCCCTAGATTCCTCATGCCACCCAAGGCACCTACTTAACCCCCATGTCCCACCTTACATGTTTATCTGGTTAAGTATTTCTTAATTCATTCAGGCCATAACCTCATAAAGACCTCTCACATTACACTGGCATTTATGGCAGCTGGATTTGTCGGGCAGGTCCGGGCAGTCTTACACCATAAAAGAGTCTAACCTCGTGTCTTTACAACCATTATGCTTTACTTTAGGTCTAGGACCTCTCACATTGGGCTGACATTTGTGACCACTGGATTTGCCGGGCGGGTCCGGGCAGGTTTACGTCACAAACGAGTCCAACCTCGTGTCCTAAGCATTGATTAATACTTAAAATCTTTTACCCCAGTTTTAATAATTCTGTAACACCCCACCTCCGCTAGGGTCACTCACAAGGGAATGCAATAGGTTTGGTGAAGCAATATCAAGGTAAACATGCACAGAAATATTACAAGACAGAACATATATATATAAAACAGCGGAAGTAAAACAAATTTCATTACCTTATAAAATAAGGTCTAAAGCCTTTTACATCAGAATACATCAAAATCTGTCTTGCAATAGTAAAGAAGCATAAAACCATTTCATAAATTATTCCCCAAGTAAAACAGTAAAGTAGCCACAACCAAGAAAAGTCCAAGCCATGCGTGATGACCTCCAAGTAGAAGAAGTCCGAACTAGATAACAGTGTTTCCTCCCTGAAAACCTGGGGGGAAACGGAAGACAAGAGGCGAAAGAAAACGGGGTCAGTCATAAAGACTGGTAAGTCCTATCTACTTCCAGTATAAAAACAGGTAAAGGTAACATGACATGCATAAACTGAAAGTAAACATAAGGATGACTACAAGATATATAAACTAAAACAGGCTGAACTACTGTAGCAAGGTAAACTAAGATATCATGATAAACTACGGTGTCATGATAAGTCAAGGTATCACATCGTCCGGTTTCTACCAAGTATAATATCCCAAGGTATCTATCCTGTATAACATCCCACGGTATCTATCATGTATATTTCTCATGGTCCTAACATGTATATTTGCTCTGCACCCCTCGTACTAGTATCCCAACCCGCGTCATGTGTTAACTACGAATGCCCCTTGCCCAATGTCATGTAATGGTCCATGTCAACCTAATATATAGCATATGTAGGTTTTCCCAACACGTATGTTTCTTTCCATGTATAAGTTCAGTCCTTTGCCGTAGGCCATACGGGCTTTCCCATGTAAACGTTTTATCCTTGAGGTTATTTTGGACTGCTACCCTTGATCTAGTTATATTTCCTTACCATGAACTATCGCGCGTCCACTTAGGATTTATGCCACCTGGGACCACTAGGGATTATGCTACCTAATGAACGTTTCCGTGTCTCGGTTTGGGTTCAGCCACCTAGGGCCACTAGGGATTATGCCACCCGTCAACCGCGCCCTTTATCCCGCGTATGTATCGTGAATCGTTTTCCATGCCTAGATGCACATGTTCCTCAATGTGCCATCCGAGTTCCGTGCCAGGGCAAATCAAGAAATACGGAACTCGGTCGGGAGCTTTAAGTCGTCTGCAGATGCAGATATCAAGGTCTGTTTTTGTACCCGTGGCTATGGTCCCACGTGACCCCTCCCTCAACTACTGAAAGGCAATCCAAGAAAAATCATGTATGAGAACTACACTAAGGCCCATCGATGCCCACTTCCAGATAGCCAACCTCACCCATAACTCGATATCTAGTATATGGTCTTTTGGGAGTTCCCTGCCTTTCCGTACGTACACGATTGACTAAAGATGGTAGGTAGTCGGCGACATGCTATCCCGGGGCAAAATCAAGTATCGTCGACTCCACGCTAATCCATCCCAGTCTTTAGGTCGCTTGCATAGAAACCAAGGCATACTCTTGGCTCTTCTACCGCAGACCTTAACCACTGTGAGGCCGGGTTTCATGGACCACTTGCCACCTCACAGAGGGATACCAAGAGTACCCTCACGTTCCCCGAAGCTTCCGCTTCATCACCCAGTTCGCTGGAGCTTTTATCCGAGTCAGATAACTTGCTTCTCCTCGTATACTAAGCGATGACCTACCGTACCAGGTTACTCATCTCTTTATGAACCAGTCCCATGTCCTTAGCTAAGAATTATTACTTAGTTACCCTTAACTAAGGTTTACCACTTAGCCCCTCTTTCCGCTATCCTTGTTAACTACGATTTCCCACCTAGTCCCCTGAGCTAGGGTTTTGTCAAATGGGTTAAGTGTTGTTATCCAAGTTCATGACTTAACCCGCCTACGAATCATGTCAAGATTGGCTAAGTACTCAAGTTCAAGGCTTAGCACTACAAGTTGGTTAAGTGTACTAAGAAGCTCACGATTTAACCCTATCAAGTCAAATTGGTTAAGTATTTATTTGTCTTAACCCTATCAGATTATCATGGTAGATTGATTAAGCATAGATTATCTTAATCCCATCAGATTATCGAGTCGGATTGGTTAAGTATAGGTTAACTTAACCCCATCCACTAATCGTATTACAATGGTTAAGCCTAATTTAAAGGGTCTTGTGACTTAACCCTACCAGGTCCACATATTAGATTGGTTAAGTGTAGGTAACTTAACCTCATCAAATCATCACGTATAATTGGTTAAGTATAAGTTACTTAACCCCATTAAATTATCATGTTAAATTGGTTAAGGATTGGTTACTTAACCTCATTAAATTACCAAGTTTAGATTGGTTAAGTGCTCAACTTAACCCCCCTCAAATTACCGTGTTTAGATTAGTGAAGTGAAGGTTACTTAACCCCATCTAATTACCGTGTTTTAGATTAGTTAAGTCTAAGTTACTTAACCCCATCTAATTACTGTGTTAGATAAGTTAAGTATGGATTACTTAACCTCATCGAATTCACCGTGTTTAGATTAGTTAAGCGTGGATTACTTAACCCCATCTAATTTACCAAGTCAGAATTAGTTAAGCGTAAATTACTTAACCCCATCCCCTAATTATCTTGTATGGTTAAGTGTCATTAAGAAATCAAGCCCGGTCCCACTTAACCGACCCATTCATGTCATATCGGTTAAGTGTCATTAGTCAAATTTACTTAACCTTATCATGTGGCATTAATTTAATTAATGCACTCTCAACCTCTCACATTAGGCTTTGTTGTGGTTACTAGTTAAGCCGGGCGGGTCCGGGTAGTTTTACACCACAACCTAGCCTAACCTCGGGTCTTAAGCGCGACATGACCAACTTCCCACATTGGATCCTATTGTTTGTAGCCACTAGTTAAGCCGGGCGGGTCCGGGTAGATTTATGCTACAAACTCAACCCAACCTCGAGTTGGCCAATTTCATGTTTGGTCTAGTGTCTTTTTTACACTTACAACCCACCCATGTCTAGTTCAAGTTCCATGTTTTCCCACGTGTCATGATCATATTAAAATGTATCATGTATGTCATGTTCTCATTTTGGTTCAACTTACATGTCGTGTTCACATGTAACCTTAAATCAAGTTTTTCGCGTCATTCTCATGTTTGTCTATCCTACCCCAATTCGTGTTTTCACTTGAGTAAAAGCGAGTCAACATAATAGGTATACTATGGCTACATGTAGACCCAAAACATGCATGATGCCACAAAAGCGGTTGGCTCCAAACATGCATAACATAAAAGGGTATTGGCCACAAGCATGCATAATGTCTTAAAAGATTTAGCCACAACCTTGCATATTATCATAGGAAATTTGGCCACAAACTTGCATATTATCTTAACTGAATTTGACCTTACATAAACATGATATCATAATTTGGTTTCATTTACATGCATAAGCCCCAAAGTCCAATTTATGCAACTATTTCACAAGTCAAAGTGGCTCTAAGTGTTCATGCTATCATACTACAAGTAAAGGTCCAATCTTGCATGGCAAACTAAGTCCAATGCAACATGAATAGCATGGTTTAGTCGCTAAAACATAACCCAAAGTCATATGTTCATGTTAAAGGAGCAAACTAGGCTCGCATAGGTTATAGCATTCATGTTTAACCACATTTTATTCCATGCCATGATTAAACTACCGTTAACATCTCGAAGTAGCTAGAACTTACATATCGTGGCAAGAGGACTAGGAGCATGAATCATTTTGACGAAGAAAGGTGGCTCCTTTGATGAAGAACCGTCATGAAATCGCCATAGCAACGTTGATCCACTCCCTTGATTTGATGTAGCAAGCTAGCACCTTTGATTCGGGTCTTGTTTGAATGCATAGGCTCTTGAATTTGGGGATGGAGGCCATGATCAATGTAGATTTGGGCATCACTTCATTCCAAGAGTGATTTGTGAGGGTTTAGGGTAGGCTTAGGGGTCTTTTTATAGAGATTAGGAGTAGTTTAGGCCGTTAGATTAACCCTAGGATAGATCCCAGCCCTCAAAAATCGTCACAAGCCTCCAAAACAGAGCAAAGAAGTCAGGCAGGTGCACCAGGTCGCTGGGCTCGACCAGGCAGGTCGACCCCCAGGTCGACCCTGGGGTCGACTCCCCAGTCGACCTGGTTGGCAGGGGGTCGACTCCCCAATCGACCTCCCCTGGTTTGGCGGGAAATTTTCCCGTCTCTTCTGAATTCTGAAATTTGAAACTGTTTTCGTTTTCGAATTTTTCGTGAAACTTCCAAAGGCCATATCTTGGTCATACGGACTCTGATTTACGAAATTTCGTACTCTATTTTGCGTATTTTTCCGAGACGAACGCATTGGCATGGCCTGTTTCTCCTGATTCAGATTTTAACATTTAATTCTGCCTTGATTCTTGTCTTAACATGTTGTTTAAAATTCGGGTTGTTACATTCTCCCCTCCTTTAAGGATTTCGTCCCCTAAATCTCCAAGTTAGGAAGAACGCATCCTACCATCCATCATCCATCTACTCAAAACATCATCCACAGGCAAAAATTGTCCTTACACGATTTCTAATGCCATATGAACATATGCAAAACGTGTGTGTATATGCTCCTTAGCTAATGCTAATGATCAGGCCTGAATGATCTTTCTAATGCAAAATATGTTTAGTGCCATGAGTCCAATATGTATGCAAATAGTCCTAGTCATATAAGTACTATATGCGTGCACAAACATTCATTCATATGCAACATCCGCATGACAACACATTAACATTCAAACAGGTATAAATACTCGTGCATATGCAATGCAAAATGTGAGTGCGTCGATCTAGTATCTAACGTGTATACGCGCATCCACGTGCAACCACTTGCAACCATTTGCAACCATATCAATCATAACATGTTTCAAATATATGTTTACATCCATAGAGTTCTATCTAAGGTTCCCAAGATAAGATCGAGGAGATAAACAAGACAAACTCCTTACGGGGTTTGTAACAGAAACAGGACCGAGAGGATATCCACCAAAAGATAACATGCGAGCAAGCTCTACAGGAAAAACCAGGGATCATGGATACACCCCTTAAACAGAGGTACGATGCGAGTGTCTAGCCTTACATCTTCTAAGTCGCGTTTCCTTGAGCTTAATTCCTCGGTGCCTTGACCGCTTTTTTAACTCCATGATTTCGTAGCTCCTTGATTCCTATTTCCAGGATATGAGTTAGAACTCATTTCATTGTCGCCTCTTATTCCACTTTCACTTATCCTTTCCCTAGTATACTTGGCTCAAACGTATCCACTTACTCATGCAAGCTCTCCAAAATTCACTAAGGAATTCTAGATCTCGTTTGCCGATGCCAATCCATGTTGCCAAGAGTACTTACTAGGGTGATTTCCATAACTCATGCATAAGCGAAATGAACCATCCACCTTAGCGGCGAATTCTATTCGAACGGATTACCAACAACTGCATCCCGAGATTCTAGGTAACTAACCATGACAGAACCCAAAAGGTTATACGAGACTTCGGGGGTATCACCAAGGTGAGTCGAGAGTCTAACTACCCTCTTTCTTAAAACCGAGAATGGCACCCCTTATTGGGTGACCATTTTATCTCTAGAATCCATCCGTAGCCGAGACATGTCATTCTCAAATCCAAACAAGTCATGAAGAAATGGACCAACTCTCCAACTAGATTTTTGGGACAAAACTGGGATCCTCTACCACGCTAGTACTAAGGTGCAGAGACTTAACTATCAAGGCAGACTTAAATGATGCGATGATCAATACAAAGTCTGGACGGGATGATAGAAAAGAAAGGCTAAGCCTTTACCAGAAGCGGTACCATTTCTTTTAGGTACCCTAGAAATGGAGTGTACAATTGCCCTCTCCGATGATCTTGTCCTTGTCCTCCTTGATGGACTAAGACATACCAACAAGTTGCTTATCCTTAAGCTCGTGTCCTTTATCCTTACTCTTATTATCCCTCCTTGTACAATGGCAACAGGTCTCTCGAGAACCACCTCCATCGCACGGAAAACACCTATGTGGCTAGTCAAAGATTAGTCACAATTAGAACTACTGTGACTACAGATGGAGGAAGGAAAGGAAAAGAGATTCGATCAAGGAATCAAAGGATAGTGCTAATGGCTTTTGGGGAATAGCCTTTAAAAACAAAACTTTTCTTGAAAAATGCTTCTTTGTAAAATGACTTTTCAAATAGTTTTCAGAAGGTTTTTTTTAAAAAACTTTTGCCCGGTCTGGTAACCTTCTGCTCTGATACCAAATGTAACACCCCACCTCCGCTAGGGTCACTCACAAGGGAATGCACTAGGTTTGGTGAAGCATTATCGAGGTAAACATGCACAGAAATATTACAAGATAGAATATATATATATATATATAAAACAGCGGAAGTAAAACAAATTTCATTACCTTATAAAATAAGGTCTAAAGCCTTTTACATCAGAATACATCAAAACCTGTCTTGCAATAGTAAAGAATCATAAAACCATTTCATAAATTATTCCCCAAGTAAAACAGTAAAGTAGCCACAGCCAAGAAAAGTCCAAGCCATGCGTGATGACCTCCAAGTAGAAGAAGTCCGAACTAGATAACAGTGTTTCCTCCCTGAAAACCTGGGGGGAAACGGAAGACAAGAGGCGAAAGAAAACGGGGTCAGTCATAAAGACTGGTAAGTCCTATCTACTTCCAGTATAAAAAAAGGTAAAGGTAACATGACATGCATAAGCTGAAAGTAAACATAAGGATGACTACAAGATAGATAAACTAAAACAGGCTGAACTACTGTAGCAAGGTAAACTAAGATATCATGATAAACTACGGTGTCATGATAAGTCAAGGTATCACATCGTCCGGTTTCTACCAAGTATAATATCCCAAGGTATCTACCCTGTATAACATCCCACGGTATCTATCATGTATATTTCTCATGGTCCTAACATGTATATTTGCTCTGCACCCCTCGTACTAGTATCCCAACCCGCGTCATGTGTTAACTACGAATGCCCCTTGCCCAATGTCATGTAATGGTCCATGTCAACCTAATATATAGCATATGTAGGTTTTCCCAACACGTATGTTTCTTTCCATGTATAAGTTCAGTCCTTTGCCGTAGGCCATACGGGCTTTCCCAAGTAAACGTTTTATCCTTGAGGTTATTTTGGACTGCTACCCTTGATCTAGTTATATTTCCTTACCATGAACTATCGCGCGTCCACTTAGGATTTATGCCACCTAGGACCACTAGGGATTATGCTACCTAATGAACGTTTCTGTGTCTCGGTTTGGGTTCAGCCACCTAGGGCCACTAGGGATTATGCCACCCGTTAACTGCGCCCTTTATCCCGCATATGTATCGTGAATCGTTTTCCATGCCTAGACGCACATGTTCCTCAATGTGCCATCCGAGTTCCGTGCCAGGGAAAATCAAGAAATACGGAACTCGGTCGGGAGCTTTAAGTCGTCTGCAGATGCAGATATCAAGGTCTGTTTTTGTACCCGTGGCTATGGTCCCACGTGACCCCTCCCTCAACTACTGAAAGGAAATCCAAGAAAAATCATGTATGAGAACTACACTAAGGCCCATCGATGCCCACTTCCAGATAGCCAACCTCACCCATAACTCGATAGCTAGTATATGGTCTTTTGGGAGTTCCCTGCCTTTCCGTACGTACACGATTGACTAAAGACGGTAGGTAGTCGGCGACATGCTATCCCGGGGCAAAATCAAGTATCGTCGACTCCACGCTAATCCATCCCAGTCTTTAGGTTGCTCGCATAGCAACCAAGGCATACTCTTGGCTCTTCTACCGCAGACCTTAACCTCTGTGAGGCCGGGTTTCATGGACCACTTGCCACCTCACAGAGGGATTCCAAGAGTACCCTCACGTTCCCCGAAGCTTCCGCTTCGTCACCCATTTCGCTGGAGCTTTTATCCGAGTCAGATAACTTGCTCCTTCTCGTATACTAAGCGATGACCTACCGTACCAGGTTACTCATCTCTTTATGAACTAGTCCCATGTCCTTAGCTAAGAATTATTTCTTAGTTACCCTTAACTAAGGTTTACCACTTAGCCCCTCTTTCCGCTATCCTTGTTAACTACGATTTCCCACCTAGTCCCCTGAGCTAGGGTTTTGTCAAATGGGTTAAGTGTTGTTATCCAAGTTCATGACTTAACCCACCTACGAATCATGTCAAGATTGGCTAAGTACTCAAGTTCAAGGCTTAGCCCTACAAGTTGGTTAAGTGTACTAAGAAGCTCACGATTTAACCCTATCAAGTCAAATTGGTTAAGTATTTATTTGTCTTAACCCTATCAGATTATCATGTTAGATTGATTAAGCATAGATTATCTTAATCCCATCAGATTGTCGAGTCGGATTGGTTAAGTATAGGTTAACTTAACCCCATCCACTAATCGTATTACAATGGTTAAGCCTAATTTAAAGGGTCTTGTGACTTAACCCTACCAGGCCCACATATTAGATTGGTTAAGTGTAGGTAACTTAACCTCATCAAATCATCACGTATAATTGGTTAAGTATAAGTTACTTAACCCCATTAAATTATCATGTTAAATTGGTTAAGGATTGGTTACTTAACCTCATTAAATTACCAAGTTTAGATTGGTTAAGTGCTCAACTTAACCCCCCCTCAAATTACCGTGTTTAGATTAGTTAAGTGAAGGTTACTTAACCCCATCTAATTACCGTGTTTTAGATTAGTTAAGTCTATGTTACTTAACTCCATCTAATTACCGTGTTAGATAAGTTAAGTATGGATTACTTAACCTCATCGAATTTACCGTGTTTAGATTAGTTAAGCGTGGATTACTTAACCCCATCTAATTTACCAAGTCGGAATTAGGTAAGCGTAAATTACTTAACCCCATCCCCTAATTGTCTTGTATGGTTAAGTGTCATTAAGAAATCAAGCCCGGTCCCACTTAACCTACCCATTCATGTCATATCGGTTAAGTGTCATTAGTCAAATTTACTTAACCTTATCATGTGGCATTAATTTAATTAATGCACTCTCAACCTCTCACATTAGGCTTTATTGTGGTTACTAGTTAAGCCGGGCGGGTCCGGGTAGTTTTACACCACAACCTAGCCTAACCTCGGGTCTTAAGCGCGACATGACCAACTTCTCACATTGGATCCTATTGTTTGTAGCCACTAGTTAAGCCGGGCGGGTCCGGGTAGATTTATGCTACAAACTCAACCCAACCTCGAGTTGGCCACTTTCATGTTTGCTCTAGTGTCTTTTTTACACTTACAACCCACCCATGTCTAGTTCAAGTTCCATGTTTTCCCACGTGTCATGATCATATTAAAATGTATCATGAATGTCATGTTCTCATTTTGGTTCAACTTACATGTCGTGTTCACATGTAACCTTAAATCAAGTTTTTCGCGTCATTCTCATGTTTGTCTATCCTACCCCAATTCGTGTTTTCACTTGAGTAAAAGCGAGTCAACATAATAGGTATACTATGGCTACATGTAGACCCAAAACATGCATGATGCCACAAAAGGGGTTGGCTCCAAACATGCATAACATAAAAGGGTATTGGCCACAAGCATGCATAATGTCTTAAAAGATTTAGCCACAACCTTGCATATTATCATAGGAAATTTGGCCACAAACTTGCATATTATCTTAACGGAATTTGACCTTACATAAACATGATATCATAAGTTGGTTTCATTTACATGCATAAGCCCCAAAGTCCAATTTATGCAACTATTTCACAAGTCAAAGTGGCTCTAAGTGTTCATGCTATCATACTACAAGTAAGGGTCCAATCTTGCATGGCAAACTAAATCCAATACAACATGAATAGCACGGTTTAGTCGCTAAAACATAACCCAAAGTCATATGTCCATGTTAAAGGAGCAAACTTGGCTCGCATAGGTTATAGCATTCATGTTTAACCACATTTTATTCCATGCCATGATTAAACTACCGTTAACATCTCGAAGTAGCTAGAACTTACATATCGTGGCAAGAGGACTAGGAGCATGAATCATATTGACGAAGAAAGGTGGCTCCTTTGATGAAGAACCGTCATGAAATCGCCATAGCAACGTTGATCCACTCCCTTGATTTGATGTAGCAAGCTAGCACCTTTGATTCGGGTCTTGTTTGAATGCATAGGCTCTTGAATTTGGGGATGGAGGCCATGATCAATGTAGATTTGGGCAGCACTTCGTTCCAAGAGTGATTTGTGAGGGTTTAGGGTAGGCTTAGGGGTCTTTTTATAGAGATTAGGAGTAGTTTAGGCCGTTATATTAACCCTAGGATAGATCCCAGCCCTCAAAAATCGTCACAAGCCTCCAAAACAGAGCAAAGAAGTCAGGCAGGTGCACCAGGTCGCTGGGCTCGACCAGGCAGGTCGACCCCCAGGTCGACCCTGGGGTCGACTCCCCAGTCGACCTGGTTGGCAGGGGGTCGACTCCCCAGTCGACCTCCCCTGGTCTGGCGGGAAATTTTCCCGCCTCTTCTGAATTCTGAAATTTGAATCTGTTTTCGTTTTCGAATTTTTCGTGAAACTTCCAGAGGCCATATCTTGGTCTTACGGACTCCGATTTACGAAATTTCGGACTCTATTTTGCGTATTTTTCCGAGACGAACGCATTGGCATGTCCCGTTTCTCCTGATTCAGATTTTAACATTTAATTCTGCCTTGATTCTTGTCTTAACACGTTGTTTAAAATTCGGGTTGTTACAAATTCCCTATTCAAATTATTAATTAAGTCAACTTTTAATGATGTCCATAATTGACTCAATTATGGTCATCCACTTATGGCATGCAAAATCATATCAATTGCACCCAACTTTTTAATATTAAATCCTTAATATTACCCCTACCCTACGTTTATACGTTCGCTTATTCAACGCATAATATAGGCTAGACTTGTATAGTCTAACACCTAGCACAAAGATAAATTATCACAACATATAGACAACTAAAATAAATATAATCATAATAGGGGTGAAACTTGCATAAACTACACATGTTAAGGATCAAAAGGTGTCTACTTGTTAAATGTCTCAATTTATATGATAAGATCATAGCCCAAATCTATACATAAACTTGTATATGGGGTTTTTAGGCAACATAATGATGGTGTGAACTAGCATAGGATATCACATATGTCATAACATAATTCTAGATGTCATAATAGATGTCTTGGTATATGTTCATAACTTTTATAATCAATCTAACTTGCATATGTGACTTGTCATATAGATCAACATAACCCAAACATGATGATTTAATTAATTTGAACTAACTAGCATAGATGGTAACATCATGGCCTTTTTAACATGTATGATTCATCACAACTTAGCATAGAAACTTTCAACATACATAACATCATCATAGCATGATTTACAACATATAAGATATCATCATCACATAACACTGGATTTACAATATACATGATAGCAAAAGGGGTTTACGACAACATATATGATAATTCACATCATCTACTCATAATCCATTCATAACTCAACCTAATTAAAATGATAATAATCTTGTTAAGATCATCATACTCACAATTTTGAGAAGAAAAGAGAGAGAGTTTTGCTTTGCTTTAGGGTTGAGAGAATTAGAATTGAATTTGCTTTTCTTCTTTCTTAGTTGGCGGCGGCTCCATTGATTTCCATGGCGATGGTATGACGGTAACTATTCTATTTTAATTAGGTTTAGGGTTAGCATTAGGATGTATTTATAGGTGTAGGAAGTTATTTAGGACCATTAGATTAACCCTGAACCATGAGAACCAATCAAATGCAAAAACTGCATTTGAGCGAATCGGCCCACGGGTTGACAGCCAAACACCCTGGATTAAGCCCTAGTCGACACAGCGGAGCTTGGGTCGACCTCAAAAATGGGCCGGTTCGGTTATTCCCCCTCCCAATTTGCTGTTTTGAACTTTTTCGCATATTTATTTATTTAATTTTTAATTTATATATATATATATCGATATATATATATTTCTCTGCGCAACCCATTTCACTTAATTCTTTTCTAAAAATTAAGCATACTTTAATTTCTGAATTTTAATGTTATAAAATTACGGGGTGTTACAAGGTGTCCTGACTCCAGAAATATAATAATATCGGTAGGTGGACTCACATTTTGAAACTTCAAAATGTTCATTTCAGGCTGTGAAATACTTCAAATAGAAAACCGCTTATTAAATTAATTAAAAATTATAGTAAAATTCTAAAAATTAAATTATCACTATGTCCCAAAAGAACCTTGTCTAAATTCAAACCCGATCTCTAGTTATATCGAATAAACCGATATGGTCGATAAACGATTATATAACGACTATTTTAAATTTTGATTTGGACATAAATCAAAATCTACACGACGAAATCCTGATTTTTCTCTTCCACTAGAATGATATACTCCACCAGCTCCACACGTTTCTTGTTTCATAGAAATTCGGCTTAAAACGTCATGTACATTCAATTAAAGTTCAAATCGCCAAATTACGAACTACAGCGCCATTTCAAGCTCGATTTCAATTATAATATAATTATACGTTCAAACTGCCGTTATTTAAATATATTCGTTATTCTAATTCAATTCTAAACTGAATTAAATATGACAGATGATCAAGTTCACACCATATCGCCATTTCAGCCAATTCTGATTATTTCAGAATTAAATATTTTATTTAATTTATTATTTAAATTAAATATTCAACATTATTTAATTAAATGACCAATAAATTCTCTATATCACTATTTATATAATTAAATAAATTAATTATAATACCTCTACAAATGCGGGTCATTACACCATTTCGGGCTCGTTATGTAATTAAATAAAATTTATTCGTTTTAACTTCGTCGAAAATATATTTTCCGTCGTTTTTATTTAAAATAATCCATTTTAAATATTCAAAATTCATTAAAATAACCAAAATAAAATTTTTAAACTGGCCCAGAATTTCCAGGTTGTTACATTCTCCCCCACTTAAAATCTTTTCGTCCTCGAAAAGGAACGAAGCTGAAAGTTGTTTTCTAATCAACTCAACTTTCATTATTTTAATTACGGCTTAAGTTCTTCAACTTTTCAGTTTCTAAGAACTTTCAAATTTTAAAAAAATTGGCTAACACCCTTAAATTTCGAAAAATTTCGTCATAACCTCCCCTGCACCGGGAGCATCGGGAAAATCCCCAAACTGCCATACAGGCCCTCTCGTCTCAAAAAGAAAAAGAAAAAGCCAAGCGGCTAGCCAATCGGCTCATAAAATCATCACCACCCAAACAAATCAGTAAATGTGTACCTATTTGTCGGACAAACAATTTTATTCCTTTTCTTTAGCCTCCTTGTTGTGACCTGTTCAATAGATATATATGCACATGTATGCAATTTCAAACAATTTTCAAGTCAGTTCAACATTTGATACAATTTCACTACATACACCTTACATTCACATAATGGTTTAAAATTTTAACTAATCAAACCAATTATCATACAACACAACCATCAATCAATTAGTGAATTAACCTTTCAAATTCATAACTTTAATACATAGTCAAAAATCATGTTTTTGATGCCAAATCACAACAAAAAGCCCTGTCAAGTTTTGGTTCTCACACCAGTCTAGTGGAAATATATAGATATCACACTTTCGAAACTCGAACATAAAAACTGATGATGCTGCAGCAATCATCAGGATCATCTCCGGGCGACTAGAGTGTGATTTTATATCTACCTAATATATTAAAATTTCGAATACACGTTTGCAAGGCGTATATGCAAAATCTTTATATATTGGATTGTCCAAATTCAAAATAAAATAAATATTCAGATACGAATAAAATGGTTTAAATCTTCAAAACAAAGTTTGTTTTCATTTTTATTTTAAAATCATAACTCTTTCGACCCGTTCTAGGATACTACTGATCCCATCTCTAACGAGCCATTCTCATTGGATATTAGTAATCCAATTTCTAAGGAATTCTTTCGTTTGGTTCTAATGTGCCTTGTTCTCGAGCTCTGTAAACCAGATCTCTGATATCAACTGTGAAAACCCATAACCTCCCCGGTAAGGAAAGAGCGGATTTCTTTGAGAACAAGCCACATCAATACGCAAACAGAAGAACATTTCATTCCTTATTACAACAATTCCGTCAGAATAAAAGAATATTACAGAGTATGAATAAATATTATACAACAGAGAAATTCAGAGATTTAAATACATTACTGCAGTAGAAAAATAATACAAAACATAACTGAAAGAAATACACGGATATAGAGCTTTCTGAATATCACTTCAGCTATTAAACCGGATCATGTGAATATAAATCTGCAAAACCCAACTACTAGCCGCCCGTGCGGAAAATAAGGGCACCTAGAGTTTAGGTCAAAATAATAAACTCTAGGTCAGTCATGTGACTGGTGTGAGAACTAAAACAGTTACTAATTCTTATTTTAAAGTTCGGTAAATCAAGGGACCACGCCATATAAAACGGAACGGGTTTTTACCCCTAGAATACCAGTGCTTAAACAAACAGTGCAATGCTAAATAAAGAACAATGAAGCTGTTATAAGACCCAGGTCCCATCACACAATGCAACGCAAGCCGGAGGATAGGGTTTTACCTTATAACAGCCAAAGAATGCTTGATACGCGAAATTTTATCTTTTAATTCTAAATCAGACTCCAACCGTAAATTAGTAAGAGAACAGTTCCCTAAGTATTAACCCCGAAGGCCGAAACCAACATCAGACCAATACCAGGAAACCACTCGTCTTGACTCGTTTCCGGTTAGTTTCTAATTTTATATACAATCATAAATATAAATCATAGACGGTATAAGTGTCTCATACCACTATGTCGCCATACTAGGCTCTACAAATAAAACTGAATGACACGTATTTGAAATTGGATTCCATCATGAGTCGAGGCAAGGGGAAAGCTCCTCTCCGCTTCGAGACACTCTAGCAAATGTCTCAGGACTACTCTCTCTGGGTAGCCTCTTGGAATCGGTTGGGTCGGTTCTCTCTTACGTTTGAGGATAGGCAATTCCTGAACACCCATTTCCCGGTCCTTACAGACCTAATATCGAGGCACCTCGCATTCCAACAACCACAAAGGAGAAAAGTATATAAATGCCAGCCAGTTTAACCACTGACACCACCAATAGCTAGAAAGAAACGTCGTGTTCTCCCAACGGTCTGTATCCCGTTTTTGACTCATACCGGGGTGCGAGGCTCGCGAATCTACGCTACACAAAGCGAAGCCACAAAGGCCATGCTTTGATCATCAACCACAAGACTCTGCTTTTCAACAGAAGCCTTGATCAATTGCCACTTAGGCATGCCATACAGGCAATTCATGTTATGCGATTGATATCTATCGATATATAACCTCTAAGCTCGTACGTCTCAGAGAAGGGCGTTAAGCAAGAGAGTAAATTCTCCACCGCCAAACAAATATATATTTAATAGAAATCAATCACATAACATAAAATCCAATGTCAGGCACACAGTCCATTTACAAGTCCGTTCTGGGTCTGAACGAAACCGGAGGCACTTTCCTCGTATATCCATCGATCTCCAAGTACGTCTGGACGATCACCAACTGATTCCCTCCTCTTGGGTGTACATTCCAATCAAGATCATCAGTAATCACCCAAACGATGTGAAGACCCTCGGTCTTCAACCACCGTCTTCACCTTCGACATATCGTCGAATCGGTTATTCAGAATGGGTATAAACCCGGTCTTTCCAAACAACCCACATATATAATAGACAAATGTTACACAAACACAATGTACGTCTCATTCCAATTCATCAGTCACTAACTAAATTAGTAAGAGAACAATTCCCCAAATATTAACCCTGAAGGCCGAAACCAACATCCGATCAATACCCAGGAAACCATTCATCTCAACTAATCTTCTGTTAGTTGCTAAATTTCACATTCTTAGGGAAAGGTTCCAATTAATTTTATCAAAGATAAATTCTTAAAAATTTATTCTTTAATCTTCTTTTGAATATCATTTCAAGCTAGCCGGGATTAGCGCATCACACCGAAGTAATTATTTATTTTATTTCCCAATCCCAGCCTATTTATCCCATGGACCAAAACTGGTAATACCCAATATCTAACACCATGGTGTTATCGGTAATGTAAATTACCATTTCACGTTCAAATCTAGTTAAAGATTTAACTATTGCTTTGGATCAAAACTGGTGATACTCCATTCTCGATCATTTCAATCTAATTAAAGATTCATTGAAACTCCACTTAGCTTTAATCTTTAATTGGGTCAAAGAACCGATGTCATTTAGGACACGGTTCACGATAACCCAAAATCACATTCCATTCTAATAGTCTCAAACCGTGAATTATATAAGAGAATAATTCCCAAATATTGACCCCGAAGGTCGAAACCAACATCAGATCAATACCCAGGAAACTATTCGTCTTAACTGATTTCTAGTTATAAACTAGTTCATTTTGATAAAAATATATTTTTATCTTTACAAATGTGGAATTTTTCATCCCAGTTCTTTCCAATTCATAAATTTTGATTTTACACAAATTATAGATATTTTTTAATAATTTTATCAAGGCCCGTATAATCGATTTCCAATAACGGTCATCAAACTACACTTACAGCGACCTTTTCTAAATTTGATTTGGACGTATCTCCAAATCCAACCGTTAGATTTCAAATTTCTAATATTCATTGGAAATCTCTTTTCGATACGAACCCAACGGTCCCGGATTATGGATAATGCGACGGTCGGATCTCCCGTAATGTCTATTCGAAGTCAATGGTCGAAATTCACAAACTACTGCAGTGCGGCGCGTTCTATTCAGGCCATTTAATATATATAATATTAAATATATTTCATCGATTTCAATTCTAAACGTATTTTATAAATCGTTTTAAATTCGTTTTCAAAATGATTTCAACTTCATATTCAATTTTAAATCGAAATTGAGTATCCCATATCATCGATATATATATATATATATATATAAATGATAATATTTTCAAAACGTTATATTTTGAAATCATTTATTTTTCAATATTCGAATAAAATCGATATGAATATTGTTCACGTCAAAATGGCGCAAATATAATCAACACGGCTTTATATTTTTCAATAACTTTGTTATTCTTATTAAACAAATGAATATTTCCTTCCACACATGAATATATAAACTTTTCAACACATGAATATTTTCAACATATGAATATTTTGTTATTTAATATATTTGATAAAATTAGGATTTTCATCGTTCAATTCCGAATCAGACTCCAACTGTAAATTAGTAAGAGAACGATTTTCTAAGTATTAACCCCGAAGGCCGAAACCAACATCAGATCAATACCCAGGAAACAACTCATCTTAACTCGTTTCCAGCTAGTTTCTAATTTTATATATGATAAAAATGTAAATTTTATCGTTCAAAGATTTTACTCAACACATGAATATTTTCAACACATGAATAATTTCAACACATGAATATTTTCAACACGTGAATATTCTCAACACATGAATAATTTCAACACATGAATATTCTCAACACATGAATAATTTCAACACATGAATAGTCTCAACACATGAGCATTTTGTTTATTCAACACATGAATTTAATTTATTTTCTAAATTGGAATGAGTCCCAATCAATTACCATATAATGTTATTTATATGGATTCCATACAACACATGTATATAATAGCAACGATAAATAATCAACCATCATCCAAAGTGCACAACACAACTATCTGTCAACCTATCGATCGACAAACAACTAATTATTGGGACTAGTGTACGTCAAATATCATCCCAATACCCGTGTGGGTTTTCAATCCACAAACACTGAATATTATTCATGCAGTCGGGCGACATATAAAATTTATCGTCCCAATCAATATCAGTCAAATCAGTGTACATAAACAAATCGTCTGATTTGTAAATGAATATTTTATTTTATTCACATACACGTTAAAAATAATATTTTTAATGATAAATTGTTTTATTTCAACACATGAATTTCTATTCAGCTCATTTATTCAATAAAATGATATTTTTATTTTTCTAACATATTATAGAAAATTTCGGCGGCATAACGGCACGATACTAGAAACGGGACAAGGCCTAGCCTTATCCCCGGACTAGTAATGGCCCATGCCATACACATGTCAATCAAATCGATTTCATTATTCACAACACAAAATTTCAACAAATATTCTAATCAATCACTAAACAAACAAGTTCGTGGTCTGGGACGATGGTGTCGGGTGCTACTAAACACCGTCTGCATCCAAGTATATATTTTTATAACTAGGAAAGAAAATTTAAAGTGAGAAGTTATCACCGATAGCTAAACCAATCGCCACGACTCTCCTTATGTAAGAAATCTTCACCTTGCTTCCAATGAGATCTGTTACACGCGGTTCACATTAAAAATCGCATTTTTAATTCTCTTCACATATAAAAATCCTATTTTTAACGAAGTAAAAATCATATTTTTACTTCCCTAGTATATATATATAAAAATCCATCTTTTGAAATATAACTAAAAATAATATTTTTATCTTTTCTATGATATAAAAATTATATTTTAACCTTAAAAATTACTTCTTTCTTTATTTGACCCTCCTATAAAGATTATATTTTTATACTTCTACATGGTTAAAAATTATATTTTTAACTTCATAAATTTGATATTTCATACATTAATAATATAATATTTTCATAAAGGAAAAATCATACCTTTTGTATAAAATATAAAAATCATACCTTTATAAAATTTCAGTTTTTAAAAACAATGTTAATTCAGTTTTAAAACAAGGATTTCCATAAATTAAAACAGATTTAACTACAAAATTAGAAGAAGAAAAAAACTTAGTGTATAAACTGATTTTGTCTCCGAGGAGGGGGCCCGCTGTTTTCCGTCGATCGGAAGGGGAAAGGGGAGTGCGCGGTAGTCCGAGGCGGCTTCAGGCTAGTGGGTGGCGCGCGAGACAGTGGCTCGGTGGCTGTAGAGGCGCGTTCTCGGGTTAGGGTTAACGGTGTTGTGGTTTCGATTGGGAGTGGGGAAGAGCGTAGGACGATGGAGGGAGTGATGGCGCAGCACCAGAGGGAGGAAGAACGGTCGCCTGCGACGGCGCTAGGGGGAGGCCGACGGTGGGCGTCGCGCTGGGCGCGATGGGTTTTTAGGGTTCTCCCGTTTTTTACTAATCGGGTTTGAAAATAAATGACTGAGAGGCGAGATTTGACCAAAAGGGGAAGGGAGAAAAGTAAGAGGGAGGTGCCATCTAATTTATATAATATTTATTTTATTTTAAATTCAAAAAGTAACATTTTCTTTTGAACCCCGAATCAAACCCAACGATTGTTGCCCCTAGCTAATTACCCCTATTCTGAACACAATGGGATATGTTTCATAGGCCAATTCAAACATTTCAATCAGTTTTCACTCAATTCAAAATTTAAATCTATATATTCTATTTTAAATGTACAGTTCAAATTACCAGGGCCACATACCGCCTCTAAAAATTCCCGAAAATTTATTTCTAGCTTCGTATTGACGATACGGTCCTAACAAAACTAATTTCGTCAAATCCTGAGATCATTTGAAAAATGGCCATTTTCTGGCCGACCCAATTCAACTGAAACTGGTCAAAACACGTTTAAATTCGCCACGCTCACATATTGATTCAGAAAATTATGAATTTTGAAACCTAGCAATAATTTGACATCCCAGATCCAACAAAAGTGGTTTCGTCGAAAACGAATGTAACGACACAGAAAATCTGAACCAATTTAAAATTTTTAAATTGGCTAAAATAATGGATTTTAAATATTTAAAATAACCATTTAAATAATATCGACGAGAAATTTATTTAGAATAGAATTATAACGTACATATTATATGCGTCATCGTTAGAATATAAAGAATTATGTATAAATATAAAAGGAATTGAAAATGGCGCGGTAGTTCGATAATTTTATTTCAAACTTCAATTGAACGTACTGGGTGCAAAACAAACCGGATTTTAGCGAAACCAAAAATAATAGGATCTATTTGGGAATATTTTTCTAACAAATCCAAAAAAATTATATTTCATAGCGGGTATCAAAAGATATGCCCGGTTGAAAATTCTGAATAGTCGCTATGAAATTCAGGCCCTTGAAAATAACAATTTTGCAAACGACCTCGGATTTCGATGAAACCACTTTTGTTGGATCCGTGATGTTAAGTTATTGCAAGGTTTCAATTTTCATAATTTTTCGAATCAATATGTGAGTGTGGCAAAGGAAAACACGTTTGACCAGTTTCAGTTGATTTTAATCGACTGGAAAATGGCTATTTTTCCAACGGTCTTAGAATTCGACGAAACTAGTTTTGTAATGACCGTATCGTCAATACGAAGCTAGAAAATATTTTCCTCGAATTTTTTCGAGTTAGTATGTGGCCCCGGTAAATTGAAATGCGAATTCAAATTCAATATATAGAGTTATATGTTGATTTTAACGGAAACTGATCGAAACGATCGAATCAGCGAATGATACATATCCCATTGTGTTTGGAATGGGGGTTATTAGCTATAGACGACAGGCGATGGGCCTTGTTTAGAGGTCGTATGAAAAAGTAGATTTTTGTAAATTAAATAATTAAAAAAATAAAATTCCCCTTCCCCTTAAAAACCGTTGCCCCCCCATTCTCAGTTTACAGAATCGAAATAAAGAAGAAGAAAAACGACGGAGGCCGCTCCCCCTTGTCGCACCGCCTCCACCCTCCACCGATCGCCTCCCCAACCGCCTGCTCCTCCGCCTCTTCTTCTCCTCCTCTCCTCTACCCTCCGCGCCGCACTTCCTTCTCCCCCTTCTTCTTCTTTCTCCTTCACGCAGCAGCGCCCCCCCCCCCAAACCGAAACACTATCATCGTTGCCGCCTGCTGCCACCAGCGCCCCTTCCGACGATCCTTCACCCTCCTCCGATCAATAAAAAGTGAGTTTCCCCCTTTAATTATTTATTTAGTTTGTTTCCTTTGTTTAAGCATCAAAAATCTGATTTTTCTACACTATAAAATTCTGATTTTGGTAGATGTATAGTTATGATTTTTATTTAGAGGGAGTTATAATTTTTAAACAAAGAAAAGATAGATTTTTATTCATGTAAGGATTAGATTCTTTAACGATATAAAGAAGTGATTTTTAATCTAGGAAAGATGATATTTTTATATGTTGTGAGGTTAAAGATGTGATTTTCATATAGTAGAAATAATAAAGATGTGATTTTTATATAGTAGAAATAATAAAGATGCGATTTTTATAGTGATGAAATAAAAAGGCAAAATCTTTATATTTGAGAAAGGCGAGATCTTTATATCTGAAAAAGGCGAGATCTTTATTTTTGAAAAGGCGAAGTCTATATAATAGAGAATATAAAAATATAATCTTTATTATATGAACATCGATGTAAAAATAGAATTTTTATCTATATAGTAGCGGTGTAAAAATAGAATTTTTTTCTATATAGTAGCGGTGTAAAAATAGAATTTTTATCCATATGGAGTGATTATAAAAATATGATTTTTATATACATAGCAACAATATAAAATTGTGATTTTTATATATGTAGTGGCTACGGGCAACGAAAGTGACAAAAGGCGAGAACAGTGATGATTCCCTACATTGGAAGTGTCGTGGAGTTGGGATAGCTTTGGTGAGAACTTCTCACTTTAAATTTCTTTTTCTAGTTATATGTAAAAACCCGCAACTTCCCCGTTTAGGAAAGCGCGGATAGTTCGAGAACAAGCCACAACAGAACGCATACGGAAGAACATTTCATTGTATATTACAACAATGCATCAGATTACAAGAATATACAGAGTATAAATGAATATTACCCAGAAATATCAGAGATTTAAATTACATTTAAATACATAGCAGCGGAAAATAATAAAATACACAACTAGAAGGTGATATACGGATACAGAGCTTTCCGGATATCATTCCAGCTGTAAACCAGGATCCTGTGAATATAAATCTGCAAAACCAAAACTACTAGCTGCCCGTGCGGAAAATAAGGGCACCCAGAGTTTAGGTTAAAACAATAAACTCCAGGTCAGTCATGTGACTGGTGTGAGAACTAAAACAGTTATAAATCTTTATTTTAAAGTTAGGTAAATCAAGGGACCACGCCGTATAACACGGAACGGGTTTCCTCCCAAGAACACCAGTGCATAAAACAAACAGCGCAATGCTAAATAAGGAAAAATGAAGCTATTATAAGACCCAGTTCCCATCACACAATGCAACGCAAGCCAGAGGATAGGGTTTTTACCTTATAATAGCCAAGAATGCTTGATACGTTTTAAAACAAATCATTTTGATATACTATAAGTGCATAGTGCCAAAACAATTTCAAATCATAAGTATCAATCATAGACGGCATGAATGACCCATACCACTATGTCGCCATATATAAGTTTACAATCAAAACCGCAATGTTGTTTTGGAAGTTGGGTTATCATTTATGGTATGAACCGAGGCTAGGGGCAAGATCCTCACCGATTCGAGACGCTCTAGCCCGTGTCTCAGGCAAGCATGCAGACAAGCCTTGGATCGTCAGGGCCGGTCCACCGATGTGGATTATTATGCCTGAACACTGCATTTCCCCGCCCTTTGGGGCGTAAGCCTGGCCCGTCAGCCGACCAGAAGCATCGGCCGAAACCGATATCACGAGGCGCCTCGCTTTTCAGCAAGTAATAATAAGCAACATCCACATGAGTCAAACTCGTCAGCCAGTTCAAGCACTGACGCCACTCCTAACTAGAAGAAAACGCATGTCCTCCCTGATGTCTGTATCCCGTTTTTGGTTCATACCGGGTGTGATACTCGCGAATAAACGTTACACAAAGCTACGCCACAAAGGCCGTGATTTGATCATCAACCACAAGACTTTGCTTTTCAACAAAAGCCTTGATCCATGCAACTCAGCATGCCACATTGTCAGTCCATACTGTACCACCGATTTCTGCCAATATATAACCTCTAGGCTCGTACGTCTCAGAGAAGGGTGTATAACAAGAGAATAAATTCTCTGCCACCAAACAGATATATATTTAGCAGGGATCACCAAATACAGTATAAAGGAATACAACGTCAGACACACTATCCATTTACAAGTCCGTTCTGGGTCTGAATGAAACCGGAGGCACTTTCCTCGCATATCCATCCATCTCCAAGTACGTCTGGACGACCACCAACTATTTCCATCCTCTTGGGTGTACAGCCCAATCAGGATCGTCAGTAATTACCCAAACGATGTGAAGACTTCCGGTCTTCAGCCACCGTCTTCATCTTCGACATATCGTCGAATCGGATATTCAGAATGGGTATAAACCCGACCTTTCCGAACAACCCGCGTATATTAAAACAAATGTTACATAAACACAACATACGCCTCATTCCAATTCAGAATATTCTTTTATTCACAAAATCACATTTTTAGGGAAAGGTTCCCATTAATTTTATCCAAGATAAATTCTTTTAAAATTTATCCTTTAATCTTCCTTTGGATGTCATTTCAAACCAGATTATGGTTTTCTAAACTAGTCGAGATTAGCGAACCACACCGAAGTAATTATTTATTTTATTTCCCAATCCCAACCTATTCATCCCATGAAGCAAAACTGGTAATACTCCATATTTAACACCATAGTGTTGTCGGTAAAATTAATTACCATTTCACGTTCAAATCTGATTAAAGATTTAACTATCGCTTTGGAGCAAAACTGGTGATACTCCATTCTCGCTTATTTTCTAAAGTTGATAATTAAAATTATCAATTTAATTGAAGATTCATCAAAATTCTTTTTACTGGGTTAAAGAACTTGTGTCATTTAAAACACAGTTCACGATAAACCCAAATCACATTCTATTTATTATCGGGTTAAAGAACTAGTGTTATTTAAAACACAGTTCATGATAAACCCATGAATCAATTCTGTTTTAAACCCATTTCAAATCCAATTTATTTATTTAAAAATAAATGGGTTTTAATTTCAGTTCGAAACTAGTTCATTTCGATAAAAATCTATTTTTATCTTTTCAAATATGGAGTTTTTCATCCCAATTTTTCCCAAATCATTTCTTATGATTATACACTAATTATTACTATTTTTAATAATTTTATCAAGGCCCGTACAGTCGATTTCCAACAATGGCCATCGAACTGCACTTACAACGACCTTTTTCAAATTTGATTTGGACGTAACTCCAAATCCAACCGTTAGATTTCAAATTTCTAATATTCGTTAGAAAGCTCTTTTCGATACGAACCCAATGGTTCCGGTTATAGGATATTCCGACGGTCGGATCTCCCGTAATGTCCGTTTGAAATAAATGTTCGAAATTCACGAACTGCCGCGGCGCGGCGCGTTCTATTCAGGCCATTATATTATATATATAATATATATAATATATATTTCGCCGATTTCTATTTAAAACGAATTATATAGATAGTTTTGAATTCGTTTCAAAAACAATTTCAACTTCCATTTCAATCCAAAGCAAAATTGAATTCTTCTTTATCAATTCGTTTTAAAATTCAGTTTCTATTCAATTCAAATTTCAATTCAATTTGAATTCATTTCAATTCGCTTTCAATTCAATTTGAATTCGTTTTCAATTCAATTCAATTCAAAGTGGTTTTCTATTCGATTCAATTCAAATTGGTTTTCTATTCGATTCAATTCAAATTGGTTTTCTATTCGATTCAATTCAAATTGGTTTTCTATTCGATTCAATTCAAATTGCATTTCAAATCAAATTCATTTCGTTATCGCTTTATATTCAATTCATTTCGTTATCGCTTTATATTCAATTCATTTCGAAATCACTTTAGATTCAATTCATTTCGAAATCACTTTACATTCAATTCATTTCGAAATCACTTTACATTCAATTCGAATTCAATTCGTAATATATTCAATTCGAATTCGTTTCAATTCAAATTCTATTCA
The DNA here is from genome assembly GCA_030737875.1 of Allium sativum. Classification (NCBI taxonomy): domain Eukaryota; kingdom Viridiplantae; phylum Streptophyta; class Magnoliopsida; order Asparagales; family Amaryllidaceae; genus Allium; species Allium sativum. Next base: position 207,329,971 of record CM060913.1, read on the forward strand.
AATCAAATTCATTTCGCCTTCTATTTGAATCAAATTCATTTCGTTTTCTATTTGAATCAAATTCATTTCGTTTTCTATTTGAATCAAATTCAAATTTCATTTCAAAATATTCTATTTCGAAATCACCTTTCAATATTCATTTTAAAATGAATAAAATCGATTTAAATATATTTTACGTCAAAATGGCGTCAATCTACTCAACACGGCTCCATATATTTCTATTTTCAAATGTTCTGTTTCAAATATTTCTTTTTCAAATATTTCTATTTCAAATATTTCAATTTCAAATATTTCGTTTTCAAATATTTCTATTTCAAATATTTCGATTTCAAATATTTCGTTTTCAAATATTTCTATTTCAAATATTTCGATTTCAAATATTTCATTTTCAACAAATGAATATTTATTTTTGTCAACACACGACTAATCTCAATGAATGAGTACTATCCACATGTGACTATTTTTGGTTAAATTATTTCGTTCAACACATGACTAATCTCAACGGATGAGTGCAGTCAACACATGAACCTTTATTATATAGTGATAAAGATGTAAATTTTATTATTACAATATTTCGTTCAACACATGACTAATCTCAATGGATGAGTGCCGTCAACACATGAACCTTTATTTTATAGTGTTCTTTATTTTCTAAATTGGAATGAGGCCCAATCAATCACCATATAAAGTTAATTATATGGATTTTCATACATCACACGTATATAATAATGTTGAAAAATAATCAACCATCAACCAAAGTGCACTACACTGTATAAGCACCAAATATAGATATCTAACGCTTATAACAGCCTGTCAATCAATCGATCGACATATTTAATCAGTCAGGATGAGTGAACTTCAAATTTCATCCCAACACCCGTGTGGGGTTTCAAACAATCAAACACAGATTTTATTTGTGCAGTTGGGCGATGTGTAAAATTTATCGACCCAATCAATATCAGTCAAATCAGTGTACACAAACAAATCGGTCGATTTGTTTATAAATATTTATTTATTCACATTCACGCTAAAAATTATATTTTTAACGATAAAATATTTTATCTAAACACATGGATTTTTATTCAGTTCATTTATTCAATAAAATGATATCTTTATTTTTCTAACTTATTTTAGAAAATTTCGGCGGCATAACGGCACGATACTAGAAACGGGACAAGGCCTAGCCTTATCCCCGGTCTAGTGAAGGCCCACGCCATTCACACATCAATCAAATCAGTTTCATTTCACCAAACAATTCCATTCAATCAAATGTTCTAACTAACTACTCAACCAAACAATTTAACAAACAAGCCATCCATGGTCTGTGGATGACGAGTGTCGGGTGCTACTAAACACCGTCTGCATCCTAGTATATATATAGCTAGAGAAATAAATTGAAGAGTGAGAAGTTCTCACCGATAGCTATCCAATACCACAACTCTTCATTTATAGAAATCTTCACTGTTCTCGCCTTTCGTCACTTTCGCTGCCCGTAGCCACTACATATGTAAAAATCGAATTTTTACTTCATTATTCAATATAGAAAAATCAAATTTTTACTTCATTATTCAATATAGAAAAATCGAATTTTTACTTCATAAAAATATTTCAAACATACGATGAAAATCATATGTTTATCTTCATAAAAATATTACTTTTATCTATTGAAAATCATATTTTTACGTTGAACAAAAATCATATTTTTTTAAACAAAAGATCGTATCTTTAAACTTTACTATATAAACAAACATCATTCATTTCCTCATCAATATCATATAACATGTAAAATTGATTTCTAATAAAACTAAAGTTACATTAAAACTGATTTAGAACAAATTTAAATTTAAATAAGAACAATTACCTTTAATCATATTTTAAATAAAGCGTTGTGTCTTCCTCTTCATTCCTGGACAGTAAAACTCGAACACAGCTTCCGTCCTAGGGCAACCATTTGCACGTGCAGCAAGGTGCTGAAGGGGGGAATCGGAGAACGCCTGAAGAAGGAGGGTGGCGTCGCCCTCAGGTGGCGGGTCCGGTGGTCGGCAGCTCATCTTCTAGGGTTTTGGTGGATTTTAGGGCACGGTGGAGCTTCGAATCGGAGATGGGGGGGGTTTCCGTCGTCACTGGAGTCTGGTGGGGGGTGCGGTGTGGCCGTGGAGGTGCCAGGGAGGAGGGCGACGACGTGGGAGGGGCCGGCGATGAGATCGAGATCGTCGGTTTTTTTTCCTTTTTTCTGTAAATCGAACGGTGGGAGAGAATAACGAGGGAGAGAGAGAAAGGTGAGTGGGGGTGTTAACTTATGATTAATTATTTATTTATTTTAATCCTCCTAGAGTTGACTTTTTATTCGAACTCTGTTTCGAACCTAACGACTGTCGCCCCTAGCTAATTACCCCCATTCCGAACACAATGGGATATGTATCGTGAGTCAGTTTGGCTGTTACGATCAGTTTCCGTTGAATTTAAAATATAAATCTTTATATATTGAATTTGAACGCACATTTCAATTTACCGGGGTCACATACGAACTCGAAAAATTCCCGAAAAATATTTTCTAGCTTCGTATTGACGATACGATCCTTACAAAACTAGTTTCGTCGAATTCTGAGAATTTGGAAAAATGGCCATTTTCCAGTCGATTAAAATCAACTGAAACTGGTCAAACACATTTTCCTTTGCCACGCTCACATATTGATTCGAAAAATTATGAAATTTGGAATCTAGCAATAATTTGACATCACGGACCCAACAAAAGTGGTTTCGTCGAAATCCGAGGTCATTTGCAAAATGTCCATTTTTAAGGGCCTGAATTCCATAGCGACTATTCTGAATTTTCAACTGGACATATCTTTTTATCCCCGCTATGAAATTTCGATTTTTCGGATTCGTTGGAAAGATATTATCAAATAGATCCCATTATTTTTGGTTTCACTAAAATCCGGTTTATTTTGCACCCGGTACATTCAATTGAAGTTTGAAATCGAATTATCGAACTACCGCGCCATTTTCAATTCCTTTTATAATTATATATAATTATTTATATTCTAACGACGACGTATATAATATATACGTTCGAATTCCATTCAGAATAAATTTCTCGTCGATATTATTTAAAATAATTCATTTTAAATAATCAAAATTCGCTAAAATTGCCAAAATAAAATTTTTAAACTGGCCCAGATTTTCGGGTTGTTAAAATCTCCCCCACTTAAAACTTTTCGTCCCCGAAAAGGAACAAAGTCGAAAGTGGTTTGATTATTCAACTCTACGTTCGATCTGGCTTCCATCCTCCAACTTTTCAGTTTCTGAGAATTTTCAAATTTTCAAAAATTTGGCTAACACCCTAAATTTTCGAAAAATTTCGCCATAACCTCCCCTGCACCGGGAGCCACGGGAAAATCCCGAAATTGCCATAGAGGCCTTCTGATCTCAAAAAGAAAAAGAAAACGCCAAGCGGCTAGCCAATAGGCTCATAAAATCATCATCACCCAAACAAAACAGTAAATTATGTAGTAAACATGTACCTATTTGTCGGGCAAACAAATTTTATTCTTCGGCTCTAGCCTCCTTGCTATGACCTGTTCAATGTAAGCACATGTATATGCAAGCAAATGCGACCAATTTCCAATATAATTCAATATGTGATTCAATTAGGCTAAGTGGCTAAAAATTAGCAAACAAATAAACAAACAACACAAACATCAATCAATTAGTGAATCAGAGTTTTCAAATTCATAATTTTGATACATATACAAAAATCATGTTTTTGATGCCAAATCACAACAAAAGGCGCTATCTAATTTTTGGTTCTCACACCAGTCAATAGGAAATATATAGATATTACACGTTCGTCACTCGAATATAAATTCTGATGATGATAGATCAATCATCAGAATCACCCCCGGGCGACTAGAGTGTAATTCTATATATATCCAGTATATTAAAACTTCAAGTACACGTTTGCAAGGCGTATATGCAAAATCTTTATATACTGGACTGTCCTAATCAATATAAATAAATAATCAAATACGAATAAGTGATTTAAATTTTCAAAACAAAAATCTGTTTCCATTTTAAAAATATACTCTTCACACTCGTTCTAGGATACTGCTGATCCTATCTCTAACGAGTCATTCTCATTGGATATTACTGACCCAATATCTGATGAATTCTTTCGCATGGTTCCAATGTGCCTTGTTCTCTGGGCTTTGTAAACCAAAGCTCTGATACCAACTGTAAAAACCCGCAACTTCCCCGTTTAGGAAAGCGCGGATAGTTCGAGAACAAGCCACAACAGAACGCATACGGAAGAACATTTCATTGTATATTACAACAATGCATCAGATTACAAGAATATACAGAGTATAAATGAATATTGCACAGAAATATCAGAGATTTAAATTACATTTAAATACATAGCAGCGGAAAATAATAAAATACACAACTAGAAGGTGATATACGGATATAGAGCTTTCCGGATATCATTCCAACTGTAAACCAGGATCCTGTGAATATAAATCTGCAAAACCAAAACTACTAGCTGCCCGTGCGTAAAATAAGGGCACCCAGAGTTTAGGTTAAAACAATAAACTCCAGGTCAGTCATGTGACTGGTGTGAGAACTAAAACAGTTATAAATCCTTATTTTAAAGTTAGGTAAATCAAGGGACCACGCCGTATAACACGGAACGGGTTTCCTCCCAAGAACACCAGTGCATAAAACAAACAGCGCAATGCTAAATAAGGAAAAATGAAGCTATTATATGACCCAGTTCCCATCACACAATGCAACGCAAGCCGGAGGATAGGGTTTTTACCTTATAATAGCCAAGAATGCTTGATACGTTTTAAAACAAATCATTTTGATATACTATAAGTGCATAGTGCCAAAACAATTTCAAATCATAGGTATAAATCACAGACGGCATGAATGATCCATACCACTATGTCGCCATATATAAGTTTACAATCAAAACCGCAATGTCGTATTGGAAGTTGGGTTATCATTTATGGTATGAACCGAGGCTAGGGGCAAGATCCTCACCGATTCGAGACGCTCTAGCCCGTGTCTCAGGCAAGCGCGCAGACAAGCCTTGGATCGTCAGGGCCGGTCCACCGATGTTGATTATTATGCCTGAACACTGCGTTTCCCCGCCCTTTGGGGCGTAAGCCTGGCCCGTCAGCTGACCAGAAGCATCGGCCGAAACCGATATCACGAGGCGCCTCGCTTTTCAGCAAGTAATAATAAGCAACATCCACATGAGTCAAACTCGTCAGCCAGTTCAAGCACTGACGCCACTCCTAACTAGAAGAAAACGCATGTCCTCCCTGATGTCTGTATCCCTTTTTGGTTCATACCGGGTGTGATACTCGCGAATAAACGTTACACAAAGCTACGCCACAAAGGCCGTGCTTTGATCATCAACCACAAGACTTTGCTTTTCAACAAAAGCCTTAATCTATGCAACTCAGCATGCCACATTGTCAGTCCATACTGTACCACCGATTTCGGCCAATATATAACCTCTAGGCTCGTACGTCTCAGAGAAGGGTGTATAACAAGAGAATAAATTCTCTGCCACCAAACAGATATATATTTAGCAGGGATCACCAAATACAGTATAAAGGAATACAACGTCAGACACACTATCCATTTACAAGTCCGTTCTGGGTCTGAATGAAACCGGAGGCACTTTCCTCGCATATCCATCCATCTCCAAGTACGTCTGGACGACCACCAACTATTTCCATCCTCTTGGGTGTACAGCCCAATCAGGATCGTCAGTAATTACCCAAACGATGTGAAGACTTCCGGTCTTCAGCCACCGTCTTCATCTTCGACATATCGTCGAATCGGATATTCAGAATGGGTATAAACCCGACCTTTCCGAACAACCCGCGTATATTAAAACAAATGTTACATAAACACAACATACGCCTCATTCCAATTCAGAATATTCTTTTATTCACAAAATCACATTTTTAGGGAAAGGTTCCCATTAATTTTATCCAAGATAAATTCTTTTAAAATTTATCCTTTAATCTTCCTTTGGATGTCATTTCAAACCAGATTATGGTTTTCTAAACTAGTCGAGATTAGCGAACCACACCGAAGTAATTATTTATTTTATTTCCCAATCCCAACCTATTCATCCCATGAAGCAAAACTGGTAATACTCCATATTTAACACCATAGTGTTGTCGGTAAAATTAATTACCATTTCACGTTCAAATCTGATTAAAGATTTAACTATCGCTTTGGAGCAAAACTGGTGATACTCCATTCTCGCTTATTTTCTAAAGTTGATAATTAAAATTATCAATTTAATTGAAGATTCATCAAAATTCTTTTTACTGGGTTAAAGAACTTGTGTCATTTAAAACACAGTTCACGATAAACCCAAATCACATTCTATTTATTATCGGGTAGTGTTATTTAAAACACAGTTCACGATAAACCCATGAATCTATTCTGTTTTAAACCCATTTCAAATCCAATTTATTTATTTAAAAATAAATGGGTTTTAATTTCAGTTCAAAACTAGTTCATTTCGATAAAAATCTATTTTTATCTTTTCAAATATGGAGTTTTTCATCCCAATTTTTCCCAAATCATTTCTTATGATTTTACACTAATTATTACTATTTTTAATAATTTTATCAAGGCCCGTACAGTCGATTTCCAACAATGGCCATCGAACTACACTTACAACGACCTTTTTCAAATTTGATTTGGACGTAACTCCAAATCCAACCGTTAGATTTCAAATTTTTAATATTCGTTAGAAAGCTCTTTTCGATACGAACCCAACGGTTCCGGTTATAGGAGAATCCGACGGTAGGATCTCCCGTAATGTCCGTTTGAAATAAATGGTCGAAATTCACGAACTGCCGCGGCGCGGCGCATTCTATTCAGGCCATTATATTATATATATAATATATATAATATATATTTCGTCGATTTCTATTTAAAACGAATCATATAGATAGTTTTGAATTCATTTCAAAAACAATTTCAACTTCCATTTCAATCCAAAGCAAAATTGAATTCTTCTTTATCAATTCGTTTTAAAATTCAGTTTCTATTCAATTCAAATTTCAATTCAATTTGAATTCATTTCAATTCGCTTTCAATTCAATTTGAATTCGTTTTCAATTCAATTCAATTCAAAGTGGTTTTCTATTCGATTCAATTCAAATTGGTTTTCTATTCGATTCAATTCAAATTGGTTTTCTATTCGATTCAATTCAAATTGGTTTTCTATTCGATTCAATTCAAATTGGTTTTCTATTCGATTCAATTCAAATTGGTTTTCTATTCGATTCAATTCAAATTGGTTTTCTATTCGATTCAATTCAAATTGCATTTCAAATCAAATTCATTTCGTTATCGCTTTATATTCAATTCATTTCGTTATCGCTTTATATTCAATTCATTTCGAAATCACTTTATATTCAATTCATTTCGAAATCACTTTACATTCAATTCATTTCGAAATCACTTTACATTCAATTCGTTATATATTCAATTCAAATTCGTTTCAATTCAAATTCTATTCAAATCAAATTCATTTCGCCTTCTATTTGAATCAAATTCATTTCGTTTTCTATTTGAATCAAATTCATTTCGTTTTCTATTTGAATCAAATTCAAATTTCATTTCAAAATATTCTATTTCGAAATCACCTTTCAATATTCATTTTAAAATGAATAAAATCGATATAAATATCGTTTACGTCAAAATGGCGTCAATCTAATCAACACGGCTCCATATATTTCTATTTTCAAATGTTCTGTTTCAAATATTTCTTTTTCAAATATTTCTATTTCAAATATTTCGATTTCAAATATTTCGTTTTCAAATATTTCTATTTCAAATATTTCGATTTCAAATATTTCGTTTTCAAATATTTCTATTTCAAATATTTCGATTTCAAATATTTCGTTTTCAACAAATGAATATTTATTTTTGTCAACACACGACTAATCTTAACGAATGAGTACTGTCCACGTGTGACTATTTTTGGTTAAATTATTTCGTTCAACACATGACTAATCTCAACGGATGAGTGCAGTCAACACATGAACCTTTATTTTATAGTGATAAAGATGTAAATTTTATTATTAAAATATTTCGTTCAACACATGACTAATCTCAACGGATGAGTGCAGTCAACACATGAACCTTTATTTTATAGTGTTCTTTATTTTCTATATTGGAATGAGGCCCAATCAATCACCATATAAAGTTAATTATATGGATTTTCATACATCACACGTATATAATAAAATTGAAAAATAATCAACCATTAACCAAAGTGCACTACACTGTATAAGCACCAAATATAGATATCTAACGCTTATAACAGCCTGTCAATCAATCGATCGACATATTTAATCAGTCAGGATGAGTGAACTTCTAATTTCATCCCAACACCCGTGTGGGGTTTCAAACAATCAAACACAGATTTTATTTGTGCAGTTGGGCGATGTGTAAAATTTATCGACCCAATCAATATCAGTCAAATCAGTGTATACAAACAAATCGGTCGATTTGTTTATAAATATTTATTTATTCACATTCACGCTAAAAATTATATTTTTAACGATAAAATATTTCATTTTAACACATGGATTTTTATTCAGTTCATTTATTCAATAAAATGATATCTTTATTTTTCTAACTTATTTTAGAAAATTTCGGCGGCATAACGGCACGATACTAGAAACGGGACAAGGCCTAGCCTTATCCCCGGTCTAGTGAAGGCCCACGCCATTCACACATCAATCAAATCAGTTTCATTTCACCAAACAATTCCATTCAATCAAATGTTCTAATTAACTACTCAACCAAACAATTTAACAAACAAACCATCCATGGTCTGTGGATGACGGGTGTCGGGTGCTACTAAACACCGTCTGCATCCTAGTATATATATATAGCTAGAGAAAGAAATTGAAGAGTGAGAAGTTCTCACCGATAGCTATCCAATACCACGACTCTTCATTTATAGAAATCTTCACTGTTCTCGCCTTTCGTCACTTTCGCTGCCCGTAGCCACTACATATGTAAAAATCGAATTTTTACTTCATTATTCAATATAGAAAAATCGAATTTTTACTTCATTATTCAATATAGAAAAATCGAATTTTTACTTCATAAAAATATTTCAAACATACGACGAAAATCATATGTTTATCTTCATAAAAATATTAATTTTATCTATTGAAAATCATATTTTTACGTTGAACAAAAATCATATTTTTTTAAACAAAAGATCGTATCTTTAAACTTTACTATATAAACAAACATCATTCATTTCCTCATCAATATCATATAACATGTAAAATTGATTTCTAATAAAACTAAAGTTACATTAAAACTGATTTAGAACAAATTTAAATTTAAATAAGAACAATTACCTTTAATCACATTTTAAATAAAGCGTTGTGTCTTCCTCTTCATTCCTGGACAGTAAAATTCGAACACAGCTTCCGTCCTAGGGCAACCATTTGCACGCGCAGTAAGGTGCTGAAGGGGGGAATCAGAGAACGCCTGAAGAAGGAGGGTGGCGTCGCCCTCAGGTGGCGGGTCCGGTGGTCGGCAGCTCATCTTCTAGGGTTTTGGGGGATTTTAGGGCGCGGTGGAGCTTCGAATCGGAGATGGGGGGGTTTCCATCGTCGCTGGAGTCTGGTGGGGGATGCGGTGTGGCCGTGGAGGTGCCAGGGAGGAGGGCGACGACGTGGGAGGGGCCGGCGATGAGATCGAGATCGTCGGTTTTTTCCTTTTTTTCTGTAAATCGAACGGTGGGAGAGAATAACGAGGGAGAGAGAGAAAGGTGAGTGGGGGTGTTAACTTATAATTAATTATTTATTTATTTTAATCCTCCTAGAGTTGAATTTTTATTTGAACTCTGTTTCGAACCCAACGACTATCGCCCCCAGCTAACTACCCCCATTCCGAACACAATGGGATATGTATCGTGAGCCAGTTCGGCTGTTACGATCAGTTTCCGTTGAATTTAAAATATAAATCTTTATATATTGAATTTGAATGCACATTTCAATTTACTGGGGTCACATACGAACTCGAAAAATTCCCGAAAAATATTTTCTGGCTTCGTATTGACGATACGGTCCTTACAAAACTAGTTTCGTCGAATTCTGAGACCGTTGGAAAAATGGCCATTTTCCAGTCGATTAAAATCAACTGAAACTGGTCAAACACGTTTTCCTTTTCCACGCTCACATATTGATTCGAAAAATTATGAAATTTGGAATCTAGCAATAATTTGACATCACGGACCCAACAAAAGTGGTTTCGTCGAAATCCGAGGTCATTTGCAAAATGTCCATTTTTAAGGGCCTGAATTCCATAGCGACTATGCTGAATTTTCAACTGGACATATCTTTTTATCCCTGCTATGAAATTTCGATTTTTCGGATTCGTTGGAAAGATATTATCAAATAGATCCCATTATTTTTGGTTTCACTAAAATCCGGTTTATTTTGCACCCGGTACATTCAATTGAAGTTTGAAATCGAATTATCGAACTACCGCGCCATTTTCAATTCCTTTTATAATTATATATAATTATTTATATTCTAACGACGACGTATATAATATATACTTCGAATTCCATTCAGAATAAATTTCTCGTCGATATTATTTAAAATAATTCATTTTAAATAATCAAAATTCGCTAAAATTGCCAAAATAAAAATTTTAAACTGGCCCAGATTTTCGGGTTGTTACATTATATATATATATACTAGGATGCAGACGGTGCTTAGCAGCACCCGACATCCGTCGTCCACAGACCATGGACGGCTTGTATGCTTGTTTGATGTGTTGTGAAATTGTTAAAAATATAATTTTTAATGTGAAAGCGAATAAATAAATATTTATAAACAAATCGGCCAATTTGTTTATATACACTGATTTACTGATATTGATTGGGATGATAAATTTTACACATCGCCCAACTGCACAAATAAAAATCTGTGTTTGTTGATTTGAAACCCCACACAGGTGTTGGGATGATATTTGAGTACACTAACCCCAATTATTTAATTGTATGTCGATCGATTGGTCGATAGAATGTGTAAGCGTTGATTATTTATATTTGATGCTTATGCAGTTGTATGGTGCACTTTGGATGATGGTTGATTGTTTATCGTTGCGATTATATACATGTGTTGTATGGAACCCATATAATTAACGTTATATGGTAATTGATTGGGCCTCATTCCAATCGGGAAAATAATGAATATTATAAAAGAAAATTCATGTGTTGAATATAAAAATAGTCATGTGTTGGCGATATTTATGTGTTGAAACTATTCATGTGTTGAGGAAAATATTTTAACAATAAAATTTACATCTTTATCATATTTAAAATTAGAACTACTTCACGGTGGGGTCTGATTGAAAATCAAACGATAGACACCATAATTTTATAAAATATTTTACATAACAAAAATAGTTGTGTGTTGACAGTCTCGTGTGTTGAGATTGATCGCGTGTTGAAAGAAATATAGATTCATGTGTTGAATAGAATAAATATTCATTTGTTGAATAGAATAACGAATTTATTGAAATATATATATATATATATATATATATATATATATATATATATAAAGCCGTGTTGATTAGAGTTGCGCCATTTTGACGTGAACGATAGTTATATCGATTATATTTGTTTTTATAATGAATATAGAAAAGAAGTGAATTCAAAATATAACGTTTTGAAAATATTATCATTTATATAGTAATGATTTGAAATATTCAATTTTGATTTGAAATTGAATATAGAGTTGAAATGTTTTTGAAACGAATTCAAAACTATTTATAAAATCCGTTTTAAATAGAAATCGACGAAATATATATTATATATATAATATATATAGTATAATGGCCTGAATAGAACGCGCTGCGCCGCGGTAGTTCGTGAATTTCGACTATTGACTTCGAATTGACATTACGGGAGATCTGACCGTCGGATTCTCCTAAAACTGGAACCATTGGGTTCGTATCGAAAAGAGCTTTCCAATGAATATTAGAAATTTGAAATCTAACGGTTGGATTTGGAATTATGTCCAAATCAAATTTGGAAAAGGTCGTTGTAAGTGCAGTTCGATGGCCGTTGATGGAAATCGACTGTACGGGCCTTGATAAAATTATTAAAAATATCAATAATTTGTGTAAAATCATAATATGTGAATTGGAAAGAACTGGGATGAAAAATTCCATATTTGAAAAGATAAAAATATATTTTTGTAGAAATGAACTAGTTTTGAACTAGAATTAAAATCAAATTATTTTTGAAATAAACGAATTGAATTTGAAAGTGATTTTAAAAATAATCAATATTCCTAATTCGTGAATTGGACTGGAGTTGAATCGAAATTATCTACGGAATATTTCGATGTTGGATTTCGTGACTATACAGATATTGTTATGGGGATTTGAAAGATATATTTTATATCATTATTTCCAATACGATATTTGTTAGTTTCAGAATTTGATATTGAATATAAGCCGATATATTTTCTTTTCAAAGCCTTGTATTTAATATCAAATGTGATTTTGGGTTTATCGTGAATCGTGTTTTAAATGACATTGGTTCTTTAACCCAATTAAAGATGGGATATTGATTTTTGAAAAGATTAAAACTAAGTGGAGTTTTAATGAATCTTTAATTAGATTGAAATGGGAATTGATAATTTAAATTATCAAAACTGAAAGGTGATCGAGAATGGAGTGCCACCAGTTTTGCTCTAAAGCGATAGTTAAATCTTTAATTAGATTTGAACGTGAAATGGTAATTAACTTTACTGATAACACCGTGGTGTTAGATATGCAGTATTACCAGTTTTCTCCATGGAATAAATAGGTTGGGATTGGGAAATAAAATAAATAATTACTTCGGTGTGGTTCGCTAATCCCGACTAGTTTGAAATGATATCCAAAGGAAGATTAAAGAATAAATTTAGAAGAATTTATCTTTGATAAAATTAATGGGAACCTTTTCCCTAAAAATGTGATTTTGTGAATAAAAATATATTCTGAGTTGGAATGAGGCGTTTGTTGTGTTTATATAACATTGGTTTATCATATACGTGGGTTATTCAGAAAGGCCGGGTTTATACCCATTCTGAATAACCGATTCGACGAGATGTCGAAGATGAAGACGGTGGTTGAAGACCGGAAGTCTTCACATCGTTTGGGTGATTACTGATGATCTCGATTGGGCTGTACTCCCAAGATGAGGGAAACAGTTGGTGATCGTCTAGACGTACTTGGAGATGGATGGATATGCGAGGAAAGTGCCTCCGGTTTCGTTCAGATCCAGGACGAACTTGTAAATGGATTGTGTGTCTGACATTGGATTTTATTCTGTGTTGATTGATCTCTATTAAATATACATCTGTTTGGCGGTGGAGAATTTATTCTCTTGCTTGACACCCTTCTCTGAGACGTACGAGCTCAGAGGTTGTATATCGATGGACATCAATCGCATGGAGTGAATTGCTAGTGTGGCACGCGTAAGTGGCAAATGATCGAGGCTTCTGTTGAAAAGCAAAGTCTTATGGTTGATGATCAAAGCACAACCTGTGTGGCATAGCTTTGTGTATAACGTGAATTCGCGAGCCTCACACCTCGGTATGAGTCAAAAACGGGATAGTGACTACAGGGAGAGCACGACGTTTCTTTCTAGCTAGAGTGGTGTCAGTGACCTACCAGCCCTGACATTTATATACTTTTCACCTGTGTGGTTGTTGGATACGAGGCGCCTCGGATATAGGTCTGTAAGGACAGAGAAACGTGTGCTCAGGAATAACTAATCCTCAAAAGTAAGAGAGGACCGGCCCTGAAGATCCAAGGATCATAGTGGGGTCCTGAGACATTTGCTAGAGTGTCTCGAATCGGAGAGGAGCTAGCCCCTTGCCTCGACTCATGACGGAAATCCAATTTCCAACACGTGTATTTCGGTTTTATTTGTAGAGCCTAGTATGGCGACATAGTGGGATGGGGCACTTATGCTGTCTATGATTGATATTTATGATTCAAATTGTTTTGACACTATACACTTATAATAGTATCAAATAATGTGTTTTTAACGTATCAAGCATGTTTTGGCTATTATAAGGTAAAAACCCTATCCTCTGGCTTGCGTTGCATTGTGTGATGGGACCTGGGTCTTATAACAGCTTCATTTTCCTTTATTTAGCTTTGCGCTGTTTATTTTATGCACTGGTATTCTTGGGAGGAAACTCGTTCCGTGTTATACATCGTGGTCCCTTGATTTACCGAACTTTAAAATAAAGATTAATAACTGTTTTAGTTCTCACACCAGTCACATGACTGACCTGGAGTTTATTGTTTTGACCTAAACTCTGGGTGCCCCTATTTTCAACATGGGCAGCTAGTAGTTTTGGTTTTGCAGATTTATATTCACAGGATCCTGATTTACTGCTGGAACGATGCTTGGAAAGCTCTGTATCCGTGCATTATTTCTAGTTGTGCTTTTGTATTATTTTCCGTTGCGATGTATTTAAATGTAATTTAAATCTATGATATTATTCGAATGTATTTTATTCATTTATGCTCTGTATATTCTTGTATCTGATGGAATTGTTGTAATAACAATGAAATGTTCTTCCGTTTGCGTTCTGATTTGTCTTGTCCTCAACGCCATCCGTGCTTTCCTTCACGGGGAAGTTCAGGTCGTGTCAACGAAGGTCGTTTGCAAAATTTCTCTTTCTAAGGGCCTTTATATATATATATATATATATTAAAATATATATAAATTCCAGAATGACTTTTTAAAATTTTAAACTGGATATATTTCTCACTCTATAAGGTGAAATCTTAGTTTCTTACACTCGATAGAAAGATATGATTAAACAGATTCAAATATTTCTTGTTTCGTCCAATTCCGACTTAAAACAAATTTTGTATATTCATTTGAAATTCAAAATCGAATTTTCGAACTACAGCGCCATTTCAGGCTCGTTATATAATTAAATAAAATTTATTCGTTTTAGCCTCATCAAAAATAAATTTTCCGTCGTTTTTATTTAAAATATTCCATTTTAAATATTCAAAATTCATTAAAATAACCAAAATAAAAATTTTAAACTAGCCCAGAATTTCCTGGTTGTTACAGTTGGAACGCTTTCTGAGTTGGAGTCCACAATAAAGTTGAAGCTTCTGCTGTGTTTTGTTCTTCCGCTGAGAGTATAGTTATATGTTTTATTCCGCTGTGTATATATGTGTAACTCTGATATTCCCTGAACTCTGATGTAAAATTGAATTATGCAATGAAAAGTTCGGTTATTTTGTTCAATGTATGTATGTACCCATAACAATTCGTCTTTCTGAACAGTTTAAGTCGGTTTAATTACCGACAATAATCGGGCAAAAAGGGGGGTCATTACAGTAGTGGAGTTTGGAGTTTATCTTATCATTCAATTTTAGACCATCTACGAATTATGAACTAGGATTATTGGCATCATTGGAGGTGCGACC
This sequence comes from Allium sativum, assembly GCA_030737875.1. Lineage (NCBI taxonomy): Eukaryota > Viridiplantae > Streptophyta > Magnoliopsida > Asparagales > Amaryllidaceae > Allium > Allium sativum. The sequence continues at coordinate 207,345,508 of CM060913.1, forward strand.
TACTCTCTTAGAGCACACTGGATCGACTCAGAGCGAGGATCTATAGTTAGAGGATATCATAGACCGACTCAATAGAGGAGAGACCTCTAATCACCTTGCTAGGTATACTGTGGATGAGAGAGGGTGGCTACATCGTGATGAGAGATTATTTGTTCCTCGAGTTGATGATTTGTTGAGATCGATTTTAAAGGAAGCTCATCACTCTTTGATGACCATCCATCCGAGAGGTGATAAGATGTATAGGGACATGAGGAGGGTTTTTCATTGGATAAGGATGAAGAAGGATGCGGCAGAGTACATAGCTAGATGTATGACTTATCAGAGAGTGAAGGCTGAGCAGAGAAAGCCTGGTGGATTGCTTCATCCTCTAGATGTGGCACAGTGGAAGTGGAAGAGCATCTATAATGATTCGATAAAATTTGAAGTTTAACTATATGATGTTAAATCAAAATTTAAAGTTTGAATGAATATTTATAACTAGAATTTAAATTAGAAACTTAAAACTTTAGTTTGAATTGAAGAAATCAATTTGAGTTCCAAATATAAATTTAACTGAAATATGATAATGGTTTAAATTATAAAATTTAAACCAATAAGATAATTTAGTACTTGTTTAATTGAAAACAAAAATGAATTCAATAATTTGTACAACGTTTAATTTTTAATCTAAATTTATTACTTGTAACCATCTAAATAATTATATAACAGAGCATCTAAGTTTGTTCGCTTTATTTGAATAGATTTGGATGATCAATTTGTGATAATGGCAAATCATATCGTAATAAAATTGAAATATGAAATTTAATATTTGAAATATGTTTAATAAGTAAGAAATGGGACGAGTTTTGTGATAAAAATACAAGTTGTACCATTCATGTTAGACTAGTTAAATATTTGAATGAATCGACAAAATTAAACGCTATCGGAATTCAGGCGAATTTGAGTTAACAATACTATACAATATTTTAAGAATAACGCTATTTTTTGTTTCATGAATTTGAACGTCTGATGTTCCGAATTAATAATTCTAGTCAAAAACGCGCAATAACATACAATGATTATTATTTGCATCTCGACCCCTTTCCGTGAATGTGTTGTGCACTATCTTGTATACATATGACTATCTTTCCTTAAAACATATATCTATCATACTAGAAAAGATAAAAAAGAGGGAAAAAATAAAAACAAAAGCATGACGCATATGTTAACACACATTAAATTGTCTAAGGAAACGTTTCACGTGTACTCCCTTCCTTTTTTACTTTCACCTTCCTCGTTTCTCACTCAAATGGAAAATCAAGAATAAAATGTGGGGCGATGGCCAGCCCATTTCTAAAAAGAAATCATTCTATCTCCTTGATAACACGCCTCTAGCCTCCTTCCTCTCCTTTTCTTCTTGAATCTGATTCACCTCGCGAGATCGACCATGGAGAGCACGACCCCCTACCTTCTGCGTCTCCTGGCCAGATGCGTACTGAAGCTCAAGCCACCACGAGGCTTCCTTCTTATTTCGTCCGTACCCCTGTCCTCTCCACGATTCTCTAAACTCAAATGCCGAAAAACATGTAACCACATCAAACCCGATTCCCCTCAAATTCCTGTGAGTTTCCCCTCACTCACGACTAACTTATTATTAAGTGAATTGAACATTTTAAATGTTGAATGAAATGTTAGGATTGCTCTAAAAAACTCATGGTTATTAGTTGTGCGCATTTGAGACACACACTATCGATATATGATACAATATAGATGCAATAGTTGTTATGCAATGTTTGGCTATTATCACCATGCAAGTTCCATATAGATTTATAAGAAGTTAAATAAATGGGTTGAAATGATACATACACGAATGACTGTATATATTTAGGAAAAATTTTGAAAATTGAATTTAAGACTGGGACTCGATTTGAAATAATATATACCGGGAAATTAAATAAATGGGTTGAAATGATATATACCTGATCACTTGACCATAGGATAGAAAATTACATATGGACACCATGGTCAATAAAAACAATTTTTAAATATTACAAGTATGTTTTGTTTATAATTAATTGATTTCAAAATGAAATGTTAAAGACCGATTTTAAAATAGTGTTTGAAATAAGTTTAACTTGGATTTATAAGTTAAAAGAAATTCGATTTAATGAAATGGTGTCTTAAAATATTTTTGAAAGGTTAAAATTTTGAAGTTAAGATTTAATTTAACTAATTTTTTTGTATTGTAAGTTGATTTAGTATAATATAACTAAGATTTATATGATTTAATCGAAAATGGTTTTAAGTTAATATAAACGATTTCTAGTTTAAAGATGTATAAAAGGCGGTTTAACTTGATTTATTATGGTTCAAGGATTTTAAATTAATGCCTTAGAAAATCTAACTTAATGAAAGAGTAAAATGTAAAATTTAACTTGGTTAAAATTATGAAAATGAAAGGATTTGATTTTTTTTAAGTTAGTATAAAAGATTTATTTGAGAAATTATATAATACGTTTGAAATTAAGGAATTCACTTAACATGTAAACTTTAAATCATTATTGAAATGTAAGCGGAATGATATAAACTAAGAATGCAGTTTATAAATAAATTAACAATATGGTTTAGAAATAAAATTCCATCTATAAACTAAAAATTTGGAATGTTTATTAGTTAAATGTAAGTTGATATGCGGGAATTTGAAATCAGGAATAAATGGTAAGTTGAATTAGGAAATACGGATGATCTATTTGGATTGGATTGGGGTGTGTGTGTGTGTGTATATATATATATTTAAATAGTTAAATTTCTACTATTTATATAAAACTATCTTATTTAAAACAAAGTCTTTTTTCTTTTGTTTTCTAAGCTATTTTCAACTACTTCAAATAATTTATTTTGTATCTAGCAAAATTACAAACTATTTAAACTATCTCAACAAAAACTAGCCTATACTAACTCTTATATATATTATATTAAATTTAATTATTTTTAACCTATGTTTTTACTATATCAAATAAAACCAAGTCCAATTCGAGCTAATAAATCTGAAGTGATTTAAATGAAGATTTCTAAGTAATAATGATATTTGAAAAAATAGAAATCTAAATTTAAATCGGTTCAGTAAGGAACAATTTGAATATAAGATTTGAAATCAGAACCGAAACTAATACTGAATTTATTTTAAGTAATTGATCTTAAATCAATACGAGAAATTAACCGATTTTTGATATGGAAATATGATTTCAAATTTAATGACCACGATGTGTAAAATGTAAATGTTTGGTTGTTAAAGAGATCGGAGTCAGTGTTGTTTTATTGTCTACCAATACCGATACCACTTTAACAACTGTGCACCTGATGGAGAATCCAGAATGAAGTAGGATGGTGGAGAGGCGTTATTGGATTTGAAAAAAGAGAATGATGATCGATAGCCTTAGCCTTCTGGTCATAATTAAAATGACTAAAACATGAGCAATACACAGGACAAGTGAGGCTGCACTTTCGATCTGACACACTTCTTCGAAACCATATCTCTTACTTTGTGATTGTGTGGTGCACACCTTTGACTATGAGATTGTTGTTCGTGGTGGGCGGTAGTTGCGGCTATGCGTTACCACCATTCAGGGAGCCGCAATCTGGTAGAATCATACCATGGGAATTCCTCCGTGCCTTGTCATATTATCCTGATCAAACCCCCTACGATTTCGATTTAACGTTGTTATATCATGGCTTATCCCAATCCACCGACACATTGGTGTTTTATATGCAAACTGTACGACAATGGTATAAACAGTGTAAGGGAAATATGGTAATCCCACATACACTATTTTTAATAGTATATTTATTGTTGACACTATTATAATAGCCCATTATTATTTGTATTAGTTTCACAGGTCCTTAAAGGATGGAATCCCAAACATCCTTTACGTTATTTGGATTTCGTTACACATTTCAACTGAGTTGATTCACTTATATGAGAATGTTTGTCTTGACTCGAGTATTTTGTTTGTTTTTTCATGCAAAATGCTCGGGTCAGACCAAGTATTTTCAACTTTGGAGATTTGCCTGTTGGAGCTCGAGTCCTTCTGGACTCGTCATCTATCCTTGTGTACTTAGTTTATTTTATTTCTTTATGTGTCAGTAAGCATATGTATTTAGTATTCCGTTGTGTCTTTATTATTTATATACTCAGATATATATATATATATAAATGAAAATTTTGTATCATTGTATAAATTTTTATTTCTGCTGCGAGATATTCTGTGATGATTTATTTTTAACCCCATAGAAATTAATAATCTACCTTTTCGAACGGTTTGAGTTGGTTTAATTATCGACTCGAAGCCGTCGGAAAGGAAGGTCGTTACAGCGTCTCTATGGACTTCATAGATGGATTGCCCAGATCAAGGAAGGGGAAAACCAATATTTGGGTTATAGCCGATATGTTAGCTAAGAGCGCTCATTTCATCCCAGTTAAGAGTAAGCGAATGACAACTTGGTTGGCATTAGTGCATCTCAGAGATATGGTCTGACTTCATGGAGTTCCCTCTAGTATTGTTAGTGATAGAGACCCCATTTTTACTTGCGAGTTTTGGAGGAGCCTACTAGAGGCATTGGGGACACAACTACGACTTAGCACTACCTATCACCCTAAAACAGATGGACATACGAAGAGGGTTAATAGGATTATTGAGGATTTATTACGGCTGTGTATCTCGGACTTCGGAAGGACTTGGGAGGAGCATCTTCAATTGGTAGAATTCACGTATAATAATAGATACTAGATGATCATAGGTATGACTCCCTTCGAGGCATTGTATGGGTGGCCCTGCAGATCACCTACTTGTAGGTGGATGTCCATGGATATACTTCTACTTTGGCATGAGATGTTTAGGGAGACCTCAAATTAGATAAGTTTGATTTGAAGGCGGATAAAGGAAGCTAGGAACAGACATAAGTCGTATGCAGATTAGCGGAGGATTGAACTAGACTCGAGGTGGTTTCCATCAAGGTGTCACCCTTGAGAAGTGTTGTTCGATTCGGCTTAGTGGGGAAGTTGGTGCTGAGGTTCATAGGGCCATTCCCTGTAGTAGAGAGGATATGTTAGATGGCCTATATGGTTAAACTACCGGAGAGATTGGCACGAGTTCATGACGTATTCCATGTTTCGGACTAGTGAAAGTGCTTACATGATTCTGTAGTAGTGGTGGAGCCGAGTACCCTCGAGGAGGTCAAGGTAGAGAGATAGGCATAGATTAGGCGAGTTCATACATGGATACTAGGATCTAAGGTGAAGAAGTTGCAGAATAAAGAGATCAAGCTTGTTAAGATTCAGTAGGGAGAGGACATCGATGAAGCGACTTGTGAGCCAAAAGATAGGATTTACACTTAATTTCTATTTCTCTTCGAGATTACGCTCTTAATCCTTTCCTATGATTTGAATTTGAATCTATTTTTCCCATTGCTTGAATTATAAGTTTTAGGTAGATGCCTATGGATGGCAGAAAATGGTTTAAAACATGTTAATAGAACTTTTTATGGTCGAATGGATTCACGTGGATGCAAGTGTTTGCTAGTGGATGCATACACACACACACACACACGGCACTAATTAGCGATCAGCAAACTAGGACACTTAAATAATTGCATATAGATGTGTGTGCATTTTTAATTTATTCTAAATATGAATGATAAGTGGATGAATCATCATATGGATATTGCATTTTGATGAATGGTCATTGCATGCATATAGATTTACATGTATTATTAGGAATCCTTTGCATACATATTGGATGCATGACATGAACATGAAATTGCATTAAGGTGGTCAACTGAATCAGTGGACCGCCTGATTTTTGCATTAGCTTAGGGACATATACACTACACCTTTCACACATGTTCATGAAAAGCAGTAGAAAATCTAAGGACAATTGATGTCAATGGTTGGTCGCTGAGTAAATAGGTGTAGATAATGGTTGATAATACTTATATCATTCTTGTATCCTTGGAGATTTCGGGGATGAAATCCTTTAAGGATGGGGTAATGTAACACCCAAAATTTTAGTAAATAATAATTAAATAAAATGGAGTAATAAACTAATTATTTATCAAAATAAGACTTTAGAATTAGACTAGCACAATTGGGTCCGTTGTGGTTTTCTGATGAAAATAGACACTTGGTTTACTGAAAATGAAGTTAAAATGAATAAGTTATGAACTAAAGAAGATAAACCAAAAATCAGAAAATAAAAATAAAAATATATTGAGTAAACGGTAGCCTAAGACGACCCACTCCCTCTTGGGTCGACATCGTGTCGACCTAAGGTAACTTGGGTCAGCTCTAGGTCAACACAAGACGAGTATGGTTCGACCTAGAGTGTTATTATAGCATTCCTTGACATGCATGTAATGAGAACGAACGTTCGTTATTTTCTGAGCTGGCTTAGTTTTATTGGTTCAATTCAAACCTAAGGCTGACGTGACACTTTCTAATTGGTCCAATGACGTTGCTGGCCCATATTGAATCTTATATTTGGACGACTGAGGATGCCCAGTAAACCTTATAAATAAACCAGCAGAGCCCCTCTTATTTCTTCACATCCATTCTTTTTGTCGACTTCTTCTTCTTCCCCAGGACTATCGTCAAAATTAGAAAGGACCAAATAATTAAATTTTTATAGGGATAAAGAAGTTCTATACTTCTAATATTTATTTTTGTAAATACTTATAGAGTCAGAGGTTCTACTGGAATAAGAAAGGCCACGGGAGGGGGAGCTCTCTTCGTCAGATCTGTGATTTTTGATGTGATTTCTAGATTAGTAAATTAAATTTAGATAGTTAAATAGTTTTAACTTATAAGTTTAAATTTTATAGTTATTTGTAGTGTTTGCGCGTTTAGTTTTAGTGTAAAGTTACTATAATTTATTTCCTGTCTATGCCTATTTCTTTTGAGCTATTTACTGTTTATAAGTAATTCTTCTTCTCCTATTCCCTTCTCTATTGTGGTTTTAATTACAGTTCAAGCTATGCCCTATTTTATTTGTTTTATTTATTTTCGAGTTTTGGTCTTACGAGTAGCCTATACCATTTCCCTTTTTCCTTTTGCGCTGAGCTTAAGCCTAAAGAAAGCCTAGGCCTTTCGTTATTTTGCATTAAAATTGAAACAATATTGAAATTGAATAAAAAGGGATAGTTGGGCATGTTATAACTAATTACATATTATAATCAATATTGGACAGTAAATTGGGGATAAGACTTAATATGTAATTGGAGGACATGCAAACATATAAACTTGAATATGTTAGCTGACACGACTCAAACTCCCTCTGTAACACCCTGAATTCTCTGTTAACAAATTATAGTATAATTAATTCAAAATGAAAGAATTAAGGGAAACGGGTTACGCCATTTCGTTCGTCTCGGAATTCTGCTTGAGATAGAGTCCGAGTTTGCATAAATTGGACTCCGTATGAAGGAGATATGGCCTTCCGAAGTTTCAGAATTAATTTAAAGTTCAAAACAGTTTAAAAATTCGGTTTAAAATTCAAAAACAGACCCAGATTGGGCTGGGCGGAAAAATTCTCGCCCGGGACCCAGGTCGACCTGGGGGTCGACCTAGGTACCTAGGTCGACCGGGGGGTCGACCTGGGGGTCGACCTGCCTGGTCGGCCTGACTTGCCTGGTTGGGTCTTGGTTTGGTTTCTGGGGCTTGGCTGTGTCATTGGGGCTGACTTGTCACTATTTGATTGGCTCCTTTTATGATTGATGATCTTGATTAACTCTGGCTTCATCTGACGGGTCAAGTCAATCTGAAATTCTATAAATACAACATAAGTCTCCAACCTAAATTCACACAAAATTTAGAGCTTGGAGTCGTCATGCTGCTGGAAGGAGACTTGGAGTAGCCACCGCTTAAGAGATGAACAAAGCTAATAAAAATCAAATCCTAAAACAAGATTTAAACAACGTTTATCTACCCAAAGGAACGCATCTCAATTTCAGAACTCATAATCCAGAATTCAAGTTCAGCGATCGCTGTAAGTCTAGTTACGTTTGAGATGTGAATAGAAATAGAACGTGATTTGATATGAACTAAAGATTGGAATGATGCTATGTTGTAAAAACCATGTTAATTCATATTTAGTTATGACAATGATTTCATTAGAATGTTTGTGGATTAGTTTAATTGATGTTGGATCCATTAGGATGTTTATGGATTAATCTAGTTGATGTTGGATCTATTCAAATTCACATACAAGTTATTTGGTTCATATCTACCCCTATATTTTTAGGTGATTTAGACAAGTTATATGCTATACAATAGAACTTATATGCCTATATGATTAAGTTCGTATACATGTTCATATGTTCACACAAAAGTCGCAAGTTCATAATTGGATCCATGCCAAGATCCACCTTAATACATGATTCTTGTTGTAATTGGACATATGATTTGATCTAGTTCACACAAGTGATAAAATTATACATATTTTATGGACATGTCATATTCTTGTCATATGCTAATTATGTTCGATGTTATGCCTAGATCTATACATGAACATGTTAGGCTCTAAATTAAATAATTCATGTGACACCTATTTTACTTATATCCGCATTTAAATGCAAGTTCACATGACAAGTTGAAACCATGACTTATGTTAATTAAATCTCAAGTATTGCAAGTTCATATGTCACACACCCTTTATGTTAATTAGAATGTTTCATGTTCTTAGTTTTCCCTTCTATGTTTATAAGTTGGGCTGAAATATCTAGCCCAACATCCACTATAATCTTGCGAACGTACAAACGGGGGAATATCGTTGGGATTAAGCATGGAAACATATGAAGTTGGTATGTTTGGCATATGCCAATAAATTGGTGACATTTATAAGGTATTAATTTTTATACCAAAAATGATGAACTTGAAAATGGGCCATAACATTTACATATAACAAGTAAAAGAGACAAATATGTAAAATTTATAAAATACGAATATGCTTAACCCGAGGTTGGATTGAGTTGTGATGTAAACCTGCCCGGACCCGCCCGGCTGTCCAGTAATCACAACAATACCTATCCAATGTGGGTGGTTAAGGCATTGAGCCCAATAAAGACCCGAGGTTAGACTGAGTTGTGGCGTAAGACTGCCCGGAACCGCCCGGCATACAAGCAACCACAACAATACCTGTCTAATGTGAGCGGTCGGTGCTTTAATAAATAGATTAAAGCTAAGTCAGGATTGATAGGGTTAAGATACTTAACCAACTCAACATGTTAACTAAATATGATGGTGGGGTTAGGTTAATCTGAACACTTAACCACTTAACATGTTTGACTAGAAAAACTTGGTAACAGGGACCCATTTCAGCAGTAACCCAATTAGGTATCATGATACCCTGAAACTAGACAGGTGGGGCACAATTACTGGGCTGATTGTAAGTAGTCAAAGCGACGACATGTGGTGCAGTGTAGGTTCTAACGGAGTGCGGTCGTGCACACACTTCGGAGCTGACAAACAGGGCACTGAACACCAGTAGCATACACTATGCATTCTAGAATTGTGTCGGGCCTCCACCATGTGATTTGATACACACCATGGTGGGACCAACATAGGTATCTACAATCTTTGGGGGCCGTATGAAACATATGTTTACACGAGTAGGAGCCGATCTTTAGAAAGGGGATCTGAGACGACCCGATTTCCCGTTCTCACGGAAACAAGGTTATCTTTGGAATATAACACAGAAACATATAATAGCAGAACAGAATAAATAAATACACCAGAATGAACAACAAAATATACTGGATAAAAGTAATCATCAGAGTTACACAGTATACAGGATCTTACTTAGTACAAATACAGTTCAGCTATACATAAATGTCTACAGCAGAAATAAACAAAATATGTACAATAGGAGCTGAACAGCATAAAAAGAAATAAATGATAGAATCCATCTTCAGCTCCAGCTATCCAGAAAAGAACCAGCTAAACCTGAATACAAGGCTGCCCGTGTAGAAAAAGGGGCACCCGAGTTTGAAAGTGAAACAAACTACGAGTCAGTCATGGGACTGGTATGAGAAATCCACTCCACACATATATAATTGGCTAATCACAGGACCACGCCACTTTCGTGGAACGGGTTTACTCCATTGGATTGTCAGTGCTTTTAAAACAAATCTTTCTTTTAAACATCGCTATGCTTTTTATAAAAATGAAGCCATTATAAGACTCAGTTCCCATCACACAATGCAACGCAAACCGGAGGATAGAGTTTTACCTTATAATTGCCAAAATATGATTGATACGAATAAAACAAAGGCATTTGATATTATTGCTAGTGTTTATATGTTCTGAAAACAATTTCGAATCATAACTATCAATCATAGACGGCATTAATGCCCCATACCACTATGTCGCCATATATAGGTATACAATCAAAACCGCACGATCACGTATTTGGAAATTGGATTTCCGTCATGAACCAAGGCAAAAGATAGTCCTTACCGAATTCGAGACTGCCTAGCCCGATTCTCAGGCAAGCGCGCAGGCAAGACTTGGAGCGACAGGGCCGGTCCACCGATGTGGATTATTATACCTGAGCACTATGTTTTGCCGCCCTTTGGGGCGTAAGCGAGCCAACGAATGACTCCATCGGACCCGGATTGTCCGATCTAACCGAGGCGCCTCGCAACAGCAACAACCACATAAGTCAAACTCGTCAGGGCGTGTAAAACCACTGACGCCACTTTTAGCTAGGAGGAAACGTAGGCCCTCCCTGAGGTCCTTTCTCCCGTTTTAGGTTCCTACCGGGGTGTGAGGCTCGCGAATTTACGTTATACACAAAGCTACGCCACACAGGCGGTGCTTTGATCATCACCACAAGACTTTGCTTTTCAACAGAAGCCCTGATCACTGCATCTTAGCATGCCACATATGCAATTCACACCGTGCAACTGATGGCTATCAATCACACAGAACAAATTCCAATGTCGGACACACAGTCCATTTACAAGTCCGTTCTGGGTCTGAACGAAACCGGAGGCACTAAATACCTCGCAAACCCATCGATCACCACGTACGTCTGAACGATCACCACTCATTATCCATATTTCGGGATGCCTCCCAATCAGGACCTCGGTTACCATCCAAACGAGGTGAAGATCTCCGGTCTTCGACCATCGTCTTCATCTTCGACTTTCAATCGTCGGTCAATTATTTGAAATGAGAATTAACTCGGCCTTTTCAAATAATTCACGTATATTTAGAATTTCAAATCAATTTATTTCAATGGTTAAATTATTCGACAACACCAATTTTGTTCTTTAATGTAATTTTCACACCAAACACATTCAACCATCAAATATCACATAAATCAAGCAAATTCGGTTTATTTCCATTCCATATCGCTTACGATATTTTATAACTATTTATCGCTATTTTTATTTAATTTAAAATAGCCCTTTTATTCAAAACGACGCTTCGGGCCATACAGCGGCCGTGGCGCTGTTTTTCTTCAGATTTGATTTACACATATCTGAAAATCTAACCGTTGGATCTTCACAAAATTTACATCATTAGAAAGGTCTTTTCAAAACGAATCCAACGGTTCCAGTTTCGGGAAAATCCGACGGTCGGATCTCCCGGTACAATCGTTTGAAGTTTCGATTTCAAAATACGAACTACAGCGTCGTTATTCGATTAAATATAATTATATTTATATATATATAAATAAATATAATCGTTTCTGGCGCTGTTTTTCTTCAGATTTGAATTAAACATTCCAGACAATCCAACCGTTGGATTTCTACAAAGTTGGTGCCATTGGGATGATATTTCCAAGGCGAACCCGACGGTTGAGGTTTCGGGAAAATCCAATGGTCGGATTTCCCGTACTAGTTGTTTGAAAACACGGTTTCAAAACACGAACTGCACGGCTTCGTTTTGTTTTAATTTTATTTATATTTATATATTTATATAAATATAGTTCATTCAATGATTTCCATATCGTTTTAACTTCAAATATTTTTCTAACGCCTTAAATTTTGGAAAAATTTCGCCATAACCTCCCCTGCACCGGGAGCATCGGGAAATTGCAAATAGCGTTCCCGGTCCTTCTAATCCCAAAAAGAAAAAGAAAAAGCCAAGCGGCTAGCCAACAGGCTCAAAATCATCACCCAAACAAATCAGTAAATGTGTACCTATTTGTCGGGCACAGAATTTTATTCCTCTTCTCTAGCCCCTTTGCTATAACCTGTTCAATGAATATTGCATGTACATATATATACAGTTCTTATCATTTATCATTTTCTATCCGACTTCATATTTGATTTCTGTTTGGTTTAAAGACACCATTTATTCTAATGTTACATACATAGGTGCAAATCATTTCATTAGCTAATTAATGAATATTTCAACTCATATATGTTTATTTTGAACAAGTGGCTATTTTTAACACTTCACATTTCAACGATTTATGCATACAATAAAAATGCGATTTTTATTGTAAAACGATTCATTTCAAAACACTATTTTTCTATATAGTTCATATAGTCGATAAAAGGTGATTTTTATTATCAAACAATTTATTTCAAAATATGAATACCATTCAACACATGAATTTCTAATCAACGAATGAATATCAATTCAACACATGAATGTTTTCTATGGTTTCTATATATAGATAAAAATGTGATTTTTATTATCGAACAATTTATTTCAAAATATGAATACCATTCAACACATGAATTTCTAAACAACGAGTGAATATCAATTCAACACATGAATGTTTTCTATGGTTTCTATATATAGATAAAAATGTGATTTTTATTATCGAACAATTTATTTCAAAATATGAATACCATTCAACACATGAATTTCTAATCAACGAATGAATATCAATTCAACACATGAATGTTCTCTATAGTTTCTATATATAGATAAAAATGTGATTTTTATTATCAAACAATTTATTTCAAAATATGAATACCATTCAACACATGAATTTCTAAACAACGAATGAATATCAATTCAACACATGAATGTTTTCTATGGTTTCTATATATAGATAAAAATGTGATTTTTATTATCGAACAATTTATTTCAAAATATGAATACCATTCAACACATGAATTTCTAATCAATGAATGAATATCAATTCAACACATGAATGTTCTCTATAGTTTTTATATATAGATAAAAATGTGATTTTTATTATCAAACAATTTATTTCAAAATATGAACACCATTCAACACATGAATTTCTAATCAACGAATGAATATCAATTCAACACATGAATGTTTTCTGTACAATGAATAAATATAGTTTAAGCATATGAAAATAATTCAAACACACGAATATTATACAAAATTTCGGCAGCATAACGGCAGGGTAGTTACACCGGGACCGTCCCTAGTACGGCTCCTCGCTCTACCTTAAAACCTCGCGGTTTTTGACAATGGGGATCATGCATCTAGTTCGCACGCAGGCGGCATGTATATATTTATTTCATTTCCACAAACTAATCCTATGTGGTTTCAACCAAATATTTTTCAACCACAATGGGTATTTTTCAACCTCAATCAACCAATATCAATCACAAACAATCCTAAACAACCATTCGTCATCAACCAATTATCACAACAATTTCAATCAATAAATATCGTCCATGGTTTGTGGACGAGGGGCGTATATATATATATATATATATATATATATATATATATATATATATATATATATATATATATATATATAGCAATTCACTTTTACTTCAACACATATATAATTTTTAAATCAGAAATCTCACCAATAGCTATCCAACTTCACGACACTTCCTTAGAGAAATCTTCGCCTTTCTGTCGCTTTCGCCCGTATTCTCTACACATGTAAAAATCGAATTTTTACGATGCTATTCAATATATAAAAATCTGATTTTTCTTTCGACTTTCAATATATAAAAATATGATTTTTACTTCGACTTTCAATATATAAAAATATGATTTTTACTTCGACTTTCAATATATAAAAATATGATTTTTACTTCGACTTTCAATATATAAAAATATGATTTTTCCTTTTACTTTCAATATATAAAAATCTGATTTTTCCTTTTACTTTCAATATATAAAAATCTGATTTTTCTCTCGACTTTCCATACATAAAAATCAGATTTTTCTCTTTTTAAATTTCTAATCTCCTTCTATTTTAAACTTTAAAATCAATTAGTTTCTAAATCATTTTAAAAATCAGTTTTCAATACTTTTTAAACTCAGTTTTTACTTTTATAAAAAATCAGTTTTTACTTTTATAAAAAAAATCAGTTTTAATTTCATTATCAAATCAGTTTTTAAATCTCTTTATTAAAAATCAGTTTTACATTCTTTTATAAAAAAAATCAGTTTTACATTCTTTTAAAACAAAATCAGTTTTTCTTTTTATTAAAAATCAGTTTTTCCTTTTATTAAAAATCAGTTTTTAAATCTTTTATTAAAAATCAGTTTTTAAATCTTTTAAAAATTAGTTTTAAAACCTGTTTAAAAATCAATTTTTAAACCTAAAAAAAAAAACAGTTTTTACCTTTACATAATTCAGTTTTTTTCTTTTATTAAAAATCAGTTTTTCCTTTTATTAAAAATCAGTTTTTTAAATCTTTTAAAAATTAGTTTTAAAACCTGTTTAAAAATCAATTTTTAAACCTAAAAAAAAAACAGTTTTTACCTTTACATACTTCAGTTTTTTTCTTTTTTAAATAAATCAGTTAAAATAAAATAAAAATACTTACATTCTCTGCGAAGAAGAGGGGGGGAGGAAAAGAAGGCGTCGGCGCTCGCTTCGAGGTACGGCGGCTTCAGCGTCGAGAACGGGGGGGGGGCTTCGTCGGAGCTCGTGCGATCTGGGGGGGGGGCTTCGGGTCTTCGATCGATGGAGGGGGGTCAAGATGGGCGGCGGCGGCGCTTCAGGGGGGGCGGTCTGTCGATAGTCTTTAGGGTTTTTTTTTTCCTTTTCGTTTGGGATTGAAATGAACGGGGAGGGGGGCCAGAACGAAGGATAAAGGGGAGGGAATTAAAAATATTTTTTTTTATTATTTTATTATTTAATTTTTCAAAAGGGTTGACTTTTACATACGACCTCGAAACGAGGCCCACCGCCTGTCGTCCATAGCGTTTTACCCCCATTCCGAACACAATGGGATATGTATCGCAAGCCGATTTGATTGTTACAATCAGTTTCCGTTGAATTTTCATTTAAATCACTATATTGAATTTTAAACGTACATTTCAAATTACCGGGGCCACATACTAACTACAAAAATTCCCGAAAAATATTTTCCAGCTTCGTATTGACGATACGGTCCTAACAAAACTAGTTTCGTCGAATTCTGAGACCGTTTGAAAAATGGCCAATTTCCAGTCGATTAAAATCAACTGAAACCGGTCAAACGCGTTTTCTTTTGCCACGCTCACATATTGATTCGAAAAATTATGAAATTTGAAACCTAGCAATAACTTGACACTGCGGATCCAGCAAAAGTGGTTTCGTCAAAATCCGAGGTCATTTGCATAATGTCCATTTTTAAGGGCCTGAATTCCATAGCGACTATTCAGAATTTTCAACTGGACATATCTTTTGATTCCCGTTATCAAATTTCGATTCGTCGGATTCGTTAGAAAGATATTCACTAACAAATTTAAATATTTTTGGTTTCACTAAATTCCGGATTGTTTTGCACCCGGTACAGCCCGACAAAGTTTGAATTCAATTTTTGAAACTGCCACGCCATTTCAGGCCTTGTTTATAATTATAATTAATTATATTCGTTTTCAATTGTCGATTCAAACTCAGTTTTCATCGCCTTTATTTAAAATATTTATTTTAAATATTTAAAATTCATTATTTTAGCCAATTTAAAAATTTTAAATTGGTTCAGATTTTCTGGGTCGTTACAATCTCCCCCACTTAAAACTTTTCGTCCCCGAAAAGGAATAAAGTCGAAAGTGGTTTGATATATCTACAATCACACAACACAACAACCAATTTGTTTTTAATCTTCCAAAAATATACTAATTAATCTCTATACTCTTTTCAAAATCATTCAGACTATATATTTAAAAGTGTATATCTATGAAAAGAAAATAACAATAGAGTAGAGAATTGAATGGTAATGCAAAGTAGGTTAAATGTACCTTGCACCGGTGTCAATCAGAGATATCTACTCGGCACCTAGGATAGGCTTTCTGAATGCTCTCCTCAGTTTCCCAAGTACAATCTCGCGGATCTCCACTCCATTGCACTTTGACTAAGCGAACCTTCTTGTTCCTCAGCTCTTTGGTTTCTTTGCCGATAATCTTTAGCGGCTCTCGCCGCACGGCTAATTCTGGAGTAATTTCAATATCCTGCTGAGCTGCTTCTTCCACGATCAAGTCTGGATCATGAACGTGCTTTCGAAGTTGAGATATATGAAATACATCATGCACTCCAGGCAACCAGTCAGGCAGTTTGACCCTATAAGCGAGAGTTCCAATCCGTTCCAGAATAGGAAACGGACCAATGAATTTGGGTGCTAACTTTCCAGTTTTACCGAACCGGATAACTCCTCTCATCGGCGATACTTTCAAATATACATAGTCGCCAACTTCAAAGGATATATCTCTTCTTCTTCTATCGGCATAGCTCTTTTGTCGGCTTTGAGCGGCGAGTAATCGCTTCTTAATAAAATCGACTTTGTCGGCAGCTTCTCGAATCATATCGGGACCCAACACAAGTCTATTTCCAGGCTCGACCCAACAAGCAGGAGATCGGCACGGTCTACCGTACAATGCTTCGAATGGCGACATTGTCAGACTCGCCTGGTAGCTGTTGTTATAAGAGAATTCAGCCAAATGCAGATGGTCTTCCCATGATCCACCGAAATCTAGAATACAAGCCCGCAATAGATCTTCTAAAATGCGATTCACCCTCTCAGTCTGACCGTCTGTCTGAGGATGATAAGCGGTGCTCATGTTTAACTTCGTTCCCAGTTCGACTTGAAATGCTTCCCAGAATTTACTAGTGAATATTGTATCTCTATCACTGACTATACTGAGCGGCACTCCATGTAGTCTAACTATTTCCCTGAAGTAAATCTGCGCTAGACTCTGAGCAGTTCTATTTGATTTGACAAGGTATGAAATGGGCGGTCTTCGTGAAACGATCTACGATCACCCAAATGCTGTCATTTCCTTTTCTGGTTCTGGGCAGACCATCGATGAAATCCATCGAAATATGTTCCCATTTCCAACCAGGAACTCCTAGTGGTTGTAACAATCCAGCCAATTTCTGTTGGTCACTCTTGACTAGCTGGCAAGTAGGGCATCGGCTAACGTATATTGAAACGTCCCTCTTCATAGCCTTCCACCAGAATGTTCTTTTGAGATCGTTATACATTTTGGCCACACCAGGATGGATACTCAGCTTGGACTTGTGACACTCGTCTAACACTTCCCTTTTGAGTTCGGGGATGTCAGGAACACAAATCCTTCCTTTCAATCTCAGGGTCTTGTTGTTATCTATTTGAAAACACGAGGGTTCGCCTTTCTGAATCCTTTTGATCATATCTTTTATAAAGTTATCCTCCTTCTGAAGAATAGATATTTTTTCAATCAAGGAAGTCGTGATAATAAAGCTGGCAATCATTACATTCTTTCGGCTCAGAGCATCGACCACGACGTTGGCTTTTCCTGGAGTATATATAATTTCAAAGTCATATGCTGCAAGAAACTCCAGCCAACGTTGTTGTCTCAGATTTAAATCCTTCTGAGTGAACAGATACTTTAATGACTGGTGATCTGTAAACAGTTCAAATCTCTTGCCCAGAAGATAGTGTCTCCAGATTTTCAAAGAGAATATGATAGCCAATAACTCAAGATCATGAGTTACATAGTTTTCTCGTGCGGCTTCAGTTGACGGCTAGCATAAGCAATTACTTGGCCTCTTTGCATTAACACTGCGCCAAGGCCTTCTCTAGAAGCATCTGTCCAGACCTTTAAATCTTGGTTGCCATCGATGATGGTTAACACTGGAGCCGTTGTTAATCTCAACTTTAGCTCATCAAAAGCCTCCTCATTTTCTTGAGTCCATTTGAACTTAGAATGCTTCTTTGTAAGCTTCGTAAAGTGGCCAGATATCTTAGAAAAGTCTTTAACGAACTTCCGGTAATAGCTAGCCAATCCGAGAAAACTGCGAACTTCAGTGGGGGTACTGGGCTGTTTCCAATTTTGAATAGCTGTGATTTTGCTTGGATCCACCGCGATTCCTTCTTTCGATACAACGTGGCCCAGAAATTTCACTTCATCTTGCCAGAATATACATTTGGAAAACTTGGCTTTTAATACATTCCTTCTGAGGATTTCTAGAACCTGTTCCAGATGCTTTTCATGTTCGGCCTTTGATTTAGAGAAGATTAGAATATCATCAATGAAAACCAGAACAAATTTATTCAATACTCCTCTGAATACCCTGTTCATCAGGTCGACGAAGTAAGCTGGAGCGTTACATAAGCCGAACGGCATTACTAACCACTCGTAGAATAAGTCGGGGCCTCTGAACGCTGTCATTGGAACACACTCTTCGGCAATTCGAAGTTGATGGAAGCCTGTAGCTAGGTCCATTCGTGAAAACACTTGTGCTCCATTTAATCGATCCAACAAATCATCTATCCGCGGCAATGGGTATTTATTCTTTATTGTTTGTTTGTTCAGATCACGATAATCCACACATAGACGTAGAGTACCGTCAGATTTTGGGACAAACACCACTGCTGCACCCCAATCAGAGAAACTAGGCCTGATCAGACCTTTCCATACCAGCTGTCGTGTTTGATTGTCTAATTCCTCCTTCTCTTTCAAGGACATTCTTCGAATAGCGTGAACTACCGGCCTTGCATTGGGAATCAAAGCAATCTTGAAATCTATTTCTCTTTGCGGAGGTAAGCGAACAACTTCTTCGAACACATCCGCATAGTTCTTGACGACAGGGATGTCTTTAATGAGGTCAGGAATATTCTCTGTGACTTCAGGGATATTTTCTATTTGAGCTGGAGAAACATCGAGAGCTGACCAGAAATCTTTTCTACTTGAGGTCGGGCCTTCACATGGTATGGTTATATAATTCCCCGATTGGGCCTTTGCTTTAACCACTCTCTCGGCGCATTTAACTTCAGCTTCATATCTAGTTAGCCAATCCAATCCCAGAATAAGATCGAATTCATAAAAATTCATGATGATAGAGATAATAGGGAATTTATAGCAAGAAAAAGAGACAGGTACTGCACAAATCCAACTGAGATTGATGGAACCTCCAACTGGATTTTGGACAGTCATTGGCTCCTTGAGCTTCTTCAAATTCAAATCCAGTTTCTTGACTGCACTCTTTGCAATAAAGCTTCTTGACGCGCCTGTGTCAAACAGTACTTTTACTGGAATGTTTTTGACATTGAGCGTGCCTTCTAAAACATCAGATCTTTCCTGAACAGACGAGGATGCAGGTACTTCGGCCACTTCATTTACCCGAGCCTCTTTGGTCTTTCTTAACAGCCAGCAATCTCGCTTTATATGACCGGCCTGATGACAAAGATTGCACTCTCGAGTCATAGGAAACTTGCTCTTGGATTTAGACCCACCCTCCCTTCGCTTCTTCGAGGTTCTACACTTCCTAGTCAGATGCCCCTGTTTATTGCAGTTAGAGCATGTGGCAGTCGTGACAGGTTCTTTTTCAGATCTAGCCTTTTTCCGATTTACTTTAGGCTCTTTACCGACCTCTGACCTCGTACTGGCTTCAGGAATATCAGTTTCCGACTCTGCTTTGTCACTAGAACAGACTTCTTCTTCGTCGCGCAACATTCCTTTCTTATGGAGGTCTTCATACTGATAAGCCATGTAAATCATTTCTGGAAAAGGAAGCTTCACATGCCCCAATACTTTATTCTGGTATTTCCTTTGAAGCCCGTTGATAAATCTCATATTCTTCCTCTTCAGATTCTGAATCAGATGGGGAGCAAAGTGAGCAAGTTCATTGAATTTCTTGTGATATTCTGGGATGGTCATATCGCCTTGAATTAGATAAGAAAATTCATCACATAATCTCTCGGTTGCTTCGGGAGGAGTAAATCTTTCTAAGAAAATCACTTTGAATCTGTCCCAGGTGATATTACCTTCTGGGTTATTCTCTATAACCGAATCCCACCAGAACAAAGCTTCATCTTTGAGAGCCCAAGAGGCCAGCAATCTTTTCTGGTCATCCTTAAGCTTTAATGCTTCGAAGATTTTCTCAGCCGAACGAATCCAAGCTTGTGTCTTCATAATAGATTCTTCACCAGAGAACGGTATTCCACCCATATTTCGATATTTGATTAATAGGGCCTCAATATCCGGTTCTGCATTCCTTCTGCTTCTGACACTCATTTTTCTAGTACTTCTGCAAATGGCAGATCAAGTGTCAGGTCACAGAAAAGGTATTTTAAAATATAGAAACACATACTTCAAATGTAAATGTGTCTATCAAGGTGTAATTTCATTCTGCTTTACTCATACTAGGATATTGCAGATCCTATCTGTATGGAGTTGCCCGCCCTAGAACACTACTGGTTCTATTTCTGACGAGTTCGTTCGAATGTTATATTCTAGAACTAAGCTTAACCAAAGCTCTGATACCACGATGAGACGACCCGATTTCCCGTTCTCACGGAAACAAGGTTATCTTTGGAATATAACACAGAAACATATAATAGCAGAACAGAATTAAATAAATACACCAGAATGAACAACAAAATATACTGGATAAAAGTAATCATCAGAGTTACACAGTATACAGGATCTTACTTAGTACAAATACAGTTCAGCTATACATAAATGTCTACAGCGGAAATAAACAAAATATGTACAATAGGAGCTGAACAGCATAAAAAGAAATAAATGATAGAATCCATCTTCAGCTCCAGCTATCCAGAAAAGAACCAGCTAAACCTGAATACAAGGCTGCCCGTGTAGAAAAAGGGGCACCCGAGTTTGAAAGTGAAACAAACTACGAGTCAGTCATGGGACTGGTATGAGAAATCCACTCCACACATATATAATTGGCTAATCACAGGACCACGCCACTTTCGTGGAACGGGTTTACTCCATTGGATTGTCAGTGCTTTTAAAACAAATCTTTCTTTTAAACATCGCTATGCTTTTTATAAAAATGAAGCCATTATAAGACTCAGTTCCCATCACACAATGCAACGCAAACCGGAGGATAGAGTTTTACCTTATAATTGCCAAAATATGATTGATACGAATAAAACAAAGGCATTTGATATTATTGCTAGTGTTTATATGTTCTGAAAACAATTTCGAATCATAACTATCAATCATAGACGGCAT
Source organism: Allium sativum (assembly GCA_030737875.1). Taxonomy (NCBI): domain Eukaryota; kingdom Viridiplantae; phylum Streptophyta; class Magnoliopsida; order Asparagales; family Amaryllidaceae; genus Allium; species Allium sativum. The sequence goes on from CM060913.1 coordinate 207,366,890, forward strand.
TAATGCCCCATACCACTATGTCGCCATATATAGGTATACAATCAAAACCGCACGATCACGTATTTGGAAATTGGATTTCCGTCATGAACCAAGGCAAAAGATAGTCCTTACCGAATTCGAGACTGCCTAGCCCGAGTCTCAGGCAAGCGCGCAGGCAAGCCTTGGAGCGACATGGCCGGTCCACCGATGTGGATTATTATACCTAAGCACTACGTTTCGCCGCCCTTTGGGGCGTAAGCGAGCCAACGAATGACTCCATCGGACCAGGATCGTCCGATCTAACCGAGGCGCCTCGCAACAGCAACAACCACATAAGTCAAACTCGTCAGGGCGTGTAAAACCACTGACGCCACTTTTAGCTAGGAGGAAACGTAGGCCCTCCCTGAGGTCCTTTCTCCCGTTTTAGGTTCCTACCGGGGTGTGAGGCTCGCGAATTTACGTTATACACAAAGCTACGCCACACAGGCGGTGCTTTGATCATCACCACAAACTTTGCTTTTCAACAGAAGCCCTGATCACTGCATCTTAGCATGCCACATAGGCAATTCACACCGTGCAACTGATGGCTATCAATCACATAGAACAAATTCCAATGTCGGACACACAATCCATTTACAAGTCCGTTCTGGGTCTGAACGAAACCGGAGGCACTAAATACCTCGCAAACCCATCGATCACCACGTACGTCTGAACGATCACCACTCATTATCCATATTTCGGGATGCCTCCCAATCAGGACCTCGGTTATCATCCAAACGAGGTGAAGATCTCCGGTTTTCGACCATCGTCTTCATCTTCGACTTTCAATTGTCGGTCAATTATTTGAAATGAGAATTAACTCGGCCTTTTCAAATAATTCACGTATATTTAGAATTTCAAATCAATTTATTTCAATGGTTAAATTATTCGACAACACCAATTTTGTTCTTTAATGTAATTTTCACACCAAACACATTCAACCATCAAATATCACATAAATCAAGCAAATTCAGTTTATTTCCATTCCATATCGCTTACGATATTTTATAACTATTTATCGCTATTTTTATTTAATTTAAAATAGCCCTTTTATTCAAAACGACGCTTCGGGCCATACAGCGGCCGTGGCGCTGTTTTTCTTCAGATTTGATTTACACATATCTGAAAATCTAACCGTTGGATCTTCACAAAATTTACATCATTAGAAAGGTCTTTTCAAAACGAATCCAACGGTTCCAGTTTCGGGAAAATCCGACGGTCGGATCACCCGGTACAATCGTTTGAAGTTTCGATTTCAAAATACGAACTACAGCGTCGTTATTCGATTAAATATAATTATATTTATATATATATAAATAAATATAATCGTTTCTGGTGCTGTTTTTCTTCAGATTTGAATTAAACATTCCAGACAATCCAACCGTTGGATTTCTACAAAGTTGGTGCCATTGGGAAGATATTTCCAAGGCGAACCCGACGGTTGAGGTTTCGGGAAAATCCAATGGTCGGATTTCCCGTACTAGTTGTTTGAAAACACGGTTTCAAAACACGAACTGCACGGCTTCGTTTCGTTTTAATTTTATTTATATTTATATATTTATATAAATATAGTTCATTCAATGATTTCCATATCGTTTTAACTTCAAATATTTTTCTAACGCCTTAAATTTTGGAAAAATTTCGCCATAACCTCCCCTGCACCGGGAGCATCGGGAAATTGCAAATAGCGTTCCCGGTCCTTCTAATCTCAAAAAGAAAAAGAAAAAGCCAAGCGGCTAGCCAACAGGCTCAAAATCATCACCCAAACAAATCAGTAAATGTGTACCTATTTGTCGGGCACAGAATTTTATTCCTCTTCTCTAGCCCCTTTGCTATAACCTGTTCAATGAATATTGCATGTACATATATATACAGTTCTTATCATTTATCATTTTCTATTCGACTTCATATTTGATTTCTGTTTGGTTTAAAGACACCATTTATTCTAATGTTACATACATAGGTGCAAATCATTTCATTAGCTAATTAATGAATATTTCAACTCATATATGTTTATTTTGAACAAGTGGCTATTTTTAACACTTCACATTTCAACCATTTATGCATACAATAAAAATGCGATTTTTATTGTAAAACGATTCATTTCAAAACACTATTTTTCTATATAGTTCATATAGTCGATAAAAGGTGATTTTTATTATCAAACAATTTATTTCAAAATATGAATACCATTCAACACATGAATTTCTAATCAACGAATGAATATCAATTCAACACATGAATGTTTTCTATGGTTTCTATATATAGATAAAAATGTGATTTTTATTATCGAACAATTTATTTCAAAATATGAATACCATTCAACACATGAATTTCTAAACAACGAATGAATATCAATTCAACACATGAATGTTTTCTATGGTTTCTATATATAGATAAAAATGTGATTTTATTATCGAACAATTTATTTCAAAATATGAATACCATTCAACACATGAATTTCTAATCAACGAATGAATATCAATTCAACACATGAATGTTCTCTATAGTTTTTATATATAGATAAAAATGTGATTTTTATTATCAAACAATTTATTTCAAAATATGAATACCATTCAACACATGAATTTCTAATCAACGAATGAATATCAATTCAACACATGAATGTTTTCTATGGTTTCTATATATAGATAAAAATGTGATTTTTATTATCGAACAATTTATTTCAAAATATGAATACCATTCAACACATGAATTTCTAAACAACGAATGAATATCAATTCAACACATGAATGTTTTCTATAGTTTTTATATATAGATAAAAATGTGATTTTTATTATCGAACAATTTATTTCAAAATATGAATACCATTCAACACATGAATTTCTAATCAACGAATGAATATCAATTCAACACATGAATGTTTTCTATACAATGAATAAATATAGTTTAAGCATATGAAAATAATTCAAACACACGAATATTATACAAAATTTCGGCAGCATAACGGCAGGGTAGTTACACCGGGACCGTCCCTAGTACGGCTCCTCGCTCTACCTTAAAACCTCGCGGTTTTTGACAATGGGGATCATGCATCTAGTTCGCACGCAGGCGGCATGTATATATTTATTTCATTTCCACAAACTAATCCTATGTGGTTTCAACCAAATATTTTTCAACCACAATGGGTATTTTTCAACCTCAATCAACCAATATCAATCACAAACAATCCCAAACAACCATTCGTCATCAACCAATTATCACAACAATTTCAATCAATAAATATCGTCCATGGTTTGTGGACGAAGGGCGTATATATATATATATATATATATATATATATATATATATAGCAATTCACTTTTACTTCAACACATATATAATTTTTAAATCAGAAATCTCACCAATAGCTATCCAACTTCACGACACTTCCTTAGAGAAATCTTCGCCTTTCTGTCGCTTTCGCCCGTATTCTCTACACATGTAAAAATCGAATTTTTACGATGCTATTCAATATATAAAAATCTGATTTTTCTTTCGACTTTCAATATATAAAAATATGATTTTTACTTCGACTTTCAATATATAAAAATATGATTTTTACTTCGACTTTCAATATATAAAAATATGATTTTTACTTCGACTTTCAATATATAAAAATATGATTTTTACTTCGACTTTCAATATATAAAAATATGATTTTTCCTTTTACTTTCAATATATAAAAATCTGATTTTTCCTTTTACTTTCAATATATAAAAATCTGATTTTTCTCTCGACTTTCCATATATAAAAATCTGATTTTTCTCTTTTTAAATTTCTATTCTCCTTCTATTTTAAACTTTAAAATCAATTAGTTCTAAATCATTTTAAAAATCAGTTTTCAATACTTTTTAAAATCAGTTTTTACTTTTATAAAAAATCAGTTTTTACTTTTATAAAAAAAATCAGTTTTAATTTCATTATCAAATCAGTTTTTAAATCTCTTTATTAAAAATCAGTTTTACATTCTTTTATAAAAAAAATCAGTTTTACATTCTTTTAAAACAAAATCAGTTTTTCTTTTTATTAAAAATCAGTTTTTCCTTTTATTAAAAATCAGTTTTTAAATCTTTTATTAAAAATCAGTTTTTAAATCTTTTAAAAATTAGTTTTAAAACCTGTTTAAAAATCAATTTTTAAACCTAAAAAAAAAAACAGTTTTTACCTTTACATAATTCAGTTTTTTTCTTTTATTAAAAATCAGTTCTTCCTTTTATTAAAAATCAATTTTTTAAATCTTTTAAAAATTAGTTTTAAAACCTGTTTAAAAATCAATTTTTAAACCTAAAAAAAAACAGTTTTTACCTTTACATAATTCAGTTTTTTTCTTTTTTAAAAAAATCAGTTAAAATAAAATAAAAATACTTACATTCTCTGCGAAGAAGAGGGGCAGAGGAAAAGAAGGCGTCGGCGCTCGCTTCGAGGTACGGCGGCTTCAGCATCGAGAATGGGGGGGGGCTTCGTCGGAGCTCGTGCGATTTGGGGGGGCTTCGGGTCTTCGATCGATGGAGGGGGGGTGAAGATCGGCGGCGGCGGCGCTTCAGGGGGGGGGCGGTCTGTCGATAGTATTTAGGGTTTTTTTTTTTTTCGTTTGGGATTGAAATGAACGGGGAGGGGGGCCAGAACGAAGGATAAAGGGGAGGGAATTAAAAATATTTTTTTTATTATTTTATTATTTAATTTATCAAAAGGGTTGACTTTTACATACGACCTCGAAACGAGGCCCACCGCCTGTCGTCCATAGCGTTTTACCCCCATTCCGAACACAATGGGATATGTATCGCAAGCCGATTTGATTGTTACAATCAGTTTCCGTTGAATTTTCATTTAAATCACTATATTGAATTTTAAACGTACATTTCAAATTACCGGGGCCACATACAAACAAGAAAAATTCCCGAAAAATATTTTCCAGCTTCGTATTGACGATACGGTCCTAACAAAACTAGTTTCGTCGAATTCTGAGACCGTTTGAAAAATGGCCAATTTCCAGTCGATTAAAATCAACTGAAACCGGTCAAACGCGTTTTCTTTTGCCACGCTCACATATTGATTCGAAAAATTATGAAATTTGAAACCTAGCAAAAACTTGACACTGCGGATCCAGCAAAAGTGGTTTCGTCGAAATCCGAGGTCATTTGCAAAATGTCCATTTTTAAGGGCCTGAATTCCATAGCGACTATTCAGAATTTTCAACTGGACATATCTTTTGATTCCCGTTATCAAATTTCGATTCGTCGGATTCGTTAGAAAGATATTCACTAACAGATTTAAATATTTTTGGTTTCACTAAATTCCGGATTGTTTTGCACCTGGTACAGCCCGACAAAGTTTGAATTCAATTTTTGAAACTGCTACGCCATTTCAGGCCTTGTTTATAATTATAATTAATTATATTCGTTTTCAATTGTCGATTCAAACTCAGTTTTCATCGCTTTATTTTAAATATTTATTTTAAATATTTAAAATTCATTATTTTAGCCAATTTAAAATTTTTAAATTGGTTCAGATTTTCTGGGTCGTTACAGGATCACTTCATCCCGATCATGGGGTGCCAGTCAGAATAAATACAAGTAGGTGCAGAGATATAGTGTGGGGTGCGATAGTATATTCGATTCTAAATTACACTCCCTTAGCTTATGATACTTTCCTGTTTTTCAGTTTATACCTATCATGCCCTTTTTCTTATTCACATACTGAATGGTCACTAGACTTACCAGGCTTTATGTCTGACTCTGTTTTTCTTTCGTCTTCTTTTCTTCTGTCCCCCCAAGGTCCACAGGGAGGAAACAATCCAGCTTAGTCAGACTCTTTGCAAGCTTCAAGATAGTAGATGTATGGTTTGGATCTCTTACATTCAGGCTATGGCTTTGGATATCACTATGGGGATTTTTTTTCTTTATTTACGTTTTTATGCTTCTTTAATAAAATCAAGACAGTGATGATGATGTAATGTTTTGGAAGTATTATGAGACAATTATGGAAATGTTTTGTATGAACACGTATTTTATGAAATGAAAGTCTGTTTGTTTTTCCACTGCTTATATATGTGTTTATATCTGTCTTGTGTTTATCTGTGACTTTTACTTATAAACCTCCACCAAAGTTAAGGCATTCCCTTTGTGAGTGACCTTAACGGAGGAGGGGTGTTTCACTTGGTATCAGAGCATAGGTTTACCAGATTAGATAAAAGTTTTTGAAAATATTTTCAAAAGAGAAGTTTAAAGAAGCAATTTTTAAGAAAAGTGTTATATTTTAAAGAAGGCATAATCCCCCAAAGAAATATGCACTATCTCTCTATCCTTTGTTTTGAATCTTTCCTTTTGTTTCAGTATGTCTAGGGATCTTAACCTTCTAGAAGGTGTGCCAGTACCTGGCTGGTTCCGAAGGTACTTAGAAGCTAGGGCCAATGGCATAGCCCAGGCAGACATCCCTCCTCCCCCAGTGGCTGCAGTTATTCCTCCTCCTCCTCCTCCTCCTCTTGCTTATGCTTTTCCAAAGACATGTAGTGACTTTAAGGCTATTGGTGGAAAGGACTTTCATGGAACTGAACCCTTTGTGGTGGCAAGAAACTGGCTGAAGGAGACTGAAGATTTGTTCGTCATTTTCGGAGTTGATGACAGGAAAAAGATACAGCTAGCAGTGTGGTTGCTTAAAGATGGAGCTTCATATTGGTGGGAGATTACCCATGCTGAAAGGCCAGTGGAAACTTGGTAAGACTTCCAGATGAGATTTGAGATGAAGTTTCTCTCCTAAGATGAAAGAAGCCAGCAAATGGAGAAGTTCCTAACTCTTAAGAAGGAAGTATGACGATCAGGGAGTATGTCAATCAGTTTAATCAGCTGGCCAGATTTGGGTTGGATTTAGTGAACACCCAACACAAGAAGGCCCTCTGCTTCGTCAAAGGTCTGAATGAGCCTCTACACTGCCTTGCTATGACCCATGTACCCACGGGAGAGACTTATGAAAGCTTCGTAGACATGGCATTGCTACACGAGGAAGACAAGGGCAAGAAAGAGGCTAAGGTTGAAGTGCCTCAAGAAAAGAAGGAAGGTTTACAAGCTAAGAAAACAGACTTCAAGAAAGGCGGAAAGAACAACAAATCCCGTGAAAGGAGAAGGTGTAATTACTGTGGAATTGTTGGGCATTTGGCGAAAGACTGCAGAAAGAGGAAAGAAAAGATGAATGGTGGTTGCTTCCATTGCGGAGAGACTAGTCACATGGCTAAGGACTGCCAAAAGAAGAAAGGGCAGAGGGATGGATCCACTTCAGGGGGACAGGTTCACGCTCCGGTGGCACCTCCACAAGAATGAGGTAGTAATATTTCTGTAGAAAGTGTAGTTTATCTTTGTGATCATCCAGTTCGCACTCTTTTTTATTCTGGCGCATCACACTCCTTTATTTCATCTACTTTAGTAGAATCTCTGCACCTGGACACTAGTATGATAGAGGATCCTTTGGTTGTTTCAAATCCAATTAGGGGCTCAGCCTATTTGTTAATGGTTTATTCGGATTTGAAAATCTCTATTCTCAGTGTTGAGTTTAGTTGTAGTGCAGTTTTTTTGGGCTTCTCGGGATATGGTTTGATCTTAGGCATGGACTGGTTATCCAGTAATGGTGTCATCCTTGATTGTGAGAAAAGAGTGGTTAGAATCTTGACTCGGCTCTGTAACACTCTAGAAATTTCTTGTAATCCCTTAAACGCAGTTATGCTTAGTTATCTAGAGTCGCTGGATGCTTCTGTTGAGAATTTACAGTCGGTTAGGGTGGTCTAGGAATATCCGGATGTTTTTGAAGAGGTGAAGGGCTTACCTCCATGGCGGGAAATAAACTTCCGCATATACCTTGTTGATAATGCAAAGCCCGTAGCTTTACCTGTCAGACACATGGCTCCTAGGGAGAGGAAGGAGCTCAGTAAGCCAGTTAAAGAGCTTCTCGAGAAGGGATTCATTAGACGGAGCATTTCGGAATGGGGTGCTCCAGTGGTGTTCGCAACTAAAGAGGACGGTTCGCTTTGCCTATGCGTTGACTATAGGGACCTAAACAAGCTGACCAAGAAGAATAGGCACCCTCTTCCCAAATAGACGATTTGTTTGACCATCTTGTAGGTGCGTTGGTTTTCTCCCACTTGATCTGGCTATAGGGTTCCATCAGCTCAGAGTGGTTGAATATAGCATTGATAAGATGGCATTCAGAACCCCAGATGGTTTCTTCGAGTGGCTTGTCATGCCTTTCGGCTTGACAAACGCACTCGCTTATTTCGTAGACCTAATGAGCAGGGTATTCAAAGATTTCCTCAACAAGTTTGTGGTTGTCTTCGTAGATGATATTTTAATCTTCTCAAAGAATGAGGAAGAACATGCTCAGCATTTAAAGGAAATCATGGATACTCTCCGTGCGCATCAGCTAATACCAAATTCTCCAAGTGCCACTTTTGGAGAGAAGAAGTAAGGTTTCTTGGGCATGTAGTGTCCAAAGAGGAGTTAGCCGTGGACCCCGCAAAAGTAGTTGCGGTGCAAGATTGGAGGGCACCAAAGAACGCAACTGAAGTCCGAAGTTTTCTTGGACTGGCAGGCTTTTACCGAAAGTTCATCAGAGACTTTGCAAAAATCTCAGCTCCGCTTACAAGGCTGATGAAGAAGAACTTGACTTTCGCTTGGGACTTGGATTATGAGCTTGCTTTCTAACGCTTGAAAAGGGCTCTTACAACAGCCCCAGTTCTGACTTTGCCAGATGGAAGCAAGATGTTCACAGTGTACATGGATGCATGTAGAACGGGACAAGGCGCTGTTTTGATGCAAGAAGGAAGGGTAGTAGCTTATGGTGGAAGGCAGTTTAAAGTTCATGAAAAGAACTACCCAAACCACGATCTTGAGTTGGCCGCCATCGTCTTTGCGCTTAAGTCTTGGCGCCATTACCTTCTAGGTGAGTAGTTCGAACTATACACTGACCATAAATCGTTGAAGTGCCTTTTCTCGCAGAAAGATCTCAACTTGAGGCAACAAAGATGGATGGAGTTTCTTGCCTCATACGATTTTGAGATTTCCTATACTCCGAGCAAGGGCAATGTAGTAGCAGATTCCTTGAGTAGAAAGAAGCTGACATTAAGCCCACTCTTTGTAGAAAGGCAAAGCTTGGAGGAGTATATAGCCGGTTTTGACTTTAGGCCCTCCTCTGATTTTGTACCAGGTTTGTTAGCATCTCTTGAAGTGCGCCCTACTCTTTTGGACTCAATAGGGACTGCTCAACGGGAAGACCCTCAGCTTGTGGATGTGACTGATAAGATAATTAGGGGTGAGACTTCTAGTCACCTCGATAGATACACCATTGATGATAAGGGGTGGTTAAGATGGGATGAAAGGCTATGCATCCCAAAGCAAAGGAGTTGGTGAAGAAGGTTCTTGAGGAGGCACATCATTCCAAGATGACAATACATCCAGGTGGAGATAAGATGTACAAGGACATAAAAAGGGTTTTCTTTTGGAATGGCATGAAGAAGGACGTGGCAGATTTCGTTTCTAAGTGTATGATTTACGAACAAGTCAAGGCGGAGAAGAAGAAGCCTGGCGGTCTGCTCCATCCTCTAGAGGTCCCACAATGGAAGTGGGATAGCGTTTCAATGGACTTCATTGATGGGCTCCCTAGGTCAAGAAGGGGCAATACTAGAATTTGGGTAATTGTGGACAGGCTCACAAAAAGCGCCCACTTTATACCTGTCAAGAGTAGAAGGACTGCCTCATCTCTAGCATCTCTTTATCTCAAATAAATAGTTCGACTCCATGGAATACCTTCCAGCATAGTAAGTGACCGAGATCTCATCTTCACAACCGAGTTTTGGCGGAGTCTACAAGAAGTTGTAGGCACACAGTTATGTCTGAGCACGGCCTATCACCCCTAAACCGATGGTCAGACGGAGAGGGTGAACAGGGTACTGGAAGATCTTTTAAGATTGTGCGTTCTTGACTTTGGAGGGACGTGGGAAGATCATCTACCTTTAGTGGAATTTGCCTACAACAACAGCTACCAAGCCACCATAGGCATGGCGCCCTTCGAAGTTTTATATGGAAGACCGTGCCGATCACCAACTTGTTGGTGGGAATCTACTGACAAGCTTATACTTTGTCCATACATGATCAGAGAGACTTCAGAGAAAGTGGAATTAATATGAAGAAGGATGAAGACAGCCCAAGATAGACAGAAGTCCTACGCCTATAGAAGAAGGACCGACCTTGAGTTTGAGGTTGGGGACAGGGTTTTCCTTATGGTATCTCCTTTAAGGAACGTCGTTCTCTTTGGATTTGCAGGAAAGCTAGCACTAAGATTTGTAGGTCCATTCCCTATCATCGAAAAGATTGGGTAGATGGCTTATAGAGTAGAGCTGCCCAAAAGATTGGCTGGAGTTCACAATGTCTTTCATGTTTCTCACCTCCGGAAATGTTTACATGAGTCTGCGGATGTGGTGGAGCCAAGTATTTTAGAAGAAGTTGAAATAGAACGAGAAGCAACGGTGAGGAGAGTTCCAACTCGAATCTTAGGAACTGAAGTCAAAAAGCTACGCAACTATGAAGTCAAACTTGTTAAAATTCAATGGAGCGATGCCGAGGAAGACGCGACTTGGGAAACTGAGGAAAGAATACGCGTGGCCTACCCTTTTCTTTTTGAGGGTACATCTTTGATCTCTCTTTTTCCTTAAGTTCTGATTGTATCTACCTTTTAGTATATCTCCTCGGTTCTTTTCCTAACTCCTTAGGTAGAAAACTAATGGATGCAAACATGTATTTGAGAACATGTTATGATGGATGTTTGCAAGTGTTTGCAAGTGGTTGCCAGTGGTTGCTCGTGGATGCATATACACACACACCTTAGGTTTTAGATCGGCTCAATCACCTCCATATTGCATATGCAAATATGTATTCATGTTTGTATATGGTTGAAACTTGATGTGCTATCACATGGATGTCACATTTATATGAATGGTTGCGCACTCATGTAGAATTATAAGTAGGAAAAATTTGCATACATAATGGATTCATGACACTTTCATGATTTACATTAAGGAGGTCAACTGAATTAGTAGACCGCCCGATTTTGCATTAGATAAGGACATATACACACACTGTGCATATGATCATGAAGCATTAGAAGTCTTTTAAGGACAATGGACGCCTGTGTTTGTTGGTTGAGTAGATGGACGATTGGATGTTTGGATATACTTTTTTCTAGACTTGAAGATTTCGGGGACGAAATCCATTAAGGAGGGGAGAATGTAACACCCTGAATTCTCTATTAACAAATTATAGTATAATTAATTCAAAATGAAAGAATTAAGGGAAACGGGTTATGCCATTGCGTTCGTTTCGGAAATCTGCTTGAGATAGAGTCCGAGTTTGCAAAATCGGACTCCGTACGATGGAGATATGGCCTTCTGAAGTTTCAGAATTAATTTGAAGTTCAAAACAGTTTAAAAATTCGGTTTAAAATTCAAAAACAGACCCAGATTGGGCTGGGCGGGAAAATTCCCGCCGAGGACCCAGGTCGACCAAGGGGTCAACCTGGGGGGTCGACCCAGGTCGACCAGGGAGTCGACCTGTAGGTCGACCTGCCTGGTCGGCCTGACTTACCTAGTTGGGTCTTGGTTCGGTTTCTAGGGCTTGGCTGTGTCATTGGGGCTGACTTGTCACTATTTGGTTGGCTCCTTTTGGGATAGATGGTCTTGATTAACTATGGCTTCATCTGACGGCTCACATCAATCTGAAATTCTATAAATACAACCTAAGTCTCCAACCTAAATTCACACAAAAATTTGAGCTTGGAGCCGTCATGCTGCTGGAAGGAGACTTGGAGTAGCCACCTCTTAAGAGACGAACAAAGCTAATACAAATCTAATCCTAAAATAAGATTCAAACAACGTTTATCTACCCAAAGGAACGCATCTCAATTTCAGAACTCAGAATCCAAAATTCAAGTTCAGCGATCGTTGTAAGTCTAGTTACATTTGAGATGTGAATAGAAATAGAACGTGATTTGATATGAACTAAAAATTGGAATGATGCTATGTGGTAAAAACCATGTTAATTCATATTTAGTTATGACAATGATTTCACTAGAATGTTTGTGGATTAGTTTAATTGATGTTGGATCCATTAGAATGTTTATAGATTAATCTAGTTGATGTTGGATCTATTCAAATTCACATACAAGTTATTTGGTTCATATCTACATGTAACACCCCGTGAATTCTATAACGTTAAGCTTCACAAATTAATGTGTAAATAATTCTAAATGAAAGAATTAAGGGAATGGGTTACGCCATTGCGTTCGTCTCGGAATTTTGCTTAAGATAGAGTCTGAGTTTGCGTAAATCGGACTCCGTATGAAGGAGTTATGTCCTTCGGAAGTTTTAGAATAAAATTTAAATTCAAACAGCTCAGTTTCAAATTCGAAATTAGAAAAACAGGTTCAAACTGGGCTGGGCGGGAAAATTCCCGCCCAGAGACCAGGTCAACCATAGGGTCGACCATGGTGTCGACCTGGCCACCCCAGGTCGACCTGGGTGTCGACCTGCCAGTCGACCTACCTGGTCGACCTGGCTGGCTAGGTCTAGCTCTGGCTCGAATTTCTGTGGCTCGGTGTATCACTAGGGCTGACATGTTAACTCTTGATTGGCTCTTTGAACTTTGTATGTTCTAGATTCCTCCTTCCTTCATCTGACGGCTCAAAACAATTTAAAAATCTATAAATACACCCTAAGTCACAACTAAAAATTCACACAAAAAAATAAGATGGGAGTCGTCTTGCTGCCAGGGAGGAATTGAGCATAGCCATCAAGAGATAGAAGCTTAGAGACGAATCAAATTAAGAAGAAGATTAAAGCTTAATCAAATTAATCAACGCAACGTTAATCTACCCAAAGGAGCGCATCTCAATTTCAGAATTCAGAATCCAGAATTCAAGATTCTGCATTCGTTGTAAGTATAGTGACCTTTCAGAATTTGAATAAAAACTGTGATGTGATTCGATGTAAATGAAAAATAGAATTGTTTTATTGTATGATAATGATATAAATTCTGTGTATTGTAATGATTCTGTCATGACTTGTGTATTGATATTTGTGGCCTAAATCGATTGATGCAAGCCTATCGAACAAATTGTATATGAAAACAATGGCACTTGCAAGTTTGTGGCAAAAACTAGAATTTGATCCCTTTATGTTTATGTCTATGGCATGGACTATATACATTCACTAAATCTAAATTAAGGCTTATGTAAACATGTTCCGATTTGAGACCTTTTATTCCTACATGACCCAAAACCTATGATATCATTCTTATGTTTATTTGCAAGTATAATTGGATCTATGTTATGTATCGTTTGGGTTACATAAACTATGCAAGTTCATGTTGAAATAGGCTATATGATTAGATGTTAAAATTGGACATTTTGGTGAATATACAACATGTTAGTTTTGTGGTTGACATTATGCCAAGTTAAACATGTTTAAACCCAAGTTTGTATAAGCCTAAACTATGCCATTTCATATGTCACCTACTTAGTTATACTTTGATTTGAATGCAAGTTCACATGACCCATAATTTATGTTAGTTGAATCGCTAAATTGCAAGTTCATGCGCCATACACCTTTATGTATTACATGTTCTTGATTTCCCCTTTTTCTCATGTTTAAAAATTGGGCTGATTGTAAGCGGTCAAAACGACGGCGGTGGGTGCACAGTGCAGGTTCTAACGGGGTGCGGGCGTGCATGCACTCCGAGGCAGACAAACAGGGCACTGGGGACACCAGTAGTATAACCTATGCTTTCTAGAAATTGTGTCGGGGCCGCCACCATGGGTCTTGATACACCCCATGGTGGGACCAACATAGGTATCTACAATTCTTGGGGGCCGTATGACACATGTTTACGCGAGTAGGAGCCGATCTTTAAATAAAAATGGGGATCACTTCATCCTCAGCATGGGGTGCTAGTTAGAATAAGCTCAATAGGTGCAGAGATATAGTATGGGTGCGATAGTACATTCGATTCTAAATGACACTTCCTTAGCTGGTGACACTTTCCTGTTTTCAGTTTATATCAATCATGCCCTTTTCTTATTCACATACTGAAGAGTTACTAGATTTACTTAGGCTTTATGTCTGACTCTATTTTATTTTTGTCTTCTTTTCTTTCGTCCCCCCTCCCCCCCAGGTCCACAGGGAGGAAACAACTCAACTCAGTCAGACTCTTTACAAGCTCCAGGACCATAGATGTATGATTTGGATCTCTTTTGCTCGGATTAGGGCTTTGGATTTCACTATGGGGATTTTTGTCACTTTATTTATGTTTTATGCTTCTTTAATAATCAAGACAGTAATGAGGTTGTAATGTTGGAAGTATTTTGAGACAATTATGGAAATTTTTTGTTTGAACACGTATTGATGAAATAAAAGTCTGTTTGGTTTCCGCTATTTAAAATATGTGTATTTATATCTGTCTTGAGTTTACCTGTGGCTTTTACTTATAAACCTCCACCAAAGATAAGGCATTCCCTTTGTGAGTGACCTTAACGGAGGTGGGGTGTTTCACTACACCTATATGTTTAGGTGATTTAGACAAGTTATATGTTGTACAATAGAACTTCTAAGCCTATATGATTAAGTTCGTATACATGTTCACACAAAAGTCGCAAGTTCATAATTGGATCCATGCCAAGATCCACCTTAATACATGATTCTTGTTGTAATTGGACATATGATTTGATCTAGTTCACACAAGTGATAAAATTATACATACATTATGGACATGTCATATATTGTCATATGCTAATTATGTTCGATGTTATGCCTAGATCTATACATGAACATGTTAGGCTCTAAATTAAATAATTCATGTGATACCTATTTTATTTATATCCCCATTTCAATGCAAGTTCACATGAGAAGTTGAAACCATGACTTATGATAATTAAATCTCAATTATTGCAAGTTCATATGTCACACACCCTTTATGTTAATTAGAATGTTTCATGTCCTTAGTTTTCCCTTCTATGTTTATAAGTTGGGATGAAATCTCTAGCCCAACATCCACTATAATCTTGCGAACGTACAAACGGGGGAATATCATTGGGATTAAGCATGAAAACATATGAAGTTGGCATGTTTGGCACATGCCAATAAATTGGTGACATTTATATGGTATTAATTTTTATACCAAAAATGATGAACTTGAAAATGGGCCATAACATTTACATATAACATGTAAAAGAGACAAATATGTAAAATTTAGAAAATACGAATATGCTTAACCCGAGGTTGGATTGAGTTGTGATGTAAACCTGCCCGGACCCGCCCGGCTATCCAGTAATCACAACAATACCTATCCAATGTGGGAGGTTAAGGCATTGAGCCCAATAAAGACCCGAGGTTAGACTGAGTTGTGGCGTAAGACTGCCCGGAACCGCCCGACATACAGGCAACCACAACAATACCTGTCTAATGTGAGTGGTCGGTGCTTTAATAAATAGATTAAAGCTAAGTCAGGATTGATAGGGTTAAGATACTTAACCAACTCAACATGTTAACTAAATCTGATGGTTGGGTTAGGTTAATCTGAACACTTAACCACTTAACATGTTTGACTAGAAAAACCTGGTAATGGGGACCCATTTCAGCAGTAACCCAATTAGGTATCATGGTACCCTGAACCTAGGCAGGGTGGGGCACGATTACTGGGCTGATTGTAAGTAGTCAAAGCGACGGCGTGTGGTGCAGTGTAGGTTCTAATGGAGTGCGGTCGTGCACTCACTTCGAAGCAGACAAATAGGGCACTGAACACCAGTAGCATACACTATGCATTCTAGAATTGTGTCGGGTCGCCACCATGGGACTTGATACACCCCATGGTGAGACTAGCATAGGTATCTACAATCTTTGGGGGCCGTATGACACATATGTTTACGCGAGTAGGAGCCGATCTTTAGAAAGGGGATCACTTCATCTCGATCATGGGGTGCCAGTCAGAATAAATACAAGTAGGTGTAGAGATACAGTGTGGGGTGCGATAGTATATTCGATTCTAAACTACACTCCCTTAGCTTATGATACTTTCCTGTTTTACAGTTTATACCTATCATGCCCTTTTTATTATTCACATGTTGAAGGGTCACTAGACTTACCAGGCTTTATGTCTGACTCTGTTTTTCTTTCGTCTTCTTTTCTTCCGTCCCCCCTGGTCCACAGGGAGGAAACAATCAAGCTTAGTCAGACTCTTTGCAAGCTTCAAGATAGTAGATGTATGGTTTGGATCTCTTACATTCAGGCTATGGCTTTGGATATCACTATGGGGATTTTTGTTGCTTTATTTATGTTTTTATGCTTCTTTAATAAAATCAAGACAGTGATGATGATGTAATGTTTTGGAAGAATTATGAGACAATTATGGAAATGTTTTGTATGAACACGTATTTTATGAAATGAAAGTTTGTTTGTTTTTCCACTACTTATATATGTGTTTATATCTGTCTTGTGTTTATCTGTAACTTTTACTTATAAACCTCCACCAAAGTTAAGGCATTCCCTTTGTGAGTGACCTTAACGGAGGTGGGGTGTTTCACCCTCTATCTCCGAAGAGACGGAAGAAGGCGGATTGAGTTGAGAACACGACAATCAGAACACAAACAGAAGAACATTTCATTGCTATTACAACAATTTACATCAGAATATAAAGAGTATGAATAAATTGACAGCAGAAAATATTAGACATTTAAATTACATTTAAATATATAGTAGCGGAAAAATATTACATAACACAACTGAAAGAAATACACAGATACTGAGCTTTCCGAATATAGTTCCAGTTGTAAATCCATGATCCTGAAAAGAAATATCTGCAAAAACCAAAACAACTAGCTACCCGTGTGGAAAACAGGGGCACCCAGAGTTTAGGTTAAAACAATAAACTCCGAGTCAGTCATGTGACTGGTGTGAGAACTAAAAACAGTTATTAGCTTGATTTTATAGTTAGATAAATCAAGGGACCACGCCGTATAAAACGGAACGGGTTTAACCCCAAGAATACTAGTGCATAAAACATACAGCGCAATGCTAAACAGAAAAACGAAGCTATTATAAGACTCAGGTCCCATCACACAATGCAACGCAAGCCGAAGGATAGAGTTTTACCTTATAATAGCCAAAAACGCTTGGTACGTGAAATTTCGTATTTTATTATTACTATAAGTGAAGAAATCAACTTCAAATGTAAATGTATCAATCATAGGCGGTGTAGGTACCCATATATTACGTCGCCAAATATATATTTTCAAGTAAAATCATGAAATCACATATTGGAAAGTGGGTTTCCATCTATGAACCAAGGCACGCAATCATCCTTACCGATTCGAGAATCTCTAGCCCGAGCCTCAGGATATAGCCGCAACTGCACTTGCAGTCAGCGACAGGACCGATCATCCATCGATGATTGGCAATACCATAAACTGTATGTTAGCCTGCCCTATGGGGCATAAAATCTGGTCAGTATATCGACCATAACATCCATATGCCACGTAGTGATCGATATATCCGAGGCGCCTCTCTATCCATCAAGTAATAATAAGAAACATCCACATGATTAAACAGTCTGGGCTCTATACCTTGACGTTATTCCTTGCCAGAAACTATCATATGTCCATTTCCATACATTCCTCATCCGGTTTAGGTTCATACCGGGATGTGAAACTCGTGAATTGACGCTACACAAAGCTATGCTATTTAAAGCCATGCTTTGATCATCAACCACAAGGCTCTGCTTTTCAACAAAAGCTTTGATCACATGCATCTCAGCATGCCACACAGTCAATCCATACCATACCACTGATTTCTGCCAATATATAACCTCTAAGCTCGTACATCTCAGAGAAGGGTGTTAAGCAAGAGAATAAATTCTCCGCCACCAAACAGAAATATATTTAGAAGAGATCAACGAATACAGTATAAAGGGATACAATGTCAGGCACATTATCCATTTGCAAGTCCGTTCTGGGTCTGAACGAAACCGAAGGCACCTTATTCCTCGTCCCATATGTCCAATATAGGAGAGAGGCCCTCGCATATCCGATCGATCTCGAAGTGCGTCTGGACGATCACCACTTATTACCTTGTCTTTGGTGTACATCCCAATCAAGACATCAGTAATCATTCAAACGATGTGAAGATCTTCGGTCTTCAACCACCGTCTTCATCGTCGACTTATCATCGTATCAGTTATTTAGAATGGGATAAACCCAGCCTTTCCGAATAACTCGCGTATCTTATAATCAAGTGATATAAAAACACATTATACGCCTTATTCCAATCTAGAATATTCTTTTATTCAGATATTCTTTTCACAATTTAAACCAAATTAAGGTTTTCCAAACTAGTCGGGATTAGCGAACCTTACCGAAGAAATCATCGATTTTATTTTCCAATCCCAACTTATTCATCCCATGAAGCAAAACTGGTAGTACTCCATATTTAACACCCATAGTGTTATCGGTAAAATTAATTACCATTTCACGTTCAAATCTAATTAAAGATTTAACTATCGCTTGGAGCAAAACTAGTGATACTCCATTCTCGATCACTTCCCAAATTTGATAATTTAAATTATCACATTGACGTTTCAAACTAGTTATAGATTCGTTAAAACTTCACTTAATTTTAATCTCTAAAAATCATTATTTAATGATTGTTTAACTTTGGGAAATTAATCAAGCCACATTGACAATCTACACTACACCATTGATTTCTACCAATATATAACCTCTAAGATCGTACATCTCAGAGAAGGGTGTTAAGCAAGAGAATAAATTCTTTGCCACCAAACAGATATATATTTAGCAGAGGTAAACGAATACAACTCGAAATACAATGTCAGACATGAAATCCTGTCTTTAATAGCATTAAAAAACGAATGTCCTTTAAAACACAGTCCACGATAAACCCAAAATTATATTCCATCAAACTGGAACTTCACGGCAAAGCCTTTTAAATTCCATATATAATAACGATCTTCCTTCACAGAAGCTCATCTCGATTATCACCAAATCGAATTCCATTCAATTCCAATTTGATATATTTAATTGGAAAATCTTCACTTTGGAAAATTCCATTAATCTTAATTAAAAGATTTATAAATTCCATATCGTATTCTTCACTGTTAATTGGGTTTAAAAACAAGTGTTATTTAAAACACCGTTCAAAATCCAATTCTTTTATTCAATTCCAATTAAATATTAATTAATTAGTAAACTTCTTTAAATCTTATTTTAAAGATTTGTTCTTTTCTCAACTGGGTTTAAGAACAGTGTTATTTTAGACACCATTCACGACGAACCCAAAATTCAATTTGATATTAAATACGAGGCTCTGAATAGAAATTATATTGGCTTATATTCAATATCAAATTCTAAAATCAACAAACATCGTATTGGGAATAATGATATATATATATATATATATATATATATATATATATATATATATATATATCTTCCAAATTCCTCAACAATATCCGTATAGTCACGGAATCCAATATCGAAATATTCCGAAGATTTTTTCCATTCCAAATCCTTTCCAGTTTATTCTTCGGAAATTTCTGGTTATATTAAAACCATTTTCAAATCCAATTTATTTATTTCTAAAAATAATTGAATTATTATTCTAGTTAATAACTAGTTCATTTTGATAAAAATATATTTTTATCTTTCCAAACCTGGAATTTTTCATCCAAATTCTTTCCAAATCATTTATTCTGATTTTACACAAATTATTAATATTTTTGGTAATTTTATCAAGGCTCGTACAGTCAGTTTCCAATAACGGCCACCGAACTGCATCCATAGTGACCTTTTCCAAATTTGATTGGGACATAATTCCAAATCCAATTGTTTTATTTCAAATCTCTTATATTCGTTGGAAATCTTTTTTCGATACGAACCCAACGGTTCCGTTTTTAGGAGAATCTGACGGTCGGATCTTTCGTAATGTCAATTCGAAGTCAATGGTCGAAATTCGCGAACGGTCGCTGTGCGAAACATTCTATTCAAACCATTAATATATATGTATAATATATATATATATTTCCATTTAAAACGCATTTTATAAATTCGTTTTAAAAACGATTCCGACTTCCATTTCAGTTTTAAAACAAAATTGAATATTCTATATCATTAATATATCAATGATAATATTTTCCGATTTTGAAATCATTTCCTTTTCAATATTCGTTATAAAAATGAATAAAATCGATATAAATATCGTTTTCGTTAAAATGATGCATATCTAATCAATACAGCTTCGCACATTTCAATATTTTTGTGTCCATCCAAAATCGGACATCAAATTCGCATTTTAATCCTTTACTGAATATTATTTTAAAATATTCGTCATTTTAAAATATTCATTCTTTCTGAATTGGAATTAGACACAGTCAATTACCATATAATGTTATTTATATGGATTTCATACATCACATGTATACAACAAAAATGATAAACAATCATCCATCATCCAGAGTGCATTACACAACTGCATAAGCATTAAATATAAATAATTAACGCTTACAACAGTATGTCAATCAATCGATTGACACACAACTAAACAATTGGATTAGTGTACGTCAAATATCTTCCAATACCCATGTGGGGTTTCAACTAACGAATACTGAATATTACTTGTGTAGTTATGCAATGTATAAAATTTATGGTCCCAATCAATATCAGTTAAATGGTACATAAACAAATCGTCCGATTTGTAAATGAATATTTATTTTAACACATGACTATTTTATATAGTTCTATTCACATTAAAAATGATATTTTAATGATTACACATTTGATTCAATACATGAATATTTACAACCATATAAAAGTCAATTTTCCAATCATAATCAATCCAAACAAACATTCAACCATGGTCTGTATGAAAAGTGTTGTCAGGAGCTACTATTCCCCGT
Source organism: Allium sativum (assembly GCA_030737875.1). Classification (NCBI taxonomy): domain Eukaryota; kingdom Viridiplantae; phylum Streptophyta; class Magnoliopsida; order Asparagales; family Amaryllidaceae; genus Allium; species Allium sativum. The sequence continues at coordinate 207,387,901 of CM060913.1, forward strand.
TTACAACCTATAATATAATAACTGTAAAATAATTTTAGTGAGAGTGAGAGTTCTCACCTTGGGTTCCACTCCGTCATTCTTTACTGGACGGTTTGGATTCTGTTTGCTTCCAATCGGTTCCATCGCAATCTGTTTCACGCAGTTTATATTTAAAATCACATTTTTAAACAATGATATTTATAAATAAAAATCACTTTTTCATTCCAATGCTATCTATATAAAAATCATATTTTTAACACGATGTTTATATTTTAAAAATCACATTTTATTTTAATTATTATAAATTAAAAGTCATGTTTTTATTTTAAAACTGTATATATAAAAAATCATATTTTTAATCTAATGTTATATATTTATATATTAAAAATCATATTTTTAAACGGTCCTATATATATATAAATCACATTTTAAAAACAATGCTTTTCATATAAAAATTCATTTCTATAAACAATGCTTTATATATAAAGATTCCATTTTTATTCTATGCCTTATATATAAAAATTCCATTTTTATTCTATACTATTTATATTAAAAATCTAATTTTTATCTATGGCATTTCATATAAAAAAAATTAATTACTGCTTATTTACTAAATTAAATAAACTAATTATATAAAAAAAATAAGCTTACTATTTTTTCCATCTTCCTCACTACGCTTCCCGGCCTCAGCGAATAAAACCGACACCCTCGTGATCCATTAGGGTTCCAGCTCGCCGCTCCAATGATCATCGTGACGCCGATTAGAGAGAACCTCCGCATATCCACCATCATGCGCCTCCATTGCCGGGAGCCTCATCCAACTCGTAGGTCCTAATTGCTCAAAAATTAAGCTCGAACGCAGCTCTTTTCAGCTCATAATTCGAGCGCCCCGATCATCAATTCACGATCATTTTTGTTCAGCTTATCGATCACATCTAGATCCACCCTTTTCGTTTTATAAATTTTCGAATTTTCTTATTAGATTTGGAGGAAAAATCGAAAGAATGAGGGAAGGTTTCGATCGTCCATTTCTTTTTAATTTCTGGAGCCGCGATGGATAGTTTGACCATGGCTGATGTTGTAATGAGGGTTTGACCTCTTATTTAAGTTATATACTCTATTTTATATTATATTTAATTCACACCTTATTTGTTTAACATTCTAAATCCCAAATCAAACCAAACGACTATCGTCCTCAGCTAATTACCCCCATTCCGGATACAGCGGGATAAGTATCGTAAGCCAATTCAATTGTTTCGACTAGTTTTTATCAAATTTAAAATATAAATCAATATATATTGAATTCAAACGTACATTTTAATTTACCGGGGCCACATACTGCTCCAAAAATTCCAAAAAAAATAAATCTAGCTATGTTTTGACGATACGGTCCTAACAAAACTAATTTCATTGAATTTGGAGACCACTTGAAAAATGGTCATTTTTTGGTTGATCCAATTCAAACTAAAACTGTAAAACACGTTTTCTTTTGCCACACTCACATATTAATTCCAAAAATTATGAAAATTGGAATCTAGCAATAATTTGACATTCCGGATTCAACAAAAGTGGTTTCATTGAAAATGGAATTCGTTTGCAAAATGGCTATTTTTAAGGGCTTTATTTATATATAATTTATATATTCCATAGCGACTATTTTAAATTTTAAAATGAAATAACTTTCAATTTAAATTATGAAATCTCAGTTTTTCACATTCGTTAGAAAGATATTATTAAACAGATTCAAATGTTTCTTGTTTTACTGAAATCCAATTTATTTTGAATTCTGTACATTCGTTTGAAATTTAAAATTGTATTTTTCAAACTACCATGCCATTTCAGGCTCGTTTTATAATTAAAATAAATTTATACGTTCTAACTTCGTTTAAAATAAATTTTTAATCGTTATTATTTAAAATAAATCATTTTAAATATTCAAAATACATTAAAATAGCTAAAATAAAAATTTTAAATTGGTTCTGAAAAACTAGGTTGTTACATTAACTTAATTGGACTCTAAGTAACGTGGTTAAGGTTGTACAAAAGGTAAACATTAATTAGGAATGTTTAATACAACCTATGAATATAACATGAGGTTATAATGGGCTTATTAATGAACTTAAATTGTGTTAAGTTAAATTAAATATAAATTTAATAAGCTAAGACAGTTGAGTCTATTCCGACAGCGTGGGGCTGATTGGCGGAAATATACTCATTGGTTAGGTCCGTTTCGGCAGTGTGAGACTTATTGGGGAAAATAATAGGCCTAATAAAATAATAAGATTGTAGTGGGAGTCTGTTTCGGCAGCGTGAGGCCGATTGGGGAAAACGAGTGGCTCGTAGTTTAGGTCCGTTCTTGCAGTGTGAGGATGATTGGGGAAAATAAGCGGCATAATAGAAAATAAATAGGGACCAAGTCTAGAGGTGACTTTTGTCAATTGTATATTTGGTTGGGGACCCATATCGGGCAATATCTCCATTATCATCTATGAAGGTGGGCACGGGCGCATTCGCGGGGGGGGGGGGGGGGGGGGGGATGATGAGCAAGCTTCGTGCCGGCTGGGTAAAATAAGCCTCTGTAACGCCTGTTATTAACAACTATGTCCTTTTAGTTGATGGGATTGGGATTGACAACTCTGAGTTCCATAGCTGGCATAAGTTATCACATTGTTGTCATAGGAGCCGATCGGCGGGTAGAAATTAGGTAAAATCTAATTGTTATATCTTTAGTAAGTTGGTACAACAATCTTCGATATGAATTAGAAGCCAATCTTTATTCATGATTAACTTTGTTTGCTGCTTTTATACCTTTATGTCTTATGTCCTTAGAATTGTTCATCTGTTTAATGCTTCCGTAAATTATGCTCATAATAGAAATTACTAGAACTCACTAGATGTATGTCTGACCTAGTTTGTTTTCCCCTTCTCTCTCACTTTCCCCCAGGTTCACAGAGTGGAGGGTCTCAGCAGTGATTCTTGATTTTTCATTTCTTCTTGGGTCCAAACTCATTTCAGACTCATGTATTAGTTCTTTCCTCATTTTTTGATTGTTGCATTGACATTGAGAGGGATGGATTTACTTATGTACTTTGATGTTATGGTTTTCCACGAGACAATGTTTTTGGTTTTATGTTGATGACTATTTGGTACTTTGGAAATGTAATAACCACTATGATTTGACTTGCTTTATTAAATTTTGCTTTATTAAATGTAATAACCACTATTTGGTTATTTGCCAGGCATCATAACTGTTATTGTCGATTGTTTTTTATATATTATGTGTGCTCTATTCTTTATAGAGGATCACACATTTTTTTTCTTTCAAAAAAGGTTTTTCGCTATGTTTTATATTTCTGTCTTGTGAATTTTAGTCTCTGTGTTGTTACTTTATACCTAAGCACTTCATAAACCTTAGCGCTTCCTTGTATGTGTAACGTAAAGGGGTATGGGGTGTTTCACAGCGTGACACCATTTAAGACCCTCATGGTGGATCATCTTGTTACTATCTATCTGTCTCTGTGGGTGAACCTCTAGCCACTTAATACTCCCTTAGACGGTGGTTCCTTAGGCCTTTTATATAAACCATCCCTACGTCAGCCCTCATAAAGACCCTAGATAAGAAGCGAACATTACTTGGAGAACTATCATACACTACAAGAAATTTGATCTTTACCTACCAATAAATATGGGTAGGTAGAGAGAATCTTTATCTACCAATATTCAATGGAAAGATTTATTGGTAGGTAAATATTGTCAATGTTATAAAACAGTTGAAGGATGATTATCTACCAATAATTATAGGTAGGTAAAATGTATTACGACACATATACAATGTTAGTTACCAAGACATAAATATTTAAGCTAATTATTGTAACAACCCGAAAATCTGGGCCAGTTTAAAATTTTTATTTTGGCAATTCTAGCGAATTTTGATTATTTAAAATGAATTATTTTAAATAATATCGACGAGAAATTTATTTTGAATATAATTCGATCGTATATATTATACGCGTCGTCGTTAGAATATAAATAATTATATATAATTATAAATAGAATTGAAAATGGCGCGGTAGTTCGATAATTCGATTTCAAACTTCAATTGAATGTACCGGGTGCAAAACAATCCGGATTTCAGTGAAACCAAAAATGATAGGATCTAATTGATGATATCTTTCCAACAAATCCGAAAAATCGAGATTTCATAGCGGGAATCAAAAGATATGTCTAGTTGAAAATTCTGAATAGTCGCTATGGAATTCAGGCCCTTATAAATAGAAATTTTGCATAAAACCTCGGATTTCGACGAAACCACTTTTGTTGGGTCCGTGATGTAAAGTTATTGCTAGGTTCCAAATTTCATAATTTTTTGAATCAATTTGTGAGCGTGGCAAAGGAAAACGCGTTTGACCAGTTTCAGTTGATTTTAATCGACTGGAAAATCGCCATTTTTCCAACGGTCTCAGAATTCGACGAAACTAGTTTTGTTAGGACCGTATCGTCAATACGAAGCTAGAAAATATTTTTCTGGAATTTTTCAAGTTAGTATGTGACCCCAGAAAATGGAAATGCGCGTTCAAATTCAATTTAGAGTTATATGTTGATTTTGACGAAAACTGATCGAAACAGTCGAATCAGCTTGCGATACATATCCCATTGTGTTCGGAATGGGGGTAATACGCTAGGGACGACAGTCGTTGGGTCTCGGTTGGAGTCCGAACAAAAAGTCAACCCCCTTGTTTGAAAATTAATTAATTAAATTATTAAATTATTTATAAATAACACCCCCCCTTTACTCTTCTCTTTCTTCCCCCTCCCGTACTTCAAATCGAAACCAAAAAGAACCCCCCCCCCCCCAAATCGGATCCGTCGCTGGTGCCTCCAACTCGCGTTGCCGCCCTGGAGATGCTCCGCCGCCTTGCTCCTGCCACCACCCCTCTCCCCTCAGTCGACCAACGGAGCCGCGAAGACCCCCTCCCCCATCGCGACCTAGCCATGATCCCCTAGCCCACGCCACCACCTAGTAACCGCCACCCTCCGATCCGCCCTGCTCTTCCTCTCTTCCCCAGTTCAATCCGCCAGCACCCCAAAGCCGTCGCTCCACCCATCAGCACCACCCAGCACCCCCTGTCGTGCCCCCAACAGCAAAACCCCATGCCCTAACTCCCCTAATCCGCGCCTCCCACCTGACTGCGCCGCCACACAGTCACCGCGCGCCTCCTCCGATCGAAAGTGAGTGTTTTAAACTTTATTTTTAGTTTTAATTAAGTTAATATAGGAAAAATCTGATTTTCTTTATATGAATAGCGAGAAGAAATTATAGCTTTTATCTGATTTTTAAGAAGTAAAAGGCGTGATTTTTAAGAAGTAAAAGGCGTGATTTTTAAGAAGTAAAAGGCGTGATTTTTAAGAAGTAAAAGACGTGATTTTTAAGGAGTAAAAGACGTGATTTTTGCATTGTAAAAGAAGTGATATTTACGAGGTAAAAATATAATCTTTGACGAGGTAAAAATATAATCTTTGACGAGGTAAAAATATAATCTTTATATTCAAAGTAGCGTGTTAAATATATAATCTTTCTATTCAAAGTAGCATGGTTAAAAATATAATTTTTAACACAAAGGTGTTGAACAGATCTCGTTAGAAGCACGGCGAGGACTTTCTACATAAGAAGAGTCGTGGCGTATGGTTTAGCTTTGGTGAGAACTTCTCACTCTTCAATTTCTTTTTCTAGTTATATATATATATATACTAGGATGCAGACGGTGTTTAGTAGCACCCGACACCCGTCATCCACAGACCATGGATGGCTTGTTTGTTAAATTGTTTGGTTGTGTAGTTGATTAGATGATTTGATTTGAAATTGAATTGTTGGGTGAAATAAATTGATTTGATTGATGTGTGAATGGCGTGGGCCTTCACTAGACCGGGGATAAGGCTAGGCCTTGTCCCGTTTCTAGTATCGTGCCGTTATGCCGCCGAAATTTTCTAAAATAAGTTAGAAAATAAAAATACCATTTTATTTAAAGAATGAACTGAATAGAAATTCATATGTTAAAATAAAATGTTTTATTGTTAAAAATATTATTTTTAACGTGAATATGAATATAGTGAATGTGAATAAAATAAAATATTCATTTACAAACTGGACGGTTTGTTTATGTACACCTATTTGAATGACATTGATTGGGACGATAAATTTTACACATCGCCCAACTGCACAAATAAAATCTGTGTTTGATTGTTTGAAACCCCACACGGGTGTTGGGATGAAATTTGAAGTTCACTCATCCTGATTGATTAAATATGTCGATCGATTGATTGACAGGCTGTTATAAGCGTTAGATATCTATATTTGATGCTTATACAGTGTAGTGCACTTTGGTTGATGGTTGATTATTTTTCAATGCTATTATATGTGTGTAATGTATGAAAATCCATATAATTAACATTATATGGTGATTGATTGGGCCTCATTCCAATTTAGAAAATAAAGAAAAATATAAAATAAAGGTTCATGTGTTGACAATACTCATCCATTGAGATTGGTCATGTGTTGAACGAAATAATTTAACAAATATAGTCACACGTGGACAGTACTCATTCGTTGAGATTAGTCGTGTGTTGACAAAAATAAATATTCATTTGTTGAATAGAATAAAGGAATATATGAAGTCGTGTTGATTAGATTGACGCCATTTTGACGTGAACGATATTTGTATCGATTTTAAAATGATTTCGAAATGAATTGAATATATAACGATTTCGAAATGAATTGAATATATAACGATTTCGAAATGAATTGAATATATAACGATTTCAAAATGAATTGAATATATAACGATTTCGAAATGAATTGAATATATAACGATTTCGAAATGAATTGAATATATAACGATTTCGAAATGAATTGAATATATAACGATTTCGAAATGAATTGAATATATAACGATTTCGAAATGAATTGAATATATAACGAATTTGAATTGAATTGAATATAAAACCAATTCGAATTAAATTGAAAACGAATTCGAATTGAATTGAAAACGAATTCGAATTGAATTGGAAACAAATTGAGATGAATTCAAATTGAATTGAAATTTGAATTGAATAGAAATGAATTTTAAAACGAATTTATAAAGAAGAATTCAATTTTGATTTGAATTGAAATGGAAGTTGAAATTGCTTTTGAAAACGAATTTAAAACTATTTATATAATTCGTTTTAAATAAAAATCGACGAAATATATATTATATATATTATATATATAATATAATGGCCTGAATAGAACGCGTCGCGCCGCGGCAGTTCGTGAATTTCGACCATTTATTTCAAACGGACATTACGGGAGATTCGGCCGTCGGATTCTCCTAAAACCGGAACCGTTGGGTTCGTATCGAAAAGAGCTTTCTAACGAATGTTATAAATTTGAAATCTAACAGTTGGGTTTGGAGATACGTCCAAATCAATTTCGGAAAAGGTCGCTGTAAGTGCAGTTCGATGGCCGTTGATGGAAATCGACTGTACGGGCCTTGATAAAATTATTAAAAATAGTAATAATTTGTGTAAAATCATAAGAAATGATTTAGAAAGGATTGGGATGAAAAACTCCATATTTGAAAAGATAAAAATAGATTTTTATCGAAATGAACTAGTTTTGAACTAGAATTATAATTCTATTTATTTTTAAATAAATAGATTGAATTTGAAATGGTTTTGAAAACAACCAGAGTTTCCAATGATTGCATTGGAATGGATTTGAATCGAAATTGTCTTCGGAATATTTCGATGTTGGATTTCGTGATTATATAGATGTTGTTATGGAAATTTGAAAGATATATATATTTATATCGTTATTTCCAATACGATATTTGTTAGTCGTAGAATTTGATATTGAATATAGGCCGGTATATTTTCTATTCAGAGCCTTGTATTGAATATCAAATGTGATTTGGGTTTGTCGTGAATGGTGTCACACTGTTCTTGAACCCAGTTGAGAAAAGATTAAATCTTTTATTTAGATTTAATGAAGTGTACAAATTAAATAATATCTAATTGGAATTGAATTGACATTGATTTTTGGGTTTATCATGAACAGTGTTTTAAATAACACTCGTTCTTTAACCCGATAATTAATGGAATGTGATTTTGGGTTTATCGTGAACCGTGTTTTTAAATGACACGGATTCTTTAACCCAGTTAACGATTAAAACTAAGTGGAGTTTTAATGAATCTTTAATTAGATTGAAATGATCGAGAATGGAGTATCACCAATTTTGCTCCAGGCGATAGTTAAATCTTTAGTTAGATTTGAACGTGAAATGGTAATTGAATTTACCGATAACACCATGGTGTTAGATATGAAGTAGGACCAGTTTTACTTCATGGGATAAATAGGTTGGGATTGGGAAATTAAAACAAATGATTACTTCGGTAAGGTTCGCTAATCCCGACTAGTTTTGAATTGATATTCAAAATTAGATTAAAGAATAAATTCAAGAAATTTATCTTGGATAAAATTAATGGGAACCTTTCCCTATGAATGTGAAATTTAGAAACTAACTGTCGGTTAGCTAAGCAGAATGGTTTTCTGGATATTGATCTGATGTTGGTTTCGGCCTTCGGGGTTAATAATTGGGGAATTATTCTCTTGATTAATTTACGGTTAGTAACTAATGAATTGGAATGAGGCGTATGTTATGTTTGTGTAACACTTATTTAAAATATACGCGAGTTATTCGGAAAGACCGGGTTTATCCCATTCTGAATAACCGATACGACGATAAGTCGAAGATGAAGACGGTGGTCGAAGACCAGAAGTCTTCACGTCGTTTGGGTGATTACTGATGATCTTGATTGGGCTGTACATCCAAGAAGATGGAAACAGTTGGTGATCGTCCAGACGTACTTGGAGATCGATGGATATGCGGGGTACTAGGTGCCTCCGGTTTCGTTCAGACCCAGAACGAACTTGTAAATGGACTGTGTGTCTGACATTGGATTTTAGTCCGTGTGATTGATCTCTATTAAATATATATCTGTTTGGCGGCGGAGAATTTATTCTCTTGCTTAACGCCCTTCTCTGAGACGTACGAGCTCAGAGGTTATATACTGATGGATATCAAACGCATGGAGTGAATTGCCTGTGTGGCATGCCTAAGTGGAAAATGATCAAGGCTTCTATTGAAAAGCAAAGTCTTGTGGTGATGATCGAAGCACGGCCTTTGTGGCGTAGCTTTGTGTAACGCTTACTTCGCGAGTTTCACACCCGGTATGAACCAAAAACGGGAGACGGACCTCAGGGAGGACTTGCGTTTCTTTTTAGTTAGAAGTGGCGTCAGTGGTTTTACACGCCCTGACGAGTTTGACTTATGTGGTTGTTGCTGTTGCGAGGCGCCTCGGTTATATCGGTTTCGGCCGATGCATTCTGGTCGGCAGACGGACCAGACTTACACCCCATAGGGTGGGGAAACGTAGTGTTCAGGCATAATAATCCACATCGGTGGACCGGCCCTGACGATCTAAAGGCTTGCCTGCGCGCTTGCCTGTGGCTCGGGCTAGAGAGTCACGAATCGGTAGAGGACGATCCCTAGCCTCGGTTCATACCATAAATGATAACCCAACTTCCAATACGACGTCTTGCGGTTTTGATGGTAAACTTATATATGGCGACATAGTGGTATGGGGCATTCATGCCGCCTATGATTGATACTTATGATTTGAAGTTGTTTTATACACCATACACTAATAATAGTATCAAAATGATTTCTTTTAAACGTATCAAGCATTCTTGGCTATTATAAGGTAAAAACCCTATCCCCTGGCTTGCGTTGCATTGTGTGATGGACCTGGGTCTTATAACAGCTTCATTTTTCTTTATTTAGCATTGCGTTGTTGTTTTATGCACTGGTATTCTTGGGAGGAAACCCGTTCCGTGTTATACGGCGTGGTCCCTTGATTTACCGAACTTTAAAAATAAAGATTAACTGTTTTAGTTCTCACACCAGTCCCATGACTGACCTGGAGTTTATTGTTTTAACCTAAACTCTGGGTGCCCCTATTTTGACACGGGCAGCTAGTAGTTTTGGTTTTGCAGATTTATATTCACAGGATCCTGGTTAACAGCTGGAACGATATCTGGAAAGCTTTGTATCCGTATATCTCTTTCTAGTTGTGTATTGTATTATTTTCCGCTGCTATGTATTTAAATGTAATTTAAATCTCTGATATTTCTGTGTAATATTCATTTTTACTCTGTATATTCTTGTAATCTGGTGCATTGTTGTAATATACAATGAAATGTTCTTCTGTCTGCGTTCTATTTTGGCTTGTTCTCAAACGATAGGGCGTTTCGAACGGTCTGGGTCGGTTTAGCAACTGGTTCGGACCGAGCGAAATTCTCGATCGTCACAATTATCGAATCCTAAAAAATAACAAAATTTAAATCAAGTAAAGAAACATGAAGTTCGTTTCAATTTTTTACAAATTGTAGAATAATTTTTTCACATCTACATCATCCATGTCTTGTTCTTTTTCTCAGCTGTTGGAACATAACCCTTTAAAACTCATTAACCCCTTATTAATCCGCGTTCTATCACACCAAGAATCCTATTCCGTATGATTTGTAACCCAACTGAAAATCTTAGCCATCCGCTCACACTAGAGGAAGCACCACCGTTTCTCCTTTACATAGTTACCGCCTCATTTTTTATTTATAGATTCCCCGTTTATTTTCATTGAACCCTAATGTCGGCTTATTCCCAATTCAATTTGATTACCAATTCAATTATATTTCCCGATTCAAGTGAATACCGAAACCCAAGCTATCATCAAAAAGTAGAGTTGCCTAATCTTCCATTGTTCTCACAGGTATTGATATTAATGTTGTAATTCATGTTTTTGATTAGAACTGTTGTTCCAAATCAACGTAATTTTCTTTCATTGATTATCAAAGTTGTCAGATTGGATTAGGCCAAGAAAATTATTATAGTTATTTGAAACAAAAATAAATGGTATTTTCCTCAGCGGTAACCAAAAAGTAAAGCTTTTTTTATCCAAAGCAGCCTAATCTTCCTTTGTTCTCTTAGGTATTGGTATTAATGTCATTACTTATGTTTTTGATTCGTACTATTTTTTCAAACTGGCACAAAAAATATCTTTAAATTTATTGTTTTCCCTAATTTTCATATCTACTTACTAATGTAATTATCTCAGTTCATTGCATTAGATAGCTCCTTCGAGTTATGATTTAGCTATTTTATAAGCATGTCTCGGCATGCTTGGTGGATGCTGGGTTTCTGTACCTAAGTTTAAATGCCTCTTAGAACAAGATATTTGCAGGTGTTCCTCATTTTCAAATTGAAATTTTGGAAAATGTGTTCTTATTTGACAAAATCTACAAAATAAATTTTTTGTTGCATGTCTATTATATTTTGTTGTTATTTGGTTAATATCTGTTCTTGGTTTGTTCTTTTTATGGCTAACTGTTTATTTTTTCGACATCAAATGATTATTAACATTTTCCATGAATGATAACCTTTTATATATATGTTTATTGTCCTCATTGCTTCTTGTTATTTAGTCAAGTTATGGATATTAAACAAGATTTTCTTCATGTTTTGCTGCAGCCTATGCAATAAGGTTTCAGTATTGTGCATGGCTAGAATATGTTAATGGTTTTTAATATATCTTTTTTTTGTTCCCTATGCTTTATAGCTTGTGGATGCTTCTACATTAAAGAAAGAGGTCTCCCAAGGGACTGACATTATGGTTGTCAGAGAGCTCACCGAAGATATATTTCTCATAACTTTTGTCTTATTTTTTTAATCTGATTTTGCATTCTCGTAATCTTTTGAATTTATATATTTCTAGTAATTTCAGAATTTGAAACCGATCATTTTGCTTCTTTCTTTTTAATGATAAATTCAAAATAAGAAAAGAGAAATGGAAGAAAGAAATGGTTTGTCATGGTCACACATTAAACAAAAACCCTGGGTACTATTTAGAGATATAGTGATTATGGATTCTATGCCTTCATTTTACACTTCACTTGAACTATTTCTGAAAAAGAAGAATATAACAATTGCAGAAACATTTTTCTTTGTAGGCAGTCAAGCACCAGGTGGATACTAATAGCTGATCAAATAAGAATATTGAGAGAATTGAATTTTTAGACCTAGTGTATCTTCAGGATTAAACCTTTAATACTGACAGTCAGAATATATATTTTATAACTCATAGGTAAATGAAGTAGTAAGAAAACCGAGATTTGGTTTGTATTTCTAGTGGCAGGCACTACTGGAAGTCCAAGCTTTAGCAGCTTTAGGATATCATGAAAACATTATTGGATACTACACCTCATGGTTTGAAATGAGCAGCTTTATATTCAAATGTAACTTTGTGATAGCCGCCTATCTCTTAACATAGGTCATACAATTGGACGTGGAGAAGTACTTTATGTGCTCTATCAAGTTTCGTAGACATTCTCTGTTCTTATTTCTGTAGCTATAATTCCCCTAGGAGATGTGACGAAATTGCCACCAACATTTCAAGTTGTGAAATTTTTGGTAGGTGTCTTATGCACAAAATCTATAAGCGTTTCTTGTGTGTAGTTGGAATATGAAGAATTTTCAATTCTTAACTAACTTCTAAGTCAAACCTGTTATCTTTTCTTTGAATTCCATTGCTATGGCTTTTCTAAGCATCCAGTTTTGTATAGAGAATTGAATTTTCAGCCCATTATGTTTGACATCTTTACTTCATATCAATTGAAGTAATGACTGGAACTGTCAGCATAATAGTTCTTAAATTTCTACATTACCATTGTTAAGTCATTTCGCCAACATTCGGTTAGCTATATGACGTCCACTGAACCGTTAACAGATTGCAAAGGCACTTATGTACATGCACGAATGCAGTATATAGTTCATATGGATGTGAAGCTGGACAACATTTATGTAAAGAACGGTATTTATAAGTTAGGCGATTTCCGCTATGCAACCCACTTGGATAAAGTCTTCCGATAGATGAAGGAGATGCACGCTACGTTCCTGGAGAGCCATTGAATGATACGTTTGAGCACTTGGATAAAGTCGATATATTTTCACTGGGTGCAATTGATTATGAGCTTGCAAAAGGATCTCCATTGCTTGATTCTACCCCTCGGCTTTCTCACCTTAGAGAAGGAAAGATTGCTTTGCTTCCTGGGATTTCTATGCAGTTTTAGTGCTTACTAAAGGTACAAGTTGCTATATAAACAGTAGGCATATGCACATAATGCAGTATGATTTTATTAATACTAATGGTCTTAGTGTTATCTATTGATACATTAATACTGCAATTGCCAATTAGCATAGCAATGTGCATTTAACTACTAGCATTGAATTGATATTTATCTATCTATGTAGGCAATGATGGACCTGGTCCAGCTAAACGTCCTGCAACCAATGAAATCATTGAAAATCCATGGCTTTACTACAACAATGGCACTAGATCACCAGCTGTCGATAAATTCAAAGGCGCTGATCAAATTCAAAGGATTTCAGCTAAGTTGAGGCCAAACAATAAGCGTTTTTTGTCGAGCATGTGATTAGTTCATGAATATTTGTAAGTTATTATTATTACTTATCATGGAATATGTTTTTTGTTATTTCTTGTAAATGTGCAACAATGCATAAAAAGAATTAAAAGTGCGACTTAATAAATGATGTGAATATACAATTTGTATTGATTTTTACAATTAGGAGTACAATTTGTATATATGTTATATTAATGATTTTTTTTTCATTTTTCAACAATTACGACTACAATTTGTATATATGTGAATTAAAAGGTGACCTAGTACAACATGGACTAATGCAACAACCGCAATGCCCGTTGCGAAAACCTTTTTACAACAAGCATTGCGCATTGTAAAAAGGCTATTTGTTGTAGTGTGCCAAGTATCGGCATTAATATATGCCAATACGACAACCATTTCAACGCCCATGTAGGATGACACATCATTAGCCATGTCAACAACAATGTAGGATGACACATCAATTGATAACTCATCATTTGAGTCATAATGTAGTGGGGTCCATTGATTCCTTTACCTACCAATATCAATAAGTGTAGGTAAAAGCTCTTTATCTACTAACCTTTACCTACCAATTTCTACCATTTCAATATTGGTAGCTAAAATGTATTACCTACCATTATGTTAGTTTTACCAACGCTTACAATTGGTAGGTAAAGACCCCATTTTCTTGTAGTGATACTCATACACTATCATATAATAAGACCATTTAATACCTTATATAAGAGAAAAATGGACAACCACTTAAAATCTTGAAGGGCAGGTCCTATGATTTAGGTTCAGAACCAAGGATTGAACCTTAGGAACATACCTACTCCTAACCACTTAATACCCAACAAAGAGGGAGGTTATCCACTTAATACCTTTCCAAAGGCAGATCTACTTCTCTCTCACACACGCACATATATATAGACACACACTAGACATTCACATTGAGTCGTTCACTTGTAGATGTTGGATTTGCTAGGCGTTTCCATGTCGGCTTCTACTACAAGCTAGGCTTAACCTTGCATCTAATTGTACCAATTATAATGGCCCATGGTAGCTAGACCTCTCACATTAACCACTCTACTTATAGATACTCGATATGCCTGCTGGTTCCGAGAAGGCTTCTACTACAAGTAATGGTTAACCTCGTGTTTGTGTGTCAACAATTATAATTAAAGTCATTAACTCACACACATGCATTCAAATTCCTATGGGGACATTCAAATTCAAAATCCTAGTTTATATGCAATTAATACGCACTAATACTATGTTTATTACACTATTAATATATATAGATATAGGCATGTGCGAACGAGATTAACGTCCTAACCACATTTGAAATGTCAATCCAAATAATCACTAATAAGGTATAAAGTTAATTTCCCTATCAATTAACATGGTCCAACATGAATATTCACAATATATGGTAAGAAAGGGAAATAACAACATAGCATAAAACTTGTAACCATGACTTGAATGATTGTTTCAATAACAGAATAGAGACAAGGTGTAATATTCCTTAATACATACGTTCAAACAATCTATTTCAGAAATAGTTGTTTAAACCTATTCAAATTATAATATTTAAGTCCTTAAGCTTTTGTAACCAAAATATGCACATATATGAATTTACAAGTCTAAAATAAGAGAATTAGACCAAGAATCATACCACACACCCAAATATCTTTTCTTCTATTACATTAATAATCCAAACCCAACTATAACTGATTGACAATTTCTACGTAAAACATAAATAATAGAAGATTTAAAAGATTTGATATTGTTTTCTTTATGTATAAATCCAAATCTTCCTACATATATAATCCAAATTTAGACTATCAAATCATAGAAAATAACAAACTTAGATGATTTCTTCTGATATTCATTTAAGATAGAAAATTACAGAATTTGTTGTAGAATTGAAATATGGATTTAGCTTATGGGACCATACTTCAATACTTTTATAATATATATATAAGAATTAGAATCTCGTGTATATATATATATATATATATATATATATATATATATATATATATATATATATATATATATATGAACCAAATTTCCAGAATTCTAAACCTATAGAAAAACTTAGATTTGAGAAGATAGAATGAAAATTAGAGAGGTAGAAGAGATCTTAACCTTTGTTAGGAAATTGGTAATGGTGGAAGGAAAGAATGGAGGCATAAGAATGAAATGAAGAATAGGGTTAGGGAGAGTCTAGAGGGTGGTTTATATAGTTGAAAGTGTCAATAAAGACCGTAGGATCTATTAGATTAAATCTAGGCAGGCCAAGTATGCAATTTATACAAAACCCAAAAAAACAAGCCCTTTCCATCCCTCTTCAATCAAGGCAGTCGACCCCTTTAATAGAAGGGCAGTCGACTGGCGGTCGATCCCTTGGGTCGAGATCCGTCCAGGAGATTTAATCTCCTGTTTAAATGCCTAATTTATTATTAGGTTTATTTCTTTCCATTCTTTGATTATCTTTGTCCCTTTCTATATATAAATATATACACACAATTTCAAATTCACCTAGAATATTCTTTTCAAGCTAATCCATAATTAATTTGTTTCGGATACATTTATAATCTATTTGAACTTCAAATTTTGTGTGTTAATAATTATGCACAACTTGTTTTATTAATATCTTTTACATACAGACTCTGTTTTCAGTAAATAAAATATGAAAATAGATCAGAATCTCGCCACGAGCGCAATAGCAATACTTTCATGGCCCAATTCCCAATTACTCAAAATTCTATTTTTCAGCCCATTACTTATTATTGGTTATTATTATTTATTTTAAATTAAGTTACCTTATGTCTATTTTAGGTATATTTTACGGGGGCGAAGAACACAACTTGCTCTAAATAACCATGTTTTACACCTATGTTATTATATAAGCAACCATAAACATCCATGACTCATAGTGATTATGAACTGCGGACTTGCTAAAATAAGCTCTGTTCCTATTGTGTATGTGTATTATGTGATGCTATATGTATGCAAAACACCATAATATGCATATAGTTCTACATGAGTGCACATTGTTTTGTGTTTTGACCATCTTCTACCATCCAATCTAGCAATCACAATGTGACAATAGAATCCTAAAATTTTCGAGAAATGCCACAAAATTTAAAATTTTCACGACTTCTCTCAAATTTTCTTCCTGATGCACTCGAACCAATCTAATTAAATATTGCGAAATCTCGTGCTCTAAAATATCTATGGTGGTAGAGAATCCTAGGATTTCGTCTTTATCACTGCTTCTTGATTAGGCCCTACCAAAAATTCGCTATACTATGAAGGTATTTAATCAAATTTAAAAACGTTACGGACTCCTATCATCAGCAATATATTTTATCCCCTAACTTTGGGAAAGCCCAAAATACAATGTCAACTCCCTAACTTTCATAAGCTGTCTAATTTGATTAGACTTTTTCCAAAATCTAACCATAAATTGGGTTTGAGTAGAAATTTGTCAGTGGTTATCCCATCAACACTTTGGTATTTTAGATGTCCTCCTTGAAATTCTTCAAGAACGCCCACTAATTACAAAAAAGATAATTATGCTACTCCTAAAAAGATAAATATTATTCCTATCGTCTAAGAGATCCAACTTGCAACTCTTTCCCTTATTCCCAAAACACTGGTTGTCTTCAGTTTCTCCCCAGTCTTCAAATGAGGTGTAACCCAAAAATTTTATAAACCAAAATTTTCTAAATCAAGGTAATTAATGCTCTAGTCTATAATGATAACTAGAATATTTTCCCATACTCCAATTTGTTGGAATTTAAATCCCAATGAGGTCTTTTGCTATAATTTCTCTAAATTTGCCTAAATAATAATATTAACATACTTAAAATTACAAGGAATGTGTATTGTCTTATTTCGGATGGATAGTACAATCTATATGCAAACACACACAATTACACATCACATCTTTTACACTTTATGTATATTCCTTATAATTTCAAATATAGTACTTTTACATTTTTTTTGAAAAATGACAAAAGGGCTAATTTGTAAAAACTAAACAAACACCCTTGAGCAAACCAAATCACGGTCAAATTCAAACTAAAATGGCTAATATAAATCCAATGTTTAAGCCTATTCCTTAATCTCATGTTTTAAGTTCCCATTCTTTGAGGATGGCTTTTTTCCGAAACTAAACTCCTTCTTTTCCAAAAATTACAAGACCAACACACTTCCTCCTTGTAGGATACCAATCTAATTCCGCCATTAACTTCCAAATCCCATGTTTGATAGATCGCTAAGTTAAGCGTTTCCATGAAATTCTCTCTTACTCATTCGTCTTAAAATTTAAATAAGGGTTTCAAAATCCCAACATCACAGGCATAAATAGGGATTTATTACTTACCCTACTTTATACCCTTATCCAATCAATACGGGGGACCACTAGTGGTCACAACCTAAAAATATCATTTTGGAAGTTTTATCATATAATTATGTAGTTTAAATGTGTTGGGCTCTTAATACTTTCATTCTAGTTCCTTAAGATGCCTATCCATTCCTTTAAACTTTCCAACTTTGTCTTTCTCATAAATGTGGCCCATCCACTCTAAAAACAGAACAACTTCATGAATACTTACTTAATTCATTGAAGCTCCTTCAAGATTGAAAATATATCTATTTTCTCTCAATCAACTTGTCTCTTAAATTAGTCCCCAAAATTCTCTTTTGATATTATAATTAAAAATTTATTTCCCGACTAAAATTGTAGTTAACATCCATGAATTTTGTTTTTGAAATCATAAGTCGCGGTAAGCTATGTTATACTATTTATATAAATGTATTGCTAAGCGCTAAATACGATTACAAACATTCTAAATCCTAAACTAAATTATGTAGGGCAATCTAATTCATAATCAACCCTTGATTCTAGAAATACTATACCTCACCATCTTTTCAAATAGAAACTCCTGGGATGGACGCTAAAATTTACAGGTTAGGTTGTGCAATTAATCCTTACTTAGTCCTAGAACCTAATTCTATTTTGCCTAATTGGCTACCTTTATTACTACAGAGTTATCCCTTTTTATAAGGTGAAATTTTGGTAATTACATTAGATATTCTTCAGAATATTGTTATATCCTCATTATTCCTCAACCTTGCACAATTTCAAAAACATGTATTTAATACCTTATTAAAACAAGAGATGTTAAATTTTTGCGAAGATTTAATTCTTATATGCTAATACATGTCTTTAGTAAAACATCCATTATTTAGACTTTATTCCAAAATGTTACAATGAGGATTCAGATACATTTTTCAATGTTAACTAAATGTTTAAAATCTATCTAAACACTTAACTTTATTAACTATTTGAATGTCATCCATTCACTTTTTTTCTTTCAAAATGGCTAATAAAAATTTTAATCACTAATAAAAAAAATTGCTCATTCTAATTTTAGAAGACGAAGTCTTACTATCCAAGATTTAATTAGGCGGTAATTAAGTCGCCTAAAATGTCTCATGGCACTTATTGCTAAAATTTTCAAAATATATCATTACTTTGCACAAAAACACTTTTGAAGCATTAACCAAGGTTTGTGTACCTTTTAACAATAAAGCTTAATAACTTCTTTCGAAACGTCTTAAATAAATGTCCCATTTCTAAAATTATAACATTTATTAAATGATCTTAAATACTTAAAATAAGAGAAAAATAACCCCTCTTATTTTAATGATTATATTTTATTTATATTCATAATGTCAATCTTTAATGTCCTTCAAAATGACAAATGCTTTGAGGTAAATACTTGTTTTTATTTGAAAACAAGGCTCTAATAATTTAACATTAAATTAAGTAGCAATTAAGCCTTTTAACAAATTCATTCTTATATTCTGAAATTTATGTTCTTATTGCCAAAAATAAGTTTTAAAACATCATCTTGGGACTGTATTCACTTTTGCAATAAAATTTAAAACTCTTACTGTAATAACCCGAATTCTGACAGACTAATTTTTTTTTAAATTCCATTATGCCGAAACCCGAATTGGCTTGTCTGGTATCCTGCAGAAAAGACAGAGATGTAAAATATATTAGAGCTCAGAAAACATCTCTTAGCGGAACGGGATAAAGTATAATATAGTCAAATATAGCCATACCAAGGTAATAATACTGCCAAACCAGTATCCAAAGCTATCATATCTCTACCAAAAGCCTAACCTGCGGGCATGTTATGAGGATGGGGTTAGAACACAAGTTCTGGTGATTGGACTAAATTACACAATCTGAAATAAGCCTATATATACCGTTTAGTTATGTTACTTATTTATTAGGTGTTTTGGGTTAATAGCACTCAAGGATTTACACACATGTCGTACCATCAACCTTCCAATAGATTTACCTAATATAGTATATATAGCTGCCGCAAATATCAAGGTACTTCTCATAGTACACTCCTCGCACGTTCTCCACCATCACGCCACGGAAGCATCTGCAACTCTCATCCTACGCTGGAGTGACGTACGGATCTCCATAAAACTAAGTCACGTAAACAACTATTATCCTACGCTGGAGCGACATACGAATATCTATAATACTATGCCATGTTCTACACAGAACTACCATCGCTATGCTACGCAAGCATACGGACCTCCATATCCAAACTTCTCGTCCAATCTCGGTCTTAACACAGAGTAATGCCCTAGCGTCTACGATACACCACCCGGTGCAGCATGGATGTGTCCTTACACGTACACACTGTCTACTATACCTCGAGTTCCGTAACAAGGCTGCATATGAATGCACAGAACTTGGTCGGAAGCTTTTATGTATCTGTATAGGTCTACTAAAGAGGCCTAAAGTACAAATATCTAAACTATAGGTTGCATTTCTACGGTGGCTTTGGTCCCACGACGACCCCTCCCTCAACTAGTGAAAGACTATATCAAGAGCTAAGTGACGTCCCTCAAGCAAACAATCTACATCCAAATTAGCATGTCCCGCAACCAAAGTCTCTACAATGAAAGATCGATCGTTTGTAGGTTTAGCTCTAGTCTTTCTGCATCACACTGACTGCCGATAACAGGTACCTGATAATTACTATCTTCTATTTCTCCCTGACCAGCCTCTCTTTAGGAAAACCGTCGAATCACCCCAATGTCATGCCGCCACAGCCTTCTGACTGCCAAATTACTATTGCAGTCAATTTACACTCATTGGGTGGTAACGCGCAGACCCAACCTATGCGAGAACAGCCTGAGTATGCACCGCAACAGAGGACCACCACAGTACCCTACCACGTCCCTCGCAAGCCACGTGCTTCCTTCCAGTCCCACAAAGCCAACAAGCAGAATATCATCATAGTAATCAGATGGATGTGCTCCTTTCATGTCCTTAGACACCACGATGATATACCCCGTTGGATTCTTCACCATCAGACATGCGGAATTGTCCAAGTGCGTCACGTTAACGTGTTATTAGACCCTATGTCTAAATGTTTAATTACGCGCTTGCTTTACCTCATCCGGTTTCCAGTTAACTTGGTTATTTCCAATTATATTAACTTCTTACTCAAGTTACCAAGTCCTCTCCGAGCCCCTTATATCTCTAAGGAATTGACCCCTCTCGCGTGTTAATTTCAGTTATATAACTTAACCCATTCAATTTCATTAATAAGCCCATAACATGTTATTCTCTAGATTGTTATTCAAGTTATGTAATCTAAAATCTTCTTACATTATAATCTTATCATTCATTGTCCAATTTCAGGTTACAATAACATGTTCTACTTAATGTGTCATTAAGTAAATCCTATCACAATCTACTGGTTTCCTTTCAACATATTACTTAATTTATAATTAAGTATAACTTACTTCATTCCGTTAGTCTTCTTACTCCATTCAGCCTTATGCCACCTGACTGGGCTTCCGCCTATTATTAGTTTATTTTATTAGACTTCATAATTCTCTTTTATAAGTCTACCAATAATAAGCCTACTTCATTCTTTTTCATTAACCATGACTTGGTTTAATACAACCTCTTGTTGTTATTTACTTATTTACTTAGTTCTCTTTAACTAAGGTTTATCAATAAGTTTCTTTCCATTTATTATAACCTATGTTATAATTTCCACTTGTCTCTAGGACAAGCCTACCTATTATATTATATTCTCATTAATATTATCACTTATAGTAGGTAATATTCCCCATTCATCGCATTTTCCTTTCTTCGTTAACGTTAACCAAACTTTTACTGTTGTAACATCCATTAAGTTAATGGCATTCATTTATTTCCCATTATATACATACATTCGTATATATAAGTTTATGCACAAGACCTCTTACATTAAGCCGACCACTTGTGGATGATGGATTTGTCTGGCGGTTCTGGGCAGACTTCTACCACAAGTTGAAGTTAAAATCTTGTCTTAGTACCATTATTTACGATTATATGTATGTTTATGCACCGGACCCCTCACATTAAATTGACTACTTGTGGATGTTGGATTTGTCGGGTGGTTCCGAGCAGACTTCTACCACAAGTTGAATTTAACCTCGTGTCTTAGTGTAGTTATAATTTAATTACTGTAAATTTTCATATAAATTAGGCTTATTTTGTAACACCCCGTATTTTCTATAAACATTAAAGTAACAAATCAAAGTATACTTAAATTTTAAACGAAGAATTACGAGAAAAGGGTTACGCCATTGCATTTGTCTCGAAATTCTTCTTGAGATAGAGTCCAAGTTTGCATAAATCGGACTACATATGAAGAAGTTATGGCCTTTAGAAGTTTCAGGATTTAAATAAAATAAAACAGCTTGGATTTAAAATTCAAAATTCAAAACACACACCCGGGCTGGGCGGGAAATTTCCCGCCCAGGACCCAGGTCGACCAGGGGGTCGACCAGGGTCGACATAGGTCGAGCAGGGGGTCGACCTGGGGGTCGACCTCCCCCCTTGATTCCAGATCCAAGGCAGATTCAGTTTTTGGCACCTGGACTTGTTTTCTGGACAGATTCGTTGGCTCCTACCCTATTTAAACACCCCCAAACCTCACTTTCTCTCCCACTAAACCATTGTAACATTATACTGCCTCTATCCTAATTAAAAAAAGTCAAAGACGTCGTTATGCTGCTCAAGTTCTTCATGGAGTCAAGTTAGAAACTACGAATCAAATCTAAATTAGAAGAACAACTAGTCTATGCCAAAGGATAGCTATTCAGTTTCAGAAAATAAATCCCGAAAACAAGATTTTCCTTTGCTTTGTAAGTTCACGATTACTTTCAGATCTAGACAACCGATTATAATATGGACATGGAATAAAATGAATTTGGACCTATGCTTGATTTCCTATTTGGATCTGTTCTTAGCCTTTGTGAATCTACGACTTTGGTTTGCTTCTTATCGACCAAATCGAACCTATACATGTTGTTGAACCAAGTTTAGTATTCAAACCTTTTCATGTTCTTAATATTTTTCACAATCAGATCCATGTGCCTGTAATGTTCTAAATCAGTTTATTCAGTTATGTTATGATTCTATTAGATCTGTAATTCTCATGTCTTGGGGACTATTATATTATGCCTATCATTGTCATGTTATTCCTATTTATTCCCTTTTATTTATGAATCTAGATTGACCTATAATCTAGGTTGAATCGCGGTATACGTACGATGGGAATACGGGAAGGTTTGGGTTATTGGGACATAAACATGAAATCGACAGAATTGGCATAACTTGAACATGAACATGCTTGTAAAGTTGGTAATTGCCATATGACACCTAAAAATAGACATGAATTGGTAATTGAGATATTGAACCTAAAATTGGCATGAACGACAAAGTATGAAATTGGCATATAAATCAAGTTTTGGGCATAATTGTTATTGTTGTGAATTTGGGGTAACTTGAGCATTAAATCTAGATTTGGCCTAACTATTGATTTGGGACGCCAAGTATAATGAATGTTGTAATTTTGGGGCATGATTATCATTGTAAACATGGGAAGTTTTGGGAGTAGCCAATTCTGATTAATAACTTGAAATTGGAATTTGTGGGGCATGACTTGGGAATTGGAACATGACTAGTTTTGGTGAATTTGATAATTAACATGAAAATCTTGATTTGGGTATATATGGTAAATGTGTGAATTAAAGTTGAAACATGGCTAACTCGAGGTTGGACTGAGTTTGTGGTGTAAGAATGCCTGGAACCGCCCGACACATCCAGCAACCGCAAACCATAGGGTCCAATATGAGAAGATAGTCATAACGTGCTTGAACCCGAGGTTAGACTGAGTTGTGGTGTAAGCCTACCCGGAACCGACCGGCACGTCCAGCAACCACAACAATAGGTCTAATGTGAGAGTTTGGGTGCATTAATAACTAATTAATGCTAATGACACATGCTAAGTATGGGAGGGTTAGGTTAATGACACTTAACCAATATGACATGAGGTATGGGTTGGTTAAGTTAAATGGACAAGGGACATCTAACCAACATAACATGATGTATGGTAGGGCTAAGTTAACTAAGGGAACACTTAACCAACATAATTACATGAATGACTAGGGTTAAGTTAATGAGAAACACTTAACCGGTGTAGCAGGATGAATGGGTAAGGTTAAGTAATAAGGAACACTTAACCAATATAACTTGATTTGTGGTAAGGTTAAGTTAAAACAAGAGGGCAACACTTAACCAATATAACCTGATTTGTGTTAGGGTTAAGTTAACACAAGAAGGCAACACTTAACCAAAGTAACATGACAAGTAGGTGGGCTAAGTTAACTTGAATTGATTTATGACACTTAACCAATTCAACATGATGAACACGTGGGGTTAAGTTGACAAGAAACACTTGACCAATATAACTTGGTGAACGAATGGGGTTAAGTTAATAAGAAACACTTAGCCAACATGACATGATGAATGGGTAGGTTAAGTTAACATGAATGGACAACATTTAACCAATATTACATGAACAAAGCGAGTAGGGTTAAGGCAAGCTTAACCAATAATACGAATCGACTTGATCAGTGGGAGAGTTAAGTACATATCGTGTAGGTGGGCAATATTAGTACATATAGGCCCACAAACTTAACCATTAAATAAACATGCTTGAATTAGTGGAAGGGTTAAGTGCATCTCGTGTAGGTGGGTAATATTAGTACATATAGGCCCACAAACTTAACCGTTAAATAAACATGCTTGAATCAGTGGAAGGGTTAAGTGCATCTCGTGTAGGTGGGTAATATTAGTACATATAGGCCCACAAACTTAACCGTTAAATAAACATGCTTGAATCGGTTAGAGGGTTAAGTACATATCGGGTTGGTGGGTAATATTAGCAAATATAGGCCCATAAACTTAACCTGTAAGAAACGCTAGTAACGAGGACCAATTTCAACAGTAACCCACATAGATGTATCATGGTACCCTGAACTAGGCAGGGTGGGGCACGGTTACTGGGCTGATTATAAGCGGTCAAAAGTAACAGTAGGGGGTACGTCGGTGTATGTTCCGGCGGACTAAGGTCGTGCACGTATTCCGAATTGGGAAAAAGTAGGCACTGGGTACCACTAGTTACACACTGTGCATCTTGATTCGTGTCGGGTTGCTATCATAAGGATTGATACACCATATGGTGGGACTAGCATAGGGTATCTGCATGCAAGAGAGGGCCGATTGACACAGACACGAGAGAAATTAATAACAAGTAGGGAGCCGATCGATAGGGTAGTAAGGGTACATCTAACACATTCATGGCAATGGAAGATTGAGGTGGAATCCTCATAATAGATGTACACCTGAAGGTTACCACAATTGCGGGGGATTGGGATCACGTTGTAATATTATCCTTTTATACAGATTACTAGTTAGGATACCTGTTAGGTGGTGTAGAGATATAGAAATCAGAATAACAGGGTAGTAGCGAAGCAGAGAATAGTTATCATGCGATGTTATACTTAGTTTACCTTGCCTATTGCTTACCCTATGTTATCCTATGTTCCTTATCATCATGCTTATGTCTTTATTCAGTTAATTCATGTCATGTTCTTGCTTGTTCATATGTTGAAAGTAGCTGGACTTACCAGACTTATGTCTGACCTAGTTTTGTTTCACCTCTTTTCTTCCGTTTCCCCTTAGGTTCTCAGGGAGGAAACACTTCTGCTTAGCTTAGATTACTTGTTGCTTCAAAATCATCATGTATTGCTTTAGACTCAGTCTCATTTCAGCTATGGCTTTGCTTTTCTTTATTGTGGAAAACAAATCATTGTTATTTTTATGCTTCTTTTATACTTGGAAGTTTTTGAATCAAGACAGAAGTACCATGTATTACTTTTAAGTATGATTGAGACAACTGTTTTAAAAGCTTGACCAAACCACATTGTTTATAAAATGACTTTATTTTTCGCTGCTTTATTTGTCTATCTTGTAATTTATCTGCATCTTTTACCTATAATGCTCCATCGAAGTTAAGGCATTCCCTTTGTGATTGTTCTTAACAGAGGTGGGGTGTTTCACTTGGTATCAGAGTTGAAGGTTACCGGATCAGATAAAAGATTTGAAAAATTATTTTCAAAACGGTTTTAAAAGAAGCATTTTCAAAAGAAAAAGTTTTGTTTTAAAGGCATATTCCCCAAAGCCGTATGCACTATCTTTTGATCCTCTGTTTGAATCCTTGTTTCCTTCTTTCCTGAGTCTTCGGGGCTCCTGGCTTTCCAGGAGGTAACCGCATCGCGGCATGGTTCCATAGGCTTGATGAGACTATGACATCTATCAAAGAGCAAAGAAGTGCCCATCTTCCATCTATAGCCGCAGTACTTTCACCTACGGCTAATTTTCTTTCGAGCTTTGTAGGATTTTCCGTGCGATGGAGGCAACTTTCGGGAGAATTGTCAATGTGTTACACAAGGAAGATGAAGATGAGAATGAAGAAGTTTGGCTAAGGAACACAACCCAAGGTTGAGAAACTCATGGATATGGGCTTAGTTCACAAAGGAAGGAAGAATAGAAAAATCTAAGACAAGAGGAAGTATCTTTATTATGGTATAACGGGTCATATAATTAAGGACAGGGGCAAGAACAAAGGACAGGATTTTCAGGAGGGCAAGTGCATGCTCTTACCGCCAGCGTACCTGAGAGAGATGTGGAGCTTAGTTTATCTTTTGATCCTCCTATTAGTACTCTTTTTGATTTTAGCGCTTCACATTCGATTGTATCTACTTCCATAGTTGAGTCTCTGCACCTTAGTACTTGTATAGTAGAAGATCCCATTATTGTCTCAAATCCAATTAGTGGTTCGGCTCATTTATCTTTGGTTTGTAAGGATTTGAGAATATCTATATTAAGGATTGAGTTTAAGCGTAATGCTTATGTTTATGGTTTCATGGGCTATGGGTTGATTCTAGGCGTGGGTTGGTTACCTAGTAATTCTGAAAGGAGGGTAGTTAGACTTTTGATTTTCCTCGGGAATACCCTTGAGATTTCGTGCGATCCTAAGGGTTCTGTTTGACTTAGCTACCTAGAATCACTTGATGCATCTATTGACGACTGGCGATCCATTAGAGTAGTCCGTGAGTACTTTGATGTTTTTGATTAGGTTAGGGGTTTGTCCCCTAAAACGCAAGGTAGATTTCCATATATATCTAGTTGACAATGCAAAGCTAGTTATGCGATCAACAATAGATTTGGAGCAAGATTGGCGAGGATATCCAGAGTCGGTTAAGTGCTTAGTTGTTTGGTTGTTTTGCTAGTATCATCTCACATAGATCGTCCAAATTAGGAGGAGTTATTCCTTGGGTGCTAGTCTGATATTGGTTTAGGCCTTTGGGGCTTGTACTTGAGGGATGTCGAGTTCGACTGGGATGGTTTGCGTGAGAGATAAATAGTTGTGGCAGCCGCCCTAAGTAGAAAAAGACTGACCTTAAGAGAGGTAAAATGTACAAATCAACCTTTAGCTTTAGACCCTCAGATTTGCGACATGATGGATAAGCTAAGTAGAGGAGAGACCTATAATCATCTTAGTATATACACTTTGTATCATGGTTAACATATGTTTATCTTGGAAAGATATTTCGACTACATTGGATACCCTCTAGCATATTAAGTGATCGAGGTCCTATCTTCACTAGTGAGTTTTGGAAATGGAGGTCAAGAAGCTTTGCAACCGAGAAGTTAAATTAGTTAAGGTACAGTGGGCTAAAGCTTAAGAAGATGCGACTTAGAAGACTGAAGACTAGATATGTGCATCATACCCTTTTTGAGGGTATATCCTTGATTCCACTTTTCTGTAATGTTTATTTGTATGTCTTTATCTTTTAGATATATCCTTTAGGTCATATCTTCGATCCTTAGGTAGAAGCTAATAGATGTAAACATGTATTTGAAACATGTTATGATTGATGGTTGCAAGTGGTTGCTAGTGGATGCTTGTGGATACATATACACACATTAGGCACTAGATCGGCTCAATCACTTTCATATTGCATATGCATATGAATGTATGTATTTGTATATGGATTGAAACTTGATGTGTTCTCATATGGATGTTGCATATGGATGAGTGAATATGCACACATATAGTATTTACATGATTAGGGATATTTTCATACATATTGGACGCATGACACTCTCATGATTCGCAATAAGGAGGTCAACTGAATCAGTAGACTGCCTGATTTTGCATTAGACAAGAAACATATACACACACTATGCATATGTTCATACGACATTAGGAACCTTTTAAGGACAATGGATGCCTGTGTTTGATGGTTGAGTAGATGGACAATCGGATGGTAGGATATACGTTCTTCCTAACTTGAAGATTTCGGGGACGAAATCCTTTAAGGAGGGGAGAATGTAACACCCCGTATTTTCTGTGAACATTAAAGTAACAAATCAAAATATACTTAATTTTTAAAAGAAGAATTAGGGGAAAGGGTCATGCCATTACATTCATCTCAAAATTCTGCTTGAGATAGAGTCTGAGTTTGCGTAAATTGGACTCCATATGAAGAAGTTATGACCTTCAGAAGTTTCAGGATTTAAATAAAATAAAACAGCTCGGATTCAAAATTCAAAACAC
The DNA here is from genome assembly GCA_030737875.1 of Allium sativum. Classification (NCBI taxonomy): domain Eukaryota; kingdom Viridiplantae; phylum Streptophyta; class Magnoliopsida; order Asparagales; family Amaryllidaceae; genus Allium; species Allium sativum. The sequence goes on from CM060913.1 coordinate 207,416,515, forward strand.
ACACCCGGACTGGGCGGGAAATTTCCCGCCCAGGACCCAGGTCGACCTGGGTCGACATAGGTTGACCAGGGAGTCGACTTGGGGGTCGACCTCCCCCCTTGATTCCAGATCCGAGGCAGATTCAGTTTCTGGCACATGGACTTGTTTTCTGGACAGATTCGTTGGCGCCTACCCTATTTAAACACCCCCAAACCACACTTTCTCTCCACACCAAACCATTGTAGCGTTATACTGCCTCTATTCTAATTAAAATAAGTCAAAGACGTCGTTTGCTTCTCAAGTTCTTCATGGAGTCAAGTTAGAAACTACAAATCAAATCTAAATTAGAAGAACAACTAGTCTACGCCAAAGGATAGCTATTCAGTTTCTGAAAACAGATCCCAGAAAACAAGATTTGCCTTTGTTTTTTAAGTTCACGACTACTTTCAGATCTAGACAACCAATTATAATATGGACATGGAATAAAATGAATTTGGACCTATGCTTGATTTCCTATTTGGATCTGTTCTTAGCCTTTGTGAATCTATGACTTTGGGTTGCTTCTTATCGACCAAATCGAACCTATACATGTTGTTGAACCAAGTTTAGTATTCAAATCTTTTCATGTTCATAATATTTTTCACAATCAGATCTATATGCCTGTAATGTTCTAAATTAGTTTATTCAGTTATACTATGATTCTATCAGATCTGTAATTCTCATGTCTTGGGAAATGTTATCTAATGCCTATTCTTATGCCTATCATTGTCATGTTATTCCTATTTATTTATGAATCTAGATTGACCTATAATCTTGGTTGAATCGCGATGTACGTACGATGGAAATACGGGGAAGGTTTGGGTTATTGGGGGCATAAACATGAAATTGACACAATTGGCATAACTTGAACGTGAACATGCTTGTAAAGTTGGTAATTGCCATATGACACCTAAAAAAAGACATGAATTGGTAATTGACATATTGAACCTAAAATTGGCTTGAACGACGAAGTATGAAATTGGCTATAAATAAAGTTTTGGGCATAATTGTTATTGTTGCGAATTTGGGGTAACTTGAGCATTAAATCTAGACTTGGCCTAATTATTGATTTGGGACGCCAAGTATAATGAATATTGTAATTTTGGGGCATGATTATCACTGTAAACTTGGGAAGTTTTGGGTATAGCCAATTCTGATTAATAACTTGAAATTGGAATTTGTGGGGCAAGACTTGGGAATTGGAACATGACTAGTTTTGGTGAATTTGATAATTAACATGAAGATCTAGATTTGGGTATATTTGGTAAATGTGTAAATTAAAGTTGAAACATGGCTAACTCGAGATTGGACTGAGTTTGTGGTGTAAGACTGCCTGGAACCGCCCGGCACATCCAGCAACCGCAAACAATAGGGTCCATTGTGAGAAGTTAGTCATAACGTGCTTGAACCCGAGGTTAGGCTGAGTTGTGGTGTAAGCCTTCCCGGAACCAACCGGCACATCCAGCAACCACAACAATAGTTCTAATGTGAGAGGTTGGGTGCATTAACAACTAATTAATGCTAATGACACATGCTGGTAGGGTTAGGTTAATGACACTTAATCAATATGACATGAGGTATGGGTGGGTTAAGTTAAATGGACAAGGGACACCTAACCAACATAACATGATGTATGGTAGGGCTAAGTTAACTAAGGGAACACTTAGCCAACATTATAACATGAATGACTAGGGTTAAGTTAATGAGAAACACTTAACTGGTGTAGCAGGATGAATGGGTAAGGTTAAGTAATAAGAAACACTTAACCAATATAACTTGATTTGCGGTAAGGTTAAGTTAAAACAAGAGGGCAATAGTTAACCAATATAACCTGATTTGTGGTAGGGTTAAGTTAACACAAGAAGGCAACACTTAACCAAAGTAACATGACAAGTAGGTGGGTTAAGTTAACTTGAATTGATTTATGATACTTAACCAATTCAACACGATGAACACATGGGGTTAAGTTGACAAGAAACACTTGACCAATATTTCTTGGTGAACGAACGGGGTTAAGTTAATAAGAAACACTTAACCAACATGACATGATGAATGGGTAGGTGAAGTTAACATGAATGGACAACACTTAACCAATATTACGTGAACAAAGCGAGTAGGGTTAAGGCAAGCTTAACCAATAATACGAATCGACTTGATCACTGGGAGGGTTAAGTACATATCGTGTAGGTGGGTAATATTAGTACATATAGGCCCACAAACTTAACCATTAAATAAACATGCTTGAATCAGTGGAAGGGTTAAGTGCATCTCGTGTAGGTGGGTAATATTAGTACGTATAGACCCATAAACTTAACCGTTAAAAAACATGCTTGAATTAGTGGAAGGGTTAAGTGCATCTTGTGTAGGTGGGTAATATTAGTACATATAGGCCCACAAACTTAACCGTTAAATAAACATGCTTGAATCGGTTGGAGGGTTAAGTACATATTTGGTGGTGGGTAATATTAGTAAATATAGGCCCACAAACTTAACCAGTAAGAAACCCTAGTAACGAAGACCTATTTCAGCAGTAACCCACATAGATGTATCACGGTACCCTGAACTAAGAAGGGTGGGGCACGATTACTGGGCTGATTATAAGCGGTCAAAAGTAATGGCAGGGGGTACGTCAGTGTAGGTTCCGGCAGACTACGGTCGTGCACGTATTCCGAATTGGGAAAAAGCAGGCACTAGGTACCAGTAGTTATACACTGTGCATCTTGATTCGTGTCGGGTTGCTATCATAAGGATTGATACACCTTATGGTGGGACCAGCACCGGGTATCTACACGCAGGAGAGGGCTGATTGACACAGACACAAGAAAAATTAATTACAAGTAGGGAGCCGATCGATAGAGTAGTAAGGGTAGATCTAACACATTCATGGCAATTATGCAGATTGAGGTGGAATCCTCATAATAGATGTACACCTGAAGGCTACCACAATAGCGGGGGATTGGGATCACGTTGTAATATTATCCTTTTATACAGATTACTAATTGGGACACTTGTTAGGTGGTGCAGAGATATAGAAATCAAAATAACAGGGTAGTAGAGAAGCAGAGAATAGTTATCATGCGATGTTATACTTAGTTTACCTTGCCTATTGCTTATCCTATGTTATCCTATGTTCCTTATCATCATGCTTATGTCTTTATTCAGTTTAATTCATGTCATGTTGTTCTTGCTTGTTCATATGTTGAAAGTAGTTGGACTTACCAGGCTTATGTTTGACCTAGTTTTGTTTTGCCCCTTTTCTTCCGTTTCCCCCCAGGTTCTCAGGGAGGAAACACTTCTGCTTAGCTTGGATTACTTGTTGCTTCAAGATCATCATGTATTGCTTTGGACTCAGTCTCATTTCAGCTATGGCTTTGCTTTGCTTTATTGGGGGAAATAAATCATTGTTATTTTTATGCTTCTTTTATACTTGGACGTTTTTGAATCAAGACAGAAGTACAATGTATTACTTTTAAGTATGATTGAGACAACTGTTGTAAAAGCTTGACCGAACCACATTGTTTATAAAATGACTTTATTTTTCGCTGCTTTATTTGTCTATCTTGAAATTTATCTGCATCTTTTACCTATAATGCTCTATCGAAGTTAAGGCATTCCCTTTGTGAGTGACCTTAACAGAGGTGGGGTGTTTCATATTTATCCTTTCTCATTAATCCCAAATTTTACTGTAATTCTATTTTTTTCATGTCATACTTAATATCATATTAATTCCATTTTAACTGATTATCATGTCGCATGTTCTTCCTAACATGTAATTAACCCAACTTTAGAAGAATTTATAATTATTCCAATCTAACAGATTAACATGTAATTATTCAAATTCTTATAGTCAAGGGTTCACATACATAATATGCCAGTTGACAGGTTCTAAGGTGGTTCTATATAAAACAATAATCTTTTTAACATGTCCTAAAAAGTTTATAAACGATAAATAATGGTATAAATATACCATTATTATAACGGGGAATATAAACGATAAATATACCATTATTTAAAATGGTATAATTTAGATCCACTCACGTAATAGCTTTCCAATCCATGGATTCACAAATCTGTTGCTAACAAAGGGGAAAAGAGATTGGAAACCTATGTAAACCATATCCAAGGACTTACCTTACGCTGATTAGAATTCTAAACACCTAATTGTATATATATTCTTTTTCCCTAAATCTTAAATCAGAATTTCCTAAGGCTAATTATTCTATTTTCCGAAGATATTTGAGGAGGAAGATGTAACAACCCTGAATTTTGGGGTAAATTTTTAATTTTATTTTAAGTTATTTTAATGAGTTTTCGATATTTAAAATAATTTATTTTAAATAATCACGATTAAAAAATTATTTTATTTGAAGTAAGACTTTAAAATTTATGTTAATTCCATTCCGAGCCCGAAATGGCGTGGTAATTTCAAAATTCGTTTTTCAACTTTGGAAAAATATATAAAATTCATTATAAGTCAAAATTAGACGAAACAAGAAACGCCAGAACCGTTTCGATGATATCTTTATAATGAATTTAAGAAATTTAGATTTCAGTTTGTAAGTTGTAAGTTATGCAAAATTAAAATTTAGAAAGGTCGCTATGAAATATATATATATATATATATAATATATAAAGGTAAAAAACACTACTTTTTGCATACGAAGGAATTTGAACTCGAAACCACTTCCATTGAGTTCAGAATGATGTTTCTGCATTGAGAAATAGTATGCACTTATATATTTCGAGTTTCGGAAATTATTGGTATAAAAATTTATTTTTAATAATAAATATATATGCTTTGAAAATTCAAATTTTGCAAACGTTCTCCAAATTGAACAAAATTAATTTTGTTGGGTTCGTATCATCAAAACAAAGCTAAAAATGATTTTTCGGAAATTTTTAGAATTAATATAATTATAATTGATTTTTCAGTGTAAACGGACAATTTTTGACTTTAAAAATTCATTAAAAATTCATACGGACTCGAAAATTTACGAAACCTATTTTTATAGGTTCGTGTTGATTAGGATTGACTGTGATCCAAATTCCATCGAATTTGGAAACAGTATGTGGTCGTACGGTTTTTAAAACTGCAAAACGGATGTTAATAATTACACTAAAGCTACAATTAAAATGGGCTAATTTACATATGGCATGAATTAAAGTAACCCCTCTATAATATCTCATAGACCAGCCATAACCTAATTCTGAAAATCTAAACATAACCTAGCCTCCATCTTTTTCATCTTCATTTCTATGGCCTCCTCCTCGAAAAAACTTCTTTGCACAAAAGTCCCTGAAACTGAAAAATTTATATCTCCAAATCAGAAGAAAATCCGACCAAACCTTTTTTGGTTTTTGTTCATCTCTGTAAATACTACTTACCACGAAAAATTCAGCACCTATCGTCGCACAGATTCGTCGGAATCCGAGTTTGAACATAGAAAACAGATTTCGGATTTTGGTGAATTCCAGCCAAACCGTCGAGAATTAAGTGATGGCACCTGAGGGAAAGATCTTCATCTTCGTGAGATCTAGCTACTCTAATTTTTTCAGATTTTTTGGAGGTGTTTGGTGGCGTGTGGGGCCCGCGAGATGAATTTCGCTTTCTGGCGAAATTCCAGCGATCGGAGCATCAACGGCGACGGCGGCTTGGAGCGTGGGTGCGCCTCTCGAAGACGAAGAGAGTGGCGGTGGTTTCAGGTCAATCGGAGGTCTGAGTCAATGGAAAAACGCGGTCAAAGTTCGGAAGGGGTTGGTTGACCGGCTGGGGTACTATTTTAATTATTTAATTATGTAATTAATGTATTCAAACTTCAAAATTGTATAACTCTCTCATACGAACTCGAAATTCGAGGATTTCAGATCCGCTGCGATCGTGGCGATGAGACCTTCGCGTGGACACTAATTCGTCCAATTTGGAGGAAGTTGAATTTTTGGGTATTTTCCGTAATTAAATTAATTATTTAATTCTTTCGAACTTCAGAAATCATAACTTTTTGATACGAACTCAAAATTGCACAAAACAGGATTTTTCGCGATCAGCGCGTCGAGAGCTTCGCGATGACACCAATTTCGTCAATTTTGGAGTATGTTGCATTTTGGGCCAAAATTAGGCCCGAACAATCAATTTAAGCCTGTCAAGGTGAGAACTTTTATCTCACTCAAATTTTCTAAATAGTTATTTATTTTTATGATTAAATATAAATTAATTATCTGAGTTGGAATTGTTGTATGTGGAATAAATGTTGGTTTGGATGTTGTGTTGGTGAATTGGTTGAAAGTTGAAATATGTAACATGTCAAATAACGTTGTGTCACTTATGATATTTAAAAAAAAACATGTTTACACTCCATACTTAAGTAGCCTGACTTGTTTATGTTGATTGGACGACAAATTTCCACACGTCGTTCAAAAGCACAATTAATAATATTTTATTTGAATTTGTGTTGGTTGAAACCCCACATGGGTCTTGGGTTGATATTTGAATACATGTCACCCTTGTATTTAGTTACAAAATGCACTTTGGATGTTAATTGAATGTTTATCATTATTATGGAATTAATGCGATGTTTCAAATCCATTTAATTAAATTATATGGAATTGTTTTGGGTCTCATTCCAATTTTGAATCAAAAAGGAATATTTTCATTTAATGTTCAATTTAGGGAATTGAACGATGGTTTTAACGTTTTGAATTAAAAGACTATATTTTTGTTGTTAAAGAAATTATAATAAAAAGTTAGAATTAAGAAGATTACCTTTTTAATTGTCAATATGTTAAATTAAGAAGATTTGTTTTCAAAACCAAATGTTTTGGAAAGATGAATATAATTGTTATCAATCTTGAATTAAAGGAATATTTTATATTCAATTAATGGAATTAGTTGACATTGATTTAAAAAGATTATGTCTTTATTGTCTAAAAGTTACAACAAAAGGGGTTCAATTAAAAAGATTCTATCTTTACTGTCAATATGTTAAGATAAGAAGATTAGATTCAAAATTAGACATTTTGAAAGATTTATTATTATTACTATAATAATTCAGAAAGTCCCAATTTTTATTAAGATTTGAAAAGGTAAGTTATAGTATTTGAAATCAAGTTATTTTGGAAATATAGAATGTTTCAAAATTAAGATATTTTGAAATGAGAAACATTTTAAAATAATATTTTTAGTTGAACAATTATAATGATTAATTAAAATTGTACTTGGACACGAGGTTACGTCACATTTGTGGTGGAAGTCTGCCCGGACCCGACCGGCATATCCAGCAGCCACAAATGTTGGGCCTAATGTGAGAGGTCCAAGTGCACAAATACAAATTGGGCCAAGACACGAGGTTAAGCCCAACTTGTGGAATAAGTCTGCCCGGAACCGAACGGTACATCCAGCATCCACAAGTCGTAGGCTTAATGTGAGAGGTCTAGCCCATTATAAAATACAAATGGATAAGAAAATGAGTTGGGCTATTTAATCCGTTTTAAAAATAGCAATGCCATTTTAAAAACCTGAACGAGTTTATCGATTTATTTTATCCATTTTATAATGAATATTAAAAGAGAAATTTCAAAATTAATATTTTGGAAAATAATATCATTATAAAGGGATAACATATAGAATAATCAATTTTTAGATTATAGTTGGAATAAAAGTTGGAATCGTCTTGGAAACGAATTTATAAATGTTTTAAAATAAGTTAAAAAAAATAAGGAATTTTTTTTATGTGAAATCATAATAAATGATTCAAAAAGGGTTTTGATGAAAATCTCCAAGTTTATAAAGATAAAAGATATTTTTATCAAAATAAGTGATTTATTTATTTTATAAATAAACAAAAGAATTTAAAATGGTTTTTGTTACAACTAGGAATTCCCAATGAGTATATTGAATTGGATTTGAATGGAAATTATCTACGAATTATTTCAATATTAATTCTGTGATTATACGGATATTATTTTCGGAATTTGGAAGATATTTAATATCGTTATTTCTGATATGATATCCGTTGGTTTTAAAATTTGATATTGAATATAATCGATATAATTCCCATTCAAAGCTTTATATTTAATATCAAGTTAGATTTTGGGTTTTGTCGTGAATAGTGTCTTAAATAACATTATTCTTAAATCCATTTGAGTAAAGAAAAATCTTTTTATTAAGATTTAAATGTGCTTTCGAATTATTAAATATAATTGGAATAAAATGGAAATTGATTATGGGTTGTTTGTGAACAATGATTTGAAGGGCATTAGTTCTTGAAACTCAGATAAATAGTGAAATTTTGATTTTTTATTAATTAATCTTTTAATTAAGATTAAATGAAATTTTCTAAAAGAAGAGATGCCTAATATTATATATTAAAATGGGAATTAATGAAACATGAAATGGGATCTCCCGTGAACTATGTTTTAAATAACATCAGTTCTTAAACCCGGATTAATGATAAGATTAATTCCAAAAAAGTGATTAGTCATTTAACAATGATTTTAGAAGACAAAAACCTAATAAAGTTTTAAATAAATCTTTAATTAGATTGAAGGTGAATAAAGGAGGATTAAAGAATAAGTTGAAAGATTAATCTTTGATAAAATTAATGGGAACCTTTCCATAATAATGTGAATACTCTATAAAAAGGATAGTCCGAATTGGAATGAGGCGTTGATGTGTTTTGTACATAGCACCTAATTTTAAATCACGCGAGTTATTCGGAAAGTCCGGGTTTAACCCATTCTGAATAATGAATACGGCGACTAACAGTCGAAGAAATTGAAGATGGTGCAAGATCGACGATCTTCACATCGAATGGATGTGTTGCTGCTGATGCCCATGATTGGAGTAGCTACCTTGAAGGGGAGTCAGGGGTGGCCGTTCAAACGTATTGTTGATTCGTTTGGATATGCGAGGTATAAGGTGCCTCCGGCTTTGTTCAGACCCAGAACGGACTTGTAAATGGATGTGTGTCCGACGTTGAATTTCATTCCATGTAAATAAACTTGATTTTTATTAATATATATCTGTTTGGTGGTGGAGAATTTATTCTCTGCTTAACACCCTGATATATATTAATAGTGATTGATTGCATGGCGTGAATTGTCAATGTGGCACGCCAAGATGCAATTGATCAAAGCTTTTGTTGAAAAGTAGGGCCTTGTGGGATGATCAAAGCAGAGCCTGAGGCATAGCATTGTGTACAGCGTGACTTCATGAGCCTCACAACCCGGTTGGAGTCTAAAACGGGAGAAGGGAACGCAGGGAGAGCAGCACATTTCTTTATAGCTAGAAGTCGTTTCAGTGCTTAAACTGGCTGGCATTTTACTTATGTGGATGATGGAATGAGGCGCCTCGGATGATAGGTCCTATAAGATCGAGAAACGTGTGTTCAGGAATTGCCAATCCACAAAGCTGTATGTGTGGACCGGCCCTGCAGGATCCAAGGGTTCACTGCGGGGGATTCTAAGACATTAGCTAGAGTGTCTCGAATCGATAAGGAGCTCCTCCCTAGCCTTGACTCATGATGGAAACCCAATTTCCAATACGACCTCATGCGGTTTTGATTGTAGAACTAGTATTACGACATAGTAGGATGTGGTACTATGCCGTCTATGATTGATACATTATGATTGAAATGTTTTATCAAAAACCTATACACCCAAGTATTAAACCCGTTCTATCGTATCAAGCATCTTTTGACCATTATACGGTAAAACCTATCCTCCGGTTTGTGTTGCATTGCGTGATGGGACTTGGATCTTATAACGGTTTCATTTTTTTTCTAAAAAACATTGTGTTGTTTTGACGATTCACTTTATTTTATGCACTGGCAATCCGTTGGAATAAAACCCGTTCCGCTTTAGCGGCGGGGTCCTTGGATTTGCCTTATTACTATCAGTTAAATTAGTTAAGAATTCTCACACCAGTCCCATGACTGACCCGTTGTTTGTTTCCACCTTTGCAAATTCGGGTGCCCTCTTTTCCACATGGGCAGTCGAGTAGTTTGTCTGTAGGTCCTTATCTCGAGCAGGATTCTGGATTGAAGCTTAAAGTTGTGTCCAGAGCATAGTTGTCTTCCGCTGTATCTATTTTATTGTTTCCGCTGCATGTATTATAATATTGTAATTTATCTTCCGCTGTAATTTTGTTCGATGTACTCTGATATTATGTACTCTGATGTAATATTATTGTAATGTTTATAAATGTTTGCTGTTATTGTTCTGATGTTATTGTATTCCCAGAGTTAACGTATTTGGGTTTTGAGCGGTCTTGGTCGATCCAGCGATCGATCGGGTCGGGCGAAATCTGGGGCCGTTACAGTTGGTATCAGAGCTTTGGTTAGCTCAAATCTTTGGGGTACAACTCGTTTGAACTGAACAAAAGACTCATCAGAGATTGGATTAGTAATATCCAATAAGAATACTCATTAGAGATAGGATCATCAGTATCCTAGAATGAGAAAACTCATTAGAGATGGGGTTAGTAATGCCCTAGAATGAGTTGAGAGTGCCAAGCTTATAATATACGTATTTGTAATTATAATCTATTTTAGAAAATATGATTTTCGAAAACATAAGATTTATATATTTTTAAAAGCTAATCAACCAATTGATTGATGATTGTGTAATGTAATTATTAGTTCAACTATAAAATTATTTAAACCAATGAATGAATAATAAAGAATAAAAAGAAAATTTGAGTAGGATAATTAAACACTTTTAGCTTCGTTCCTTTTCGAGGATGAAAAGGTCTTAAGTGGGGAAGACTGTAACAACCCTGAATTTTGGGGTAAATTTAAAATTTTATTTTAAGTTATTTTAATGAGTTTTTGATATTTAAAATAATTTATTTTAAATAATCATGATTAAAAATTTATTTAATTAAAGTAAGACTTTAAAATTTATATTAATTCCATTCCGAGCCCGAAATGGCACGGTAATTTCAAAATTCGTTATTTAGCTTTGGAAAAAAATATAAAATTCATTATAAGTCAAAATTAGACGAAACAAGAAGCGTCAGAACCGTATCGATTATATCTTTATAATGAATTTAAGAAATTTAGATTTCAGTTTGTAAGTTGTAAGTTATGTCAAAATTAAAATTTAGAAAGGTCGCTATGAAATATATATATATATATATATATAAAGGTCAAAAACACTACTTTTTGCATACGAATGAATTTGAAATCGAAACCACTTCCATTGAGTTCAGAATGACGTTTCTGCATTGAAAAACAGTAAACACTTATATATTTCGAGTTTCAGAAATTATTGGTATAAAAATCTATTTTTAATATTAAATATATACGCCTTGAAAATTGAAATTTTGCAAACGGTCTCCAAATTGAACAAAATTAATTTTTTTGGGTTCGATTCATCAAGACAAAGCTAAAATCGATTTTTCGGTAATTTTTAGAATTAATATATAATTATAATTGATTTTTCAGTGTAAACGGACAATTTTTGACTTTAAAAATTCATACGGACTCGAAAATTTACGAAACCAGTTTTTATAGGTTCATATTGATTAGAATTAACTGTGATCCAAATTCCATTGAATTTGGAATCGGTATGTGGTCGTACATTTTTTAAAACTGCAAAACGGATGTTAATATTACACTAAAGCTATAATTAAAATGGGCTAAATTACATATGGCCTGAATTAAAGTAACCCCTCTATAATATCTCATAGACCAGCCATAACCTAATTCGGAAATCTAAACATAACCTAGCCTCCATCTTCTTCATCTTCATTTCTATGGCCTCCTCCTCGAAAAAACTTCTTTGCACAGAAGTCCTTAAAACTGAAAAATTTATATCTCCAAATCAGAATAAAATCCGACCAAACCCTTTCTAGGTTTTGTTCATCTCTATAAACACTACTTACCACGAAAAATTAAGCACCTATCGTCACATGGATTCGCCGGAATCCGAGTTTGAACACAGAAAACTTATTTCGGATTTTGCTGAATTCCGTCCAAACCGTCGAGAATTAAGTGATGGCACCCGAGGGAAGGTTCTTCATCTTCGTGAGATCTAGCTACTCGTTTTTTCCTGATTTTTTGGAGGTGTGTGGCGGCCTGTGGGGCCCGCGAGACGAATTTCACTTTCTGGCGAAATTCCGACGGTCGGAGCATCAGCGGCGGCAGCGGCTTGGAGCGTGGGTGCGCCTCTCGAAGACGAAGAGGATGGCGGTGGTTTCAAGTCAATCGGAGGTCTGAATCAACAGGAAAACGCGGTCAAAGTTCCGAAGGGGCTGGTTGACCGGCTGGGGTACTATTTTAATTATTTAATTATTTGATTAACGTATTCAAACTTCAAAATTGTATAACTCTCTCATACGAACTCGAAATTTGATGATTTCAGATCCGCTGCGATCGTGGCGATGATACCTTCGCGTGGACACCAAATTCGTCCAATTTGGAGGAAGTTGATTTTTTGGGTATTTTCCATAATTAAATTAATTATTTAATTCGTTCAAACTTCAGAAAATCATAACTTTTTGATACGAACTCGAAATCGCATGAAACATGATTTACCGCGATCAGCGCGTCGAGAGCTTCGCGATGACACCAATTTCGTCAATTTTGGAGCATGTTGGATTTTAGGCCAAAATTGGGCCTGAACAATCAATTTAAGCCTGTCATGGTGAGAACTTTTATCTCACTCAAATTTTCTAAATAGTTATTTATTTTTATGATTAAATATAAATTAATTATCTGAGTTGGAATTGTTGTATGTGGAATAAATGTTGGTTTGGATATTGTGTTGGTGAATTGGTTGAAAGTTGAAATATGTAACATGTCAAATAACATTGTGTCACTTATGACATTTAAAAAAAAACATGTATACATTCCATATTCAAGTAGCCTGATTTGTTTATGTTGATTGGACGACAAATTTCCACACATCGTCCAAAAGCACAATTAATAATATTTTATTTGAATTTGTGTTGGTTGAAACCCCACACGGGTCTTGGGTTGATATTTGTATACATGTCACCCTTGTATTTAGTTATAAATTGCACTTTGGATGTTAATTGAATTTTTGTCATTATTATGGAATTAATGCGATGTTTCAAATCCATGTAATTAAATTATATGGAATTGTTTGGGGTCTTATTCCAATTTTGAATCAAAAAGGAATATTTTCATTTAATGTTCAATTTAGGGAATTGAACGATGGTTTTAACGTTTTGAATTAAAAGACTATATTTTTGTTGTTAAAGAAATTATAATAAAAAGTTAGAATTAAGAAGATTACCTTTTTAATTGTCAATATGTTAAATTAAGAAGATTTGTTTTCAAAACCAAATGTTTTGGAAAGATGAATATAATTGTTATCAATCTTGAATTAAAGGAATATTTTATATTCAATTAATGGAATTAGTTGACATTGATTTAAAAAGATTATGTCTTTATTGTCTAAAAGTTACAACAAAAGGGGTTCAATTAAAAAGATTCTATCTTTACTGTCAATATGTTAAGATAAGAAGATTAGATTCAAAATTAGACATTTTGAAAGATTTATTATTATTACTATAATAATTCAGAAAGTCCCAATTTTTATTAAGATTTGAAAAGGTAAGTTATAGTATTTGAAATCAAGTTATTTTGGAAATATAGAATGTTTCAAAATTAAGATATTTTGAAATGAGAAACATTTTAAAATAATATTTTTAGTTGAACAATTATAATGATTAATTAAAATTGTACTTGGACACGAGGTTACGTCACATTTGTGGTGGAAGTCTGCCCGGACCCGACCGGCATATCCAGCAGCCACAAATGTTGGGCCTAATGTGAGAGGTCCAAGTGCACAAATACAAATTGGGCCAAGACACGAGGTTAAGCCCAACTTGTGGAATAAGTCTGCCCGGAACCGAACGGTACATCCAGCATCCACAAGTCGTAGGCTTAATGTGAGAGGTCTAGCCCATTATAAAATACAAATGGATAAGAAAATGAGTTGGGCTATTTAATCCGTTTTAAAAATAGCAATGCCATTTTAAAAACCTGAACGAGTTTATCGATTTATTTTATCCATTTTATAATGAATATTAAAAGAGAAATTTCAAAATTAATATTTTGGAAAATAATATCATTATAAAGGGATAACATATAGAATAATCAATTTTTAGATTATAGTTGGAATAAAAGTTGGAATCGTCTTGGAAACGAATTTATAAATGTTTTAAAATAAGTTAAAAAAAATAAGGAATTTTTTTTATGTGAAATCATAATAAATGATTCAAAAAGGGTTTTGATGAAAATCTCCAAGTTTATAAAGATAAAAGATATTTTTATCAAAATAAGTGATTTATTTATTTTATAAATAAACAAAAGAATTTAAAATGGTTTTTGTTACAACTAGGAATTCCCAATGAGTATATTGAATTGGATTTGAATGGAAATTATCTACGAATTATTTCAATATTAATTCTGTGATTATACGGATATTATTTTCGGAATTTGGAAGATATTTAATATCGTTATTTCTGATATGATATCCGTTGGTTTTAAAATTTGATATTGAATATAATCGATATAATTCCCATTCAAAGCTTTATATTTAATATCAAGTTAGATTTTGGGTTTTGTCGTGAATAGTGTCTTAAATAACATTATTCTTAAATCCATTTGAGTAAAGAAAAATCTTTTTATTAAGATTTAAATGTGCTTTCGAATTATTAAATATAATTGGAATAAAATGGAAATTGATTATGGGTTGTTTGTGAACAATGATTTGAAGGGCATTAGTTCTTGAAACTCAGATAAATAGTGAAATTTTGATTTTTTATTAATTAATCTTTTAATTAAGATTAAATGAAATTTTCTAAAAGAAGAGATGCCTAATATTATATATTAAAATGGGAATTAATGAAACATGAAATGGGATCTCCCGTGAACTATGTTTTAAATAACATCAGTTCTTAAACCCGGATTAATGATAAGATTAATTCCAAAAAAGTGATTAGTCATTTAACAATGATTTTAGAAGACAAAAACCTAATAAAGTTTTAAATAAATCTTTAATTAGATTGAAGGTGAATAAAGGAGGATTAAAGAATAAGTTGAAAGATTAATCTTTGATAAAATTAATGGGAACCTTTCCATAATAATGTGAATACTCTATAAAAAGGATAGTCCGAATTGGAATGAGGCGTTGATGTGTTTTGTACATAGCACCTAATTTTAAATCACGCGAGTTATTCGGAAAGTCCGGGTTTAACCCATTCTGAATAATGAATACGGCGACTAACAGTCGAAGAAATTGAAGATGGTGCAAGATCGACGATCTTCACATCGAATGGATGTGTTGCTGCTGATGCCCATGATTGGAGTAGCTACCTTGAAGGGGAGTCAGGGGTGGCCGTTCAAACGTATTGTTGATTCGTTTGGATATGCGAGGTATAAGGTGCCTCCGGCTTTGTTCAGACCCAGAACGGACTTGTAAATGGATGTGTGTCCGACGTTGAATTTCATTCCATGTAAATAAACTTGATTTTTATTAATATATATCTGTTTGGTGGTGGAGAATTTATTCTCTGCTTAACACCCTGATATATATTAATAGTGATTGATTGCATGGCGTGAATTGTCAATGTGGCACGCCAAGATGCAATTGATCAAAGCTTTTGTTGAAAAGTAGGGCCTTGTGGGATGATCAAAGCAGAGCCTGAGGCATAGCATTGTGTACAGCGTGACTTCATGAGCCTCACAACCCGGTTGGAGTCTAAAACGGGAGAAGGGAACGCAGGGAGAGCAGCACATTTCTTTATAGCTAGAAGTCGTTTCAGTGCTTAAACTGGCTGGCATTTTACTTATGTGGATGATGGAATGAGGCGCCTCGGATGATAGGTCCTATAAGATCGAGAAACGTGTGTTCAGGAATTGCCAATCCACAAAGCTGTATGTGTGGACCGGCCCTGCAGGATCCAAGGGTTCACTGCGGGGGATTCTAAGACATTAGCTAGAGTGTCTCGAATCGATAAGGAGCTCCTCCCTAGCCTTGACTCATGATGGAAACCCAATTTCCAATACGACCTCATGCGGTTTTGATTGTAGAACTAGTATTACGACATAGTAGGATGTGGTACTATGCCGTCTATGATTGATACATTATGATTGAAATGTTTTATCAAAAACCTATACACCCAAGTATTAAACCCGTTCTATCGTATCAAGCATCTTTTGACCATTATACGGTAAAACCTATCCTCCGGTTTGTGTTGCATTGCGTGATGGGACTTGGATCTTATAACGGTTTCATTTTTTTTCTAAAAAACATTGTGTTGTTTTGACGATTCACTTTATTTTATGCACTGGCAATCCGTTGGAATAAAACCCGTTCCGCTTTAGCGGCGGGGTCCTTGGATTTGCCTTATTACTATCAGTTAAATTAGTTAAGAATTCTCACACCAGTCCCATGACTGACCCGTTGTTTGTTTCCACCTTTGCAAATTCGGGTGCCCTCTTTTCCACATGGGCAGTCGAGTAGTTTGTCTGTAGGTCCTTATCTCGAGCAGGATTCTGGATTGAAGCTTAAAGTTGTGTCCAGAGCATAGTTGTCTTCCGCTGTATCTATTTTATTGTTTCCGCTGCATGTATTATAATATTGTAATTTATCTTCCGCTGTAATTTTGTTCGATGTACTCTGATATTATGTACTCTGATGTAATATTATTGTAATGTTTATAAATGTTTGCTGTTATTGTTCTGATGTTATTGTATTCCCAGAGTTAACGTATTTGGGTTTTGAGCGGTCTTGGTCGATCCAGCGATCGATCGGGTCGGGCGAAATCTGGGGCCGTTACAGTTGGTATCAGAGCTTTGGTTAGCTCAAATCTTTGGGGTACAACTCGTTTGAACTGAACAAAAGACTCATCAGAGATTGGATTAGTAATATCCAATAAGAATACTCATTAGAGATAGGATCATCAGTATCCTAGAATGAGAAAACTCATTAGAGATGGGGTTAGTAATGCCCTAGAATGAGTTGAGAGTGCCAAGCTTATAATATACGTATTTGTAATTATAATCTATTTTAGAAAATATGATTTTCGAAAACATAAGATTTATATATTTTTAAAAGCTAATCAACCAATTGATTGATGATTGTGTAATGTAATTATTAGTTCAACTATAAAATTATTTAAACCAATGAATGAATAATAAAGAATAAAAAGAAAATTTGAGTAGGATAATTAAACACTTTTAGCTTCGTTCCTTTTCGAGGATGAAAAGGTCTTAAGTGGGGAAGACTGTAACAACCCTGAATTTTGGGGTAAATTTAAAATTTTATTTTAAGTTATTTTAATGAGTTTTTGATATTTAAAATAATTTATTTTAAATAATCATGATTAAAAATTTATTTAATTAAAGTAAGACTTTAAAATTTATATTAATTCCATTCCGAGCCCGAAATGGCACGGTAATTTCAAAATTCGTTATTTAGCTTTGGAAAAAAATATAAAATTCATTATAAGTCAAAATTAGACGAAACAAGAAGCGTCAGAACCGTATCGATTATATCTTTATAATGAATTTAAGAAATTTAGATTTCAGTTTGTAAGTTGTAAGTTATGTCAAAATTAAAATTTAGAAAGGTCGCTATGAAATATATATATATATATATATAAAGGTCAAAAACACTACTTTTTGCATACGAATGAATTTGAAATCGAAACCACTTCCATTGAGTTCAGAATGACGTTTCTGCATTGAAAAACAGTAAACACTTATATATTTCGAGTTTCAGAAATTATTGGTATAAAAATCTATTTTTAATATTAAATATATACGCCTTGAAAATTGAAATTTTGCAAACGGTCTCCAAATTGAACAAAATTAATTTTTTTGGGTTCGATTCATCAAGACAAAGCTAAAATCGATTTTTCGGTAATTTTTAGAATTAATATATAATTATAATTGATTTTTCAGTGTAAACGGACAATTTTTGACTTTAAAAATTCATACGGACTCGAAAATTTACGAAACCAGTTTTTATAGGTTCATATTGATTAGAATTAACTGTGATCCAAATTCCATTGAATTTGGAATCGGTATGTGGTCGTACATTTTTTAAAACTGCAAAACGGATGTTAATATTACACTAAAGCTATAATTAAAATGGGCTAAATTACATATGGCCTGAATTAAAGTAACCCCTCTATAATATCTCATAGACCAGCCATAACCTAATTCGGAAATCTAAACATAACCTAGCCTCCATCTTCTTCATCTTCATTTCTATGGCCTCCTCCTCGAAAAAACTTCTTTGCACAGAAGTCCTTAAAACTGAAAAATTTATATCTCCAAATCAGAATAAAATCCGACCAAACCCTTTCTAGGTTTTGTTCATCTCTATAAACACTACTTACCACGAAAAATTAAGCACCTATCGTCACATGGATTCGCCGGAATCCGAGTTTGAACACAGAAAACTTATTTCGGATTTTGCTGAATTCCGTCCAAACCGTCGAGAATTAAGTGATGGCACCCGAGGGAAGGTTCTTCATCTTCGTGAGATCTAGCTACTCGTTTTTTCCTGATTTTTTGGAGGTGTGTGGCGGCCTGTGGGGCCCGCGAGACGAATTTCACTTTCTGGCGAAATTCCGACGGTCGGAGCATCAGCGGCGGCAGCGGCTTGGAGCGTGGGTGCGCCTCTCGAAGACGAAGAGGATGGCGGTGGTTTCAAGTCAATCGGAGGTCTGAATCAACAGGAAAACGCGGTCAAAGTTCCGAAGGGGCTGGTTGACCGGCTGGGGTACTATTTTAATTATTTAATTATTTGATTAACGTATTCAAACTTCAAAATTGTATAACTCTCTCATACGAACTCGAAATTTGATGATTTCAGATCCGCTGCGATCGTGGCGATGATACCTTCGCGTGGACACCAAATTCGTCCAATTTGGAGGAAGTTGATTTTTTGGGTATTTTCCATAATTAAATTAATTATTTAATTCGTTCAAACTTCAGAAAATCATAACTTTTTGATACGAACTCGAAATCGCATGAAACATGATTTACCGCGATCAGCGCGTCGAGAGCTTCGCGATGACACCAATTTCGTCAATTTTGGAGCATGTTGGATTTTAGGCCAAAATTGGGCCTGAACAATCAATTTAAGCCTGTCATGGTGAGAACTTTTATCTCACTCAAATTTTCTAAATAGTTATTTATTTTTATGATTAAATATAAATTAATTATCTGAGTTGGAATTGTTGTATGTGGAATAAATGTTGGTTTGGATATTGTGTTGGTGAATTGGTTGAAAGTTGAAATATGTAACATGTCAAATAACATTGTGTCACTTATGACATTTAAAAAAAAACATGTATACATTCCATATTCAAGTAGCCTGATTTGTTTATGTTGATTGGACGACAAATTTCCACACATCGTCCAAAAGCACAATTAATAATATTTTATTTGAATTTGTGTTGGTTGAAACCCCACACGGGTCTTGGGTTGATATTTGTATACATGTCACCCTTGTATTTAGTTATAAATTGCACTTTGGATGTTAATTGAATTTTTGTCATTATTATGGAATTAATGCGATGTTTCAAATCCATGTAATTAAATTATATGGAATTGTTTGGGGTCTTATTCCAATTTTGAATCAAAAAGGAATATTTTCATTTAATGTTCAATTTAGGGAATTGAACGATGGTTTTTGTGACGATCCTAAAATCCGAGGGGCGGTATTAAGGATAATCATTGGAATATAACTCATTAATCATCATAGCAGAGTACAAATAATAGCAAAACAATAAATAGAATAATTTTACATGGATATGACAGCGGAATCACAACATGTAATAACATAAGAATAGCACAGCGTAGGATATAACTTAGTAAATAAAAGGGAAGTGATCAGTCATCATCGCCAGAGGCGGAATACATACATGCAGTGAGACATAATAAGGGTATCAGTCTACATCGCCGAAGGCGGTACATATACATACAATAAGAAGTACTGAACGTAAAGCAGTCTGCATCGCCAGTGGAGGAATCATAATAGAAGTACAATAATGGTGAAAAATGTCAAAGTCATCTCTGTGGTGTCAGCCTCGCCATGAGCCAAAATGCACTCTATACAACAGTGCAGGGCCAAAAACAACCTGTCACCTGTGAACTAGGCTGCCCGTGTGGAAATAAGGGCACCCGCGTTTGCAAAGTGAAACAAACAATGAGTCAGTCAAGGGGACTGGTATGAGGAATCTATTTAACAGTTTAAACAACAGTAATAAGCAAATCATAGGACCACGCCACTTTCATGGAACGGGTTTACTCCAGTGATTGCTAGTGCATTTATAACAAAGTAAATTCTTTTAAAACAACGCAATGCTTTTAAAAAGAATGAAGCCATTATAAGACTCAGGTCCCATCACACAATGCAACGCAAGACGGAGGATAGAGTTTTACCTTATAATGGCCAAATATGCTTGATACGTATAAAGAAAAATCATTTGATATTATTACTAGTGCATATATGTTTCAAAAATGAATAGCATCATAAATATCAATCATAGGCGACATGAGCGTCCCATGCCACTATGTCGCCATGCATAAGTTACAATCGAATCCGTTATCTCGTATTGGAAATTAGATTTCCGTCATGAGTCGAGGCAAGGGGCAAGCTCCTCTCCGCTTTGAGACATTCTAGCAAATGCATCAGGACTACGCACTCTGGGCAACCCTGGATTCGGCTGGGCCGGTCCTCTCTTACGTTTGAGGATTAGTTATTCCTGAACACACGTTTCCCGGTCCTTACAGACCTATAATCGAGGCGCCTCACATTCCAACAACCACAAAGGTGAAAAGTAGATATATATGTCAGGGCTGGTAAGTCACTGACACCACCATAGCTAGAAAGAAACGTCGTGCTCTCCCAGCGGTCCGTATCCCGTTTTTAACTCATACCGAGGTGTGAGGCTCTCGAATCCACGCTATACACAAAGCTAGGCCACGTAGACCGTGCTTTGATCATCATCCACAAGACTTTGCTTTGCAACAGAAGCCTTGATCACGACATCTTGGCATGCCACATAGGCAGTCCACTCCATACGATTGATTTCCATCGGTATATAACCTCTGAGCTCGTACGTCTCCGAGAAGGGCGTTAAGCAAAAGAATAAATTCTCCGCCGCCAAACAGATATATATTTAACAGAGATCAATCAGTATAGAACGAAGTCCAATGTCAGACACACAGTCCATTTACAAGTCCGTTCTGGGTCTGAACGAAACCGGAGGCGTCAAATTCCTCGTATATCTGTCCAATCATCACATACGTTCAGACGGCTACTACTTCCGTCCCTTCACTGTAGCTACTCCGGTCAGGAACCTCAGCAGCGCCCATCTAACTGATATGAAGATCGTCGGTATTGAATCATCTTTGCATTTCCCAATTCGAATCGCTCGATCAATTATTTGAAATGAGGGTTAGCTCGGCCTTTTCAAATAATCTACGTAATTAGAATTTAAATCGATTCTTTCCATGGTTATATTATTCGACATCCATCTTTCAGTTCTTTAGTGTTATTTTCGTGTCAAGCACATACAACCATCAAATATCAAACAATTCAAGCCAAATTGGTTTATTTGCAATCTATGTTGCTTATAACATTTTATAACGATTTTTCGCCATTTTTATTTATTTAAAAATGGCCATATTTAATTAAACGACGTTTCAGGTCGTGTCGTGGCACTGGCGCTGTTTTTCCCCTAATTTGTTTTACACATATTGGAAAATCTAACCGTTGGATTTCTACAAAGTCTTATCAGCGGGAAGATATTCCCAAAATGAACCTAATGGTTCTAGTTTCATGAAAATCCGATGATCGGATCTTCCACACTAGTCGTTTGAAGTTACAGTTTCAAAATTTGAACTGCAGCGTCGTTATTCGATTTAATTTATTTATATTTATATTTATATATAAATATAAACGATTCTGGCGCTGTTTTTCTTCAGATTTGAATTAAACATTCTGGACAATCCCACCGTTGGATTTTTACAAGGTTGGTGCCGTTGGGAAGATATTTCCAAGGCGAACCCAGCAGTTGTGGTTTCGGGAAAATCCGATGGTCGGATTTCTCGTACTAATCGTTTCAAACTACGATTCTGAAACACGAACTGCATGGCTTCGATTCCTTTTAATTATATTTATATTTACATATATAAATATAGTTCATTCTATAATTCCAACTATAGTTCATTCTATATTTTCAACTTCGTTTTTCATTTCAAATATTTCACTAAAGCCTTAATATTTCGAAAAATTTCGCGATAATCTCCTTTGTATGGGGAGGGGTTTGGAAATTTATTGGGCCATATTAGGTACCCAATAAATCCTAAAAAGCATCCACATATTTATAGTGATATATTCTGGTGTTTACGGGGGAGAATGTATAGATAATCACTCCAGAGAATAAATTCTCGTCACCCCTTTTCCGTGTTGAAATAAATAGTCCATGTGCCGTATCTAATAACTAGAGAGACGTGATTATTGTCAACTCCAGACCCGTGTGGGGTTTTTATTAATCTGGCAATTTATCGTTATATTTTATAGAGTCCATATCAGTCATCAGTTCAACTTGTAGTATATAATCATCGCCATACAAGCCTCTCGCTCGTATGGTAAATCTTCCACCTCGTCACACAAGCTCCAATTGCTTATGTGGAATATGATGGAGTATGCCTATCGTCAAGAAGTATGCCATGTAGTGTAGTTCAAATTTAATTGTTACTATCCTATGGCGATATTTTATTATTTCACACAGAATAACCAGCACTCCGCATCCAATGGCATTCACAGGAGTTGATATAAAAATAAATTTGCGCAGCCAACTCATCAAGGTTTACCTATTTGTCGGGAACGCAAATAATTTCTTTACTCTACAGCTAATCCATTTTTCCTGTTCAACACATGTATATATATGCAGAACAAAGCTAATAATAATATTTCTAGCAAACTATTATTTGTTTCAGCATATGTGTATTTTTATCAAAGCGTATACATGATAAAAGGAGTATTTTTATCATCAAAAATATTTATTCAACACGTGAATGTTTTTAACACTTCATATTCACAATAAAAATGTAGTTTTTATTGTCTATTCATTTTATTTTAAAATACGATAACATTCAACACATGAATTTCAACTCGACGAACGAATTTCAATTCAACACATGAATATTCTCTATAGTTTATATATATATAAATGTGATTTTTATTGCTAAAGCTATTTGTTTAAATTCAAATATATTCAACACATGAATTTTGATTCAACGAATGAATTTCAACTCAACACATGAATATTCGCTATAGTTTGAATATATATAAAAATGTGATTTTTATCGCTAAAGCTATATTGTTTAAATTCAAATAATATTCAACACATGAATTTCAACTCAACGAATGAATTGCAATTCAACACATGAATATCCGCTATAGTTTGAATATATATAAAAATGTGATTTTTATTGCTAAAGCTATTTGTTTAAATTCAAATAATATTCAACACATGAATTTCAACTCAACGAATGAATTTCAACTCAACACATGAATATTCTATTCAATATATGTAATTTATTTCAACGAATGAAAATTATTCTAACACATGTATATTTCAGAAAATTTCGGCAGCATAACGACAGGGTAGTTAAAACCGGGACTGTCCCTAGTACGGCTCCTCGCTCAACCTTAAAACCTCGCGGTTTTTGAAAATGGGGATCATGCATCTAGTTCGCACGCAGGCGGCATGTTTTATTTTCAATTCCACAATCCTATTCTAATTTGTTTCAACCACAAGAGGGTATTTTTCAACCACAAAGGTATTTTTCAACCACAAAGGTATTTTCAACCACAATATCAACCACAAACAATTATTTCCAACCATTCGTCATACCATATAATATCATGTCAATCACAAGCAATAAATATCGTCCATGGTCTGTGGACGAGAGGAGTATATATATATATATTATGTTATGTTATAATTCACTTGCATTTCATCACAATTCAAAGCATATATGTTTCATTCAACGCTTGTATAATTTATACATTGCTAATATAACTTATACAACACATGTACATGAGGTATACAATGCGTATATAATTTACACTTCGCTTATATAATTTATACAACGCGATTCCATTCACACAATTTAGTTTAGATTCCTCACATTGGTTTTTGCAGTGCTAAAAATCCTAGGAAGATCAGAAAAATCCGCGGCTTCTTCTAGAATGTAGAGGGCCTCCTTGCGGTCACGGTGTCTTCTGTTTCATCGAATTTCATTAACGAACGAAAAAGATACTATTTTTCAAAGTTTTGCAATGCTTTATAGTGTTATTTTCATATCAGAATAATAAAGGTCGTGCCTTTATTTTTGATTCAAAACTAGGTTAGCAAAATTCATGAAATCCGTCGATCGTTGCTTCGATCAGGTAGTGCCACGCTCTCGGGCTTGGAGAGACGCGCCTGCGCCTAGGAGCAGGGTCAGCTCGGTGGTCGGAGGGAGGCGGTGCGGCGTCGGAAAGGCGGCGAATTTGTGGGGGTGGTTCAGGCGATACAGGCGATGGTGGCGGGTGAGGTTTGGTCGGATGTGAAGAGGGGAGAGAGGGCTGTCGAACGGTGGGGGTGGCTCGGCCTATAGGTGGCGGTGGCGGCGGGAAAGTCGAAGGGAAGTTTCGAGCTTCCTGGATCGTCGATATCGTCTGGGGCGTCTAGGGTTTCGTAGGTTTTTATTTTATTTTTTTAAAGAAAAAAATCCTATTGGTCGAGACTTTATAGGAAATTTTAAATAGTGTTTTTGCAAACAAACTCGAAATCAAACCCAACGACTGTCGCCCCCAGATAAATACCCCAATTCCGGACACAATGGGATATGTTTCGTTGGCCAATTCGACTGTTACAGTCAGTTATTTTTCAAATTAAAATATAAAACATTCAATATTTAATTTGAACGTACATTTCAATTTGCCAGGGCCACAAACTGAATCAAAAAATTCCAAAAAAATAAATTTAGCTTTGTTTTGACGATACGGTTCTAACAAAACCAGTTTCGTCGAATTCTGAGCTCGTTTGAAAAACGGCCATTTTTAGGTCGACCCGTTTTAACAGAAATTGACCAATCACATTTTCTTTTGCCTCGCTCACATACTAGCTTCAAAAATTATGAAATTTGAAATCTAGCAATAGTTTGACATCCCGGACCCAAAAAAAGTGGTTTCGTCGAATTCCGAGGTCGTATGCAAAATATCAATTTTCAAGGGCTATATATGCTATATAGCGACCTTTCTGAAAATTCATTTGGCCATAACTTTTGATTCCCGTTATAAAACTTCGATTTTTTAGATTTGTTAGAAAGGTATTCATAAACAGATTTAAATATTTTCAGTTTCGCTAAAATCCATTATATTTTCCACCCGGTACAGTCAGACAAAGTTTGTATTCAAAATTTCAAACTGCCTTACTGTACCCAATTTTTATTTTATTGAAATATGCTATTGCAATTATTCAAATTCTTTGGTAATAACCAAATTTAAAAATTTTAAATTGGTTCACATTTTCCGGGTTATTACAATCTCCCCCACTTAAAACTTTTCGTCCTCGAAAAGGAAATAACAACTAAGTAGGAAACAAAATGTAAATGCAAAGTATTGTAAAGGTACCTTGCACCGGAGTTAGTCAGAGATGTCCACTCTGCATTTGGGGTAGGCTTGTTTAATGCTTTCCTCAGTCTCCCAAGTACAGTCTCTAGGATCACTACTCCACTCCACTTTGACTAAATGAATCTTTTTTCTCCTTAGCTCTCTAGTTTCTTTGCCAACTATCTTTAATGGCTCTCTTCTGAGCGCTAATTCTGGAGTTATGTCTATATCCTGTTG
Organism: Allium sativum; assembly: GCA_030737875.1. Taxonomy (NCBI): domain Eukaryota; kingdom Viridiplantae; phylum Streptophyta; class Magnoliopsida; order Asparagales; family Amaryllidaceae; genus Allium; species Allium sativum. The sequence goes on from CM060913.1 coordinate 207,442,429, forward strand.
CGCTGCTTCTTCTACAACAAGATCTGGATCATGAACATGTTTTCTGAGTTGAAACACGTGGAACACATTATGTACATCGGGCAACCAATCAGGTAATTGAACCCTATAAGCCAGAGTTCCAATCCGTTCTAGTATAGGAAAGGGACCAATAAATCTCGGCGCCAACTTCCCAGTCTTGCCAAACCTGATTACTCCCCGCATTGGAGAAACCCTTAAATAGACATAATCTCCAACGACAAATGATAAGTCTCTTCTTCTCGCATCAGCATAACTTTTCAGTCGGCTTTGTGCGGTTTTCAATCGCTTCTTAAGGAAGTCGACTTTATCCAATGCTTCTCGAATCATATCGGATCCTAACACAAGTCTGTTGCCAGGTTCTACCCAACATGCGGGAGATCTGCACGGTCTACCGTATAATTCTTCAAATGGAGACATTCCCAAACTTGCTTGATAGCTATTGTTATAAGAGAATTCAGCTAAATGTAAGTGATCTTCCCATGAGCCTCCAAAATCAATAACGCAAGCCCGTAGTAAATCTTCTAGAATTCTATTCACCCGCTCAGTTTGGCCGTCTGTCTGAGGGAGATAAGCGGTGCTTAGATTCAATTTGGATCCCAATTCTATCTGGAATGCTTCCCAGAATTTGCTAGTAAACAGGGGATCCCTATCACTAACTATGTTGAGCGGCACTCCATGCAGTTTAACTATTTCTTTGAAGTAAATATGTGCTAAACTTTGAGTCGTTCTGTTGGATCGGACATGTATGATATGGGCAGTCTTCGTGAAGCGATCTACGATTACCCATATACTGTCGTTTCCTTTCTTAGTTCGAGGCAAACCATCAATGAAGTCCATCGAAATTTGCTCCCACTTCCATCCTGGAATTTCTAATGGTTGTAATAGTCCCGCTAATTTCTGTTGATCGCTCTTAACTAGCTGACAAGTGGAGCATCTGCTAACATATATTGAGATATCTCTTTTCATCGCCTTCCACCAGAATGTGCGCTTGATATCATTATACATTTTGCTCACACCGGGATGGATACTTAATTTGGACTTGTGGCATTCATCAAGTACTTCCCTTCTGAGCTCAGGAATTCCTAGCACACAAATTTGTCCTCGTAATCTTAGGATCCCTTGGCTATCAAGGCTAAAATCTGAGGGCTTTCCTTCTCGGATCCGCTGGCTAATCCTTTTAATAAATTCATCGTCTTTCTGTAGAATAGTAATCTTATCTTCTAAGGAAGAAGTAACGATAAAACTGGCGATGATTTCATTCTTTCTACTGAGCGCATCTGCGATAACATTGGCTTTCCCTGGAGTGTATAGGATTTCAAAATCGTATGCTGCAAGGAATTCTAACCAACGCTATTGTCTAAAATTTAGATCTTTCTGAGTGAATAGATATTTCAAGGATTGATGATCGGTAAATAGTTCGAACTTCTCACCTAATAAATAATGCCTTCAGATTCTTAAAGCAAACGCGATAGCTAATAACTCAAGATCGTGAGTCGCATAGTTTCTTTCATGCGGCTTTAGCTGATGGCTGGCATAAGCAACCACTTGGCCTTTTTGCATTAATACTGCGCCTAGCCCTCTAATAGAAGCGTCTGTCCATACAGTCAAGTCTTGGTTGCCTTCTATAATTGTCAATACTGGAGCGGTTGTCAACTTCAGTTTCAGCTCCTGGAAAGCTTCTTCACATTCGGGAGTCCATTTGAATTTCTCATGCTTCTTTGTAAGCTTTGTCAATACACCAGATATCTTTGAAAAATCCTGAACGAATTTCCGATAGTAACTAGCCAATCCAAGGAAACTTCGAACTTCTGTGGGGGTAGTAGGTTGTTTCCAGTTCTGAATCGCTGTAATTTTGCTTGGATCTACAGCAATCCCTTCCTTTGATACGACATGGCCTAGGAACTTGACTTCATCCTACCAGAAGACACACTTAGAAAATTTAGCTTTCAAGACATTTCTCCTTAGAATTTTCAACACTTGTTCTAAATGTTTTGCATGTTCGCCTTCCGACTTGGAGTAGATTAAAATGTCATCGATGAAGACTAGAACAAATTTATTCAATACACCACGAAACACTCTGTTCATAAGATCGACGAAGTATGCCGGAGCGTTACACAAGCCGAACGGCATTACTAACCATTCGTAGAATAAATTGGGACCCCTGAAGGCTGTCAAAGGAACACAGTCTTCGGCTATACGTAATTGGTGGAAACCGGTAGCTAGGTCCATTCTGGAGAATACTGTTGCTCCATTTAATTGATCTAACTGATCATCTATACATGGCAAGTGATATTTGTTCTTCAGTGTCTGCTTATTGAGATCTCGGTAATCAACACAAAGTCTTAGAGTACCGTCTGATTTCAGGACAAATACTACTGCTGCTCCCCAAGCTGAAAAGCTCGGTCTGATCAGACCTTTCCAAAGCAATTCTCTGGTTTGACTACCTAACTCTTCTTTTTCTTTCAGGGCCATTCTTCTAATTGGATGTACTACTGGTCGGGCGTTAGGAATTAGATCTATTCTAAATTCAATTTCTCTTTGCGGCAGTAAGTTTTCTACTTCTTCAAACACATCCGCATAGTTTTTAACGACCGATATCTTTTCTAATGAAGGGGGAGTAACTTCTAAAGAAGATCAAAATTCTGTTCTATTAATTTCGGAACCATGTCATGGTATATATATAGGTCCAAGCTTCGTTTTAACTTTAACGATTCTCTCGGCACATCTAACTTCAGCCTTATATTTTGTCAACCAATCCAGCCCCATTATAATATCAAATTCGGAAAGGTCCATAACAATCACTTTAAAAGGGAACCGGTATCGAGAAAAGGAAATAGGTGCTTTACAATATGTACGGAGACTAACCGAACCTCCTATCGGGTTTTGAACTTTAATTGGTTCTTTAAGCTTTCTTCGTTTCAATTTTAACTTGTGAACAATGTTACTAGAAATGAAGCTACGTGATGCACCAGTATCAAAAAGTACAGAAATAGGAATATTTTTAATCGTAAGGGTACCTCCCAAGACGTCGGGTTTACCTGATCCATCGGTGGTAGCTGCCGGGGTCTCCCCGTCATACACATGAGCCACTTGTGCATTCTGCTTCAGAGGACAATTCCTGCTATATTGCCCCTTCTTATGGCAGTTGTAGCATTCGGTTGAGTCTGGATTTGCCTGTGGTTTCCTCGGGGCTTTGCACACATTAGGAAAATGTCCTGGCTTCCCGCAGTTGTAGCAATTTTCTTTGGGGATCTTTCCAGGTTTCTGAGTAGCGGCCGCAGTAATGCTAGACTCTGGCAGATCTGCTGAAGCCTTGCGTTATTTCCAGCTTGGCTTTTGGCGCGGTCTTGGCTGGCGTGTCTTTCATCCATATCTTCATAATTGCAAGCCATTTCTACCAATTCTGAGAAGGAGAGTTTGATGTTGCTCATGGCTCTGTCATGGTACTTGCACTTTAGCCCAAATATAAATCTCTTGTTCTTAGCTTTGTTGGTCATAATAAGCTCTGGTGCATAGCGCGACAACTGAGTGAATTTATTGAGGTAATCCTGGATAGAGAGATCTCCTTGCTGGAGATTAGCAAACTGCTCTCGCATCCTCTCTAAAGCCTGTTCAGGTACAAACTTCTCCTTGAACATGGTTTTGAATTGCTCCCAGGTTCTGATAGTACCTTCTGCATCCTCTGAGGTGATGGCATCCCACCACAGCTCTGCTTCCTCCTGTAGGAGCCAAATACCTAGTCGTGCTTTGTTGTTGGTTCCCAAACCCATGCCTTCAAAGATCTTTTCACAGGTCTTCAACCAAGCTATAGCCTCTGTCACTGTACCCATGCCAGAAAAGGGTTTTCCAATAAGGTTCCTATACCTCTTCGCTACTCTGTCTAGCTCGAAGTCCTCGGGTGCTGGTGGCTAAACAATAGGGTCTCCCTCCACTATGGGGATATTCCCCCGTCCACCTGCTGCTCCTGCTCGGCCTCCACGATCTCCTCTAGCTACTACTGCTCGTGTAGCCATCAAAAAGAGTACTGTATAAGAAAGAAAAGAGTCAAGCTCACAGGTTTTATAATTTTCAAATATGATAAAGCAAGGGAATATAAGGAAAGGAAATGATGTATTGATCAATTTGTTTTGCTAATCTGCTTAGCTCATTCTAGGACATTGCTAATCCTATCTCTAACGAGCTAATCTCCTTAGAACACCACTGATTCTATTCTGACGAGGTGTTTAGTGTGTTAGATCCCGGAACTAAGGTTAACCAAAGCTCTGATACCAACTGTGACGATCCTAAAATCCGAGGGGCGGTATTAAGGATAATCATTGGAATATAACTCATTAATCATCATAGCAGAGTACAGATAATAGCAAAACAATAAATAGAATAATTTTACATGGATATGACAGCGGAATCACAACATGTAAAAACATCAGAATAGCACAGCATAGGATATAACTTAGTAAATAAAAGGGAAGTGATCAGTCATCATCGCCAGAGGCGGAATACATACATGCAGTGAGACATAATAAGGGTATCAGTCTACAACGCCGAAGGCGGTACATATACATACAATAAGAAGTACTGAAAGTGAAGAAGTTTGCATCGCCAGTGGCAGAATTATAATAGAAGTACAATAATGGCGGAAAATGTCAAAGTCATCTCTGTGGGGTCAGCCTCGCCATGAGCCAAAATGCACTCTATACAATAGTGCAGGGCCAAAAACAACCTGTCACCTGTGAACTAGGCTGCCCGTGTGGAAATAAGGGCACCCGCGTTTGCAAAGTGAAACAAACAACGAGTCAGTCATGGGGACTGGTATGAGGAATCAATTTAACAGTTTAAACAACAATAATAAGCAAATCATAAGACCACGCTACTTTCGTGGAACGGGTTTACTCCAGTGATTGCTAGTGCATTTATAACAAAGTAAATTCTTTTAAAACAACGCAATGCTTTTAAAAAGAATGAAGCCATTATAAGATTCAAGTCCCATCACATAATGCAACGTAGGCCGGAGGATATAGTTTTACCTTATAATGGCCAAATATGCTTGATATGTATAAAGAAAAATCATTTGATATTATTACTAGTGCATATATGTTTTAAAAATGAATAGCATCATAAATATCAATCATTGGCGACATGAGCGTCCCATGCCACTATGTCGCCATGTGTAAGTTACAATCGAATCCGTTATCTCGTATTGGAAATTGGATTTCCGTCATGAGTCGAGGCAAGGGGCAAGCTCCTCTCCGCTTCGAGACATTCTAGCAAATGCCTCAGGACTACGCACTCTGGGCAACCCTGGATTCGGCTGGGCCGGTCCTCTCTTACGTTTGAGGATTAGTTATTCCTGAACACACGTTTCCCGGTCCTTACAGACCTATAATCGAGGCGCCTCGCATTCCAACAACCACAAAGGTGAAAAGTAGATATATATGTCAGGGCTGGTAAGTCACTGACACCACCATAGCTAGAAAGAAACGTCGTGCTCTCCCTGCGGTCCGTATCCCGTTTTTAACTCATACCGAGGTGTGAGGCTCGCGAATCCATGCTATACACAAAGCTAGGCCACGTAGACCGTGCTTTGATCATCATCCACAAGACTTTGCTTTGCAACAGAAGCCTTGATCACGGCATCTTGGCATGCCACATAGGCAGTCCACTCCATACGATTGATTTCCATCGATATATAACCTCGGAGCTTGTACGTCTCCGAGAAGGGCTTTAAGCAAAAGAATAAATTCTCCGCCGCCAAACAGATATATATTTAACAGAGATCAATCAGTATAGAACGAAGTCCAATGTCAGACACACAGTCCATTTACAAGTCCGTTCTGGGTCTGAACGAAACCGGAGGCGTCAAATTCCTCGTATATCCGTCCAATCAACACATACGTTCAGACAGCCACTACTTCCGTCCCTTCACGGTAGCTACTCCGGTCAGGAATCTCAGCAGCGCCCATCCAACCGATACGAAGATCGTCGGTCTTGAATCATCTTTGCATTTCCCAATTCGAATCGCTCGATCAATTATTTGAAATGAGGGTTAGCTCGGCCTTTTCAAATAATCTACGTAATTAGAATTTAAATCGATTCTTTCCATGGTTATATTATTCGACATCCATCTTTCAGTTCTTTAGTGTTATTTTCGTGTCAAGCACATACAACCATCAAATATCAAACAATTCAAGCCAAATTGGTTTATTTGCAATCTATGTTGCTTATAACATTTTATAATGATTTTTCGCCATTTTTATTTATTTAAAAATGGCCATATTTAATTAAACGACGTTTCAGATCGTGTCGTGGCACTGGCGCTGTTTTTCCCTAATTTGTTTTACACATATCGGAAAATAACCGTTGGATTTCTACAAAGTCTATATCAGCGGGAAGATATTCCCAAAACGAACCCAACAGTTCCAGTTTCGTGAAAATCCGACGGTCGGATCTTCCACACTAGTCGTTTGAAGTTACGGTTTCAAAATTCGAACTGCAGCGTCATTATTCGATTTAATTTAATTATATTTATATTTATATATAAATATAAATGATTCTGGCGGTGTTTTTCTTTAGATCTGAATTAAACATTCCGGACAATCCCACTGTTGGATTTTTACAAGGTTGGTGCCGTTGGGAAGATATTTCCAAGGCGAACCCAGCGGTTGCGGTTTCGGGAAAATCCGATGGTCGGATTTCTCGTACTAATCGTTTCAAATTACGATTCCGAAACACGAACTGCACGGCTTCGACTCCTTTTAATTATATTTATATTTATATATATAAATATAGTTCATTCTATAATTCCAACTATAGTTCATTCTATATTTTCAACTTCGTTTTTCACTTCAAATATTTCACTAACGCCTTAATATTTCAAAAAAATTCGCCATAACCTCCTTTGTACGGGGAGGGGTTTGGAAATTTATTGGGCCGTGTTAGGTACCCAATAAATCCTAAAAAGCATCCACGTATTTATAGTGATATATTCTAGTGTTTACGGGGGAGCATGTATAGATAATCACTCCAAAGAATAAATTCTCGTCACCCCCGTTTCCGTATGGAAATAAATAGTCCATGTGCCGTATCTAATAACTAGAGAGACGTGATTATTGTCAACTCCAGAACCGTGTGGGTTTTTTATTAATCTGGCAATTTATCGTTATATTTTATAGAGTCCATATCAGTCATCAGTTCAACCTGTAGTATATAATCATCGCCATACAAGCCTCTCGCTCGTATGGTAAATCTTCCACCTCATCACACAAGCTCCAATTGCTTATGTGGAATATGATGAAGTATGCCTATTGTCAAGAAGTATGCCATGTAGTGTAGTTCAAATTTAATTGTTACTATCCTATGGCGATATTTTATTATTTCACACAGAATAACCAGCACTCCGCATCTAATGGCATTCACAGGAGTTGATATAAAAATAAAATTGCGCAGCCAACTCATCAAGGTTTACCTATTTGTCGGGCACGCAAATAATTTCTTTACTCTACAGCTAATCCATTTTTCCTGTTCAACACATGTATATATATGCAGAACAAAGCTAATAATAATATTTCTAGCAAACTATTATTTGTTTCAACACGTGTGTATTTTTATCAAAGCGTATACATGATAAAATGAGTATTTTTATCATCAAAAATATTTATTCAACACGTGAATGTTTTTAACACTTCATATTCACAATAAAAATGTAGTTTTTATTGTCTATTCATTTTATTTTAAAATACGATAACATTCAACACATAAATTTCAACTCGACGAAAGAATTTCAATTCAACACATGAATATTCTCTATAGTTTGTATATATATAAAAATGTGATTTTTATTGCTAAATCTATTTATTTAAATTCAAATATATTCACCACATGAATTTTGATTCAACGAATGAATTTCAACTCAACACATGAATATTCGCTATAGTTTGAATATATATAAAAATGTGATTTTTATCGCTAAAGCTATATTGTTTAAATTCAAATAATATTCAACACATGAATTTCAACTCAACGAATGAATTGCAATTCAACACATGAATATCCGCTATAGTTTGAATATATATAAAAATATGATTTTTATTGCTAAAGCTATTTGTTTAAATTCAAATAATATTCAACACATGAATTTCAACTCAACGAATGAATTTCAACTCAACACATGAATATTCTCTTCAATATATGTAATTTATTTCAACGAATGAAAATTATTCTAACACATGTATATTTCAGAAAATTTCAGCAGCATAACGGCAGGGTAGTTAAAACCGGGACCGTCCCTTGTACGGCTCCTCGCTCTACCTTAAAACCTCGCGGTTTTTGACAATGGGGATCATGCATCTAGTTCGCACGCAGGCGGCATGTTTTATTTTCAATTCTACAATCCTATTCTAATTTGTTTCAACCACAAGAGGGTATTTTTCAACCACAAAGGTATTTTTCAACCACAAAGGTATTTTTCAACCACAATATCAACCACAAACAATTATTTCCAACCATTCGTCATACCATATAATATCACGCCAATCACAAGCAATAAATATCGTCCATGGTCTGTGGACGAGGGGAGTATATATATATATATTATATTATATTATAATTCACTTGCATTTCATCACAATTCAAAGCATATATGTTTCATTCAATGCTTGTATAATTTATACATTGCTAATATAACTTATACAACACATGTACATGAGGTATACAATGCGTATATAATTTACACTTAGCTTATATAATTTATACAACGCGATTCCATTCACACAATTTAGTTTAGATTCCTCACATTGGTTTTTGCAGTGCTAAAAATCCTAGGAAGATCAGGAAAATCCGCGGCTTCTTCTAGAATGTAGAGGGCCTCCTTGCGGTCACGGTGTCTCCTGTTTCATCGAATTTCGTTAACGAACGAAAAAGATATTATTTTTCAAAGTTTTGCAACGCTTTATAGTGTTATTTTCATTTCAGAATAATAAAGGTCGTACCTTTATTTTTGATTCAAAACTAGGTTAGCAAAATTCGTGAAATCCGTCGATCGTTGCTTCGATCAGGTAGTGCCACGCTCTCGGGGTTGGAGAGACGCGCCTGCGCCTAGGAGCAGGGTCAGCTCGGTGGTCGGAGGGAGGCGGTGCGGCGTCGGAAAGGCGGCGACTTTGTGGGGGTGGTTCAGGCGGTACAGGCGATGGTGGCGGGTGAGGTTTGGTCGGATGTGAAGAGGGGAGAGAGGGCTGTCGAACGGCGGTGGTGGTGGCGGCGGGAAAGTCGAAGGGAAGTTTCGAGCTTCCTGGATCGTCGATATCGTTTGGGGCGGCTGGGGTTTCATAGGTTTTTATTATTATTATTTTTAAAGAAAAAATCCTATTGGTCGAGACTTTATAGGAAATTTTAAATAGTGTTTTTGCAAACGAACTCGAAATCAAACCCAACTACTATTGCCCCTAGCTAAATACCTCCATTCCGGACACAATGGGATATGTTTCGTTGGCCAATTCGACTGTTACAGTCAGTTATTTTTCAAATAAAAATATAAAACATTCAATATTTAATTTGAACGTACATTTCAATTTGCCAGGGCCACAAACTGAATCTAAAAATTCCAGAAAAATAAATTTAGCTTTGTTTTGACGATACGGTTCTAACAAAACCAGTTTCATCGAATTCTGAGCTCGTTTGAAAAACGGCCATTTTTAGGTCGACCCATTTTAACAGAAATTGACCAATCACATTTTCTTTTGCCCCGCTCACATAATAGCTTCAAAAATTATGAAATTTGAAATCTAGCAATAGTTTGACATCCCGGACCCAAAAAAAGTGGTTTCGTCGAATTCCGAGGTCGTGTGCAAAATATCAATTTTCAAGGGCCATATATGCTATATAGCGACCTTTCTGAAAATTCATTTAGCCATAACTTTTGATTCCCGTTATGAAACTTCGATTTTTCAGATTCATTAGAAAGGTATTCATAAACATATTTAAATATTTTCAGTTTCGCTAAAATCCATTATATTTTCCACCCGGTACAGTCAGACAAAGTTTGTATTCAAAATTTCAAACTACCTTACTGTACCCAATTTTTATTTTATTGAAATATGCTATTCCAATTATTCAAATTCTTTGGTAATACCCAAATTTTAAATTGGTTCACATTTTCCGGGTTATTACAATTTTAACGTTTTGAATTAAAAGACTATATTTTTTGTTAAAGAAATTACAATAAAAAGTTAGAATTAAAAAGATTACCTTTTTAATCGTCAATATGTTAAATTAAGAAGATTTGTTTTCAAAACCAAACGTTTTGGAAAGATGAATATTATTGTTATCAATCTTGAATTAAAGGAATATTTTATATTCAATTAATGGAATTAATTGACGTTGATTTAAAAAGATTATGTCTTTATTGTCTGAAAGTTACAATAAAAGGGGTTCAATTAAAAAGATTCTATCTTTACTTTCAATATGTTAAGATAAGAAGATTAGATTCAAAATTAGACATTTTGAAAGATTTATTATTATTACTATAATAATTGAGAAAGTCCCAATTTTTATTAAGATTTGAAAAGGTAAGTTATAGTATTTGAAATCAAGTTATTTTGGAAATATAGAATATTTCAAAATTAAGATATTTTGAAATGAGAAACATTTTAAAATAATATTTTTAGTTGAACAATTATAATGATTAATTATAATTGTACTTGGAGACGAGGTTAGGTCACATTTGTGGTGGAAGTCTGCCCGGACCGGACCGGCATATTGACAGCTACAAATGTTGGGCCTAATGTGAAAGGTCCAAGTGCGCAAATACAAATTGGGCCAAGACACGAGGTTAAGCCCAACTTATGGAATAAGTCTGCCCGGAACCGACCGGCACATCCAGCATCCACAAGTCGTAGGCTTAATGTGAGAGGTCTAGCCCATTATAAAATACAAATGGATAAGAAAATGAGTTGGGCTATTTAATCTGTTTTTAAAATAGAAATGCCATTTTAAAAACCCAAACGAGTTTATCAATTTATTTTATCCATTTTATAATGAATATTAAAAGAGAAATTTCAAAATTAATATTTTGGAAAATAATATCATTATAAAGGGATAACATATAGAATAATCAATTTTTAGATTATAGTTGGAATAAAAGTTGGAATCGTCTTTGAAACGAATTTATAAACGTTTTAAAATACGTTAAATAAATAAAGAATTTTTTTTATATGAAATCATAATAAATGATTCAAAAAGGGTTTTGATGAAAATCTCCAAGTTTATAAAGATAAATGATATTTTTATCAAAATAAGTGATTTATTTATTTGATAATAAATAAAAGGATTTAAAATGGTTTTTGTTACAACTAAGAATTCCCAATGAGTATATTGAATTGGATTTGAATGGAAATTATCTACGGATTATTTCAATATTAATTCTATGATTATACAAATATTAGTTTTGGAATTTGGAAGATATTTAATATCGTTATTTCTGATATGATATCCGTTGGTTTTAGAATTTGATATTGAATATAATCGATATAATTCCCATTCAAAGCTTTATATTTTATATCAAGTTAGATTTTGGGTTTTGTCGTGAATAGTGTCTTAAATAACAGTATTCTTAAATCCATTTGAGTAAATAAAAATCTTTTTATTAAGATTTAAATGAGCTTTCCAATTATTAAATATAATTGAAATAAAAAGGAAATTGATTATGGGTTGTTCGTGAACAATGTTTTGAAGAGCATTAGTTCTTGAAACTCAAATAAATAGTGAAATTTTGATTTGTTATTAATTATTCTTTTAATTAAGATTAATGAAATTTTATAAAAGAAAAGATGCCTAATATTATATATTAAACTGGGAATTAATGAAACATGAATTGGGGTCTCTCGTGAACTATGTTTTAAATAACATCAGTTCTTAAACCCGGATTAAAGATATGATTAATTCCAAAAAAATGATTAGTGATTTAACAATGATTTTAGAAGACTAAAACCTAATAAAGTTTTAAATAAATCTTTAATTAGATTGAAGGCAATAAAGGAAGATTAAAGATTAAGTTGAAAGATTTATCTTTGATAAAATTAATGGGAACCTTTCCCTAATAATGTGAATACTCTATAAAAAGGATATTCTGAATTAGAATGAGGTGTTGATGTGTTTTATATATAGCACCTAATTTTAAATCACGCGAGGTATTCGGAAAGACCGGGTTTAACCCATTATGAATAATGAATACGGCGACTAACAGTCGAAGAAATTGAAGATGGTGCAAGACCGACGATCTTCACATTGAATGGATGTGTTGCTACTGAGGCCTGTGATTGGAGTAGCTACAGGGGTGGCTGTTCAGACGTATTGTTGATTCGTTCGGATATGCAAGGTATAAGGTGCCTCCGGCTTCGTTCAGACCCAGAACAGACTTGTAAATGGATGTGTGTCCGACGTTGAATTTCATTCCATGTAAATAAAATTGATTTTTATTGATATATATCTGTTTGGTGGTGTAGAATTTATTCTCTGCTTAACACCTTGGTATATATTAATAGTGATTGATCGCATGGCGTGAATTGTCAACGTGGCACGCCAAGATGCAAATGATTAAGGCTTTTGTTGAAAAGCAGGGCCTTGTGGGATGATCAAAGCAGAGCCTGTTTAGGCGTAGCTTTGTGTACAGCGTGACTTCACAAGCCTCACAACCCAGTTGGACTCTAAAACGGGAGAAGGGAACGCAGGGAGAGCAACAAGTTTCTTTCTAGCTAGAAGTGGTGTCAGTGCTTAAACTGGCTGGCATTTTACTTATGTGGATGATGGAATGAGGCGCCTCGGATGATAAGTCCTATAAGATCGGGAAACGTGTGTTCAGGAATTACCAATCGACAAAGCTGTATGTGTGGACCGACCCTGCAGGATCCAAGGGTTCACTGCGGGGGATCCTGAGACATTAGCTAGAGTGTCTCGAATCGGTAAGGAGATCCTCCCTAGCCTTGACTCATGATGGAAACCTAATTTCCAATACGACCTTATGCGGTTTTGATTATAGAACTAATATGATGACAAAGTAGGATGGGGTACTATGCCGTCTATGATTGATACATTTTGATTGAAATGTTTTTATCAAAAACCTATACCCCTAAATATTAAACCCGTTTTATCGTATCAAGCATCTTTTGACCATTATAAGGTAAAACCCTATCCTCCGGTTTGCGTTGCATTGTGTGATGGGACTTGGGTCTTATAATGGTTTCATTTTTTTTTCTAAAAAGCATTGCATTGTTTTGACGATTCACTTTATTTTATGAACTGGCAATCCATTGGAATAAAACCCGTTCCGCGTTAGCGGCGTGGTCCTTGGATTTGCCTTATTACTATTAGTTAAATTAGTTAAGAATTCTCACACAAGTCCCATGACTGACCCGTTGTTTGTTTCCACCTTTGCAAACTCGGGTGCCCTCTTTTCCATACGGGCATTCGAGTAGTTTGTCTACAGGTCCTTATCTCGAGGAGGATTCTAGATTGAAGCTTAAAGCTATGTCCAGAGCATAGTTGTCTTCCATTGTATCTATTTTATTGTTTCCGTTGCATGTATTATAATATTGTAATTTATCTTCCGCTATGATTTTGTTTGATGTACTCTGATATTCTGTACTCTGATGTAACATTATTGTAATACTTATAAAAGTCTGCTATTATTGTTCTGATGTTGTTGTATTCCCAGATTTAACGTATTCGGGTTTTGAACGGTCTTGATCGATCCAGCGATCGATCGGGTCGGGCGAAATCCGGGGCCGTTACAGAAGAAGAACGGTAGAGTCTAGGCAGCCTCTCAGAAAATATGTTATTTAGGGTAGGCTCTGCTAGCCTATTTATAGGTGTTCAAGAAAGTCTTATCTTAATCGTACACGCAGTGCTGAGTCAGCACTGAATATGGTTTGAAAAACAATCCAGATTCGTCGAATAAATCTTCAAGATCAGGGGTGGGTCGACCCCTGGGTCGACTCGCATGTTGGTGGGTCGACCCAGGCAAACGTGGGTCGACCTAACTGGGTCCAACGAGCTATTTTGAGGCGCGATCTTTACTGTTTAACGTTTTTAATTTAAACGTTGGTTGCTTGCCCATTTCACCACCTTTGATTTATTTTATACCTATTGTAAATGACTATTACATTTGAATTTCAATCTTACGCATGCACATTTAAAGTTTATGCATATATATATATTCATAACCCTTGTTAAATTTTCAAAATTCGAACGGCGCTTACGCCGTTGTTAAATTCTTTCCTATTTTCATTGATTCTAGGTTTATTTTGAATTTCTCTTTCATGTGTATATATTTTTGCACACGTATACGCATATATTTACGTACACATGTATACATATATTTTTATATTCAATTTTATGTATAATTTGTTTATATACATATTTTCCTGTTAGAACATGTATTATTTTAGTCGTTCCTCTAAAATAAAAATATGGTGCCTGCGGGAATCGAACTTGCGCCACTCTCTTGGAAGTCACATGCTCTTGCCAACTGGACTACATAGACTTTTGTTAACAAGACTAAAAAATGATGGTCATTGTTCTTTTCTTATAACTTCTTTTCATGTTTGTTATAATATTTCACTTAAAGATATCTTTTTCATCTTAAATTCGTTTTCTGCAATCCATAGGTCTAAATTGATCAGAAAATCACCACAGACGCAATGACCCTAATTCCATGACCAAATTCTGAAAGCAATTCAAATTTTATTTTATTATTTAATTAAAAATGCGGGATGTTACATTCTCCCACCCTTAGGAAATTCTGTCCCCGGAATTTGGTAAGGGTAAAATTAAGTAATTCCTCGCATAATTCACAACCATCATGTGTACATCCAATTTTGCAACCATTTGTACACTTGTGCAAAGTGTAATTTAACATAATAATACATGAATGAAATGAATGCCTAAACAGTACCTGCTACATGAATGCATTTTTTCTTGAAAATCTTTTTGAAAATATGATGCACACATCCTAAATATATTGGCAATTTCTATATGAGTGCAATATTTTGAAAGTCAAAGTACTTTTTTCATCAAAATTTTCCCACACTCTTGTTGTGTAAGAGCGTAGTTCATCCAATTTTTGCATCCAGAACCCTACCAAGCAAACTTAATTTTTTGAATTTCAGAAAATCTTGTTTTCCAAATTCGATTTCTTATGTTACAAAAAGGTGGAAAACAACAATCTTGACATCTTCCATTTTTTTTATGTACCTTTTCTATCTGTACTATACTATTGTTATACATAGATTCCCTATCTTCCTATCCAAGCTGTAACATCCCGTGTATTCTATAACAGTGAAATTCGAAAATTAAAGTATAATTAATGACAAATCAAAGAATTAAGGGAAACGGGCTGTGCCATTGTGTTCGTCTACGTAAAATAGAGTCCGAGTTTTCCAAAACCGGAGTCCGTATGACCAAGTTATGGCCCGTCAAAGTTTTTAGAAAATTTCAAATTCAGAAAATAGCTCGAAGATTCGAATTTCAAACACGCAGGGAGGCAGGGCGGGAAAGTTCCCGCCCAGGACAAGTCGACAGGGGTGTCGACTTGCCTGTCGACCCCCCCCTGTGTCGACTGCCCAGTCGACACGGGTGTCGACTTGCAGGTCGACCTGCTTGGTCGGCCTGGCTGGCCTGGTCTGTGCTGGGTCCGAATTTCTGAGGCTTGCTTTGTCACGAGGGCTAGGTGTCAGCTCCTGATTGGTCTCTCTTTCGAATGAATGGCTACGATTAACCCAAGCTACATCGATGGTCCTAATCAATTCATAAACTCTATAAAAATGACCCTATACTCTACCTAATCTATTCATTCAAAAATAAGAATGAGGCCATCATGCTGCTGAGGAACGACTAAGGGAGTAGCCACCAATTTGAGAGACAATTAGGAGACAAACTCTAAAGCATAAAGCAACAACAAGTTAAACTTAAACGAATCAAATCAACGCCTAAATCAAAGGAATAGCATCTCCAAATCCAGAATTCAGATTCCTGAATTGAAGAATTCGTCACACGATTGTAAGTAGAGTACTATTCCGATGAGAATAAATAACTGTGTTTGATTTGTGTAAAATGAGAATTACACTTGATTTGTGGTGATAGTAATTCATATTTGTGTGTTACTATGATTCTAATCGATTTGGAATGTTGTGATATAATGATTGGATATTCGCAAGTATGTAATTCATGATAAAAACTACATGTTTGCGGTAGTTTATTTGAGATTCATGTAAGTATACGATTGGATATTCGCAAGTATGTAATTCATGATAAAAACTACATGTTTGCGGTAGTTTATTTGAGAATTCATGCAAGTATACGATTGGATATTCGTAAGTATGTAATTCATGTTGAAGCAACATGTTTGTGGTTGTTTAATTGAGATTCATGCAAGTATGGGGTTTTGCTACTATGCCAACATAATGTATAATTTTGTACAAAATCACTTTGTGTGTAATTGGATCAAATTTGGGGTATTATGATTCATATGAAATTATGTTGGAATTGGCATCATGATCTATGTATAAAACCATACTTTTGTATTAGAAACAAAAGTAAGCCTCTTTGTGAACTTATGTTGATTTTATGAATATGACTAGGCTATGTTTGGTATTATGCCTAATTGAAAAACATGTTAGGCCTATATTGTTAACAAGAATTATATGATAATATATGTGACACATAGCTAAGTTAGATTTACATTCCAATTGCAAGTTTGCATGAATAAAGTAAAAACCATGATTTCATGTTTAGGAATATTTATGCCATGATTACATGAATAAAGTAAAAACCATGATTTCATTTTTAGTAATATTTATGCCATGATTACATGAGTAGATCAAAAACCATGATTTCATGTTTGGGTATATTTGTGCCATGATTATGTGAATAGATTAAAAATCATGATTAATTTGGAATAATACTAGTTGAACTATACTTTTGTATTAGTAACAAAAGTAAGCACCTTTGTAAACATATAGTAATTTTATAAACATGATTTGCTTATGTTTGACATTATGCCTAAGTAAAAATATAGGTTTATGTTGTAGTTAAGACTATGTGTCAATAATGATATCTAATTTAGTTAGATTCTTAACTTAACTACAAGTTTACATGGTTTGATTCATGTCACTTATGCTTTATGACCAAAGTATATGTTACCACAATGCAAGTACACCAGTTTCTATTTTGTAGTTCCAACGTTATGTTGCAAGTTCATGCGTTCACATTCCCCTTTTTTGTGTATATAGTCATGTTTTAAGCCTCCCCTTTTTCACGTGGCTAAGTTGGGCTTAAAAGGCTAAGCCCAACATATATTATAATAAACGAACGCATTAAACGGGGGAAATAGCGTTGGGCCAAATTAATTAATAAATGAAAATATAAAAGTAGATGGGCCCAAATTCAAGAATGGGTTGGGCCCATGATTGGTGTAAACCTTTACACCATTAGCTTAAATTGATTTTTAAATAATAGGCTGCAAATATTTACATATAAAAAGAAAAGAGACAAAATATGTAAATGTAGAAAATACGATGTGTTTAACCCGAGGTTGGATTGAGTTGTGATGTAAACCTGCCCGGAACCGCCTGGCTGTCCAGTAGTCACAACAATACCTATCCAATGTGGGTGGTTAAACACGGAGCCCAATAAGGACCCGAGGTTAGACTGAGTTGTGGCGTAAGACTGCCCGGACCCAACCGGCAACAGGCAGCCACAACAATACCTGTCTAATGTGAGAGGTCAAGGCTTTAATAAGACAATTAAGGCTGAGTCAGGATTGATAGGATTAAGTAAATTATATTAATACTTAATCAGAATGGAACATGCTAAACTAAACAGACTGATTGGGGGTTAGGTTTATAAAACACTTAACCAACTTAGCATGTTGGCTAGAAATAGAAAACCTAGTAGTGGGGGACCCTTTTCAGCAGTAACCCTATTAGGTATCATGATACCCTGAAACTAGGCAGGGTGGGGCACGATTACTGGGCTGATTGTAAGAGGTCAAATCGACGGCGGTGGTGCATCAGTGTAGGTTCTAACGG
The DNA here is from genome assembly GCA_030737875.1 of Allium sativum. NCBI lineage: Eukaryota > Viridiplantae > Streptophyta > Magnoliopsida > Asparagales > Amaryllidaceae > Allium > Allium sativum. Next base: position 207,460,521 of record CM060913.1, read on the forward strand.
GGTGCGGGCGTGCACACACTCCGGCGCAGAAAAATAAGGCACTGGGCACCAGTAGCATACCTGTGCATTCTAGGGTTGTGTCGGGCCGCCACCATGGGACTTGATACACCCCATGGTGGGACCAGCATAGGTAACTACAACATCGGGGGCCGTAAGACACATGTAACTATGCGAGTAGGAGCCGATCATCATAAAATGGATCACTTCACCCTGGTTATGGGATGCCTGTTGGGAACTAGTTTATATGGGTACAGAGATTAATGTGGGGTACGATAGTATATTCGACCCTAGACAACTTAACTAAGTTTAGGATGCTTTCCCATTTCTAGTTTATACTTATCATACCCAGTTCTTTATTCATAAACTGAATAGTCCTAGACTTACTCAGGCTTTTTGTCTGATTCTACTTTTCTTTCGTCTTCTTTTATTCCATTTCCCCCCCCGATCCACAGGGAGGGAATACCGCAGCTTGACCAGCCTTCATATCCAGCTTGAAGAGAACGAATGTATTGCTTGGATCTTTTCGTTTTGGACTATGGCTTTGGACAGCAACTATGGGAATTTTGCAGTTTATTTATGTTTTCTTTATGCTTCTTTAAATAATGTAATCAAGACAGTTATGAAGATGTTATGTTTTTGGAAGTATTGTAAGACAATTATGGTATGGCTGTTGTAACACATATTTTTAATGAAATAAAAGTTGTTGTTTTTCCGCTGTTCAAAAATATGTGTTCTTATATCTGTCTTGTATATCTGTGACTTATACTTATAAACCGCCACCAAAATTAGGGCATTCCCTTTGAGAGTGACCCTAACGGAGGTGGGGTGTTTCACTTGGTATCAGAGCATAGGTTTACCAGATAAGATAAAAAGTTTTGAAAATTTATTTTCAAAAAGGAAATTTAAAGAAGCATTTTTAAAAGAAAAATATTATTTTATTTTAAAAAGGCAAAGTCCCCCCAAAGCCATAGGTACTATCTCTTATCCTTCGTTTTGAATTTATCCTTTTTGTTTCAGCATGTCCGAAGAACTTAACATGCCAGAGGGTGTACCAATACCTGGTTTGTTTAGACGGTTCTTAGAAGCAAGGGCCACTCAGCCAGGTCCTACCGTTCCTCCTCCCCCAGCTGCAGGAAATCAGCCAGCTGCAGCAGCACCTCTTCCTCCACCTCCTCCACGGGGAAACACGTTTGCTAAGATATGTAAAGATTTTAAAGCTATTGGAGGAAAGGATTTTCATGGAACTAAGTCCTTCGTGGCAGCTAGAAATTGGCTGAAAGAAACCGAGGACTTATTCATCATCTTTGAGGTAGAAGATAGACAGAAAGTACAACTGGCAGTATGGCTACTAAAGGGCGAGGCTTCCTACTGGTGGGAAGTCACTAATGCAGAAAGACCAGTGGAGACATGGGAGGACTTTAGGGCAAGGTTTGAGGCTAAATTTCTCTCAGATGCGGAAAGGAGTTTGCAGTTGGAAAAAATTCTTATTTCTTAAGCAAGGGAACAAGACAGTCAAAGAGTATGTTAATCAGTTCGATGAGCTGGCTAGGTTTGGGCTGGACCTTGTCAACACCCCGCACAAGAAGGCTCTCCGTTTCGTCAAAGGGTTGAATGAGCCATTACACAGTTTGGCCATGACCCATATACCCATGGGAGCCACGTATGAAAGATTGGTACAAATGGCATTGCTGATCGAAGAGGATAAGGGCAAGAAGGAGACAAAGGCAGAAAGCTCTCAAGGGAAGAAAGAGGGTTTGCAGCCTAAGAAGACAGACTTTAAGAAGGGCGGGAAAGGCAACAAAGAGAAGAGGAAGTGTAATTTCTGTGGCAAAGTGGGGCACTTAGTGAAAGATTGCCGAAAAAAGAAGGCCAAGGAAAATGGTGGGTGCTTTTCTTGCGGTGAGACAGGCCACAGGGCTAAAGACTGCCCAAAGAAACGAGGACAGGGGCAGAGGGCTGGATCCACCTCAGGGGCACAAGTTCATGTGCTAGAAGCGCCACCTCTGCAACAGCGAGGTATAAATACTTCTGTAGAAAGTGTAGTTTATCTTTATGATCACCCCGTTCGCACTTTATTTGATTCTGGCGCATCACACTCCTTTATCTCGTCTGCTTTAGTAGAATCTCTGCACCTAAAAACTAGTATGGTAGAGGACGCCTTAATTGTTTCAAACCTAATTGGGGGCCCAGCTCATTTGTCCATGATCTGTTTGGGATTGAAAATTTCTATTCTAAGAATAGAATTTCAATGTAGTGCCTTTGTTTTGAGCTTTTCGGGATATGGTTTGATTTTGGGCATGGATTGGCTATCCAGTAATGGGGCCATCCTTGATTGTGAGAAAAGGGTTGTTAGGCTCCTAACCCAGCTCGGTAACACTTTGGAAATTTCTTGTAATCCCTCGTATGCGGTTATGCTTAGTTACCTTGAATCGCTAGATGCCTCTGTTGAAAATTTGCAATCAGTTAGAGTGGTCCGGGAATATCCGGATGTCTTTGAAGAGGTGAAGGGTTTGCCTCCGAAGCGGGAGATAGACTTCCGCATATACCTTGTAGATAATGCAAAGCCCGTTGCGTTGCCCGTTAGACACATGGCTCCACGGGAAAGGAAAGAGCTCAGTAAACAGATTAAAGAGCTTCTAGAAAAGGGGTTCATTAGGAGGAGCATCTCAGAATGGGGCGCTCCAGTGGTGTTCGCTACAAAGGCGGATGGTTCACTCCGTCTATGTGTTGACTATAGGGAGCTCAACAAGCTAACGAAAAAGAATAGGCACCCTCTCCCCAGAATTGACGATTTGTTTGATCAGCTTGTAGGAGCGTCTGTTTTCTCCCAACTCGATTTAGCGACCGGTTTTAATCAGCTAAGGGTGGCTGAAGATAGTATCGATAAAACGACATTCAGAACCCCAGGCGGCTTCTTTGAATGGCTTGTCATGCCTTTCGGCTTGACAAATGCACCTGCTTACTTCGTGGACCTGATGAGTAGGGTATTCAGAGATTTCCTCAATAAGTTCGTAGTGGTCTTCGTAGACGATATCCTTATCTTCTCAAAGAGTGAAGAGGAACATGCTCAGCACTTAAGGGCAATCATGGAAACTCTGCGAATCCATCAACTAAAAGCCAAATTCTCCAAATGCCACTTTTGGAGAGAAGAAGTGAGGTTCCTTGGGCACATAGTATCCAAACAAGGGTTAGCAGTGGACCCTGCGAAGGTAGTGGCGGTACAGGATTGGAAGACACCAAGGAATGCAACTGAGGTCTGAAGTTTTCTAGGACTAGAAGGTTTCTATCGAAAGTTCATAAAGGATTTTTCGAAAATCTCAGCTCCGCTCACGAAATTGACCAAGAAGAATCTAGCGTTTAATTGGGACTTGGATTGCGAGTTTGCTCTCCAGCGACTAAAAAGGGCTCTTACAACAGCCCCAGTTTTGACGTTGCCAGATGGAAGCAAGATGTTCACTGTTTATACAGATGAATGTGGGACAGGGCTAGGCGCCGTCTTAATGCAAGAAGGAAGGTTAGTAGCTTATGGAAGGAGGCAGTTGAAAGTGCACGAAAAGAACTACCCGACCCACGATCTTGAGTTAGCTGCCATCGTCTTTGCACTCAAGTCTTGGCGACACTATCTCCTAGGTGAGAAGTTCGAACTTTACACTGACCATAAATCGTTGAAATATCTTTTCTCGCAGAGAGATCTTAACTTGAGGCAACAAAGATGGATGGAGTTTCTTGCCTCGTACGATTTCAAGATCTCCTACACTCCGGGCAAAGGCAACGTAGGGGCAGACGCGTTGAGCCAAAAGAAATTGACCCTAAGCCCGCTGTTTGTTGAAAGACAAAGCCTAGAGTTTATAGCCAGCTTCGACTTTAGGCCTTCCTCCGATTTTGTACCAGGCTTGCTAGCATCTCTCGAAGTGCGCCCAACTTTAGTGGACTCAATAGGGACAGCACAACGCGAAGACCCTCGGCTTGTGGAAACGATTGATAGGCTAATTAGGGGTGAGACTTCAAGCCACCTCAACAGATACTCCATCGACGACAAGGGTTGGCTAAGGTGAGACGGAAGACTATGCGTCCCACAGACAAGGGATTTAGTAAAGAAGGTTCTGGAGGAAGCACATCACTCCAAGATGACGATACACCCAGGCGGAGATAAAATGTACAAAGATATAAAAAGAACTTTCTTCTGGAACGGCATGAAAAAGGACGTGGCAGAACTCGTTTCTAAGTGTATGGTGTGCCAACAGGTTAAGGCGGAACAGAAAAAGCCTGGCGGACTGCTACATCCTCTAGAGGTCCCGCAGTGGAAGTGGGATAGCATCTCAATGGACTTCATCGATGGGCTGCCTAGGTCTAGGAGAGGCAACACTAGCATTTGTGTAATAGTGGATAGGCTTACTAAAAGCGCCCACTTTTTACCTGTCAAAAGTAAAAGAACTGCCTCATCCCTAGCATCTCTTTACCTCAAGGAAATCGTTCGACTCCATGGAATACCATCCAGCATTGTTAGTGACCGAGACCCTATCTTCACCAGTGAGTTTTGGCGGAGTCTGCAAGAAGCAGTAGGAACGCAGTTATGCTTGAGCACAGCCTATCATCCCCAAACCGACGGCCAAACAGAAAGAGTGAACAGAGTTTTGGAGGACCTTCTAAGACTGTGCGTCCTTGACTTCGGAGGGACATGGGAAGACCATCTTCGTTTGGTGGAATTTGCCTACAACAACAGCTATCAGGCAACCATCGAGATGGCGCCCTTCGAAGCTTTATATGGAAGACCGTGCCGATCGCCCACCTGTTGGTGGGAGTCTACTGATAAGCTCATACTTGGACCAGATATGATCCAAGAGACTTCAGAGAAAGTAGACTTAATACGAAGAAGGATGAAGATGGCCTAAGACAGACAAAAGTCCTACGCCGACAAGAGGAGGACCGACCTTGAATTTGAGGTTGGGGACAGAGTTTTTCTTAAGGTATCTCCGCTAAGGAATGTTGTTCGTTTTGGAACCACAGGAAAGCTAGCACCAAGGTTCGTAGGGCCATTCCCTATCATCGAGAAAATTGGGAAAATGGCCTATAGATTAGAGCTACCCGAAAAGCTGGCCGGAGTTCACAACGTTTTTCATGTTTCACATCTCCGAAAATGTCTACATGAGTCTGCTGAAGTGGTAGAGCCAAATATCCTAGAAGAAGCTGAAGTGGAGCGCGAAGCAACCGTGAGGAAAGTTCCAACCCGCATATTAGGAACGGAAGTGAAGAAGCTACGCAACCGCGAAGTCAAGCTCGTCAAAGTTCAGTGGAGCGACGCCGAGGGAGACGCGACTTGGGAAACTGAAGCTAGAATACGCACTGCCTACCCTTTTCTTTTCGAGGGTACATCCTTGATCTTTCTTTTTCCTTAAGTTGCACTTTTATCTATCTTTTTAGGTATATTTCCTCGATCTTATCTTTTAGGTAGAAACCCTTTGGATGAAAACATGTAATTGAAACATGTTATGGATGATGGTTGCAAGTGGTTGCAAGTGATTGCTAGTGGTTGCTCATGGTTGCATATACACACACAATCTAGGTTTTAGATCGCCTCAGTCACTTCATATTGCATATGCATATATGTTTGCATTCGTATGTGGTTGAACTTTAATGTGTTGTCATATGGATGTTGCATTTGTATGAATGATTGTGCACTCATGTAGAATCATGAATAGGAAAATCTGCATACATAATGGATTCATGGCACCTACATAATTCGCATTAAGGAGGTCAATTGAATCAGTAGACCGCCTGATTTTGCATTAGATAAGTACATGTACATACACACTTCGCATATGATCATGAAGCATTAGAAGTCTTTTAAGGACAATGGATACTCGTGTTTGATGGATGAGTAGATGGATGTTTGGACGTTAGGATGTATATTTTTCCTAAACTTGAAGATTTCGGGGACGAAATCCTTTTAAGTGGGGGAGAATGTAACACCCCATGTATTCTATAACAGTGAAATTCGAAAATTAAAGTATAATTAATTACAAATCAAAGAATTAAGGGAAACGGGCTGTGCCATTGTGTTCGTCTCGGAAAAATACGTGAAATAGAGTCCGAGTTTTCCAAAATCGGAGTCCGTATGACCAAGTTATGGCCCGTCAAAGTTTTCAGAAAATTTCAAATTCAGAAAATAGCTCGAAGATTCGAATTTCAAACACGCAGGGAGGCAGGGCGGGAAAGTTCCCGCCCAGGACAAGTCGACAGGGGTGTCGACTTGCCTGTCGACCCCCCCCCCCCCCCCGGTGTCGACTTGCAGGTCGACCTGCTTGGTCGACCTGGCTGGCCTGGTCTGTGCTGGATCCGAATTTCTGAGGCCTGCTTTGTCACGAGGGCTAGGTGTCAGCTCCTGATTGGTCTCTCTTTCGAATGAATGGCTACGATTAACCCAAGCTACATCGATGGTCCTAATCAATCCATAAACTCTATAAAAATGACCCTAGACTCTACCTAATCTATTCATTCAAAAATAAGAATGTGGCCATCATGCTGCTGAGGAACGACTAAGGGAGTAGCCACCAATTTGAGAGACAATTAGGAGACAAACTCTAAAGCATAAAGCAACTACAAGTTAAACTTAAACAAATCAAATCAACGTCTACATCAAAGGAATAGCATCTCCAAATCCAGAATTCAGATTCCTGAATTGAAGAATTCGTCACACGATTGTAAGTAGAGTACTATTCCGATGAGAATAAATAACTGTGTTTGATTTGTGTAAAATGAGAATTACACTTGATTTGTGGTGATAGTAATTCATATTTCTGCGTTACTATGATTCTAATCGATTTGGAATGTTGTGATATAACGATTGGATATTCGCAAGTATGTAATTCATGATAAAAACTACATGTTTGCGGTAGTTTATTTGAGATTCATGTAAGTATACGATTGGATATTCGCAAGTATGTAATTCATGATAAAAACTACATGTTTGCGGTAGTTTATTTGAGAATTCATGCAAGTATACGATTGGATATTCGTAAGTATGTAATTCATGTTGAAGCTACATGTTTGTGGTTGTTTAATTGAGATTCATGCAAGTATGTGGTTTTGCTACTATGCCAACATAATGTATATTTTTGTACAAAATCACTTTGTGTGTAATTGGATCAAATTTGGGGTATTATGATTCATATGAAATTATGTTGGAATTGGCATCATGATCTATGTATAAAACCATACTTTTGTATTAGAAACAAAAGTAAGCCTCTTTGTGAACTTATGTTGATTTTATGAATATGACTAGGCTATGTTTGGTATTATGCCTAATTGAAAAACATGTTAGGCCTATATTGTTAACAAGAATTATATGATAATATATGTGACACATAGCTAAGTTAGATTTACATTCCAATTGCAAGTTTGCATGAATAAAGTAAAAACCATGATTTCATGTTTAGGAATATTTATGCCATGATTACATGAATAAAGTAAAAACCATGATTTCATGTTTAGGAATATTTATGCCATGATTACATGAATAGATCAAAAACCATGATTTCATGTTTGGGTATATTTGTGCCATGATTATGTGAATAGATTAAAAATCATGATTAAGTTGGAATAATTCTAGTTGAACTATACTTTTGTATTAGTAACAAAAGTAAGCACCTTTGTAAACATATAGTAATTTTATAAACATGATTTGCTTATGTTTGACATTATGCCTAAGTAAAAATATAGGTTTATGTTGTAGTTAAGACTATGTGTCAATAATGATATCTAATTTAGTTAGATTCTTAACTTAACTACAAGTTTACATGGTTTGATTCATGTCACTTATGCTTTATGACCAAAGTATATGTTACCACAATGCAAGTACACCAGTTTCTATTTTGTAGTTCCAACGTTATGTTGCAAGTTCATGCGTTCACATTCCCCTTTTTTATGTATATAGTCATGTTTTAAGCCTCCCCTTTTTCACGTGGCTAAGTTGGGCTTAAAAGGCTAAACCCAACATATATTATAATAAACGAACGCATTAAACGGGGGAAATAGCGTTGGGCCAAATTAATTAATAAATGAAAATATAAAAGTAGATGGGCCCAAATTCAAGAATGGGTTGGGCCCATGATTGGTGTAAACCTTTACACCATTAGCTTAAATTGATTTTTAAATAATAGGCTGCAAATATTTACATATAAAAAGAAAAGAGACAAAATATGTAAATGTAGAAAATACGATGTGTTTAACCCGAGGTTGGATTGAGTTGTGATGTAAACCTGCCCGGAACCGCGTGGCTGTCCAGTAGTCACAACAATACCTATCCAATGTGGGTGGTTAAAAACGGAGCCCAATAAGGACCCGAGGTTATACTGAGTTGTGGCGTAAGACTGCCCGGACCCAACCGGCAACAGGCAGCCACAACAATACCTGTCTAATGTGAGAGGTCAAGGCTTTAATAAGACAATTAAGGCTGAGTCAGGATTGATAGGATTAAGTAAATTATATTAATACTTAATCAGAATGGAACATGCTAAACTAAACAGACTGATTGGGGGTTAGGTTTATAAAACACTTAACCAACTTAGCATGTTGGCTAGAAATAGAAAACCTAGTAGCGGGGGACCCTTTTCAGCAGTAACCCTATTAGGTATCATGATACCCTGAAACTAGGCAGGGTGGGGCACGATTACTGGGCTGATTGTAAGAGGTCAAATCGACGGCGGTGGTGCAGCAGTGTAGGTTCTAACGGGGTGCGGGCGTGCACACACACCGGCGCAGAAAAATAAGGCACTGGGCACCAGTAGCATACCTGTGCATTCTAGGGTTGTGTCGGGCCGCCACCATGGGACTTGATACACCCAACAAAATTTCATGTCAAAACAATTATCATAAATTGTTGTCAAAAGAATAGAGAACTTCAAAATTTTCTCTACCGAAAATTTTAATTTTTTAACAAAAATGCAAAACTTTTTAGACAAAAATTTCACAAGAAATCACCATTTCCAAGATATACCCCAATTTATTTCAAAGCTCAATATGTACTTTTCAAATATGTTACTTACATATTTTTTTTCAAGCATAAAAAATACCTCTTTTCTTTCAAAGATTGTTTCTACACAATTTAGCTAGTACACAGTTCAGAATTGTAAACTTATAAGGCCAAAACTTAAAAAAAAACATGAACTATTACCCAAAAGTTTTCATAATTTCAAGTTCTCAAAAGTTGACAATGGGGCTAGACTCAAAGTGGGTTTCCAACTTACCTAGACTTTCCTAGATATCACCATAAAGTTAGTTCTCTCAAATATATATATTCCTAATCCATTATTTTTTTCAAATTTATAAGGCTATACTGTCAAACCCACTAATCCAAAGTACTAACATATGGGATACATCTTTCTGTAATACCTAGCATATTGTACACTTTTCATTCAAACCACTAATAGTCTCAAATTTCCATAATCATTTCCTTTAGTGTACAAAACTGATATCCCAATTCTTTCCATAAATCGTTCTTCCTATTTAGTGGGTTCCTTTATGGATCTAGATGTAAATATATATATAATATTTTTTTTTAAAACAAACATGTTCACTAACTATTTATACATGATTCCTGAACCTAAGCTCTGATACCAAATGGGACAACCCGAATTCCGACATACCGAATTTTTTTTTAAAATTCCAATCAGCCGAAACCCAAATTGGCTTGTCTGGTATTCTGCAGAAAAGACAAAGATATAAAATATATCAGAGCACAGAAAAAATCTTATAGCGGAATGGAATAAAATATAATATAATCAAATATAGGCATACCATGGTAATAATATTGCCTAACCTATATCCAAAGCTATCATATCTATACCAAAAGCCTTACCTGCGGGTATATTATGAGGAAGGGGTCAGAACACAATTTATAGTGACTGGACTAAATTACACAATCTGAAATAACCCTACATATACCGTCCAGTTGTGTTACTTTTTTTTGGGTTAATAGCACTCAGCGTTTTACACACACATCGTACCTTCCAGCAGATTAACCTAATATAGTATATGTAGTTACCCCCAATATCAAGGTACTTCCCATGGTACCCTCCTCGCATGGTCTCCACCGTCATGTCACGGAAGCGTCTGCAACTCTCATCTTATGCTAGAGCGATATACGGATCTCCATAAAATTACATCACGTAAACAACTCTTATCCTACACCGTAGCAACGTACGGATCTCTATAATTCTACGCCACGTTCGGCATAGAACTACCATCGGCATGCTACACAAGCGTACGGACCGCTATATCCAAACTTCTCGGCCAATCTCGGTCTTAACACGGATTAATGCCCTAGCATCTATGATACACCACCCGGTGCAACATGTATGTATCCTCACACGTACGCACTATTTGTTGTACCTCGAGTTCTGTAATAGTTCTGCATCTGAATGCATAGAACTCGGTCAGAAGCTTTTCCATATCTGTATAGGTCTTCTAAAGAGGCATAAAGTACAGATATCTAAACTATGGTCTACATTCCTACGATGGCTGTGGTCCTACCATGACCCCTCCCTCAACTAGTGAAAGACTAATCAAGCCCTAGAAAACAATCTACATCCAAATTGGCATGTCCCGCAACCAAGTCTCGATGGTGAAAGATCGATGGTCTGTAGGTTAGCTCTAGCCTTTCCGCGTCAAACTAACTGTTGATGACAGGTACCCGACGATTACTATCATTTATTTGGTCCGGACCAATCTCTCTGTAGGAAAATCATTGAATCACCCCAATGTAATGCCGCCACAACCTTATGACTGCCAAACTACTATTGCAGTCAAGGTATACTCACTAGGTGGTAACGTGCAGACCTAACCTCTATGAGTACAGCCTGAGCATGCACCGCAACAGAGGACTACCACGGAGTACCCTACCACATCCCTCGGAAGCCGCGTGTTTCCATCTAGTCCTGCAGAGATAGCGAGAAAAATATCATCAGAGTAATCAAATGGACATGCTCCTTTCGTTCCTCAAGACACCACGATGATCTACCCCGTTGGGTTCTTCACCTTCATACGTGCGAACTGGTCGAAGCGCGTCATATTAACATGTTATTAGACCCTATGTCTAAATGATTAATTACGCGCATGCTTTACCTCATCCGGTTTCCAGTTAACTTGGTTATTTCTAATTATATTAACTTTTTTATTCAAGTTACCAAGTCCTTTCCGAGCCCCTTATATCTCTAAGGAATGGACCACTCTCGCTTATTAATCTCAGTTATATAACTTAACACATTTAAGTTCATTAATAAGCCCCTAATATGTTATTCTCTAGATTGTAATTCAAGGTTTGTAATCTACAATATTCTTACATTATTATCCTGACATTCATTGTCCAATTTCAGGTTACAATAACATGTTCTACTTAACGTGTCATTAAGTAAATCCTATCACAATCTGCAGGTTTCCTTTTAACATATTACTTAATTTATAATTAGATATAACTTACTTCATTCAGTCTTATGCCGCCTGAGAGGTCAATGTAACACCCCGCATTTATATATATATATATATATATATATATATATATATATTCCGAGATATTTAACAGTAATGGTGATACACGAAAAACAAATCAGTTAACAATGATGGAAAATATGGAATACTTAACTTAAAACTAAGAATTAAGTCAAACGAATTCCACCATTACATTCGTCTCGGAATTCTGCATAGAATCGAATCCGAGTTTTCGAAAATCGGATTCGTATGAGTCAGATATAGCATTTTGAAATTTCAGAAATTAATTAAACTAAACAACTCAAAACCAAAGCCAAAATTCGAATTTCAAACACAGGAAGGCTGGGCGGGAAAAATCCCGCCCAGGGCAGGTCGACCAGGGGGTCGACTATATAGTCGACCTCCCCCCCCCCCCCCCCCCAAGGTCGACACTATAGTCGACCTGGGTGTCGACCTGCTCCACTTTTCCCAGATTCAGTTCTGGGTACACTTTGACGTATTTGGACAAGTTCTGGGGCAAGATTCATACTTTGGCACATATATAAACAACTCTAGGCTCATTATAAACTCCACAACAACTCATGGCGAAGCCATGTCTCTCTCTTCCCCCTCTTGTTATCTTCTTCTGCTTCAAAAAGAGCTTGGAACCTATTCTTCCTTCCTCTCTCTGCAACACCTATTCTATAAAATAAAATGAATGAGATCTAGAACAACACATGAGATAGAAAAGAGATTTAAAGAGAGGATAATGGATCCAAACTGGCAAATTTGTGGCAAAAATAAATTAAAGATGATTCAAAACAGAAACTCAAGCTAAGCAAAAGAGGGAAAGCAATTCTAGAGTTATCTAATCCTTATTTTGAAGATGACAACCATTGTGAGTGGGTTATAATACAACTTTTGTATAAAGTTATTATTTATCGTTCAAACATTCCCCATGTAACATGAAATGAAATTACTATGAAAGATTGGATCTGTAATGTTTCCATACGTTTAATTCTAATTATTATGCCTATGGTTATGTTTCTCCTTTTTATCCTTCCCTTTTTATTGTTATAAGTTAGGCTATCTCGAGCCTAGGTCTATTTCGAAATAAATACGACTGAATGATTATTGTGAACGAAAAAGGGAAATACTTGATTTTGGGAAATGACATAAATTGGAGAGTTATGTTATGAACCACAATGGGTTTGGGTACAATATGACATTAGCAAGGTTTGAATATGAAAACCAATTAGGAAGTATAAGTATGAACGTAATATGAATTGTGGCATAAGATTATCATTATTTAAAGGGTTTGAATATAAATTGGCTTATGAACTTGGAAAATTAGCCTAAGGCACTAGGAAATAAAATGAGGATTGAGATTAGGTAAATTCAATATGTTAATCGTATAATTTAATATGTTAATCATATTCTTAGGGAACTTGGACTTTATTAAAAGTATGAATACCATAGGAAATAAATGAGTTGGGATTAGTAAATTTGAATAAAAGATGGGAAATTGGGTTACATCATATTTTATGAATCAACATGAAATTGGTCTAACTTATGACCACTCGACTAGACTTAAGAATTAATTTGAACTGTATAGCATGAAATTTGGGGGTTTAGGTGAAAATACGAATATAAATGAACCTTTGACATGAGGTTAGACACGATTGTGGTGTAAGACTGCCCGGAACCGCCCGGCGAATCCAGCCGCCACAATTGATGTCTAATGTGAGGGGTCGAAGGAGGGAATTTGAGCGTAACGGTTTATGACACGAGGTTGGACTCAGATTGTGGTGTAAGACTGCCCGGAACCGCCCGGCGCATCCAACAGCCACAAAATGTTAGTCCAATGTGGGTGGTCATACATCGCTATAGCATAGCAAATGAATTAAAGAATACTAACCATAATAAGACATGTGGGTGACATGGGTATGGTTAGAGAATTAAGTGGGTGCAGGTACGTATAGACTTAACTGTAATAAAACATGATATGTATGAACATGTAAGTATAGACTTAACCGTAGTAAGACAAGTGTATGACATGAAAATAATAATGAAAAGGTTTAATCTGAAATAATGATAGAATATGGGGAATGGTTAACAACCTATTAAAAAGTTTGACCAAGAAAAAGGAGGATAATGGGTTAGACTTATCCTAGGGACATGGGGGAATGATGACTTATAAGAGAAGATAAGTTATAAGAACGATAAGGAAAAATATGAAATAACTCATAAGAGAAGATATACACAATTACAAATTAAGAGGCTTGAAAATAAAGTGTAACGGCTGGAAATTTCCGACTCCTCGAGAGTCGGAAATTCCGAGACGTTAGTGAAAGAATTTAGAAGGTGAGAAAGAAAAGATAGAACTAATTGAATAGAAGAAGAAGAACATCAGAATCATCAGAGTAACACGAATCTCACAGCGGAACGAATAACATATAATATATAACATAACTTTGAAGTAAACAGTTATATATACAATAGCACTTTATCAGAGTACAACACTTACAACACAGCGGAAATAACTATAGCTATAGAATCTTGCAGTCTCCTGCTCCAAGCTCTCCATGTATATCTGTAAATCCCGACTACTTGACTGCCCGTACAAATTTAGGCACCCAAGAGTTTAGGGAAAACAACAAAGTAAACTCCGGGTCAGTCATGGGACGGGTATGAGTAAAACAATTTAAAACAATTGAACAGGTATATGATATCTCATAAGACCACGCCGTGAATACGGAACGGGTTTTTCCTTATGAGTATCTAAACAACTTTGACAAGCAATATCATTGTGATATTATAATAATGTCTAAGTACAAATAGGTATCAATCTAGCAGAAACGCTTGCATCTCACGTTCTACATACGTAGTATAAAATCATAAACCGCAGGGCTCTTATCGGAGAATGGATTCCATCAGACAAGGTATGGGAGCACCTTCTGATCAGTGTACTCTAGAGGTGATACACTGCAGGTTCAACAAGAACATCTTGCAACACGGCCACACATGACCGCTCACTCATTTAGCTTGAGTGTCGCGAATATATTGCCACCACGGTTATAGGCCATCAAACCGTCATCCGAAGATACAGAATCAAAAAGAAGTATAAATATGAATATTCACTAGATCGGTGACAATACACCCTGCTTGGGGATGACCCAACTAGCCATGCTGCCTAGCCCAACTTTTGTTACTTCCTGGTGTGAGGCTAGAAGCTACGTTTATCTTCAGAACATCTGATCACCATTCACTTTGAATGTCACATCGTCATACCCGCCAAATCACAAATTGACTTATCAAAAAATAACACGGGTGTACAGCTAAGAGAAACGAATTCCTCCGCCACCAAACGTGAATACGTTTGAACAGATCAACTTACGCGATCCATTGGATATACTCTGTCAGACCTTCTTCCATATACGTTGTCCTGGGACTGGACAAACCGAAGGCACTATTCAGTATATCCATCTTAGTCACTGTTATCTAAGACTTATACAACAGCCCTTGCACTTTACTCCGTCTTCAATTATCTTTGGCATAAATGATTCGCAACGCTTATGCCAATACAGAGTGGTTCTTTGGATAATAATCCAACCGGTCTCTCCATATTAACAACGTTAAAATGGTCAAAACTTCGATAGTCTGTGAGTTAACTATCAAAGAAAAACAAGTGTGCAAACAACGATATTATTTCCAGATGGAAATTATATCGAACAAACCTCTTTTAACATATATCTCTTTGGTTCATTTCCCATCTCCTACTTCCCTATATTCGACATTTGCTATTTTCTAATGTTTAGAAAATATATTTATTAATACTGGAAAACATTTCCATTCCTTGTTTTCTATATTAGAAAACAATTTTTGTTCTTCTTTGGAAAACATTTCCATAACTTATTTTCACATCACTATTATTTCGCAACTATTAGTCCCTAACTGTAACTAGTATGAGAACAATTCTCTAAGTATCAATCCGGAAGGTCGAAACCAACATCAGATCGTCACTTAGAAAACCGTTCAACTTACCCTCTCCAGTCAGTTTCTAAATTTGCTTAACTCTATTGATTAACCCTATTCACTTAACTTCTGTCGAATAAACTATATTCGATATCTCCTCCAACACTATTCGAATAAACTATATTCGATTAACTTCTCTAACTCTATTCGAATAAATTATATTCGATTAACTCTTTTAACTTTACTCGAATAAACTATATTCGATAAACACTTTCTTTCGAATAACTATATTCGATTAACTCTTCGACTAACTCCTTTGGATTAACTAACTTCGAATAACTCCTTTGGATTAACTCTTCGACTAACTCCTTCGGATTAACTAACTTCGAATAACTCCTTTGGATTAACTAACTCCGAATAACTCTTTTGGATTAACTCTTCGACTAACTCCTTCGGATTAACTCCTTTGGATTAACTAACTTCGAATAACTCCTTTGGATTAACTCTTCGACTAACTCCTTCGGATTAACTCTTCGACTAACTCCTTTGGATTAACTAACTTCGAATAACTCCTTTGGATTAACTCTTCGACTAACTCCTTCGGATTAACTAACTTCGAATAACTCCTTTGGATTAACTAACTCCGAATAACTCCTTTGGATTAACTCTTCGACTAACTCCTTCGGATTAACTCTTCGACTAACTCCTTTGGATTAACTAACTTCGAATAACTCCTTTGGATTAACTCTTCGACTAACTCCTTCGGATTAACTCTTCGATTAACTCCTTTGGATTAACTAACTTCGAATAACCCCTTTGGATTAACTCTTCGACTAACTCCTTCGGATTAACTCTTCGACTAACTCCTTCGGATTAACTCTTCGAATAACTCCTTTGGATTAAGTAACTTCGAATAACTCCTTTGGATTAACTCTTCGACTAACTCCTTCGGAATAACTAACTTCGAATAACTCCTTTGGATTAACTAACTTCGAATAACTCCTTTGGATTAACTCTTCGACTAACTCATTCGGATTAACTCTTCGACTAACTCCTTCGGATTAACTCTTCGAATAACTCCTTTGGATTAAGTAACTTCGAATAACCAATATTCGATAACTCCCCTTTGAATAAACTATATTCGATAACTCTTCTCAAATGAATAGCATTTGATTTCTCCACTCGAATAAACTATATTCGATTACTCTTCTCTCGAATACACTATATTCGATAACTCTACTTCGGATAAGTGATATTCGACAACTCTACTCGATTAACTCTACTTGGATAACTCTAACTGATCAACTCTAACTGGTCAACTCTAACTGGTCAACTCTAACTGGTCGACTCAACTGGTTAACTCAACTGGTTAACTCTAACATATTAACTCTAACTGGTTAACTCTAACTGGTCAACTCAACTGGTTTAACCTAACTGGTTAACTCGTCTTGATTAACTGAACAAATCCACTTAGTTTAACTTAGCTAATTCACGTTGATTAACTCTAACCGATTTACTTAGTTTAACTCAACTAATTCACTTCGATTAACCACTTAGTTAACTTAACTAATTTACTTCGATTAACCACTTAGTTTAACTTAACTAATTCACATCGATTAATCACTTAGTTTAATTTAACTAGTTCACTTTGATTAATCACTTAGTCTAACTTAACTAATTCACTTTGATTAACTTAACCAATTTACTTTGTTTACTCGACTAACTTGCTTTGGTTAACCTAACCAATTACTTTGTTTAACTCGACTAACTTGCTTTGGTTAACCTAACCAATTACTTTGTTTAACTCGACTAACTTTCTTTTGTTAACCTAACCAATTACTTTGTTTAACTCGACTAACTCGATCAACTTAGGTTGATCAATCATTTAACTTGGTTTAAATAACTCATTTGGCAAATCTGGTTTTAACTAACTCATTTATTTATTCTAAATAAATGATTCCCTTTGTAAATATTTCATTTCTAATGTGAATAACCCCTTTTGTGAATTTCGTATTCAATTTCTAATTGAATATCTCCTTTTATCTTATTCAATTCTGGGTGAACGACTCCCCCTATAATATCTTATCCAAGTTCTAATGAATAATCTGGTTTAAATATCTTATTCAAGTTCAAATGAATAATCTGGTTTAATATCTTATTCAAGTTCTAATGAATAAGTCTGGTTTAATATCTTGTTCAAAATCTAATTGAATAGGTCCTTTATAAATTATTCCATTCATAAAGATTTCTATTTATAAATATTTTTTTTTTATAAATATTCTGTTTCCACATTCCGGTATGTTACGGTGTTCTAACTTATCAAGTTTCGATGTCCAATATCATCCGTACACACAAAATCAGCAACAGGTTATAAATCACATCATATATTAAAATATATGAAAAACAATAGAATAACTGTTGAGGAATCCAGTCGGATTCCTCCGACCTGTCTTCCCTGCATCCAAAGATATTACACAATAATATCGATATCACTTTCAGGTTCCAGATGATATATTCTGATAAACAGAATCAATACAGACATTTAACTAACTAACTAGCAGTTCAATCAAACGTCAACACACAGTCAAACAGACAATAATTAACAGTTCTAAGAATACAACGTGAAAATAAAACTATTTAGAGTTTGTGAGATTTACTCACATTTGGACGATCATCGTCAATGACGATAACCATCGCTTGATTCAGACAATTTAATTTGCTATAAATTGTGACGGACTCCAATTGACTCGCGGTCAGTCTCATTTTGTTGCTCCCGTCCATACGATCCCAACGCAACTTACGGTTCGCGAATCCGACCTCGTATGAGCAAGTTACGAATTTATAAAGTTGGTACACTATTTAAATTAAATAAATTTAAAACCTTTTTCTACAATTGGGCTTTACCTCCCATACTCAGCCCAATAACCCCTTTTAAAGCCCGACCGTATATGCTTCTCCCCCAAAAGCTTCACACCGAATTCCTTCAGTAAACCACTCCTCCTAATTCCCTTTGACCAAGCCCTTTGACCATCGATTTCAAATCCATCCTCCCGCCGAACTTCACCATGATTTCACCAATCTCCTTCTCGTTCTGACCTCAACACCCTCGCACCAATTCCCTCAAACTCGACGCTCACCGTCGCATCCCGTCGACAGCAGAAACCGCCTAACCCAGAAATCACACATCTCAATTAACACTCGAACTTCACTAGAAATTCACCACAGGAGCTGCTTCTTGCCACGAGTTCGAATATACATTCGAATCTAAATATAAATGCACCAAAATCCCGAAATGTTGAACCCTAAATCACGCTGGAAGCAACTCGGGTTCCCAAGCTGACGTCGAACTCAGCAAGGTGTACATCAGATTGAAGAGCTTCGTGAACTGATTACAAATATCAACCTTTCCAGATTTATTGATTTGTATTTGATTTTTACTTTGGATTTTCTTTGTTCAACCTTTGCTGTGTTCGTCCAAATTTGGGTTATATAGGTTGTGTTCAGGTAGGTAGCACTTATGGTTGAGGATGAATGATGCGTGGCCTGTTTGTGATCATAGAAAATGAGGGGAGATATTTTCGAATTTATTTTATATTTTATTTTCGCCAATCTCTCCTTGTATCTGGCTTCTAAAAATCCCTGCGACTACGTACGATACCCAAAAATCACCAAACTGGACATGCAGGTAGAGTTTGACATTACGGTCCCAACGAAACTGGTTTCGTTGAATTCTGACTCCATATGCTCACACAGCGTATTTTTAACTGTCGAAAAACTGACTGTTTCTCACTCTAAAAATCCGTACCGCCACATAGTGACTCTAAAAATCACGAAACATGACCTTTAACAATAATTTGACATTGTAGATCCAACAAAACTGGTTTCGTCGAATTCCGACTTCGTTTGCAAAAGTGGCTATTTTTCAAAGCTCTAAATAGCCTATTTAAATATATAAATATATTTAAATATGATTAAATTAAATATTTAAAATTAATTATTGTCGTCTGTATTCACAGTGTAATGCCGTTCAGCTCTAGACTATTCCTGTATGTATTTCCAACTCGATATTACATTGTCAGAGTTATATCGACGGTCGATTTCTATTTAAATCCTTATATAAATATAATTAAATCGTTATGGTCAGGGCGCTGCATTTCTAATAATTTGATTTGGACGTAACTCAAAATCTACACGACGAAATCCCGATCTCTCTCTTCCACTAGAAAGATATACCCCACCAGCTCCACACGTATCTTGTTTCACAGCAATCCGATTTAAAACGAACCCTGTATACTCAGTTGAAGTCTAAATCGCCAAATAGCGAACTGCCGCGTCGTTACGCGCTCTATTTTAATTATAATATAATTATACATTCAAACTGCCGTCGATTGAATATATTCGACAATATAATTCAACTCTAAGCTAAACAAAAATCTCGGGGATGACCCCGTCTATATTATCTCGTCAATTTACTATTTCTGGTTATCCCTAAATTAAATATATTATTTAATTATTTAATTAAATTAAATATTCCAAGTTATTTAATTAAACGACGATTTAATCCCCTACCTCATGATATATATAATTAAATAAATTAATTATACCTCTGGAAAATCGCGTCGTTACAGACTTCCCCACTTAAAATAATTTCGTCCTCGAAATTGCTAAGTTAGAGGATGACCCTATATATTGGAACACCTAAGATTGGTTTACCCCTTATTTCTGATTTCGATTGAACAAATTGATATCAACTAAAATATTTACCCTTCCGACTAACTAAAATTTTCAAAAATTCTGAAAATTTTCTAACACTTTAAATTTTCGGAAAATTTCGCCATAACCTCCTTTGTACAGCCCTATCGGTAAAACCACAACTCGCCTCTCTAGGCCTTCTCCAACCCAAAAGAAAATCAAACAGCCAAGCGGCTTGCCAATTCGGCTCATAAATCTTATGCTTATATCAAAAATAAACTTGTACCTTTTTGTCGGTCGTATCATTATATCCCTACCCTCTGTTATCAACCCGGCATATACAAATGCCATCCCAATCAACTCCAACCAATTTATTCTTAACACAACCATTCGCTTATTCAGGCCGAATTCAATTTCAAACTCGAGTTTCAAATTCCAAACTCTCAACTAATCGTTTCGAATCCAAAACCATATTATTCTCAAATCACTTCCAATTTTTCTTAACCTATCATCTCAAGTTAAATTCTGGTTTATTATTTACTTTTACCATCCCATTCGAATTAACTTCACAAGTTAAATTTTAATTTCTAGAACTTAAATTCCTGGGTAAATTTCAAATCAAATTCGAAATCATACTGCCAATTCAAAGCCTTTGAATTTTCTAAACAACTTGTTTCCTCAAAACCATTCAAAATAAAATCTTTGGTAGTAATCCACCACTTTAGAACTCGAAAATCACACCGACGATGTATCGATCCATCCTCGGAATTATTTTCCAGTCATCTAGGTGAGTTAGATACTATATTTATTTCTAATTGAAAAACATTTTCAAAACCTCCCAGGAACTTAAAATTTTCTTATTTTAATTCCAATTCTGATTTAACTTCAGATTTACTTTTATTTCATATACTTCCCTTATATGAATTCTGATTAGTTATATATAGCCATTTCACATGTTATAATCTTACTCGATTATAATAACAACCAACACTACCAATATATTATATCAAAATATATTCGGGTAAAATTATTTCTTTTACCCTCCTTTCAAAACATACCGTGTCGGTCCATCGTATTCGAGTGTTTAGTAACCCCTATCGATACAGTGGATCAAACTGATCAACCAGAATTCACAAACTACTCAACCAATGAGTCTCCATAATATAAAATCACTTTATATTAAATAACAAATACGCACTCGTATATATACACTCAATCTCAGTCTAGGGTATTACTAACCCTATCTCTACCGAGTCACGCCACAGAGCCAAGTAATTCTTAACTTAAGCTCTGATACCAACTGTAACGGCTGGAAATTTCCGACTCCTCGAGAGTCGGAAATTCCGAGACGTTAGTGAAAGAATTTAGAAGGTGAGACAGAAAAGATAGAACTAATTGAATAGAAGAAGAAGAACATCAGAATCATCAGAGTAACACGAATCTCACAGCGGAACGAATAACATATAATATATAACATAACTTTGAAGTAAACAGTTATATATACAATAGCACTTTATCAGAGTACAACACTTACAACACAGCGGAAATAACTATAGCTATAGAATCTTGCAGTCTCCTGCTCCAAGCTCTCCATGTATATCTGTAAATCCCGACTACTTGACTGCCCGTACAAATTTAGGCACCCAAGAGTTTAGGGAAAACAACAAAGTAAACTCCGGGTCAGTCATGGGACTGGTATGAGTAAAACAATTTAAAACAAATTAACAGGTATATGATATCTCATAAGACCACGCCGTGAATACGGAACGGGTTTTTCCTTATGAGTATCTAAACAACTTTGACAAGAAATATCATTGTGATATTATAATAATGTCTAAGTACAAATAGGTATCAATCTAGCAGAAACGCTTGCATCTCACGTTCTACATACGTAGTATAAAATCATAAACCGTAGGGCTCTTATCGGAGAATGGATTCCATCAGACAAGGTATGGGAGCACCTTCTGATCAGTGTACTCTATAGGTGATACACTGCAGGTTCAACAAGAACATCTTGCAACCCGGCCACACATGACCGCTCACTCATTTAGCTTGAGTGTCGCGAATATATTGCCACCACGGTTATAGGCCATCAAACCGTCATCCGAAGATACAGAATCAAAAAGAAGTATAAATATGAATATTCACTAGATCGGTGACAATACACCCTGCTTGGGGATGACCCAACTAGCCATGCTGCCTAGCCCAACTTTTGTTACTTCCTGGTGTGAGGCTAGAAGCTACGTTTATCTTCAGAACATCTGATCACCATTCACTTTGAATGTCACATCGTCATACCCGCCAAATCACAAATTGACTTATCAAAAAATAACACGGGTATACAGCTAAGAGAAACGAATTCCTCCGCCACCAAACGTGAATACGTTTGAACAGATCAACTTACGCGATCCATTGGATATACTCTGTCAGACCTTCTTCCATATACGTTGTCCTGGGACTGGACAAACCGAAGGCACTATTCAGTATATCCATCTTAGTCACTGTTATCTAAGACTTATACAACAGCCCTTGCACTTTACTCCGTCTTCAATTATCTTTGGCATAAATGATTCGCAACGCTTATGCCAATACAGAGTGGTTCTTTGGATAATAATCCAACCGGTCTCTCCATATTAACAACGTTAAAATGGTCAAAACTTCGATAGTCTGTGAGTTAACTATCAAAGAAAAACAAGTGTGCAAACAACGATATTATTTCCAGATGGAAATTATATCGAACAAACCTCTTTTAACATATATCTCTTTGGTTCATTTCACATCTCCTATTTCCCTATATTCGACATTTGCTATTTTCTAATGTTTAGAAAATATATTTATTAATACTGGAAAACATTTCCATTCCTTGTTTTCTATATTAGAAAACAATTTTTGTTCTTCTTTGGAAAAAATTTCCATAACTTATTTTCACATCACTATTATTTCGCAACTATCAGTCCCTAACTGTAACTAGTATGAGAACAATTCTCTAAGTATCAATCCGGAAGGTCGAAACCAACATCAGATCGTCACTTAGAAAACCGTTCAACTTACCCTCTCCAGTCAGTTTCTAAATTTTCTTAACTCTATTGATTAACCCTATTCACTTAACTTCTATCGAATAAACTATATTCGATATCTCCTCCAACACTATTCGAATAAACTATATTCGATTAATTTCTCTAACTCTATTCGAATAAATTATATTCGATTAACTCTTTTAACTTTACTCGAATAAACTATATTCGATTAACACTTTCTTTCGAATAACTATATTCGATTAACTCTTCGACTAACTCCTTTGGATTAACTAACTTCGAATAACTCCTTTGGATTAACTCTTCGACTAACTCCTTCGGATTAACTAACTTCGAATAACTCCTTTGGATTAACTAACTCCGAATAACTCTTTTGGATTAACTCTTCGACTAACTCCTTCGGATTAACTCTTCGATTAACTCCTTTGGATTAACTAACTTCGAATAACTCCTTTGGATTAACTCTTCGACTAACTCCTTCGGATTAACTCTTCGACTAACTCCTTTGGATTAACAAACTTCGAATAACTCCTTTGGATTAACTCTTCGACTAACTCCTTCGGATTAACTAACTTCGAATAACTCCTTTGGATTAACTAACTCCGAATAACTCCTTTGGATTAACTCTTCGACTAACTCCTTCGGATTAACTCTTCGACTAACTCCTTTGGATTAACTAACTTCGAATAACTCCTTTGGATTAACTCTTCGACTAACTCCTTCGGATTAACTCTTCGATTAACTCCTTTGGATTAACTAACTTCGAATAACCCCTTTGGATTAACTCTTCGACTAACTCCTTTGGATTAACTCTTCGACTAACTCCTTCGGATTAACTCTTCGAATAACTCCTTTGGATTAAGTAACTTCGAATAACTCCTTTGGATTAACTCTTCGACTAACTCCTTCGGAATAACTAACTTCGAATAACTCCTTTGGATTAACTAACTTCGAATAACTCCTTTGGATTAACTCTTCGACTAACTCCTTCGGATTAACTCTTCGACTAACTCCTTCGGATTAACTCTTCGAATAACTCCTTTGGATTAAGTAACTTCGAATAACCAATATTCGATAACTCCCCTTCGAATAAACTATATTCGATAACTCTTCTCAAATGAATAACATTTGATTTCTCCACTCGAATAAACTATATTCGATTACTCTTCTCTCGAATACACTATATTCGATAACTCTACTTCGGATAAGTGATATTCGACAACTCTACTCGATTAACTCTACTTGGATAACTCTAACTGATCAACTCTAACTGGTCAACTCTAACTGGTCAACTCTAACTGGTCAACTCTAACTGGTCGACTCAACTGGTTGACTCAACTGGTTAACTCTAACATATTAACTCTAACTGGTTAACTCTAACTGGTCAACTCAACTGGTTTAACCTAACTGGTTAACTCGTCTTGATTAACTGAACAAATCCACTTAGTTTAACTTAGCTAATTCACGTTGATTAACTCTAACCGATTTACTTAGTTTAACTCAACTAATTCACTTCGATTAACCACTTAGTTAACTTAACTAATTTACTTCGATTAACCACTTAGTTTAACTTAACTAATTCACATCGATTAATCACTTAGTTTAATTTAACTAGTTCACTTTGATTAATCACTTAGTCTTACTTAACTAATTCACTTTGATTAACTTAACCAATTTACTTTGTTTACTTGACTAACTTGCTTTGGTTAACCTAACCAATTACTTTGTTTAACTCGACTAACTTGCTTTGGTTAACCTAACCAATTACTTTGTTTAACTCGACTAACTTTCTTTTGTTAACCTAACCAATTACTTTGTTTAACTCGACTAACTCGATCAACTTAGTTCGATCAATCATTTAACTTGGTTTAAATAACTCATTTGGCAAATCTTGTTTTAACTAACTCATTTATTTATTCTAATTAAATGATTCCCTTTGTAAATATTTCATTTCTAATGTGAATAACCCCTTTTGTGAATTTCGTATTCAATTTCTAATTGAATATATCCTTTTATCTTATTCAATTCGGGGTGAACGACTCCCCCTATAATATCTTATCCAAGTTCTAATGAATAATCTGGTTTAAATATCTTATTCAAGTTCAAATGAATAATCTGGTTTAATATCTTATTCAAGTTCTAATGAATAAGTCTGGTTTAATATCTTGTTCAAAATCTAATTGAATAGGTCCTTTATAAATTATTCCATTCATAAAGATTTCTATTTATAAATATTTTTTTTTTATAAATATTCTGTTTCCACATTCCGGTATGTTACGGTGTTCTAACTTATCAAGTTTCGATGTCCAATATCATCCGTACACACAAAATCAGCAACAGGTTATAAATCACATCATATATTAAAATATATGAAAAACAATAGAATAACTGTTGAGGAATCCAGTCGGATTCCTCCGACCTGTCTTCCCTGCATCCACAGATATTACACAATAATATCGATATCACTTTCAGGTTCCAGATGATATATTCTGATAAACAGAATCAATACAGACATTTAACTAACTAACTTGCAGTTCAATCAAACAGTCAACACACAGTCAAACAGACAATAATTAACAGTTCTAAGAATACAACGTGAAAATAAAACTATTTAGAGTTTGTGAGATTTACTCACATTTGGACGATCATCGTCAATGACGATAACCATCGCTTGATTCAGACAATTTAATTTGCTATAAATTGTGACGGACTCCAATTGACTCGCGGTCAGTCTCATTTTGTTGCTCCCGTCCATACGATCCCAACGCAACTTACGGTTCGCGAATCCGACCTCGTATGAGCAAGTTACGAATTTATAAAGTTGGTACACTATTTAAATTAAATAAATTTAAAACCTTTTTCTACAATTGGGCTTTACCTCCCATACTCAGCCCAATAACCCCTTTTAAAGCCCGACCGTATATGCTTCTCCCCCAAAAGCTTCACACCGAATTCCTTCAGTAATCCACTCCTCCTAATTCCCTTTGACCAAGCCCTTTGACCATCGATTTCAAATCCATCCTCCCGCCGAACTTCACCATGATTTCACCAATCTCCTTCTCGTTCTGACCTCAACACCCTCGCACCAATTCCCTCAAACTCGACGCTCACCGTCGCATCCCGTCGACAGCAGAAACCGCCCAACCCAGAAATCACACATCTCAATTAACACTCGAACTTCACTAGAAATTCACCACAGGAGCTGCTTCTTGCCACGAGTTCGAATATACATTCGAATCTAAATATAAATGCTCCAAAATCCTGAAATGTTGAACCCTAAATCACGCTGGAAGCAACTCGGGTTCCCAAGCTGACGTCGAACTCAGCAAGGTGTACATCAGATTGAAGAGCTTCGTGAACTGATTACAAATATCAACCTTTCCAGATTTATTGATTTGTATTTGATTTTTACTTTGGATTTTCTTTGTTCAACCTTTGCTGTGTTCGTCCAAATTTGGGTTATATAGGTTGTGTTCAGGTAGGTAGCACTTATGGTTGAGGATGAATGATGCGTGGCCTGTTTGTGATCATAGAAAATGAGGGGAGATATTTTCGAATTTATTTTATATTTTATTTTCGCCAATCTCTCCTTGTATCTGGCTTCTAAAAATCCCTGCGACTACGTACGATACCCAAAAATCACCAAACTGGACATGCAGGTAGAGTTTGACATTACGGTCCCAACGAAACTGGTTTCGTTGAATTCTGACTCCATATGCTCACACAGCGTATTTTTAACTGTCGAAAAACTGACTGTTTCTCACTCTAAAAATCCGTACCGCCACATAGTGACTCTAAAAATCACGAAACTCGACCTTTAACAATAATTTGACATTGCGGATCCAACAAAACTGGTTTCGTCGAATTCCGACTTCGTTTGCAAAAGTGGCTATTTTTCAAAGCTCTATATAGCCTATTTAAATATATAAATATATTTAAATATGATTAAATTAAATATTTAAAATTAATTATTGTCGTCTGTATTCACAGTGTAATGCCGTTCAGCTCTAGACTATTCCTGTATGTATTTCCAACTCGATATTACATTGTCAGAGTTATATCGACGGTCGATTTCTATTTAAATCCTTATATAAATATAATTAAATCGTTATGGTCAGGGCGCTGCATTTCTAATAATTTGATTTGGACGTAACTCAAAATCTACACGACGAAATCCCGATCTCTCTCTTCCACTAGAAAGATATACCCCACCAGCTCCACACGTATCTTGTTTCACAGCAATCCGATTTAAAACGAACCCTGTATACTCAGTTGAAGTCTAAATCGCCAAATAGCGAACTGCAGCGTCGTTACGTGCTCTATTTTAATTATAATATAATTATACATTCAAACTGCCGTCGATTGAATATATTCGACAATATAATTCAACTCTAAGCTGAACAAAAATCTCGGGGATGACCCCGTCTATATTATATCGTCAATTTACTATTTCTGGTTATCCCTAAATTAAATATATTATTTAATTATTTAATTAAATTAAATATTCCAAGTTATTTAATTAAACGACGATTTAATCCCCTACCTCACGATATATATAATTAAATAAATTAATTATACCTCTGGAAAATCGCGTCGTTACATAAAGAAGGAGCAAATTTTAATCATATATGTTGGTTGGGTAGAATGATTCCTGGAGTATCAGTCTGATGTTGATTTCGGTCTTCGGGGCTGGTATTTAGGGGATTGCTCTCCTAATCGGTATATATGTGGGATAAGGCATACTTAACCATGAATAAATATAACATGTTGTTGTGGCCCACAATGAGGATAATTTATGAAATTGATAAATGACATGTTATAAGGCTTGTTAATGGACTTAAGTGAGTTAAGTATAAACAAATAAGCCAAGGAGACTTGGAAAACCTGAAAAATTAAACCGAATAACCAAGTTAAAGGTGGAAACTGATAAGCGCAAAATAAATGGTTAGACGTAGGTCTAATGACATATAAAACTAAGGCGCTTGGGGACAGCCCGTACGTTGTAGGATGAATAACCACAAGAGGTAGATCATCACGGTGTCCTAAGGCACGGGAAGGTGCGAACGTTCGTCCGAGTAAAAGAGGAAGGCTCCAACGAATTGGGTTACAAAAGCCCGAGGCTTCGAGGGGACGTGAGGGTACTCTTGGTATCCCTCTGTGAGGCTGCAGATGATCCTCCTGGGCTCACAGAGGTTAAGGTCTACGTTAGAAGAACCAAGGGTATGCCTTGGTTGCAAAGTTATGGCAACCTAAAGACTAGGATGGACCAGCATGATTCGGCGAGAAAACGATAGCTCTGTGATAGCAACTCATCATCTACCATCCATCTTGAGTCAGTCGAGTTACGTGAAGCGGAAAGCCGGAGAACTCCAAAAGACCATATACTTGTTATCTAGTTATGGGTGAGGATGGCCATAGGTTAGTGGGGGCATAGGGGGCCTGCGTATAGTTCTCATTTTTTCAAGATGTGCCTTTCATTAGTTGAGGGAGGGGTCGAGTGGGACCATAGCCACTGGAATAAAAGATACCATAGCATCTGCAACAGCAGATATCTGAAAACTCCCGACCGAGTTCTGTATTTCTTGATTTGCCTAACACGGACTCGGGGAGCACATATAGAGTACATATGCATCTAGTCATCGAAAACGGTTCACGATACTTACACGGGGAAGGTCTAGGAACATATATCGCTCTGGGTAGTGTGTCCTAGACTAGGGGGTGTATTTTGTTAGGTAGCATAATGCCTAGTAGTCCTAGTTGGCATAAGCCCTAATCGAATTAAGGAAACGTGGCAGTCCAACAATGACGGAAATGATGACACTACGCTAATATAGTATGTAGTTACGTAACAAAGTCTGTACGGTGAATGGAAAGGGACTGTACACATATGTGGGAAAGAAAATACGAGTAGGGGGTATCCACATATATGAGACATTAGGTTAATATGCTAGTACGTGAAATTGAACGACACACGTTTAGCCTTGAGTGCTAATGATGAGATTAACCTAATAACTAAGAAAATATACGGAACGGTATATGTAGGGTTATACAGAAGTTTATTATAAGTTCACTCACACAGAACTTATGTTCTGACCCCCTCCTCATTACATACTTCCAGGTTAGGTTCATGACAGAGATGGTATAGCTTTGGATACTGGTTTAGCAGTATTGTTAATAAGGTAAAAGCTATGTTTTGACTATATTATATTTTAATCCTTCCGCTGTGAGATTCTCATAAGTTATGACATACTTTCTTTATCTCTGTCCTTTTCTGCAGGATACCAGAGCACCCATCTCGGGTCTTGATGGACTGGATTCTAAAAGATTTCGGTCTGTCGAAATCCGGGTTGTCACATCTAGTATCAGAGCTTCAGTTTAGTTTTCCTTGGGAAAAATTATGAGTGAACGTATTTGTATTTTTGAAATATATATATATATATATATATATATATACACACATATAAATAGACTTAGATTAGTGTAGAGCCCGCCCAAGAAATAAATTTGAAAAAAAAAAGAGAATGGAGGATTTGCCCCCGTACACTGAAAGTGGAGTTTAAGGAAAAAAAATTGAATTTTTAAGAGAAATTTTAAAAAGTGTACAAAAATATGGACATTTAAGATTTCATGTTCCGCGTAAGTTTATATTTCATGGAATCGGAACCGACATATGGAATGAATAAACGGTCGCCAGTATACACGTCAAGTTTTGAACCGACAGTGCAACGCAAGAATGGAGGTGGACCACTGCAAAGGAAGACAAAGAGACGCAGCACGAAAAAAAAAATTAGGGTGCAGGTCGACACTATAGTCATCCTCCCCGGGGCAGGTCGACTATAGTGTCGACCCCCCCCCCCCCCCCCCCGTAAAAAAATAAAAATAAAATAAGTGCTGAAGGCGGCCTTCAGCACAAATTATTTTGTGCGTCCTCTTCCTTCCAGCAAGCTCCAAAACCCATCCCACTTCAACTTCCTCCACCTCCCACATCTTCATTTCTCCACTATTTCTTATAAAATTATTCTTAAATCAAAGCTAGAGCCATCTTCTATCCAGATCTATAATTATCCCCTCTCAATTTGGACTAAATCGCCATGGCGGACTTACCTTCTCTTCTTGGGCTTTACCCTCAACTTACACCACAAGAGATAGCTTGGTGTGACACGCAACAAGAGATAGTCGAGCGATACGTGAAGACTACCAATTTGAAGTTATTGCTAGGTCGTCCCGTGAGGTTTGGAGATTTTAATAACACCCCCGTACAAGGGCTATTTGAAGAAGCCGGTTTGATTTCTATTTTGGATATACACACTGTCGAGAGAAGAGGCTTCAAGCGTTTGGTAAGACTTTTCGACGCTCATTTAGATGTTGGTACAGATAATGAAGGTCTAGTAACCTATAGCTCATATGTTAAGGGTACACATATATATTTTAATGAGGTCCATTTTGGAAATATGTTAAATATCTGTGGTACGAGACTTGATATAGCGGATCTTGAGATGGAGGACATAATTGTATGGCGTAGGATTTTTCTGAATGAGTTTGAGAGACAATGGGATGGTATGCATCTACGCCCACTCGCTAGATTTGTTATCAGGATATTACAGTATAATCTTGTGGGGCAGAACGGTGGGTTCGATAGGATTCCATCCACCGTTAAGAGGGCTACTTATGCTGTTTTTGGGGGCATACAGGTAAACTGGGCGCGCGTTATTTTACGACATTACGATGCCACTAGGGAAGTGAGACAGTCCAGTAATTGTTTTGGAAATTTGTGGACTTCGGTTTTTACACAATATGGCATGAACCTACACAACGAGGATTTTGTGACTCTTTCTTCTCACCCCTCTAGTACTATCAACGTGGCTACACTAACAAGAATGGGTATACATTTATTTGACTTACTAGAACGGCAGCCAATGGAGCATGATGAGGAAGGTGAGGAGGAGGAGGGGTATGAGGGCGAGCCACACGACGATCATGATCGTCAGGCCGGACACGATACGGACCCCCAGTATATGCCACAGACGGGGTCTGATTCACCACAGGCGGGGCATGCTTGGGGAGCTGCTTGGACCTCCCAAGCTCCGGGACAGGGGACTTCCGATACATCTGCATGGGATCCATAGCCTGCTAGAGATCCAGATTGGAGGACCGAGTTGAGATATGTCTCGCAGCAGCAGGCTCGTATAGTTAGGGGCCACCATGACATTTCGAGGACCCAGCAGGAGATGCTACAGACACAGGTTGGGCTAGCTGAGACTCAGAGGCAGATGATTCAAGATATGGGCACCTCTTATGATTAGTTGGGAGCTGAACTACAGGGTCTGCAGTTAGAGGTTAGGCAGGGGAATCGACAGCAGGGACAGAAGCTTGATAGCATAGAGGAGCTCATTCGTAGTTACTTTCGTTAGACTTGTCCTCTATTTTTAGTCGTAGCGTAGTAATTCTTTCCGTAATGTTTGACTGTTTTCTTTGTTTAGTTGAAATGATGTACTGGAGACTATTTAAATATATTTTACGAGTTGCTTAAATCTGTTGTAATCATATAACCTTGGAAATATTACGTCATTATAAGAATAACAATAAGCGAACAAAGAAAACGAGGAATGGAAAACATGGAAAAATACGGATGTATAAAATTTGGAAAATTAGATTTTTCTGAATTTAAAGATGGATGATAGGGTTTTGGACGCGGCAATTGGATGAACTGCACTCTTATGGGTGTGGGAAAATTTGGATGATTTTTTTTTAAAGTTTTTCAAAAATATAGCATTCATATAGAACTGCAAGTATAATTAGGATGTGAACATCATATTTTGAAAAAGGTTTTTCTTTAAAAGATTGCATGCATTTAGGTGGTACCAAAAGTAGGCATACATACGTTTATTTATGAAGTGTAATTCACTTTGCACATGTGCACATGGATGCAACTATTGGATGAACACTTTTTGGATGGCTGTGAGGGGTTATTAATTTTACTCTTATTGAATTTCAGGGACGAAATTCCTTAAGGGTGGGAGAATGTAACACCCCGCATATATATATATATATATTCCGAGATATTTAACAGTAATGGTGATACACGAAAAACAAATCAGTTAACAATGATAGAAAATATGGAATACTTAACTTAAAACTAAGAATTAAGTCAAACGAATTCCACCATTACATTCGTCTCGGAATTCTGCATAGAATCGAGTCCGAGTTTTCGAAAATCAGATTCCGTATGAGTCAGATATAGCGTTTTGAAATTTCAGAAATTAATTAAACTAAACAACTCAAAAACCAAAGCCAAAATTCGAATTTCAAACACAGGAAGGCTGGGAGGGAAATCCCACCCAGGGCAGGTCGACCAGGGGGTCGACTACATAGTCGCCTCCCCCCCCCCCCCCAGGTCGACAGTATAGTCGACCTGGGTGTCGACCTGCTCCACTTTTCCCAGATTCAGTTCTGGGTACACTTTGACGTATTTGGACTAGTTCTGGGGCAAGATTCATACTTTGGCACCTATATAAACAACTCTAGGCTCATTATAAACTCCACAACAACTCATGGCGAAGCCATGTCTCTCTCTTCCCCCTCTTGTTATCTTCTTCTACTTCAAAAAGAGCTTGGAACCTATTCTTCCTTCCTCTCTCTACAACACCTATTCTATAAATTAAAATGAATAAGATCTAGAACAACACATGAGATAGAAAAGAGATTTAAAGAGAGGATAATGGATCCAGACTGGAAAATTTGTGGCAAAAATAAATTAAAGATGATTCAAAAAAGAAACTCAAGCTAAGCAAAAGAAGGAAAGCAATTCTAGAGTTATCTAATCCTTATTTTGAAGATGACAACCAATGTGAGTGGGTTATAATACAACTTTTGTATAAAGTTATTATTTATCGTTCAAACATTCCCCATGTAACATGAAATGAAATTATTATGAAAGATTGGATCTGTAATGTTTCCATACGTTTAATTCTAATTATTATGCCTATGGTTATGTTTCTCCTTTTTATCCTTCCCTTTTAATTGTTATAAGTTAGGCTATCTCGAGCCTAGGTCTATTTCGAAATAAATACAACTGAATGATTATTGTGAACGAAAAGGGAAATACTTGATTTTGGGAAATGACATAAATTGGAGAGTTATGTTATGAACCACAACGGGTTTGGGTACAATATGACATTAGCAAGGTTTGAATATGAAAACCAATTGGAAAGTATAAGTATGAACGTAATATGAATTGTGGCATAAGATTA
The DNA here is from genome assembly GCA_030737875.1 of Allium sativum. NCBI lineage: Eukaryota > Viridiplantae > Streptophyta > Magnoliopsida > Asparagales > Amaryllidaceae > Allium > Allium sativum. The sequence goes on from CM060913.1 coordinate 207,493,936, forward strand.
TCATTATTTAAAGGGTTTGAATATAAATTGGCTTATGAACTTGCAAAATTAGCCTAAGGCACTAGGAAATAAAATGAGGATTGAGATTAGGTAAATTTAATATGTTAATCATATAACTTAATATGTTAATCATATAACTTAATATGTTAATCATATTCTTAGGGAACTTGGACTTTATTAAAAGTATGAATACCATAGGAAATAAATGAGTTGGGATTAGTAAATTAGAATAAAATATGGGAAATTGGGTTACATCATATTTTATGAATCAACATGAAATTGGTCTAACTTATGACCACTCGACTAGACATAACAATTAATTTGAACTGTATAGCATGAAATTTGGGGGTTTAGGTGAAATACTAATATAAATGAACCTTTGACACGAGGTTAGACACGATTGTGGTGTAAGACTGCCCGGAACCGCCCGGCAAATCCAGCCGCCACAATTGATGTCTAATGTGGGGGGTCGAAGGAGGGAATTTGAGCGTAACGGTTTATGACACGAGGTTGGACTCAGATTGTGGTGTAAGACTGCCCGGAACCGCCCGGCGCATCCAGCAGCCACAAAATGTTAGTCCAATGTGGGTGGTCATACATCGCTATAGCATAATAAATGAATTAAAGAATACTAACCATAATAAGACATGTGGGTGACATGGGTATGGTTAGAGAATTAAGTGGGTGCAGGTACGTATAGACTTAACTGTAATAAAACATGATATGTATGAACATGTAATCATAGACTTAACCGTAGTAAGACAAGTGTATGACATGAAAATAATAATGAAAAGGTTTAATCTAAACTAATGACAGAATATGGGGAATGGTTAACAACCTATTAAAAAGTTTGACCAAGAAAAAGGAGGATAATGGGTTAGACTTGTCCTAGGGACAAGGGGGAATGATAACTTATAAGAGAAGATAAGTTATAGGAACGATAATGAAAAATACGAAATAACTCATAAGAGAAGATATACTCAATTACAAATTATGAGGCTTGAAAATAAAGAAGGAGCGAATTTGAATCATATATCTTGGTTGGGTAGAATGATTCCTGGATATCAGTCTGATGTTGATTTCGGTCTTCGGGGCTGGTATTTAGGGGATTGCTCTCCTAATCGGTATATATGTGGGATAAGGCATACTTAACCATGAATAAATATAACATGTTGTTGTGGCCCACAAAGAGGATAATTTATGAAATTGATAAATGACATGTTATAAGGCTTGTTAATGGACTTAAGTGAGTTAAGTATAAACAAATAAGCCAAGGAGACTTGGAAAACCTGAAAAGTTAAATCGAATAACCAAGTAAAAGGTGGAAACTGATAAGCGCAAAATAAATGGTTAGACGTAGGTCTAATGACATATAAAACTAAGGCGCTTGGGAATAGCCCGTACGTTGTAGGATGAATAACCACAAGAGGTTGAGACGACCCGAATTCCCGTTCTCACGGAAACAAGGTTATCTTTGGAATATAACACAGAAACAGATAATAGCAGAACAGAATTAAATAAATACACCAGAATGAACAATAAAATATACTGGATAAAAGTAATCATCAGAGTTACACAGTATACAGGATCTTACTTAGTACAAATACAGTTCAGCTATACATAAATGTCTACAGCGGAAATAAACAAAATATGTACAATAGGAGCTGAACAGCATAAAAGGAAATAAATGATAGAATCCATCTTCAGCTCCAGCTATCCAGAAAGAACCAGCTAAACCTGAATACAAGGCTGCCCGTGTAGAAAAAGGGGCACACGAGTTTGAAAGTGAAACAAACTACGAGTCAGTCATGGGACTGGTATGAGAAATCCACTCAACACATATATAATTGGCTAATCACAGGACCACGCCACTTTCGTGGAACGGGTTTACTCCATTGGATTGCCAGTGCTTTCAAACAAAACTTTATTTTAAACATCGCTATGCTTTTTATAAAAATGAAGCCATTATAAGACTCGGTTCCCATCACACAATGCAACGCAAACCGGAGGATAGAGTTTTACCTTATAATGGCCAAAATATGATTGATACGAATAAAACAAAGGCATTTGATATTATTGCTAGTGTTTATATGTTCCGAAAACAATTTCGAATCATAACTATCAATCATAGACGGCATTAATGCCCCATACCACTATGTCGCCATATATAGGTATACAATCAAAACCGCACGATCACGTATTTGGAAATTGGATTTCCGTCATGAACCAAGGCAAAAGATAGTCCTTACCGAATTCGAGACTGCCTAGCCCGAGCCTCAGGCAAGTACTCTGTCAAGCCTTAGGATCGTCAGGGCCGGTCCACCGATGTGGATTAAAATGCCTGAACCATACGTTTCCCCACCCTTTGGGGCGTAAACGAGCCAACGAATGACTCCATCGGACCCGGATCGTCCGATCAAACCGAGGCGCCTCGCAACAGCAACAACCACATAAGTCAAACTCGTCAGGGCGTGTAAAACCACTGAAGCCACTTTTAGCTAGGACGAAACGCAGGCCCTCCCTGAGGTCCTTTCTCCCGTTTCTGGTTCATACCGGGGTGTGAGGCTCGCGGATTCACGTTATACACAAAGCTACGCCACACAGGCGGTGCTTTGATCATCACCACAAGACTTTGCTTTTCAACAGAAGCCCTGATCACTGCATCTTAGCATGCCACACAGGCAATTCATGCCATGCGACTGATGTCCATCGATATACAACCCCTGAGCTCGTGTGTCTCAGAGAAGGGCATTAAGCAAAAGAATAAATTCTCCGCCGCCAAACAGGTGTATATTTAACAGAAATCAATCAATACAGAATAAAATCCAATGTCAGACACACGGTCCATTTACAAGTCCGTCCTGGGTCTGAACGAAACCGGAGGCACTAAATACCTCGCAAACCCTTCGATCACCACGTACGTCTGGACGATTACCACTCATTATCCATATTTCGGGATGCCTCCCAATCAGGACCTCGGTTACCATCCAAACGAGGTGAAGATCTCCGGTCTTCGACCACCGTCTTTATCTTCGACTTTCAATCGTCGGTCAATTATTTGAAATGAGAATTAACTCAGCCTTTCCAAATAATTCACGCATATTTAGAATTTCAAATCAATTTATTTCAATGGTTAAATTATTCGACAACACCAATTGTGTTCTTTACTGTAATTTTCATACCAAACACATTCAACCATCAAAAGCCACATAAATCAAGCAAATTCAGTTTATTTCCATTCCATATCGCTTATGATATTTTATAACTATTTATCGCTATTTTTATTTATTTTAAAATAGCTAATTTATCCAAAATGACGCTTCGGGCCATAAAGCGGCCGTGGCGCTGTTTTTCTTCAGATTTGATTTACACATATCTGAAAATCTAACCGTTGGATCTTCACAAAATTAACATCATTAGAAAGGTCTTTTCAAAACGAATCCAACGGTTCCAGTTTCAGGAAAATCCGACGGTCGGATCTCCCGGTACAATCATTTGAAATTTCGATTTCAAAATACGAACTGCAGCGTCGTTATTCGATTAAATATAATTCTATTTATATTTATATATAAATAAAATCGATTCTGGCGCTGTTTTTCTTCAAATTTGAATTAAACATTCCAGACAATCCAACCGTTGGATTTTTACAAGGTTGGTGCCGTTGGAAAGATTATTCCAAGGCGAACCCGACGGTTGAGGTTTCGGGAAAATCCAATGGTCGGATTTCCCGTACTAGTTGTTTGAAAACACGGTTTCAAAACACGAACTGCACGGCTTCGTTTCGTTTTAATTTTATTTATATTTATATATTTATATAAATATAGTTCATTCAATGATTTCCATATCGTTTTAACTTCAAATATTTTTCTAACGCCTTAAATTTTGGAAAAATTTCGCCATAACCTCCCCTGCACCGGGAGCATCGGGAAATTGCAAATAGCGTTCCCGGTCCTTCTAATCTCAAAAAGAAAAAGAAAAAGCCAAGCGGCTAGCCAACAGGCTCATAAAATCATCACCCAAACAAAGCAGTAAATGTGTACCTATTTGTCGGGCACAAAATTTTATTCCTTTTCTATAGCCCCTTTGCTATAACCTGTTCAATGAATATGTATGTACACATATACACAGTTCATATCATTTATCATTTTCTATTCGACTTCATATTTGATTTCAATTTGGTTTAAAAACACCATTCATTCTAATGTTACATAAATAGGTGCAAATCATTTCATTAGCTAATTAATGAATATTTCAACTCATATATGTTTATTTTGAACAAGTGGCTATTTTTAACACTTCACATTTCAACGATTTATGCATACAATAAAAATGTGATTTTTATTGTAAAACAATTCATTCCAAAACACTATTTTTCTATATAGTTCATATAGGTGACAAAATAGGATTTTTTATCAAAAACAATTTCTTTTTAAAACGAGATTATTTTACACAGTTCATATAGTCGATAAAAGGTGATTTTTATTATCAAACAATTTATTTCAAAATATGAATACCATTCAACACATGAATTTCTAATCAACGAATGAATATCAATTCAACACATGAATGTTTTCTATAGTTTCTATATATAGATAAAAATGTGATTTTTATTATCAACAATTTATTTCAAAATATGAATACCATTCAACACATGAATTTCTAAACAACGAATGAATATCAATTCAACACATGAATGTTTTCTATGGTTTCTATATATAGATTAAAATGTGATTTTTATTATCGAACAATTTATTTCAAAATATGATACCATTCAACACATGAATTTCTAAACAACGAATGAATATCAACTCAACACATGAATGTTTTCTATGGTTTCTATATATAGATAAAAATGTGATTTTTATTATCGAACAATTTATTTCAAAATATGAATACCATTCAACACATGAATTTCTAAACAACGAATGAATATCAATTCAACACATGAATGTTTTCTATGGTTTCTATATATAGATAAAAATGTGATTTTTATTATCGAACAATTTATTTCAAAATATGAATACGATTCAACACATGAATTTCTAAACAACGAATGAATATCAATTCAACACATGAATGTTTTCTATGGTTTCTATATATAGATAAAAATGTGATTTTTATTATCGAACAGTTTATTTCAAAATATGAATACCATTCAACACATGAATTTCTAAACAACGAATGAATATCAATTCAACACATGAATGTTTTCTATGGTTTCTATATATAGATAAAAATGTGATTTTTATTATCGAACAATTTATTTCAAAATATGAACACCATTCAACACATGAATTTCTAAACAACGAATGAATATCAATTCAACACATGAATGTTTTCTATGGTTTCTATATATAGATAAAAATGTGATTTTTATTATCGAACAATTTATTTCAAAATATGAATACCATTCAACACATGAATTTCTAAACAACGAATTAATATCAATTCAACACATGAATGTTTTCTATGGTTTCTATATATAGATAAAAATGTGATTTTTATTATCGAACAATTTATTTCAAAATATGAATACCATTCAACACATGAATTTCTAAACAACGAATGAATATCAATTCAACACATGAATGTTTTCTATGGTTTCTATATATAGATAAAAATGTGATTTTTATTATCGAACAATTTATTTCAAAATATGAATACCATTCAACACATGAATTTCTAAACAACGAATGAATATCAATTCAACACATGAATGTTTTCTATGGTTTCTATATATAGATAAAAATGTGATTTTTATTATCGAACAATTTATTTTCAAAATATGAATACCATTCAACACATGAATTTCTAATCAACGAATGAATATCAATTCAACACATGAATGTTTTCTATGGTTTCTATATATAAATAAAAATGTGATTTTTATTATCGAACAATTTATTTTCAAAATATGAATACCATTCAACACATGAATTTCTAATCAACGAATGAATATCAATTCAACACATGAATGTTTTCTATGGTTTCTATATATAGATAAAAATGTGATTTTTATTATCGAACAATTTATTTCAAAATATGAATACCATTCAACACATGAATTTCTAAACAACGAATGAATATCAATTCAACACATGAATGTTTTCTATGGTTTCTATATATAGATAAAAATGTGATTTTTATTATCGAACAATTTATTTCAAAATATGAATACCATTCAACACATGAATTTCTAAACAACGAATGAATATCAATTCAACACATGAATGTTTTCTATGGTTTCTATATATAGATAAAAATGTGATTTTTATTATCGAACAATTTATTTCAAAATATGAATACCATTCAACACATGAATTTCTAAACAACGAATGAATATCAATTCAACACATGAATGTTTTCTATGGTTTCTATATATAGATAAAAATGTGATTTTTATTATCGAACAATTTATTTCAAAATATGAATACCATTCAACACATGAATTTCTAAACAACGAATGAATATCAATTCAACACATGAATGTTTTCTATGGTTTCTATATATAGATAAAAATGTGATTTTTATTATCGAACAATTTATTTCAAAATATGAATACCATTCAACACATGAATTTCTAAACAACGAATGAATATCAATTCAACACATGAATGTTTTCTATGCAATGAATAAATATAGTTTAAGCAAATGAAAATAATTCAAACACACGAATATTATTCAAAATTTCGGCAGCATAACGGCAGGGTAGTTAAACCGGGACCGTCCCTAGTACGGCTCCTCGCTCTACCTTAAAACCTCGCGGTTTTTGACAATGGGGATCATGCATCTAGTTCGCACACAGGCGGCATGTATATATTTATTTCATTTCCACAAACTAATCCTATGTGGTTTCAACCAAATATTTCACAACCACAAATGGGTATTTTTCAACCACAATCAACCAATATCAATCACAAACAATCCCAAACAATCATTCGCTATCAATCAATTTTCACAACAATTTCAACCAATAGATATCGTCCATGGTTTGTGGACGAGGGGCGTATATATATATATATATAGATATTTATATATAGCTATTCACTTTCATTTCACACATATATAATATTTTAAAATCAGAAATCTCACCAATAGCTATCCAACTTCACGACACTTCACTTATAGAAATCTTCGCCTTTTGTCGCTTTCGCCCGTATCCTCTACATATGTAAAAATCGAATTTTTACTATGTTATTCAATAAATAAAAATCGAATTTTGACTTCGCTATTCAATATATAAAGATTATATTTTTAATATTTCTATGATGTAAAAATTATATTTTTATTGCTTTAAAAATATAAGAATCATACCTTACTTCTTCTACTTAACAAAAAAAATTCCGTCTTTTCTATTTTTAAAAATATGATCTTTATTTTTGCAAGTTCAAACCTTTTTCTTTTAAAAGATTAAACCTTTTTCCTATTTTTAAACCTTAAAATAGAATCAGCTTTTACTTTCTTTTTAAATCAGTTTTTAAATCATTATCAAATCAGTTTTTAAAACTTTATAAAAAAACAGTTTTTAAAATTCCTAAAAATCAGTTTTAGAGTTCTTTATAAATCAGTTTTTAAATCTCTATCAAATCAGTTTTTAAAAGTTTATAAAAAAACAGTTTTTAAAATTCCTAAAAATCAGTTTTAAAGTTCTTTATAAATCAGTTTTTAAATCTCTTTAAAAATCAGTTTTAAAGTTCTTTAAAATCAGTTTTTAAATCTCTTAAAAAAAATCAGAAATTAGTTTTTTTTTAAATCATTTTATAAATCAGTTTTTATAAAACAAAAATAAAAATAAAATAAAATAAAATAACTAACTGCTCACCGATAGCTTGCGAAGTGGAGGGAAGAAGAGGGCGTCGGCGGTAGGGTGTTGTTCGGTGGTGGCGGTGAGGCTTCAGGGGGGCTGCTTGATTTGCGTCGCGAGGGATGAGGGCGGGGTCTTCGATTTGCGTCGGCGGCGATGTCTGGAGGGAGGAGCGGCTTCGAGGTAAGGCGGCGATGTCTGGAGGGAGGAGCGGCTTCGAGGTAAGGCGGCTTCGATAGGTTAGGGTTTTCTCTTTTTTTTTTTTATTTCGTTTTCTGATAACTGAATCGGGGGGGGGGGGGCAATGAAGAAGAAAAAAGGGGGGAGAAATTAAAATAATATATTGTTTTATTATTTAATTATTTAATTTTTGTAAAAAGGTTGACTTTTACATACGACCTCGAAACGAGGCCTACCGCCTGTCGTCCATAGCGTTTTACCCCCATTCCGAACACAATGGGATATGTATCGTAAGCTGGTTTGATCGTTACAATCGTTTCCTTTTGAATTTTCATTTAAATCACTATATTGAATTTTAAACGCACATTTCAAATTACCGGGGTCACATACTAACTAGGAAAATTCCCGAAAAATATTTTCTAGCTTCGTATTGACGATACGGTCCTAACAAAACTAGTTTCGTCGAATTCTGAGACCATTTGAAAAATGGCCAATTTCCAATCGATTAAAATCAACTGAAACTGGTCAAACGCGTTTTCTTTTGCCACGCTCACATATTGATTCGAAAAATTATGAAATTTGAAACCTAGCAATAGTTTGACATCCCGGACCCAACAAAAGTGGTTTCGTCGAAATCCGAGGTCATTTGCAAATTGTCCATTTTTAAGGGCCTGAATTCCATAGCGATTATTCAGAATTTTCAACTGGACATATCTTTTGATTCCCGCTATCAAATTTCAATTGGTCGGATTCGTTAGAAAGATATCATCAATTAGATCCTAATGTTTTTGGTTTCACTAAAATCCGGATTGTTTTGCACCCGGTATATTCAATTGAAGTTTGAAATCGAATTATCGAACTACCGCGCTATTTTCAATTATATATATAATTATAATTAATTATATTCGTTTTCAATTGTCGATTCAAACTCAGTTTTCATCGCCATTATTTTAAATATTTATTTTAAATATTTAAAACCCATTATTTTAGCCAATTTAAAATTTTTTTAAATTGGTTCAGATTTTCTGGGTCGTTACAGAGGTAGATCATCACGGTGCCCTAAGGCACGGGAAGGTGCGAACGTCCGTCCGAGTAAAAGAGGAAGGCTCCAACGAATTGGGTTACGAAGCCCGAGGCTTCGAGGGGACGTGAGGGTACTCTTGGTATCCCTCTTTGAGGCTGTAGATGATCCTCCTGGGCTCACAGAGGTTAAGGTCTGCGTTAGAAGAACCAAGGGTATGCCTTGGTTGCAAAGTTATGGCAACCTAAAGACTAGGATGGACCAGCGTGATTCGGCGAGAAAACGGTAGCCCTGTGATAGCAACTCGTCGTCTACCATCCATCTTGAGTCAGTCGAGGTACGTGAAGCGAAAAGGCGGAGAACTCCAAAAGACCATAAACTTGCTATCTAGTTATGGGTGAGGATGGCCATAGATTAGTGGGGCATAGGGGGCCTGCATATAGTTCTCATTTTTTCAAGGTGTGCCTTTCATTAGTTGAGGGAGGGGTCGAGTGGGACCATAGCCACTGGAATAAAACAGACCTTAACATCTGCAACAGCAGATATCTGAAAACTCCCGACTGAGTTCTGTGATTCTTGATTTGCCCAACACGGACTCGGGGAGCACATATAGAGTACATATGCATCTAGTCATCGAAAACGGTTCACAATACTTACACGGGGAAGGTCTAGGAACATATATCGCTTTGGGTAGTGTGTCCTAGACTAGGGGGCGTATTTCGTTAGGTAGCATAATCCCTAGTAGTCCTAGTTGGCATAAGCCCTAATCGAATTAAGGAAACGTGGCAGTCCAACAATTATGGAAATGATGACACTACGCTAATGTAGTATATAATTACGTAACAAAGTCTGTAAGGTGAATGGAAAGGGACTGTACACAAATGTGGGAAAGAAAATACGAGTTGGGGTTATCCACATATACGAGACATTAGGTTAATATGCTAGTACGTGAAATTGAACGACATACGTTTAGCCTTGAGTGCTAATAATGAGATTAACCTAATAACTAAGAAAATATACGGAACGATATATGTAGGGTTATACAGAAGTTTATTATAAGTTCACTCACACAGAACTTATGTTCTGACCCCCTCCTCATTACATACTTCCAGGTTAGGTTCATGACAGAGATGGTATAGCTTTGGATACTGGTTTAGTAGTATTGTTAATAAGGTAAAAGCAATGTTTTGACTATATTATATTTTAATCCTTTCGCTGTGAGATTCTCACAAGTTCTGACATACTTTCTTTATCTCTATCCTTTTCTGCAGGATACCAGAGCACCCAACTTGGGTCTTGATGGACTGGATTTCTAAAAGAATTCGGTCTGTCGAAATCCGGGTTGTCACAGGCTTCCTCTTATTATTAATTTATTTTATTAGACTTCATAATTCTTTTTTATAAGTCTACCAACAATAAGCCTACTTCATTCTTTTTCATTAAACATGACTTGGTTTAATACAACCTCTTGTTGTTATTTACTTATTTACTTAGTTCTCTTTAACTAAGGTTTATCAATAAGTTTCTTTCCATTTATTATAACCTATGTTATAATTTCCACTTGTCCCTAGGACAAGCCTACCTATTATGTTCTATTCTCATTAATATTATCACTTATAAATGTAATATTCCCCATTCATCTCATTTTCTTTGGTTCATTAATGTTAACCAAACTTTTACTGTTGTAACATCCATTCAATTAGTCCCATTCATTTATTTCCCATTATATACATATATTCATATATGTAAGTTGTTTATGCACAAGACCTCTCACATTAAGCCGACCACTTATGAATGCTAGATTTGCCGGGCGGTTCCGGGCAGACTTCTACCATAAGTTGAATTTAACCTCGTGTCTTAGTGCAGTTTCAATTTAATTACTGTTAATTTTCATACAAACTAGGCTTATTTATCCTTTCTCATTAATCCTAAATTTTACTGTAATTCTATTTTTTCATGTCATACTTAATATCCTATTAAGTCCATTTTAACTGATTATCATGTCACATGTTCTTCCTAACATGTAATTAACTGAACTATAAAAGAATTTATCCAATCAATTAATTTTTCCAATCTAACTTATTAACGTTTGATTATCCCAATTCTTATAGTCAAGGGTTCATGTACATAACATGCCAATTAACGGGTTCTAAGGATGGTTCTATATACAATAATAATCTTTTTAACATGTCCTAAACAGTTTTAATACACAATTTTCCACAAAATCAACTATTTAGCAGATTAATTATAAAGGGGAGTATAAACGATAAATATACCATTATTTAAAATGGTATAATTTAGATCCACTCACCTAATAGATTTCCAATCCATGAATCCAATCCAGATTTGTTGTTTCGTGGCACTCCTAACTGAATCTATATTCAAAAATATTCACGGATTCACAAATTTGAAACTAACGAAGAGGAAAGAGAAAGGAAACCTATGTAAACCAGATCCAAGGACTTACCTTATGTTGATTAGAATTCTGAACACCCAATTGTGTGTGTGTGTGTGTGTGTGTGTGTGTGTGTGTGTATATATATATATATATATATATATATATATTCTTTTCCTCCAAATCTTGATCCTAATTTCCTAAGGCTAATTATTCTATTTTCTGAAGAGATTTGAGGAGGAAGAAGAATGGCAGAGTCTGGGCAGCTTCTCAGAAAATATAAGATTTAGGTTAGGCTCTGCTAGCCTATTTATAGGTGTTCAAGAAAGCCTTATCTTAATCGTACACGCAGTGCTAAGTCAGCAACGAACATGGTTCGAAAAACAGTCTAGATTCGTCGAACGAATCTGCCCATTTCACCACCTTCGATTTATTTTACACCTATTATAAATCACTATTACGTTTGAATTTCAAGTTTACGCGTGCACATTTGAATTTTGTGCGTATATATATGCGTGCAACCCTTGTTAAATTTTCAAAATTCAAACGGCGCTTATGCCGTCATTAAATTCTTACCTATTTTCATTGATTACAGGTTTAGTTTGAATTTCTCTTTAATATATTTATATTTTTGCACATATATACGCATATATTTACATACACATGTATACATATATTTTTATATTCACTTTTATGTATAATTTTCCATATATACATATTTTCCTCTTAGAACATGTATTATTTTAACCGTTTCTCTAAAATAAAAATATGGTGCCCGCGGGAATCGAACTTGCGCCACTCTCTTCGAAGACACATGCTCTTACCAAATGGACTACATAGGCTTTTCTTTGTTAACAAAACTAAAAACAATGATAGTCATTGTTCTTTTCTTGTACCTTCTTTTCATGTTTGTTGTAATATTTCACTCAAGGATATCTTTTTCATCTTACATCCGTTTTCTGCAATCCATAGGTCTAAATTGATCAGAAAATCACCACGGACGCAATGACGCTAATTCCATGACCAAATTCTGAAAGCTCTTCAAATTTTATTTTATTATTTAATTAAAAATGCGGGGTGTTACACTTACTGCTGCACATGTATATTCTTATCACGTTTCTCATTAATGTATGTTTGAATTTTTGGTAATCCTTAATTATTCATTTATTTTCATAATGAGAGCGGTTTACAAAAATTTAATTTGATTGTCATAAATAAATTATAAATTTCTAAATTAATTTATTGGCGTAGTCGTTATCCATTTACTCTACTCCCAGTACTATTACTTCTTCTAATACTCTTTATTATAAGGGAACTTTACCATTTCAAATTCTACCCAAATTATGGCAAATAAATTCTTTCTCTATTCTCTTTCAGATGAGTATTTTTATTTCGTTTATCCTACCAAACTTTTACATGTTTCTTTCCTTTCTCCATTATTTTTTAATTGAACGTCAAATTTATTGTCATAACTTATATAGGGTTTTCAATAAAAGGATCTTTTCAAATTCATTTCAATATTAAAAGCTTGTTATATCAATGACATGGCAATTATAACTTTGCCATTTTAATTGTTTACAACTTAACACTTACGTTTTTTATTTATTTAAAGCTCACAACGGAAAACGTTTACTATTATTCTTCAATTAAAGTATCCATCTTCTGTTTTCCCTAAATTTATACATATAGTTTGTCAAACAGAAGAAATAATAGTAAAATTTTCAAATTTCTCCAAAAACATTTACATTCTCAAAAACCATATTTCCAATTTTTTTCCTGAATAGAATTATTATGCAACTTGAGCCAACAAATGAAATGTCAAAATTTATTTTTTCAAAATCATTTAATAGTATGTCAAAAATCATTTCTACAGTTATATTAACATTTTTGATTTTTCATCTAAACTTTCTAACACATTATTCTACGGAAATCTATCCCTTTGTTAAATCCTTTCTTCCATGTACTTATTATTTCCATTTCTTGACATTACTAATTATTGCCATTATAACTATCCATTATGCCATTTTATCCATACTTATGGTTATAGGCTTTTAATTAAAAATCAAATATTCGTATTTTTCGCATAAAAAGTCTTATTTAAATCCTTAATATTTTAGTAACGACCTTCCTTCTCGACCCTCGAGAATCGACACTTAATGCATCCACGGTATTCATTTGTCGAAACTCAAGTGCCGAAAAGGCAGATTGTTTGGGTTATTAACACATTAGAACATAAAACAAATGAACTTTTATTAATACAACATTGTTTTACATCAGAGTATATAAGATATATCATATTAAAACAATTACAAAGCTGAAAATTCTAAATTTTAGCGGAATAATTCAAATGCTCCAATCTTATTCCCAACTCCAAATATAAAAGCGGACCAATAATATAGCTCTTAGTGTTATATATAAATCGTCACTATTGGACTGCCCATTTGGAAAATAAGGGCACCGAGTGTTTAGAAGAAAAAAATAAATAAACTCTGAATTAGTCATAGGATGTAATGGCATGATTTTCGATGAACTCGAAAGTCGTGTCATTATAAAAGAAATTAGAGGATAAGATAGAAAAGATAGAACTAATGGAATAGAAGAATAAGAAAACATCAGAATCTAACAGCAGAATTTCACGAAATACACAATTTATTACATAACAGGGTCTGAGACATCATAGGACAACATCATAATACATAATCACAGTACAACAACATAATTATACATGAATACTAGAATAATACAGACTCCTAAACTGGATACATAGAATTAGATATACTACTAGACTCGTCTTGAACTTCATAGGGTTCCACTTGCTTACCTGAATTACTTGTCTACTCATAACAAGTGTTACGAGTACCCAAGAGTTTAGGAAACACAGAAAATAAACTCTGGGTCAGTCAGGGGACTGGTGTGAGTAAACACAGTTAAATAGATTGGAAACAGGGAAATAAAGAATAAGGGTCTCCCATACTAATACTAGACAGATTCATTTAACTTTGGAAAGTCTTCAGACCAATCCATAAGTATATGGACGATGACCCAAGTTTCTTTGATATCCAAATTATTTGATATATACAATAGTTTTTAACAATTTATTAATCATCTGTTTAAATGCTTGCATCTCACGTTTCATATATATAGTATATAATCCAAAACCGCAGAGCGCTTATTGGAGATTGGATTCCAACAGATAAGGTATGGGATCACCTGCCGATCAGTGTACTCTACAGGAGATACACTGGGGTTCAACAAGAATGTCTTGCAACCCGGCCACACATGACTGTCCACTCATTTAGCTTAAGTGTAACGAATATATTATCACCCCTACGGTAGGGAATTACCCACCGTTTCCAAAAGCTGCAGCAACGAAAAGAGATTAAGAAGTTAGGTATGGAATTTCTCTAGATGGTGATAATACACCCTGCTTGGGTATGACCCACCTAGCCATGCTGCCTGCCCGTTTTTTTGTGATTTCCTGGTTGTGAGGCTAGAGGTCACATTTATCTTTTTGATAGATTATTTCTTCAATTACTTTGAACGCCACAACGTCATATCTGTCAGAACACTCATTCGATTTCCCAAGTATATTGCGGGCAATTAGCTAAGAGAAACGAATTTCTCCGCCACACCAACGTAATATACTTACGTAAATTCGATGTGTAGAATCTAATAGATATACGTTGTCAGACACCCGTCCATACAGGTTGTCCTGGGATTGGACAGACCAAAGGTACTATTTAAAATAGCCCTTGCATATCTCCGTCTTCAATATTTCTGATAGGCGGCATATACTTCGAGTCTAATTGGAATATTTATTCCGGTTTCTTCGAAACGATGTAAGCAATTTCTTTTGGTTTCAGTTTACACTTAAGACTGTTTTAATATTTCACTTGTTCTTATTATTTCTATAAAGAAATAATTATCAGTTAAAAATGAATTTGATTTAGTATAATTCATTTTACACATCCTTGATTTATGGGTTTCAGTCAAACAGAACGGTATATGTTTGCATTGTTTAAATCTGGGCATTTTGATTATTTTTTAAAAATGGACAATTAAAGTGTGCGCGTCGCACATGGTATTTTATTCAGTTTTGACCATCATTTAGAAATGAAAAAAATAATGCATGTGCATTGCACAAAGTATTTTACTTCGTTTATTATCTTTGTTTATACGATGTTTAATACTTCAGATATTCTTCTAAATTATTTTCTTATTTCTAATTAATCATAAATAATTAAAATTAATATTTTATATTAATTATTTCCTTTATATTTCTATTTTCAAATTCTTCGAACTTCTACAATCGAGCTTTTGTATTTGATCTTCTTGTTATTGTCTACTCTTCCACTTGCTACGATATTTGGTTTAAATAAAAATCTCTTTTTATTATTTATTGCTTTTTCTTTGTTTTTACTTTATTTTTTATTTTAATTAAAACTGGTTTTAATTTAAAATTTCGTTCAGAATCTCCTTTGTTTGCGTATTTCCAAATTACCACTTTCGCAAGTACCACATTTCAAAACATGGCGTTGCGCATGCTAATCCCCTCCAATGCACTACGCTCCAGCCCCTTTACCAAGTACGCGATCCTCCTCTTCCCGAAGTACCACTTTAGCAGATGCCAAAGTACCATGTTGCCAACACCACTTGCCAAAACTGATGTCGCGCCCATGATTTGCTGCCTAGCCAAAGTACCACCTGGTACTACTACTTTTCCAAGTACCAACCCCCCTAGATCTCGTGTTGTGCTCGTCCGTTCACTCCCATTTCTCGTGTCGTGCCAAATACCAAATATCCAAGAACCCAAAGTACCAAAACCCCAAAGTACCAAGTACCACTTCCAAAAATCAGTGCCACAACCGTTTGTTCACCCCAAAACTCCATTCTCCAGCCCTACTCCTTCTTCTTCTTCCTGTTGATGTGCACGGTGCACATGCACAACCAATCGAGACACCATTTATCACTCAAAATCGTTCTGACACGTCGCCTTCCACCTCTGGACCTCGTCACCGTCCTCTGTTCTGATCATCAGGGCATCTACAGTGATTTCATTATCTCCCTCCACCATTAACGAATGGGTTTCATTGAAGAAAACTCTTATTGCTCGAACATCAGACCACTATCATTCCTCCAACTTCGGCCATGTCCATGGCCTCCTGCTTCGATTCCCCCTAGTGCACAGCCTTCAAATGCCACCGAGGCGATGCAGTTCCAACGAGAACGACAGATACCAAAATATGAATCCTAACCCTATTTTTAATTAGTTTATGAAATCCGCGCAATGGAAAAATCGTTTTACATATTTCCTATAACATCCTACCCTAATCATTGCTCTCCTTCTTACGACATGATTTCTAATTGCCTTGATCGCTGGAAATTGATCCAAGTTCATTTTCCGATCATCATGGCATATCTTGACAACCACGATATTAAAAATCATGACATGCTTATCAAAAATCATCATTTCGTGATACGATTCTATTTATATTCTAAAATCATGATTCTGCGATGTTTGAAATTTCATGATATATGTTTGGTTACAGAGAACAATGCAATTTTCTGTTTCTATTTATACATTTATTTTAATATTATTTACATCGCTTATATTACTAAAGTATGGAACACGTGTATCATATTTTCGTATTCACATAAACACACGGTGGGAACTTGATAGAATTATCTTTTGAAATAGGTGTTTACGATGTATGTGTTTACATAACAAAACAACATGTTTGTTTATCTAAGGTTTAAACTAATCAACAAAATCATAGCAATCATACTGATATGTTTAACACATGAAATAATAGTCTAAACTAGATGTTAGTCAAGGGTTTCTAGTATCAACTATTAGTTGTTTGTCAGTAAAATGATGGTGTACGCAACAGATTTTTATAGAGAATGTATAAGTGTAATATAGGTGTTTCCATGTAATATTCATCCAAACTGATATACTTAACAGTCTAAAACATTTCACGATAGTAAAAGATCAACCATTAAAACTAGAAAAGAGTTTACTCACAGAAATACTTTCCAAATTCCTGAATGTTGTATTTTGGTGTGGTGAAGAGAATGAATGGTTTAACCCATATTTATAGCCAAGTTCTCATGATTAAAAATCTATTTCCTCTTCTTATTCGCTACAGTAAATATCTAATTAGGCTTACTCCTTTTGTCTAGCTTCTACGCCATGTTTCAAGGAACCAATGCATGCAGAAATATATGTTTACTTGGATATTTTGGCCAATAATTTTGTCCAATGTTTATGCTTCTAGAAGCCCACAATATCCTACCATGCTTTCATTTAATGAAGCGCATACCCTCTTCTTTTCAGCAATTAAAAATTGGTTTTGCTTAGCCTTTAAGTCTTGGATATTTTTGCTAAGAAGGATTTACTTATTTGCTACATGTACCGTTGTGTTTTTAGGTGATGTTTCTCCTATTTTTAGTTACACTATTTATGTTAAATCACATTATGGATTTTTTCTTCATATGACTTGCTTTTATTTTTGTCTTCACATATGTTTTCATTGATATTTCCTATTGAGTCAATGAGTCAAACGTGTTATGTGCAATAGTATTATATATATGTTTTGGCCGAAGAATTCCTGCACATGTATACTTGTTTGTTCTTTGTTTGTTGCAAAATCCTTTACATTTTTAAAGTGAACAATGTCCCCTTTAGATATGTAAACTTTGTATCACCTTTTTGTGCTTGTTTAAAGCTTTAGTTTGTAAAGTTCTTGCTTTTAAATACATGTTAAATTATTCCTATATATATGTTGTTATATTTACATGTGTATGTTAAAGATTAATTAGCATCAATCTCTGTTCATGTTATGATTTTTTTACTTGAATGTTGCATACTTACATTATGTTTTCAAATTTAAAACATAAACAAGTATGTACATTATTTGTATATTTCTACACTAACATATCTTTATACATATGATTCAAATTGTTTTAGCTTGTTAAACAAACATCTTTTATTTTAATTTCCTTATTAAAATCAATTGTCAAAGGTCAGAAAAAGTCGGGACATTACACTCCTCTCCCCTTAAAAGAATTTCGTCCTCGAAATTAGAGTAAGAAAGATAGAAAAGATTCCCAAAAGATAATATTTCTTGCCATAGCTGCATAGTACATCATAACCATAACAACTACTTCTATACTAGTCTTACTTTAGATAACATACTATGATACTTAGGGCTACACTTGACTAATTCAAGTTTTAGGCTACCATATATATATATATATATATATATATATATATATATATATAGTCCAACACATCCCTCCACCCTAATCCTCAGAGTCGCTGCAGTCTATCTCGATCACCTCGTCGTTAGAGACGTTAACCACCTCCATAACTTCATCGTCATGGTCCGATATATCTAAAACCTCGACCACATCCTCAGTATCTGCCTCCTCCTCATCGTTTGGATTGTCAATGACTTCCACTAGTGGTAGTAGGAAAAGTCTCAATGCAGAATATCTGTACTCCACAAAAATCTCTGCATATCCTCCTGCTGCATGGAACTCGATGAGAACCTGTTCCAGTTTGGTCCATGCTACCATCATTGGATTCACATATTCCTCTTGCTGATTACCAATGGCAATGACTGGTGTTTCCGGAACAATATCTTCTTCTTCATATTCTTCCTCGTCCTCTTCTTCATCATCAATGTCCATATCATCCACATCTTCTCCATCTTTGTCACCATCGTCTCCTCCGTCATTACCGCCAAATGCTACCTCTTCTTCCATTTCTTCATCTCCATCAATATACCCTAAAATGTCTTCATCCTGATCCATAGATTCATCTCTGCTAACATCTGATTCCTCTGACACTATATAAGTACCTTCGTTGTCACTTGGTGATCTCTCCCTATTATCCTCTCGATTTTCTATCTTTGATCCACCTGTTTCTGCCTGAAGCCTAAGGATATGTAGTGGGGTTAGCTTCTTCCTAGCTCTAGTCTTGAACAAAGGTGCCATCTGGTAAGTAAACAAGGAAATAGAACTCATCAATGTTAAAATCATAATAAGAGAGTTCATAAGTCCTAAAAAATTGAATCCACAAAATGCACATACCAATGCTCACAAAAATGAAGAAATCCAATGTTTCATTTCATCCAATCAAACAAATAGTAAATCATACCTAATTTTTAGAAAACTCTGGATATAATCTCTTGATATGCTTTTCGGTTTCCCGCATACAGTCTTTTGGATTCTCACTCCATTGAATTTTTAGTATCCTGTAAGGACCCGACTTTTTGCTCAGTTCTCGCAGGTAATTAAACCGACTCAAACCGATCAAAACGACAGATTGTTATTGGCTTACACGGTTTAAACGGAATAAACACAGAATCACAGAGTACAATAAATTGCAGCGGAATAAAATTTCTCATAAAAATATCAGAGTTGTATACATTTTGTACAGCGGAAGAAAATATATAATGTATACATGAATTTTTAACTGAATAAAATTTACATTTTTAGTCGAGCGTAGCGCGAGCGAGCGTCTTCACATCTCTACGTCCTCTCCGGTGCGAGCTGAAATATCTAAACCTGGAACACTTAGGGCCTGACCCGAGTGTCCCATGCAAAATACACAAAACACCCGAGTCAGGATTAATCTTATTTCAAGTTAGCGTACTTCGAATAACCCACTAAGTATAAACTGTTACCCAACAAATTATTAAATGTTTTAGTCATAAAAATCCATGAACTGCCGACGATAGAGATTAGAAAATTTAACATCATGGCAGCAGTATATGCGAAAGTCAAACAAGATAGAAAGTTCATATGCGTGAAATAGAAACCAAAATAGAAATAGAACTTCAGAGAAATAATGAACTACGTACCCAGTTTACCAAAATTTGTTCAAAAGCTATAAAGAGGTCGCATGTAATGAAATAAACTTCGATTATCAAACGAAGAATCGGTTCTTTTGCTGATAGCTTTGGGATATAATACCACTTACATTATCTAATACTAACATTTTCATATAATTGAGTTTGTTTCGTCAAAAGAAATTACACTCCAGAAGTTATATAAGTGGACGTGTAATTTCTAGCGATAGTACATTGCATAATATTGGTTCCTATGCGTAACTTGGAATAACAGGAATAATACACATATATTTCATGCATCCACATATGTACAGCAAAGATAAGAGAAAGGGATGCATTCAAAACAAAGGCTGATGGTAACAAATTGGGAACCAACGCATGAGTAACATTAAAAACAAAAATTTCTCTTTTCCTCTTTTTTTTTTCCCAACTAAACCCAATGATGTAATGAATCAAAAGTTAATGTTTAGTTTAGCCAAAGCAAACATAAACAAAGTCATGCAAGTGCATCAACTAGCTTGATGAATTGACAGCCAACCCAAGATGGGGTTCTTAGTAAGAGCTAGAAGCACTAATAAAATGTTCTCAGTTCCTTATAGTTGACTGTTGATAGTACTGTACAATGAATATGCTAGTCCAATCTATAGATTTTGTTCCATTCACTATGCATAATGAAAATATTTATTTTGTTACTTTGTTATAAGGGAGTTCTAAGTAATACGATATTTCCCTTGAGTAGATATCTAATATGAAACTGGTACTAAAACAATACATAGATACACCATGTACATTTTTTTTTGTTGTTTTCTTTAAAACTAAGTATTGTTAAGAGTACTTTCATCCAATAATTAACATGACATACATACAAAATGAACTAGAAAAATGTTATTCCCAAACCGTTATTTAGTCATGAAACTATATTTATACACAATTTGTAGTATTCTATTATTCCATCTGACATGTTAGTTCGAAAGTAACATGGGACAGGAACCAACAACAAATGAAAGTTATATCTAACAAATGTATGGGATATGCAGCAAACACAAGCGATAACCAAACGATGGAAACAGTAGCCAACAACCCATAAGCAAAATATACTCAGTGCAAACCGAAATCCGCGAACTTGAAGATAGTTAATCTGTAAGAAACTTACATTCGGTCGACGAGTGAGAGCGGAAAACAGTGGATGGCGGTGGACTGACCGGAAAGTCCGAGAAAAAAGAAATCATTGGAAACCGGAAATGGCGGCCTGACGACAGCTCCGACATTGAGTTCGATGGAGGTGCGAGACGCTGACAGTGGTGCCAAAGATGTGACTTCTGGCTTTATGAGGCGGCGCCAGTTCGAAGCAGCGATGGAGTAGCGGCTTCGCCTGGAGCGGCCGACAGAGATGGCGGCAGCTTTAGGACACGGTGGAGCAACGACGGACGGTGACAGGCTGCGCAGGTGGAAGGCGGAGACGCAGACTACGGCGGGGCAGAGAATCAATCGGGTTGGTGATGGCCATTTCCGATCTGATTTGTGGTGGAACGATTGGTCTTTGGTTTGAGATGGAAGGGCTTGATTTTGAAGAAGGGGACTAATTTTCTCTGATTTGGGAATTGAAACCTATCGGCTGAACATAAAATATGAAGGAGGGGTGTTTGGGGTATACTGATTTTATAATTCAAACAGGGGAGACCAACGGCAGAAGATGAACATAACGTGGCAACCGATCGCAGAGGGTACACAACAAGTGTTAAAATTTACAGCACCGCGAAAACAAGTGGCAAATGATTCACCCAAGATAACCAAGTGTGACCAAGTGTAAACTTACATTAAACAAATATTTAAAATTGGACATAAAAGAAAATTTATTATATGCATATATAATTTGATTAAAAATCAAAATGTTATAGATTAGTTAAATACCGAAAATGATTTAGAAATTTGGAACTTCAGTACAATTAGAAAATAGCAAAGATCCGTAAACAATTTAACTTAAAATTCACATTATGAAAGTAAATTTAGTATGAAATTAAAATAAAACATATATCGTACCGTTTCAAAGCAAATTATATTTCAAAAGCCCATTTCAACAAAATAATTTTACTAAATTTAAATACTAAATCTTGATTAAATTTATATCCTAAGCGTCGAAATTTCTGGGCCGTTACATATCCTTACCACTTTATTTCGAAGTTGCTTTTCCTCTCTATCCACATTGCGGAATGGATGTCGAATCGATGTCAAATCAGGTTCGATTTCTATCTCTTGCTGAACAGATGGTTCCATGATTAAGGATGGATCGTGCATACATTTCCTTAAATGGTATACGTGGAACATATTATGAACTCTTGCCATATACTCTGGCAATTCAACTTTATAAGCTAGAAAACCAATCCTCTCCAGAATACGGACAGGTCCAACATATCGCGGAGTTAACTTTTCAGATTTCCCAAATCTTACTGCTCCTTTCATTGGTGAAATCTTTACAAATACCATATCTCCTACATCAAATACTAGGTCTCTTAGCCTTTGATCTGCATAGCTTTTTTGGCGATCTTGAGCTTTTATCATTCTTAACTTTACTAACTCTACCTTCTCTGTTGCTTCCCGGATCATATCTGGACCAAGTACTAATTTGTTTCCAGATTCTATCCAACATGCGGGTGCTTTGCAAGGCCTTCCATACAGTGCTTCATATGGTGCCATCTTTATGCTTGCCTAGTAACTATTGTTATAAGCAAATTCCACCAGGTGTAAATGATCCTCCCATGATCCTCCAAAATCTAGAATACAAGCTCTTAGTAAATCTTCCAATATCTGATTCACTCTTTAAGTTTGACCGTCCGTTTGAGGATGGTAAGGTGTACTAAAATTTAGTTTTGTTCCCAAAGTTTTCAGCAAGGCTTCCCAAAATTTACTTGTAAAGATAGGGTCTCTGTCACTTACGATGCTTGTTGGAACACCATGCAGTCGTACAATTTCTCTCATGAAAACTTCAACTAATGATGCGACAGTTCGTGTCGCTTTTATTGGAATAAAATGCGCACTTTTCGTTAGCCGATCTACTATTACCCAAATTCCTTCAACTCCTCTCCTTGTTTTCGGCAATCCATCGACGAAGTCCATCAGCATCATTTCCCACTTCTAGTTGGGTATTTCCAATGGTCGTAGTAATCCAGTAGTCCTTTGATGGTCTCCTTTTACTTGTTGACAACACAAACATTCATTCACAAAAGTTATAATATCCTCCTTCATTCCTGGCCACCAGAATACTCACTTCATATCATTATTCATCTTATGAATACGTGGATGGATGCTCAACTTTGATGCGTGGCATTCTTTTAAAACTTCTTACCTCAACCCATCCACGTCTGAAACGCATAACCTGTTGTTTATCCTCAGCACTCCCTGGTTATCCAACTCAAAGTCAGACTCCTTTCCATTCGTGACTCCTTGAATTATCTTCTCCAATTTGGCATCTCTTCTCTGGTTACTCATAATCCTTTCTTGGAGAGTTGGTGTGACTTCCAATAAAGATAAAATCGCATTTCTACTCAAGACGTCAGCTACCACATTCGCTTTTCCGAGCATATAAATAATGTCCAAGTCATATGATGCAAGAAATTTCAACCATCGTTGTTGTCTCAAATTTAAATCCTTTTGAGAAAATAGATACCTTAATGGTTTATCATCCATAAAAAGTTAGAATTTCCCCCCATAAGATAATGTCTCCACATCTTCAACGCAAAGACAACTGCCAATAACTCCAGATCGTGAGTTGCGTAATTCTTCTCATGCAGCTTTAATTGCCTACTTGCATATGCAACCACCCGACCATTTGGCATCAAAACAGCTCCCAATCCAACTCCACAAGCGTCAGTTAAACTGCAAATCCACTTGTTCCATCGGAAACAGCTAATACTCGTGCTTCGGTTAATCTCTTCTTTAACTCCTGAAAAGATTCTTCATATTTTGGGGTCCAAATAAACTTTTGGCCTTTCATTGTTAACTTCATAAGATGAGATGATATCTTGGAATAATCTTGGATAAGTCTTCACTAGTATCTTGCCAATCCTAGGAAAATACGAACATCGGTTGGTGTACGGGATTATTTCCATTGTTGTACTGCTTCAACTTTAACTGGATCTACTAATATTCCATCTCCATTCATGATGTGCCCCAAAAATCTTACTTAAGATTTCTAAAAATGACATTTAGAAAACTTGGCCTTCAACACATTTTTCCTTAGAGTTTCTAGTACTACTCTAAGATGATAAAAGTGCTCCTCTTCAGCCTTTGAATAGACTAAAATATCATCAATGAAAATAAGAACGAATTTATTCAGAAGCTTCCTAAAAACTCTGTTCATCAAATCTACGAAAAATGCTGGTGCATTGGTTAGTCTGAAAGGCATAACCAACCACTCATAAAAGAAATCCGGGCCTTTAAATGTGTTTAAAGGAATACTTTCTTCAATAATTCTTAATTGGTGAAATCCCATTGCTAAATCCATTTGGGAGAACACCGTTTGTCCGTGCAATTGGTCAAAAATATCGTTAATTCGGGGTAAAGGATTTTTGTTTTTGATGGTCACTTTATTTAACTCACTATACTCTACACACATTCCTAATGACCCATTCTACTTCACTACAAAAACTACCGCCGAGCCCCAACTAGAAAAACTATGTTAGATTAAGCCTTTATTCAGCAAATCCCGAGTCTGTTTCTCTAGGTCCAACACTTCCTTTGGATCCATTCATCTCTTTGGTTGAACTATTGGTCTCACTCTCGGAATTAAACCGACTCGGAATTATATCTCCCGAGGCGAAGGTAAACTTCTGACTTCCTCAAATATATCCTTGAATTCTCCAACTACATCCAATGTTTCAAGGTTTTATTGTGGTGCTTCTAATGCATACAAGAAACTACAGGTGTTAATACCGGGTTGTCCACAAGGTATCTTGGCTTTATGCCCTAAGCTAGTTATTAAGGTTATGGTTTCTTTATCACATTTTATCTTAGCTTGGAACTCGCTTAACCAGTCCAAACCAAGAATAAAATTAAATTTTTTGAAATCAAGAAAATAGAAATCAAAACGGAAGGAATGCGAGAGATATAAAAGTGCTATATCCTCACAACACATTTTCTACTCGGTTTTCCCACCAATGGGATTTGATATGCAAATTGGGTTTGGGGAAATAATTGGTTTAATGTGAAATTGATTTACGGTTTCAGAAGAAATAAAACTGTGTGAAGCGCCGGTATCGAATAAAACACGAAGATAAATTCCATTAAATTGTAAAATACCTTCTAGCACTCCCTTCCCTTTCACATTCTGGGAAGTAAACGGTTCATTCTTGATCGCATAAACTTTTGGCTGTGGTGCCCTCTTCATTAATGGGCGGTCCTTCACCATGTGTCATGGCCGTTGACAGTTGAAACAGAGATTCTTCACCACCATCTCATTCCTTTGATTCTGTTGCTGCTGTTGAGGTTTCTGTTGCTGTTGCGGTTGCTAAGGTTTCTTGTTCCCCTTCTTCTTACATAATCGTGCAATGTGTCCTTTCTTCTTGGAGTTATGACGCAGAACATTCTTAAAACGACCTTCAGTTTTCTGCTGCCCTGCCTTCCCTTGGCCTTTGTTGTCCTTCCAGTATGGGTTAAATTTCCTCTACAAAGAATTTCCTCCATTTGTCTCTCTAGTCTTAGTCTTTGCTACTGGTTTCTTAGCATCCAACGCTTCATACCTGAGTGCTAAGTCTACTAATTCAACAAATGGGTCTTTCAGATGTCCGACCATCCTGCGTTGAATGTTGTCCTTCAGACCAGCTACAAACATCTCGTTCTTCTTTAATGAAGTGTTGACCAACTCCGGTCCAAAGCTTGAGAGTGCATTGAACATGTTTTCATATTCGGTAACAGTCATGCTTTCCTGCTTTAGATCGATAAAGTCTCGGTACATCCTTGTCTTCACAGTGGTTGGCAGATATTAGGATTCAAATGCTTCCTTGAACATCGCCCAAGTAAAATTTTCCACTGGAGTATTATCAGTCTAGGCATCCCACCATATTGTTGCGGCTCCTTCCAGATTCCATGAAGCTAAGAGATGCTTATACTCGTCGTCCAACTTCAGTCCCTTAAAAATCTTCTCACATGATCTTATCCATGCTTGGACTTCAACCAGTGATTCAGTACCCTTAAAAACTTTTCCTCCCAGAGTAGTGTAATTCTTGCAGATCATTGCAAACTTTGGTTGTGTTGGAGCTGGGACCACTTCAGTAGTATCCATTTGATTTGGAGTAATAATATGCCCATTGGTCGAGGTTGTCCCGCTCGTTCCTCGGCCTCGTCGTCCATGAGAACTCATTTTCAACTTTCTGAGCATACTGTTTGGTAATTAATAAATCAATCGGAAGATGTTCTTAGGGATAGCTTAAGTCAATAACTAGGGTCAATAACTAAGGTCGACCTATACTGTAATAGTCAATAACTAAGTCAATAACTAGGGTCAATAACTAAGGCATGACCTTGAAAGTCGTGTCATTATTAAAGAAATTAGAGGATGAGATAGAAAAGATAGAACTAATTGAATAGAAGAAAAAGAAAACGTCAGAATCTCACAACGAATTTCAGAAAATACATAATATATTACATAACAGGGTCTGATACATCATAGTACAACATCATAATACATCATCATAGTACAACAACATAATTATACATGATTAATAGAATAATACAGACTCTAAAACTGGATACATAGAAATAGATATACTACTAGACTCGTCTTGAACTTCATAAGGTTCCACTTGCTTATTTGAATTACTTGTCTACTCATAACAAGTGTTATGAGTACCCAAGAGTTTAGGAAGCACAGAAAATAAACTCTGGGTCAGTCAGGGGACTGGTGCGAGTAAACACAGTTAAATAGATTGGAAACAGGGAATTAAAGAATAAGGGTTTCCCATACTTATACTAGACAGGTTCATTTAACTTTGGAAAATCTTCAGACCAATCCATAAGTATATGGATGATAACCTAAGTATCTTTGATATCAAAATTATTTGATATTACAATAGCTTTTAACAATTTATTGATCATCTATTTAAACGCTTGCATCTCACATTTTATATATATATATATATATATATATAGTATATAATCCAAAACCGCAGAGCGCTTATTGGAGATTGGATTCCAACAGACAAGGTATGGGAGCACCTGCCGATCAGTGTATTCTAGAGGAGATACACCGGGGTTCAACAAGAACATCTTGCAACCCGACCACACATGATTGTCCACTCATTTAGCTTGAGTGTAACGAATATATTATCAACCCCATGGTTGGGAATGACCCACCATTTCCGAAAGCTGCAGCAGCGAAAAGAGATTAAGAATTAAATATGGAATTTCTCTAGATGGTGATAATACACCTTGCTTGCGTATGACCCACCTAGCCTTGCTGCCTGTCCGATTTTTTGTTATTTCCTGGTTGTGAGGCTAGAGATCACGTTTATCTTTCTGAAAGATTATTTATTCAATTACTATGAATGCCACAATGTCATATCTGTCAGAACACTCATTTAATTTCCCAAATATATTACGAGTAATAAAGCTAAGAGAAACAAATTTCTCCGCCACCAATGTAATATACTTACGTAAATTCGATGTGTAGAATCTAATAGTATACGTTATCAGACACCCATCCATAAAGGTTGTCCTAGGACTGGACAGACCAAAGGTACTATTTAAAATAGCCCTTGCATATCTCCGTCTTCAATATTTCTGGCAGGCGGCGTATACTTCGAGTTTAAGTGGAATATTTATTCCGGTTTCCTCAAAGCGATGTACGTAATGTCTTTTGTTATTAGTTTACACTTAAGACTGTTTTAATATTTCACTTGATCTTATCATTTCTATAAAGAAATAATTATCAGTTAAAAATGAATTTGATTTAGTATAATTCATTTTACACATCCTTGATTTATGGGTTTCAGTCAAACAGAACGGTATATGTTTGCATTGTTTAAATCTGGGCATTTTGATTATTTTTTAAAAATGGACAATTAAAGAGTGTGCGTCGCACATGGTATTTTATTCAGCTTTGACCATC
Organism: Allium sativum; assembly: GCA_030737875.1. Taxonomy (NCBI): domain Eukaryota; kingdom Viridiplantae; phylum Streptophyta; class Magnoliopsida; order Asparagales; family Amaryllidaceae; genus Allium; species Allium sativum. The sequence continues at coordinate 207,522,295 of CM060913.1, forward strand.
ACTTAGAAATGAAAAAAATAAGGCATGTGCATCGCACACGGTATTTTACTTCATTTGTCATCTTTGTTTATACGATGTTTAATACTTCAGTTATTCTAGTAAATTATATTCGTACTTCTAATTAATCATAAATAATTAAAATTAATATTTATATTAATTATTTCCTTTATATTTCTATTTTCAAATTCGTCGAACTTCTACAGTCGAGCTTCTGTATTTGATCTTCTTGCTATTGTCTTCTCTTCCACTTGCTATGATATTTGGTTTAAATAAAAATCACTTTTTATTTATTTATTTATTACTTTTTCTTTTTTTTTTGTACTTTTTTTTCGTTTTAATTAAAACTGGTTTTATTTTAAAATTTCATTCAAAATCTCCTTTGTTTGCGTATTTGCCAAATTACCACTTTCGCAAGTACCACATTACAAAACACCACGTTGCGCATGCTAATCCCCTCTAATAAACCACACTCTAGCCCCTTTACCAAGTACCTAATCCTCCTCTTCCCGAAGTACCACTTTACCAGATGCCAAAGTACCATGTTGCCAACACCACTTGCCAAAACTGATGCCGCGCCCATGATTTCCTGCCCAACCAAAGTACCACCTGGTACTACCACGTTGCCAAGTACCAACCCCCCAGATCTCATGCCGCGCTCGTCCGTTCATTCACATTTCCCGTGTCGCACCAAATTCCAAATACACAAGTACCCAAAGTACCAAGTACCACTTCCACAAATCAGTGCCACAACCGTTCTTTCACCCCAAAACTCCATGCTCTATCCCTGCTCCTTCTTCTTCCTGTTGATATGCAGGGTGCACATGCACAACCAATCGAGACACCATTTATCACTCGAAATCGTTCTGGCACGTCGCCTTCCACCTCTGGACCTCGTAACCGTCCTCCGTTCTGATCATCGGGGCATCTACAGTGATTTCACTGTCTCCGTCCACCATTAACGAATGGGTTTCATTGAAGTAAACTCCGATTGCTCGCACCTCAGACCACCAGTGTTCCTCCAACTCCAGCCACGTCACGTCCACGACCTCCTACTTCGATTCCCCCTGGAGCGCAGTCTTCAAACGCCACCGAGGCGTTGTAGTTCCGACGAGAACGATGAATACCAAAATATGAATCCTAACCTTATTTTTAATTCGTTTATGAAATCCACGCGATGGAAAAATCGTTTTTCATTTTTCCTATAAATTCCTACCCTAATCATTGCTCTCCTTCTCACGGCATGATTTCTGATTGCCTTGATCGCCGGAAATTGATCCAAGTTCATTTTCTGATCATCATGGCATATCTCGACAACCACGATATTAAAAATCATGATATGATAATCAAAAATCATCAATTCGTAATATGATTCTATTTATATACTTAAATCATGATTCTGTGATATTTGAAATTTCATGATATATGTTTGGTTATAGAGAACAATTTAGTTTCCTATTTCTTTTTATACATTTATTTCAATATTATTTACTTCGCTTATATTACTGAAGTATGGAACACGAGTATCATATTTTTATTCACATAAACACAGGGTGATAACTTGATTGAATTCTCTTCTGAAATAGGTGTTTATGATGTTTGTGTTTACATAACAAAACAACATGTTTGTTTGTCTAAGGTTTAAACTAATCAACAGAATCATAGCGATCATACCGATATGTTTAACACATGAAATAGCAGTCTAAAACAGATGTTAATCAAGGGTTTCTAGAATCAACTATTAGTTGTTTGTCAGTAAAATGATGGTGTACACAGCATATTTTTACAGAGAACGTATAAGTGTAATATAAGTGTTTCCATGCAATATTCATCCAAACTAATATACTTAACAGTCTAAAACATTTCATGATAGTAAAAGATCAACCATTAAAACAAGAAAAGAGTTTACTCACAGAAATGCTTTCCAAATTCCTGAATGTTGTATTTTGGTGTGGTGAAGAGAACGTATGGTTTAACCCATATTTAAAGCCAAGTTCTCATGATTAAAAAACTATTTCCTCTTCTTATTCGCTACAGCAAATATCTAATTAGGCGTACTCCTTTTGTCTAGCTTCTACGCCATGTTTCAGGAGCCAATGCAAGAAGAAATATTTATTTACTTGGATATTTTGGCCAATAACTTTGTCCTATGTTTATGCTTCTAGAAGCCCACAATATGGTACCATGCTTTCATTTAATGTAGTGCATACCCTCTTCTTTTTAGTAATTAAAAATTGGTTTTGCTTAGCCTTTAAGTCTTGGATATTTTTGCTAAGGAGGATTTACTTATTTGCTACTTGTACTGTTGTGTTTTTAGGTGATGTTTCTCCTATTTTTAGTTACACTACTTATCCAACATATTTTTAGGTGTTGTTTCTCCTATTTTTATTTCCTTATTAAAATCAATTATCAAAGGTTAGAAAAAGTTGGGACATTTTGCCCCTATCGGTCTTGTACAGGGCATAACTTTTGACTCAGGTCGAATCAAAGGGTGAGACCTGTGCCATTGGAAAGGAAATGATGGCTGCCTTTCCGTAGAGTGGTCACATTAAGGATTTGGCCCAGCGGTTTGGGAGCAATCGCTATTTTAAGGTTTTTCAGTTGGTTGTTCAGGTTTTGGGAGCCAAATGGGCTAATTTAGGAAGGCCCATTAGTGGGCTGGTGGAAACTATAAATAGGGGCTGAGGGGTACGGAGAATTGGTTACGTCTCTCTATCATTTGGTGGCCTTGAGCTCCTTCTCCTTCTAACACCTTTCCACCATTAAAATCCAAATCTAAGGAGGGAAATCATAGATCTACCCCATTGGAAGCTAAATCTACATCAATTGAAGAAAGGATTCATCGGATCAAGGGGATTGGTGCGTAGTGCTTACTGTCTGGAATCTTATTACATTGATTTTTGCTTGTTTAGGAGAATCAGTGAGTGTTTTACATCTCTCACATGGATTCAATGAAGTGTATGAGTGATTGATCATGTTTTCCGTCACATTTAAGTGTTTTTCCATAGATCTATACCATATTTCATCCATCTCCATATGAATCACGCTATGATATCATTTAGTAAGTTTAAATTTGTGATTCCATGTTATTCCATATGATTATGCAAGTTAGATCTATAGTTTTGTTCATATGACCATTCAATATGATTTTTGGAATGATTTTCATGATTTGGTGAAACCTATTGTTTTCGTGTTGTTAGCGGATTCATACCGTGTATTTGAACAAATTTGATGGATTGGACAAGTTGGTTTCATCAAATCTATCGTTTGGCAAAGTTTTGGTGGAAATCGGAGTGGAAATGGTGAAGTGCAGGTTTTGTGTCGCATATAGGGAGTCGCATGCTCCATGGTGGTTTTCTTGGAGAATAAGATGGAGCAAGGATCAATCGCATGTAGTAGAAATGAGCAGGGTCGGTCGCGCAACTGGAAAAAAGGTTTGGGGTCTTGAATTTGGCAAGCAAGCGACCAGTCGCTTCTGGTATATGGTCGGTCGAGCGATCCCAGGAGTAAAGTAGAGGGTTCGAGCGAACCTATAGATGTATTAACGGGGTCAGTCAAACGAGCCTAAGTGAATGGGTACGAGCGAACTAGCCTGGGTGAAGTGTTTCGGGCGAGCGAGCCTAGGTGAAAGGTTCGGTCGAGCGAGCATAAGTGTGAAGGACAGAGAAGTGAGTGGACTGGTTGGGTCGGGTCGGACTCAGTTGATCGGGTCGGTCATCATATTACCAGTTGGGTCGCTCGTGGGGTGCACGGGTGTTCGGTCGGGCCTCCAAGAAGTGGGCTGGGTCGAGAAAAAGGAGGGCTTTGGGTCGGATGTTTTTCCTAAGCACTGGACGGTAGCGCAGGGTCAATTGGAAATTCTGGTCGGCTGGTAGCAGTTTTCAGCAAAGCTTTCGGTCATTTTGGTGGATGGCACAAGTTTTGTGGTTTGTTTTCCTTAGCAAATTGATGTGATGCTAGGGATTGTGTTGAACCTCCTGATTTATGTTTTCTTTGGTTCGAAATGGTGATAACTTCGAAGTGAATTCCATGGGAAATGACGAAGTAGAGCGATTTGTTCATCGGATATGACGAATGTGAAGACGACTCTAGGATGTATTGAGATCGTGTGAAGTGGTGGTTCTAAAGTGCTCTGAGCTTATGGATAATCGTAATTGATAACGACTAGAGAAGTGAAGGCCGAGAAATTATCGTTGTTGTAGGTTCTAGCGGACTCAAAGTAGGGGTACAATTGAAGACCAATTGTAGGTCGAGTTCCCTGGGCGTCGTGTATGGCCTAGACACGTGTTGAGTATAGCGTGTAACATGTGTTGAGTATAGCATGTGGAGTTTTGCTAGAACCGGGCATCGAGTATGGTCCTTGACAGTTGATGGCGAGTTGTTAGTCAGTCATACGATAACGATGGTTTCAAAGCAAGGTTGGCTGTGATAGCCAGAGTCAGTCATGAATGTTTGAATGCTTTGTTGTGATGATGGTTGAGTTGCTTTTATCACGTATGAATGGTTGTTCTGATTTTTATAACTGGACTATTGTTTCCTTTAGATGTATGGACCGTAAAGGCTATCACTATCGGTGTGTCTGGAGCTAGGTAGATTAGTTTGTTTATTTACCCATTCTCATATACTTTATTGATGAAGTTTGTTAGCTGTTTTATCGCTCATTAAGACTGTTGTTTGACTCGAGGTTTTATGTTTCCTCTTATTACCTTAGGCTGTTCATCAGGTTGTTTGGATAAGAAGACTAGGTGACAGGTGATTGCTTAGTGAGGGCGAGGTTGCTGTTCGGAGGCAAGTAGGAGGCTGGCGTGCTATTTTACTACTACCTAGTACCTTTGTTTTCCACTGTTTACTATTCTCTGAGTGTTGTAGTGAGGCAAATTGTACAAACACTATTGTTGTTATCCACGTGTATGGGATTTACTTTCTAGTTATCATGAATGTTTAGTGTTTTCTACTTCACTATCTCTACCTATTGTATATGTTCTATTATATTTTATCCTTGCGCTGTGAGTTTACGACAGGTTCTGATGATGTTTACCTACCTTGATGATCGTCCATGGCTGCCGCTCACACCTTTCATTGCATCATTCCTCTTGTATAGTGCAGGGGTTATGGGCGGTCGTCACATTTGGTATTAGAGTTCTGGTTAGCGATTCTAGCCAAAGTTCTAAGGCGTAACTACATATGAGAGACATACTTGTAGATTTCAATTGGATGCTTACTATATATATTATCATATATAGTAATAACGGTTGTATCTCTTTAGAAGTTTTTCTTGGAAGTGGCCATTTATTATAAATTGTAGATTTAGAATCCATCAAGACACACTGCTAGGGGAGCTAATACTGGAGTGGGAAATGGCGGTGAACCAGACTATCCTACCATGTTTGAAGCCATGATGGAGGCATTCATGCGAAGGGTCCCCGCTCTAGTGGAACCTACGGTAGACGTAGGAGTTTAATTACCTAGGACTATGGATTTTGCAAAGTAGTGCAAGGACTTTACATCTCTAGGAGGAAGACCATTCAAAGGAACTGAACCAGCTGAGGAGGTTCAGAGGTGGATGGATCCTCGTGTCTGAATCTTTGGAGACTTGGGGTTGGATTATGCAAATAAGAGAAAGTTTGCATCAAGGCAGCTGCAAGGCAAGGCCATGGAGTGATGGAATTCAGTTACACTTGAGACTCCAGAAGAGGAGATTTCATGGGAGAAATTCCAAGCTAAGTTTGAAGCAAATTTTATCTCCACTACACAGAAATCCGTTCTCATCAAAAAGTTTGTTGAGTTGAAGTAGAACGGCAGATTAATTCTTGACTACATCTCTGATTTTGAGGCCTTGTCCAAATATGCTTGTTCATACATTGATACTCCTTACTAGAAGAACAAGAAGTTTGTCATGGGTCTGGATGCCTACATTGGAAGGCCGTTGGTGGATCATCTTGATGATCCATTTGAGAAGTTTGTAGAAAATGTTGTCCGTCATGAGAGCTTATTCCCTAAAGAGGCTAATGTTGTCGCTGCGACCAAGGAAGTTCAGAAGCCACAGCAGGGTGGTAATAATAAGAAAAGGAGCAAAAACAATAGAAGGGAAAGGAAGGCTAGAAAAATCAGAAGAGTGAAGCGACTTGCTTCAACTGTTGGCATAAAGGGCATTTTGATAGTGAGTGCAAGAACCCTAAAGCTGAAAGAAGTGCTATAATTGGGGGAAGTCGAGACATGAGAAGAAAGATTGTCCAGAACTAGCTGAAGGGAAGCAAGTGGGTAAAGCTTATGCTTTGGGGACAGAACCATCTTCTTCGAGCGCTCCTACCACCGAGGAGAAAGGAAAGGGTGTCGTGGTGTAAGGTACTCTTTCAGTTAATGGTGTTTTTGTTCGTGTGTTATTTGATACCGGAGCATCACATTCTTTCATTTGCAATGAGCTTGTGTACCGTTTGGGTTTGAAACCCGAGATTTGTGATAGACCATTGATTGTGACTAATCCAGTTGGGGGTTCGTCCAATATTTACATGAAATGTCGTGGTCTAGTGTTGTTAAGTCATGGTTGCTCTTTTGTGTGTGATTGCTTTGTTCTTAACTTCGCTGGGTTTGGGATCATCTTGGGCATGGATTGGCTCAAGTGGTATGCGGAAAGGGTGAATTGCGAGAAGCTAGAGGTGAGAGTCGGAGATGTGGAAGAGCGAAACGTGTTGATAAGGTGCAAGCGTGAAGAGGGTGTCTTCGTTTGCTATCTATATTAGCTTGTGATTCCACAAGAAGACCCGTCGTCTGTGCTGATCGCTAATGAGTATGAGGATGTCTTTGATGAGGTTAAAGGGTTGTCGCCACATCGTGAGATCAAGTTTAGAATCAATTTGGTCGAGGGTTCTAGACCAATCGTCACGCCTCTTGGGCAGATGGTGCCTAAGGAACAGCGAGAGTTAGAGGTGCAGGCTCATGACCTTTTGGGAAAATGATTCATTTGGAGAAGCGTTTCCGAATGGGGTGCACTAGTGGTATTTGCAACCAAGGTAGATGGCTTATTAAGATTGTGTGTAGACTATCGTGAGCTGAACAAGGTAACTATAAAGTAAAAGTATCAGTTGCCAAGGATTAATATCTTGTTCGATCAGCTTCACAAAGCCAAAGTATTTTCTTAGATGGATTTGGCAACGGGATTTCACCAATTGAGGGTGGCAAAGGATAGTGTACCAAAGACTACTTTTAGGACACCATACGGATTCTTCGAATGGTTGACGATTCCATTCGGGTTGACTAACGCGCCAGCGTATTTTGTGGATCTTATGAATAGGGTAATCAGATATCAGTTGAATGAGTTCGTGCTTGTGTTCGTAGATGGTATTCTGGTTTACTCCAGGAGCGAGGAAGAGCACAAGACGCACTTGAGAGTTGTGTTGGAAATCTTGCGGAAGCATCAACTGAGACCTAAGTTTTCCAAGTGTCACTTTTGGAAGAATGAAGTGAGGTTCTTAGTCCATATAGTTTCTGGAAGTGGAATAGCGGTTGACCCCGCTAAAGTGGAAGCAATTCAGGACTGGGATAGACCTAAGAATGCGGCAGACGTGAGAAGTTTCCTTGGGTTGGCTGGTTATTACCGACGGTTTATCAAGGATTTCTCAAAGGTAACTGCACCGTTGACAGGATTGACGAAGAAAAACCAAGTGTTCAAATGGGATGCAAAGTGTAAACAAGCGTTTGGAATCTTAAAGGAGAGATTGACGAGTGCTCCAGTATTGGCCATTCCAAGTGGGAATGAAGAGATGGTGGTATACACCGACACATGTGGTACTGGACTAGGAGCAATGCTAATGCAGAATGATAAGGTTGCGGCCTACGTAAGTCGACAACTAAAGCCGCATGAAAGGAATTATCCAACTCATGATTTGGAGTTGGTGGTGATTGTATTTGCTCTGAAGATGTGGTGACATTACCTGTTGGGAGTTCGATTCAAGTTGTTTACGGATCACAAGTCATTGAAGTATCATTTCTCCCAAAGGGATTTGAATCTTCGGCAGCAAAGGTGGCTAGAGTTTCTGGCATCGTATGATTTTGGTATAGCCTATGCTCATGGAAAAGGTAATACGGTTGCAGACGCGTTGAGTAGAAGACACGCCAATTTGGGAGCAATGTTTTCAAATTCGAAGAGTCTCTAGTATTTGGCAAGGTTTGATTTCAGGCTAAGGTGTGAGTTGAAACCTAAAATGTTGGAAAGATTATTGATAAGACCTACTCTCATCGAAAGGATTGGAAAGAGCCAAAAGCGAGAAGAAAAGCTTGTTGAGTTTATCCAGAAACTAGAACTAAATGATGAAGAGTTCGAAGTTGATCGTGAAGGTTGGCTTCGAAAGCAAGGGCGATTAGTTGTTCCGATATTGATGGATTGAGAGATGAGGTTCTGAAGGAATGTCATCACTCAAAGTTGACGATTCATCCCGGTGGTAATAAGATGTATCAGGACATGAAGCGAGTCTACTGCTGGGAAGGGATGAAACGAGATATTGGAAAGTTTATTTCTAAGTATGTGAACTGTCAGTTGGTGAAAGCTGAACAGAAGAAGCCGAGTGGTTTGCTTTAGCCAATGGAAGTTCCTACGTGGAAGTGGAAGCAAGTATCGATGGATTTTATCGATGGACTACCCAGAACCAGGGCAGGGAATGAAGGGATTTGTGTCATCGTGGATCGTTTGACCAAAAGTGCGAGATTCATTCCAGTCAAGTCGACTAGGACGACATCGAAGTTAGCCGAACTTTATATGAAGTGGATAGTTCGATTCCACCGAGTCCCAAAGATCATAGTAAGTGACCGAGATCCATTATTCACAAGTGGATTTTGGAAGAGTTTGCAGGAAGCTTTGGGAACCGAATTGTATTCAAGTACAACTTACTATCCCCAAACTGATGGTCAAACCGAGAGAGTTAATCGGGTTTTGGAAGATCTCCTAAGGGCACGTGTGTTTGATTTTGGGGGATAATGGGAAAACCATCTATATTTAGTTGAGTTTGCTTATAACAATAGCTATCAGTCGAGTATTGGGATGGAACCACACGAGGCGTTGTATGGTGGACCTTGTGATTCTCTAGCTTGTTGGTTGGAAACTGGAGATAAGTTGATACTTGGGTAAGAGATGATTCAAGAAACCTCGGATTGTATCGGGATCATTCTGCAACGTATGAAGGCAGCCCAAGATCGTCAAAAGAGTTATGCCGATAAGTGTCGAAAAGATTTCGAGTTCGACGTTGGTGATATGGTTTTCGTGAAGATTTCACCGTTGAAGCATGTGGTGCGATTCAGAAATAAGGGGAAGTTATCTCCAAGGTTTGTTGGACCATTTCAGATAGTCAAGCGAATTAGAAAGCTCGCGTATAGATTGGAGTTACCCGAGAAGATGTCGAGTGTGCATAATGTGTTCCATGTGTCGTTCCTATGGAAGTTTATGCACGATTCGAATATAGTGGTATGTCCAGAGCAGTACGAAGACCTAGAAGTAGAAACCATAGTTGAGAGACCTCGTAAGCCACTTCGTGTTGTGGGGAATGACACGAAACAGCTTAGTAGGAAGACGGTTAAGCTAGTCAAGTTACAATGGAGTGAAGATAGCGACGATTGTACATGGGAGACAAAAGAGAGTTTGAAGGCTACTCATCTAGAACTCTTCGTTGGTAGGACTCTATGATATCGTATCATCGTTATATCGTTGTATCTTATTGTTGTCTGATAGAACTCCACATGCTAGGATAAGGCTATGGATGCATGGCTGGATGGTTGCTATTTTGGATGATAGAATTGGCTTCTTATGGATGATAGGCACGCGGAATTGTTGTGGTTGCTTGTGTTTGCATGGAATTTCGGGGGCGAAATTCTTAGGGGAGGGGGGGGGGGGGAGATGTAACAGCCCGCATTTTATGTATCAGAAGATCGTAAAATATTTTTATTTTACTCGCTGAGGGTTGGATCATTCTCATCTTTTAATATGTTTCTTATAGGAATGTGAGACATATCCATAATTTTTACCGATTTTGTTTGTGACCATTCTGCCCCTCTCAGTCTTGTACGTGGCATATCTTTTGCCTTAGTTCAAATCAGAGGGTGAGACCTGTGCCATTAGAAAGGAAATTATGGTTGCCTTTTCGTAGACTGGTTACATTAAGGATTTGGCACAATGGTTTGGGAGGAATCACTGTTTTAAGTTGTTTAGTTGGTTTTTCAGGTTTTGGGAGCCTAATGGGCTGAATTAGGAAGACCCATTAGTGGGCTGGTGGAAACTATATATAGAGGGTGAGGGGTATGGAGAATAGGCTACTTCTCCCATTATCTCATTTGGTGGCCTTGAGCTTCTTCTTCCTCTAACACCTTTCCACCATTAAAATCCAAATCTAAGGAGGGAAAAATCATAGATCTACACCATTGTAGGCTAGATCTACATCAATTGAAGCAAGGATTCATCGGATCAAGGGGATTGGTGTGATGTGCTTGCTATCAGGAATCTTGTTACATTTATTTTTTGTTTTGTTTTGGAGAATCGGTGAGTGGTTTACATCTCTCACATGGATTCAGTGAAGTGTATGAGTGATTGATCATGTTTTCCATCACATTTAAGTGTTTTTCCATAGATGTATACCATGTTTAGTCCGTCTCCATATGAATCACCCTATGATCTCATTTACTAAGTTTAAATTAGTGATTCCATGTTATTCCATGTGATTATGCAAGTTAGATCTATAGTTTTGTTCATATGATTATTTATTATGATTTTTGGTGTGATTTGCGTGATTTGGTGAAAACTATTATTTTCATGTTGTTAGTGGATTCATACCATGTATTTGACCATATTTGATGGATTGGACAAGTTGGTTTCGTCGAATATATCGTTTAGTGAAGTTTTGACGGAAATCAGAGTGGAAATGGTGAAGTGCAGGTTTTGGGTTACAAATAGGGGGTCGCACGCTCAATGGTGGTTTTCTTGGAGAACAAGACAGGAGAAGGGATCGATCGAAGGAATAGAAACGAGCAAGGTCAGTCGCGCAAGTGGAAAAAAAGCTTGGGGTTTTGAATTTGGAAAGCAAGCGACCAGTCGCTCCTAGTATCTAGTCGGTCGAGCGATCCCAAGAGTTGTAACACCACATAATTTTAACAACACTAAATATGATAAATTAAAGAATAATTAAATTAATATTTAGAATTAAGTGAAACGGACTGTGCCATTGCATTCGTCTCGGAATTCTGGTCAAAATAGACACATGGTTTGCGTAAAACGGACAATGTATGAAGAATTTATTAAGGTTTGAAATTTATATACGCATAAGAGAAATATATATAAATAAAATAAGTTCCAGAATTTAAAACAGTTCCAATTCGAGCAGAAAAAGGGAGCTAGAAAATTCCTACCCATGGGTGTCGACCCCATCAAGGGGGTGTCGACCCCTGGGCCAACATAACAAGGGGGTCGACCCCCCTACGGCAGATCTAGGCAGATTTTTCTGGTTCTGAACATGGACTCCTTTCTTGACATGGTTCGCTAGCTGATGGCTATAAATAAGACACCATTTCTCTTGTTTCTCCACACCAAAAATAATGGAGAACTAGATGCTGCCTCTGCCCAGATTAAATCAAGTATTTTCTTCTTCTACAATAATGTCATTCAAGTTAGAGATTTGCGATTCAACATCAGCATTCCCTTTTCTATTTCTTAGATCCAATCACAGTGAGTCTACGTTATTTTTAGATCTAAATACTTAAAGTTAATCTTGACATGACTATAAATTGGATCTAAGCATGTGACTATTTGAATCGTATCATATCTGCTATAACCTATGTATCTAAGTTATTCTGACATGACTATGAACTAAATCCAAGCCTATACCTATATATCATGTAAGATCTGCCATTGTTTGTAGATCTAATTCACTGTTTAGATCTATCTCATCATGCTTGTCCCTATTATGTTTGTGGTCAAATCAGTTTTAGCTGGATATCTAACTCATTGTTTAGATCTCATCATGCCTGTTTATGATGTCCCTATTATGTTAGAATCAGTTCTATTATCACATGTTCATCAGACATGTTCTTATATGCCTATCCTATCATTATGCCACTATATGTTCACTATTTGCTATGCCTATTTCTGCCATTCTATGTCAATCTTGTTATTATGTTCGTTTCTGTCCTCTTCCCTTCTTTCTTTCCCTTTTTATTTTTATAGCTAGACTACCTTCGAGCCTAGGCATGCCGCTGAAATATGCGAACGCGTGAAATTGGGAACGAGGAGAAAATGTTAAAATTGGGGAATAACTTGTAATTGGAAATTTGGGCACAACTTGAATTAAATAGATGAATATGAATTTGGGGCATAAAACAAATTTTGATTAAAGATCTGAATTTGAGGCATACGATACATGATGAATATGACTTGGGAAAAAGGGGCATGAAAACCTCTAATGACATAGGAATAATTGGTTAATAATGGAAATGCCTAGAATTACAGTAATTAGAAACTGTAATCACGCTTAGACACCAGTTTAGATTACACTTGTGGTGGAAGTCTGCCCAGAACCGACTAACATATCCAGCGACCACAAGTGGTGAATCTAATGTGAGGCGTCTAAGTGCATAAACACGTGACGTGCTAAGACACGAGGTTAAGTCCGACTTGTGGAAGAAGTCTGCCCGGAACCACCCGACATATCCAGCATCCACAAATTGTAGGCTTAATATGGAAGGTCTAGTACATTATAACCATAAATTGAAATATGGTAATGAACTGGAATACTTAACCTAAATGAATCCATAAGGGATTGTATGAACATGTTAACTTGAGTAGGGGTTAAGTAAACTTGTATGAATCAGTGGGAGGGTTAAAAATATCTTAGGGTGGTGGGTAATATTTATATAGGCCCATAAACTTAACCTATGGGGTTATGGAAACTTTTACTCTGGTATGAAATAACCTATGGAAAACCTAGTAGTGGGGATACAAGCGTAGGGGGAAGCTTGTACCGTCTTGTGTGTGGGACCCGTTTCAGTCAGTAATCCATATATAGGTATCAAACTAGTACTCCGAACAAGGTCGGAGTCGAGGCACGCTTATTGGGCTGATTGTAAGAGATCCAAATGTGGGGGACGGTGTGGACGGCACATGACGGGGCCATGTTCGTGCATGGGTCCGACAGAGGAGGTTTATACGCCATGACACCTGTAGATATGGTTGTGCACATCTTGAAAACCAAGGGTTGCCACTTTTGGGAGTGATACACCGTACTGTGGGGCCAGCACAGGGTATCTATGGAGTAGGGAGCCGACCGATTGGGGTATTAATCAGGGTACATCTAGACTCTGGTATGTTGGGGAGCCCGTTAATACCCTTAGGGGTAACTTCGTTATGTTTCAGTTAGGCTACCTGTTGATTGTACGGGGTTAGACCTCTCACTAGTAGTACGCCTAAGTCTACCATCTTGTAGTTGTTGGGATCATCTCATTCTGGTTATACAAGTATTGGTCCAAAGAGAGAAAGAGAAAGTATTCGAGAAGCGCAATGCATGTTCTATTCAGTTTATCCTGTTTACCTTGTCATACCTGCATTTTATGATGTTATCTCTCTTATCCACTTTATATACCTGTCATGATGCTTTTACCTATGTATATGCTAAAAGTAACTGGACTCGCCAGACTTTATGTCTGACCCATTTTGTTTCCTCTCCTTTCTCTTCCGTTTCCCCCCAGGTTCTCAGGGTAGGAATACTCAAGCTTGATCAGGATTCTGCTTTCATTCTGCTTGGAACAGCTTAGATGTATTGCTCGATCCCTTGTATTTCTACTATGGCTATGTTTTTGGGGATTATGCTCTTTTCATATGTTTTGTACTCTGATGATTTTAGTACAGGACAGAAGTTTTAAAGATGTACTGAGTTTTACGCATTTCAGACTTATGATGTAACCATGTTTTGAATTACGTTATTATCTGTTTATTAAATGTTTTAAATTCCGTTGCTATTTTATATCTGTCTTGTAATATTTCTGTTTCTGTTTCCCTATAACGCTTCAAGGAAACTTAATGCGTTCTCTTAATAAGTGACATTAACGGATGTGGGGTGTCAGAAAAGTAAAGTAAGCCTATATATGTATTAACAGGGTCGGTCAAACGAGCCTAAGTGAATGGGTTCGAGCGAACGAGCCTGGGTGAAGTGTTTCGAGCGAGCGAGCCTGGGTGAAAGGTTTTGTAACACCCCACCTCCGCCAGGGCCACTCACGAGAGAATGCACTAGCTTTGGAGGGGTGTTGTCTAGGTAAACATGCACAGAGATATCACAAGATAGAACATAGATAAATAAATAAGTAAAGCAGCGGTAGAAATTTAAAAACCATAGTTAACCATTTCAAAACCAAAGAGTAAACTTACATCAAAGTACTTAGTCATTTTTCCAACTACCACAAGTCTAGAAAACATAAACTGAAAAATAACATAAAGTAAACTATCCCCAAAATAGATGTGGTGAAGCCAGAGCAAGCTCAAGTCCAAACCGTACATGAGCTGTCAAGAAAGCAAGCCAAATGTCCAAGCTAAGCACTAGTGTTCCCTCCCTGAGAACCTGGGGGGGGGGGGGGGAGGGGGGAACGGAAGAAAAGAGGGGAAAGAAAAAGGGTCAGTCATAAAGACTGGTAAGTCCTACCTACTATTAGTATAAAAACTAATGAAGTTAACTAAACATGAGAAACTGAGATGAAACATAAAGATGGTAACTAACTGGCATGATAAATAGATAACAAGGTAGATCAAGTGTGGCATCGCATATACAAGGTTTAGTTTTGCACCAATAGTACTAGTATTCCAACCCATGTCAAGTATAAACAAGAAATGATCCCTTGGCCCAATATCATGAGTTGACCCAAGTAAAAGTCCAACTGTACGGTCTAGTCGATCGGCTCCCTATAAGCCTAACTCGTCGAATGTCAGTGTCATACGGCCCAATCACGGAATGTAGTCGACTATGCTAGGTCCACCCTAGGGTGTATCAAGCCCTAGGGTGCCAACCACTGACACAAATCAAGCACGCACAGTCTAAACCTACTGGTGCCCATGTCTGTTTTATTCAACTCCGGACTATGTGCACGACCATAGTGCACCTGAACCTACACTGGCGCACCTACTCTTCCGTCTTTCTGGTCGCTTACAATCAGCCCCGTAATTGGGCCCCACCCTAGCCTAGTCCCTAGGGTATCGTGATACATCGAAGAGGGTTACTGCTGAAAAGGACCACGTAACTACGGTTTCCAACGGGTTGAGTGTGGTTAACCCTATCCAATCATGTATCAAGTTGGTTAAGTGTATCCAAGTGGTTCATGACTTAACCCTAACATGTGCCTTTAATTAATTTAATGCACCCAACCTCTCACATTAGACTTTGTTGTGGTTACTGGATATGCCGGGCGGGTCCGGGCAGCTTTACACCACAACCTAGTCTAACCTCGGGTTTCAAGCGCGATATGACCAAATACTCACATTGGATCCTATTGTTTGTAGCCACTGGATTTGCCGGGCGGTTCCGGGCAGATTTACGCTACAAACTCAATGCAACCTCGAGTTAGCCACTTTATGGTTTTCTACATGTCATGACCACATTCATGTTTTCAAGCATAATCAAGTTTCATGTCACATTTCAAGTCATGTTTTTTCATGTCATTTCAAGTTTTCCTAACTACCCATAACGTATTCCCATTCACATGTAAATTCGCATCAACACAAGTGAATCAAGGAACATAAGAATATGACCAAGATGGGCATATGGTGGTAAAGTTGGTCATAAGTTAAACATGATGATATTTGAGGCAAAGGTGTTCATCACAACTAGCATATAGGATTATTGGCCTCAAAACATGTATGACATCAAACTTAGCAAATAAACTTGTGGGTAGCATGTAGTTCAACATCATAGGCAAAGGTGATAACATGATAATAGTTGGCATAGAGTGGTAAACTTGTGGGTAGCATGTAGTTCAACATCGTAGGCAAGTTAACATCAAGGTTATGAGGGGTTCTATGTTGCATTATGCATAATCCCCAAATAAAGCTCATAGCTTTCTACCCAAAAATCAAGATGAACAGTACTAGGTTCATGATAGTTCCACAATCATAGATCAAAAGAGTCATAAATGGATTTATGCATACAAATATAGCCCCAAGACAAGTATTACATCAAAAATCCTATTTCAACTTGCTACATGTTCATATTAATTTCATAGTTTAAATTTAAGAGTAGAGTGAGGCTTACAAATCGTGGCTATGAGAACTAGAACCAAATTGAACAAGATTGAGACGTTGTAGAAGCTCTAGGAATGATGTAGCAACACTAGAAGCCTTGAGAAATAAGTAGCTCCTTTGATTTGATGGAGAAAGATTGCTCCTTTTGCCTTAGAAGCTCTCAAGATGAAGATGGTGGCCATAATTAGGGAGCATTTTGGCAGAATTTAGTTGTTAGGATAATTTGTGGTGGTTTAATCTAGGTCTTAGGGTGTTTTTATAGGTGTAGAGACAAGTCTAGGCCATAGGATTAACCCTAGTTTAGATCTGAACCATCAAATCCCGTCACAGGCCAACTGACCAGACCAAAGGAGCAAACAGGTGCACCAGGAAAACATGGCCGACCAGGGAGGTCGACCCCCAGGTCGACTACCAAGTCGACTGGGCAGTCGACCTGGGCTGCGGCAGGTCGACTCCCCAGTCGACCTGGGGTTGGGCAGGAAATTTTCCCGCCCAATCTGTTTGGAGCTGATTTTGAATTTCGGGTTGAATTATGAATTTTCTGAAATCTTCTATGGGCCATATCTTGGTCATACGGACTCCGATTTACGAAATTTCGGACTCGTTTTCAAGCAGAATTTCGAGGAGAACGCAATTACGTAACCTGATACCATTGATTCTTAAATTATGATTTAATTCTGCCCTGATTTCTTGTTTTAACATGTTATTAAAAATTCGGGTTGTTACATTCTCCCCACCTTAAAGGATTTCGTCCCCGAAATCTCCAAGTTAGGAAGAACGTATCCTACCATCCATCATCCATCTACTCAAACATCATCCATAAGTAATCATTGTCCTTAAAAGATTTCTAATGCTGTATGAACATATGCAAAAGTGTGTGTATAGGCACCTATCTAATGCAAAAATCAGGTGGTTACTGACTCAGTAAACCTCCTTAATGCAGAATATGTTAGTGAAATGAGTCCAAATGTATGAAAATTCCTAACATAATTTATAATCTCTACATGAGTGCACATAACATTCATTCATATGCAACATCCACGTGATAGCGTAACAAGTTTCATCCATGAATAAGCATAAACACTCATGCATATGCAATATGAAAGTGTGTGAGCCAATCTTAGTGCCTAACGTGCATCATGCATCCACGAGTAACCACTTGCAAACACTTGCAACCATTTTCAACCATTAAGCATAACATGTTTCAAATACATGTTTCATCCAAAGGGTTTCTACCTAAGGTTCTCATGACAAGATTTACGAAATAACGAAATAAACATGGATAGCAAAAGAAAGATATGCTAACTAGGAAAGGAGATTGAGAATGTACCCTCAAAAAGAAATGGATAAATCCCACGCATCTTCTCCTCGATTTCCCAAGTTGCATCTTCATCGGCTTCACTCCATTGAACCTTTACTAACTTGACTTCTCGATTCCTCAGCTTCTTGATCTCTGTTCCCAAGATACGAATCGGAGCTCGCCTCAGGGTTGCCTCTTTCTCTACCTCCACGTCTTCAAGAATGCTAGGCTCAACTACTTCGGCTGATTCATGTAGGCATTTTCAGAGATGAGAGACATGAAAAACATTGTGCACTCCAGCCAGCTTCTCGGGCAATTCTACCCTATAAGCCATTTGCCCAATCTTCTCGATGATAGGGAAGGGTCCTACGAACCTTGGTGCTAGCTTTCCAACTGCTCCAAAACGAACCACATTTCGCAAGGGAGAAACCTTCACAAAGACCATATTTCCAACTTCAAACTCTAAGTCTGTCCTTCGCTTGTCTGCATAGGATTTCTGTCGATCTTGGGCCGTTTTCATCCACCTTCGAATCAACTCAACCTTCTAGGATGTGTCCCTTATCATGTCGGGCCCAAGTATAAGCTTATTCGTTGTCTCCCACCAACATGTTGCTGACTTGCACGGCCTCCCATACAAAGCTTCGAATAGTGCCATCCCTATGCTTGCTTGGTAGCTGTTATTATAAGCAAACTCTACGAGAGGAAGGTGGTCTTCCCAAGTGCCACCAAAGTCAAGAATGCATAGCCTCAACAGATCTTCTAGTACCCTATTCACCCTTTCGGTCTGACCATCCGTCTGTGGGTGATAGGCTGTACTTAGATTCAATCGCGTACCCATCGCTTCTTGCAAACTATTCCCAAATTGGCTAGTGAAGATTTGGTCACGATCGCTAACTATGCTAGAAGGAACTCCATGCAATTGCACTATCTCTCGAAGATAAATAGATGCTACCATGATGCGGTCCTCTTGCTCTTCACTAGAATGAAATGAGCGCTCTTCGTGAGTCTATCCACTATGACCTATATGCTAGTATTCCCCTTCCTTGATCTCGACAATCCATCCACAAAATCCATAGAGATATTTTCCCACTTCCATTGCGGGACCTCCAATGGATGCAGTAGCCCACCGGGCTTCTTCGACTCGGCCTTTACTTGTTGGCAAACAATGCATCTAGAAACAAACTCTGCAACATCCTTTTTCATCCCATCCCAAAAGTAAATGCGCTTCATACCCCGATACATCTTATCCCCTCCGGGATGTATGGTCATCCTCGAGTGATGCGCCTCCTCAAGAACTTTATTACTAAGTCTCCTACTTGTGGGACACATAGTCTTCCATCACTCCTTAGCCATCTCTTGTCATCAATAGTATATCTAGCGAGGTGACTTGACATCTCACCCCGAATCAACTTGTCCATGATCTCGACTATCTGCGGGTCTTCCCTCTGTGAAGCCCCAACTTGGTCAAGAAGTGTAGGTCTAAGCTCAAGGGATGCTAACGAACTAGTCATTGACTCAACAGCAGGTGTAGAATCAAAGGTTGCCAAGAACTCTAGGCTCTTCATCTCAATAAACAAGGGACTCAAAGTCAACCTTCTTCTACTTAGCGCATCCACCACAACATTACCCTTGCCAGGGGTATAAGCTATGTCGAAGTCATATGATGCCAAGAATTCCATCCACCTTTGCCGCCTTAGATTCAAATCTTTTTGCAAGAAGAGGTACTTGAGCGACTTGTGATCAGTATATAACTCAAACCTTTCACCTAGAAGATAATGGCGCCAATATTTGAGTGCAAAGACGATCGCTGCCAACTCCAAATCATGAGTGGGATAGTTCTTCTCATGAACTTTGAGTTGCCTACCCCCAAAGTATATCACTCTCCCTTTTTGCATCAGGACAGCACCTAATCCCGTGCCACATGCATCGGTGTACACGGTAAACAACTTCCCTCCATCTGGTAATGCTAGAATTGGAGCTATGGTGAGGGCTTTCTTGAGCCTTTGAAAAGCAAGCTCACACTCTAAGTCCCATGCAAAGACTAAGTTCTTCTTCGTTAACTTAGTAAGAGGGGCTGAAATCTTAGCGAAGTCCATAATGAACTTCCTATAAAATCCTGCCAGACCGAGAAAGCTTCTCACTTCAGTTGCATTCTTCGGAGCTTTCCAGTCTTGTACCGCCACTACTTTAGCCGGATCCACAGCTATGCCCTGCTTAGAAACTATATGCCCAAGGAACCGAACTTCCCTTCTCCAAAAATGGCATTTGGAGAACTTGGCTTTTAACTGATGAGCTCTAAGCATATCCATAACCTACTTGAGATGTGTAGCATGCTCTTCCTCGTCCTTAGAGAAGATCAGAATATCATCCAAGAAGACAACCACAAACTTGTTAAGGAACTCCCTAAACGCCCTACTCATCAAATCAACGAAGTATGCGGGTGCATTAGTCAAACCGAACAGCATGACGAGCCATTCAAAGAATCCATCTGGAGTCCTAAACGCAGTCTTGTCAATACTACCCTCAGCCACTCTAAGCTGATGGAATCCGGTGGCTAGATCGAGTTGAGAGAAAACAGAAGCACCTACAAGCTGGTCAAAGAGATCATCAATCCTCGGAACGGGTGCCTATTCTTCTTTGTCAGCTTGTTTAACTCACGATAATCACCACATAGACGAAGCGAACCATCCGCCATAGTAGCGAATACCACAGGAGCACCCCATTCAGAAATGCTTCGCCTAATGAAATTTTTCTCAAGCAATTCCTTGACTTGCTTGCTAAGCTCTCTTCTTTCTCGCGGGGCCATGTGCCTAACAGGCAATGAAACTGGCTTGTCATTATCAACAAGATAAATACGGAAGTCTATCTCGCGTTTAGGGGGTAACCCCTTCACCTCATCAAAAACATCAGGATATTCTCGGAACACCCTCACAGATTGAAGATTGTCAATAGACGAGTCGAGGGATTCAAGATAACATAACATGACGGGATCCATAGGGTTATAAGAAATCTCTAGGGTATTGCCAAGGCGAGTCATAAGCCTCACTACCCTATGCTCACAATCGAGAATGGCTCCATAACTGGACAACAAATCCATGCCCAAAATCAACCAGTATCCCATAAACCCGAGAACATAAGCATTACATGTGAATTCTACGGTCAAGATAGAAATCCTCAAATCCATACAAATCATAGATAGATGGGCGGAACCCCCAATTGGATTTGAAACACTAACGGGATCCTCAACTAGACTAGTATTTTGGTGCAAACTTTCAACAATGTCAGAAGAAATAAAGGTATGCGATGCGCCAGAATCAAATAAAGTTCGAACAGGAAAACCAGAAATGTAAACAAGGCTTTCTACAGAAATACTACCTCGGTCCGGAGCTGGAGTAGTGTTCAGAGCATGCATCTGCCCTCCAGAAGGTCCTGCTCGTTGAGTCTATCCTTGCCCCTATCCTTGCTTCTTTGGGCAATCCTTACTGTAGTGCCCAGACTCTCTGTAATGAAAGCATTATCCCAACCTCCTCTTCTTCTTCCTACAATCTTTGATTATGTGCCCAGTGATCCCACAGAAGTTGCACTTCCTTGTCTCCCTTGCCTTGTTGTTGTTGGCCTTGTTAGCCTTGTTGTTCTTGTTGTTCTGATTGTTCTGACTGTTCTGGTTGCCTCCCCACTTGGAGTCCGCCTTCTTGGTTTGAGTCTCATTAAGCTTAACTTCTTTCTTGCCATTCTTATCATCTCCTTGAAGCAAGGCCATATCCACTAAGCTCTCAAAAGTGGCCCCCATGGGTATATGAGACATGGCCAAACCTTGCAATGGCTCATTCAATCCTCGAGCAAAGCGTAGAGCCTTCTTCTGAGGTGTGTTAACCATGTCTAAACCGAATCGAGCAAGCTGGTTAAAATTATTCACATACTCCCTCACGGTCATGTCCCCTTGCTTCAAAGATATAAACCTCTCCAATTGTAGATTCTCTTCAGCAGATGATAGAAACTTAAGCCCAAACCTCATCATAAAGTCGGCCCAAGTTTCTATAGGTCTAGTAGCGTTGGTGACTTCCCATCAATAAGCAACTTCCTCTTTCAATAGCCATACTGCCAACAGAACTTTCCTATGATCTTCTACATCAAAGATAGCAAAAAGGTCTTCAGTTTCCCTTAACCAGTTTCTTGCCTCAACATAAGTCTCTGTCCCAACAAAATTCTTGCCACCCATCGCCTTAAAGTCTTTGCAAATCTTCGCGAAATCCGCTTGTGGACGCTGAGGAGGAGGAGGAACCTTAGGTACGGGAGTGGGAGTGTTTGCTGGGCCCGCATCGTTGGCCCTAGCTTCCAAGTACCTTCGGAACTATCCAGGTATGGGTACTCCCTCGGGAAGGTTAAGATCGGCCATGCTGAAAAAGGAAAAGATAGATTCAGAATGAGGAAACAAAGGATAGTGCTAATGGATTTTGGGGAATAACCTTTTAAAATAAACTAGACTTTTCTTGGAAAAATACTTAATTGGTTTTGAAAATAGTTTTTCAAAAGGGTTTTTAAAACTTTTGTCTGGTCTAGTAAACCGCATGCTCTGATACCAAATGTAACACCCCACCTCCGCCAGGGCCACTCACGAGAGAATGCACTAGCTTTGGAGGGGTGTTGTCTAGGTAAACATGCACAGAGATATCACAAGACAAAACATAGATAAATAAATAAGTAAAGCAGCGGTAGAAATTTAAAAACCATAGTTAACCATTTCAAAACCAAATATTCAACTTACATCAAAGTACTTAGTCATTTTTCCAACTACCACAAGTCTAGAAAACATAAACTGAAAAATAACATAAAGTAAACCATCCCCAAAATAGATGTGGTGAAGCCATAGCAAGCTCAAGTCCAAACCGTACATGAGCTGTCAAGAAAGCAAGCCAAATGTCCAAGCTAAGCACTAGTGTTCCCTCCCTGAGAACCAGGGGGGGGAGGGGGGGAGGGGGGAACGGAAGAAAAGAGGGGAAAGAAAAAGGGTCAGTCATAAAGACTGGTAAGTCCTACCTACTATTAGTATAAAAACTAATGAAGTTAACTAAACATGAGAAACTGAGATGAAACATAAAGATGGTAACTAACTGGCATGATAAATAGATAACAAGGTAGATCAAGTGTGGCATCGCATATACAAGGTTTAGTTTTGCACCAATAGTACTAGTATTCCAACCCATGTCAAGTATAAACAAGAAATGATCCCTTGGCCCAATATCATGAGTTGACCCAAGTAAAGGTCCAACTGTACGGTCTAGTCGATCGGCTCCCTATAAGCCTAACTCGTCGAGTGTCGGTGTCATACGGCCCAATCACGGAATGTAGTCGACTGTGCTAGGTCCACCCTAGGGTGTATCTAGCCCTAGGGTGCCAACCACTGACACAAATCAAGCACGCACAGTCTAAACCTACTGGTGCCCATGTATGTTTTATTCAACTCCAGACTATGTGCACGGCCATAGTCCGCCTGAACCTACACTGGCGCACCTACTCTGCCGTCTTTCTGGTCGCTTACAATCAGCCCAGTAATCGTGCCCCACCCTAGCCTAGTCCCTAGGGTATCGTGATACATTGAAGAGGGTTACTGCTGAAAAGGACCACGTAACTAGGGTTTCCAACGAGTTAAGTGTGGTTAACCCTATGCAATCATGTATCAAGTTGGTTAAGTGCATCCAAGTGGTTCATGACTTAACCCTAACATGTGGCATTAATTAATTTAATGCACCCATCCTCTCACATTAGACTTTGTTGTGGTTACTGGATATGCCGGGCGGGTCCGGGCAGCTTTACACCACAACCTAGTCTAACCTCGGGTTTCAAGCGCGATATGACCAACTACTCACATTGGATCCTATTGTTTGTAGCCACTGGATTTACCGGGCGGTTCCGGGTAGATTTACGCTACAAACTCAACCCAACCTCGAGTTGGCCACTTTATGGTTTTCTACATGTCATGACCACATTCACGTTTTCAAGCATAATCAAGTTTCATGTCACATTTCAAGTCATGTTTTTTCATGTCATTTCAAGTTTGCCTAACTACCCATAACGTATTCCCATTCACACGTAAATTCGCATCAACACACGTGAATCAAGGAACATAAGAATATGACCAAGATGGGCATAAGGTGGTAAAGTTGTTCATAAGTTAAACATGATGATATTTGAGGCAAAGGTGTTCATCACAACTAGCATATAGGATTATTGGCCTCAAAACATGTATGACATCAAACTTAGCAAATAAACTTGTGGGTAGCATGTAGTTCAACATCATAGGCAAAGGTGATAACATGATAATAGTTGGCATAGAGTGATAAACTTGTGGGTAGCATGTAGTTCAACATCATAGGCAAGTTAACATCAAGGTTATGAGGGGTTCTATGTTGCATTATGCATAATCCCAAATAAAGCTCATAGCTTTCTACCCAAAAATCAAGATGAACGGTACTAGGTTCATGATAGTTCCACAATCATAGATCAAAAGAGTCATAAATGGACCTATGCATACAAATATAGCCCCAAGACAATTATTACACCAAAAATCATATTTCAGCTTGCTACATGTTCATATGAATTTCATAGTTTAAATCTAAGAGTAGAGTGGGGCTTACAAATCGTGGCTATGAGAACTAGAACCAAATAGAACAAGATAGAGATGTTGTAGAAGCTCTAGGAATGATGTAGCAACACTAGAAGCGTTGAGAAATAAGTAGCTCCTTTGATTTGATGGAGAAAGATTGCTCTTTTTGCCTTAGAAGCTCTCAAGATGAAGATGGAGGCCATGATTAGGGAGCATTTTGGCAGAATTTAGTTGTTAGGATGATTTGTGGTGGTTTAGGCTAGGTCTTAGGGTGTTTTTATAGGTGTAGAGACAAGTTTAGGCCATAGGATTAACCCTAGTTTAGATCTGAACCATCAAATCCCGTCATAGGCCAACTGACCAGACCAAAGGAGCAAACAGGTGCACCAGGAAAACATGGCCGACCAGGGAGGTCGACCCCCAGGTCGACACCCAAGTCGACTGGGCAGTCGACCTGGGCTGGGGCAGGTCGACTCCCCAGTCGACCTGGAGTTGGGCGGGAAATTTTCCCGCCCAATCTGTTTGGAGCTGATTTTGAATTTCGGGCTGAATTATGAATTTTCTGAAATCTTCTATGGGCCATATCTTGGTCATACGGACTCCGATTTACGAAATTTCAGACTCGTTTTAAAGCAGAATTTCGAGACGAACGCAATGGCGTAACCCTTTACCATTGATTCTTAACTTATGATTTAATTCTGCCCTGATTTCTTGTTTTAACTTGTTATTAAAAATTCGGGTTGTTACAGGTTTGGTTAAGCGAGCACAAGTGTGAAGGACGGAGAAGTGAGTGGACTGGTTGGGTCGGGTCGGCCTCAGTTGATCGGGTCGGTCATGATATTACTAGTTGGGTCACTCGTGGGGTGCACGGGTGTTCAATCGGGCCTCCAGGAAGTGGGTCGGGTCGATAAAAAGAGGGCTTTGGGTTTGTTGTGTTCCCTAAGCATTGGTCGGTCGCGCAGGGTTAATTGGATATTCTGGTCGATTGGTAGCAGTTTTCAGCAACTCTTTTGGTCGTTGTGGTGGATGGCACAAGTGTTGTGGTTTGTTTTCCTTAGCAAATTTGTGTGATGCTAGGGATTGTTTTGAACCTCATGATTGATGTTTTCTTTGGTTCGAAAGTGGTGATAACTTCGAAGTGAATTCCATGGGGAGTGACGTAGTAAAGTGATTTGTTCGTCGGATGTAACGAATGTGAAGATGACTCAAGGATGTATTGAGATCATGTGAAGTGATGGCTCTAAAGTTCTCTAATCTTATGGATAGTCGTAATTGATAACAACTAGAGATGAAAAGGCCGAGAAATTATCGTTGTCGTAGGTTCTAGCGGACCTAAAGTAGGGGTACAATTTAAGACCAATTGAAGGTCGAGTGCCCTGGGCGTCGTGTATGGCCTAGACACGTGTTGAGTATAGTGTGTAACACATGTTGAGTATAGCATGTGGAGTTTTGCTAGAACCGGGGCGTCGAGTATGGTTCTTGACAGTTGATGGCGAGTTGTTAGCCAGTCATATGATACGATGGTTTCAAAGCAAGGATGGCGGTGACAGCCTGAGTCTGTCATGGATGTTTGAATGCTTTGTTGTGATGATGGTTGAGTTTCTTTTACCATGTATGAATGGTTGTTCTGATTTCCATGACTGGATTGTTGTTTCCTTTGGATATATGGATCGTAAAGGCTATCACTATCAGATGTGGGGAAGGTAGTTGTGAGTTCTTTTCTGGAGCTGGGTAGTTTAGTTCATTCATTTACCCATTCTCATATACTTTATTGATGAAGTTTGTTAGCTGTTTTATCACTCACTAAGACTGTTGTCTGACTCAAGGTTTTATGTATCCTCTTATTACCTTGGGTTGTTCATCCGGTTGTTTGGATGAGAAGACTAGGTGACAGGTGATTGCTTTGTGAGGGCGAGGTTGTTGTTCGGAGGTGAGCAGGAGGCTGGCGTACTATTTTACTACTGTCTAGTACCTTTGTTTTCTGCTGTTTACTATTCTATGAGTGCTGTAGTAAGGCAAACTGTACAAACACTATTGTTTTTATCCACGTGTATGGTATTTACTTTGTAGTTATCATGAAAGTTTAGTATTTTCTGCTTCAGTATCTCTATCTGTTGTATATGTTTTATTATAATTTTATCCTTGCGCTATGGGTTTATGACAGGTTCCGACGATGTTTACCAACCTTGATGATCGTACATGGCTGCCGCTCACACCTTTCAGTGCATCATTCCTCTTGTATGGTGCAGGGGTTATGGGCGGTCGTCACACTTTCTCTGCAACATAAAGACAGACCATCTCCATGTGCTAACCCGCTAGATGGCCACATGAATATGACCATTCCCCAGCCGCATTTGACCTTTTACCTTGAGTGTAAAATCCATCATCCACACAAGTAAAATATCTAGGCTCTATACCATGATATAACTTTTATCTAAAACGGAATGAACACACCCTAATGGGAATGACCCACATGGCATTGCTGCACTCATCCTGTTTTAGGTCATTACGGGTTATAAAGCATGAGGTCTCACTAAAAAAACTACGCTTTAACTAAGCCATGCTTTTATCATCTGCACCTCATTACACTTAGCATGCCACATTGCTAATTTATAATACATAACTATTGTTTACCAATATATAACCTCTGAGATCGTATGTCTCAAAGAAGGGTATTAAGCTAAGAGAATAGTTTCTTCGCCACCATACATACATATATATATATATATATAGTTAAGATCAATTGCTATGCCATAAATTGCAATGTCAAACATACAGGTTCATTCTAGGACTAAATGAAACCTAAGGCGCTTCATTCCTCGTCCAAGAGAGAAGCCCTTGCAAATCCAAAAATTCTCCAAATACATATAGATCTTTGCAATTTGAATAATCTCAAAGTGGAAGCTACCCACCCGACACATCAACAAGCAGTCCTTCCAATGTGAAGATTCCCGGTTTTCAACCATCATCTTCAATATCTTCATTACCTTTAATAACATCTTAAAATTATTCGAAGTGGTTTTCGGATAGATGTCCCCCATATCCAACTCCAGTCACTTCGAATAATCACCATGGCTAGGAAAATGATATGAATTACACAGAATTTCAAATAAATCTCTTTCTTTTTAAACTTGGTAAATCAAATTCTCCTTTAAAAAAATGCTTGTTCGTTAAACTGGGAATAAAACCCTTTAAAGCTTTAAATTCCTTTTTAAACATATCTTTAAATCAGTATTAGGAACATTCCTTTTAAAATTTTGGTTAACTAAAACCTTCTTAAAATGATTCTTGATTGCTTATACTTTAACTAAGGAATAAGTCGTAGAATTCTTTCATTAACCATTAACAAAGTTTCATTAATCCTTAGCCAAGATTTATTTTGGACTTACCGTTCAAATATCCAAAAGCTATTAAAAAACTCATTCTTTAATCAAGCCTTTCATTTACTTAACAAATTCATCAATTGTTTAAATCCATAAATTCAATTCATTAAATCTTTAAACCAAGATTAATCAAGCACTAAAATAGGTTTTCCTTTAAACCCCATTTCTGAGCTATATTTATTAATCTTAATTATAAGTTTAATTAACCCTTAATTCCCATTTGTGATTTTCTATTTTATACAAAAGCTAATTTCATTTAACCTTCCAAAACTTAATTTTTAATAATCAAACCTTCCATTTATTTTAAACAAATTACTTAATCTTCCATTTCTTAATTAGGAATTATTTCAGAAACCATTTATTAATCTTTAACAAAGATTCATTAACTGTTTACGCATTTGCTTTCCTTTCTCAAAACTTATGCAATATCATTCTCATTCATCTTTAATTTAAGATTATAACCCTTCTTAAATTCAAAACATAACCTAATCTTAACTTAGTTAAAGAATGATGTTATTTAAGGTTCTAGTCATAACAAACTCAAAACCAGTTGATATTAAATATAAAATTTAGATTGAAATTATATCAAATTATATCCAACATCTATTCTCATAATTAACAAATACTATAAGTAGAATAATGGTATAAATACCTTTCAAATTTCTCAAATAATATAAGTTTTAACTATTGAATTTAATATATTTCCATCCAAATCCAATTCCTTTATAATTGGGAAACTTTTACCTTATTAATCAAGAAAACTAATATGAACTCAGTAATCTTAATCAAAAGATTAATTAACCATATTCAAAATATATCTTTTAAACAATGGTAATTAATTTCATTACATCTTAATAAATATTCTTTTTAACTCTGTCTTTAATAAACCAAGTAACCTAAGACTCACTGGGTTCAGGATGACGTTATTAAATATATCGCCCACAATAATCCAAAACCTTTTGATATTAAATATAAGATTTAGACAGAAGTCATATCAGCTCATATTCAATGTCAACCTCCGTATTCTACAAATACTATAATCAGAATAACGGTATATCCACCTTCTAAATTCCTCAAATAGTATGAGTTCTAAATGCAAAATCAATATCAAATATAAAAATATAGATTTCATCCAAATCCAGTTGATTCAAATCAAAAAACTTTAATTACAATTAATTTTCAAAATATCGTATTTACAATACGCGGCTTAAAACTCAAATTTCAAATTTCTATTCAAAATCATAATTCTTGACCAAATCACTTTAAAATCATCTACTATAGTTTATCATAATTTTTCCATATTTTAACGATTTTGATAAAGCCGTTTGTAATGTTTTCCAATTTCGGTCACTGAACTACAAAACCGCGATTTTGTTTAAAAATTGATTTGGACATAACTCCAAATTCATTCACTCAAATCTGAAATTTCCTTATCCATTTGAAAACTATTATCATTTGAAACCAAACATTTTTTCATTTCGAGAAAATTCGATTTAAGTTGCGTCTATGCAGTTAAAGCCCCGCTAAAGCCCCGCAAAATCTCCGCTATAGCCCGTAGCACTCTCCGGCCGCTACGCTATTTCAATTTAGCGCTAATGAACAGTAGCTCCGCTTAAAGCCCCGCTATTTTACGCTACACCCGCTAAATCAATGCTATTTAGCACCCGCTTTAGCAATATTAATGTACAAAG
Source organism: Allium sativum (assembly GCA_030737875.1). Taxonomy (NCBI): domain Eukaryota; kingdom Viridiplantae; phylum Streptophyta; class Magnoliopsida; order Asparagales; family Amaryllidaceae; genus Allium; species Allium sativum. Next base: position 207,551,522 of record CM060913.1, read on the forward strand.
GAAGATTTGACCAGTTCTTTTTCCAAATAAATCAAAAAAGTTAACGTAAAGAGATAATTTTAAGTCATAAGTGCCTTATATTAGATAAAAATCTGTAGTAATGCTCGAATCTAGTGTGCATAACCGTGATATTCTTTTATTTTGTTATATAATATTAATTAATATTCGTTTATTCTACACAAATGATGTAAGAATGATAATTAATCAATTTTGATTATATAGTTTTTACATCTAATTAACAATTTTCCACCTCCGCTATATCCCCGCTATTTCCCCCTTTATCCCTGCTACAGCTTTTTACCCCTCTACCGCTACAGAACCACTAAGCGCTTTAACTGCAGAGAGTTGCATCTAGTATAACCGTTTGAAGTTTATGGTCGAAATTCGTGAACTACCGCAGCGCAACTAGCTCTATTTTAACCATATTATAACTTCAAACTAAGGTTCGCCCAATTTACTTGAAATATATTTATAAACTTTTAAAAACATATACAAACTCATTTCAAAACATCGTTTTTCAAAATTTAACTTTAAATCTAATTATGTACCATAATTGAATATTTTAATATTATTATATTAATAAAATATTAATATTTTCCAAAATTTGAACTTTTGAACTTCAAACTTTGCAAAACTTAAAATAAATATTATATGAGCTTATTAGAATAATTAGTTTAAGTTTAATCCATCATTTTTATACCTAACTAAAGTTCAATTCTGAATTTACTATTCAAAATCTATTTACAATACATTTCAAATTTGAATAAACCTTTTTATAATTAAAACTCTTTCAATTCATTTTCACCATTACAAAATTTTATTATAATCAGTTTAATTTCAGTTCTAATATATTTCAGATATAAATTTCCAACTTTCATTTTCTCGCCTTACTTAATCGAATATAATATTCTTTCATATTATCTGATTTGGAAAAGACTTAACTAATATCTATGTAGTATCATAATTTAGGGTATATATATGCAAGGTGACATATCAACAATAACAACTAATAACAAACATATAATCATCCATGACAACAATTAACAATGTCAATAACTATTTCTACAACATAGCGTTACGGTAATTAATGCTTAACAATTGTTTAGTACTAAACTAACAACCATTCATCCAACTCACTCATATATTAATCAAGTTACATAACAACTAACTATATATATGTAAATAAAATCTTTCTCATGGTCACCTCCACTCCGTCAATCTTTTACTACAAAACCGATTGTGCACTCGGACAACGTAACCGCGCACCGCACTCAATATTTTCTTCCACAAAAAACATATATGTACATATATTTTCAACTTAAATATATTTTTTAGAGGAGGAGGAGGGAGGCTCAGCCATAGCAGATGGAAGGAGGTGGAGGTGCAAGGGGAGGGTTAGGTTGCGCAGGAGGAGGTGAAGGAGGGTGGCATGGGGATGTAGGCCGTCAGGAAGGGGAGGTGGGCGGAGTTGGCCGAGAGGAGGTGGAAGGTTGGGGAGGTTTTGACCATGGGAAAGGGGGAGGAGAAGGAGGATAAGGAGGCGGTGATGGCCGAATGGGAAAGGGAGGGAGGTGAGGTATTGGATTAGGAAGGCATGACTAAGAAAGAAGGGAGAGGAAGGCATGACCATTTCTTGACATTACTAATTCTTGCCATTATAACTATCCATTATGCCATTTTATCCATGCTTATGGTTATAGACTTTTAATTAAAAATCAAATATTCGTATTTTTCACATAAATAGTCTTAATTAAATCCTTAATATTTTAGTAACGACCTTCCTTCTTGACCCTCGAGAATCGACACTTAATGCATCCACGGTATTCATTTGTCGAAACTCAAGTGCCGAAAAGGCAGATTGTTTGGGTTAATAACACATTAAAACATAAAACAAATGAACTTTTATTAGTACAACATTGTTTTACATCAGAGTATATAAGATATATCATATTACAATAATTACAAAGCGGAAAATTCTAAATTTTAGCGGAATAATTCAAATGCTCCAATCTTATTCCCAACTCCAAATATAAAAGCGGTCCAATAATATAGCCTTAGTGTTATATATAAATCGTCACTACTGGACTTCCCATTTGGAAAATAAGGGCACCGAGTGTTTAGATGAAAAAAATAAATAAACTCCGAATCAGTCATAGGATGTAATGGCATGATTTTCGATGACCTCGAAAGTCATGTCATTATAAAAGAAATTAGAGGATAAGATAGAAAAGATAGAACTAATGGAATAGAAGAATAAGAAAACATCAGAATCTCACAGCGGAATTTCACAAAATACACAATATATTACATAACAGGGTCTGATACATCATAGGACAACATCATAATACATCATCATAGTACAACAACATAATTATACATGAATACTAGGATAATACAGACTCCTAAACTAGATACATAGAAATAGATATACTACTAGACTCGTCTTGAACTTCATAGGGTTCCTTTTGCTTACCTGAATTACTTGTCTACTCATAACAAGTGTTATGAGTACCCAAGAGTTTAGGAAACACAGAAAATAAACTCTGGGTCAGTCAGGGGACTGGTGTGAGTAGACACAGTTAAATAGATTGGAAACAGGGAAATAAAGAATAAGGGTTTCCCATGCTAATACTAGACAGATTCATTTAACTTTGGAAAGTCTTCAGACCAATCCATAAGTATATGGATGATGACCCAAGTATCTTTGATATCCAAGTTATTTGATATATACAATAGTTTTTAACAATTTATTAATCATCTATTTAAATGCTTGCATCTCACGTTTCATATATATAGTATATAATCCAAAACTGTAGAGCGCTTATTGGAGATTCGAGTCCAACAGACAAGGTATGGGATCACCTGCCGATCAGTGTACTCTATAGGAGATACACTGGGGGTTCAACAAGAACGTCTTGCAACCCGGCCACACATGACTGTCCACTCATTTAGCTTGAGTGTAACGAATATATTATCACCCCTACGGTAGGGAATTACCCACCGTTTCCAAAAGCTGTAGCAACGAAAAGAAATTAAGAAGTTAGATATGGAATTTCTCTAGAAGGTGATAATACACCCTGCTTGGGTATGACCCACCTAGCCATGCTGCCTGCCCTTTTTTTGTGATTTTCTGGTTATGAGGCTAGAGGTCACATTTATCTTTTTGATAGATTATTTCTTCAATTACTTTGAATTCCACAACGTCATATCTGTCAGAACACTCATTTGATTTCCCAATTATATTGCGGGCAATAAGCTAAGAGAAACGAATTTCTCTGCCACACCAACGTAATATACTTACGTAAATTCGATGTGTAGAATTTAATAGATATACGTTGTGAGACACCTGTCCATACAGGTCGTCCTGGGACTGGACAGACCGAAGGTACAATTTAAAATAGCCCTTGCATATCTCCGTCTTCAATATTTCTGACAGGCGGCGTATACTTCGACTCTAAGTGGAATATTTATTCCGGTTTCTTCGAAATGATGTACGCAATTTCTTTTCTTATCAGTTTACACTTAAGACTGTTTCAATATTTCACTTGTTCTTATTATTTCTATAAAGAAATAATTATCAGTTAAAAATGAATTTGATTTAGTATAATTCATTTTACACATCCTTGATTTACAGTCAAACAGAACGGTATATGTTTGCATTATTTAAATCTGGGCATTTGATTATTTTTTAAAAATGGATAATTAAAGTGTGTGCGTCGCACATGGTATTTTATTCAGTTTTGACCATCATTTAGAAATGAAAAAAATAAGGCATGTGCATTGCACAAAGTATTTTACTTCGTTTATCATCTTTGTTTATACGATGTTTAATACTTCATTTATTCTTCTAAATTATTTTCTTACTTCTAATTAAACATAAATAATTAAAATTAATATTTTATATTAATTATTTCCTTTATATTTCTATTTTCAAATTCGTCGAACTTCTACAGTCGAGCTTTTGTATTTGATCTTCTTGCTATTGTCTACTCTTCCACTTGCTACGATATTTGGTTTAAATAAAAATCTCTTTTTACTTATTTATTACTTTTTCATTATTTTTACTTTATTTTTCATTTTAATTAAAACTGGTTTTAATTTAAAATTTCGTTCAGAATCTCCTTTGTTTGCGTATTTCCAAATTACCACTTTCGCAAGTACCACATTTCAAAACATGGCGTTGCGCATGCTAATCCCCTCCAATACACCACGCTCCAGCCCCTTTACCAAGTATGCGATCCTCCTCTTCCAGAAGTACCACTTTAGCAGATGCCAAAGTACCATGTTGCCAACACCACTTGCCAAAACTGATGTCGCGCCCATGATTTGCTGCCTAGCCAAAGTACCACCTGGTACTACTACTTTTCCAAGTACCAACCCCCCTAGATCTCGTGTTGTGCTCGTCCGTTCACTCCCATTTCCCGTGTCGCGCCAAATACCAAATATCCAAGAACCCAAAGTACCAAAACCCCAAAGTACCAAGTACCACTTCCAAAAACCAGTGCCACAACCGTTCGTTCACCCTAAAACTCCATTCTCCAGCCCTACTCCTTCTTCTTCTTCCTGTTGATGTGCACGGTGCACATGCACAACCAATCGAGACACCATTTATCACTTGAAATCGTTCTGACATGTCTCCTTCCACATCTAGACCTCGTCACCGTCCTCTGTTCTGATCATCAGAGCATCTACAGTGATTTCATTGTCTCCCTCCACCATTAATGAATGGGTTTCATTGAAGTAAACTCCGATTGCTCGCACCTCAGACCACCAGCGTTCCTCTAACATCGGCCATGTCCACGGCCTCCTGCTTCGATTCCCCCTGGTGCACAGCCTTCAAATGCCACCGAGGCGATGCAGTTCCAACGAGAACGACAGATACCAAAATATGAATCCTAACCCTATTTTTAATTCGTTTATGAAATCCACGCAATGGAAAAATCGTTTTGCATATTTCCTATAACATCCTACCCTAATCATTTCTCTCCTTCTTACGGCATGATTTCTGATTGCCTTGATCGCTGGAAATTGATCCAAGTTCATTTTCCGATCATCATGGCATATCTCGACAACCACGATATTAAAATCATGACATAGTTATCAAAAATCATCATTTCGTGATACGATTCTATTTATATTCTTAAATCATGATTCTGCGATGTTTGAAATTTCAGGATATGTGTTTGGTTACAGAGAACAATGCAATTTTCTGTTTCTATTTATACATTTATTTTAATATTATTTACATCGCTTATATTACTAAAGTATGGAACACGTGTATCATATTTTTGTATTCACATAAACACAGGGTGGGAACTTGATAGAATTCTCTTTTGAAATAGGTGTTTACGATGTATGTGTTTACATAACAAAACAGCATGTTTGTTTATCTAAGGTTTAAACTAATCAACAGAATCATAGCAATCATATTGATATGTTTAACACATGAAATAGTAGTCTAAACTAGATGTTAATCAATGGTTTCCAGTGTCAACTATTAGTTGTTTGTCAGTAAAATGATGGTGTACGCAGCAGATTTTTATAGAGAATGTATAAGTGTAATATAGGTGTTTCCATGTAATATTCATCCAAACTGATATACTTAACAGTCTAAAACATTTCATGATACTAAAAGATCAACCATTAAAACTAGAAAAGAGTTTACTCACAGAAATACTTTCCAAATTCCTAAATGCAGTATTTTGGTGTGGTGAAGAGAATGAATGGTTTAACCCATATTTATAGCCAAGTTCTCATGATTAAAAATCTATTTCCTCTTCTTATTCACTACAGTAAATATCTAGTTAGGCTTACTTCTTTTGTCTAGCTTCTACGCCATCTTTCAAGGAACCAATTCATGCAGAAATATATGTTTACTTGGATATTTTGGCCAATAACTTTGTGCAATGTTTATGCTTCTAGAAGCCCACAATATCCTACCATGCTTTCATTTAATGACGCGCATACCCTCTTCTTTTCAGCAATTAAAAATTGGTTTTGCTTAGCCTTTAAGTCTTGGATATTTTTGCTAAGAACGATTTACTTATTTGCTGCATGTACCGTTGTGTTTTTAGGTGATGTTTCTCCTATTTTTAGTTACACTATTTATGTTAAATCACATTATGGATTTTTTCTTCATATGACTTGCATTTGTTTTTGTCTTCACATATGTTTTCATTGATATTTCCTATTGAGTCAATGAGTCAAACGTGTTATGTGCAATAGTATTATATATATGTTTTGGCCGAATTCTTCCTGCACATGTATACTTGTTTGTTCTTTGTTTGTTGCAAAATCCTTTACATTTTTAAAGTGAACAATGTCCCCTTTAGATATGTAAACTTTGTATCACCTTTTTGTGCTTGTTTAAAGCTTTAGTTTGTAAAGTTCTTGCTTTTAAATACATGTTAAATTATTCCTATATATATGTTGTTATATTTACATGTGTATGTTAAAGATTAATTAGCATCAATCTATGTTCATGTTACGATTTTTTTACTTGAATGTTGCATACTTACATTATGTTTTCAAATTTAAAACATAAACAAGTATGTACATTATTTGTATATTTCTACACTAACATATCTTTATACATATGATTCAAATTGTTTTAGCTTGTTAAACAAACATCTTTTATTTTAATTTCCTTATTAAAATCAATTGTTAAAGGTCAGAAAAAGTCGGGACATTACAGTCCACTCCCCTTAAAAGAATTTCGTCCTCGAAATTAGAATAAGGAAGATAGAAAAGATTCCCAAAAGATAATATTTCATGCCATAGCTTCTTTGTACATCATAACCATAACAACTAGTTCTATACTAGTCTTAGTTTAGATAACATACTATGAATATTAGGGATACACTTGACTAATTCAAGTTGTAGGCTACCATATATATATATATATATATATATATATATATATATATATATATATAGTCCAACACATCCCTCCACCCTACTCCACAGAGTCGCTGCTGTCTATCTCGATCACCTCGTCGTTAGAGATGTTAACCACCTCCATAACTTCATCGTCATGGTCCGATATATCTAAAACCTCGACCACATCCTCGGTATCTGCCTCCTCCTCATCGTTTGGAATATCAATGACTTCCACTAGTGGTAGTAGGAAAAGTATCAATGTAGAATATCCGTACTCCACAAAAATCTCTACATATCCTCCTGCTGCATGGAACTCGATGAGAACCTGTTCCAGTTTGGTCCATGCTACCATCATTGGATTCACATATTCCTCTTGTGGATTACCAATGGCAATGACTGGTGTTTCCGGAACAATATCTTCTTCTTCATATTCTTCCTCGTCCTCTTCTTCATCATCAATGTCCATATCATCAACATCTTCTCCATCGTTGTCACCATTGTCTCCTCCGTCATTACCGCCAAATGCTACCTCTTCTTCCATTTCTTCATCTCCATCAATATACCCTAAAATGTCTTCATCCTGATCCATAGGTTCATCTCTGCTAACATCTGATTCCTCTGACACTATATAAGTACCTCCGTCCTCGCTTGGTGATCTCTCCCTAATATCCTCTCGATTTCCTATCTTTGATCCACTTGTTTCTGCCTGAAGCCTAAGGATATGTAGTGGGGTTAGCCTCTTCCAAGCTGTAGTCTTGAACAAAGGTGCCATCTGGTAAGTAAACAAGGAAATAGAACTCCTCAATGATAAAATCATAATAAGAGAGTTTATAAGTCCTAAAAAACTGAATCCACAAAATGCACATACCAATGCTCATAGAAATGAAGAAATCCAATGTTTCATTTCATCCAGTCAAACAAATAGCAAATCATACCTAATTTTTTGAAAACTCTGGATATAATCTCTTGATATGCTTTTCGATTTCCCGCATAAAGTCTTTCGGATTCTCGCTCCATTGAATTTTAAGTATCCTTACCACTTTATTTCGAAGTTGCTATTCCTCTCTATCCACATTGCGGAATGGATGCCGAATCGCTGTCAAATCAGGTTCGATTTCTATCTCTTACTGAACAGATGGTTCTAGGATTAAGGATGGATCATGCATACATTTCCTTAAATGAGATACGTGGAACACATTATGAACTCTTGCCATATCTATGGAAATTCAACTTTATAAGCTAGAAAACCAATCCTCTCCAGAATACGGAAAGGTCCAACATATCGCGGAGTTAACTTTCCAGATTTCCCAAATCTTACTGCTCCTTTCATTGGTGAAATCTTTACAAATACCATATCTCCTATATCAAATACTAGGTCTCTTCGCCTTTGATCTGCATAGCTTTTCTGGCGGTCTTGAGCTTCTTTCATTCTTAACTTTACTAACTCTACCTTCTCTGTTGCTTCCCGGATCATATCTGGACCAAGTACTAATTTGTTTCCAGATTCTATCCAACATGCGGGTGCTTTGCAAGGCCTTCCATACAGTGCTTCATATGGTGCCATCTTTATGCTTGCCTAGTAACTATTGTTATAAGCAAATTCCACCAGGTGTAAATGATCCTCCCATGATCCTCCAAAATCTAGAATACAAGCTCTTAGTAAATCTTTCAATATCTAATTCACTCTTTAAGTTTGACCGTCCGTTTGAGGATGGTAAGCTGTACTAAAATTTAGTTTTGTTCCAAAAGTTTTCAGTAAGGCTTCCCAAAATTTACTCGTAAAGATAGGGTCTCTGTCACTTACGATGCTTGTTGGAACACCATGCAATCGTATAATTTCTCTCATGAAAACTTCAACTAATGATGCAGCAGTTCGTGTCACTTTTACTGGAATAAAATGCGCACTTTTCGTTAGCCGATCTACTATTACCCAAATTCCTTCAAATCCTCTCCTTGTTTTGGGCAATCCATCGATGAAGTCCATCGGTATCATTTCCCACTTCCAGTTGGGTATTTCCAATGGTCGTAGTAATCCAGCAGTCCTTTGATGGTCTCCTTTTACTTGTTGACAACACAAACATTCGTTCACAAAAGTTATAATATCCTCCTTCATTCCTGGCCACCAGAATACTCGCTTCATATCATTATTCATCTTATGAATATGTGGATGGATGCTCAACTTTGATGCGTGGCATTCTTTTAAAACTTCTTACCTCAACCCATCCACGTCTGAAATGCATAACCTGTTGTTTATCCTCAGCACTCCCTTGTTATCCAACTCAAAGTCAGACTCCTTTCCATTCGTGACTCCTTGAATTATCTTCTCCAATTTGGCATCTCTTCTCTGGTTACTCATAATCCTTTCTTGGAGAGTCTGTGTGACTTCCAATAGAGATAAAATCGCATTTCTACTCAAGGCGTCAGCTACCACATTCGCTTTTCCGAGCATATAAATAATGTCCAAGTCATATGACGCAATAAATTTCAACCATCGTTGTTGTCTCAAATTTGAATCCTTTTGATAAAATAGATACCTTAATGGTTTATGGTCCATAAAAAGTTAGAATTTCCCCCCCTTAGATAATGTCTCCAAATCTTCAACGCAAAGACAACTGCCAACAACTCCAGATCGTGAGTTGCGTAATTCTTCTCGTGCAGCTTTAAATGCCTACTTGCATATGCAATCACCCGACCGTTTTGCATCAAAACAGCTCCTAATCCAACTCCACAAGCATCAGTGTAAACTGCAAATCCACTTGTTCCATCGGAAACTTCTAATACTGGTGCTTCGGTTAATCTCTTCTTTAACTCCTGAAAAGATTCTTCACATTTTGGGGTCCAAATAAACTTTTGGCCTTTCATTGTTAACTTCGTAAGATGAGATGATATCTTGGAATAATCTTGGATAAGTCTTCAGTGGTATCATGCCAATCCTAGGAAAATACGAACATCAGTTGGTGTACGGGGTTGTTTCCATTGTTGTACTGCTTCAACTATAACTGGATCTACATATTCCATCTCCATTCATGATGTGCCCCAAAAATATTACTTAAGATTTCCAAAAATGACATTTGGAAAACTTGGCCTTCAACACATTTTTCCTTAGAGTTTCTAGTATTACTCTAAGATGATAACAGTGCTCCTCTTCAGCCTTTGAATAGACTAAAATATCGTCAATGAAAATAAGAACGAATTTATTCAGAAGTTTCCTAAAAACTCTGCTCATCAAATCTATGAAAAATGCTGGTGCGTTGGTTAGTCTGAAAGCCATAACCAACCACTCATAAAAGAAATTCGGGCCTTTAAATGTTGTTAAAGGAATACTTTCTTCAATAATTCTTAATTGGTGAAATCCCATTGCTAAATCCATTTGGGAGAACACCGTTTCTCCGTGCAATTGGTCAAAAATATCGTTAATTCAGGGTAAAGGATATTTGTTTTTGATGGTCACTTTATTTAAATCACTATACTCTACACACATTCCTAATGACCCATTCTACTTTACTACAAAAACTACCGCTGAGCCCCAACTAGAAAAACTATGTCATATTAAGCCTTTATTCAGCAAATCCCGAGTCTGTTTCTCTAGTTCCAACACTTCCTTTGGATCCATTCGTCTCTTTGGTTGAACTATTGGTCTCGCTTTCGGAATTAAACCGACTCGGAATTATATCTCCCGATGCGGAGGTAAACTTCCGAATTCCTCAAATATATCCTTGAATTCTCCAACTACATCCAATGTTTCAAGGTTTTATTCTGGTGCTTCTAAGGCGTACAAGAAACTACAGGTGTTAATACCGGGTTTTCCACAAGGTATCTTGGCTTTACGCCCTAAGCTAGTTATTAAGGTTATGGTTTCTTTATCACATTTTATCTTAGCTTGGAACTCGCTTAACCAGTCCAAACCAAGAATAAAATTAAATTTTTTGAAATCAAGAAAATAGAAATCAAAACGGAAGGAATGCGAGAGATATAAAAGTGCTATATCCTCACAACACATTTTCAACTCGGTTTTCCCACCAATGGGATTTGATATGCAAATTGGGTTTGGTGAAATAATTGGTTTAAGGTGAAATTGATTTACGGTTTCAGAAGAAATAAAATGTGTGAAGCGCCGGTATCGAATAAAACACGAAGATAAATTCCATTAAATTGTAAAGTACCTTCCAGCACTCCCTTCCCTTTCACATTCTGGGAAGTAAATGGTTCATTCTTGATCGCATAAACTTTTGGCTGTGGTGCCCTCTTCATTAATGGGCGGTCTTTCACCATGTGTCCAGGCCGATGACAGTTGAAACAGAGATTCCTCAGCACCATCTCATTTCTTTGATTCTGTTGCTACTGCTGAGGTTTCTATTGCTGTTGCGGTTGCTGAGGTTTCTTGTTCCCCTTCTTCTAACATAATCGTGCAATGTGTCCCTTCTTTTTGGAGTTATGACATAGAACATTCTTAATACGACCTTCAGTTTTCTGCTGCCCTGCCTTCCCTTGGCCTTTGTTGTTCTTCCAGTCTGGGTTAAATTTCCTCTACAAAGAATTTCCTCCACTTGTCTCTCCAGTCTGAGTCTTTGCTGCTGGTTTCTTAGCATCCAAGGCTTCATACCTGAGTGCTAAGTCTACTAATTCAACAAATGGGTCTTTCAGATGTCCGACCATCCTGCCTTGAATGTTGTCCTTCAGACCAGCTACAAACATCTCGTTCTTCTTTAACGAAGTGTTGACCAACTCCGGTCCAAAGCTTGATAGAGCATTGAACATGTTTTCATATTCGGTAACAATCATGCTTTCCTGCTTTAGATCGATAAAGTCTCGGTACATCCTTGTCTTCATAGTGGTTGGCAGATACTAGGATTCAAATGCTTCCTTGAACATCACCCAAGTAAAATTTTCCTCTGGAGTATTAGCAGTCTGGGCATCCCACCATATTGTTGTGGCTCCTTCCAGATTCCATGAAGCTAAGAGATGCTTATACTCGTCGTCCAACTTTAGTCCCTTAAAAATCTTCTCACATGATCTTATCCATGCTTGGACTTCAACCAGTGATTCAGTACCCTTAAAAACTTTTCCTCCCAGAGTAGTGTAATTCTTGCAGATCATTGCAAACTTTGGTTGCGTTGGAGCTGGGACTACTTCAGTAGTATCCATTTGATTTGGAGTAACAATGTGCCCATTGGTCGGGGTTGTCCCGCTCGCTCCTCGGCCTCGTCTTCCATGAGAACTCATTTTCAACTTTCTGAGCATACTGTTTGGTAATTAATAAATCAATCGGAAGATGTTCTTAGGGATAACTTAAGTCAATAACTAGGGTCAATAACTAAGGTCGACCTATACTGTAATAGTTTTTAATAAAAATACGCTCTATCAATACTTACTGAAATCCTAGATGTTCAGAAAATCTAAGCTCCGATAACAACTGTAACGGTGCGATATTCGATGACCTTGAAAGTCATGTCATTATTAAAGAAATTAGAGGATGAGATAGAAAAGATAGAATTAATTGAATAGAAGAATACGAAAACGTCAGAATCTCACAGCGAATTTCAGAAAATACATAATATATTACATAACAGAGTCTGATACATCATAGTACAACATCATAATACATCATCATAGTACAACAACATAATTATACATGATTACTAGAATAATACAGACTCCTAAACTGGATACATAGAAATAGATATACTACTAGACTCGTCTTGAACTTTATAGAGTTCCACTTGCTTATTTGAATTACTTGTCTACTCATAACAAGTGTTATGAGTACCCAAGAGTTTAGGAAACACAGAAAATAAACTCTGGGTCAGTCAGGGGACTGGTGCGAGTAAACACAGTTAAATAGATTGGAAACAGGGAATTAAAGAATAAGGGTTTCCCATACTTATACTAGACAGGTTCATTTAACTTTGGAAAATCTTCAGACCAATCCATACGTATATGGATGATGACCTAAGTATCTTTTATATCAAAATTATTTGATATTACAATAGCTTTTAACAATTTATTAATCATCTATTTAAACGCTTGCATCTCACGTTTCATATATATATAGTATATAATCCAAAACCGCAGAGCGCTTATTGGAGATTGGATTCCAACAGACAAGGTATGGGAGCACCTACCGATCAGTGTATTCTAGAGGAGATACACTGAGGTTCAACAAGAACATCTTGCAACCCGACCACACATGATTGTCCACTCATTTATCTTGAGTGTAACGAATATATTATCAACCCCACGGTTGGGAATGACCCACCATTTCCGAAAGCTGCAGCAGCGAAAAGAGATTAAGAATTAAATATGGAATTTCTCTAGATGGTGATAATACACCCTGCTTGGGTATGACCCACCTAGCCATGCTGCCTATCCGATTTTTTGTTATTTCCTGATTATGAGGCTAGAGGTCACGTTTATCTTTTTGACAGATTATTTCTTCAATTTCTATGAATGCCACAATGTCATATCTGTCAGAACACTCATTTAATTTCCCAAATATATTACGGGCAATAAAGCTAAGAGAAACAAATTTCTCCGCCACCAATGTAATATACTTACGTAAATTCGATGTGTAGAATCTAATAGATATACGTTATCAGACACCCGTCCATATAGGTTGTCCTGGGACTGGACAGACCGAAGGTGCTACTTAAAACAGCCCTTGCATATCTCCGTCTTCAATATTTCTGGTAGGCAGCGTATACTTCGAGTCTAAGTGGAATATTTATTCCGGTTTCCTCAAAACGAAGTACGTAATGTCTTTTTTTATCAGTTTACACTTAAGACTGTTTTAATATTACACTTGATCTTATCATTTCTATAAAGAAATAATTATCTGTTAAAAATGAATTTGATTTAGTATAATTCATTTTGCACATCCTTGATTTATGGGTTTCAGTGAAACAGAAGGGTCTATGTTTGCATTGTTTAAATCTGGGCATTTTGATTATTTTTTAAAAATGGACAACTAAAGTGTGTGCGTTGCACATGGTATTTTATTCAGCTTTGACCATCACTTAGAGATGAAAAAAATAAGGCATGTGCGTCGCACACGGTATTTTACTTCGTTTGTCATCTTTGTTTATACAATGTTTAATACTTCAGTTATTCTAGTAAATTATATTCGTACTTCTAATTAATCATAAATAATTAAAATTAATATTTATATTAATTATTTCCTTTATATTTCTATTTTCAAATTCGTCGAACTTCTACAGTCGAGCTTCTGTATTTGATCTTCTTGCTATTGTCTTCTCTTCCACTTGCTATGATATTTGGTTTAAATAAAAATCACATTTTATTTATTTATTACTTTTTCTTTTTTTTTTTACTTTTTTTTTCATTTTAATTAAAACTAGTTTTAATTTAAAATTTCGTTCAAAATCTCCTTTGTTTGCGTATTTGCCAAATTAACACTTTCGCAAGTACCACATTACAAAACACCAAGTTGCGCATGCTAATCCCCTCCAATAAACCACACTCTAGCCCCTTTACCAAGTACCTAATGCTCCTCTTCCCGAAGTACCACTTTACCAGATGCCAAAGTACCATGTTGCCAACACCACTTGCCAAAACTGATGTCGCGCCCATGATTTCCTGCCCAACCAAAGTACCACCTGGTACTACAACTTTGCCAAGTACCAACCCCCCAGATCTCGTGCCGCGCTCGTCCGTTCACTCACATTTCTCGTGCTGCACCAAATACCAAATACACAAGTACCCAAAGTACCAAAACCCCAAAGTACCAAGTACCACTTCCAAAAATCAGTGCCACAACCGTTCTTTCACCCCAAAACTCCATGCTCCATCTCTGCTCCTTCTGCTTCCTGTTGATGTGCAGGGTGCACATGCACAACCAATCGAGACAACATTTATCACTCGAAATCGTTCTGACACGTCGCCTTCCACCTCTGGACCTCGTAACCGTCCTCTGTTCTGATCATCGGGGCATCTACAGTGATTTCACTGTCTCCGTCAACCACTAACGAATGGGTTTCATTGAAGTAAACTCCGACTGCTCGCACCTCAGACCAGCAGCATTCCTCCAACTCCAGCCACGTGACGACCACAGCCACCTACTTTGATTCCCCCTGGTGCGCAGTCTTCAAACGCCACCGAGGCGTTGCAGTTCCGACGAGAACGACGGATACCAAAATATGAATCCTAACCTTATTTTTAATTCGTTTATGAAATCCACGCAATGGAAAATCGTTTTTCATTTTTCCTATAACTTCCTACCCTAATCATTGCTCTCCTCCTTACGGCATGATTTCTGATTGCCTTGATCACCGGAAATTGATCCAAGTTCATAGGTGTTTATGATGTTTGTATTCACATAAACACAGGGTGAGAACTTGATAGAATTCTCTTCTGAAATAGGTGTTTATGATGTTTGTGTTTACATAACAAAACAACATGTTTGTTTATCTAAGGTTTAAACTAATCAACAGAATCATAGCGATCATACTGATATGTTTAACACATGAAATAGCAGTCTAAAACAGATGTTAATCAAGGGTTTCTAGAGTCAACTATTAGTTGTTTGTCTGTAAAATGATGGTGTACACAGCAGATTTTTACAGAGAATGTATAAGTGTAATATAAGCGTTTCCATGCAATATTCATCCAAACTAATATACTTAACAGTCGAAAACATTTCATGATAGTAAAAGATCAACCATTAAAACAAGAAAAGAGTTTACTTACAGAAATGCTTTCCAAATTCCTGAATGTTGTATTCTGGTGTGGTGAAGAGAACATATGGTTTAACCCATATTTATAGCCAAGTTCTCATGATTAAAAATCTATTTCCTCTTCTTATTCGCTACAACAAATATCTAATTAGGCTTACTCCTTCTGTCTAGCTTCTACGCCATGTTTCAGGAAACAATGCGCGAAGAAATATTTATTTACTTGGATATTTTGGCCAATAACTTTGTCCTATGTTTATGCTTCTAGAAGCCCACAATATGCTACCATGCTTTCATTTAATGCAGCGCATACCCTCTTCTTTTTAGCCATTAAAAATTGGTTTTGCTTAGCCTTTAAGTCTTGGATATTTTTGCTAAGGAGGATTTAATTATTTGCTACTTGTACTGTTGTGATTTTAGGTGATGTTTCTCCTATTTTTAGCTACACTACTTACGTTAAATCACATTATGGATTTTGTCTTCATATGACTTGCATTTATTTTTGTCTTCACATATGTTTTCATTGATATTTCCTACTGAGCCAATGAGTCAAACGTGTTATGTGCAATAGTATTATATATGTTTTGGCCGAATTCTTCCTGGACATGTATACTTGTTTGTTCTTTGTTTGTTGCACAGTCCTTTACATTTTTAAAGTGAAAAATGTTCGCTTTAGATATGTAAACTTTGTCATCACCTTTTTGTGCTTATTTAAAGCTTTAGTTTGTAAAGTTCTTGCTTTTAAATACATGATAAATTATTCCTATATATATGTTGTTATATTTACATGTGTATGTTAAAGACTAATTAGCATCAATCTATGTTCATGTTATAATTTTTTTTACTTGAATGTTGCATACTTACATTATGTTTTCAAATTTAAAACATAAACAAGTATGTACATTATTTGTATATTTCTACACTAACATATCATTATACATATGATTCAAATTGTTTTAGCTTGTTAAACAAACATCTTTATTTTTATTTCCTTATTAAAATCAATTGTCAAAGGTCAGAAAAAGTTGGGACATTTTGCCCCTGTCAGTCTTGTACAGGGCATAACTTTTGACTCAGGTGGAATCAAAGGGTGGGACCTGTGCCATTGGAAAGGAAATGATGGTTGTCTTTCCGTAGAGTGGTTACATTAAGGATTTGGCCCAGCGGTTTGGGAGCAATCGCTATTTTAAGGTTTTTCAATTGGTTGTTCAGGTTTTGGGAGCCAAATGGGCTAATTTAGGAAGGCCCATTAGTGGGCTGGTGGAAACTATAAATAGGGGGTGAGGGGTACAGAGAATTAGTTACTTCTCCCATTCTCTCATTTGGTGGCCTTGAGCTCCTTCTCCCTCTAACACCTTTCCACCATTAAAATCCAAATCTAAGGAGGGAAATCATAGATCTACACCATTGGAGGCTAAATCTACATCAATTGAAGCTAGGATTCATCGGATTAAGGGGATTGCTGCGTAGTGCTTACTGTCTGGAATCTTATTACATTGATTTTTGCTTGTTTTGGAGAATCAGTGAGTGTTTTACATCTCTCACATGGATTCAATGAAGTGTATGAGTGATTGATCATGTTTTCCGTCACATTTAAGTGTTTTTCCATAGATCAATACCATGTTTAGTCCATCTCCATACGAATCACCCTATGATATCATATAGTAAGTTTAAATTTGTGATTCCATGTTATTCCATATGATTATGCAAGTTAGATCTATAGTTTTGTTCATATGACCATTCAATATGATTTTTGGAGCGATTTGCATGATTTGGTGAAACCTATTGTTTTTGTGTTGTTAGCAGATTCATACCGTGTATTTGATCAAATTTGATGGATTGGACAAGTTGGTTTCGTCGAATCTATCGTTTGGCGAAGTTTTGGTGGAAATCGGAGTGGAAATGGTGAAATGCACGTTTTGGGTCGCACATAGGGGGTCGCATGCTCCATGGTGGTTTTCTTGGAGAATAAGACGGAGCCGGGATCAATCGCACGTAGTAGAAACGAGCAGGGTCGGTCGCGCAACTGGAAAAAAGGCCTGGGGTCTTGAATTTGGCAAGCAAGCGACCAGTCGCTCCTGGTATCTGGTCGGTCGAGCGATCCCAGAAGTAAAGTAGAGGGTTCGAGCGAACCTATAGATGTATTAATGGGGTCGGTCAAACGAGCCTAAGTGAATGGGTTCGAGCGAACGAGCCTGGGTGAAGTGTTTCGGGCGAGCGAGCCTAGGTGAAAGGTTCGGTCGAGCGAGCATAAGTGTGAAGGACGGAGAAGTGAGTGGACTGGTTGGGTCGGGTCGGCCTCAGTTGGTTGGGTCGGTCATTATATTACCAGTTGGGTCGCTCGTGGGGTGCACGAGTGTTCGGTCGGCCTCCAAGAAGCGGGCCGGGTCGAGAAAAAGGAGGGCTTTGGGTCGGATGTTTTTCCTAAGCACTGGTCGTTCGCGTAGGGTCAATTGGAGATTCTGGTCGGCTGGTATCAGTTTTCAGCAAAGCTTTCGGTCATTGTGGTGGATGGCACAAGTGTTGTGGTTTGTTTTCCTTAGCAAATTGATGTGATGCTAGGGATTGTGTTAAACCTCCTGATTTATGTTTTCTTTGTTTCGAAAGTGGTGATAAATTCGAAGTGAATTCCATGGGGAATGACGAAGTAGAGCGATTTGTTCATCGGATATGACGAATGTGAAGATGACTCAAGGATGTATTGAGATCGTGTGAAGTGGTGGCTCTAAAGTGCTCTGAGCTTATGGATAATCATAATTGATAACGACTAGAGAAGTGAAGGCCGAGAAATTATCGTTGTTGTAGGTTCTAGCAGACTCAAAGCAGGGGTACAATTGAAGACCAATTGTAGGTCGAGTGCCTTGGGCGTCGTGTATGGCCTAGACACGTGTTGAGTATAGCGTGTAACACATGTTGAGTATAGCATGTGGAGTTTTGCTAGAACCGGGGTGTCGAGTATGGTCCTTGACAGTTGATGGCGAGTTGTTAGCCAGTCATACGATAACGATGGTTTCAAAGCAAGGTTGGCTGTGATAGCCAGAGTCAGTCATGAATGTTTGAATGCTTTGTTGTGATGATGGTTGAGTTGTTTTTATCATGTATGAATGGTTGTTCTAATTTTTATAACTGGACTATTGTTTCCTTTAGATATATGGACCGTAAAGGCTATCACTATTGGATGTGGGGAAGGTAGTTGTGAGTTCTTCTCTGGATCTAGGTAGATTAGTTTGTTTATTTACCCATTCTCATATACTTTATTGATGAAGTTTGTTAGCTATTTTATCGCTTATTAAGACTGTTGTCTGACTCGAGGTTTTATGTTTCCTCTTATTACCTTAGGCTGTTCATCCGGTTGTTTGGATAAGAAGACTAGGTGACAGGTGATTGCTTAGTGAGGGCGAGGTAGCTGTTCAGAGGCAAGCAGGAGGCTGGCGTACTATTTTACTACTACCTAGTACCTTTATTTTCCACTGTTTACTATTCTCTGAGTGTTGTAGTGAGGCAAATTGTACAAACACTATTGTTGTTATCCACGTGTATGGGATTTACTTTCTAGTTATCATGAATGTTTAGTGTTTTCTGCTTCACTATCTCTACCTATTGTATATGTTCTATTATATTTTATCCTTACACTGTGAGTTTACGACAGGTTCTGATGATGTTTACCTACCTTGATGATCGTCCATGGCTGCCGCTCACACCTTTCAGTGCATCATTCCTTTTGTATAGTGCAGGGGTTATGGGCGGTCGTCACATTTGGTATCAGAGCTCTGGTTAGCAATTCTAGCCAAAGTTCTAAGGCGTAACTACATATGAGAGATATACTTGTAGATTTCAGTTGGATGCTTACTATATATATTATCATATATAGTAATAACGGTTGTATCTCTTTAGAAGTTTTTCTTGGAAGTGGCCATTTATTATAAATTATAGATTTAGAATCCATCAAGACACACTGCTAGGGGAGCTAATACTGGAGTGGGAAATGGCGGTGAACCAGACTATTCTACCATGTTTGAAGCCATGATGGAGGCATTCATGCGAAGGGTCCCCGCTCCAGTGGAAGCTATGGTAGACGTAGGAGTTTAATTACCTAGGGCTGTGGATTTTGCAAAGCAGTGCAAGGACTTTACATCTCTAGGAGGAAGACCATTCAAAGGAACTGAACCAGCTGAGGAGGTTCAAAGGTGGATGGATCCTAGTGTCCGAATCTTTGGAGACTTGAGGTTGGATGATGCAAATAAGAGAAAGTTTGCATCAAGGCAGCTGCAAGGCAGGGCCATGGAGTGATGGAATTCAGTTACACTTGAGACTCCAGAAGACGAGATTTCATGGGAGAAATTCCAAGCTAAGTTTGAAGCATATTTTATCTCCACTGCTCAGAAATCCGTTCTCTTCAAAAAGTTTGTTGAGTTGAAGTAGAACGGCAGATTAATTCTTGACTACATCTCTGATTTTGAGGCCTTGTCCAAATATGCTCGTTCATACATTGATACTCCTTACTAGAAGAACAAGAAGTTTGTCATGGGTCTGGATGCCTACATTGGAAGGCCGTTGGTGGATCATCTTGATGATCCATTTGAGAAGTTTGTAGAAAATGTTGTCCGTCATGAGAGCTTATTCCCTAAAGAGGCTAATGTTGTCGCTGCGACCAAGGAAGTTCAGAAGCCACAGCAGGGTGGTAATAATAAGAAAAGGAGCAAAAACAATAGAAGGGAAAGGAAGGCTAGAAAAATCAGAAGAGTGAAGCGACTTGCTTCAACTGTTGGCATAAAGGGCATTTTGATAGTGAGTGCAAGAACCCTAAAGCTGAAAGAAGTGCTATAACTGGGGGAAGTCGAGACATGAGAAGAAAGATTGTCCAGAACCAGCTAAAGGGAAGCAAGTGGGTAAAGCTTATGCTTTGGGGGAAGAACCATCTTCTTCGAGGGCTCCTACCACCGAGGAGAAAGGAAAGGGTGTCGTGGTGCAAGGTACTCTTTCAGTTAATGGTGTTTTTGTTCGTGTGTTATTTGATACTGAAGCATCACATTCTTTCATTTGCAATGAGCTTGTGTACCGTTTGGGTTTGAAACCCGATATTTGTTATAGTCCATTGATTGTGACTAATCCAGTTGGGGGTTCGTCCAATATTTACATGAAATGTCGTGGTCTGGTGTTGTTAAGTCATGGTTGCTCTTTTGTGTGTGATTGCTTTGTTCTTAACTTTGTTGGGTTTGGGATCATCTTGGGCATGGATTGGCTCAAGTGGTATGCGGAAATGGTGAATTGCGAGAAGCTAGAGGTGAGAGTCGAGGATGTGGAAGAGCGAAACGTGTTGATAAGGTGCAAGCGCGAAGAGGGTGTCTTCGTTAGCTATCTATATTAGCTTGTGATTCCACAAGAAGACCCGTCATCTGTGCTGATTGCTAATGAGTATGAGGATGTCTTTGATGAGGTTAAAGGGTTGCCGCCGCATCGTGAGATTAAGTTTAGAATCAATTTGGTCGAGGGTTCTAGACCAATCGTCATGCCTCTTAGGCGGATGGCGCCTAAGGAACATCGAGAGTTAGAAGTGCAGGCTCATGACCTTTTGGGAAAATGATTCATTTGGAGAAGCGTTTCCGAATGGGGTGCACCAGTGGTGTTTGCAACCAAGGTAGATGGCTTGTTAAGATTGTGTGTAGACTATCGTGAGCTGAACAAGGTGACTATATAGTAAAAGTATCTGTTCCCAAGGATTAATGACTTGTTCGATCAGCTTCACAAAGCCAAAGTATTTTCTCAGATGGATTTGGCAACGGGATTTCACCAATTGAGGGTGGCAAAGGATAATGTATCAAAGACTACTTTTAGGACACCATCCGGATTCTTCGAATGGTTGATGATTCCATTCGGGTTGACTAACGCGCCAGCGTATTTTGTGGATCTTATGAATAGGGTATTCAGATATCAGTTGAATGAGTTCGTGCTTGTGTTCGTAGATGGTATTCTGGTTTACTCCAGGAGCGAGGAAGAGCACAAGACGCACTTGAGAGTTGTGTTGGAAATCTTGCGGAAGCATCAACTGAGACCTAAGTTTTCCAAGTGTCACTTTTGGAAGAATGAAGTGAGGTTCTTAGTCCATGTAGTTTCTGGAAGTGGAATAGCAGTTGAACCCACTAAAGTGGAAGCAATTCAGGACTGGGATAAACCTAAGAATGCGACAGACGTGAGAAGTTTCCTTGGGTTGGCTGGTTATTACCTACGGTTTATCAAGGATTTCTCAAAGGTAGCTGCACCGTTGACAGGATTGACGAAGAAAAACCAAGTGTTCACATGGGATGCCAAGTGTAAACAAGCGTTTGGAATCTTGAAGGAGAGATTGACGAGTGCTCCAGTGTTGGCCATTCCAAGTGGGAATGAAGAGATGGTGGTATACACCGACACATGTGGTACTGGACTAGGAGCAGTGCTAATGCAGAATGATAAGGTTGTGGCCTACGCAAGTCGACAGCTAAAGCCGCATGAAAGGAATTATCCAACTCATGATTTGTAGTTGGTGATGATTGTATTTGCTCTGAAGATGTGGTGACATTACCTGTTGAGAGTTCGATTCAAGTTGTTTACGGATCACAAGACATTGAAGTATCATTTCTCCCAAAGGGGTTTGAATCTTCGGCAGCAAAGGTGGCTAGAGTTTCTGGCATCATATGATTTTGGTATAGCCTATGCTCCTGGAAAAGGTAACGCGGTTGCAGAAGCGTTGAGTAGAAGACACGCCAATTTGGGAGCAATGTTTTCAAAATCGAAGAGTCTCGAGTATTTGGCAAGGTTTGATTTCAGGCTAATGTGTGAGTTGAAACCTATTGGAAAGCTTATCGATAAGACCTACTCTCATCGAAAGGATTAGCAAGAGCCAAAAGCGAGATGAAAAGCTTGTTGAGTTTGTCCAGAAACTAGAACTAAAGGATGAAGAGTTCGAAGTTGATCGTAAAGGTTGGCTTCGAAAGCAAGGGCGATTAGTTGTTCCGATGTTAATGGATTGAGAGATGAGGTTCTGAAGGAATGTCATCACTCAAAGTTGACGATTCATCCCAGTGGTAATAAGACGTATCAGGACATGAAGCGAGTCTACTGCTGGGAAGGGATGAAACGAGATATTGGAAAGTTTATTTCTAAGTATGTGAACTGTCAGTTGGTGAAAGCTGAACAGAAGAAGCCAAGTGGTTTGCTTCAGCCAATGGAAGTTCCTACGTGGAAGTGGGAGCAAGTATCGACGGATTTTATCGATGGACTACCCAGAACCAGGGCAGGGAATGAAGGGATTTGGGTCATCGTGGATTGCTTGACCAAAAGTGAGAGATTCATTCCAGTCAAGTCGACTAGGATGACATCGAATTTTGCCAAACTTTATATGAAGTGGATAGTTCGATTCCACGGAGTCCCAAAGAGTATAGTAAGTGACCAAGATCCATTATTCACAAGTGGATTTTGGAAGAGTTTGCATGAAGCTTTGGGAACCGAATTGTATTCAAGTACAGCTTACCATCCCCAAACTGATGGTCAAACCGAGAGAGTTAATCGGGTTTTGGAAGATCTCCTAAGGGCGTGTGTGTTGTATTTTGGGGGATAATGGGAAGACCATCTACATTTAGTTGAGTTTGCTTATAACAATAGCTATCAGTCGAGTATTGGGATGGAACCACAGGTGGCGTTGTATGGTAGATCGTGTGATTCTCCAGCTTGTTGGTTGGAAACTGGAGACAAGTTGATACTTGGGTCAGAGATGATTCAAGAAACCTCGGATTGTATCGAGATCATTCTGCAACGAATGAAGGCAGCCCAAGATCGTCAAAAGAGTTATGCCGATAAGCGTCGAAAATATTTGGAGTTCGACGTTGGTGATATTGTTTTCATGAAGATTTCACCATTGAAGCACGTGGTGCGATTCGGAAATAAGGGGAAGTTATCTCCAAGGTTTGTTGGACCATTTCAGATAGTCAAGCGAATTGGAAAGCTCGCGTATAGATTGGAGTTACCTGAGAAGATGTCGAGTGTGCATAATGTGTTCCATGTGTCGTTCCTATGGAAGTTTATGCACGATTCGAATATAGTGGTATGTCCAGAGCAGTACGAAGACCTAGAAGTAGAAACCATAGCCGAGAGACCTCGTAAGCCACTGCGTGTTGTGGGGAATGATACGAAACGGCTTAGTAGGAAGACGATTAAGCTAGTCAAGTTACAATGGAGTGAAGGTAGCGACGATTGTACGTGGGAGACGGAAGAGAGTCTGATGGCGACTCATCTAGAACTCTTCGTTGGTAGGACTTTATGATATCATATCATCGTTATATCTTTGTATCTTATTGTTGTCTAATAGAACTCCGCATGCTAGGATAAGGCTATGGATGCATGGCTGGATGGTTGTTAGTTTGGATGATAGAATTGGCTTCTTATAGATGATAGGCATGTGGAATTGTTGTGGTTGCTTGTGTTTGCATGGAATTTTGGGGGCGAAATTCTTGGGGGGGGAGGGGGGGATGTAACAGCCTACATTTTATGTATCGGAAGATCGTAAAATATTTTTATTTTACTCGCTGAGGGTTGGATCATTCTCATCTTTTAATATGTTGCTTATAGGAATGTGAGACATATCCATAATTTTTACCGATTTTATTTGTGACCGTTTTGCACCTCTCAGTCTTGTACGTGGCATAAATTTTGCCTTAATTTAAATCAGAGGGTGAGACCTGTGCCATCAGAAAGTAAAATATGGTTGCCTTTTCGTAGACTGGTTACATTAAGGATTTGGCCCAACGGTTTGGGAGGAATCACTATTTTAAGTTTTTCAGTTGGTTTTTCAGGTTTTGGGAGCCTAATAGGCTGAATTAGGAAGACCCATTAGTGGGCTGGTGGAAACTATAAATAGAGGGTGAGGGGTATGGAGAATAGGCTACTTCTCCCATTATCTCATTTGGTGGCCTTGAGCTTCTTCTTCCTCTAACACCTTTCCACCATTAAAATCCAAATCTAAGGAGGGAAAAATCATAGATCTACACCATTGTAGGCTAGATCAACATTAATTGAAGCAAGGATTCATCGGATCAAGGGGATTGGTGTGAAGTGCTTACTATCAGGAATCTTGTTACATTTATTTTTTCTTGTTTTGGAGAATCGGTGAGTGGTTTACATCTCTCACATGGATTCAAAGAAGTTTATGAGTGATTGATCATGTTTTCCATCACATTTAAGTGTTTTTCCATTGATCTATACCATGTTTAGTCCGTCTCCATATGAATCACCCTATGATCTCATTTAGTAAGTTTAAATTAGTGATTCCACGTTATTCCATATGATTATGCAAGTTAGATCTATAGTTTTGTTCATATGATTATTTATTATGGTTTTTGGAGTGATTTGTGCGATTTGGTGAAAACTATTATTTTCATGTTGTTAGTGGATTCATACCATGTATTTGATCATATTTAATGGATTGGACAAGTTGGTTTCATCGAATCTATCGTCTAGTGAAGTTTTGATGGAAATCAGAGTGGAAATGGTGAAGTGCAGATTTTGGGTCGCACATAGGGGTCGCACGCTCCATGGTGGTTTTCTTGGAGAACAAGACAGGAGAAGGGATCGATCGCATATAATAGAAATGAGCAAGGTCAGTCGTGCAAGTGGAAAAAAAGCTTGGGGTCTTGAATTTGGAAAGCAAGCGACCTGTCGCTCCTGGTATCTGGTCGGTCGAGCGATCCCAAGAGTTGTAACACCACATAATTTTAACAAAACTAAAGATGATAAATTAAAGAATAATTAAATTAATATTTAGAATTAAGTGAAACGGTCTGTGCCATTGCGTTCGTCTCGGAATTCTGGTCAAAATAGACACATGATTTGCGTAAAACAGACAATGTATGAAGAATTTATTAGGGTTTGAAATTTATATACTCATAAGAGAAATATATATAAATAAAATAAGTTCCAGAATTTAAAACAGTTCCAATTCGAGCAGAAAAAAGGGAGCTGGAAAATTCTCGCCCATGGGTGTCGACCCCATCAAGGGGGTGTCGACCCCTAGGCCAACATAACAAGGGGGTCGACCCCCCTACGGCAGATCTAGGCAGATTTTTCTGGTTCTGAACGTGGACTCCTTTCTTGACTTGGTTCGCTGGCTGATGGCTATAAATAAGACGCCATTTCTTTTGTTTCTCCACACCAAAAATAATGGAGAACTAGATGTTGCCTCTGCCTAGATTAAATCAAGTCTTTTCTTCTTCTACAATAAAGTCATTCAAGTTAGAGATTTGCGATTCAACATCAGCAATCCTTTTTCTATTTCTTAGATCCAATCACAGCGAGTCTACGTTATTTTTAGATCTAAATACTTAAAGTTAATCTTGACATGACTATAAATTGGATCTAAGCCTACGACTATTTGAATCATATCATATCTGCTATAACCTGTGTATCTAAGTTATTCTGACATGACTATGAAC
Source organism: Allium sativum (assembly GCA_030737875.1). Taxonomy (NCBI): domain Eukaryota; kingdom Viridiplantae; phylum Streptophyta; class Magnoliopsida; order Asparagales; family Amaryllidaceae; genus Allium; species Allium sativum. The sequence continues at coordinate 207,577,548 of CM060913.1, forward strand.
TAAATCCAAGCCTATACCTATATATCATGTCAGATCTGCCATTGTTTGTAGATCTAATTCACTGTTTAGATCTCATCATTCCTATCCCTATTATGTTTGTGGTTAAATCAGTTTTAGCTGGATATCTAATTCATTGTTTAGATCTCATCATGCCTGTTTATGATGTCCCTATTATGTTAGAATCAGTTCTATTATCACATGTTCATCAGATATGTTCTTATATGCCTATCCTATCATTATGCCACTATATGTTCACTATTTGCTATGCCTACTTCTGCCATTCTATGTCAATCTTGTTATTATGTTCGTTTCTGTCCTCTTCTGTAACGACCCGGGAAAAAGACGACCTTGGTTATCCGATATATAACACCTATCGAACAATCAAAAGTCGAAATTACCGGATAGTCCAAGAAAGAAATTAGAGGGTGAGGATAGATAAGATAGAACTAATAGAATAGAAGAAGAAGAAGACAATCACAACATCAGAGTAACACGAATCTCACAGCGGAACGAATAAAATATAATATACAACATAACTTGAAATCAAAAGCAGTATATGTATACTACAACATTATCAGAGTACAGCACTTACAATACAGCGGAATACACAATAGCTACATAAATCCTGAAGCCTCCTGCTCCAAGCTCTCCAAGCATACCTGTAATCCTGACTACTTGACTGCCCGTACAAATTTGGGCACCCAAGAGTTTAGGGAAAACAAAACAAAATAAACTCTGGGTCAGTCATGGGACTGGTGTGAGTAAACTCAAATCACTTGGTTTAACTTTCCAAAATCCTTTTCAAAAGAATAGATAATCGTAAGACCAATCCACTCATAAATACGGATGGCTTTTACCTTACGATAACCCAAAACATTTTGGGAATCATATATTATCTGATATTATAATAATGTCTAATCACAAGTAATTAAAATATAGTAGAACGCTTGCATCTCACGCTCTACATATATAGTATACAAATCAAACTCGCGGGCACTTATTGGAGATTGGATTCCAACTTGACAAGGTATGGGACCACCTTCCGAACGTGTATCTCTAGAGGCAAATACACTGGGTTCAACAAGAACATCTTGCAACCCGGCCCACACATGACCGACCACTCATTTCGCTTGAGTGTATCGAATGTATATCACCAACGGTTGGGATCAGCAACCGCCTCCCGAAATGGGACAGCATCGATAGATTTAAGAACAAAAGGAATTTCTCTAGATAGGTGATCATACATCCTAATGGGTGCGACCCACATAGCCATGCTGCCCGCCCGATTTTTGTCCTTTCCTGGTTGATGAGGCTTGAGGTCATAACGTATCTTTTGACAGATCACACCTCCATTACTTTGAATGCCACATCGTCATACCCGCCAAATCACAAATTGATTTCACCAAAAATACCACGGGTATAAAGCTAAGAGAAACGAATTCCTCCGCTACCAAACGTAAGTACGTTTGAAGAGATCAACTTACGCGATCCTTTGGATATACTCTGTCAGACACTCGTCCATACACGTTTGTCCTGGGACTGGACAAACCGAAGGCACTATTCTGTAAATAGGATAGCCCTTGCACAACTTCGTCTTCAATATATTCAGCATACTTGATTCGCAACGCTTATGCCAATACAGAGTGGTTCTCTGGATAATAATCCAATCGGTCTCTCCATATTAACAACGTAAAATGGTCAAAACTTTGATAGTCGGTGATTTAACTATCAAACGAAAACATGTCGGTGTGCAAACAACGATATTATTTCCCGAAGGAAATTCTATCGAACAATCATCATTTCATTCATTCGTTCATTTCCCTATTCCTGTTGTTTAATGTTTCTTATTCACTATATTTAGAAAATATATATCATTATCATTGGAAAACATTCCCATCTCTTGTTTCTATATTCAGAAAACAATTCTGCTTCTCATTTGGAAAACATTCCCAAACCTTCTTCATTTGATTAAACAGATGTTTGAATAAACATCACTATGCCAAACCTCCTTCATTTGGTTTCCACTTAAACACTTTTCACTCTCGAACCTTAACCATTTCTTAGTTAAAAACGAAGTCAATCAAGTTGGGGTATAATTACCTCTCAGACCTTAACTGAACAACATTTCTAACCTCGAAAATAAGCTAAGTACTCCTTTTAAAACTTTAACACCTCTTTACACAACTCTCGGATTATATAGACAAATCCGCTTCTTGTACGGAAACTCTTGATTTTAACGATGGTGCTATAATTCCCTACATCCGAATATAATAACTTCAAATCTGACTTTTACTTTCTAACTCAAATATATAACGAACTACTAATTTTCGACACTCATTTGGTTAACTCTAATCTATAACCTTTATTCTATTAACTCTTACTGGATTAACTCTTATTCGGCTAACTCAGGTTGATTAACTCATTTTGACCAACTTACTTGATTAGTTCAATTTGACTATCTTAACTTAAATAACTCGACTTATCTAACTCAACTTGACAACTTGATGTAATTACTTCTATTAATTAACTAATATTTGACTTGACACCATTCGCTCGACTCTAGATCGCAGCGATCACAATGGTTACGCCTGATTCCCTCAGGAAACATCCGACCGCCTTAGGCTATCTACAGCCCTGCGAATTACGCTAGCAGTCGTGCCCACTGGTAGCTTATCTTAAATGACTACTTCTGTTTAACTCTATCTCGAATAGCTAAATTCGAGCAAATCTCATTGAATAACTAATATTCAATCATCCCTTATTCGATTACTATATTTGGATAACTCTAGTTCGATTAGACTCTAATCGATTATCTCTAACTGATTAACTCTAATTGGTTAACTCTAACTAACTAACTCTAAATGTTTACTCCAACGATTTAATTCTAATAGATTAACTCCAACTGTTAGACTCTAATAGTTTAACTCTAACAGTTTAACTCTAACGGTTGATCTCAGTCAATTTGTTCAATTGGATTAACTCACTTGGATCAACCCATTTCGAATAACTAATATTCAATAAACTTCCTTTAGAATAAACTGATATTCGATAACTTTACTTCGAATAACTCTTATTCGATAATTTCTCCTTCGTCCTTATTCAGTTTCAAATATCGATGTGGAAATCGATTTTTACTTCTCTATATAAGTCTTGACTTATATACTCTATTTATCCAAAAATAAATAACTAAATTAATTTATAAAACTTTATCTATAAATTAACCTTCTCACTTTATCCGTTAAAACAGATCTCTCTTAAATTCTCTCTTTGAATTCATATTCTGCTTACCCGTGTGCGAAGCACGGGCCTAAATTCTTCCTAGTGTAAAATTCTCCTTTATTACACTTTTATCCATTTCAAGTACTTCAATATTCTATTTATTTTCTAAATAAATAATTCCTTTTTATAACTCAGTTTATTTCTCTAGATAATTATTTCCTTTTAATCTATTTGTAAATGTTTTACAAATATTTTCTTTTCTATTTTATTTGTAAAGGTTTTACAAACAATTCCCCTTCTCTATTTGTTTTACAAATATTTTTCCTTTATTGCTTTGATTTTATAAAATGATTTCTCTTTATAAAACCCTTTTTCCCTTTTTATATATAAAATCTGCTGATTTTATATAAATAATCTATTTTCAAAATATACTTTGAAAATCTCCCTTTTTACTTTCTCGTATCACTTATGGTGTAAAAATATCAAACCAAACTGATCGGTCATCATCCAAACACACAGAATCAATAACGGGAAATATAACACATCATATATCAAAATATATGAAAAACTGTAAATAAATGTTGAGGAACCCAGTTGGGTCCCTCCAACCTGTTCCCCTGCATCCACAACTGTCAGTCAACATATATAGCATGAAGGTAAAATATTCTGATAACCAGAATCAATATTTCGATACGATTTATATATATCGTTATCGATGTTTTCAATCAACTGACTAGCAGTTCAACCAAACAGCCAACACACAGCAATTCAACCAATGTTTATCACTTCTAAAAATGCATTATAAAAATATAAATTGTTCAGAGTTAGTGAGATTTACTCACCTTGGACGGAGACCGTTGAATAACGATATTCGTTCATTGGTTTGATTCAGGCTTTAAATTTTCACCATAAATCCAAACGAGCTCGAATTCATTTCCGGTCAGTTTCATAGCGTGGCCACCGTCCCTACGATCCTGACGCAACTTACGGTTCCTCAATCTGATACCGTATGAAGGAGATATTCAGTTGCAAAGTTAATGTATATTTTAATAAAATACAACACGGATCTAAAACTAAACGGGCCTTAACCTTTACTAGCCGGGCCAACTTCTCACGTATAACCCAGGACCCGCATTCTTCATCTTCCTCTTCCACGTATCTCTCCAGCGAACACTCCTCTTCCATTGCCGCATATCCCAACGCCATTACCACTTCAAACCTTCACCAAAAATTCAAACCGATACCACCAAAAATCTCATCATCGCCTCCCCTTTAATTCCGTATGCTCACCATTCAATTCGCACCCCACCTGTAAAATCCGACTTCAGCCTGTCTCGCACCCAACACCAGATGTCGCGACCCTTTCTGCCTCGAAAATACCCCAAACAATTTTTCCCCGAGTTCGGTTTTGATCCCACAACCCCAAAACTAACATAGTTTTTTCGATTCGAGGCTTCAATTCGCGATTTCCCTTAACCCTAACTCACGACTAGCCTTGTAGAACTTCGGAACTGAGCGTCGATCCCACAAAAACTGAGATGAAAATATAGAGGACCCTTTTCTGATTCCAACCATACACCAATTTTGATTTATAGAATTTATTTTGATTTTATATGGAATTTCAAAGAGGATTTTCACTGTATGAATTTGTTTCGATGGTGGCGGCGCATTTTCTCAGGAAAATGGAAACTGTTTAGGGTTAAGGAGGTTAGAGGATATTATATAGGATAGGTTTAGTATTTTTTTATTCGAGTTTTTATATTTATTTTAAGCTATCGCTGCTTGTACATGCTGTTTAAAAATTCCTGTGATCACCCATGATACCCAAAAATCACCAAACTGGACATGCACCTTCAATTTGACATTACGGTCCCAACGAAACTGGTTTCGTCGAATTCCTACTCCGTATGCCCACACAGCGTATTTTTAACCGTCGAAATACTGTCTATTTTTCACTCTAAAAATCCGTACGGCCACACACTGCCTCTAAAAATCACCAAACTTGGAATCTAACAATAATTTGACGCTGCGGATCCAACAAAATTAGTTTCGTTGAAATCCGACCTCGTTTGCAAAAGTGGCTATTTTTAAAGCCCTAAATAGCCTCTTTAAATAATTAAATATATTTAAAAACATTTAAATTTAATATTTAAAAATAAATATTATCGTATATATCCACAATAATTATCCATACAGCTCCAGATAAATACATGTGGGTTTTCAACTCGATATTCCACCAACAAAGTTATACCGATATTCGATTTATATTTAAATCCTTATATAAAATTAAATAAACCATTTGGGTTTTAGGGCGCTGTTTTTCTGAAAATTTGATTTGGACATAACTAAAAATCTACACGACGAAATCTCGATTTTTCACTTCCACTAGGAAGATATACTCCACCAGCTCCGAGCGTTTCTTGTTTCACAAAAATCCGGCTTAAAACGGCTCCTGTATATCCAGTTGAAGTTCGAATCGCCAAATAGCGAACTGCAGCGCCATTTCGAGCTCTATTATAATTATAATTTAAATTATACGTTCAAATGGCGTTTATAAATATATTCGTCAATATAATCCAATATAAACTGAATTATATATATTTTATATTGCCCATCCACACAATATTGTGAATTCCACTATTTCTGACTACCTCAGAAATAAATATATTATTCTATTATTAAATTTAATTAAATATTCACTATAATTCAATTCAACGACCCTTTAATTCTCTAAATCACTATTCAAATAATTAAATTAATTAATTATTCTGTTGCTGAAAAATGCGGGTCGTTACATTCTTCCCCCCTTAAAATAATTTCGTCCTCGAAATTGCTAAGGTAGAGAACACCCCTATTAACTAGTTTCGAATTATTCGTTTACTTCTTTAACTTTAGTTTCAACTGAATTTATTTATTTCAATTAAATTATTACTTCATTTCTATAAACGAAAATTTTCAAACTCTTGAAAATTTTCTAACACCCGAAATTTCCAAAAAATTTCGCCAGCACCTCCTTTGTACCGGGAGCATCGGGAAAATCCCCAAACCACCACACAGGCCTCTCCAACCCAAAAGAAAATCAAACAGCCAAGCGGCTTGCCAATTCGGCTCATCAAAATCTCATCAAACTCATATGAATATAAAAGTGTACCTTTTTCCGGCCATTCCTTATATTACTTCCATCTACTGCCAATCCAACATATGCAACTGTCATCCCAGTCAAACTCAAATCACTTTTATCTTCAACACACCCTTTCGCTTATCCAAGCAAAATTCCAACCAAACTGCAATTCCAATCTCAATTCAAAATTCTTACTCAACAATTCATTTCTATTCCAGATTACTCTAATCCAGTCCAATTCTACTTGATACCATTTTATTTAAATTCAACTTCAAATTTGCTTTCACAAATTTCTATTCAATTTGTGTTTATTTCAAATAATCTATTTCTGGGAGTTTTTAAATGGCTTTGCCTTTTCCAAAAATCAAATTATTCATTTGGAATATCAAAACATCTTGTTTTTTCAAAACAATTCTAAAACAAAATCTTTGGTAGTAATCCATCACTTACAAACTCGAAAATGAACACCGATGATGTCCGGATCAACATCGGAATTTATTTTCCAGCTATCGAAGTGAGTTCAATACTATATCACTTCAAACTTATTTTCCAATATTCCAAATTTGAAATTACTTCAACATATCATTTCCAATGCTTGAAAACATTTTAAAACCTCCCAGGATCTTAAAATTCTCTTATACTTAATTCAAATCCAATTTACACCACTTATTCAAATTTCCAGAGTTTTAAACTTCAATTCTGATTTAAATTCAGATTTAACTCCTCTGATTTCATATATTTCACTTATATGATTTCTATTTGGTTATTTACATAACCATTTCACATTTTATAATCTTATTCGATTATAACCACAACCAACACATTCAATATACTATAATTTCAAATATCCTTACTTTGCTTATATCAAAATATAATTTGGGTAAAATTATTTCATTTACCCCTTTTTCAAAACATATTGTGTCGACCCATCGTATTCGAGTGTTTATAAACTCCTATCGATACAGTGGATCAAACTGATCGACTAGAACTCATAAACAACTCAACCAATAAATCTCCACAGTATAAAATCATTTTATATCAAATAAAAATACGTTCACTCGTATATATACACTCAAACTCAGTCTAGGGTATTACTAACCCCATTTCTACTGAATCACGCCACAGAGCCAAGGTAATACTTAACCTTCAGCTCTGATACCACTGTAACGACCCCGAGATTCGAGTAGGCTTTTCAACCATCCTCTCCTCCCTCGGCACTGGGCTAACCTCCCAGCGTGGCTTACAGAGATACCTCAGAACTGCTTTTACGGCCAGCCTCTCGACTCGACCAACCCACATTGTCGGGAGATGTAGGGGTAAGAGTCTCCCGTTCGCCACCAAACGCGAAGCGAGAACCCCCTATCATCCGTACCAATTAAGCAACCAGCTCTGAAACCACTGTAACGACCCGGGAAAAAGACGACCTTGGTTATCCGATATATAACACCTATCGAACAATCAAAAGTCGAAATTACCGGATAGTCCAAGAAAGAAATTAGAGGGTGAGGATAGATAAGATAGAACTAATAGAATAGAAGAAGAAGAAGACAATCACAACATCAGAGTAACACGAATCTCACAGCGGAACGAATAAAATATAATATACAACATAACTTGAAATCAAAAGCAGTATATGTATACTACAACATTATCAGAGTACAACACTTACAATATAGCGGAATACACAATAGCTACATAAATCCTGAAGCCTCCTGCTCCAAGCTCTCCAAGCATACCTGTAATCCTGACTACTTGACTGCCCGTACAAATTTGGGCACCCAAGAGTTTAGGGAAAACAAAACAAAATAAACTCTGGGTCAGTCATGGGACTGGTGTGAGTAAACTCAAATCACTTGGTTTAACTTTCCAAAATCCTTTTCAAAAGAATAGATAATCGTAAGACCAATCCACTCATAAATACGGATGGCTTTTACCTTACGATAACCCAAAACATTTTGGGAATCATATATTATCTGATATTATAATAATGTCTAATCACAAGTAATTAAAATATAGTAGAACGCTTGCATCTCACGCTCTACATATATAGTATACAAATCAAACTCGCGGGCACTTATTGGAGATTGGATTCCAACTTGACAAGGTATGGGACCACCTTCCGAACGTGTATCTCTAGAGGCAAATACACTGGGTTCAACAAGAACATCTTGCAACCCGGCCCACACATGACCGACCACTCATTTCGCTTGAGTGTATCGAATGTATATCACCAACGGTTGGGATCAGCAACCGCCTCCCGAAATGGGACAGCATCGATAGATTTAAGAACAAAAGGAATTTCTCTAGATAGGTGATCATACATCCTAATGGGTGCGACCCACATAGCCATGTTGCCCGCCCGATTTTTGTCCTTTCCTGGTTGATGAGGCTTGAGGTCATAACGTATCTTTTGACAGATCACACCTCCATTACTTTGAATGCCACATCGTCATACCCGCCAAATCACAAATTGATTTCACCAAAAATACCACGGGTATAAAGCTAAGAGAAACGAATTCCTCCGCTACCAAACGTAAGTACGTTTGAAGAGATCAACTTACGCGATCCTTTGGATATACTCTGTCAGACACTCGTCCATACACGTTTGTCCTGGGACTGGACAAACCGAAGGCACTATTCTGTAAATAGGATAGCCCTTGCACAACTTCGTCTTCAATATATTCAGCATACTTGATTCGCAACGCTTATGCCAATACAGAGTGGTTCTCTGGATAATAATCCAATCGGTCTCTCCATATTAACAACGTAAAATGGTCAAAACTTTGATAGTCGGTGATTTAACTATCAAACGAAAACATGTCGGTGTGCAAACAACGATATTATTTCCCGAAGGAAATTCTATCGAACAATCATCATTTCATTCATTCGTTCATTTCCCTATTCCTGTTGTTTAATGTTTCTTATTCACTATATTTAGAAAATATATATCATTATCATTGGAAAACATTCCCATCTCTTGTTTCTATATTCAGAAAACAATTCTGCTTCTCATTTGGAAAACATTCCCAAACCTTCTTCATTTGATTAAACAGATGTTTGAATAAACATCACTATGCCAAACCTCCTTCATTTGGTTTCCACTTAAACACTTTTCACTCTCGAACCTTAACCATTTCTTAGTTAAAAACGAAGTCAATCAAGTTGGGGTATAATTACCTCTCAGACCTTAACTGAACAACATTTCTAACCTCGAAAATAAGCTAAGTACTCCTTTTAAAACTTTAACACCTCTTTACACAACTCTCGGATTATATAGACAAATCCGCTTCTTGTACGGAAACTCTTGATTTTAACGATGGTGCTATAATTCCCTACATCCGAATATAATAACTTCAAATCTGACTTTTACTTTCTAACTCAAATATATAACGAACTACTAATTTTCGACACTCATTTGGTTAACTCTAATCTATAACCTTTATTCTATTAACTCTTACTGGATTAACTCTTATTCGGCTAACTCAGGTTGATTAACTCATTTTGACCAACTTACTTGATTAGTTCAATTTGACTATCTTAACTTAAATAACTCGACTTATCTAACTCAACTTGACAACTTGATGTAATTACTTCTATTAATTAACTAATATTTGACTTGACACCATTCGCTCGACTCTAGATCGCAGCGATCACAATGGTTACGCCTGATTCCCTCAGGAAACATCCGACCGCCTTAGGCTATCTACAGCCCTGCGAATTACGCTAGCAGTCGTGCCCACTGGTAGCTTATCTTAAATGACTACTTCTGTTTAACTCTATCTCGAATAGCTAAATTCGAGCAAATCTCATTGAATAACTAATATTCAATCATCCCTTATTCGATTACTATATTTGGATAACTCTAGTTCGATTAGACTCTAATCGATTATCTCTAACTGATTAACTCTAATTGGTTAACTCTAACTAACTAACTCTAAATGTTTACTCCAACGATTTAATTCTAATAGATTAACTCCAACTGTTAGACTCTAATAGTTTAACTCTAACAGTTTAACTCTAACGGTTGATCTCAGTCAATTTGTTCTATTGGATTAACTCACTTGGATCAACCCATTTCGAATAACTAATATTCAATAAACTTCCTTTAGAATAAACTGATATTCGATAACTTTACTTCGAATAACTCTTATTCGATAATTTCTCCTTCGTCCTTATTCAGTTTCAAATATCGATGTGGAAATCGATTTTTACTTCTCTATATAAGTCTTGACTTATATACTCTATTTATCCAAAAATAAATAACTAAATTAATTTATAAAACTTTATCTATAAATTAACCTTCTCACTTTATCCGTTAAAACAGATCTCTCTTAAATTCTCTCTTTGAATTCATATTCTGCTTACCCGTGTGCGAAGCACGGGCCTAAATTCTTCCTAGTGTAAAATTCTCCTTTATTACACTTTTATCCATTTCAAGTACTTCAATATTCTATTTATTTTCTAAATAAATAATTCCTTTTTATAACTCAGTTTATTTCTCTAGATAATTATTTCCTTTTAATCTATTTGTAAATGTTTTACAAATATTTTCTTTTCTATTTTATTTGTAAAGGTTTTACAAACAATTCCCCTTCTCTATTTGTTTTACAAATATTTTTCCTTTATTGCTTTGATTTTATAAAATGATTTCTCTTTATAAAACCCTTTTTCCCTTTTTATATATAAAATCTGCTGATTTTATATAAATAATCTATTTTCAAAATATACTTTGAAAATCTCCCTTTTTACTTTCTCGTATCACTTATGGTGTAAAAATATCAAACCAAACTGATCGGTCATCATCCAAACACACAGAATCAATAACGGGAAATATAACACATCATATATCAAAATATATGAAAAACTGTAAATAAATGTTGAGGAACCCAGTTGGGTCCCTCCAACCTGTTCCCCTGCATCCACAACTGTCAGTCAACATATATAGCATGAAGGTAAAATATTCTGATAACCAGAATCTATATTTCGATACGATTTATATATATCGTTATCGATGTTTTCAATCAACTGACTAGCAGTTCAACCAAACAGCCAACACACAGCAATTCAACCAATGTTTATCACTTCTAAAAATGCATTATAAAAATATAAATTATTCAGAGTTAGTGAGATTTACTCACCTTGGACGGAGACCGTTGAATAACGATATTCGTTCATTGGTTTGATTCAGGCTTTAAATTTTCACCATAAATCCAAACGAGCTCGAATTCATTTCCGGTCAGTTTCATAGCGTGGCCACCGTCCCTACGATCCTGACGCAACTTACGGTTCCTCAATCTGATACCGTATGAAGGAGATATTCAGTTGCAAAGTTAATGTATATTTTAATAAAATACAACACGGATCTAAAACTAAACGGGCCTTAACCTTTACTAGCCGGGCCAACTTCTCACGTATAACCCAGGACCCGCATTCTTCATCTTCCTCTTCCACGTATCTCTCCAGCGAACACTCCTCTTCCATTGCCGCATATCCCAACGCCATTACCACTTCAAACCTTCACCAAAAATTCAAACCGATACCACCAAAAATCTCATCATCGCCTCCCCTTTAATTCCGTATGCTCACCATTCAATTCGCACCCCACCTGTAAAATCCGACTTCAGCCTGTCTCGCACCCAACACCAGATGTCGCGACCCTTTCTGCCTCGAAAATACCCCAAACAATTTTTCCCCGAGTTCGGTTTTGATCCCACAACCCCAAAACTAACATAGTTTTTTCGATTCGAGGCTTCAATTCGCGATTTCCCTTAACCCTAACTCACGACTAGCCTTGTAGAACTTCGGAACTGAGCGTCGATCCCACAAAAACTGAGATGAAAATATAGAGGACCCTTTTCTGATTCCAACCATACACCAATTTTGATTTATAGAATTTATTTTGATTTTATATGGAATTTCAAAGAGGATTTTCACTGTATGAATTTGTTTCGATGGTGGCGGCGCATTTTCTCAGGAAAATGGAAACTGTTTAGGGTTAAGGAGGTTAGAGGATATTATATAGGATAGGTTTAGTATTTTTTTATTCGAGTTTTTATATTTATTTTAAGCTATCGCTGCTTGTACATGCTGTTTAAAAATTCCTGTGATCACCCATGATACCCAAAAATCACCAAACTGGACATGCACCTTCAATTTGACATTACGGTCCCAACGAAACTGGTTTCGTCGAATTCCTACTCCGTATGCCCACACAGCGTATTTTTAACCGTCGAAATACTGTCTATTTTTCACTCTAAAAATCCGTACGGCCACACACTGCCTCTAAAAATCACCAAACTTGGAATCTAACAATAATTTGACGCTGCGGATCCAACAAAATTAGTTTCGTTGAAATCCGACCTCGTTTGCAAAAGTGGCTATTTTTAAAGCCCTAAATAGCCTCTTTAAATAATTAAATATATTTAAAAACATTTAAATTTAATATTTAAAAATAAATATTATCGTATATATCCACAATAATTATCCATACAGCTCCAGAGAAATACATGTGGGTTTTCAACTCGATATTCCACCAACAAAGTTATACCGATATTCGATTTATATTTAAATCCTTATATAAAATTAAATAAACCATTTGGGTTTTAGGGCGCTGTTTTTCTGAAAATTTGATTTGGACATAACTAAAAATCTACACGACGAAATCTCGATTTTTCACTTCCACTAGGAAGATATACTCCACCAGCTCCGAGCGTTTCTTGTTTCACAAAAATCCGGCTTAAAACGGCTCCTGTATATCCAGTTGAAGTTCGAATCGCCAAATAGCGAACTGCAGCGCCATTTCGAGCTCTATTATAATTATAATTTAAATTATACGTTCAAATGGCGTTTATAAATATATTCGTCAATATAATCCAATATAAACTGAATTATATATATTTTATATTGCCCATCCACACAATATTGTGAATTCCACTATTTCTGACTACCTCAGAAATAAATATATTATTCTATTATTAAATTTAATTAAATATTCACTATAATTCAATTCAACGACCCTTTAATTCTCTAAATCACTATTCAAATAATTAAATTAATTAATTATTCTGTTGCTGAAAAATGCGGGTCGTTACATCTTCCCTTCTTTCTTTCCCTTTTTATTTTTATAGCTAGACTACCTTCGAGCCTAGGCATGCCGCTGAAATATGCGAACGCATGAAATTGGGAACGAGGAGAAAACGTTAAAATTAGGGAATAACTTGTAATTGGAAATTTGGGCACAACTTGAATTAAATAGAAGAATATGAATTTGGGGCATAAAACAAACTTTGATTAAAGATCTGAATTTGAGGCATACGATACATGATGAATATGACTTGGGAAAAAGGGGCATGAAAACCTCTAATGACATAGGAATAATTGGTTAATAATGGAAATGCCTAGAATTACAGTAATTAGAAACTGTAATCACGCTTAGACACCAGTTTAGATTACACTTGTGGTGGAAGTCTGCCCAGAACCGACCAACATATCCAGCGACCACAAGTGGTGAATCTAATGTGAGGCGTCTAAGTGCATAAACACGTGACGTGCTAAGACACGAGGTTGGGTCCGACTTGTGGAAGAAGTCTGCCCGGAACCACCCGACATATCCAGCATCCACAAATTGTAGGCTTAATGTGGAAGGTCTAGTACATTATAACCATAAATTGAAATATGGTAATGAACTGGAATACTTAATCTAGATGAATCCATAAGGGATTGTATGAACATGTTAACTTGAGTAGGGGTTAAGTAAACTTGTATGAATCAGTGGGAGGGTTAAAAATATCTTGGGGTGGTGGGTAATATTTATATAGGCCCACAAATTTAACCTATGGGGTTATGGAAACTTTTACTCTGGTATGAAATAACCTATGGAAAACCTAGTAGTGGGGATACTAGCGTAGGGGGAAGCTTGTACCGTCTTGTGTGTGGGACCCGTTTCAGTCAGTAACCCATATATAGGTATCAAACGAGTACTCCGAACAAGCTCGGAGTCGAGGCACGCTTACTGGGCTGATTGTAAGAGATCCAAATGTGGGGGACGGTGTGGACGGCACATTCTGACGGGGTCATGTTCGTGCATGGGTCCGATAGAGGAGGTTTGGACGCCATGACACCTGTAGATATGGTTATGCACATCTTGAAAACCAAGGGTTGCCACTTTTGGGAGTGATACACCGTACTGTGGGGCCAGCACAGGGTATCTATGGAGTGGGGAACCGACCGATTGGGGTATTAATCAGGGTACATCTAGACTCTGGTATGTCGGGGAGGTCGTTAATACCCTTGGGGTTAACTTCGATATGTTTCAGTTAGGCTTGTTGATTGTACGGGGTTAAACCTCTCACTAGTAGTACGCCTAAGTCTACCGTCTTGTAGTTGTTGGGATCATCTCATTCTGGTTATACAAGTATTGGAGCAAAGAGAGAAAGAGAAATTATTAGAGAAGCGCAATGCATGTTCTATTCAGTTTATCCTGTTTAACTTGTCATGCCTGCATTTTATGATGTTATCTCTCTTATCCACTTTATATACCTGTCATGATGCTTTTACTTATGTATATGCTAAAAGTAACTGGACTCGCCATACTTTATGTCTGACCCATTTTGTTTCCTCTTCTTTCTCTTCCGTTTCCCCCCAGGTTCTCAGGGTAGGAATACTCAAGCTTGATCAGGATTCTGCTTTCGTTCTGCTTGGAGCAGCTTAGATGTATTGCTCGATCCCTTGTATTTCTACTATGTCTATGTTTATGGGAATTATGCTCTTTACGTATGTATTGTACTCTGATGATTTTAGTACAAGACAGAAGTTTTAAAGATGTACCGAGTTTTATGCATTTCAGACTTATGATGTAACCATTTTTTGAACTACGTTATTATTTGTTTATTAAATGTTTTAAATTCCGTTGCTATTTTATATCTGTCTTGTAATATTTCTGTTTCTGTTTCCCTATAACGCTTCACGAAACTTAATGCGTTCTCTTAATAAGTTACATTAACGGACGTGGGGTGTCAGAAGAGTAAAGTAGAGGTTCGAGCGAGCCTATATATGTATTAACAGGGTCGGTCAAACGAGCCTAAGTAAATGGGTTTGAGCGAACGAGCCTGGGTGAAGTGTTTCGAGCGAGCGAGCCTGGGTGAAAGGTTTGGTTAAGCGAGCATAAGTGTGAAGGACGGAGAAGTGAGTGGACTGGTTGGGTCGGGTCGGCCTCAGTTGATCGGGTCGGTCATGATATTACCAGTTGGGTCACACATGGGGTGCACGGGTGTTCAATCGGGCCTCCAGGAAGTGGGTCAGGTCGATAAAAAGGAGGGTTTTGGGTCGGTTGTGTTCCCTAAGCATTGGTCGGTCGCGCAGGGTTAATTGGAGATTCTGGTCGATTGATAGCAGTTTTCAGCAAATCTTTCTGTCGTTGTGGTGGATGGCACAAGTGTTGTGGTTTGTTTTCCTTAGCAAATTTGTGTGATGCTAGGGATTGTTTTGAACCTCATGATTGATGTTTTCTTTGGTTCGAAAGTGGTGATTACTTTGAAGTGAATTCCATGGGGAATGACGTAGTAAAGTGATTTGTTCGTTGGATGTGACGAATGTGAAGACGACTCAAGGATGTATTGAGATCATGTGAAGTGATGGCTCTAAAGTGCTCTAAGCTTATGGATAGTCGTAATTGATAACAACTAGAGATGTGAAGGCCGAGAAATTATCATTGTCGTAGGTTCTAGCGGACTCAAAGTAGGGGTACAATTTAAGACCAATTGAAGTTCGAGTGCCCTGGGCGTCGTGTATGGCCTAGACACGTGTTGAGTATAGTGTGTAACACATGTTGAGTATAGCGTGTGGAGTTTTGCTAGAACCGGGGCGTCGAGTATGGTTCTTGGCAGTTGATGGCGAGTTGTTAGCCAGTCATATGATACGATGGTTTCAAAGCGAGGTTTGCGGTGACAGCCTTAGTCTGTCATGGATGTTTGAATGCTTTGTTGTGATGATGGTTGAGTTTCTTTTACCATGTATGAATGGTTGTTCTGATTTCCATGACTGGATTGTTGTTTCCTTTGGATATATGGATCGTAAAGGCTATCACTATCAGATGTGGGGAAGGCAGTTGTTAGTTCTTTTCTGGAGCTGGGTAGATTAGTTCATTCATTTACCCATTCTCATATACTTTATTGATGAAGTTTGATAGATGTTTTATCACTCACTAAGACTATTGTCTGACTCAAGGTTTTATGTATCCTCTTATTACCTTGGGTTGTTCATCCGGTTGTTTGGATGAGAAGACTAGGTGATATGTGATTGCTTTGTGAGGGCGAGGTTGTTGTTCGGAGGTGAGCAGGAGGCTGGCGTACTATTTTACTACTATCTAGTACCTTTGTTTTCTGCTGTTTACTATTCTTTGAGTGCTGTAGTAAGGCAAACTGTACAAACACTATTGTTTTTATCCACATGTATGGTATTTACTTTCTAGTTATCATGAAAGTTTAGTATTTTCTGCTTCACTATCTCTATATGTTGTACATGTTTTATTATATTTTATCCTTGCGCTGTGAGTTTATGATAGGTTCCGATGATGTTTACCAACCTTGATGATCATACATGGCTGCCGCTCACACCTTTCAGTGCATCATTCCTCTTGTATGGTGCAGGGGTTATGGGCGGTCGTCACACTTTCTCTGCAACATAAAGACAGACCATCTCTATGTGCTAACCCGCTAGATGGCAACATGAATATGACCATTCCCCAACCGCATTTGACCTTTTAGCTTGAGTGTAAAATCCATCATCCACACAAATAAAATATCTAGGCTCTATACCATGATATAACTTTTATCTAAAAGGGAATGAACACACCCTAATGGGAATGACCCACATGGCATTGTTGCACTCATCCTGTTTTAGGTCATTACGGGTTATAAAACATGAGGTCTCACTAAAAAAACTACGCTTTAACAAAGCTATGCTTTTATCATCTGCACCTCATTACACTTAGCATGCCACATTGCTAATTTATAATACATAACTATTGTTTACCAATATATAACCTCTGAGATCGTACATCTCAAAGAAGGGTATTAAGCTAAGAGAATAATTTCTCCGCCACCAAATATATATATATATATATATTAAAGATCAATTGCTATGCCATAAATTGCAATGTCAAACATACAATCCATACAGGTTCATTCTAGGACTAAATGAAACCTAAGGCACTTCATTCCTCCTCCAAGAGAGAAGCCCTTGCAAATCCAAAAATTCTCCAAATACAAATAGATCTTTGCAATTTGAATAATTTCAAAGTGGAAGCGACCCACCCGTCACATCAACAAGCAGTCCTTCCAATGTGAAGATTCCCGGTCTTCAACCATCGTCTTCAATATCTTCATTACCTTTAATAACATCTTAAAATTATTCGAAGTGGTTTTCAGATATATGTCCCCCATATCCAACTCCAGTCACTTCGAATAATTACCATGGTTAGGAAAATGATATGAATTACATAGAATTTCAATTAAATCTCTTTCTTTTTAAACTTGGTAAATCAAATTCTCCTTTAAACAAATGCTTGTTCGTTAAACTAGGAATAAAACCCTTTAAAGCTTTAAATTCCTTTTTAAACATATCTTTAAATCAGTATTAGGAACATTCCTTTTAAAATTTTGGTTAACTAAAACCTTCTTAAAATGATTCTTGATTGCTTATACTTTAACTGAGAAATAAGTCGTAGAATTCTTTCATTAACCATTAACATAGTTTCATTAATCCTTAGCCAAGATTTATTTTGGACTTACCTTTCAAATATCCAAAAGCTATTAAAAAATTCATTCTTTAATCAAGCCTTTCATTTACTTAACAAATTCCTTAATTGTTTAAATCCATAAATTCAATTCATTAAATCTATAAACCAAGATTAATCAAGCACTAAAATAGGTTTTCCTTTAAACCCCATGTCCCAGCTATATTTATTAGTCTTAATTATAAGTTTAATTAACCCTTAATTCCCATTTGTGATTTTCTCTTTTATACAAAAGCTAATTTCATTAGACCTTCCAAAACTTAATTTTTAATAATCAAACCTTCCATTTATTTTAAACAAATTTCTTAATCTTCCATTTCTTAATTAGGAATTATTTTAGAAACCATTTATTAATCTTTAACAAAGATTCATTAACTGTTTACGCATTTGCTTTCCTTTCTCAAAACTTATGCAATATCATTCTCATTAATCTTTAATCTAAGATTATAACCCTTCTTAAATTCAAAACATAACCTAATCTTAACTTGGTTAAAGAATGATGTTATTTATGGTTCTAGTCACAACAAACTTAAAATCAGTTCATATTAAATATAAAATTTAGATTGAAATTATATCAAATTATATCCAATATCTATTCTCATAATCAACAAATACTATAAGCAGAATAATGGTATAAATACCTTTCAAATTTCTCAAATAATATAAGTTTTAACTATTGAATTTAATATATTTCCATCCAAATCCAATTCCTTTATAATTGGGAAACTTTAACCTTATTAATCAAGAAAACTAATATGAACTTAGTAATCTTAATCAAAAGATTAATTAACCATATTCAAAATATATCTTTTAAACAATGGTAATTAATTTCATTACATCTTAATAAATATTCTTTTTAACTTTGTCTTTAATAAACCAAGTAACCAAAGACTCACTGGGTTCAGGATGACGTTATTAAATATATCGCCCACAATAATTCAAAACCTTTTGATATTAAATATAAGATTTAGACAGAAGTCATATCAGCTTATATTTAATGTCAACCTCCGTATTCTATAAATACTATAATCAGAATAACAATATATCCACCTTCTAAATTCCTCAAATAGTATGAGTTCTAATTGCGAAATCAATATCAAATATAAAAATATCGATTTCATCCAAATCCAGTTGATTCAAATCAAAAAACTTTAATTACAATTAATTTTCAAAATATCGTATTTACAATACGCAGTTAAAACTCAAATTTCAAATTTCTATTCAAAATCATAATTCTTGACCAAATCACTTTAAAATCATCAACTATGGTTTATCATAATTTTTCCATATTTTAACGATTTTGATAAAGCCTTTTATAATGTTTTCCAATTTCGGTCACTGAACTACAAAACCGCGATTTTGTTTAAAAATTGATTTGGACATAACTCCAAATTCATTCATTCAAATCTGAAATTTCCTTATCCATTTGAAAACTATTATCATTTGAAACCAAACATTTTTTCATTTCGAGAAAATTCGATTTAAGTTGCGTCTATGCAGTTAAAGCCCCGCTAAAGCCCCGCAAAATCTCCGCTATAGCCCGTAGCGCTCTCCGGCCGCTACGCTATTTCAGTTTAGCGCTAATGAACAGTAGCTCCACTAAAAGCCCCGCTATTTTCCGCTACACCCGCTAAATCAATGCTATTTAGCACCCGCTTTAGCAATATTAATGTACAAAGGATGATTTGACCGGTTCTTTTTCCAAATAAATCAAAAAAGTTAATGTAAAGAGCTAATTTTAAGTCATAAGTGCCTTATATTAGATAAAAATCTTTAGTAATGCTCGAATCTATTGTGCATAACCATGATATTCTTTGATTTTGTTATATAATATTAATTAATATTCGTTTATTCTACAAAAATGATGTAAGAATGATAATTAATCAATTTTGATTATATAGTTTTTACATCTAATTAACAATTTTCCACCTCCGCTATATCCCCGCTTTATCCCCGCTACAGCTTTTTACACCTCTACCGCTACAGAACCGCTAAGAGCTTTAACTACACAGAGTTGCGTCTAGTATAACTGTTTGAAGTTTATGGTCGAAATTCGTGAACTACCGCAGTGCAACTAGCTCTATTTTAACCATATTATAACTTCAAACTAAGGTTCGCCCAATTTACTTGAAATATATTTATAAACTTTTTAAAACATATACAAACTCATTTCAAAACATCGTTTTTCAAATTTTAATTTTAAATCCAATTATGTACCATAATTGAATATTTTAATATTATTATATTAATAAAATAATAATATTTTCCAAAATTTGAACTTTTGAACTTCAAACTTTGCAAAACTTAAATTAAATATTATATGAGCTTATTAGAATAATTAGTTTAAGTTTAATCCATCATTTTTATACCTAACTAAAGTTCAATTCTGAATTTACTATTCAAAATCTATTTACAATACATTTCAAATTTGAATAAACCTTTTTATAATTGAACCTCTTTCAATTCATTTTCACCTTTACAAAATTTTATTATAATCAGTTTAATTTCATTTCTAATATATTTCAGATATAAAATTCCAACTTTCATTTTCTCGCCTTACTTAACCGAATATAATATTCTTTCATATTATCTGATTTGGAAGAGACTTAACTGATATCTATGTAGTATCATAATTTAAGGTATATATATGCAAGGTGACACATCAACAATAACAACCAATAACAAACATATAATCATCCATGACAACAATTAACAATGTCAATTACTATTTCTACAACATAAGCGTTACGGTAATTAATGCTTAACAATTGTTTAGTACTAAACTAACAACCATTCATCCAAATCACTCATATATTAATCAAGTTACATAACAAATAACTATACATATGTAAATAAAATCTTTCTCATGGTCACCTCCACTCCGTCAATCTTTTACTACAAAACTGATTGTGCACTCGGACAACGTAATCGCGCACCGCACTCAATATTTCCTTCCACAAAAAACATATATGTACATATATTTTCAACTTAAATATATTTTTTAGAGGAAGAGGAGGGATGCTCAGCCATAACAGATGGAAGGGGATGCTCAGCCATAGCAGATGGAACGAGGTGGAGGTGCAAGGGGAGGGGTTAGGTTACACAGGAGGAGGTGGAGGAGGGTGGCATGGGGATGTAGACCGTCAGGAAGGGGAGGTGGGCGGAGTTGGCCGAGAGGAGGTGGAAGGTTGGGGAGGTTTTGACCATGGGAAAGTGGGAGGAGAAGGAGGATAAGGAGGTGGTGATGGTCGAATGGGAAAGGGAAGGAGGGGAGGTAATGGATTAGGAAGGCATGACTAAGAATGAAGGGAGAGGAAGGAGAAGATGGAGAAGAGAAGATGGAGAGTGATGGAGAGATAGGGATGGGAATGGAATTTTTAAATAGGTGTAGGGAGAGGGTAAAAGGGTAATATGCCATGGGACACATGTCCCTTAAGGAAATATCCTTAGCATGCATGATGACACCTAAATGTGTACGGATTTGTAACACCTTTCTATCACCTTTTTATGTTACAAATTTGCTACATTTATTTGTGTTACAAAATACTATGTTACCCCTTAACCAATTCAACAAGCACAACAATCAAACAACTATTCAAACAAATACATATATTTTATCTAGACATAATTTTCAGTTTAAAATAAATTATTTATTATGTAAACAAAAATTAAATCCAATTTAACAACTGATTCAGTAACTGTAGTAGTTAAGCAATTTGTTCCGTTATTTAAATTTCGAACAACTAGTTTTGACAAGAACCTGATAAGGCTATCGACATATTCTCCCAATTAAATTTAATAGTTCAAAGTAACTGTTTTTAAATAATTTAAATTTTTTAAAATTATATTTATTATTGATCGACGCTAGTCTATGAATTAGAAAACCGCGACATTTGTAATAAATTCTGCAAGCATACAGGTGTGTAGCATACAGGTCGAACACAGGGAGGAAAGTTAAATTTTATTACTTATATGTTTCGTGGGCGTGTTAGACGAACTTTGGAGGTTGATTTTGCAAAACAAAACAAAATTAAAACTGTAATTTGATTCAGAACAGATCTAACTGAACCGACAATCAAATCACAATTTCAATGGAAAGCAAATGAAACTATGAATTAGATTTGAATCTAATCAAACCCAATTTGACCTAAGAAAATAATAAAAAGCAGAAATTGAAATTGCAGAAATTGAAATAACAAACAAGAATTAAAATTAGGATTTCCGCTGAATCTAATCAGACGGTAAATCACTAATGCAAACAAGTGCAAAATACAAATAGTGTTCTACCGAATCTAATCGTATAGACAACACTAGTTGCTAAGAAAACAAAAAAATGCAGAAAATAAAAGAGAAAGAAGAACTTTTATTAGAACAATGGAATAAGAGATGAGATAGGATGGTGGCTACAATGCCATTACAAGGGTATATATAGGGTAGATAGCCAAACCCTAACCCTAACCCTAATGGTAAATGGGCCTGGTCATTACACCACTAATTAGTTACAATGAAAGACATAAATGGGCCTTAGATAAATAAAGCAAATTCGGGCCTTCTCTCTTTTTCTCTTGTTTCCTTGACATTTCTTCATTGATTTGTGATGTTCAAAGCCTTTTTATCAATTCTTTTCTTGTCCAACAGCAACTAGATGTGATATCTTCATCTACAATTCTTCAAAATGCAAATATACAGCAAATTGAACTCTATTTCTCTACATTTCTGGTTGCATGCGGGCTGTGTTGGACTATCTGTAAAAAATAACAAAACAATACCCAAGTAATATTTATTTATATACAAAAGATAAGAAATAAGAGCATAAAATAAACACATTTCTATGTCAATCAAATACCCCCACACTTATCTTTTACTCGTCCTCGAGTAAAAAGAAAATGAAAAACTAACTAGATAGGTCGCACTTTCGTTGGAAACACGATTGCATTGAGCGCATGCAACAAGCCGTTAAACCTCTAGGTGTCCCTAGTAGGACGAGTGGTGTCTCGTGAGGGTTTTCAGCGGATACTACCCACAAAATCCAAATGTAGTATGCTATGATTCTAATGAAACTACATGAATGCAATGGACATATGCAAATAAAAACGAAAGATGAAAACACGACTTATTTCATGAAAGTGGTACAACAAATTAAGTTAATAATTTCTAATCAGTTGATTCTATTTTAGATACCTCGACTTGTCACAAATTTTCAATATAAATCAAGTTTTCAAATGTTAAATTCCAGTTTGGCCAGTTAGTTCGGTTGATAACATAGTGCAGCCATGAAATAAATTCTTAGTTTGCTTGGCACAGTTTGCAAAGTGGTATTCTAATTTCCTCATGTATGGCTAGTCAAATCAATAAGGTCAAGAAGTGTTTGGGTATCATCGCTTATTCTTTATTCTACAAAATTTTAAGATTTATGATTAAGTACATACACCCAACTAAAAAGACCAAGGTTTACCACCCATGCACTGCCTCGCGGACTAACGGAGAGTAGATAAAGAGCTTGGCGGATTGTGCAGGCCGACTTTGACTTTGTCAACAACGTGTCGGTAATCCTTAGGTGTCCAATCTCATAACATGAGACCAAGATATTCCAACTTTGACTTTGTCAACAACGTGTCGGATAGAGCTTGGCGGGTTTGCACACCAACGCTCGATATACAAGCAATGTTGGATACCCTTGGAATACTATTATTATTATTATCGAAAATATAAGCACAAAAGAGAGTTACGCGAATTCAACTTAACACAACTTAGTTTTAAAGATTTGAAAAGCCAATATAAGTGCTTTAAGTCCTCCACTTATTTAAACAAAGTCTACAATATAGAATAGATTTCATGGCCATCACCTAAGAATCTCCCTATGTACCGGTTTCACTATTATCCCTCAAAATTAAACTTTTCATTATATTTCAAATTCGAACTTGGCTGAGAGAGAAAAATACTACCAACTGGCTAAAAATTTGTAAACTTATTTTGTTGTATCAATTGAAAATGAGTCGTATTTTTTTTTAAAAAAAAAAATGGTATGTTACTACAATCTAAAATGCATGATGGTCCTATATGAAAAGAAAGAAAAAATTTAAAGAAAAAATAAAAGGATGTAATGCAGACTCCCCCCACACTAGAACTAAACAGTGTCCACACTGTAATTTTTTTCTGAAAGTGAAAGATAGAAACCAACGATGGATTAATTGCAATATGATTTGTAAAATAAAATGCAATTTAGCAACTATTTGCGTATGAAAATCATATGCAAAACGAAATCTTTTAAGATGATGAATGGTTTGTGAAGAATGAAATTTTCTTTTCCCCCCACACTTGCCTTTGTCGAAAATGATGATTGATGATTTCATGTTTGATTTGTGAGGTACCCTAGGCATATCAATGGATTCTGAGATCAAAATCCTTCCAACAAATTTTTTATCGTGCCAATGATTTGTATCATTCAACTGAAGATTATCATAATCCCATAAATTTGAGTTTTCAATCATAATTTCTTTTGATGATATGGAATTATGGTTATCTTTGAGACTTCCCAAATATTCCTTTTCTCCATTTAAAAGCTTAAGTTCATCTTCAAATAATTCTTCAAAAGACATAGTGGTCACGTCTATCGAAGAAAGTGAAGTTTTCTGAGGAGATAAATTAGACGTGTCATCCAAAACTGTTTCTATTATGTCGACTTCTCCTATTTCGATTTCTTTGGGTTGATGAAAAATATTCAGTTCGATGGTTAAGTGCCCAAATGATAGTCGAAGTAGGCCGGACCTACAATTGATGATGGCATTCGAGGTAGCTAAGAATGGTCGACCCAATATCAATGGAATCTGATTATTTGAATTCAAAACAGGCTCGGTTTCAAGAACTATGAAGTCAACCGGGAAATAAAATTGTTCAATTTGAATCAAGACATCTTCAACAATGCCTAAGGGTTTTTTAAAAGATCGATCAGCTAGTTGAAGTGTGATATTCGTAGGTTTCAACTCTCCTAGTCCAAGTTGACGATAAACAGTGTAGGGAAGAAGGTTAACACTTGCACCAAGATCAAGTAAGGCGTGACTGATGTGAGTATTTCCAATTTTACAACCGATTGTAGGGCAACCGGGATCCTTGTACTTGATTAGTGAAGGATTTGAGAAAACAGAGCTAGTATTTGCCGTCAAGAAGGCAGTTTTGGGAATGTTGGTGGCTCGTTTTTGGGTGCATAGCTCTTTGAGACACTTGGCGTATTGTGGAATTTGTTGGATAGTGTCTAAGAGTGGAATATTGACACGAACTTGTTTGAAGATTTCCAGAATTTTTTCGAAATTCGCATCCTTCTTCTTATTGTTAAGTCTATGAGGGTATGGAGCTACAGATTTGTAGACTCTTTCAGACTTTTGATCGTTTGAAGAAGAAGGTTTCGATATAGGAAGTGAAAGAGTCACGGGTGTAGAAGATGGTTTGTTGGGATTGCCAACATTAGGGGAAGACATGTTGTCGGGGTTGCCGACATTAGAAAAAGATATGTTGGGATTACTGTAATTAGAGGAGTAGATGTTGGGATTGCCAACATTCGGTGGAAGTTTAGAAAGTTCAGAATGGTGGGCATTAGTAGTCATTGGATGAGTGTCAATGATTTCGATTGGGGTTGAAACCGAATGATTATCGGGATTGCCGACACTGTTGTCAACCGTTTTTCCTGATCTGAGGGTGATGACTGAGTTGTTCGAATTAATGTTTTTGTCCTTGCAAGAGTTCACAGTACGAGAATTATATTTTGGATTCACCTCGTGTTGACTAAGAAAATTTTCATTCTCACCATTATTTTTTCTTAGTTCCTTTATCATATCCATCATTTGTTCCATTCGTTTCTCTAAACGCACAATTTCTGGTGACGATTGAGAAGATGAAGTAGATTGAAAGTTAGAATGTCTATATGGTTCACTCGAAGGCTCGAATTGAGGTGAAACTTGAAAAGTTTGAGGACCAAAAGAAAAAGGAGCTTGGTAATTCGAATTTGATATCATGTGAGAGGGATTTACGACATTATTTGGATTAGACCATGAGAAATTTGAATGATGTCTCCAACTAGGGTCAGATGTGGATGAGCAAAGACCATTTTGAGGTAGGGCATTGACTTGGTCTTGAGGGTAATATTGGGGTAGTCCATTGAATTGAGGAGTTTGAGTCTCTAAGGGAATATGAATTGTATCCACGACATGCACTCCTCTAGTGGAAGCACGGATGGGAACACGAATGGACTCCCATTGCATGTCCTTTTCAGAATAATCCTCTAAGAATTTCCAAGCTTCATCGGCCGTTTTAGACATAAAATCTCCCCCATACATTGATTCTAGTTGAGTTCTAGTCTGATAGTTTAGACCCTCATATACAATTTGACATAAGTAATCTTTTATGATTCCATGATGAGGACAACTATACAGTAATTGGTTGAACCTATCAAAATATTTTGAAAAAGTTTCCCCTTCATTTTGAGAAAATTGATGTATCTCAGTTCGGATTTGCAGAGTTTTGTGAAAAGGGAAAAACTTTTTCAGGAATACACTGATGAATTCGTCCCAACTTCTTATTGACTGTTTGGGAAGAGAATTTAGCCATCGTTTAGCGCTTTCAAGTAGTGCAAATGGAATTAGCCTTAGCTTGATTGATTCATTGGATAATTGTTGCATTTGAGTTGTGGATGAATACAATTCAAATTCACTTAAAAATTCATAAGCATTTTCAGAACCAGTGAATTTTGGTACCCCTCGAATGAAAGAATGTTTAAGCTCAAAATTTCCTTCAGCTGGTGGAAACATGATGACAGAGGGTTGAACGGTTCTATTTGGATAACAACGTTCTCGAAGAGATAAGGGTCTATTCATTTCCACATTGAGATTTTGAAAGTTTTGATTTACTCGGTTTTGATCCAACTCGTTTAGAAAGTTCTGATTTACTCGAGAACCCCTAGGAGAGTTATGTTGGCTAACACTGTTTTCACTCATCGTTATCAAATGTAAACAAAGAAAATCTTAGATTCGAGGTTGACAAAATGAGCTTCACTTCAAAATAACGTACACTAGTATATCTTATTAATTGATAATCTCGATTTGAAGGGGGAAGAGGGTCTTATGGCCGTTCACGTATAGTATAAATACTAAGGGATACGACCAATGTTTTACGGGTAGTATGCAACCTCTTTTGCTAGAAGTTCAATAAATTGAACTAATATATATCCGCGATCAAACTGTTGAGAAAATCAATTTCATGAAATACACTTTTGTAGTTAAATAATTTGAAATATCTAATCTGTTGAAAAACGATGGAAGTGATGATTTTAATTATCAAAATTCGCTCCTCACCAAATAGATTCCGAAACAACACAGAACAGTCACAGAAATATAAATTGCAGAATTAAAATTTACATTCAAGCCGCTGCCCCTGCAGAAAATTTTTACAACAATTGTCTATATATTTTTCTTTGCAGAAGAGCACCTGTAGAGTTCAGAAAATTTTACTGTGGTGTATGGCTGTCCGTCCAGAGAATTTTGAGTAGTGTTGACAATTTAATCTTCGTTGCTTGCTTCGTTCGACTCTAGATCATTGTTGAAAAACTTGTACTCTTGATCCTTCTTTATAGCTTGAACTCCGAGTTCCCTGACTATTGCTTTAACTTCGATCTTTTGATTATTATTTTTTTTTTTGGTCTTTTGAAAGCAAAAGAATAAAAGGAAAAAAAAAATTGGAATAAAAAAAATAGACTAAAGCAAAAGAACAAAAAGATTTTTTTTTTTTGTTTATTTTTTTTTTTTTCGAAATACACCACACAAGACAGAGGCTAAAACAAATTACATTGCCTAACCAAGAACGATAAGAGGCAACCGAACTTTCGCCCTATTTTCCAAGAAATAAAAAAAAGAATGAAATCCCCTCAAAACAGAAAAAAAAAACGCTGGCCCTTTATCTATAAATTTTAATCACGAAACCCAAAACTCACGTCCCCATTTGTACCTTTCCCACAATCGATCAAGCAAATAAAAGTTTCCAGAAATCAGATTCCCTTTTTTTTTTTTAAGAGAACTTACCACACTCAACAGAGTGACCAAAACAAATATAAAGCCCCCAAATCCTCTTTAACTTAAACCGATAAAAATACAAAAAAAAAAACTTTTCCCAAACCAGAAAGGAAACGAACAGAGAAAAATTTCAGCGCCCCCCTCTAATTCTCTGAAAACAAGTTCCGATGTTTATATAAAAATTCATATGGGGTTTCGGAATGATTATTGGGGATCTACGAGTTGAATCAGTTTATTGGGGTTCAGATCGGCTTCGTATTATTGGTGGTGCGAGTGATCTGAAGGTGGTTTGCATGTGGTGCTCTTCGGATCTGATCGTTGTGAACGGTTACGGTTGTTAATATGTGGAGGAGATGAAGTTTTGGGAGGTGTATAGTGCGTTGAAAGGGGAGTGTTTGTTGCGTGGTAATGGAAGAATACAGAGGCGAGAAGAGGAAGATGACGTCAATGGGAAGAAGACATTGTTTTGTGGATCTCTGATTTGCTGATGGTGCCAATAGGGTTGGCAGATGGGTTGTGGACGTGATATTGGAGTTGGATGGTGTACTGTTTTGTGGCCAATGGTTTAGGGATCTGAATTAGTCAGTTTTGTGAACGTGGAGCAACTGGAGTCTGAGGGAATTGTCAGATCTGGTGATGATGGAGTGCGGACTTTTGTGGACTGATGTTTGGAAGCGTGATGGATTTTGGGGTATTGGCTTTGGATGGGATGTATGTGGTGGTGAGTGTTGTGTTGAGAGGTTCTTAATGGGAGGAACGTTGGACGGATGGTGTAGGCTGTTGTGCTTTGTATAGGGAAGTGCTTAGGGTGATGAGAAGAATGGAACAAGTTGAAGTGACGTGAGCTGATCGGTGGTGAACTTGTTGGAGAGGGATTCGGTGACAGTGGAGTTTACAAACATGGTTTGGGAAGATCCGTGGTTTAGGTTGCGACAATGATGTGGACGGATGTAAGGCTTTGGTGGTCAGGAGGTTTTTGATGGGGGACGGATCTGGATACTGTGATCGATGGTAGTGAAGAATTAGAAAGACAGAAAAATGGCAGTAAATAGAAAAGGAATCCTTGTTTTATTCTTTTTTTTTTTAACTTGAACAAGAAGAAAAGAAACCAATGGTTTGAAAACAAGGAAGAAAAGAAATCAGAGAGAAATGAATATTTCTATTTTTTTTTATTTTTTTTAAAAGAGAAAGAAGAAGAACTGACTCTAAAAGGAAAAAAATGAAAGAAAGGATAAAGGAGAGAGAAGTTGAAAACCGGAAGAAATAAAAGAGAGATGGAATTTTTTTTTTTTTTTAAGATAGAAAGAGGAAAGAGTTTGTAAAAGAAAAGAAAATGATGGGAGAGAAAGGAAAGAAATAAAAGAAAATTTGGCAGATTTTTTTTCTTCTTATTTGAAAGATTACGGTACCATTGAACAATGCCAAATCTAACCAATCAAGATTTTGTTCTTCTATGTATACAAGAGAGAAAAAAAAAAGGAAAAATAAAATAAAATAAAAAATAACACGAATCAGAATTTAAATAAATAACAAAGTTTAATCGTTACCTCCCCGGCAACGGCGCCAAAAACTTGATCGACGCTAGTCTATGAATTAGAAAAGCGCGACATTTGTAATAAATTCTGCAAGCATACAGGTGTGTAGCATACAGGTCGAACACAGGGAGGAAAGTTAAATTTTATTACTTATATGTTTCGTGGGCGTGTTAGACGAACTTTGGAGGTTGATTTTGCAAAACAAAACAAAATTAAAACTGTAATTTGATTCAGAACAGATCTAACTGAACCGACAATCAAATCACAATTTCAATGGAAAGCAAATGAAACTATGAATTAGATTTGAATCTAATCAAACCCAATTTGACCTAAGAAAATAATAAAAAGCAGAAATTGAAATTGCAGAAATTGAAATAACAAACAAGAATTAAAATTAGGATTTCCGCTAAATCTAATCAGACAGTAAATCACTAATGCAAACAAGTGCAAAATACAAATAGTGTTCTACCGAATCTAATCGTATAGACAACACTAGTTGCTAAGAAAACAAAAAAATGCAGAAAATAAAAGAGAAAGAAGAACTTTTATTAGAACAATGGAATAAGAGATGAGATAGGATGGTGGCTACAATGCCATTACAAGGGTATATATAGGGTAGATAGCCAAACCCTAACCCTAACCCTAATGGTAAATGGGCCTGGTCATTACACCACTAATTAGTTACAATGAAAGACATAAATGGGCCTTAGATAAATAAAGCAAATTCGGGCCTTCTCTCTTTTTCTCTTGTTTCCTTGACATTTCTTCATTGATTTGTGATGTTCAAAGCCTTTTTATCAATTCTTTTCTTGTCCAACAGCAACTAGATGTGATATCCTCATCTACAATTCTTCAAAATGCAAATATACAGCAAATTGAACTCTATTTCTCTACATTTCTGGTTGCATGCGGGCTGGGTTGGACTATCTGTAAAAAATAACAAAACAATACCCAAGTAATATTTATTTATATACAAAAGATAAGAAATAAGAGCATAAAATAAACACATTTCTATGTCAATCAATTATCCCTAAAATCATACAAAATTACTTTAGATTTTAATTTTTAAATTGACAAAAATCCTGGGTTGTTACAATTTTCCATTCTCAATATCCTTTCACTTATTGGCCATCTAATGCTCTTTCTAATTTCAAAATTCCATTTATTACTCACACGAAAGTTTATTCCATATAACAAAAGATATCCTTCTGTTTTTTCCTGAATCCTTAACATACCCTTATGTTATGGACATTAATTTATCCTTTTCAATGGTTGTCTTAGCCGACCATATTCCAAATCCTTCCTATTTATTTCTCCCTTATGCATCCCATTACTAATTGTTTCCATTAACTGCCTATTAAATTAGGGAGTTTCCTTTCTTTCCACTTTTCTATATTTGCAGTTCTTACATCCCTTATGTGCTTATACGCTTCTAAATCGTTAAGGGAGCTACTAAATCGCTGCCTGGTTTCTAGGGATTTTCTAGAAATTAAGGTCAATCCTTTCCTAGAAGGACATACAAATAATATTTCTAGAGATACAAATACTTAGTATATACTTATATATATATATATTAAAGCTTTTTAAAATCTTTTTTCAAGATAACAAGTACGCCTCTCATACGTATATTTTTCCCATATCTGGTAACCTATGCTTTGATACCAAATGTAACAATCCACTGGGACTGGGCCTAAATTCCGACCCTGAAAAGTCCTAACGGAACTTAAAGCAATTCTAAACAGATATTTGGTACCTATAAGGAAATACTAAAAATGGATATCATTGAGTGTTCTAAATGAAATCAAAATCTCACACAGTGGAAGGGATAAAATATACCATAAATAGATATACAATAGTTAAAATCATAAATGTCACATACAATAAGTATTAGAATATAACAGGTACATCAATAATTACCCTGAAATACATGATAAAAATATTAATAATAGGACTGTTGATGGAAAAAATGGTCGTCACACCTAAAGAATCTCTATATCCAAAAATTAGCGTCTCGTATACGGAAATCAAAGTGCGGAAAGCAAAAATTAACACAAAGGTTTATAGTGGTTCGGTGCATGATGGGCCTACGTCCACATTAAAGGAATTTTTTGATTTTTATTCATAAAAGAGAGTTACAAGCATTGTACATCCTCATGACATTTGTTTACAAGTTGTTCTATGTATTTGGGAGTCATAATTGTCGCAAGCCAGGTTTTGGAAAAAGTGTTATAGTATTCTTCTTCCTCAAGAGATATGGTGCCATTAATGGAACTTTAGGTGCTTGTAAGGTTGTCAAATAAATCAAAATCCAGTCCTCGCGAAAAATGAGCAAGGGGGTATTTATAGGTAGTGGATTAGGTGGGGGTAGGTGAGATTCGAGGATCACACAATAGAATTTCGCATCTAAGAGGCACAGAACCCAAAAAATCGCATCCCAAAGGCGCAAAACTCAGAAAGTCGCATACGGTGATATGAATTTCGCATCCCAGGGATGCGAAATTCGCATCTCGGGGGATGTGATTCACTGCTTCATGGGTAGGCAGCTTGCCGCATCCGGTGGATGCGAGTCATCTCATCTGGAAGGATGCAAATTATCACATCCGGAAGAATGCATGTTATCGCATCCCGGAGGATGCGAATTTTCACATCCCAAAGGATGCAATTTAATGCATCTGAAGGGATGCGATATATCACATCCCGAAGGATGTGGAATATCACAAATATCGCATACTGAGGTATGTCAAATATCGCACCTCGAGGGATGCGAAATAAAGTATCCCGAGGGATGCGGTTCACTATTTGCCAAGTGATGGAGGGGATGCGGAGCTCGAGATGCGAGGCAATGCAATGTGAAGGGAGTCAGAGCCTATGGATGCGAGGCCATGGGGATGCAAAATGGAGGAATTCGGAATGTGGGATGCAATATTCATATTCTGAGGTGTTGTGAGGCCAACGCTCGCACGATTCCTTCCGTGCTTGGACCCTTAACATTCTGCGACACTTTGCGCTTTAGTGTCGTGTGACGGGCCTATTCGAGTGGGCCTGGTATGTTTTTGGGATGTAGAACAAAAGGTCGGTTAACACTTGGCACCAAAGTCTATCTTTTCTTGACATGATGTGCTTTGAGTTGAAAATACCATCTCTGGAGGCAAAAAAGATCTCCAAGCTGTTTAGCACTTGGTCGTGATCATTCTGTCGGGTGTGTTGAGAATCATGATCTGTTAGTGTCTCCTTTGAACATCTAATTCCTGTCGACTTATGAAATTAAACATTAGTCGTCGACCCCCATTTATGTCGTAACGTAAACGAGTCATTGTCGGCATAGTGTCGTGTGTACGCTCACACGTTCTCATGTAATTTTGCGCGATCCGATTGGAGTTTAAAAATATATTATGAGTAGTGAGTGTATTGTTGGCTCATGACTACGTGAGTTGGATTTTGAAGCCGATATTGAGTCGTGGATTTGATTTCTTGTCGTATGTTCTCGAGTCGTTTGGACTTACGAGTGCACTATTGGTTAGCGAATCAGATCAGTATCGACTGTCCTAACTTCGGAAACTCCCATGCGTCGTCATAATCGAAGTCACGTGTCAAAAATCCTCAAAATTAGGAAATTTCATTCTCGTTTACTCACTATATTCATATTAGTTTGTATATACATATACAAAAATGTATATATATATACACACACACACACAAACACATAAGAGATAGGTCTATGCCATCAGTCATCATTTTTTTTAAATTCGTAACCCGATGAGGGATACAAATTATGCACCCCGTAAGGATGCGGAATTCCGTATCCTTGATGGGATATGAAATTTCGTATCCCTCGGGGGATGATAAATCTTGCATCTTTGATGGGTTGCTAGCCATAAAAGTGGGCCATGCCAAATCTCTTCCTCCATATAAAAACCGAAGCCGCCTTCCTTCTGTTCTTCCCCTCATACTTTTTTGCATCCTAGAACACTAACTGACTGAACTCGAATTGAGAAATTTTTAGGTGGGACTCTGAATTTTTCCTTAGTCGTCTAGAGTCGAGCCGGGATCCGAACCTTGAGAGGTTGAATCCGAACTATTGAGCTTGAGATTCGAGGTACGGGGGAGTTCAGTTTCATGTTAATGGAGGCGGAGAGTTGCGAAGGAGAGGGAGCATGAGAGATGAAGAAGATGAGGGAGAAGAGGCGGCAGATCATATCGCTTTCATGGGGATTCAATCCATCGCATCTGATGGTGCGACTCTTTGCATTAGAGAGACGCAATCCCTCGTACACGAGGTATGCGGCTTCTCGCATCCGAGGGATGCGAGATTTCACATCCGAGGAATGCGAGATTTCTCATCCAATGGATGCGAGACCACGCATCCGATGGATGTGAGATTTCGCTCCCGAGGGATGTGATTTTCTCGCATCTAAAGGATGTGAAATCTCACATTCGAGGGATGCGAGTTCTTGCATTTGGGGGATGTGAGATTTTATCCACTATAGAGATGTGATGCGAATCAAAACTTGGGATGCGATGCAAATCGAAACCTGGGATGCGAATTCTTTATGGAAATGAGGAGGGATGCGAGGTTTTAAGCTAAAGTGGGATACAAAAATTCTTGGTCTTGGGAATGCAATTTTCGCATCCCTGGGACTTAGGAATTTTTAGGCTTTCCTGACTACAATGCATCCAACCATTCCCAACGAGGAGCTTAAATCCCGAATGGACCAGCCATCGAACTTGCGCCGTTTTTGCACGTTTCGAGATTGGACAAGAGTTAGGCTTTGCACATAAAATTTAGCGAATAAACTCGGATAATGAACACAAGACAAGACCATCAAACTTTTAGATTTGTTCCCCAATTCCAATCACGACATGGATGGGACTCGACATGAATCTAATGATATCGGTTGACGACGATATTGGTTACAATTTTAAGAATTAGTGATCGTTGATGTGTCCTGAATTCATTTATTATAGTCGTATCAGCATTGCACTGCACTGCACGTACATGTTAGTTTACACTAACACGAGGGTAAGAGGTTTTCAATGTGATGACTAGTCCAACTATATTAAAAGTATAGCTTAGCAATGGAAACATGATTGTCCAAGAAATAGCGGACTTTGGAAGCCTAAGATTCTCAGCACCTACCATCCTAATCCGAGCAACTAGTAGTACTAGTTCTAGGGACAACAAGCTTGAGACTTCGAGAGAGTCCACGCCTTCCCAGTCGTTAGGTTCACCGAAAGGGACCCACTAGGGTTTGAAGCCGAAATATTTACAACAAACGGCCGAGCACTTGACTGAACCGTCGGTGCCGGAAGGGACTGTTGCAACTGAGAAGAATCCCAAGGAGAAAGAAAATGTAGATATTGAGGAGGGAGACACCATATATGTATCGGATATGATGGTAGATTCCATTTTACTTGACAACCCACCGGATTTGGTGCCTTTGCATTTAGATGAAATTGCATTGAGGCCCATTTGCACAAGATTCAGCATACCTTAGGAAGATGTTCACGTCCCCCAAAAGGAGGACAGGGCGCACGCACCTCCAGAAGGGTACACTGCCTGGAATAGGTTTATGTGTACCTCTAGATGTGTGCCCCCAACTTGCGACTTTATCCAAGATATGCTGTGTCACTTTCTCCTAGTGCCTACCAACATCATCCAACTGGGTATGCCTCCCTTCTTGCCACCTGCCGCTTATTTAGAGAGCATTTTCACATAGAACCCACCGGAGAGAACATCCAGTCACTATTTCAGATTTAGAGGAGAGTTACCAGCGCGCCTTCCTCGTATTACCTGGATGCGATACATCACCCGATTCATAGAGGGGTCATGGAGTAGGCTTAGTGTTTTCAAACACGAGCGGTTCTTTATCCATTATCTTCCTGGATTTGTGAGGAGCTGGTTGGTCGAAAGTAAGTGTCTTTTATTGCACTGGGCTAGAAGTTAGTTGAGTCATGGGATTTGAGTTAACTTTGAGCTTTTGTAATGGAGATTCCCT
Source organism: Allium sativum (assembly GCA_030737875.1). NCBI lineage: Eukaryota > Viridiplantae > Streptophyta > Magnoliopsida > Asparagales > Amaryllidaceae > Allium > Allium sativum. Next base: position 207,613,271 of record CM060913.1, read on the forward strand.
CGGCACCCAAGGGTACATTGTATCAGTAGAATCTCGAACTGTTTAGGGCCATCCCGACCACAGCTCGCTCTACCGAGAACATTATGGATGAGGAGGCTCTTCACTGGGCGGGCTTACTTCCTGCTACACGTACAATGTTGTGCCCAGCCGCTACTGGATAAGGGAAGACGAAACTTGAGGGAGAAAGAAGTTATCTAAGCTGTAAAAGAAAATTGCTCTCTGTCATGTCTAATCGACACAAGGCCGCAAAGACTTAGGAAGAAACTAGTGGAGGCGCCGCCAGTGTTATGGAGATGGTTACTAGAGAAGAGGTTCTGATGCCTACCCCTATCCCATCTACGACTGTTGAGATGCAAGCGGGAGTGTCAGCTAGGATAGTTTCCCTAGTTACTACCTCTGCGACAACCACATCGCTAGAAAGAGTGGACTATTTAAAGGACTTGGACAAGTTCCGTATTGATAATACTTTGTCTAGCCCTAACAGCACAAGTTCTGGAAGTCTAACGCTGAATGTTAAGGAGATAACCCCTTAAAGAGGGTCTCAATCTAGTCTATGGAGAGTGCACTTAGGGCACACACTCATAAACACAACATAACACAACATTTGTTTGCGAGTATAGGGTGCTCAAGTCTAACCTTGAGTTTATTCCATGTAGGTGAAATGGCTTGGGATAGTGCAAGATACCGAGTTTAGGGGGCTGGAGGCCAGCTGCTACAAAAGAGCTTGTTAATAAGCATCTTTAATGAAATGACTGATTTGTCGCAATCTTCTTCTTGGTCTCAAGGCCACAGCGGTGATCATCGACCTCAGCCAAGACTTTGGAATCCCCACCACCTATCATTCGATCATCAGGGACAGATTCAAGGTTTGAGACTATGGGAACAAGACCACAAAGTTGACACTTCTTCATCATGCACCGCCAGCGGTGCCTTCCCATAAATCCACCAGTAAATATACATCGCTAGTAGATTGCAGAACATCAAAAATGGTTGCGTCGAAGGAAGGGTCAGAAGTCCCAAGAAGCACTTCTGAGCAGAAGAAGGCACTTTTAAAAGAGCTATTTCCCAAGTATTATTTTGAGGAGTTGAAATGGATGTCGTACATCTGTCTGATTCCTCATGAGGACACTAACGAGGTATGGAGGAAAGTACATGTTGCCTACTACTAGTGCAAGGAGTTCAACAAATACGCGGAGCAAATTTCGGATTTGATCTTCCAAAAGAACATGGATATTCAAAACTTGAAGCAGGCCCTCGAAGCTGAGCGGACTAGCATCCGAAATCAGGACAACAAATTAGGTAAGAAAAAACTATGATTGTAACTATTTCCATGTATACGAGTAACACACTCAGGTGCTAACTCTCTATTGTTGAAACAAGTCAACTAGTAGAGAAGTACAAGAAGCTGAAGGAAGAGGCAGGGAATGCTGAGACGGAATTAAAAAATATTGTGGTCTCGGTTATGACTTACAAACACAACTATCAACAGAGAAAACCAAAGGCTGGAGGATGAGAATCATCATTTGCCTGAGGAAAACATGGAAGTGCACCAGCTTTGCACGGACAATAAGGCTTGGTCAGGGAGAACCAGAGGCTAAAGGTTGAAAATGAGGAGGGCCAGAGGCTCATAAATGAGAACATTGAGCTAAAGAGGCTCCTGGAGGAGGCTAAGAAAGGAAAGGAGTTTGTTGAGGCTAATACTAAAGAGGTGTTGAGTCAGATGGATGGAATAATGGCGGAGCACCAGAAGGAGGTGGAGGAGCTCGGGAATGTGATTGAGGATGCTGAGATTAAGGTGGAGTTGTCCCTGGAGCCATATATCTAGGGAATGTATGTCAAAGCGCTCAAATTCCATGGAATCCTAGGGTTGACGATTACCCCTGGACAATGGCTCAGGTTTGGGATAGGCTGTTCGAGTTTGAGGCTGATCTACACCAGGTGGAGGCAATTGACAAGATTGAGTTCATATTCTCATACTTGGAAGAGAAAGAACACTTAGTGCTTCAAGAGGGAAAATAATTGCTAAGAGATGATGCCGAAAGGGCGAGGGAGGTGGTGCTTACTGCTGCAAAGGGGAAGTTGGTGGAAACTTATAGCTTAGTGGTGGGTCATTAGTTTGTTGGGGGTAGTTCCTAGCAACAGCAAGCTACGCCTTTCATCTCTGCAAGTGGTCCACAGGTCCCTGCCCCTGCTGACAATGAATACAATCCCGATCAACCGGGGTTTGGACTAGGAAGCATCCCTCAACCCGTAGATGGAAGCATTGTACCTGTCGAGACAACACCGTAGGGATTGTTCGGTAAAGTCGTATTCTCATGAGTGCTTAGAAAGGTGATAACACGGGGTCGAAGTAGACTAATTATCCTTTTTCTTCACCGTGCAGGTTCCTCTAGATCAGAAGTGACAACAGGCTTTGGACCAACAATTCCATACAACTAGGGACGTACACTTTTGGGAACTGGACAAAAAGACCGATTAATAATTCTACTGCCAAGAATAACTAAATCTCTATCAAAAGGCTACTCTTCCAAGAAATCATTAATCATCGCTGATGCAGGGTCCTCACCTACTAACCTTTTCATATTAAGAGGTGGGAGGTTAGAACATAAATGTCTGGTAAATGAAAAGCATGTAAGTTTAGGAATAACTATTTCCTATATTTGGCAGTTTGAACTCTTCATGTTATGTCTACGCTACAAATATAAAAAATTAAGCATATAATGCATACATCTCATAGTCACTTATGGCCTATATGTGAATCTAAGGGTGCACATCCTTACAGTCATTAAATACCTCATAGGTAAATCTAAGGGTGAACATCCTCACAGTCACTTAATAACCTATGAGGTGAGCTATACCTAGTCACTTAAGGCCATTATCTAACATATTAAGAGCATACATCCTTATAATCACTTAATACCCATGGCGAACCCATAGCTATGAAGGCCTCGTCCTAACATCCATGTTACAAAATGTATGTACCCTCCTTGTAGGTCGAGAAATTGTAATGAGCACTTAATACCATGTTTAGATAGGAGCGAGACACCATTTAAGACCCTCTTAGTGGACAATCTTGTTACTATCTTGTTGTCCCTACGGGTGAACTCCCAACCACTTAATGCTTCCCTTAGACGTTGGTTCCTTTAGGCCTTTTATATAAACCATCCATAAGTCATCCCTCACAATGCCCGTAGATAGGAAGCGAACATTACTTAGAGAACTACCTATTGATATGCTATCATCTAATAAGACCATTAAATGTCTTATATAAGATAAAGACGGAAAACCACTTAAAACCTCGAGGGGCAGGTCCCATGACTATGGTCCAGAACCAAGGAGTGAACCTTAGGATTAGACCTAGTCCTAAGTGTTTAATACCCAACAAGAGATAGGCCAGCCACTTAACTCCTTTCCCAAGAAAGTTCTTCATCACACACACATATATATATCAGTTATATATATACACACTAGACATATGACAATAAGCCATTGACTTATAGATGCTGTATTTGCCAGACGGTTCCTAGCAGTCTTCTATTACAAGCTGGGCTTAACCTTACATCTAAGTGTACTAATTATAATGGCCCATAGCACCTAGGCCTCTCACATTAACAATCTTACATATAGATGATGGATATCCAGATCCGTTCTGGGCAGGCTTCTACTACAAGTAATGGTTAACCTCATGTCTATGTGTCATTAATTATAATTAAAGCCATTAACTCACATACATGCTCACAAATTCCTATAGGGACATTCAAATTAAAATTCCTAGTTTAAATGCATTTAGTACGCACTTAACATGCATTAGTACTATGTTTATTATGATGTTTATGTATATAGATATAGGCATGAATTATGTGAATGATATTAACATCCTAACCACGTTTGAAATGTCAATCCTAACAATCACTAATAAGGTATACAAGTTAATTTTCTTAATAATTAACATGGTCCAACATGCATATTCACAGTAAATGGTAACAAGGGAAATACCAACATAGCATAAAACTTGTAACCAATGGTTTAATGATTATTTCAATAACATAATAGAGACAAGGTGTAATATTCCTAAATTTATAAGTAAAACCCTCAATTTGGTACTAATCCACTTTTTATTTTATTTTCATATATAAATCCTTAATACTTTAATAATTTGCAAATAATACGTTCAATCAATTTATTTCAGAAATAGATGTTTAAACTTATTCAAATTCCAATATTCAGGTCCTTAAGCTATTGCAACTAAAATATGCACATAAATGAATTCACTGATTTAAAGTAAGAGAATTAGACCAAATTCAAGAATCATACCAACACCCAAATATGTTTTCTTCTATTACACCAATAATCCAGACCCAACTATAATTGATTGACCATTTCTATGTAAAAACATAAATAATAGAAGATTTAAGGGAATTTATATTGTTTTCTTTTCGTATAAAACCAAATCTTCCTAGGCACAATATCCAAATTTAGACTATAAATTATAAAAATAGCAAACTTAAATGATTTCCACTCACATTGATTTGAGATATAAAATAGTTGAATTCGTTGGGTTTTCTCGATATAATCGGCAACGAAAAACAAAATTCAAAACTCAAATATTCAGCATCTAATAAAAATTGATAAATCAAGTGTTGCATACCAATTTGATTTGCAGAAATCATGAAATCGATGAACACCCAAGTTGAACGAATCATGAACGTTGCTTGAATTAGATGGCGTCTCTACGGTATCCACATGAAAGATTCTCCGATCATCGAAGGATTCGAAGTGAAAGGAGGAGTAGGTACTAGCCAAGGCTGAGATTCAATGTATAATCCGATTTTGATTTTCTGTATATGTTTTTTGGAAATGGGAGAATCTTTCCTTTTAAATACATGTCGACCAAAATAAAATCAACGAAGAATATGGATTACATTTCTATTGTAATTTTAAATACTAACTGTGCAATATTTTTAATTATTCAAAGAAAGGTTCTCCCTTTTTAAACGTTCTAAGTGTGTGACCCTATAGGTTAATATAACATTGGCAATAATTTTAAATTATATTTAAAATTATGAATACTGAGCTGCATCTAGTAATACATCATTATTACCTAAGTTATAATAAAATCAACGATTCGATACAACCTTTTATGTGCTAATGAGTTAATGTAATTTAATCCTTTTAACCACTATATCCAAGGTTACACTCAAGGAATAGAACATATTGTCCTTTATCTTGATGTATGAGCAGATTATATATAAAACAAATCAATATTTGAACATGACCATGCATTTTAGAATCTTACTCAATCAAGAGGCCCATGAATATCTCTATTTATATTGTAGGGTTAAATTACATCTAGATCACTCATGCATTTAATCGATTTAAGATGTACCTTATAATCATCTTTATTGTCTATCGCGTTAAGTTTAATTTTGATGATATCAAAGCACAAGATCCTCAAATAAGAAATATAACGATTTCAGGTCTGAGGACCATTACATCATTGTCACTATGAGAATTACATATGACACTATTAATCATGCTCCATGAAGTTTTCTCAAGTTAGGTCTTCCCAATACACTGTGAAAAGACAGCTAGAGTAGGATCAAGTAATATGGATCTGAGTGTATATGTGGAAGACTGTGATATATTATACTTGATATAGTTATGCAAGTAAAATTTAATGAGATAAATATTAAGATATCATAGATAAACAATATTTAAATGTAGTAAAAAAAATGACACCAAGAATTTTTATACTGGTTTGGAGCACCGTCCTACGTCTATTCCCAGACTCCTAGAATTTCACTAAACAAAATCCCTCTTAACCCGGAGGAATAGGTCTTTATAACCCTGAGCAGCGGAACAGGATTTCGCCTTAGCAACCGAAGAGGACTTGACGCGTCTGAGCAGGAGAACAAGATTTTACAAATAAAGGAAAATTTTGTAGATAGTTTGTGTTCTTTGATAATACCGATTTGTCTCTTTATAGTACAACCTTCCTATAATCTTCTCCTCGAATATATGTATGTATAGTTTAAGTATATGAAGATAAGGAAGAAAGAGATTGCTTCAATATAGAGTATGTAAATACGTTCAAGCAAATTTACAAATGCAGAAGATAGAATATTAGAAGAATATATATATATATATATATATACACACACTAGATTAGAAGTGAGAAAGGTTATTTTTCTGGATGTTTAGATCAACTATAATAATGAATAAATAGTTGTATTTTATGGTGAAGAGATTCGATGGAAAGTAGTGCCTAAAACCTTTGATTAAAGATCGTATCTCTTCATGAAAAGTGGTGACTTTTCAGAAACTAACCACTATAGAAATCCAGTCGACTAAAGTTCTAAGTCAGTCAACGGAATATTCAAATGTGTGTGTGTGTATATGCGCATTTTGTGCATATTGCACAAAGTTGTATTGGTTAATCGACTGACCTGGTATATTTTGTGAAGTATGCACGAAGTTAATGAATATATATATATATATATATATTATAATTAAAATATATATACATATTTTTAGAGGAATGAATTTAACAAGTATTAACTTATGACTCAAAGCTCATTTTATATATACTAGCTTGAGATCTTGTTTGTTGATGTTATCTTTTTGTCGTCGTACAACTTGTTCTTCGTGTCATGGATCAAAATAATGACTCAACACACTGATCTCTAACAGGTATTTATATATTGATATTAATATCTCATATATTAGTGATCAATGAGATATGATCTTCAGTCAATCAACATACTAGTATCAATGTTTTATTGTTGTCCTATTTACAACTAAACTTGACTAGGGACTTTTAAGAATTACAATACTCATCATATTATATAATCTCAAGCTCAAGTCACATACTTGAAACTATATAATTCTGTATTATTATTCCAAGGACTTCTATTATTTTATTATTTATATTACGCAGTAAATATAACATAATAAAATCTTTTATTCAAAATAAAAACGTAACATCAATAATGTTATTCAACCATATAAAATGGATTTCATTTAGAGCACAAATCCTAACAATTTCTCACTTGCACTGGAGCCGATCACTCATGTATCGTATATCCACAAAACTAGTGTGACTACCATTCTTCTGCTGCGACAAAGCTTTAGTCAGTGGGTCTGCAACATTACTATCTGCTGGTACTTTGTATATATGTGTATCTCCTTTGTCAACAATTTTATAGATGAGATGGTATCTCCTAAGTATATGTTTAGATCGATGATGTGACCTAGGTTCTTCATGTTGTGCAATGGCTCCATTGTTATCACAATAAAGATCTATTGGATAAACAATGGATGGAACAACACTAAGTTCAGTAATGAACTTCTTAATCCAAACAGCCTCCTTAGCAGCTTCAGAAGCAACAATGTTTTCAACCACCATTGTTGAATCAACAAATGTTTCTTGCTTTGAACTTTTCCTGCTTACAGCCCCACCATTGAGGAAAAACACATAACCTAACTATGACTTATAGTCATCTTTATCAGTCTGGAAACTGGCGTATCTGTAAACTTTTACCATTCATTCCTCTTCACCTCCATATACCAAGATTGAGTCTTTAGTCCTTTTAAGGTACTTAAGGATGTACTTGATTGCTATCCAGTGACTTTTACCTGGATCAGATTGGAATCTACTTGTCATACTTAAATCGTATGAGACTTCTGGACAAGTGCATAACACTACATACATGATTAATCCAATTTCCAGAGCATTAGGGGCCATTCTCATGCGTTCCTTCTCATCTTGTGATTTAGGACAATGAGTCTTAGGGAGTGTTATACCACGTGACATGGGTATGTATCCTTTCTTTGCCTCTTGCATGCCAAACATTTTTAGCACTTTGTCAATGTATGTACTTTGACTTAGGCCGATCAATTTTCTTGATCTATCTCTATAGATCTTGATACCCAAGATATAGGTTGCCTCGCCTAAGTATTTCATGAAGAAATTTTTTCCCAACCATGTCTTCACCACTTGCAATGAACAAACATCATTCCCAATAAGTAATATGACATGAACATATAATACTAGGAATATAATGTTACTCCTACTAACTTTCTTGTATACACAAGGTTCATCTTCATTTTTAATGAATCTAAACCCTTTTACTGTTTCATCAAAATAAAGATTCCAGCTCCAAGATGCTTGCTTTAATCCATAAATGGATTGCTACAACTTACATACTTTTCTTACATCTTTTGGATTGATAAAACCTACTGGTTGTGTCATGTACACATCTCGATAAGATTCCTATTAAGGAAGGAAGGTTTGACGTCCATTTTCCATATTTCGTAATTGTAAAAGGCTGCAATTGCAAGTAAAATCCTAATGAATTTAACTAATGGCACTAAAGAGAAGGTTTCATGATAGTCAACTCCTTGAATTTGTTCCAAAACCATTTGCCACCAATCGACTTTTATAGTTTTGTATTTACCATCCATGTCAGTTTTTCTTCTTGAAAACCCATTTACACCCGATTGGTTTCACCTAATCAGGTGGACCAACCAAGGTACATACTGGTTGGTGTAGGAATCAATTTCAGATTTCATGGCTTCAAGCCGCTTCTCAGATTCTGGTCCATTCTTAGCTTCTTGGTAAAAAGTAGTCTCATCTTTGTCTATGAGCATCACATCTCCAGTTTGAGTTGCAAGAAATCCAAAATATCTATTAGGCTCACGACGTATTCTACCAGATCTACGAATATCATGTGTAATTTAAGATGATTAAATTTCCATAACTGTTTGTAGTTCCTACACAATATCTAGATTAGGTTTAAAGGTATCTCGTGGTTCCCAAATCTTTTCGAGTTCTACTTTGTTCCCATGGGTACTTTTAGAGACTAGTTCTCTTTCCAAAAAAATACCACTTATAGCAATAAATACTTTATTCTCACAAGGTTTGTAGAAACAATATCCTTTTGTTTCTTTTGGATATCCCGTAAAATAAGACTTACCATATTTGGTTCCAAGCTTGTTAGAAGCGAGACATTTAACAAATTCCTCACATCCCCAAATCTTCATAAAAGATACACTACGACATTTCCCAATCCATATCTCATATGGTATCTTCAGAATCATTTTAGTAGGAACACGATTAAGTATAAATGTAGCTATTTCAAGGGCATAACCCCAAAAGCTTATTGGAAGATCTGTAATGACTAATCATTGATCATACCATATCTAATAAGGTGCGATTTCTCCTTTCAGACACACCATTCCATTATGGTGTTCCAAGTGGAGTGAGTTGTGATATAATCCTACACTCTTTTAGATAGTCATTGAATTCTTGGCTTAATATTCTCCTCGTCAGTCTATTCAAAGAGTCTTTATATTCCTTCCATGTTGGATTTGAACTTCATTTTTGAACTTTCAAAAGATTTTGATTTGTGTTTCATAAGATACGTATAACTATATCTACTGAAATCATCAGTAAATGTAATGAAATAATAAAATCTACCTCTAGCTGATGTACTCATGGGTCCACATACATCACTATGTATAAGGCCTAATACATCATTAGCCCATTCACTATGTCCAATGAAAGGTGCTTTGGTCATTTTTTCTAATAGACACGATTTGCATTCTTCATGTGATTCGAAATCAAATGAATTCAAAATTCCATCTTTATGTGAAACGACCCAAAACTTCCCCATAAAGGAAAGCCTGGATTGCTTTGAGAACAACACACATCAAAACACAAACTAAAGAACATTTTATTGCTGATTACAACAATCAGAGTACAAGAATATAACAGAGTATGAATACTTATTACACAATAGAAATAAAATAATATCAGAGATTTAAATTACACTTAAATAACAGCGGAAAAATAATACAAATATACAACCAAAAGGAATACACGGATACAGAGCTTTCCGAATATCACTTCAGCTATAAACCAGGAACCTGTAAATATATCTGCTAAAAGCTACTTGACTTCCTGTGTGGAAAATATGGGCACCCGAGTTTGCCAGTGAAACAAACTACAGGTCAGTCATGGGACTGGTATGAGAAATCTTAACTTAACTTATCTAATAATAAGGCTAATCACAGGACCACGCCGCTAACGCCGAACGGGTATACTCCATTGGATTGCCAGTGCATGAAATAAAGTAAATCATTATTCAACAAAATGCTTTTTAGAAAAATGAAACCATTATAAGACTCAAGTCCCATCACACAATGCAATGCAAACCGGAGGATATAGTTTTACCTTATAATGGTCAAAAATGCTTGATACGATCAAAACGGATTTGATATTATTAATAGTGTATATATGTTTTCAAAAACATTTCAATCATAATGTATCAATCATAGACGGCATAGTACCCCATCCTACTATGTCGCCATACTAGTTATATAATCAAAACCGCATGGTGTCGTATTGGAAATTGGGTTTTCATCATGAGTCGAGGGTAGGGACCATCCCCTCTGATCCGAGACACTCTAGCAAATGCCTCAGGATCCCCTGCAGTGAACCCTTTGATGTGGTAGGACCGGTCCACACCTTAACGCTTAATGGATTGGTAATTCCTGAACACACGTTTCCCGGTCCTTTTGAACCTCTAATATGACCACTTCCGGCCTATAAATAATCCGAGGCGCCTCAATCCATCAAGCACATAAGTAAAAATGTCAGGGCTGGTAAGTCGCTGACACCACTTCTAGCTAGAAAGAAACGTTTGCACTCCATACGGTCCATATCCCGTTTTTGACTGATACCGGGGTGTGAGGTTCGCGAAATCACGCTATACACAAAGCTATGCCAAAATACGCTATGCTCTGATCATCCCACAAGGCCCTGATTTTCAACAAAAGCCTTGATCATTCGCATCTTGTCATGCCACATTGACAATTCACGTCATGCGATCAATAACTAGCAATATATAACCTCTGAGCTCGTGCGTCTTAGAGAAGGGTGTTATGCAAGAGAATAAATTATCTGCCACCAATAGATATATATTAAATAGAAATCAATTTAATTTACATGGAATGAAATTCAATGTCAGATACACATCCATTTACAAGTCCGTTATGGGTCTAAACGAAACCGGAGACGCTAGGTTCCCGCATATTCGGACAATCAACAGATACATCCGGAAAACTACCAATATTAACCCTTTCCTAGGAGCGACCCAGTGCCGGGCATCAGTATTCGTCCATTCAACGTGAAGATCGCTGATCTTCAACCACCGTCTTCATCTTCGACTCTTCATCGTCGTAGTAATTTATTCGGAATGGGTTAAACCTGGTCTTTCGAAGTAACTCGCATAAATCATTGAAAATCAAGTGCTATATGTTGATGTGCAAAATTGTCGCACGCCAACACCCAATATGTGTGTGTGAACAATTACCAGAATAAGCAGTAAATAATGTAAATGCGGAGAGACACAGATTTTACAGTGGTTCGACACTGACGCCTATGTCCACTTTATAATTCTCATTCATCATTTCTTTGATCGAATACAAGAGACGTTACAATATTTGTGTAGAAAGCTATATGTATGATGAACTTGGAATGATTCGTCCTTCTTCTTCGTTGAATCGAGTTGACTTGGTCAACTATAGGCAAGGTAGGCTTTAATGTCCAAGAGGTCTAAAGGCGGTGTAACAAGGCTTGCTAGTATTCAAGTGTTGAAGAAAAACATGCATGTCATGTTTTAGGTCTTTATCCCGTCTCCCATGGCCATCGTGGAGGTGTTGGAAGCCATTAATGAATTTTTGGAGCTCTTAAGGTCCAAAAATTCCAAGGGAGAAGGATCCAAATGAAGGCCAAGGCTTGGGGTATTTATAGGAAGGAAGTTAGGTTGGAGTAGATGAGCAGCGGGACCCACAAGAGCCATTTTCGCACCCAAACAAGGTCATATGCAGGAAATTCGAGCCCCAAGGCGCGGGCTCGAAATTTCGAACCCCTTCAGGGGGTTCGAAATTTCGAACCCCTTCAGGGGGTTCGAAATTTCGAACCCCCTAGAGGGGCTCGAAATTTCGGCCCTCTTCAAGGAGTTCGAAATTTTGAACTCCCTGGGGGGCTCGAAATTTCGACCCCTCGTCAGGGGATTCGAAATTTCATACCCCCCATGGGGTACGAAATTTCAAACCCCACCGGGGGTGCGAAATTTGAGGAGGGGAAAGAGGTGATTTTCTTGGTGATGGAATCTCGTCGTTTTAGTGCATCGAAGCTCCTGGATAAGAAGTGAAGGAATCCGCGGACCCCAGACCCGCTGGACGGCCCCCAGTAGGCCCCCAGACCCGCTGGACGGCTCGCCTTCGGCTTGGAGTGTGGCTCGCCTTCGGCTCGGGTGACACCTTGACTAAGAGTCCATTGGGCCCGACAAGGGCCATCTGATAGAGGCTTTAGGTATCAGTGTGTTTGCGACGTGACTTTGACCCAAGTGCTTTGTGCTTTTTGACGCTTAAGCGCGTCGGTCACCAAATATCTGACGTGTGACTGCTTTGACAAAAAGGCATGTCAACACTATGAAAACACATCCAACGCCTCATTCCAATTCAGAATATTCTTTTAAATAAAATATTCACATTATTCTTTCAAAGATAAATTCTTTAAATTTATTCTTAAATCTTTCTTTTAAAGATTTATTAAAATTCCAATTTGGTTTTAAATATCAAAAATCATTATTTAATGATTATTTAAATTTAAGAAATTAATCTTATCTTTAACTGGGTTAAAAAACTGATGTCATTTAAAACACAGTTCACGGTAAGCCCAAAATCGTCTTCCATAAAATATGGAATCTTCACAGAAATCAAATCGATATATATTCGTTATAAATTTCTGTATCCGACCAATAATATAAATGGAATAACGGCAAAGCCTCTTAAATTCCATATGTAGTATCGGTCTTCTTTTACAGAAGTTTATCTCGGTTATTATTAATTCGAATTCCAATTTAATATATTAAATTGGAAAACTTTACTTTGGAAAATTTCCATTTAAATCTTAATAAAAGATTTATAAATTCCAAATCATATTTTTACTGTTAATTGAGTTAAAGAACAAATGTCGTTTAAAAACACAATTCATTATACACCCAACTCACATTTCATTTTATTCCAATTACTAAATATAATTGAAAACTTTAATAATCTTAATTAAAAGATTTACTCTTTTCATACGGGGTTTAAAAATAGTGTCATTGAAGACACCATTCATGACAAACCCAAACTCCAATTTATTTAATTTCAATTAAATATTAACTAATTGGAAAACTTCATTAAATCTTAACTTAATGATTTATTCTAGTTAATAACTAGTTTATATCGATAAAAAAAATATTTTTCTAAAATCTTCTTTTTCAAAAAATATATATTCTTTTTCTAAAATATTCTGTATTGGAATGTGACTCAATCAATAACCATATAGTTTCAGTTGTATGGTGTAGTGTCCTGAAATCCCGGTACAATTTGGGCTGACCAAATAACACAAGTCCAACCCTAATTACACTGGAAAGCTGAAAACTAATAAAAAGAAAACAGAGGGTGAGAATAGATAAGATAGAAACTTAGAATAGAAGAAGAAGAAGAACATACAACATCAGAGTAACACGAATCTCACAGCGAAACGAACAATATATAATAGATACATAACTTTGAAATAAAATCAGTATATGTATACAGTAACATTATCAGAGTATAACACTTACAACACAGCGGAAATAAATATAGCTATATAATCTTGAAGCCTCCTGTTCTAAGCTCTCCAAGTATATCTGTAAAATCCTGCATACTTGACTGCCCATACAAAATTGGGCACCCAAGAGTTTAGGGAAAACAAAACAAAATAAACTATGGGTCAGTCATGGGACTGGTGTAAGTAAAACAAATTAAAACAGTTTGAGTAGTAAAACGATGTCTCATAAGACCACGCCATATAATGGAATGGGTTTTCCCCTTATGAGAATCCAAAATAGTCTTTATATCAAAATTCTTTTGATATTATGATAGTGTCTATCAACCACAATATAATAATCGTCTAGCAGAAACGCTTTCATCTCACGTTCTACATATATAGTATACAATCAAAACCGCGAGCACTTATTGGATAATGAATTTCCAATTATGACAAGGTATGGAACCGCCTTACGATAGTGTATCTCTAGAGGAGAATACACTGAGTTCAACAAGAACATCTTGCAACTCAGCCACACATGACCGACTCATTTCTGTTGAGTGTATCGAATGTATATCAACAACGGTTGGGATTAGCAACCGTTCACCGATAAGGGCAGCATTGATAGATTTAAGAAGCAAATGAATATTCTCTAGATAGGTGATTATACAGCCTAATAGGTGCGACTTACATAGCCATGCTGCCTGCCCGACTTTTGTCATTTCTGGACGTGAGGCTAGAAGCTACGCTTATCTTTTTACATATCATATCTTCATTTACTTGGAATACCACATCGTCATACCCACTAAATCACAAATTGATTTCACCAAAAATACCACGGGTATACAACTAAGAGAAACGAATTCCTCCGCTACCAAACGTAACTACGTTTGAAGAGACTAACTTACGCGATCCTTTAGATATACTCTGTCAGACATTCTTCCATACAAGTTGTCCTGGGACTGGACAAACCCTATTCAGTACATCCATCTTAGGCAATCTCTACCTATGATTTATACAACAGGCCTTGCACTTTACTCTGTCTTCAATATATTCAGCATACTTGGTTTGCAACGCTTATGCCAATACGGAGTGGTTCTTCGGATAATAATCCAACCGGTCTCTCCATATTAACAACGTTAAAATGGTCAAAAACTTTATAGTCGGTGATTTAACTATCAAATGAAAAATGTCCGTGTACACACAACGATCTTATTTCCACATGGAATTATCGATCAAATCATTAAACATATATATATCCTTATTTTCTATGTTTAGAAAATATATGTTATTAACATTGGGAAACGTTTCCATGGCTTATTTACGTATCACTATTCTTCCACAACTATCAGTCTCTGACTGTAAACTAGTATGAGAACAATTCCCTAAGTATCAATCCCGAAGGTCGAAACCAACACAGATAGGCACTTAGAAAACCATTCAATTTACTAATCTCTAGTCTGTTTGTAATCTTTCTTAACTTTATTACTTAATTTCTTATTAAAAATATATTTCATTTTCTATGTTTAGGAAACATCTTTGGTTACGTTTGGAAAACGTTTCCAAAGCTCATTTATGTGGATTTCAGATGAACGTTGTATAAAACATCGTATGCCCCCTCAATCCATTAATCTCTTATTTACTTAACTGTATCTTTAACTCCTTCGCTATCAAACCTCAACTATTTCTTAGTTAAGTAAGGAAGTCAATCAAGTTGGGGTATAATTACCTCTCAGACCTTAACTGAACAACGTTCTTAACCTTGCCATAGACAAAGCTCACCGCTCCAATTTTTACAATCATTTGCTTACGCAAATTCTCGGATTCAGATTATGAATCCACTTCTTTTATGAAAAATATTTATTATAACGCTAACGTTATAAACCATACTTTCGAAATATCTAACTTCAAATATAACTTTTATTCTTTAATTTGAATAAATAAACCAACAACTAATTTATTAATAAATAAACAAATCTTGATTTAAAAACCAGAAAGTAATTAATACTTTCTCGAATTCAATACAATCGAATTCGATGTATAACTCTCTTCCGAGTAATCTCTATTCGATTAACTCCTTCGAATAACTAATATTCGATTAACTCCCTTCGAATAACTTATATTCGATTAACTCTCCTCAAATAAACTATATTCGATTAACTCACATCAAATAACTAATATTCAATTAACTTTCTTCGAATAACTTATATTCGATTTTCTCTAATTCGAATAAACTATATTCGATTAACTCGTTTTCGAATAACTCTATTCGATTAACTCCTTTCGAATAAACTATATTCGATAACTCCTTTCTTCGAATAACTTATTTGACAATTCCTTTCGAATAAACTATATTCGAGTAACTCTAATCTGACTAACTCTAATTCAAATAACTAATATTCAACTAACTCTTATTTGATTAACTATATTCAATTAACTCTAACTCGATTAACTTTAATCGATTAACCCTAATTCGATTAACTCTTAATCGATTAACTCTATTTCGACTAACTCTAACTGATTAACTCTAACTGGTTAACTCTAACTGATTAACTCTAACTGATTAACTCTAACTGGTTAACTCTAACTGATTAACTCTAACTGATCAACTCTAACTGATCAACTCTAACTGATTAACTCTAATTGGTTAACTCTAACTAGTTACTCTAATTGATTAACTCTAACTGGTTACTCTAATTGATTAACTCTAACTGGTTAACTCTAACTGATTAACTCTAACTGGTTACTCTAATTGATTAACTCTAACTGGTTAACTCTAACTGATTAACTCTAATTCGAATAAATTATATTCGATAACTCCTTTCGACTAACTCTATTCAATTACAAATACATCCTTTTCTATTGGTCTATATTTATTTCATATAAATATTTCCTTTATATAATTCTATTTATTTTCTAAATAAATAAATATTTTACTTTTATAACTTTATTTATTTCCTAAATAAATAAATCCTTTATACTTCTATTTATTTCTTAAATAAATATTCCATTTATAATTCTATTTATTTTCTGAATAAATATTCCTTTATACTTCTATTTATTGTTACAAATATTTTCTTCTATATTTTTTTTACAAATATTTTACAAATATTTTTTGAATAAATATTCCTTTTTTTTACAAATATTTTTTTTACAAATATTTTTTTTACAAATGACCAAAAATGTCTATTTTTACTTCATTCTTTTTAAAGTGTCAAAATGAATGTTTTTAATTCATTCTTCTTAAATGATCAAAGATAAATATATTTACTTTATTCCTTTCAAAGTGTCAAAATGAATGTTTTTAATTCATTCTTCTTAAATGACCAAAAACGAATATATTTACTTCATTCTTTTCAAAGTGTCAAAATGAATGTTTTTAATTCATTTTTCTTAAATGACCAAAAATGAATATATTTACTTCATTCTTTTCAAAGTGTCAAAATGAATGTTATTAATTCATTCTTCTTAAATGACCAAAAATAAATGTATTTACTTCTTTCTTTCCAAAGTGTGACGATCCCAAAACCCCGTGACACGGTGTTAAGGATAATCATTGGAATATAACACATTAATCATCATTAGCAGATCACAGATAATAGCATAAACAGAAAATAGAATAATTTACACACATATGACAGTGGAATCATATAAATATCATCACATCAGAGAAGCACAGTACAGGATACAACTTAGTGTATAATGATACATAATCAGTCACCATCGCCTGAGGCGGAATCATAATATAGATACAATAATGGCGGAGAAAATCCAAGTCAGCACGGTGTAGTCAAGCCTCGCCATGAGCCAAAAGGTGCGTCAGAAACCTATAACTAGGCTGCCCGTGTGAAAATGAGGGCACCCAAGTTTGCAAGGTGAAACAAACTACGAGTCAGTCATGGGACTGGTATGAGAAATCTACTCAATTTATTAACAACAATAATAAGGCAAATCAAAGGACCACGCCACTTTCGCGGAACGGGTTTACTCCAATGAGTGCTAGTGCATGAAATAAAATAAATGATTAAATCAACGCAATGCTTTTTATAAAATGAAGCCATTATAAGACTCAGGTCCCATCACACAATGCAACGCAAGCCGGAGGATAGAGTTTTCCCTTATAATGGCCAAAGATGCTTCATACGAATAAAACAAAAGTGTTTGATATTATTACTAGTGCATATATGTTTCAAAAGCAAATTCAATCATAAATATCAATCCTAGACGGCATGGGTACCATATATCATGTCGCCATACTAGTAATACAATCACATCCGCATATATCGTATTGGAAATTGGATTCCTTCATGAGTCGAGGCAAGGGACAAGCTCCTCTCCGTTCGAGACACTCTAGCAAATGTCCCAGGACTCCACTATGATCCTTGGAATCGGCTGGGCCGGTCCTCTCTTACTTTTGAGGATTGGAAATTCCTGAACACACGTTTCCCGGTTCTTACAGACCTATAATCGAGGCGCCTCGCATTCCAACAACCACACAGGTGAAAAGTACATATAATGTCAGGGCTGGTAGGTCACTGACACCACCATAGCTAGAAAGAAACGTCGTGCACTCCCAGCGGTCCGTCTCCCGTTTTTGACTCATACCGAGGTGTGAGGCTCGCGAGTTCACGTTATACACAAAGCTACGTCACACAGACCATGCTTTGATCATCAACCACAAGACTTTGCTTTGCAACAGAAGCCTTGATCATATGCCACTTAGGCGTGCCACACAGGCAATCCTCTCCATGCGACTGATTTCTGTCAATACATAACCTCTGAGCTCGTACGTCTAAGAGAAGGGCGTTAAGCAAGAGAATAAATTCTCCGCCGCCAAACAGATATATATTTAACAGAGATCAATCAACACAGAACAAAATCCAATGTCAGACACACAGTCCATTTACAAGTCCGTTCTGGGTCTGAACGAAACCGGAGGCACCAATTCCTCGCATATCCGTACAATCGACAATATGTTTGGACGGCTACTACTTCAATTCCTTCATGGTAGCTACTCCAATCACGAGCATCAGTAGCGCCCATCCATCCAATGTGGAGATCGTCGGTCTTCAACCATCTTCGACTCTTCGACTCCTCAACGTCGATCGATTATTTGAAATGAGATAAACTCGGCCTTTTCAAATAATCCACGTATATTTAGATTTTCAAACCAATTAATCACATGGTTGAACTATTCAACATTCACATTTCAGCTATTTAGTTAAAATTTTCATGTCAAATACATTCAACCATCACATCTCAAGCAAACACAACAAAATTGGTTCATTTTCACTCTATATCGTCTATAGCACTTTATAACGATATATCACCATTTTTATTTAATTTAAAACGGCCATATTTAATTAAACGACGTTTCAGGTCGTGTCGATGCACTGGCGCTGCTTCCCACTAATTTTGTTTTACACATATCTGAAAATCTAACCATTGGATCTTCACGAATTTTACATCATTGGGAAGGTCTTTTCAAAACGAATCCAACGGTTTCAGTTTTGGGAAAATCCGACGGTCGGATCTTCCACACTAACCATTTGAAGTTACGATTTCAATTTACGAACTGCAGCGTCGTTATTCGATTTAATTTAATTATATTTATATATATATATAAATATAATCGTTTCTGGCGCTGTTTTTCTTCAGTTTTGAATTAAACATTTCAGACAATCCAACCGTCGGATCTTCACAAAGTTGGTGCCGTTGGAAAGATATTTCCAAGGCGAACCCAACGGTTGAGGTTTCGGGAAAATCCAATGGCCGGATCTTCCGCACTAGTCGTTTGAAATCACGGTTTCAAAATATGAACTGCACGGCCACGTTTCGTTTTAATTCTATTTATATTTATATATTTATATAAATATAGTTCATTCAAAAATTCCTATATCGTTTCCACTTCAATTATTTCACTAACGCCTTTAATTTTTGGAAAATTTCGCCATAACCTCCTTTGTACGGGAGGGTCTGGGAAAATTCCCAAATAGCCACACGGGCGTCTCATATCAAAAAGAAAAAGAAAAAGCCAAGCGGCTAGCCAACAGGCTCATAAAATCATCACCCAAACAAAGCGGTAAATGTGTACCTATTTGTCGGGCACAAAATTCTATTTCTCTTCTCTAGCCCCTTTTTCTTTAACCTGTTCAATAGATATGCATGTACATATATACAATTTCTAACATTTATCATTTTCCATTCAATTTCATATTCAATTTGCTTTGGTTTAAAAACACCATTCATTCGAATGTTGCATGCATAGGCTAAAATCATATCATTAGCTAGTTAATGTATATTTCAACTCATGCACGTTTATTTGAACAAGTGGCTATTTTTAACACTTCACATTTCAAAGATGATAATTTTGGCGAACTAAAATAGATTTCAACACATGACTATTTTATTTAGTTCCTATGCATGTTAAAAATAATATTTCTATCACAAATATTTATTTCAACGTCCGCATATCTTTAGCATATCACACATATGATAAAAATGATATTTTTATCGTTCAAAATATTTATTCAACCAATGTATGGTTTCAACACTTCATAGTTTCAATAAAAATGTAATTTTTATTGTTCGATCTTTTTATTCCACACATGAACTTTTCCATTACACACACTTCTCAACAAATGAGTATTTCCACACATGGACATTTTATTTATGTTGTTCATATTAGAAAGATGGGATTTTTATGGTTGAAGTTATTTATATAAGGCAAATATTTTTGATACTTCATATATATATAAAAATATGATTTTTGTTGTTTAAACACTTCACTCATCCACAAATGAATTTTATTTTCACACAACACTTTTCAACACACAAACATTTCCACACATGGATATAGTTTCAACATATGGCTTTAATTTCAATGCATGTAAAATAATTTCAACATACGAAAATAATTCTAACACACAAAGATTATTCAAAATTTCGGCAGCATAACGGCAGGGTAGTTAAAACTGGCACCGTCCCTAGTACGGCTCCTCGCTCTACCTTAAAACCTCGCGGTTTTTGACAATGGGGATTCATGCATCTAATTCGCACGCAGGCGGCATGTTTATTTTTATTTCCACAAATATTTCCAATTCATTTCAATCACCAATGGGTATTTTTCAACCACAACCAAACAATATCAACCACAAACAATTATTCAACCATTCGTATTTTTCACCCAATATTTCACACCAATTCACCACAATAAATATCGTCCATGGTTTGTGGACGAGGGGAGTATATATATATTTAATATAATATATATCACTTGATTTCAACACATATATCAATTATTCTAGGCATGTAAAAATTCATACTTCGCTCATATAGCTTACACTACGTATGTACATGAGGTATACAACACGTATGTAATTTATATTTCGCTTATATAAATTATACATGACATTTTCCATTCAATTTCACGTTAATTTAGATTTCTCACCTTGGTTTTCTGAGCGCTAAAAATCGATACGATGTCAGAAAAATCCGCAGCTTCTTCTATTGGGTAGAGAGCTTCATTGCGGTCTCGGTGTTTCCTGTTTCATCAAATTTCGTCAACACACCAAAAAGATATAATTTTTCAAAGTGTAAAGATCAAAGAAAAACGCACTTTCAGAAAGCTTCAAAACTAGGTTTGCGGTTTTCGCGAGAACCGGGACACGAGGGGACGATCAGGAAGTTGGAGGTGGAAGAGCTTCGAGAGAGCTACAGACGCCCGGCGGTTTGGTGCAGCTCGGTGGCGCAGAACGGCGGCGGCGGCGGTTTGAAGGTCGGAAGTTTGGAGGTGGATATCTCGGCGTAGAGGCGACGATAGGGGGAGCTCCTTATATGGATTTGAAGAGGGGAGGGAGCACTACAAAAAGTTGAACTGGAGGAGGAGCTAATTCTGGCCGTGGCGATCGGAAATCGCCTGGGAAGGAGAAGAAGGGTTTCCACCGTCGATGTCGGGGTCGGGGGGGTTTTCTGATATTTTTTTTTTATTTATGAATGGAGAAATATGATTGGCCGAGGATTATATTTAATTTTTAAATTGGGTTTTCTCAAACGAACTCCTTTTTAAACCCAACGACTGTCGCCCCTAGCTAAATACCCCCATTCCGGACACAATGGGATATGTTTCGTAGGCCAATTCGACTGTTACAGTTAGTTATTTTTCAAATTAAAGTATAAAACATTTAATTTTTAACTCTAAACGCACATTTCAATTTACCAGGGCCACAAACTGATTCGAAAAATTCCAGAAAAATAAATCTAGCTATGTTTTGACGCTACGGTCCCAACAAAACTAGTTTCGTCGAATTCTGAGGTCGTTTGAAAAATGGCCATTTTCTGGTCGATCCAATTTAACAGAAATCGACTAAACACATTTTCTTTTGCCACGCTCACATACTAGCTTCAAAAATTATGAAATTTGAAACCTAGCTATAGTTTGACATCACAGACCCAACAAAAGTGGTTTCGTCGAATTCCGAGGTCGTATGCAAAACATCAATTTTCCAGGCCTATATATTCTATATACCGACTCTTCTGAAAATTCATTCGGCCATAACTTTTGATTCCCGTTATGAAACTTCGATTTTTCAGATTCGTTAGAAAGGTATTAACTAACAGATTTAAATACTTTTGGTTTCGCTAAAATCCGTTATATTTTCCACCCTGCATAGTCAGTCAAAGTTTGAATTCAAATTTTCAAACCGACTCACTATTTCTAATTCACTATTTTATTGAAATATTCTATTTCAATTGTTCAAGCTCCTTTGAAATAATCAATTTAAAAATTTTAAATTGGCTCGCATTTTCCGGGTTATTACAATTTCCCCTACTTAAAACTTTTCGTCCTCGAAAAGGAAACAACAGTAAAGTAGGAAATAAAATGTAAATGCAAAGTATGGTAAAGGTACCTTGCACCGGAGTTAGTCAGAGATATCCACTCTGCATTTGGGGCAAGCTTGCTTAATGCTTTCCTCAGTTTCCCAAGTACAGTCTCTAGGATCACTGCTCCACTGCACTTTAACTAAATGAACCTTTTTGCTTCTGAGTTCTCTAGTTTCTTTGCCAACAATTTTTTAATGGCTCTCTTTTGAGTGCTAATTCTGGAGTTATCTCCACATCCCGTTGCGCTTCTTCTTCTACAACAAGATCTGGATCATGCACATGTCTCCTAAGTTGAGATACGTGAAAAACATTGGGCACTCCAGGCAACCAATCTGGCAATTGAACCCTATAAGCAAGAGTTCCAATTCGCTCAAGTATAGGAAAGGGACCAATAAATCTCGGTGCCAACTTCCCAGTCTTTCCAAATCTGATTACTCCTCTCATCGGAGAAACCTTTAAATAAACATGATCACCAACAGCAAATGTCAAATCTCTCCTTCTAGAGTCTGCATAACTTTTCTGTCGGCTTTGGGCGGTTTTCAATCGCTTCTTGATGAAATCCACTTTATCAGATGCTTCTCTGATCATATCGGGTCCTAGTACAAGTCTGTCGCCAGGTTCTACCCAAAATGCTGGAGATCTGCAGGGTCTGCCATATAATGCTTCAAACGGTGACATTCTCAAACTTGCTTGATAGCTATTGTTATATGAGAATTCTGCCAAATGCAAATGATCTTCCCATGACCCACCAAAATCGATTATACAAGCCCGCAATAAATCTTCCAGAATTCTATTCACCCGCTCAGTTCGGCCATCTGTTTGAGGGTGATAAGCGGTGCTCATATTCAGTTTTGTTCCCAATTCTGTCTGGAAAGCCTCCCAGAACTTGCTAGTAAATAGGGGATCTCTATCACTGACTATGCTGATTGGAATTCCATGCAGCTTAACAATTTCTTTGAGATATACCTGTGCTAGACTTTGGGCAGTTCTATTGGATCTGACAGGTATAAAATGGGCAGTCTTCGTGAAGCGATCCACGATTACCCAAATGCTGTCATTACCTTTCTTGGTTCGCGGCAAACCATCTATGAAATCCATGGAAATTTGTTCCCATTTCCAGCTTGGGACTTCCAACGGTTGCAACAGTCCAGCTAGCTTCTGTTGGTCACTCTTGACCAATTGACAAATAGGGCATCTGCTAACATACAAAGAAATATCTCTTTTCATTGCCTTCCACCAGAAGGTGCGTTTGATATCGTTGTACATTTTACTCACCCCAGGATGGATGCAAAATTTGGATTTATGGCATGCATCCAGCACTTCTCTTTTGAGCTCAAAAAGGTTGGGAACACAAATTCTCCCATTCAGCCTCAGAACTCCTTCTTTATTTACCTGAAAGCTTGAGGGTTCTCCTTTCTGAATTCTTCCTTTGATCTTTTGAATGAAATCATCATTCTCCTGGAGAGCACATATCTTATCGATCAAGCTAGGTGTAATTATAAGATGGGCAACAATTGCGGTTTTTCTACTGAGTGCATCCGCTACTACGTTAGCTTTCCCCGGCGTATACAGGATATCAAGATCACACGCTGCAAGAAATTCTAGCCTACGCTGCTGTCTCAGATTCAGATCTTTCTGGGTATATAAATACTTCAACGATTGATGATCTGTATACAGTATAAATTTCTCGCCCAATAAATAATGTCTCCAGATTTTCAAGGCAAAAACGATGGCTAGAAACTCAAGATCATGAGTCACATAATTCTTCTCATGCGGTTTCAATTGGCGGCTTGCATAAGCGACTACTTGGCCTCTCTGCATTAACACTGCACCAAGACCTCTAATAGAAGCATATGTCCAAACCGTTAAATCCTGATTGCCATCAATAATTGTTAACACTGGAGCGGTGGTCAGCTTCGATTTCAATTCCCGGAAAGCCTCTTCACAGTCGGAAGTCCACTTAAACTTCTCATGTTTCTTTGTGAGCTTCGTTAACAGACCAGATATCTTCGAAAAATCCTTAACGAACTTTCGATAATAACTAGCCAACCCCATAAAACTTCTAACTTCTGTGGGAGTAGTGGGTTGTTTCCAGTCTTGAATCGCTATTATTTTGCTTGGGTCAACAGAAATTCCTTTCTCTGACACGACATGGCCAAGAAATTTAACTTCTTCTTGCCAGAAGACACATTTAGAGAATTTGGCTTTGAAGACGTTCTTCCTTAGAATCTCCAATACTTGTTCTAAGTGTTTTTCATGCTCGGGTTTTGATTTGGAGTAGATTAAAATATCATCGATGAATACGAGGACAAATTTATTCAGAACTCCCCTGAACACTCTATTCATTAGATCGACAAAGTATGCTAGAGCGTTGCATAGGCCAAACGACATTACTAACCATTCATAAAATATGTCTGGGCCTCTGAAAGCGGTCAAAGGAACACACTCTTCTGCTATTCTCAATTGATGAAAACCTGTAGCTAGGTCCCTTCGGGAAAATACTTTCGCCCCATTCAATTGGTCTAGCAAATCATCAATGCGGGGTAATGGATATTTGTTTTTAAGCGTCTGTTTGTTAAGGTCTCGGTAATCAACACATAATCTAAGAGTACCGTCTGACTTTGGGACAAACACGACAGCTGCACCCCAATTAGAAAAACTAGGTCTGATTAGACCTTTCCACAACAGTTGACGAGTTTGATCGCCTAATTCTTCTTTTTCTTTCGGAGTCATTCTACGAATTGGATGCACCACTGGTCTGGCATTGGGAATTAGATCGATTCGGAATTCTATCTCTCTTTGCGGAGGTAAGTTTTCAACTTCTTCAAACACATCCGCAAATTTTCTAACAATCGGAATCTTTTCCATGGAAGTGGGGATAAGTTCCAATGCTGACCAAAATTCTTCTCTATTCGGATTCGAAGCATGACAGGGAACCGTAATATATCCAAGCTTCGTTCGAATTTTAACGATTCTTTCCGCACAATTCACTTCGGCTTCATATTTCGTTAACCAATCTCGCCCGAGAATAATATCGAATTCGGGAAAATCCATAACGATTAAATTGAAAGGAAACTTGTAGGAAGAATAAGAGATTGGCACTTTACAACAGGAATTGAGAGTAATAGGACCCCCTATCGGGTTATGAACTTCAACCGATTCTTTAAGTTTTCGCTGTTTTAACTTTAATTTGTGCACTGTGTTACTAGCAATAAAACTACGCGATGCACCTGTGTCAAATAATACAGAAACAGGAATATTTTTAATTGTAAGGGTACCTCCCAAAACATCGGGTTTACCTGCTCCGTCGGAAGCAGCTGGCGGGCTAGACCCGTCATAGACATGAGCTACAGTAGCTTTCTTCAGCAAAGGACAGTCTTTGACCAGATGATCAGTCTTGCGACAATTGAAGCACAGGCGAGGGTTCTGAGAGCCTTGGCTCGAGCCTTGAGAATTCGTCTTCTGCCTTTTCGGAGCTGTGCAGACGTTTGAGTAGTGCCCCGTCTTACCACAGTTAAAGCAATTTCCTCTTGGCGGCTTGCCAGTCTGAGGCTTTGAAGATGCTGCTTGGCTTGACTCGCCCTGATTTACAGCAGGCTTGCGCTTGTTTCCGGCTTGGCTTCTAGTGCGATCCTGATCCAGATGCCTTTGATCAAGGTCTTCATAGTTGCATGTCATTTCCACCAGTTCGTTGAAATCCAGCTTGACATGGGCCATGGCTCTATCATGATATTGTCGTCTTAGTCCAAAGATAAACCTCTTATTTTTGGATTTCGCAGTGGCAACGAGCTCTGGAGCATAGGGCGACAACATTGTAAATTTATTCAGATAATCTTGCACAGAAAGATCCCCTTGCTGGAGATTGGCGAAGTCATCATGCATTCTTTCTAGAGCTTGTTCTGGGACATATTTCTCCTTGAAGAGTTCGTTAAATCCATCCCATGTTCTTCCAGCTTCTCTATTCCCGGCGGTAAGAGATTCCCACCATAATTCAGCTTGTTCCTGCATAAGCCAGGCGCCCATAATAGCTTTGTCTTCGTCTCCAAGCCTTAGGCCTTCAAGAATTTTCTCGCATGTTTTGAGCCATGCAAGGGCCTCTATTACGGTGCCAGTTCCCGAGAAGGTCTGGCCTCCTAAGTTCTTATATCTCTTAGCTACACGGTCGAGCTCGAAGTATTGAGCTGCCGGAGGTTGTATCAAAGGTCCTTCTTGAGCTGGGATTTCTCCCCTTCCTCGGCCTCGGCCGGCACGGCCTCCTCTAGCGGCGGCTGCTCTGGTAGCCATTTGTCAAATTCTGTATAAGCAACGAAAGAAGTCAGCTAACAGAAATGATAGTCTATTGCATAGTTAAGCAGAAATTTCTACGGAAAGATAACGATGGACTGATCAATTGTTTTTGCTATTCTGCTCAGCTCATTCTAGGACCATGCTAGTCCAATCTCTAATGAGCGACTCGCCTTAGAATACTACTGATTCTATTTTGACGAAGTTTTTAATGTGTTAGACTCCAGAACTAAGGTTAACCAAAGCTCTGATACCAGCTGTGACGATCCCAAAACCCCGTGACACGGTGTTAAGGATAATCATTGGAATATAACACATTAATCATCATTAGCAGATCATAGATAATAGCATAAACAGAAAATAGAATAATTTACACACATATGACAGCGGAATCATATAAACATCATCACATCAGAGAAGCACAGTACTGGATACAACTTAGTGTATAATGATACATAATCAGTCACCATCGCCTGAGGCGGAATCATAATATAGATACAATAATGGTAGAGAAAATCCAAGTCAGCACGGTGTAGAGCCAAAAGGTGCGTCAGAAACCTGTAACTAGGCTGCCCGTGTGAAAATGAGGGCACCCGAGTTTGCAAGGTGAAACAAACTACGAGTCAGTCATGGGACTAGTATGAGAAATCTACTCAATTTATTAACAACAATAATAAGGCAAATCAAAGGACCACGCCACTTTCGCGGAACGGGTTTACTCCAATGAGTTCTAGTGCATGAAATAAAATAAATGATTAAATCAACGCAATGCTTTTTATAAAATGAAGCCATTATAAGACTCAGGTCCCATCACACAATGCAACGCAAGCCGGAGGATAGAGTTTTCCCTTATAATGGCTAAAGATGCTTCATACGAATAAAACAAAAGTGTTTGATATTATTACTAGTGCATATATGTTTCAAAAGCAAATTCAATCATAAATATCAATCCTAGACGGCATGGGTACCATATATCATGTCGCCATACTAGTAATACAATCACATCCGCATATATCGTATTGGAAATTGGATTCCTTCATGAGTCGAGGCAAGGGGCAAGCTCCTCTCCGTTCGAGACACTCTAGCAAATGTCCCAGGACCCCACTATGATCCTTGGAATCGGCTGGGCCGGTCCTCTCTTACTTTTGAGGATTGGAAATTCCTGAACACACGTTTCCCGGTCCTTACAGACCTATAATCGAGGCGCCTCGCATTCCAACAACCACACAGGTGAAAAGTACATATAATGTCAGGGCTGGTAGGTCACTGACACCACCATAGCTAGAAAGAAACGTCGTGCACTCCCAGCGGTCCGTCTCCCATTTTTGACTCATACCGAGGTGTGAGGCTCGCGAGTTCACATTATACACAAAGCTACGTCACACAGACCATGCTTTGATCATCAACCACAAGACTTTGCTTTGCAACAGAAGCCTTGATCATATGCCACTTAGGCGTGCCACACAGGCAATCCACTCCATGCGACTGATTTCTGTCAATACATAACCTCTGAGCTCGTACATCTCAGAGAAGGGCGTTAAGCAAGAGAATAAATTCTCCGCCGCCAAACAGATATATATTTAACAGAGATCAATCAACACAGAACAAAATCCAATGTCAGACACACAGTCCATTTACAAGTCCGTTCTGGGTCTGAACGAAACCGGAGGCACCAATTCCTCGCATATCCGTACAATCAATAATATGTTTGGATGGCTACTACTTCAATTCCTTCATGGTAGCTACTCCAATCACGAGCATCAGTAGCGCCCATCCATCCAATGTGGAAATCGTCGGTCTTCAACCATCTTCGACTCTTCGACTCCTCAACGTCGATCGATTATTTGAAATGAGATAAACTCGGCATTTTCAAATAATCCACGTATATTTAGATTTTCAAACTAATTAATCACATGGTTGAACTATTCAACATTCACATTTCAGTTATTTAGTTAAAATTTTCATGTCAAATACATTCAACCATCACATCTCAAGTAAACACAACAAAATTGGTTCATTTTCACTCTATATCGTCTATAGCACTTTATAACAATATATCACCATTTTTATTTAATTTAAAACGGCCATATTTAATTAAACGACGTTTCAGGTCGTGTCGATGCACTGGCGCTGCTTCCCACTAATTTTTTTTTACACATATCTGAAAATCTAACCGTTGGATCTTCACGAATTTTACATCATTGGGAAGGTCTTTTCAAAACGAATCCAACGGTTTCGGTTTTGGGAAAATCCGACAGTCGGATCTTCCACACTAACCATTTGAAGTTACGATTTCAATTTACGAACTGCAGCGTCGTTATTCGATTTAATTTAATTATATATATATATATATATATATAAATAAATATAATCGTTTCTGGCACTGTTTTTCTTCAGTTTTGAATTAAACATTTCAGACAATCCAACCGTCGGATCTTCACAAAGTTGGTGCCGTTGGAAAGATATTTCCAAGGCGAACCCAACGGTTGAGGTTTCGGGAAAATCCAATGGTCGGATCTTCCGCACTAGTCGTTTGAAATCACGGTTTCAAAATATGAACTGCACGGCCACGTTTCGTTTTAATTCTATTTATATTTATATATTTATATAAATATAGTTCATTCAAAAATTCCTATATCGTTTCCACTTCAATTATTTCACTAACGCCTTTAATTTTTGGAAAATTTCGCCATAACCTCCTTTGTACGGGAGGGTCTGGGAAAATTCCCAAATAGCCACACGGGCGTCTCATATCAAAAAGAAAAAGAAAAAGCCAAGCAGCTAGCCAACAGGCTCATAAAATCATCACCCAAACAAAGCGGTAAATGTGTACCTATTTGTCGGGCACAAAATTCTATTTCTCTTCTCTAGCCCCTTTTTCTTTAACATGTTCAATAGATATGCATGTACATATATACAATTTCTAACATTTATCATTTTCCATTCAATTTCATATTCGATTTGCTTTGGTTTAAAAACACCATTCATTCGAATGTTGCATGCATAGGCTAAAATCATATCATTAGCTAGTTAATGTATATTTCAACTCATGCACGTTTATTTGAACAAGTGGCTATTTTTAACACTTCACATTTCAAAGATGATAATTTTGGCGAACTAAAATAGATTTCAACACATGACTATTTTATTTAGTTCCTATGCATGTTAAAAATAATATTTCTATCACAAATATTTATTTCAACGTCCGCATATCTTTAGCATATCACACATATGATAAAAATGATATTTTTATCGTTCAAAATATTTATTCAACCAATGTATGGTTTCAACACTTCATAGTTTCAATAAAAATGTAATTTTTATTGTTCGATCTTTTTATTCCACACATGAACTTTTCCATTACACACACTTCTCAACAAATGAGTATTTCCACACATGGACATTTTATTTATGTTGTTCATATTAGAAAGATGGGATTTTTATGGTTGAAGTTATTTATATAAGGCAAATATTTTTGATACTTCATATATATATATAAATATGATTTTTGTTGTTTAAACACTTCACTCATCCACAAATGAATTTTATTTTCACACAACACTTTTCAACACACAAACATTTCCACACATGGATATAGTTTCAACATATGGCTTTAATTTCAATGCATGTAAAATAATTTCAACATACGAAAATAATTATAACACACAAAGATTATTCAAAATTTCGGCAGCATAACGGCAGGGTAGTTAAAACCGGCACCGTCCCTAGTACGACTCCTCGCTCTACCTTAAAACCTCGCGGTTTTTGACAATGGGGATTCATGCATCTAATTTGCACGCAGGCGGCATGTTTATTTTTATTTCCACAAATATTTCCAATTCATTTCAATCACCAATGGGTATTTTTCAACCACAACCAAACAATATCAACCACAAACAATTATTCAACCATTCGTATTTTTCACCCAATATTTCACACCAATTCACCACAATAAATATCGTCCATGGTTTGTGGACGAGGGGAGTATATATATATAATATAATATATATCACTTGCATTTCAACACATATATCAATTATTCTAGGCATGTAAAAATTCATACTTCGCTCATATAGCTTACACTACGCATGTACATGAGGTATACAACACGTATGTAATTTATATTTCGCTTATATAAATTATACACGACATTTTCCATTCAATTTCACGTTAATTTAGATTTCTCACCTTGGTTTTCTGAGCGCTAAAAATCGATACGATGTCAGAAAAATCCGCAGCTTCTTCTATTGGGTAGAGAGCTTCCTTGCGGTCTCGGTGTTTCCTGTTTCATCAAATTTCGTCAACACACCAAAAAGATATAATTTTTCAAAGTGTAAAGATCAAAGAAAAACGCACTTTCAGAAAGCTTCAAAACTAGGTTTGCGGTTTTCGCAAGAACCGGGACACGAGGGGATGATCAGGAAGTTGGAGGTGGAAGAGCTTCGAGAGAGCTACAGGCGCGTGGCGGTTTGGTGCAGCTCGGTGGCGCAGAACGGCGGCGGCGGTGGTTTGAAGGTCGGAAGTTTGGAGGTGGATATCTCGGCGTAGAGGCGACGATAGGGGGAGCTCCTTATATGGATTTGAAGAGGGGAGGGAGAACTACAAAAAGTTGAACTGGAGGAGGAGCTAATTCTGGCCGTGGCGATCGGAAATCGCCTGGGAAGGAGAAGAAGGGTTTCCGCCGTCGATGTCGGGGTCGGGGGGGGGTTTCTGATTTTTTTATTTATTTATGAATGGAGAAATATGATTGGCCGAGGATTATATTTAATTTTTAAATTGTGTTTTCTCAAACGAACTCCTTTTTAAACCCAACGACTGTCGCCCCTAGCTAAATACCCCCATTCCGGACACAATGGGATATGTTTCGTAGGCCAAATCGACTGTTACAGTCAGTTGTTTTTCAAATTAAAGTATAAAACATTTAATTTTTAACTCTAAACGCACATTTCAATTTGCCAGGGCCACAAACTGATTCGAAAAATTCCAGAAAAATAAATCTAGCTATGTTTTGACGCTATGGTCCCAACAAAACTAGTTTCGTCAAATTCTTAGGTCGTTTGAAAAATGTCCATTTTCTGGTCGATCCAATTTAACAGAAATCGACCAAACACATTTTCTTTTGCCACGCTCACATACTAGCTTCAAAAATTATGAAATTTGAAACCTAGCAATAGTTTGACATCCCGGACCCAACAAAAGTGGTTTCATCGAATTCCGAGGTCGTATGCAAAACATCAATTTTCCAGGCCTATATATTCTATATACCGACTCTTCTGAAAATTCATTCGGCCATAACTTTTGATTCCCGTTATGAAACTTCGATTTTTCAGATTCGTTAGAAAGGTATTAACTAACAGATTTAAATACTTTTGGTTTCGCTAAAATCCGTTATATTTTCCACCCTGCATAGTCAGTCAAAGTTTGAATTCAAATTTTCAAACTGAATCACTATTTCTAATTCACTATTTTATTGAAATATTCTATTTCAATTGTTCAAACTCCTTTGAAATAATCAATTTAAAAATTTTAAATTGGCTCACATTTTCCGGGTTATTACACAAAGTGTCAAAATGAATGTTTTTAATTCATTCTTCTTAAATGACCAAAAATGAATATATTTACTTCATTCTTTTCAAAGTGTCAAAATGAATGTTTTTAATTCATTCTTCTTAAATGACCAAAAATGAATGTATTTACTTCATTCTTTTCAAAGTGTCAAAATGAATGTTTTCTAATTTTATAATTAACATAAATGTCAATTACCACTATCTAATAACAAATGTCAAATTTGATTGAATCTAATTTTATAATTAACCAAAATGTTAATTACCACAACATAATAACAAAATGATACTTTTGTTTAAATCTAACTTTATATTTTAGATCAATATTTATAGATCTAAAATAAAAATATGATTTTTATTTCAGATCTAAGTCTAACCATAACTAGAGATTCAGATAAGAGAAAGAATTTTAATTCTAGATCGGAACATGAACATTGCAATCGACACAAGCAACAAACAATACTTTTCAATCATCATAGATCTGATTCAATTTCTTACATACATCGATTTAAATAGCGAGGCAGTAATTAATTATAAAAAATAGAAATCTCACCTTGGTTTGAAGCAGATCTAAAATTCAAACGGGTTCAAAATCTGTTCTAGTCAGTCCCACCGTGAAGATATTTTCACCACAATTCCAATGGATCTGAAATCGTTCGATTTCGTTTCTATATGACGAAGTTATGGAATTATAAACATTTAAATACATTTTTAATTAATTAAATTATAATTGAATCTCATTACCCTAAATTACAACGTTTATTTAAAAAGAATCGCTACTGTTTGCGTTTCCTTCTTCTTCTTTGTCTCGATTTCTGGCTGTAACCGATAACCCGATTAGCTCGATCCTTAAATCCCTGTCGCACCACCACTAGACGCCACCGGACCAACATCTGACGTCGCCATCCACTCCGCCTTGCCACGATCTCCCTCCGCCATGACCCACGACGAACTCGCTGGCCCCATCCGCCCCGAAAACACCCACGATGGCAACAGGATTGAACCCAAAATCCGGTCACTACAAAGATGAATATCCGATCATGACCGTTAGTGTGAAGGATCTCCCGTAGACGAACAGTTTTGAAATTGTAACTTTTGAAATTTATTGCATGGATGAGGATAAAAGAGGGAAGGAAGTTTGGAGACATCGGCCGTTGATTCAGGTTGGAGGCGGTTGGTGTAGTTGAATTAGGGTTTGGGTTTAGAAATTCCTAGGTTATCTATAATTAAAATATTATTAAATTCCTTAATTTTCAAAAATAACCCATTAACTGATATTAACTCTAAATCCAGCCCAATTAGAGTTGTCCGCAGGCAATTACCCACGTTCTGGGCGCAATGGGCTATGTCCCGTCAGCCCGTTGGATCATCTCCAGCTTGTTTTCTTTAGTTTAATATATAAATCATTTAATTATTAAATTTGATCGTACATTTAAATTCACTGGGGCCACATACGGACTCTAAAAATTACAGAAAGATTATATTTGGCTTTGTTTTGACGATACGGTCCTAACAAAACTAATTTCATCAAATTCTGAGACCGTTTGAAAAATGGCCCTTTTCAAGTCGATTAAATTTGACTGAAACTGACAAAACACATTTTCCTTTGCCACGCTCACATATTAATTCGAAAAAATTATGAAAATTGAAACCTAGCAATATTTTGACATTCCAGTTCCAACAAAAGTGGTTTTGTTGAAAACGAAGGTCATTTGCAAAATGGCTATTTTTAAGGGCCATATATTATTTTATTGTATATAAATTCTACATCAACTTTTCGAAATTTTAAACTCGACATAACTTATAATTTATAAAGTGAAATTTAGATTTTTCACATTCGTTAGAAAGATATAATTAAACAGATTCTAATATTTCTTGTTTTACTGAAATCCGATTAATTTTGAATCATGTACAGTCAATTGAAATTAGAAATTGAATTTTCGAACTGCCGCGCCATTTCTAACTCCTTATATAATTAAATTAAATTTATTCATTTTAACTTCGATTAAAATAATTTTTTAGTCGTTATTATTTAAAATATATCATTTTAAATATTCAAAACTCAATAAAATTTCTGAAATAAAATTTTTAAATTGGTTCCAAAATTCCGGGTTGTTACAATCTCCGCCACTTAAAATCTTTTCATCCTCGAAAAGGAACGGAGCTGAAAGTTGTTTAATTAACCAACTCAACTTTATTTTTTTTTCAATTTTCAATTCAGTTCAATATTGAATTCGATTTAGCTAAATTTACCATTCCAATTATTTTATTGATTAAATTAATTATTTTTCCAATAATTTTATTAGTTAAATTAATTATCAAACATCACAACCAGCCGTTAATTAGGTGATTAACTTTTCAAATATATGTAACTTTTATATATATAATCAAAAATCATATTCTTAGTGCAAACCACAGCAATATATTCTAACTAAGTTTTGGTTCTCATACCAGTCAATTGGAAATATATAAATATCCCACTTTCGAAACTCAAACATAAACTCTAATAATGATGCATCAATCATCAGAATCATCTCCGGGCTACTAGAGTGTGATTTTATATCTATCTAGTATCTGAGGCTTCAAATAATCTCCCTAGACTAGATTGTCCAAATTAAATAATATAATATACTCAAATACGTATATTAAGATAAAATTTTCAAAACTAAATTTGTTTTCATTTTTATTTTTAAAGAAATTAATATTCTTCACACTCGTTCTACGATACTACTGATCCTATCTCTAACGAGTCATTCTTATTGGATATTACTAATCCAATCTCTAATGAATTCTTTCGTTTGGTTCTAATGTGTCTTGTTCTCGAGCTCTGTAAACCAAAGCCCTGATACCAAATGAAATGACCAAAAAATCCCCTTAAAGGAAAGCCTAGATTGCTTTGAGAACAACACACATCAGAACACAAACTGAAGAACATTTTATTGCTGATTACAACAATCAGTGTACAAGAATATAACAGAGTATGAATACTTATTACACAATAGAAATACAATAATATCAGAGATTTAAATTACACTTAAATAGCAGTGGAAAAATAATACAAATATACAACCAAAAGGAATACACGGATACAGAGCTTTCCGAATATCGCTCCAGCTGTAAACCAGGAACCTGTAAATATATCTGTGAAAAGCTACTCGACTTCCTGTGTGGAAAATATGGGCACCCGAGTTTGCCAGTGAAACAAACTATAGGTCAGTCATGGGACTGGTATGAGAAATCTTAACTTAACTTATCTAATAATAAGGCTAATCACAGGACCATGCCGCTAACGTGGAACGAGTTTACTCCATGGATTGCCAGTGCATGAAATAAAGTAAATAGTTAAACAACGAAATGCTTTTTAGAAAAATGAAACCATTATAAGACTCAAGTCCCATCACACAATGAAACGCTAACCGGAGGACAGAGTTTTACCTTATAATGTTCAAAAATGCTTGATACGATAAAAATGGATTTGATATTATTATTAGTGTATATATGTTTTCAAAAACATTTCAATCATAATGTATCAATCATAAACGACATAGTACCCCATCCTACTATGTCGCCATACTAGTTGTATAATCAAAACCGCATGGTATTGTATTGGAAATTGGGTTTCCATCATGAGTCGAGGGTAGGGATCGTCCCCTCCGATTCGAGACACTCTAGCAAATGCCTAAGGATCCCCTGTAGTTAACCCTTGGATGTGGTAGGGCCGGTCCACACTTAATGCTTAGTGGATTGGCAATTCCTGAATACATGTTTCCCGGTCCTTTTGAACCTCTAATATGACCACTTCCGGCCTATAAATAATCCGAGGCGCCTCAATCCATCAACCACATAAGTAAAAATGTCAGGGCTGGTAAGTCGCTGACACCGCATCTAGCTAGAAAGAAACGCGTGCACTCCCTACGGTCCATATCCCGTTTTTGACTCATACCGGTGTGTGAGGTTCGCGAAGTCACTTTATACACAAAGCTATGCCAAAATAGGCTATGCTATGATCATTCCACA
This sequence comes from Allium sativum, assembly GCA_030737875.1. Classification (NCBI taxonomy): domain Eukaryota; kingdom Viridiplantae; phylum Streptophyta; class Magnoliopsida; order Asparagales; family Amaryllidaceae; genus Allium; species Allium sativum. The sequence goes on from CM060913.1 coordinate 207,649,667, forward strand.
AGGCCCTGCTTTTCAGCAAAAGCCTTGATCATTCGCATCTTGGCATGCCACATTGACAATTCACGTCATGCGATCGATAACTACCAATATATAACCTCTGAGCTCGTGCATCTCAGAGAAGGGTGTTTTGCAAGAGAATAAATTCTCTGCCACCAACAGATATATATTAAATAGAAATGAATTTAATTTACATGGAATGAAATTCAATGTCAAACACACATCCATTTACAAGTCCGTTCTGCGTCTGAACGAAACCGAAGACACTAGGTTCTCGCATATCCGGACAATCAACAGATACGTCCGGACAACTACCACTATTAACCCTTTCCTAGGAGTGACCCAGTGTCGGGCATCAGTAGTCGTCCATTCAATGTGAAGATCGCCGGTCTTCAACCACCGTCCTCATCTTCGACTCTTCATCATCGTAGTAATTTATTCGGAATGGGTTAAACCCGGTCTTTCCGGATAACTCGCATATTTTAATCACTAAAAATCAAGTGCTATAAAAACACATCCAACGCCTCATTTCAATTCAGAATATTCTTTTAAATAAAATATTCACATTATTCTATCAAAGATAAATTCTTTAAAATTATTCTTAAATCTTTCTTTTAAAGATTTATTAAAACTCTAATTTTGTTTTAAATATCAAAAATCATTATTTCATGATTATTTAAATTTAAGAAATTAATCTTATCTTTAATTGGGTTAAAGAACTAAAGTCATTTAAAACACAGTTCATGGTAAATCCAAAATCGTCTTCTATAAAATATGGAATCTTCACAGAAATCAAATAAATATGTATTCGTTATAAGTTTCTGTATCCAACCAATAATATAAATGGAATAACGGCAAAGCCTCTTAAATTCCATATGTAGTATTGGTCTTCTTTTACAGAAGTTTATCTCAGTTATTATTAATTCGAATTCCATTCAAATCCAATTTAATATATTAAATTGGAAAACTTTACTTTGGAAATTTTCCATTTAAATCTTAATAAAAGATTTATAAATTCCAAATCATATTTTTACTGTTAATTGAGTTAAAGAACAAATGTCATTTAAAAACACAATTCAAATAAACCCAAATCACATTTCACTTTATTCCAATTACTAAATATAATTGAAAACTTTAATAATCTTAATTAAAAGATTTATTCTTTTCATACGGGGTTTAAGAACAGTGTTATTGAAGACACCATTCACGACAAACCCAAAATCTAATTTATTTAATTTCAATTAAATATTAACTAATTGGAAAGCTTCATTAAATCTTAATTTAATGATTTATTGTAGTTAATAACTAGTTCATATCGATAAAAAGATTATTTTTCTAAAATCTTCTTTTTCAAAAAAATATATTCTTCTAAAATATTCTGTATTGGAATGTGACTCAATCAATAACCATATAGTTTTAGTTAAATGGTTTCCATATATGGCATGTAATCAACAATCATGATAAATAATTATTAAACATCCAAATAACAACCAGAGTGGATTCTAAAACTAAATATTCGGACCAGTGTATGTCCAATATCATCCCAATACCCGTGTGGGGTTTTCATCCAACAAACAAATAATAAATTATTTGTGCACTTGGGCGATGTGTTAAAATTATCGTCCTAATCACATAAACAAGTTGGATAACTTGTAAATGGAAGTGTAATATTCAAATTTGAATATCATTAATATATTAACATTGTCTTTAATACGTCAAAGATTGCAACATTACAAACCTATGTCTCAAGCCATCGCTAACATCATATTTTTAACATATGAATATTCTATTTTAATATCTAATCCTTTTTAATACAACAATCATACAATGAAAATATAATTTTCATCGTGAAACATTTTTATTGCAAACAAATGATAATCAAAATGTGAACTTTATGTTCTAATCTCTTATTGGAAACAAATTGGCGATAAAAATATAATCTTTTTATTTCAATCTTTTTATTGTAACAAAGTGACAATAAAAATATAATCTTTTTATTTTAATCCTTTCATTGAAACAAGGTGACAATAAAAATGTAATCTTTTTATTTCAATTCTTTTATTGAAACAATATCACATGAAAATGCAATCTTTTAATCCTATTCTTTTTAATGAGAATAACATTACATAAAAATGTATGTTTTTAATTCTATTCTTTTTAATGAGAACAATATTAAATAAAAATATAATCTTTTTAATTCCATTCTTTTTAATGAGAACAATATTACATAAAAATGTAATCTTTTAATCCTTTTTAATTGACAAAAATGTATATTCTCATTACATCCTTTTTAAATGAACAAAATGTACATTTTTGTTTTATTCTTTTTGATGACCAAAAATATGTATTTTTGGTTTAATCATTTTTAACAACCAAAAATGTATATTTTGGTTTAATCCTTTTCAATGACCAAAAATGTATATTTTTATGTAATCCTTTTTAATGTACAAAAATGTTTATTTTTATTTATTCTTTTCAATGTACAAAAATGTTCATTTTTGTCTATTTCTTTTCAATGACCAAAAATGTCTATTTTGGTGTAATCTTTTTAATGTACAGAAATGTTTATTTTTCTATTTTGTCTAATTCTTTTTAATGACCAAAAATATCTATTTTTACTTCATTCTTTTTAAAGTGTCAAAATGAATGTTTTTAATTCATTCTTCTTAAATGACCAAAAATAAATATATTTACTTCATTCTTTTCAAAGTGCCAAAATGAATGTTTTTAATTCATTCTTCTTAAATGACCAAAAATGAATATATTTTCTTCATTCTTTTCAAAGTGTCAAAATGAATGTTTTTAATTCATTCTTCTTAAATGACCAAAAATGAATATATACTTCATTCTTTTCAAAGTGTCAAAATGAATGTTTTTAATTCATTCTTCTTAAATTACCAAAAATGAATGTATTTGCTTCATTCTTTTCAAAGTGTCAAAATGAATGTTTTTAATTCATTCTTCTTAAATGACCAAAAATGAATGTATTTACTTCATTCTTTTCAAAGTGTCAAAATGAATGTTTTCTAATTTTATAATTAACCTAAATGTCAATTACCACTATCTAATAACAAATGTCAAATTTGATTGAATCTAATTTTATAATCAACCTAAATGTTAATTACCATAATATAATAACAGAATGATACTTTTGTTTAAATCTAACTTTATAATTTAAATCAATATTTATAGATTTAATATAAAAATATGATTTTTATTTTAGATCTAAATCTAACCATAACTAGAGATTCAGATAAGAGAAAGAATTTTATTCTAGATCGTAACATGAACATTGCAATCAACACAAACAACAAACAAGACTTTTCAATCATCACAGATCTGATTCTATTTCTTACATACATCGATTTAAATAGCGAGACAGTAATTAATTATAAAAAAAATAGAAATCTCACCTTGATTTGAAGCGGATCTAAAATTCAAAAGGGTTCAGAATCTATTCTAGTCAGTCCCACCATGAAGTTATTTTCACCACAATTCCAGTGGATCATAAATCGTTCAATTTCGTTTTTGTATGACGAAGTTATGGAATTATAAACATTTAATACATTTTTAATTAACTAAATTATAATTGAATCTCATTACCCCAAATTACAACGTTTATACAAAAAGAATCGCTACTGCTTGCGTTGCCTTCTTCTTCTTTGTCTCGATTTCTTGCTGTAACCGATAACCCAATTAGCTCGATCCCTAATCCCCGTTGCACCACCACCAGACGCCACCGGACCACCATCTGACGTCGCCACCCGCTCCGCCTTGCCACCATCTCCCTCCGCCATGACCTACAACGAACTCGCTAGCCCCATCGGCTCCGAAAACACCCACGACGACACTAGGTTTGAACCCAAAATCCGGCCACTACACAGATGAATATCCGATCATGACCGTTGGTGTGAAGGATCTCTCGTAGACGAACAGTTTTGTAATTGTAACTTTTGAAATTTATTGCGTGGATGAGGATAAAAGAGGGAAGGAAGTTTGGAGATATCGGCAATTGATTTAGGTTGGAGGCGGCTGTTGTAGTTGATTTAGGGTTTGGGTTTAGAAATTCCTAGTTTATTTATAATTAAAATATAATTAAACTCCTTAATTTTCAAAAATAACCCATTAACTGATATTAACTCTAAATCCAACCCAACTACAGTTGTCCCTAGGCAAATATCCACGTTCCGGGCATAATGGGCTAAGTCCTGTCAGCCCGTTAAATCATCTCCTGCTTGTTTTCTGAATTTAATATATAAATCATTTAATTATTAAATTTGATCGTACATTTAAATTCACCGGGGCCACATATGGACTCTAAAAATTACAAAAAAAATATATTTGGCTTTGTTTTGATGATACGGTCCTAACAAAACTAATTTCGTCGAATTCCAAGACCTTTTGAAAAATGGCCATTTTCAAGTCGATTAAATTTGACTGAAACTGACAAAACACGTTTTCCTTTGCCACGCTCACATATTAATTCGAAAAAATTATGAAAATTGAAACCTAACAATAATTTGACATTTCGGTTCCAACAAATGTGGCTTCGTTGAACACGAAGGTCGTCTGCAAAATGGCTATTTTTAAGGGCCATATATTATTTTAATATATATATATATATATAAATTCTACAGCGACTTTTCTAAATTTTAAACTGGACATAACTTATAATTTATAAAGTGAAATTTAGATTTTTTTTACATTCTTAGAAAGATATAATTAAATAGATTCTAATATTTCTTGTTTCACTGAAATCCAATTTATTTTGAATCCTGTACAGGCAATTGAAATTAGAAATCAAATTTTCGAACTACCGCGCCATTTCTAACTCCTTTTATAATTAAATTAAATTTATTCATTTTAACTTCGATTAAAATAATTTTTTAGTCATTATTATTTAAAATAAATCATTTTAAATATTCAAAATTCATTAAAATTTCTAAAATAAATTTTTTAAATTGGTTCCAAAATTCCGGGTTGTTACATTACGGATCTTTGATATGCGTTTCTCATTTATATGGCCCAAACGGTAAAGCCAAATATATGTCGAATTTAAATCATTGGATTTAATCCACTTAGTATTTATGTTATAGACAAGCACATCGAAGTTAAGAATATAAAGACCATTAACTAATTGTGCATTTCTATAAAATATTTCATTTAAGTAAAATGAACAGCAACTATCTTTTATTACAAATGAAAACCCAAGCTTGTCCAAACAAGATACAGAAATAATATTTATTTTAATGGAATGCACATAATAACAATCTTTTAATTCTAGAACAAAGACAGTAGGTAAGGATAAGCGACAACTTCTATGGCAAATGTAGCAACATTTGCTCTATTTCTAACTCGCAAGTCCACTTCCCATTTTGCCAAAATTGTACTCCTTTGTATTTCCGGCAACTTCACACATATATGTGACCATATCCAGTATCTAATACCAAGATGCAGAAGTAGATAAATTGACACTTATAACATTTATAAGTAATTCAGTTCAAGTCATACTTCCCTATTTCTTTTTCAGATCTTCTAAATATGCAAAACAATTGCATTTCCAATGATCTGGATTTCCACAATAGTGACAGTAACCTTCTTGTTTGAAACCATTCTCAAATTTCGATGTTAGTTAAGGAAGTTGGTTTCATTCAGTTTATCCTTCTCAAGGAGGATCTTAATGACAAATTGTTGGTGTTGCTTTCCATTTAATACCTACAAGATATAAATAATAATAATAATAATAATAATAATAATAATAATAAATGACACTGCTTCATATATGTATAAAGTGTGAAGTAATTGGTGACTATTCACACAATGACGCTTTCTACAGTAACATACAATCTTGCATATTCATTCAAGTGCATAAAATAAATATTCTCATACGAACACACACACACACACATATATATATATATATATGCAAATATATATACGTAACATTGTATGCATATTTACAACAGTCCAAAATTGTACATAACAGTTCATGCTATGACTCAAAATAACATCCCCCTACTTCAATATATATATATATATATATATATATATTTGTGTATATTTATCTCAATGAGCCAAGATCCATAATAGACTTTGCCTTGAGTTAGCTTTGGCTAATCCTCAAAACATAATCCTTAGGTAGACATTTCATGTCAATTGTATCATTTATACAATTCTTGGACAATCGTTTCCAATAAATGGATATTTCACGCTTTATGTCACTAAGCCCATAATCTTATTGGTAACCTAGTTAAGTCCGACCCAATGTTATACAGTTTAAGTATCACATTTACTCTATCGCACATATCCAAAACAAATAGTGCACTCATGCATTGGCATTACCTACATCAATTGATCATGGCATTGATGAGTGTATTCATTGGAAGACATCAGTTTTACTTAATATATATAGTTTATAAGGGGTTTACTGACTGGAAGTTGCAAATCATAATTCCAGTTTAACAGTGCATTACGTTGGTGAGAACAACTGCATATCAGTTTGCATTCGAATGTAAAAGTGCGGGCTTATACTAATATGCACAACAGTGTATGCTTATTCAAAATCATGTAGTTACCTATGCTTACATAAACATATAGCATTGTATGTTGGTGTGTGTGTATATATATATATATATATATATATATATATATATATATGTCTGTAGGAGATATAATATGCAAATGCAAGCATATGCCGATCTTCTGGAGATTCATATATGAATATAAGTCATACTAATCTACAGGGGATTCATCCATGAATCATGTTGTTCTGCTAACAGTGAATGCTTATATAAATATACATATAAAAGTGCATGCAAGGTGTTAGTATCAACAGGATATATAATTATAATTGCATGCTGGTATGTATGTCAACTGGGGAAAATCATACTAATCCGTATATCAAAAGGTGATATAAAACTATGCTGGTGTGTAGATAGCACATCTTCTGGCATTATAAAGAAAACCATGCTGATATCGCTGCCTACAAAGGATTTTCAATCATGATTGCAAGCTGGTCTAATATACTTGTAGAGACATAAAAATATGTAGATTTAAAATAAGAGAATTAGACCAAATCCATGTACCAACACCCAAATATCTTTTCTTTCATTACATCAATAATCCAAACCCAACTATAATTGGTTGACCATGTCAATATAAAAACATAAATAATGGAATACTTGAGGGATTTGATATTATTTTATTTTCGTATAAACCCAAATCTTGCTGGGCACAATAATCTAAATTTGGACTATTAAATTATAGAAAATAGCAAACTTAATTGAATTCCACTCACGTTGATTTAAGATAGGGAACAGTAGAATTTGTTGGGTTTACTCGATCTAATCGGCAGCGAAAAACAAAATTTAAAACCCAAATGTTTAGGATCTAAGCAAAAATTGTTAAATCAAGTGTTGCATACCAATTTGACTTGCAGAAATCGCGAAATTGATGAATACCTGAATTGAAGGAATCATGGACGCTGCTTTAATTAGGTGGCATCTCTATGGTATCCACACGAATGCTCTTCGGTCGTCAGACGAAGTCGAAGTGAAAGGAGGAGGACGTACTAGCGAAGGCGGAGATTCAATGTTTAATTCTATTTTGATTTTATGTATATGTTTTCTTGGAAAAGGGAGACTCTCTCCTTTTAGATACATGTAAACCAAAATAAAATCAATGAACAATACAGACTACCATTTCTATTGTAATTTGTAATACCAACCATGTGATATTTTTAAATTTCAAAGAATGGTTCTCCCCTTTTAAACGTTCTAAGTGTGTGGCCCTGTAGGTTGTTATAACATTGGCAATAATTCTAAATTATATTTAAATTTATAAAAGTGAGTGGCATTTAGTAATACACTAACGTTACCCAAGTTATAATAAAATCAATGATTCGATACAACCTTTTATGTGACTAATGACTCGGTGTAATTTAATCCTTCTAACCACTATATCCAAGATTCAACTCAAGGCATGGAACATATCTTCCTTTTTATAATTTAATCCTTTTATCTTGATCTATGAGCAGATTATATATAAAACAAATCAGTATTTGAGTGCGACCATGGATTTTGTAATCTTACTCAATCAAGAGGCCCATGAATTTCTCTAGTTATATTGTAGGGTTAAATTCCATCTGGGTCATTCATATTATTTAACTGATTCAAGATGTACCCAATAATCATCTACCCTGTTAAGAGTAACTTTTGATATTAATAAAGCACAAGATCCTCAAATGAAAAATATAATGATTTCAGGTCTGAGGACCATTACATTTGAAATGACCCGAACTTCCCCGGTCTCCGAAGAGAAAGAACGAATTGTTTTGAGAACACGACAAAATAGAACGCAGACGGAAGAACATTTCATTGTTTATTACAACAATGCATCAGATTACAAGAATATACAGAGTATAAATGAATATTACACAGAAATATCAGAGATTTAAATTACATTTAAATACATAGCAGCGGAAAATAATACAATACACAACTGAAGGAGACATATGGATACAAAGCTTTCCGGATATCATTCCAGCAGTAAACCAGGATCCTGTGAATATAAATCTGCAAAACCAAAACTACTAGCTGCCCGTGTCAAAATAAGGGCACCAAGAGTTTAGGTTAAAACAATAAACTCCAGGTCAGTCATGGGACTGGTGTGAGAACTAAAACAGTTATTAATCTTTATTTTTAAAGTTAGGCAAATCAAGGGACCACGCCGTATAACACGGAACGGGTTTCCTCCCAAGAACACCAGTGCATAAAACAAACAGCACAATGCTAAATAAAGAAAAATGAAGCTATTATAAGACCCATGTCCCATCACACAATGCAACACAAACCAGAGGATAGGGTTTTACCTTATAATAGCCAAAGAATGCTTGATACGTTAAAACAAATCCTTTATTATCGCTGTAAGTGAAGAAATCAATTTCAAATCATAAGTATCAATCATAGGCGGCATGAGTGCCCCATACCACTATGTCGCCATATATAGGTTATACAATCAAAATCGCAAAGTCACGTATTTGGAAATTGGGTTTCCATCTGTGAACCGAGGCAAAAGATAGTCCTCTACCGATTCGAGATGCTCTAGCCCGTGTCTCAGGATCAGAGCTCGAGTGACCCTTAGGAGCCACAAGGCCGGTCCACCGATGTGGATTAAAATTCCTGAACACTATGTTTCCCCACCCTTTGGGGTGTCAATGAGTCCAATGACTCCATCTGTCCCGAATCGACCGATATATCCGAGGCACCTCGCAACAGCAACAACTGCACAGGTGAAAAGTATATAAATGTCAGGGCTGGTAGGTCACTAACACCACCCTAGCTAGAAAGAAACGCATGACCTCCCTGGATCCTTCTCCCGTTTTTGTTTCACAACCAGGGTGTGAGGCTCGCGAATCAACGTTACACAAAGCTATGCCACACAGGTCTTGCTTTGATCATCATCTACAAGACTTTGCCTTTCAACAGAAGCCTTGATCAATTGCCACTTAGGCGTGCCACAGAGGCAATTCACTCCATGCGATTGATATCCATCAATATATAACCCCTGAGCTCGTACGTCTCAGAGAAGGGAGTTAAGCCAGAGAATAAATTCTCCGCCGCCAAACAGATATATATTTAATAGAAATCAATCACACAGACTAAAATCCAATGTCAGACACACAGTCCATTTACAAGTTCGTTCTGGGTCTGAACGAAACCGGAGGCACCTAGTACCCCGCATATCCATCGATCTCCAAGTACGTCTGGACGATCACCAACTGTTTCCCTCCTCTTGGGTGTACAACCCAATCAAGATCATGAGTAATCACCCAAACGACGTGAAGACCTCCGGTCTTCAACCACCGTCTTCATCTTCGACACCACGTCAAATCAGTTATTTAGAATGGGATAAACCCGGTCTTTCTGAATAACTCGCGTATATTTTAAATAAGTGTTACACAAACACAACATACGCCTCATTCCAATTCAGAATATTCTTTTATTCAAATATTCTTATATCTTGGGAAAAGTTCCCATAAATTTTATCAAAGATAAATTCTTTACTTTTATTCTTTAATCTCCTTTGAATATCAATTCAAACTAGTCGGGATTAGCGAACTACACCGAAGTAATCATTTATTTTATTTTCCCAATCCCAACCTATTCATCCCATGAAGTAAAACTGGTCATACTTCATATCTAACACCACGGTGTTATCGGTAAATTCAATTACCATTTCACGTTTAAATCTAATTAAAGATTTAACTATTGCCTGGAGCAAAACTTGTGGTACTCCATTCTAACACCTTTTCAATCTAATTAAGGATTCATTAAAACTCCACTTAGTTTTAATCTTTAACTGGGTTAAAGAATCAGTGTCATTTAAGATATGGTTCACGATAAACCCAAAATCACATTCCATTAATTATCGGGTTAAAGAACAAGTGTTATTTAAAACACTGTTCACGATAAACCCAAAAATCAATACCATTTCAATTCCAATTAAATATTACTTAATTGGTACACTTCATTAAATCTAAATAAAAAGATTTAATCTTTTCTCAACTGGGTTCAAGAACAGTGTTAGTCAAGACACCATTCACGACAAACCCAAATCACATTTGATATTAAATAGAAGGCTCTGAATAGAAAATATATCGGCTTATATTTAATATCAAATTCTACGACCAACAGATATCGTATTTGAAATAACGATATATATATCTATATCTTTCAAATTTTTATAACCACATCGGTATAATCACGAAATCCAACATCGAAATATTCCAAAAACAATTTCGATTCAAATCCGTTCCAATTCAATTATTGGAAATTCTGGTTATATTTCAAAACCATTTCAAACTCACTTTATTTATTTTAAAAATAAATAAATTATTATTCTAGTTCAAAACTAGTTCATTTCGATAAAAATCTATTTTTATCTTTTCAAATATGGAGTTTTTCATCCCAATTCTTCACAAATCATTTCTTATGATTCTACACAAATTATTGATATTTTTAATAATTTTATCAAGGCCCGTACAGTCGATTTCCATCAACAGTCATCGAACTGCACTTATAGCGACCTTTTCCAAATTTGATTTGGACATAATTCCAAATCCAACAGTTAGATTTATAATTTCTAATATTCAATAGAAACCTCTTTTTGATACGAACCCAACGGTTCCGGTTTTAAGAGAATCCGACGGTCGGATCTCCCGCAATATCCATTCGAAGTCAATGGTCGAAATTCGCGAACTGCCGCGGCGCGGCGCGTTCTATTCAAGCCGTTATATTATATATAATATATATATATATATATATATATATAATATATACTTCGTCGATTTCCTTTTAAAACGTATTATATAAATCGTTTTAAATTCGTTTTCAAAAACGATTTCAACTTCATTTCAAATCAAAATTGAAATTTTCCTTATAAATTCATTTTAAATTCATTTCAAATTGATTTCTAATTCAATTTCAGTTCGTTTTCAGTTCAATTCAATTTCAATTCGAATTCATTTATATTTAATTTCAATTCGAATTCACTTATATTCAGTTTCAGTTCGAATTTCTATTCTTTTCAAAATATCAGATTTTGAAATCACTTTCGATATTCATTATAAAATGAATAAAATCGATATAAATATCGATCACGTCAAAATGGCATCAATCTAATCAACACGGCTTCATATATTTCTATTTTCAAATATTCTATTTCAAAATTTTCTTTTTCAAATATTTCTATTCAATTATTTCTTTTTCAAATATTTCTATTCAAATATTTCTTTTTCAAATATTTCTATTCAAATATGGAATGAAGCCCAATCAATTACCATATAATGTTAATTATATGGATTTTCTACACCACATGTACACAATAACAACGATGAATAATCAACCATCATCCAAAGTGCATTCTACACTGTATAAGCATCAAATATAAATATTTAACGCTCATAACAGTCTGTCAATCAATCGATCGACATACAACTAATTATTGGGATTAGTGTATGTCATATATCATCCCAATACCCGTGTGGGGTTTCAAACAATCAAACACGGATTTTATTTGTGCAGTTGGGCGATGTGTAAAATTTGTCGTCCCAAACAATATCAGTCGAATGTGTGTATATAAACAAATCGTCTGATTTGTTTATTTTTATTTCATTTCATAGACACGTTAAAAATTCCATTTTTAACTATAAAATATTTTAACTATATAAATATTTTATTTCAACTATATAAATGTTTTATTTCATTTCACATCACATCACACAATCAACTACACATCAAAATCAAACAAACAAGCATACAAGCCGTCCATGGTCTGTGGACGACGGGTGTCGGGTGCTACTAAACACCGTCTGCATCCTAGTATATATCATTAACTAGAAAACAAAATTAAAAGGTGAGAAGTTCTCACAGAGGGTTCCACTCCGCCGTGCTTTGCTGTTGAACTACTGGATCGACTGAATCTGTTTGAAATTCCAAAGCCGTTCTTTTCACGCTGTTCAAATAAAAATTATATTTTTATTGCTTCATTTCAATAAAATAAAAATCATATTTTCATTTCGCTACATACATAAAGATAATATTTTTATATTCTCTATTATATAGAAATTCTGTTTTCAATACACTACTTATATAAAAATAGTACTTTTATATCTTCTATTATATAAAGATCATATTTTTAATACTCTACACAAGTTAAAATTATATTTTTACTATCATACCTATATAAAAATTATATTTTTAATATGCCACTAGTATAAAAATTATATTTTTAACTTCTCTATTATATAAAAATTATATTTTTATTACTTCTATATTAAAAAAAATTATATTTTTACATCAGTATTCTAAGAACAAAAATCCAATATTTCTCCATTATTCATATACAGAAAAACCCAATTTTCTTCGCTACTTATATAAGTAAAAATCCTATTTTTCCTTACATTCAATAAAAATGAAAACTTAAAGCGGGTTTGGGGATCCAATCAGTCGGAGGAAGAGGCAAGGCGGGGTCGGGGATTGAAATGCATACGTAGAAGAGGATAAAAGTTGGGTTTTTCTTCAATGGAGGGGTCCACGGGGTGACTGGTGGTCAGAGAGGGGCACTGGGCCGAGGGGAGGTGGCGGCTAGGATCCAGGTGGCGGCGGAGGGACCCAAGCAGTGGCAGCGACGCGATTTGGGCGGGGTTTTTCTTGGCGTTGGCGTCGGTCTTCCTTTCAGAGGAGAGAGAAACAAGGGTGGAGAGGAGAGAGAGGTGAAGCGGCGGTGGAGGGGGAAGATGCCAGCTCCGACGGTGGCGGCTCGGTCCGCCAGGAGGCGCGATTCTGTCGACTAGGGCACAACCCTTTTTTTCGTTATCTGAAAATGGATGGGGAAGGGAGGGTAAGGGTTAATTTAAATATATTTTATTATTATTATTTTTTTCCGATAAAGTTGACTTTTCATCTTGACTCGAAACGAGACCCAACGACTGTCGTCCATAGCTAATTACCCCCATTCCGAACACAATGGGATATGTATCGTAAGCTGATTCGATCGTTACGATCTGTTTTCGCCAAATCAACATATAACGCTATATATTGAATTTAAACGCGCATTTCAATTTATCAAGGCCACATACTAACTAGAAAAATTCCCGAAAAATATTTTCTAGCTTCGTATTGACGATACAGTCCTAACAAAACTAGTTTCATCGAATTATGAGATCGTTTGAAAAATGGCCATTTTCCAATCGATTAAAATCAACTGAAACTGGTCAAACGCGTTTTCCTTTGCCACGCTCACATATTGATTCGAAAAATTATGAAATTTGGAATTTAGCAATAACTTGACATCACAGATCCAACAAAAGTGGTTTCGTCGAAATCCGAGGTCGTTTGCGAAATGGCTATTTTCAACGGCCGAAATTCCATAGCGACTATTCTGAAATTTCAACTGGACATAACTTTTTATTCCCGCTATGAAATTTCAATTTTTCGGATTCGTTGGAAAGATATTCACAATTAGATTCTATTATTTTTGGTTTCACTAAAATCCGGTTTATTTTGAATCCTGCACATTCAATTGAAGTTTGAAATCGAATTATCGAACTACCGCGCCATTTTCAATTCCTTTTATAAATATAAATAAATATTTATATTCCAACGTTGATTCGAACGAACATATACGTTCGAATTATATTCAAAATAAATTTCTCATCGATATTATTTAAAATAATTCTTTTTAAATAATCAAAGTTCGCTAAAATTACCAAAATAAAAATTTTAAATTGGCCCAGATTTCCGGGTTATTACAACATTGGTGCCATTATACCAAAAATGAGACAACCCAAACCCCCCGTGCCACGGAAGCAAGGATAATCATTGGAATATAACACATTAATCACATTAGCAGATTTCAGATAATAGCATAACACATGAAATTGTAGAATAATTTTACATCAACATAACAGTGGAATCATAAACGTCATCATGATCAGAGTTACACAGATACAGGATCCTACTTAGTACATAAAAGTGATAATAAATCTACATCGGAATCAAATATACACATGCATAAAATAGTGCTTAAGGTCCAAAATAACTGATAAAAAGAGAAGTCTTCATCTTCAGCTAAAAGAGCACCCAATGCTACAGTGCATATCCACGTCATGAACGTATATTAGAAGTCTTAAATATAGTGGATGGATATCGAATCACACCAGTCCTTGTTTGACATACCTATTTCTATAGGGTGCAACATGATAGGGGTTTCTCACCATGTGGTTTGGTGGTGAACAATGGGCTCTTAACCCTACATGTCCCTTTCTAGGGTTGGAGAACATTTGAGAGGCTGGCCGTAAAACAAGGTGTCTGGGGGATCATCTGAAATGCCATGGCGAGATTATCCGCTGGATGACGGTTGCAAAGCCTAGTCTCGTTTCAGTTGGTATCAGAGCATGTCTGCCCAATACACTGTTCATTAATACATATTTATGTATTAACATTAATATCTCATATATTAGTGATCAATGAGATATGATCATCAGTCAATCAGTGTACTAGTCTCAATATTTTATTGTTGTCCTATTTACAACAAAACTTTACTAGGGAGTTTTAAGAATCACAATACTTATCATATTATATATTCTCTTGCTCAAGTCACGTATTTAAAGCTATATAATTCTTTATTATTATTCTAAGGACTTCTATAATGTTAATATTTGTATTATGCAATAAATACAACATAATAATATCTTTTTTTTAAACATAACATCAATAATGTTATTCAATCACATCAAATGGATTGCCTCTAGGGCACAAACTCTAATAGAATTTGCTATAGAATTGAAATCTGGATTAAGGCTATGAAACCGTGCTCCAATCCTTCTGTAATATATATATATATAGTAATTAGAATCTCGTATACATATAAACCAAAATTCCAGAATTTTAAATCTATAGAATAACTTAGATTTGAAAAGATAGAATGAAGATAAGAGAGGTAGAAGAGATCCAAATCTTTCTTTGGAAATTGGAAACGGCAGGGCAGAATGGAGGTGTAAGAATGAAATGAAGAATAGGGTTAGGGAGAGACTAGGAGGTTAGTATTTATAGTTTCAAGCGTTAATAAAGACCATTTGATTTATTAGATTAACTCCAGACAGTTCGTATGTAATTTATATAAAAACCTTCAAAAAAACAAGCCCTCACTACCCCTCTTCAACCATGGTGGCCGACACTTTTGGTTGAAGGGTAATTGACCCCTAGGGTCGACCTCTTGGGTCGAGATCTGTCCAAGAGATTTAATCTCCTGGTTAATTTCCTAATTTATTAAACGTTATTTATTAGGTTCTTTCCTTTGTTTGATTATCTTTGTTCCCCACTATATTTAAATAGACGCACAATTTCAAATTCACTTGGAATTTCATTTGTTAATCCATAATTAATATTTTTCGGATATATTTACAATCTATTTGAATTTCAAACTTTGTGTGTTAATATTTACGCATAACTTGTTTTATTAATATCTTTTACATACGGACTCCAATTTCAGTAAATAAAATATGAAAACGGATTAGAATCTCGCCACGAATGCAATAGCAATACTATTATAGCCCATTTCTCATTTACTCAAAAATTCATTTTTCAACCCATTAACTTATCGTTGGTTATTATTATTTATTTTAAATTAAATTACCTTATTTTTATCTTAGGTTTATTTTACGGGGGGTTACAATAACACTAATCCTGCTGCGTTGCCTGTGTGTCATATTGATCCAATGGAAAGAAAGGTGTTGAATTAGCAGGTAGGTGAGATGTTAAAGATAGGCTTCATTAGATGGAGTATATCTATATGGGGAGCACCGATCTTCTTTTGACTAAAGTAAATGACTCTCTCCGTTTATGTGTGGACTATAGCGCATTGAACAAGCTCACAAAGACAAATCGCCACCAACTCCCTTAGATAAACGATTTGTTTGATCAGTTGGTGGGTGCATCTGTTTTCTCTCAATTAGATTTGGTGATGGGGTTTCATCAGCTTTGGGTTATGGATAATGGCATAGATAAGACTGCCTTTGAGGCTCTTTATGGGTTTTTCGACTAGTCGGTTATGCCCTTTGGGCTAACTAGTGCACCGACATACTTTGTTAATTTGATGAGCCGAGTATTTAGAGAGGTCCTAAATAAGTTTGTGGTGGTGCTCCTGAACGACATTATAGTATTTTGCAGCGATGAGGATGGGAATGCCTTGCATTTGGGAGAGGTCCTCCGTACTCTTCATGCACAACAATTAAAGGAACATTTTTAAATGTGCCATTTTTGGCGAAAAGAGGTGAGATTATTGGGGCATTGTAATAATCCGGAAATCTGGGCCAATTTAAAATTTTATTTTGGCAATTTTAGCGAATTTTGGATATTTAAAATGAATTATTTTAAATAACATCGACGAGAAATTTATTTTGAATAGAATTCGAACGTGTATATTATATAGATCGTTGTTAGAATATAAATATTTATTTATATTTATAAAAGGAATTGAAAATGGCGCGGTAGTTCGATAATTCGATTTCAAATTTCAAATGGATGTACAGGATTCAAAATAAACCGGATTTTAGTGAAACCAAAAATATTTGAATCTAATTGAGAATATCTTTCCAACGAATCAAAATTTCATAGCGGGGATCAAAAGATATGTCCAGTTGAAAATTCTGAATAGTCGCTATGAAATTCAGGCCCTTAAAAATGGAAATTTTGCAAACGACCTCGGATTTCGACGAAACAACTTTTGTTGGATCTGTGATGTAAATTTATTGCTAGGTTTCAAATTTCAAAATTTTTCGAATCAATACGTGAGAGTGGCAAAGGAAAACGCGTTTGACTAGTTTTAGTTGATTTTAATCGACTGGAAAATGACAATTTTTCAAACGGTATCAGAATTTGGCGAAATTAGTTTTGTTAGGACCGTATCGTCAATACGAAGCTAGAAAATATTTTTCTGGAATTTTTCGAGTTAGTATGTAACCCCAGTAAATTGAAATGCGCGTTCAAATTCAATATATAGAGTTATATGTTGATTTTGACTGGAACTGATCGAAACAACCGAATCAGCTTACGATACATATCCCATTGTGCTCGGAATGGGGGTAATTAGCTATAGAAGACAGGCGGTGGGTTCGATTTTGAGGTCGAGATTGAAAGTTGCTTTTTGAAATTGAAAATAACTAAAATAATAAAAAAATTACAAAATCTCCCTTTCTTTCTTTCTCTTCCCCCGTTACTTTTCAGAAGAAAAAAAATAGAGAAAGAAAGGGGAGGAGTTGTCGCTCCTCCATCAGGGGCCACTACGCCCCGGCGCCCACGCCGCCGCTCCACCTAAGGCGCAAACCCCCCTGCCTCGATCCCCTTCCTTCTTCCTCCCCTTCCTCCGTTTCTCCCCCTTCAATTTGACCTAACAGCCCCCCCTGCCGACGCCAGCGCCGACCGCCTTGCCCTGCCACGCCCCAGGACTCCGTCGCCCTCCCCTTCTGCTCTGCCTCCTCCTCCTGCTTCAATATGAGAGAGCCAGCACTCCCCTCCCCTCTGACGCTGTCCCCCCTCCCTCTGACAGTGAACGCTTCTCTTCTCCCTTCTATTTCTATGTAAGTTCCTTTTATTTATTTACTTTACTTTTACTTCTTTATTTTATTTATATAAAGTAATTAGTTCTATAAAAACTGAAAAGCTTATATTTTTATTAGAAAAGATTACATTTTTCGATTAGAAAAGACATGATTATCATGAAGAAAGTGAAGAAAAATATTATTTTTATTGTATGTAAAGAATAAAAATATAATCTTTATATGATAGAAGGATTCAAAATATAATCTTTATATGATAGAAGGATTCAAAATATAATCTTTATATGATAGAAGGATTCAAAATATAATCTTTATATGATAGAAAGATTCAAAATATAATTTTTATATGATAGAAAGGTTCAAAATATGATTTTTATATATTGAATAGCAAAATAAAAATTCGACTTTTATATATTGAATAGCAAAGTAAAAATTCGATTTTTATATTTTGAATAGCAAAGTAAAAATTCGATTTTTATATATTGAATAGCAAAGTAAAAATTTGATTTTTATATATTGAATAGCAAAGTAAAAATTCGATTTTTATATATTGAATAGCGAAGTAAAAATTCGATTTTTATATATCGAATAGCGAAGTAAAAATGTGATTTTTACATATGTAGAGAATACGGGCAAAGAAAGCGACAAGAGGCGAGAACGACAAAGATTTCTACCTAAGAAGAGTCGTGGCATTGGATTAGCTATGCAGTGAGAACTTCTCACCTTTAAATTTTGTTTTTCTAGTTAAAATATATACTAGGATGCAGACGGTGTTTAGTAGCACCCAACACCCGTCGTCCACAGACCATGGACGACTTGTATGCTTGGTTTGTTTAATTTTGATGTGTAGTTGTTGTGTGATGTGATGTGAAATAAAATAAAATATTAATATAGTTGAAAATATTTTATAGTTAAAAATAGAATTTTTAACGTGTATATGAAATGAAACAAAAATAAACAAATCGGACGATTTCTTTATATACACACATTTGACTGATATTGATTGGGACGATAAATTTTACACATCGCCCAACTGCACAAATAAAATCTGTGTTTGATTGTTTGAAAACCCCACACGGGTATTGGGATGATACATGACATACACCAGTCTCAATAATTAGTTGTATGTCGATTGATTGATGGACAGACTGTTATGAGTGTTAAATATTTATATTCGATGCTTATACAGTGTGGAGTGCACTTTGGATGATGGTTGATTATTCATCGTTGTTACTGTATACATGTGTTGTAGAAAATCCATATAATAAACATTATATGGTAATTGATTGGGCCTCATTCCAGTTTAGAAGTAGAAATATTTGAAAATAGAAATATTTGAAGAAGAAATATTTGAATAGAAATATTTGAAATAGAAATATTCGAAATAGAATATTTGAAAATATGAATATATGAAGCCGTGTTGATTAGATTTACGCCATTTTGACGTGAACGATATTTATATCGATTTTATTCATTTTATAACGAATATCGAAAGTGATTTCAAATTCTGAAATTTTGAAAAGAATTGAAATTCGAATTAAATTGAATAGAAATGAATTCAAATTGAAATTGAATAGAAGTGAATTCGAATTGAAATTGAATAGAAATGAATTCGAATTGAAATTGAATAGAAATGAATTCCAATTGAAATTGAATAGAAGTGAATTCGAGTTGAAATTGAATAGAAATGAATTCAAATTGAAATTGAATAGAAGTGAATTCAAATTGAAATTGAATAGAAATGAATTCGAATTGAAATTGAATAGAATTGAATTAGAATTGAAATCGAAAGGAATTGCATTCGAATTAAATTGAAATTGAATTGAAATCAATTTGAAATGAATTTAAAACGAATTTATATTGGAATATTCAATTTTGATTTGAAATTGAATATGAAGTTGAAACCGTTTTGAAAATGAATTTAAAACGATTTATAAAGCACGTTTTGAAAAGGGAATCGACGAAATATATATAATATATATATATTATATATATAATGGCCTGAATAGAACGCGCCGCGCCGCGGCAGTTCGCGAATTTCGACCATTGATTTCGAATGGATATTACGGAAGATCCGACCGTCGGATTCTCCTAAAACCGGAACCGTTGGGTTCGTATCGAAAAGAGCTTTCTAACGATTATTAGAAATTAGAAATCTAATGGTTGGATTTGGAATTATGTCCAAATCAAATTTGAAAAAGGTCGCTGTAAGTGCAGTTCGATGGCCGTTGATGGAAATCAACTGTACGGGCCTTGATAAAATTATTAAAAATAGTAATAATTTGTGTAAAATCATAAGAAATGATTTGTGAAGAATTGGGATGAAAAACTCCATATTTGAAAAGATAAAAATAGATTTTTATCGAAATGAACTAGTTTTGAACTAGAGTTAAAATTCTATTTATTTTTGAATAAATAAATTGAATTTGAAAAGGGTTTTAAAAATAACCAGAATTTCCAAGAATTGAATTGGAATGGATTTGAATCGAAATTGTCTTTGGATTATTTCGATGTTGGATTTCGTGATTACACAGATATTGTTATGGAAATTTGAAAGATATATTTATATCGTTATTTCCAATACGATATTTGTTGGTCGTAGAATTTGATATTGAATATAAGCCGATATATTTTCTATTCAGAGCCTTGTATTTAATATCAAATGTGATTTGGTTTTGTCGTGAATGGTTTCTTCATTAACACTGTTCTTAAGCCCAGTGGAGAAAATGATTAAATCTTTTTAGTTAGATTTAATGAAGTGTACCAATTAAATAATATTTAATTGGAATTGAATTCGAATTGATTCTTGGGTTTATCGTGAACAGTGTTTTATATAACACTTGTTCTTTAACCCAATAATTAATGAAACGTGATTTTGGGTTGTCGTGAACGGTATCTTCAATAATATGGTTCTTAGACCCAAAGGAGTTAAGAAAATCAGAAACTAAGTGGAGGTTAGTTAGGTTGAATGGTTTCTGAGGTATTGATCTGATGTTGGTTTCGGCCTTCGGGGTTAATACTTAGGGAACTGCTCACTTGCTAATTTACGGTTAGGGTCCGATTGAAATGTGATGTGATTTTGGGTTTATCGTGAATCGTGTTTTAAATGACACTGATTCTTTAACCCAGTCACAGATTAAAACTAAGTGGAGTTTTAATGAATCTTTAATTAGATTGAAATGATCGAGAATGGAGTATCACCAGTTTTGCTCCAGGCGATAGTTAAATCTTTAATTAGATTTGAACGTGAAATGGTAATTGAATTTACCGATAACACCATGGTGTTAGATATGAAGTATTACCAGTTTTACTTCATGGGATGAATAGGTTGGGATTGGGAAATTAAAACAAATGGTTACTTCGGTAAGGTTCGTTAATCCCGACTAGTTGAATCGAAATTCAAAAGAAGATTAAAGAATAAATTCAAGGAATTTATCTTTGATAAAATTAATGGGAACCTTTCCCTATGAATGTGAAATTTAGAAACTAACTGTCGGTTAGCTTAGCAGAATGGTTTTCTAGATATAGATCTAATGTTGGTTTCGGCCTTCAGGGTTAATATTTGGGGAATTATTCTCTTGTTAATTTACGGTTAGTGACTGATAAATTGGAATGAGGCATATGTTGTGTTTGTGTAACACACATTTATTATATACGTGAATTATTCGGAAAGACCGGGTTTATCCCATTCTGAATAACTGATACGACGATAAGTCGAAGATAAAGACGGTGGTCGAAGACCGGAGGTCTTCACGTCGTTTAGGTGATTACTGATGATCTTGATTGGGATGTACACCCAAGAAAATGGAAACAGTTGGTGATCGTCCAGACGTACTTAGAGATCGATGGATATGCGGGGTACTAGGTGCCCACGGTTCCGTTTAGACCCAGAACGGACTTGTAAATGGACTTTGTGTCTGACATTGGATTTTAGTCTGTGTGATTGATTTCTATTAAATATATATCTGTTTGGCGGCGGAGAATTTATTCTCTTGCTTGACGCCCTCTCTGAGACGTACGAGCTCAGGGGTTATATACTGATGGATATCAACGCATGGAGTGAACTGCCTGTGTGGCATGCCTAAGTGGCGAATGATCAAGGCTTCTGTTGAAAAGCAAAGTCTTGCGGTTGATGATCGAAGCACGGCCTTTGTGGCGTAGCTTTGTGTAACGTTTACTTCGCGAGTTTCACACCCGGTATGAGCCAAAAAAGGGAGACGGTCCTCAGGGAGGACATGCGTTTCTTTCTAGTTAGAAGTGGCGTCAATGGTTTTACACGCCCTGACGAGTTTGACTTATGTGGTTGTTGTTGTTGCGAGGCGCCTCGGTTATATCGGTTTCGGCCGATGCATTCTGGTCGGTAGACGGACCGGACTTACACCCCATAAAGTGGGGAAACGTAGTGTTCAGGCATAATAATCCACATCGGTGGACAGGCCCTGACAATCCAAGGTTTGCCTGCGCGCTTGCCTGACGGGCGGACTAGAGCATCTCAAATCGGTTGAGGACTATCTTTTGCCTCGGTTCATAGATGGAAATCCAATTTCCAAATACGTGACATTTGCGGTTTTATTTGTAGAGCCTGGTATGGCGACATAGTGAGATGGGGCGCTTATGCCATCTAGGATTGATACTTATGATTTGAAGTTGTTTTATACACTATGCACTTATAATAGTATCAAATGATTTGTTTTAAACGTATCAAGCATTATTGGCTATTATAAGGTAAAAACCCTATCCTCCGGCTTGCGTTGCATTGTGTGATGGGACCTGGGTCTTATAATAGCTTCATTTTTCTTTATTTAGCATTGCGCTGTTTGTTTTTATGCACTGGTATTCTTGGGAGGAAACCCGTTCCGTGTTATACGGCGTAGTCCCTTGATTTACCTAACTTTAAATAAAGATTAATAACTGCTTTAGTTCTCACACCAGTCCCATGACTGACCTGGAGTTTATTGTTTTTAACCTAAACTCTGGGTGCCCTTATTTTGACATGGGCAGCTAGTAGTTTTGGTTTTGCAGATTTATATTCACAAGATCTTGGTTTACAGCTGGAATGATATCCTGAAAGCTTTGTATCCGTATATCTCTTCTAGTTGTGTATTGTATTATTTTCCGCTGCTATGTATTTAAATGTAATTTAAGTCTCTGATATTTTATTGTAATATTCATTTATACTCTGTATATTCTTGTAATCTGATGCATTGTTGTAATATACAATGAAATGTTCTTCCGTCTGCATTCTATTTTGTCGTGTTCTCAAAACAATCATGCGTTTCGAACGGTCTGGGTCGGTTTAGCAACTGATCCGGATCGAGCGAGATTCCTTTTCGTTACAGGCATGTAATTTCTAAAGAGGGATTAGCGATGGATCCCACTAAGGTAGTTGTTGTACATGATTGGAAGGCCCCAAAAAATATGACTGAGGTGAGGAGTTTACTAGGTTTGGTGGGGATACTATCGAAAATTCATTAAGGACTTTGCGTGGATTTCAACTCTTCTTACCGGCCTTACTAAGACGAACCTAATATTCTCATGGAACATGGGTTGCTAGGATCCCTTTATAAGATTGAAGAAGGCTCTAACGACTGCTTTAGTGTTCACTCTTCCAGACCGATCTAAGATGTTCAAGGTTTATACCAATGCTTGCGGCACATGATTTGGCGCAATCCTAATGCAAGAAGATATGATTTTTGCTATGGAAGCAGACAACTAATGGTGCATGAGAGGAATTACCCTACTTATGATTTGAAGCTAGCACCTATTGTTTTTGCACTTAAGTATTGGAGAGAATACTTATTGGGCGAGAGGCTTGAGCCGTATACCGACCATAAGTCTCTCAAGTACTTATTTTTTTCAAAATGATCTTAACAAAGACAGTAACGCTAGATGGAGTTTCCAGCAACCTACGATTTTGAGATTTCATATACCTTGAGGAAGAGAAATGTAGTGGTGGATGCTTTAAGTCGGTAGAAGATGGCATTAGGCTCGTTATTCGTAGAGTGGCAGAGTTTGGAGTTTATATCATCTTTTGATTTTAGACCATCTACGGATTATGTACCCGGATAGTTAGCATCATTAGAGGTGAAACCTAATATGTTGGAGAATATTGGATCCAGTCAGCTTGAGGACCCGCGGCTAGTAGGGATTTTGGACTGACTTAGTGGAGGGAGACCAATAGGCACCTTTTTAGTCATTTCATTGATGAGAGGGGATGGCTATACCATGATGGTAGGCTATATGTTCCCTGTACGGTAGATATGATGAGTGCCGTGTTATCGGAGGCCCATCACTTTCGGATGACCATCCGTCCGAAAGGAGCTAAGATGTATAGGGATATGAAGAGAGACTTCTATCGGATGGGGATGAAGAAGGATACGGTTGTTTATGCAGCAATATGCATGACACGCCAAAGAGTTAAGGCTGAGAAAAGAAAGTCTGGATGATCGCTTCTGCCCTTTGATGTGCCATAATGAAAGTAGGAGAGAGCTTTGATGGATTTCATAGATGGTATGCCTAGGTAGAAGAAAGGCAATACCAACATTTGGGTGATTTTCAATAGGTTGACTAAGAGCGCTCATTTCATCCTAGTTAGGAATAAGAGGACTGCAACTTGGTTAGCCTCATTATATTTGAGGGAGATTATTTGACTTTGTGGAGTTCTAACGAGCATCGTTAGTGATAAAGACCCCATATTTACCAGCGAGTTTTGGAGGATCATACAAAAGGCATTGAGGGAACATCATAGATTTAGCACCGCATATCACCCTTAGACGGATGGACATACTGAGAGGATTAATAGGATTTTTGAGGACTTATTGCAGCTTTGTATTTTGGACTTCGGTGGGACTTGGAAGGAGCATCTTCTCTTAGTAGAATTTGCATATAATAATCTCTATCATGCCAGTATTGGTATGGCTCCCTTCGAGGCATTGTACGGGTGGCGCTGTTGATGACCTTTTTATTGGTGGGAGACCACAAATAGACTTCTACTTGGGACAAATATGATTAAGGAGACTGAAGTAAAGACTTCCAAAGAAACTAAAGACTTCATACAAATTCGAAGTGTTACAACTAGATTTACGTAACATAGAGGAGTTACGACTAGATTTGTCCTATAATGTAAATTGAGATTTGTGCTTTTATTTTACTCCAAATTTATAAAAATAGGTGTAATTGCAAGATACATGTAAATTGCCCTATTTAGTTTCAAATATATTTGTATTTTGGATTGTTTAAGGTTTTGTTTAATTTTTGTAAATTAGCCCTTTTCTTCAAAAAAACATTGTTTGAAATTATAAGGAAATGAATAAAACATAGAGGAAGAGATGTGCAAATTTACTTATATTGTATGTACTCTGCACTGTCTATTCTAAATAATTATTACATATTCCTTGTAAATTTGTACTTATCTGCATTTCCCTTTTTAAATATTTAGGAAAATTTGCAGAATTTATTGCAAATTATCTTAGGATTTCAAATTTAGTCAAGTCAAAAAAATAGAAAGATTGTTCTAGCTAGTAGTTTGGACTACAATGTAAATTAGTTGGAATTAAGGAATTTGTAAAAGTACAAATACATAAAATGTAAAATAAGCATATACGTAATAAGTACGCTAATATATATATATATATATATATATATATATATATATATATATATATATATTAATATATCCATCGCAAAACATATGTAGTCAATGCTAGTTATTATTAATATTAGTTGAACGTTAAATTATGTCAGAATTTGAAACGATCTCCATTACATATGGGTATTAATTAACATTACCTGTAATAAATAAAGAATGAACTATTACAACTGTTGGTTTTAATCCAAAATAAATGTGGAAATTAATAGTAGTTAATTCAAAAGGTTGTAGTTAGTATTAATGAGGATTAAATTTTGTAACTCCCTATCAACTGCAATTTATGTAGCAAACATGAATATGTATGTATGTATGTATATGTGTATATATATACACTCACACACATACATACATACATACATACATACATACATACATACATACATAAGAACAAGGATAGCAGACAACAATTGGTGTAACTAATGGGAGTTACAGTAAATAGAGATTAATGGAAACAAATGGGACTAATACAGATGACATTCATTGTAATTTCTATTTCCTTAGGAAAAGTGACCACTATGGTTATTAATGGCATATCGAAGTTATGGTAAATAAAATAAATGGGGATTTGGTTAGAAATTGCTATAATAAATAATAAGTCCAATAAATCATCTTAGAGCTTATAATAATCTTACATTAACTTATAGTAATATTAATCCTATTTTTCTTTAGTTTAATTTTAAGTATAATATATATTAACCAAAAATGTTATCCGTGGTAGATATGGAAAAATTAGGCCAATACGTAAGGAAGCTTCTGGGGAAAGCAGGGACAAGTAAGGTCATCTAAGGTTAACTGAAGTAAAGACTTCCAAAGAAACCGAAGACTTCATACAAAGTCGAAGGATATATTGTCACTAAATAAAAGATGAAGAGCAAAGCCACGGTAAAGAGTTGTTAGACAAAAAGCATCTGGAATAATAAGGAAAAGCCCTTTTCGGCAACACTAAAGGGCTTATCTGTAACAACCCGGAAAATTAGAACCCATTTAAAATTTTTATTTTCGCAATTTTAATGATTTTTGAATATTTAAAATGATTTAATTTAAATAATAACGACTAGAAATTTATTTTCGACGAAGTTAAAACGAATTTTTTTAATTTAATTATAAAAGGAGTTTAAAATGGTGCGGTAGTTTGAAAATTTGATTTCAAATTTCAAATGAATGTACAGGATTCAAAACAAATCGGATTTTAGTAAAACTAGAAATATTGTAATCTGTTTGAAAATATATTTCCAACGGATGTGTAAAATCCAGATTTCATAGCGGGAACAGAAAGTTATGTCCAGTTGAAAGTCGCTGTGGAATTTATATATTTTTTAATATATATATATATATATATATATATATATATGGCCCTTAAAAATAGCCATTTTGCAAACTACCTCCGTTTTCGACGAAACCACTTTTGTTGGATTCGGTATGTCAAATTATTGCTGGATTCCAATTTTCATAATTTTTGGGATCAATATGTGAGCATGGCAAAAGAAAACGCGTTTGACCAATTTCAATTGAATTTAATCGACTGGAAAATGGTCATTTTTCAAACGGACTCAGAATTCGATGAAATTAGTTTTGTTAAGACCGTATCGTCAATACGAAGTCAAAAATAATTTTTCGGTAATTTTTTTAGTCAGTATGTGACCCCGGTAATTTAAAATGTATGTTCAAATTGAATATATAATTATTTATATTTTAATTTTGATAAAAAATGGTTCAAACAGTCGAATTGGATTATGAAACATATCCCATTATGTCCGAAATGGGGGTATTTGGCTAATGGCGACAGTCGTTGGGTTTGGTTTGGAGTTCGTATGTAAAACTAACCTTTATGGAATTAAAAGAATTAAATTATTATATATATATATATATATATATAATAATCTTCTATAAAAAGGTTGCCTCCTTTCCAGAAAAACCCTAGCCGCCGAAGGGAAATAAACGGCCATGTGCTCCCAAATTGTTTCTCTAATCACGATCGATTCAAGAAGAGCTAGACCCCAACATCAAACTGGAAATAGAAGTGCACCCTACGAGCTTCAAATCAACGTGGGTATGATCGAATTCCATGGAGTATATAGCTCGAAATTCAAGCTTAAACAGGTTGGGTTCGGACCTGTTTTTTTGGCCAAGGGGGCCACCGGAACCGCCGTCACTACTGGCGTGGGGGGGGGGGGGGGGGGTGGCGCTAGGGCGCGCGAGGTGACGGGGTCTGATTGTCGTCACGATGCTCCTGGCAGCGGCGGGATGGGAAGGTTCAGATCGACGTTGATGGGTTGTTTTAACCGAAGGAAGATGAATTTAAGGGCTTGATTTAAAATTAATTATTTGAATTAATTATCTTCGTAAGTAATTAACGTTTAAACCATCATATCTAGCTCATACGACCTCGGGTTTACGAACCGTCACTTTCGTTGGAACCGTGAAGAAAAATACTACAATATGGAACTGAAATAGAGCAAACCAGAATTTCGAGCAAATTCAAATCCAAACTGTTCAGAAATGAAACTGACCAATGTGAGAATTCTCTCACTAAAAATTATTTGTGTACAGTTATTTATTTTATAACTGCATATATGAACTGCTCCCCGTCGTCCACAGACCATGGACGACTTGTTTGAATTGTTGTATGATGATGATTGTGCTGTGATATGTGCGTTGAATAAATTCTTTGAACAATAAAATTAACATTTTTGTTGTATGTATGAAGTGTTAACAGTATATACATGAGATGAATATATATATGGGATAAAAAAAATATGAGATAAGAATAAAATATATATATATATGAAATAAAATATGTATACGAAATGTGAAAAATATATATATGAAATAAATATATATGAAATAAAATCTGCATATGAAATGTGAAAAATATATATATGAAGTATGAAAATAATATATATATATATATATATATATATATATATATATATATATATAAAGTGTGAAATATACATATATATGATGTGTGAAAAATGTATATTTGAAATGAATAATATATATTTGAAATGAAAATAAATATATACGGAATGGAAAATATATATATATATGGAATGGAAACTAAATATATATATATATATATGGAATGGAAAATAAATACATGTGTTGTATAGATAAAAATATATATGGAATGGAAAATTAAAATATATATGGAATGGATAAAATTATAATGATATGGAATATTCAATTTTATTTTAAAATCGAATATGAAGTTGGAAACGAATTTAAAACGATTTATAAAATACGTTTTGAATAGAAATCGACGAAATATATATTATATATATTAAATGGCCTGAATAGAATGCGCCGCACAGCGACCGTTCGCGAATTTTGACCATTAACTTCAAATGGACGTTACGGGAGATCCGACCGTCGGATTCCCCTAAAACATGAACCGTTGGGTTCGTATCGAAAAGAGCTTTCAAATGGATATAAGAGATTTGAAATATAACGGTTGGTTTTGGAGATATGTCCAAATCAAATTTGGAAAAGGTTGCTGTAAGTGCAGTTCAATGACCGTTTATGGAAATTAACTGAAAGGACCTTGATAAAATTATTAAAAATATTAATAATTTGTGTAAAATCATAATAAATGATTAGGAAAGAATCGGGATAAAAAATTCCATATTTGAAAAGATAAAAATATATTTTTATCAAAATGAACTAGTTATTAACTAGAAAATAATTTATTTATTTTTAGAAATAAATAAATTGCATTTGAAAATGGTTTTAAAAATAACCAGAATTTCCAATATATGAATTGGAATGGATTTGAATTGAAATTATCTTCGGAATATTTTGATATTGGATTCAGTGATTATACGGATATTATGGAGGAATTTGGAAGATATATATATTGTTATTCCAATATAATATTTGTTGATTTCAGAATTTGATATTGAATATAAGCCGATATATTTTCTATTCAGAGCATTGTATTTAATATCGAATGGGATTTTGGGTTTTGTCGTGAATGGTGTCTTCACTAACACCGTTCTTAACCCCAGTTGAGAAAAGATTAAATCTTTTTATTAAGATTTAATGAAGTTTACCAATTAATTAATATTTAATTGGAATTGAATTGAATTGAATTTTGGATTTGTCGTGAATGGTATCTTTAAAAATGTTGTTCTTAAACCCAATGGAGTTAAGAAAATTAGAAACTAACTGGAGATTAACTAAATTGAATGGTTTCCTGCGTTTTGATCTGATGTTGGTTTATGCCTTCGGGATTAATACTTAGGGAATTGTTCTCTTACTAATATACGGTTAGAGACTGATGGAATGGAATGAGATTTTGGGTTTATCGTGAACCGTGTTTTAAATGACATTGGTTCTTTAACCTAGTTAAAGATAAGATTAATTTCTCAGCTTTGAATAATCATTAATATTGATTTTTGCGAAGATTAAAACTAAATGGAGTTTTAATGGATCTTTAATTAGATTGAAAAGTGAATGTGATAATTAAAATTATCAATTCAAGAAAATGGAGTACCACCAGTTTTACTCCAAGCGATATCGAGATCTTTAATTAGATTTGAACATGAAATGGTAATTAATATTTACCGAAAACACCGTGGTGTTATATATGGAGTATTACCAGTTTTGCTCCGTGGGATGAATAGGTTGGGATTGGGAAATAAAATAAATGATTAATTTGGTGTAGTTCGCTAATCCCGACTAGTTTGGAAAACCTTGATATGGTTTGATATCCAAAGGAAGAATAAAGAATAAATTTAAAAGAATTTATCTATGATAAAATTAACGGAAACCTTTCCCTAATGATGTGAATATTTGAATAAAAGAATATTCTGGATTGGAATGAGACGTATGTTGTGTGTTTATATCACTTGATTATAATATACGTGGGTTATTCGGAAAGGTTGGGTTTATACCCATTCTGAATAACTGATTCGACGATAAGTCGAAGAGATTGAACACGGTGCAAGACCGACGATCTTCACATCGAATGGATGGGTGCTACTGATGCTTATGATTGGAGTAGCTACCTTGAAGGGGCTAAAGTGGTAGCCGTCCGGATATACTTGTTGATTGTATGGATATGCGAGGGCCTCTCTCTTGTATTGGACATACGGGACGAGGAATAAGGTGCCTCCGGTTTCGTTCAGACCTAGAACAGACTTGTAAATGGATGGTGTGTCTGACATTGTATTCCTTTATATTGTATTCGTTGATCTCTACTAAATATATATCTGTTTAGTGGCGGAGAATTTATTCTCTTTCTTAACACCCTTCTCTGAGACGTACGAGCTCAGAGGTTATATATTGGCAGAAATCGGTGGTACGGTATGGATTGATAGTGTAACATGCTGAGATGTAGTGATCCAAGCTTTTGTTGAAAAGCAAATTTTGGTGGATGATGATCAAAGCGCAGCTTTAATATAGCACAGCTTTGTGTAGCGTTAATTCGTGAGCCTCACACACCGGTATGGTGGTAAACTGATGGTTAGATCAGTATGCTTTTTGGAGGATAGACACCTTAGTGATGTCGTGGATTCGGTCGACCGAGATGAGCTGAGGGTGGTCGCCCCACGCTCAGGTGCGATAGGGCACTCCCTCGATTCCCAGAGGGATAGAGTAAGCAGTGTTTTCTCTCGTCTGGACATAAGCCACAGTGATACTTGATTTCCCAAATGTGCGGATGTGCATTACGGTGTTTTCTCTCACTGGGACGTAAGTCGTTGTGGATTGCACTACGTGATCGATCTTTCGGATCAGGAGCCACCATGATGGAAATCCAACTTTCAAATACGACATTTTGCGGTTTTGATTGTAGATCCTAGTATGGCGACATGATATATGGTACCCATGTCGTCTATGATTGATACATTTATATTTGAAGTTGATTTCTTTAATTATAGTAATAATAAAAGATTTGTTTTAAAACGTACCAAGCATATTCGACTATTATGAGGTAAAACTCTATCCTCCGGCTTGCGTTGCATTGTGTGATGGGACCTGAGTCTTATAATAACTTCATTTTTCTTTATTTAGCATTGCGCTATTTGTCTTAGGCACCGGTATTCTTGGGGGTAAACCCATTCCGTGTTATACGGCGTGGTCCCTTGATTTACCTAACTTTAAAATCAATTTAATAACTGTTTTAGTTCTCACTCCTGTCACATGACCGACTTGGAGTTTATTGTTTTAACCTAAACTTTGTGTGCCCATATTTTCCATACGGGTAGCAAGTAGTTGGGTTTTGCAGATATTATATTCATAGGATCCTGGTTTACAGCTGAAGCGATATTCGGAAAGCTCTGTATCCGTGTATTACTTTCAATTGTGTTTTGTATTATTTTTCCGCTGCTATGTATTTAAATGTAATTTAAAACTCTGATATTTTTCTGATGTATAATATTTATTCATACCCTGTTATATTCGTTTATTCTGATGGAATTGTAGTAATAAGCAATAAAATGTTCTTATGACTGTGTTTTGATTTGTCGTGTTCTCAAAGCAATCCATTCTTTCTCTTCTCTTCAGAGATCGGGGAAGTTCGGGTCATCATAGTATCTATTTGAAAATACACTTCTGAACCAAGCATCAAAACATAACATTTAGAAAACTCAGATAGAAAGGTTTCAGGGAGTTGTTCAATAGAAGCAATACTATATCTGACAAAAAACCTTCAAAAAGCCCCTCATTATGATAGAAGATGCTGTACATAAGAATAACTTATCCTTAGCTAACACCAAAAGTCGTGAGCTTACATAGACATATGCCTCCCGAAGTAATTAAGCCCACTGTACATAAGATTCCCTTCGCATGTACTATAAGCATAATTCGGTTACCACCAAGGGCACCTTTGCCGAGGTCTCAGGTCCACCTCCTAAAAGGCGTCAAGACGAAGCTCAGTAGGATAAAGAGGGGTCAACTCACATTTATTAATACGATCCTAGCGGTCCAGTATTAGGTTAAGTGATTATTTCCAAAAAAATGTGTAATTACAAATGCAAAGTGTAAACCCTAATTTCAAAAATCGATTTGGGGATTTCTATATTCTTGTAATCATATTTGGAAATTCGTGATAAAAGGAGGAGATTGGAATCGTAACGTATGGATTTAAATTCTAAGAGAGGGAGACTAATCATAACGGCTACTAACTCATTTAATATCCAAATGCACATGATTTTAATTTGTATATTTTTTTTACTTTTCCAAAGTCACATTGCGAATCCCATAGGGAGGAATGAAATATTTAGGGATGATAGTGCTTACCCGGAATGAGATGGATAATTCCTATTGAAGGAACCCTATTTTCTTTTGGAATATGATCAAATTTGTTCTTCTTTGATGGTTATGCAGTATAAAATTCTTTTTTGTTAGTTCTCGAGGTGAGATCTAAGTTAAAATCACCCGATAGGGCTAACGATCATCCGAAAGAGGATAGATCTTGAATTTACCAAGGGTTTTGGTAAGTATGAATTCGAGAAACCTTAATCTTATAAGCCTTTAGTGAACCATAAGTTTAAACATAAATACCTCCATAATCGCAAAGGAAAAGGTCTTCTAGTGTTATTAATAGTTAAGGATATGTTCCTTTAGAGATACTCTTTGACAATGAAACCCAAATGGAAGTACCTTGTTTCATAATTCACCCGACATTAGTTGGTTTGGGTTGTTAACCATATTTATAGCTAACATTTTTTGCGGTAAAAGGAGGGCTTGAACCTTCAAACTTTTAATTAATATAAATTAACTTTTCATATTTAACTGTATGTAGAAAAATTTGGACAAAGTCTAGAATTCTCAATACCATATATAAAGTAATGGTACACACTGCCGATCTCGAGTACAGAATTATGCCATAGTTTAATCCAGCAAACACTATCCAAGAGGGAACCTTCTAGCATGGAGGTGGAAGAAATGAACGCTGAAGAGATTAAATAGATGAAAGAGGAAATAGCAGAACTTAAAGCACTACATCATGAGGTGCTTTCTCAGAAGTCTTCCAAAAGCAGAAGTAACGAGAATAAGAAGACAATGATAGATCAGGAGGTTGACTCCTCAAAAAGAGGCTATAAGGTCAACCAAATAGAAAGAAAAGGCAAAATTGGACCTTCATTACTCAAATATATAAATCCAAAGGAAGAAGTTATGAAGAATGACTATCAAGGAAAGATTAGTAATAAAGAGGAACAATATGAGGGCTCCACTATTCAGGTGTATGACCCGCATTGAGTAAACAATCATGATGAGGGGGCCTACATCAAAGACCTAGCATAAAGGCTATTAAAGACTTACTAAACAACATGGTTGCCCCATTCACTAATGAAATTATGACATCCATTATTCCATCACAGTTGAAGATTCCAACCATTAAACACTTACTTAGACAACCATCTAATGGCCATCGATAGCTAGATGGATCTGTACAATACTTTCGGGGCTGTCCGGTGTAGGCTATTCCCCGTGACACTACAAGGAATCGCTGCTAAATTGTATCGGAATAACGCGAAAGGATGATATATCAATGGAAGTTGTTCTCTTATGAATTCTCGGCTCAATCATGCATCCCTAAGGATCCCTTCGTTCATTACATAATGATTGCTAACATCATGCAGTAGTAAGGGGAGCCATTGGGAGAAAATCTAAGGAGGTTTGATGTTGATGTAGTAAGGGTGAAGGGGATAAATGATGTGGCTAAGTTAATAAATGTTCATTTAGGCCTTCAGACTAAAAAACCCATTCTGGAAAGACCGTATTGTAAATGAGTGTGAAGACCTTCATGAATTTCACTTCCAAGCTAACAAGTTCATTCGTATGAATTTTTTTATCATGCCAGGAAGAAAGCTCACCTTTTGAAAATAGGGATCAAAACCTTCCTTTGACCGAAACACTAAGATATTGCAACGGGAAGGAGCTGACATTAACTCTATGGCTCCAAACAAACCCATACCCTTCATTTATTCAACAATGAGTGGAAAACTAATCTTCCCCATTCCGCTTAAATCTCAAACTAATCTGAGGCAAAGAAAGGTGACAACTACTATATATATCACAACACAAAGAACCACAAAGCCAATGAGTGTAAGGTATTAGCTAGTATTATTCGAAAGATCATACAAGATGGGCAGTTGTAGAAGTTCATCCAAAACGCCTAGAATACTTCCCAAGACAACAGAGGAAAGCAGAAGGCCGTCAGAGATACTGTGAATGTTGTTAAAGAAGAAGATGTTTTGAATGCGAGCCCACTTCTTAATAAAATTGATGTAATCCATGGAGGCCCTCATGTGGTCGGAAGCAGTCGAGGAGTAAAGAACCATTACATCAAGGAGGAAAAAGATGAAGTATTTTCAATTCAGGAATGGTCATCATCAGATCATCCACCTAGAGTTATCCACATGAACACTGTAACAGTAACTACAAGAATTTCATAAGTGGATCCATCATCCCCACAATGATCTTTTAATAATCACTACTCAAATTGGACATTCCCTGTTTTTTGAAATTCTAGAGAACACATGAAGTACTCTTAATGCCATATTCAAGAAAGCCTTCGACCAAATGAACATTCTGGAGGTAAAGTTGGAGCCTACTCGTGTTGTAAACATGATGTGCTCTGGTACAATGACCATACTTACTACACGAAGATGCTAACTAGAGATAATTGTGTTGTCTTTCCAGAAGGATGACTATGGTCTGGAGTTTATAACTCGACAATTTCATAGTATCATTCAAGTTATCATAGGGACTAATCCTTTTGACTTGAAATTCCTACCAATGACTCGGACATATGCATGCATGTTGTTGGTATAGGGATGTTGTCGTCTTGTTGAACTATTATGGATCGTTACCGGTCAATGGGTGATGGACAAGTACCATTCCTCGTACTTAGCTGGTTTTTTCTTTCTTTTCTTCTCCTCTTTATATACGGTCCAATCCTCAGTGTATTTTATTGTTTTATGCTGAAGGAATCTTAGGGCTTCAATCATTTAACCCGTTTGTTGGCGATCCCAAAAAAACAACCTACCGCCAACCGATTAGCATCGTCAACAATCGTCAGAGCACTCCACCCTCGTCCCATGCCTATAACCCACGCTCTCCGCCTGAAGTTGACTCCAACCTGTCTGAACTCAGCCAAAACCCTAGAACTCAGCCAAAATCCTAGTCCAATCCGAATATACTGCCGCTGACCTTGATTTTGACCAGACTTGATTGCTTCCAGACCAATTACAAATTGTGGGTGCTGATTTCCACTATTCTTATTGAACCCTAGCTTAATTTTTACACTTGTTAAAAATCTAAGGCTTTAGTTTTTGCCCGACGTGGTTGGGAACTGGTCAAGTATGCCTTATTGTCGGCCTAAGACTTTTGGAATAGACACAAATTTATGCCTTGGAATTAGAGTGATGTCGTGCATTGCTGGACTGAATAATTTCTATCAAACCTAATTGAGTATAAGATCGGTTTTGAGCATGAATTTTATATTTTGATGAACAACCCTTAATTATTTAACTCTTGCCATTAATCAAATTAACTTTACCAAGAGACCTAATTTAACTTGCAAGCATACATACTTTAATAACTTGAATGAATGAACAATGCATGATATAGTTTCATGACCTCCAAGTTGCTTTTGGTATATGTGTGCTTCCTGCAAATTTATAACAAAAAAGTGCTTTGCGCCAATCTAGGCGGTGTATTTGTGGTCGACTAGTCAAGTCGAAAACGGATTAGGTCAATCAAAGAGAATACAACATTGAGGGTTATTTTGTGTTTTAGTGGATTGTTTCTGTAAATACGTTTCTCTGGAATGTTCATATTCTGCGGAATAAGTTTTGCGGAAACGTGACACTAAACTTATACATGGGTGATGCTTGGGTTTTGCTAACGGACACACACTGGTTTTGAATTCCAAGCGTCCATCTTTCTCACAACTCTCGAACATTTATAGGACATGCACATTTGATTATTCTGAAAATAAAGTATCCTGTGTATACTGACTTCTCATCCATCAGAGCATCTTCAATCTAGAGAAGGTAATTCCTCTCTGATTTAAATTAATCTAGTGCGCAATTGTTATCAATAAAAACGAGAGTGTCCTCACATATCACTTCGGAGAGAGCCATTATTGCCACGGGGCCAGTAGTCTATAGGTCTCGCTCGATTCTCAAAAGAGGATGTCCAGCTACCCGGGAAATATGAAGCGGACGATTGCCCTCCTGCTGAATTTACTGCTTGTCACTGTTACATGTGTGTGCATGGCGCGGTCCTACCTTTTAATCCTTTCTTACAATCGATTCTCGAGGAGCTTGCCGCTGCCCCTTATCAACTGCATCTGAATGGCTATGCTGTGTTCACCAGCCTATAAATATTATTCATGCATACTATGCTGCATGCCGCGATACTTGAAGAGATACGATGCCTTTGCATGTTTAAAAGAAGGAAATGCCATACTTCCTTGATTTTCGTCGAGGTGGCTAGAAATCAGAAGCTTATCCTTGGTTATGCAGGATAAGATTCCTTTCTTCGTGAACTATTTTTCTCTTTCATATGTTCGAAGGACTTCAATAGATTTTGGACTTGCACGAGTGAATACTTGCCTTAAAGAAATCTCCTTATTTAATTCATAGGTCTACATCATTTTGACTCTGCCCCTTCTTTTTTCTTTAGCTTTGCAACTTTGCCTTCTCAAATTAAGGGTCGAAAGCATCTGCGGGTATTTGAATTACTGAAAGAATTTGATGAGAATGAAAGGAAGAAGGATTTCCTGCTTCAGGATGAATTCCTTCATCAGTTTGGCTTGTTAGAAGCTTCCCGGTCGGTTGCCCCTCGAAAGATTTCGTCTCTGCCGTAGGTATTGTAGATGACTTCTCCACCCAACAATCAGAAAAGGGTAAAATGGAGGGACTTTCTCTTAAGAAGGCTCTTATTGGTGAAGTTTCAAAATAGTAGATTGATGAGGCGCAAAGTACTCCGCAAAGGATGTCGCCTAGTAAAGAAGGGGATAAAAAGGAGTTTACAAAGCGTGAAGGGGAGCTGATTGCAGAATTAGATATGGAGAAGGAGGAGGGAGAGTTTTCGAGTGTTTGCGATACTAGGATAGGGACCAATGAGTATGGCCCTAGATTTGATAATCCTTCTAGTGAGGAATTTTCCAGTGATGAGTCTGAGGCTGACTCTGAGGTTATAGCCTGTAAAACACCACAATTTTCTAAGCCCAAATTTCAACAAAAATCGAAATTAGAACACATCCAAGCATGTAGCGTGTAGATCCAGTGCCTACAAATAAATGAGCATAAGCACAATCAGAGTACGGTAAAAGTAACTCACAGTGGGAATAAAATAGGATAGGCTAGTATTAACTCGAGTAATTACCTCATAAAAGTGAGTCACGATGTCAATACTGAGCATGAGAGGGAACGAGAACAGAAATACAAACTTAGATACTTGTGAAAACTAGAACTTCTCTATAAAACCTGGGAGGTTATAGTAAGGAAGGGGTCAGAACAACAAGTTCTGGTGAACATAAAGAGTACAACATAGTTTTAATACACATATGTATCCCGTTTGGTTCAACCAAATATATATTCCTACTAAGGCTAGTAATTCTAACCTAACCTTGTAAGCATTTACGCACGACTCTAACTACCCTACCCAAGGTAGTTCTCCTAATCGATACCGGGATAGAACGTTTACATATACATTTATGAAGACTTTAAACCATCATTTAACTAATTATTAAGCAAGAGGTGGACTCCTAACTACGGTATTTAATTATTTATGTATATATATATATACTAACTTAATGCCTCATTATCAGATGAAAGATAAGGGTGGATTGTCTCGATCACTTAAAACCCTAGGCTGACCTATTGGTCATTTAATAACTCCTGATGTTTTACTTAACGCTATTATAAACTAGAGGACACTAGCTACGGGTCCTACTAATTAAGTCTTCCGTCGTTCATGCATATAAACCCATTCTCCGCATATGGCAAGAGATAGAAAGCAACCACTTATGACCAATCGGTGGAGGGCCCCTTTGTTACTATCTAGCTGGCCTTATTGGATAAAATCCTAGACACTTAATACTTAAGACCCAAGGATCGGACTATTCGCGAAGTTTATCAAGCTCGTATCCAATTATCCTTTAATGCTTCCATTTATGGGAGGTGGGCTACGCGATCTTTTAATACCTTTTTATAGGTTAATCTAATCACTTAAGACCTTAATCCCAAAGCAGGATGCGCTTATAGATTATTTCCTTTTTGGTTTCTCCTTACAAACGGGAGGAGGATCCTTTTTGGCCACTGAAAACCTCACTTGTGGAGTAAACCTTATTTTTAGAAATAATCAATGCTACAAAAACTAACAATCATCACGTGTTCCTTTGGATAATGATATCTCACATTAGTTGGACATATATTCGATTGTTGGAAAGTGCATACATCTGTTGAATAAGGCAACTGACGTTGCTTCATTCAACTACTAAGTCCAATTCTAATTTTTAATTATTAGTTCTATATTAACTACTATAAAAAAGGGAAAGTGTTAACTGACCTTTTGGTCCAATTCTCAAAACTGCATCAGGCCCGATCGACTCAACACAATGCGTGGCATCAAAGCCCGAAGTGTCTCCAAAGCACTGAGCATTCAAGTACGAGATAAGTCGTGTAAATGTAGGCCTCACATCACCTCAAAATAGTTCACTTAGCCAATTTTGAATCCCTCGTTTGAGGGATTTCCAGCCCTTCTAAAACGTATATTTCAAATCCCTTATTTCGAGGACTTTGACTCCCTGGCCCTTCATACCAATCACTTCGAATCTCCTTAGATTCAACTTCCTAATCTGCACATAGTTCGAACCCGTTACCTCTATTATTTCGATTCACTCGCATTTCGAATCTCTCCATGCATTTCGAATCCCTCAGCCTCGTTTTCTATTTTCGTGTCCCTCCTAAACATAGAAACTCCTTTAATGTATTCTTAGGGATACGAGTTTGTATCCCTCAAGGGATATGAAAAATTGTATCCCTAGGGATACGTAACAACGTATCCCTAGGGATATGAGTTCATATCCTTTATGTGATATGAAAACTCATATCCCCATGGGATACAAAACTACCGTATCCCTCAAGGGATACCCTGTTTCATACCCCGAGGGATACGAATCTCATATCCCTTGGGATACAAAATTTGTATCCCATATAGGGGATATCAAACCTTCTGTGATTGTAAAGAGGGATGCAAAATTATTTTGTTGGCTTTCCAAGTAAAATACAAAACTATGCCGTGTTGTCCCCAAATATCACCTACTCACATCTGACCCACTACCTATAAATACCCCTTTTGCTCATTCTTCACAAGGGTTGGAATTTTGTAGATTTGACACCTCTACAAGCACTTAGAACTCTAGTAATGACAGCATAGCTCTTGAGGAAGAAGGAGCATACATCACTCTTTTCCAGCACTTGACATATGACTAATATGACTTCCAAATACATAGAACAACTTGTAAACGAACGCCATGATGAGGTTCACTGCTTGTAACTACTATTTGTGAATAAAGAATAAACAAACTCCTTCAAAATGGACGCAGGCCCCTCAATGACCGAACCACTATAAACCCCTATTTCATTTACTACTTTCCGCACTTTGTTTTCCCTTAGCGAAACGTTATTCTCTAGTAATAGAGAATCTTTAGGTGTTACGACATTTTTTACTGTCAACACTCTGGTGCTTCCAATGAGAACTTGAACTCGCTTCCTTTTGCGCACTTCCATTTCGACTTCTACGCGCTACTCAGGTTTCTTCCTCACCTATCGCTCGAGTCCTCCTACGATGGTTAAGCGATCAAAGAACCTAATGGTCGGAACCTCTGCAGCTATCGACATCGTCGCTTCTCAATAGCCCTAATCTGTGGAAAACCTGACCGACATGGATATCATTCCTCCTATGTACCCCGATGCTCTTGCAACTCAAGAGAAGTTTTACGCTCTTAATAAAAAATGGGAAGATAGATCTCGAGAGCCCAACGAAACGTTGAAGACCAAAATCGACCTTATGCGTCAACATCAGGAAATTCAACATATCATTGCTTAACTTTAGCTTGCTCAGAACAATGCTCGGCCATAGCTCTACGCTTTGAAAAGTTCTTCTTCCGATACTCGGGGTCGAAGCCGAAAAAGGAGGATGACTCTCAACACCAATGTCCTCACCAACAGTAGTGCCCATATCAAAGGCAACAACAACGAAAACGGTAATGGAACTACAGTAATTTTGAGTGAGGGAACGCATCAATGCTACCGTTCCTAGTTGGTTATTAACGATGAACCAGATCCAAGTAACGGACCCACTCCTCGATGGAACCCAACTGTCGCTGCTTTCAACTTAGTGCATGTGTGTCCAATAACCCAAAAGGCCCAAGTTCTTCCTAAGAAAAATCAACCTGCTCAGCTCAATTACCATATCAGAATCAGGCGAACATCGTTGATGACATGGATGAGGATGAGTCCAATATTCATCACAGAAGACGTCCATGGCCCAGAACCTCTGAGGTGAACCACGACCGCTGGATTCCACTAGGGGATGTTCAACCTGCATATCTCCTCGATATGGTCCGAAGGATCATGAATGATATGGGAGGGAACGTCAACGACATAAGGGAAACCAACATGAGACGTAACCCCTTCACATGGTCGTGCATGAAGCCGAGTGGATCCGACACTTTAACATGCCACAACTCATACTCTACAAGGGGAAGACCGACCCTTAAGGCTTTCTAAACCGCTACGAGTGGCACATGGACTCTAGTCGGGCCACTGACGTCGTCAAGTGTAAAAGCTTTCTATTTTCTTGGAAGACACAACTTTACTTTGGTTCGCCCGTCTCCCGGCTAATTCTATCTCCACCTTTTACCAAATAGTTATAGAAATGGTCAAACAATTTAGGATGCACGTGCCTATGTCGAAAAATACTCTCACTCTTTCCAACCTCTATCAGGGCCTGACAGAAACCCTCAAAAGTTACTTCGAGCATTTCAATGCCGCCCTCGCGTAGGATGGCGATCCAGAACCTCGCACGGTCCTTGTCCATCTTGCCAAAGGTGTCCTCGCAGCTCCGAGTTTGAAGCATGGATAGATAGAAAGCAACCTAAGACTCTGGAAGCTTTCTACGAAAAAGTCGAACAATTCCTATATTAGGAGGAAGCTCGGTGCAACAGGGCTGCCTAAGGCGAATACCCCAACAACCTACACACTGGCACTATCGAAGGTAGTGTCAAAGTAAAATAAGTCGGAGAATCTTTTGACATGGGTAAGTGGGCGGCCCCATACAAGTCCAAGCCAAATAATGGAAAACCTTGCGGTTGCAATAGCTAAGCTCCTAGGGAGCCCAAGAGGCACGAACTCTTTCAGAATTCCATGAACTACACTCCGCTCAACCGAGATATGGAGGCAATCTACTTAGGGACCTATAACCCACACTAATACTAAAAGCCCAACATTAAGGAGTCTACCAACCACGAGGAAAACTCCAGCAAGTATTGTAGATACCATGATATATTTGGGTACAATACCAACGACTGTCATAACCTTAGGGATTCCATCGAAAAACTCATCCGTGAGAAATGTCTAGAACAGTACGTTCAGAACCATGCTCCTCCTAAAGCAATAGCGGGCCCTTCAACTACCTCTCTCCCTCCAGCTAATGCAGCCCTAGGGTCGTCCAACCAAAGACCACGTGGCACCATGACCAACACTATTTTTGGCGGATTCACCCCGTACACGAGAGCTTCCAAAAGATGGAGGAATATGCCAACTTTATTAAGCATGCTAGCTACAAAGCATGCTCCTCGGACAAATCCATCCCTACCAAGCTTCAGAAGACAACGCGGGATGATATCGTCTTCCATGAGAGGGAGTCTATGAGATTTGAAATCCCAACCATAGACCCTCTCGTTATCTCTGCACAGATTGGCCTAGCTTTTATTCGAAGAATCCTTATCGACTCAGGTAGCTCGGTCAACATCATCATCAAGGCGGCCTACGACCAAATTAAACTAGAGGTCAAAGACTTAAAGCCCTGTCATGCCATGATCTACGACTTCAACTGCTCTTCTAATCAACCCGTGGGCATGGTCGACCTGACTATCGAAATTGGAGAAGTGGAACAGAGCCTGGTCTGAATCCTCACCTTTGTTGTCAGCGACGTCATCTCTCA
Source organism: Allium sativum (assembly GCA_030737875.1). Lineage (NCBI taxonomy): Eukaryota > Viridiplantae > Streptophyta > Magnoliopsida > Asparagales > Amaryllidaceae > Allium > Allium sativum. Next base: position 207,692,620 of record CM060913.1, read on the forward strand.
CTATAATGTCTTCTTGGGATGTCCCTTCCTCGTACCATTCCGAGTCTGCATCTGATCCTGGTCCCTTCTAATGAAATTTAGGATAGAGAATGCGAATGGCACCATCATAGGCGACAAAGAAACAACGAGGGCCTGCTACTTCACCGAGCGAAAAGATGTAGTCAATAAGGGGAAGGCAAGACAGTGCCTCCACCCACTTATGCCAAGATTGCCTCTACATGCAATAAAAGGTGTCTGAGTCCTGGTTTGGGCACCACTGTTGTCTTTCCGACGACCTCGATCTAAGGGAGGACAAAGAGCTTGATTTCAAAAGGGCTACCCCGGTAGAACCAATGGTGGATGTTCTGATCAACCCCGACGACCCGACAAAGGTATTGAAAGTTGGATCACAACTCTACCCCATAATAAAGGAAGAGATTGTGGACTTCTTATGGACCAACCTCAATGTATTTTCTTAGACCCCCTCTGACATGTGAGGCATCGACCTAGGAATCGCTTGCCATATGCTTAGTATTGACTTGAAGCATATTCCAGTCAAACAAAACGTTGAATCTTAGGAACTGAAAGATTAACTGCACTCGAAGAGGAAGTGGATAAGCTACTTGATAACAACTTCATCCGCAAAACCCTCTACCCTAAATGGGTCTTTAACCCTATCGTAATCAAGAAAGAAAATGGAAATTGTTGAACATGTGTCGACTACCCAGACGTAAACAAAGCCTGCCCAAAGGACAATTTCCCACATCCAAAGATCGATTAACTTGTCAGTTCAACTACTAGCTACCAGCTTATCTCCTTCGTGTATGCTTACTCAAGCTATAGTCAAATTCCCATATACCTTATGGATCATGATCATACTTTATTCATAACTGACCTAGGGCTCTACTATTATGTCGTCATGCCTTTCGATCTCAAGAAAGCTGGAGCCAACTATCACCGCATGTTCAAGGACCAAATTGGGAGATCTATGGAGGTTTACATGGACGACATGCTCGTGAAAACAACGGTATCGAACGACCACGTCAATGACCTTGCCGAAATGTTCGGTTTCCTTCATAAATATGGCATGAATCTCAATCCATTGAAATGCTCTTTTGGCGTTGCATTGGGAAAATTCCTTGGTTTCATTGTTAATTCACGGGGCATCGAAGAAAATCCAGAAAAAATCAGGCTATCTGGGATATCCAAGCCACTCAAACATCAAGGATGTTCAAAGCTTAAACGGGAAAGTGGTCTTACTAAGTCGATTCAACTTTAAAGTATCTGACAAATGCATTCCTTTTTCCGACTTGCTTAAAAAAGGGAAGCGCAACTTCACATGGACACCGGAATGCATTGATGCATTCCAAGACCTCTTGAATCACTTAAAGTGACCACCTATCTTGTCAAAACACATGGATCATGAAGACTTACATCTCTATTTGGTTGTTTCTGTGCAGGCAATTAGCTCGATGCTTGTGCGCATTGAAGATCATGTCCGACGGCCCATTTACGACATTAGCAAGAGGTTGACATGAGTAGAGAAGAATTATCCGAAATTAGAGAAGCTTGCCTACTGCCTGTTGATCTCTTCCCGGGAGCTATGACCTTACTTTCACTCACATCTAATCAAAGTCTACACTAACCAACCGCTACGACAGGCCCTACAGTGACCTGAGGCGTTTGGATGAGTTTTGAAGTGGAACAAAGAATTGAGCCAATTCATGATTACTTTCATCCCTCGTCAAGCCATCCTCGGGAAAGCCCTTGCATATTTCGTAGCAGAGTTCACGATTTCCGAGGAGCCTCTATGACACCCCATCTCCATTAAGGTCACTCACAAAAGGAATGCCTTAACTTTGGTGGAGCGTTTATTGTGTATAGAACAGAAAAGTAAACAAGAAAGACAAATATGTAGGTACTTGGAAATAAAAACAAACTTTTTTTGCAGCGGAGAAATTGTTTGGTTACATCACAACAAAACGAATTACAAAACCAAATACACTTATTATCCATCTTGACAAATAAGTTCTGAGTACATAAAATAAAAGAAATAACCCCAACATAAAACAGCGATAACTAAGATGAGCTGAACTTTACTTCAGCAATCCAAATCCGAGTGCTTCCAAAAGAGATCCAAGTCAAGCTCCACTAGTACTAGTCCCACCCTGAGAACCTGGGGGGAAAAGGAAGGAAAGGGGCGAAAACAAAATGGGTCAGGCATAAAGTCTGGTGAGTCTGATAAGTCTACCAACATAATTTTTAAAGTAATAAGATAATATATAAGCTGAAGAATAAGGAATCACTGTGTGAACCACATGGGTGTGGAAAAGTAAGCGAGAGGATTAAGATAACGTTAATTTGCGCTCCCTATCACTTTAGGATAATTACTACACTGCACCGCACCAAACACCCTAAAATTTGATCCTACCTACAGAACATAAATAAAAATTGGTAGTTTCGTGTACCCCTAGCTGTCTACATAGGTGCTGCCTGCCCCTATCTCCACTAGGTGTACCCACTACCCCCAAGCGATCGGCTCCCTAACTCGTAGGCACCCGTGCTGGTCCTAAAGTGGGGTGTATCACTCCCCAAAGTGGCAACCCGATACTACAGAAAATGCACGGCTTATACCTACACGATGCAACAACGTCTTACCTACCATCCCGGGCCCACGCACGCACATGAAACCCATTGGACTTGCATTGCCACCGCTAACCCGTTTTGGCCTCTTACAGTCAAGCCCAGTAAGCATGTCCCGTCCTTGACTTGGGTCGAGATCACAAAGATACTTATGGGTTACTGGTTGAAATGATCCCTCATTACTTGACACAAGCTATCCACCTAAGCTTGGTCCCCACTAAGTTTCCCACTTAACCCCATTCTTGTTCATGTCTTCTTACATGTTCAACTTGGTTAAGTGTTTCTAATCGTATTTCACAAGCCACCCAAGGCACCCACTTAACCCCCATGTCCCACCACATGTTTATCCTAGTTAAGTGTTACTTAATTCATTAAGACCGCAACCCTTGCAGGACCTCTCACATTAGACTGACATTTGTGGTCGTTGGATTTGCCGGGCGGGTCCAGGCAGTTTTATACCACAATTGAGTCTAACCTCGTGTCTCTGCAACTTGTTACGTATTTAGTTTATGTCTAAGACATTCCACATTAGACTGGCATTTGTGGTTGTTGGATTTGCCGGGCGGGTCCGGCCAGTCTTATACCACAAATGAGTCTAACCTCGTGTCTTAGATGATTAATTACACATAATTAATTATCCCCAATTTGAATTATTATCCCTATTCAAATTGTCCATCAAATTCCAAATTTAACTATGTCCATAATTGAAACCTTAATTATGTCCATCTGTTTATGGTATATAAATTATACCAATTAATGCCTCGATTAATTTATATGCCTTTTAAGGCATTTATCACAATTCTCAATATTAAATATTATCCCATTTCCTCACGTTGTACGTTCGTCCGTTTAACGTGAAATGTACGTTAGACTCGAATAGTCTAACTTATGGAATATAAAGAAATCATCACAACATGGGTATAATACAAATTAGATCTAACTTGCACATAAAGTTCATAACATAAATTAGCATACAGATCTAAATACAAATGGGTGAATTTACATGTGTGGATAAGGTTTTTATCTAAACTTGCATAGATAATGGGTGTATAACACATGTACTTTCATAATTTATGTATTATCATGGATCCAACTGTAGATCTAACATAAAGATGTACACTTGCATAGGAATCTCTAACTTATGATTCATACCCAAACATACATACTTGCATATGTGATTTATGCAACATAATTATGATGTAAATTTGCATCTAGACATGTAAATTAAGACCCACATGTAAACTAGCACATAAAATTGTGTATAGTCCGCCTTCATACTTACATATAACTCACACATGTCTCAACCTAAATTTTAGATCCAAACTTACGCATAAATAGAAGTCACGAAACATGTAAGGTTATATATGATCCTTATTAACTTGCATAATATTCATATATAAGTTAATATCCAAACTAGCATATAGAACTATGAATCATGTTAAACTTACATATGATGTATCACATGAATTTGATCCACAAAACATAACCAAACTAGCATATGAAGTATCATTATGAATTGATTGTACATAAGCTGACAATTTTTATAGATTTACAACATAGATAATAACATAACGACAAATGATCCACAACCACAATCTCATTATCCAAGTTACATATTTATCGTTATTAATTTAACAATTATTTGTTAAAGAAATCGCACTCACAATTAAGAGAACGGTCTTGATTTCTGGATTCTGATTTCTGAATCTGATTTGCATGCCTTTGATGTAGACAAACGTTGTTAGATTTGAGTTTAGATTCTCGCTTTTAATTTGCTTTTAAGTTGAATGGCAGCGGCGTCTACTCTAGATTCTCCATGGCAGCATGGTCGCTATTGTTCTAATTTTTGTATGATTTTTAGATGTGAATTAGGTTGCTTTTATAGAATTTCAAATTGATTAAAAGCCGTCGGATTTTCCTAGAGTCAATCAGAACCATCCGGTCAAGATAACATCACCCAAATGACTCAGCAACAGGTCAAAATCGACAGATTTTCATATCTGTCCGGGGGCCAGGTCGACCCCCTGGTCGACCTATGGGGGGAGGTCGACACTAGGGTCGACCCCCTGGTCGACTTGGGTCTGGGCGGTAATTTTCCCGCCCAGCCCGCTTCTGCTCTTCTGGTTCGAATTTTGAATTTTTGAAATCTGTTTTGAATTTTAATGAATCTTTCGATGGCCATAACTTCTTCATACGAAGTCCAATTCACGCAAACTCGGACTCTATCTCAACCAGAATTCCGAGACGAACACAATGGCACAACTCGTTTCACTTAATTCTCACATCTGAGATTAAATATTTCTTTAATTTGTGAATTTTAATATTTAAAATTATGGGGTGTTACAACCTCCTATAGAAGAAAGTGAGCCTCCAAGCATTTAATGGAAACTAGTCATGGATGAATCAACTAACAGTCAGTGTTCTGGCGCCGGAGTCATAGTCGTTACTCTTGAGGAATGCTCAACTTGTTACACTCTAAAGCTTGACTTCCCTGTAACCAACAATGATGAAGAATACAAGGCTTGATCGTTGGACTCCGAATTGCTATCAAACTTAACACCAAGGCTCTCCAGATCTACTCTAACTTACAACTTATCGTACGTCAGGTGCAGGGTGAATACCAAGCTAAGGGGGCACGGCTAGCTCACTACCTTGCTCGGGTCCGCGAACTTCCTACTAATTTCGAATACTACATCATTACGCACATCCCTTGAGAACAAAACGAGAAAGAAGATTCATTAGCCAAACTGACAAGCTCTAGGGATGCACAACACTTATGGCTAGCCCCAGTCGAAGTACTCGACTCTCCGAGCATCGATCAGATGCAAACTAACTCGGTCACAACGACGGATATCGAACGTGAGCCCTAGTCTTGGATGGTTGCGATCAAGAACTACTTACAACACGAAATCCTCCCTAAGCGCCACTAGGAAAGACGAGAACTCACTCGCAAATTATCTCGCTACATCATCTAAGACAGAGTGCTTTACCGAAGAGGATTCTCTATTCCATTACTCCGATGTGTAGTCCACAACGATGCCAAGAGTGTGCTACTGGACATGAACAAGGGTGAGTGCGGTGACCACACTCGGGGGAAAACTTTGGTAAAAAAATTCTTAGGTATGGTTACTTCTAGCCCACACTCGACCAATATGTCGCAGACTATACCCAACATGTAAGACAAATGCCTGAGGTTTTCCAAGATTCCAAGAGCCTCGCCTACCGAGCTAGCATAGATGGTTAGTCATTATCCATTCACCATTTGGGGAATATATATCATCAGAACTCTTCCTACGGCTAGAGGCGGTGCACGCTATGCTATCATCGTGGTTGATTACTTCACCAAATGGGCCAAAGTCAAAGCCCTCACTACAATCACTACTAAGAAAGTTATCAACTTCGTCGTCCGAAACATCATCACCTGATATGGAGTCCCCCAACTATCATTTTCGACATCGGGACCCAATTCGAGTGCGCTGGGTTCAAGACCTTCTACCGATGACACAACATTGAGAAGACATTCTCGACGGCAGCTCATCCTTAAGCTAATGTGAATGTTGAGGCTGTTAACGAAGTGATTAAATCCATTATGAAGAAGCATCTCGAAAAAGCAAGAGAATTATAGGTAGACAAACTCCTTATGGCCCTATGGGCCTACCAGACCACTTTAAATTAGCGACCGACCATACTTCTTTCGCTCTACGGAGAACAAAGAGCGGTTGAGATTGGGGGTTGATCTCAATAGGAATGTCGGCTTCAGATACATAAGCTAGAGTGAAGGAAGTGAAAAGAGATGAAGTTGAACTCAGAGCTGTCGCTCAACGTCAACAAGTCGCCCAATACTTTAACTCCAAAGTCCATCAAAAGAACTTCAACATCGACGACCTCATCCTGAAGCGGATCTTTCCTACACCGATTGGTTTCAGCCCTTGTTGGGAACGTCCGTACGTCATACATCGGAGGCTTGGAGATGGAACCTTCAAGCTAATGACCATTGATGGTACCGAACTCCCAATAGCATGGAATTGTGAATGTATCTGCATCTACTACAACAAGCTTAATGTACAGATTTACTGCTTTTCGACAATGTTTTGTTTTCATCAATTTCAAGGCATTGTAAAATAAAGGTTGTTTTTGCCAAAGCTATCAGTAAATAAAATTTTAGACTTCTATGTTCTTGGTGTGTCTACTTTCCCCGTAGTATGTTTGAGAAACTATTATAATCGACTTGCATGCATGAACGCTGTGACACCCCACGTTCGTTTATGTCACTCATAAGAGAATGAAATAACTTTCGTGAAGCCCAAGGTAAACAGTAATAGAAATTCAAAAAACAAAATTAAATAAGCAGCTGAAAATTCAACTTTTATTTAAAGTAAAACATTGTTTCAAATCAGGTTTCATCATCAAACCAGTTACATCAAAACTAAGAACCTCAATTAATCCATCTGTCTCATAATGCAAAATATCAGAGTGCAATAATACAAAACCATTTCCCTCATAGCAAGCCATAACAGAGTAGAAAGGAAATTAAAGCGGTACATCTAAGAAAGTCCAGATCCAAGTTGAAAGAGAAAGTCCAAAATACCAAGCATTACTACCACTCTGAGGACCTGAGGGGGGAGGTGGAAAAAGAAGAGAAAGAAGCAAAACAAAATAGGTCAGACATAAAGCCTAGCGAGTTCCAGTGATTCTCATTATATACATGAAATAGAGTTATCATGAGGGATAAAAAAGACTAGATAAGAAAGTACAGTAGCATATAAGATGAAAGGTAAACAAGATAAACATGACAGCATTATAAAACCGTGATCGAGTAAATCTTCTCAATTATATCCTTAATAACAAGTTTTCTCTGCACCAATACTTGTATAACAGGATTAGGTGTTACCCTAATTACATAATAGAAACAGCAGAATTAGATGTTACCCTAATTACATAACAGGATTAGGTGTTACCCTAATTACATAACAGAAACAACAGGATTAGGTGTTACCCTAATTACTACCAATGCAATCGGCTCCGTACTACGTAAATACCCTGTGTCAGCACCGAAAGTAGGGTGTATCACTCCCTAACCCAACAACTTATGGAACACAGACCTATTTACTGGTGTTACAACGTCTTAGTTTCCCTAATCGGACCCATGCATGCTCAAGACTTCACGAGAACGCGCTCGGACCCACCTTTCTCGTTTGAACCTTTTACTATCCAGTTCTGTAAAGCATGCCTTGGCCCCTACCTAATGCAAGGCCTTAAACAAAATACAAATGGGGATAATGATTGATATAGGTTCCACACAGCAAGGTTGACTCAAGCCAAACCCCCTAAGCTTGTGCCCCCAAGTAACTAGGATTTAGGAGTCCCCATAACCTAATACGGATGTAGAACGAGGGACCTCTTAGCTTATTAATAATCAGGTTTAACTTAGCAGTTTTAAGTTCATTAATAAGCATGGTTGTAATATTACATTTTTCTGTAAATGTTTTTATGTGTACAACCATTTACCCAAAACATGCACCTACCCAGATTTACATATTTGATATAGTTATTCAGTTTACTTAACTTACATCTGGTACCTACATTTCATAACTTGTTATCCGATTTACGCAAACTCGGGGTCTATCTGAACTAGAATTCTTAGAAGAACGCAAAGATAAAGTCGGTTTTACTTAATTCTAAATATAGTATTCATTTTGTTTCCATTATAATGTGGTTGTAGTGTATTAAATTTTGGGGTGTTACATTTATCCCCTACTTAAAGGATTTCGTCCCCGAAATCTCTATGTTAAGGGGAATATTATTATTCTAATAGCCACCTACAACCATCTACTCAACCATCTTCCATAGGCATCCATTTGTCCCTATAATTTCTAATGCTTGATATGAATATACGCATAGGTTTTGTTTGTATATGTCCCTACACCAATGCGAAAATCAGGCCATTGACTTATTCAGTTGACCTCCTTAACGCAATATATGTTTGTGCCATGTATCCAATATGTATGCAAAAAGAGTCCTTGTATAACATATATGTTCTATATGTGTGCACAATCATTCACCGAAATGCAACATCCATACGATGATTCAACCATGTTTGTCCACTGAAAATTAAAATGCACACACATCCATATGCAATATAAGTGCTTGAGCCGATCTAGTGCCTATTGTGTGTATATGCATCCACGTGCAACCACTTGCATGTACTTGCAACCATCAATCATAACATATTTAAACACATGTTTCCAACCATTATATTCTATTTAATGATCGAAGATTCGAACGATAGGACAAACATAACTAGAATGATAGAAGAAAATGTGAAATAAAAGCTCGAAAATGAAATTAAGAACGTACTCTCAAAAAGAAAAGGGTAAGAAGCGCAAATCTAGTCTTCGGGTTCCCACATCACATCTTCGCAGTCTTCTCCCTAATGTATTTTCACCAATTTGATTTCTTTGTTGCGTAGTTTCTTAGTCTCTGACCCAATAATATGTGTTGGAAATCTTCTCACTGATGCTTCCTTCTCAATCTCCACATCAAACATGCTCGGCTCCACTGCCTCTACCGCATCATGTAGACATTTCCTCAAATGGAAAATGTGAAACACATCGTGTACGCCCGCCAGATTATTCAGTAGTCTAATCCTATAGGCCATCTGACCTATCCTCTCCACTATAGTGAATGGCCTTTTGGATCTCGTCGTCAAATTCCCTAGTGAGCCAATGCGAACTACATTCCTCAGCGGTGATACTTTAATGAAGATCATATATCCAACTTCGAATTTCAAATTAGTCCTTTTATCGGCGTATGACTTCTACATATCCTTATCCGTCTTCATCAGTCATCAAATAAGATCAATCTTCTCAGAAGTCTATCAAATCATCTTAGGTCCAAGTAGAAGTCTGTCTGTGGACTCCCACCAACAAGTCGACAATCTACAAGGTCGTCCGTAAAGTGCTCGAAGGGTGTCATGCCTATGCTTGACCGATAACTGTTGTTGTAGGCAAAATCAACCAACGGGAGACGCTCCTCCCAAGTCCCTCTGAAATCTAGAATACACAATCTTAGAATATCCTCAAGAACCTTATTTACCCTATTAGTCTGTCCATCGGTCTAAGGGTGGTAATCTATGCCTAAACATACCTATGTAACTAGTGCCTCTTGTAAGCTTTTCCAAAATTCACTAGTGAAGATGGGGCCGTGGTCACTTATTATATTGGAAGGTACCCCATGAAGTCAGACTATCTTTCGAAAGTATACCAATGTTAGCTAAGCTGCTATCCTCTTACTCTTAACAAGAATAAAGTGAGCGCTCTTCACAAGTATGTCTACTATCATCCAAATACTGGTTTTGCCCTTCCTTGATCTAGGCAGTCCATAAATGAAGTCCATAGAGATGCTCTCCCACTTACATTGTGGGACATCCAAGGGCTGAAGTATTCCGCCAGGTTTCTTTTGTTCTGCCTTTACTTGCTGGAAAGTCAAACATCAGGCCACAAATTCTGCCATGTCCTTCCTCATACCAGTCCGGAAGAAAACTCTCTTTATGTCACAATACATCTTATCGCCGCCCGGATGGATAGTCATCCGAGAACGATAAGCTTCCTCAAGGACTATCCCAAACAAATTTCTGTCTCGATGAACACAAAGCCTTCCATCTCATCGTAGCCAACCTTTATCATCCACAGAGTATCTACTAAGGTGACCAGAAGTCTCTCCTCTACCAAGCCTATCCAAGATGTCTACTGTCTGCGGGTCCCTTTATTGTGTGAATCCAATATGCTCCATGAGAGTAGGTTATACTGTCATTAATGCTAACAAACCAGGTGTGAAATCCATAGATGGCCTAAAATCGAAGTTCGATATGAACTCCAAGCTCCACCGCTCTATAAATAGAGGACTCAAGGTCATCCTATGCCTACTCAATGCATCTGCCACTACATTACCCTTGTCTGGGGTATTAGCTATCTCAAAGTAGTAGGACGCTAGGAACTCTATCCACCGTTGCTACCTCAAGTTGAGATATTTTTGTGAGAACAGATATTTGAGTGACTTGTGATCGGTGTATAGCTCAAAACTTTCCCCAAGTAGAAAATGTTGCCAAGACTTCAATGCGAACACTATAGCAACAAACTCTAGGTCATGGGTAGGGTACTTCTTCTCATGAGCTCTCAACTGTCTGCTACCATAGCATACTACCATCCCTTCTTGCATTAATAAGACACCAAGTCCTGTGCTATAGGCATTTTTGTAGACTGTGAACATATTGCTTCCATCGGGGGGAGTCAGAATTGGGGCTGATGTCGGAGCCCTCTTCAACCTATGAAAGGCATCCTCGCAATCAATGCTACACGAAAAGGCCAAGTTCTTTATCGTTAATTGGGTGAGTGGGGTTGATATCCTGGAAAAGTCCTTGATAAACTTTCTATAATAACTTATAATCCTAGAAAACTTCTCACCACCTTCGCATTATTCGGAGCCTTCCAATCTTGAACCGCGGCGACTTAGCGGGGTCCACCGTTATCCCATCCTTGGATACTACATGCCCTGGTAACCTTACTTCCTTTCTCCAAAAGTGACACTTAGAATTTTTTTTCCTTAAGCTGATGCGATCTGAGAGTGCATAGAACCTCTCCTAAGTGTATGGCATGTTCCTCCTTATTCTTTGAGAAGATCAGAATATTATCCACGAAGACCACCATAAACTTGTTGAGAAACTCTCTAAACACCCTACTCATTAAATCCAAAAAATATGCGGGTACATTGTTCAACCCATAAGGCATGACCAACCCCCTCAAAGAAACTGTCTGAAGTTCTGAATGCAGTCTTATCAATACTGTCCTCTGCCACCCTCAACTAGTGAAATTTGGTAGCTGAATCCATCTACGAGAAAACTAACGTGCCTACTAGCTGATCAAACAAGTCATCAATCCTCGGAAGTGGGTTTCTATTCTTCTTGGTGAGCTTATTCAGCTCTCTATAGTCCACGCATAGATGAATTGAGCCATCTGCCTTAGTCGTGAAGAAGACTGGAGCTCCCCACTCTAATATGCTTCGTCTAATGAATCCTTTCTCAAATAGATCACCTATTTGCTTGTTGAGCTCCCCCTTCTCTCTAGGATACATGTGGCGCACCAGTAAAGACACCAGCTTTGCATTCTTTACCAAGTAAATCTAGAAGTCTATCTCTACCTCGAAGGTAATCCCCTAACCTCATCAAACACGTCCAGAAAGTCTCTGACTATGGATACTGATCGCAAATCGTCAACAGAAGTATCAAGCGAATCTAGGAAAGTAAGCATAACTGACCCTCGTAGGTCACATGAAATCTCGAGAGTTCTCCCTTGGCATGTTAGAAGCCTAACCACTCTCCTGTCATTTTCGAGGATGGCACCATACATGGCTAGCCAATTAATTCCAAGAATTAAACCATAACCCATAAAGTCCAGCACGTACGCGCCACATTCAAACTCGATGCCCAAGCTAGAAATTCTCAAACCCCTACATAACATGGATAAGTGAGGCATACCTCCTATGGGGTTTGAGACTACCACAAGATCAGAGACTATATTAGTATTAGGTTGCAAACTGTCTACTAAAGAACTGGATATAAATGAATGAGAAGCACCAGAATAAAAGAGGGTTCTAACAAGATATTCAAAAAGGGAAATCAAACCTTTAAAAGTGACTTTCCTACCTCGATCAGGTCCACTAGCCTCAAGATCATGCACTTGTCCAGAAGTTCTTGCCTCTTGCCCTTGCTTGCTAAGGCATTGCTTAGTGGAGTGTCATACTTGAACACAATTAAAACAGCTTTCTTTCTCTTTCTACAGTCCTTCACAAATGACCCAAAGCTCTACAACCATGACACTTGAAAACTTTAATGATCTGAGCCTTGTCAGTCTCCCCTCCTTTCTTCAGTGTTCCTTTCTTGGGCCACCACTTCTATTTCTTGCCCTTAGACTGTGTCTCCTTAACCTTACTGTCTTTCTTCTCATCCTTGCCATCTTCGTGCATTAGAGCCATGCCAACCAACCTTTCAAATGTCGCCTCCATCGGTATATGCGATAGTGCTAGATCTTGGTGAGATGGATTCATCCCTCTAGTAAATTAAGAGCCTTCTTATGGGGGAGTATTCACCAAGTCTAGACCGGATCTCGCTAGTTGATTAAACTTGTTGACATATTCTTATGGGGGATCAAATCTCTGAAATCATCCCAAGTAGCCATTGGTTGTCCCGCCTGTGTCACCTTCCACTAGGTCAAAGCTTCATCTTCAGTTGCCATGAGCCCAACTGTATATTCCTCCTATCATCGAGCTCGAAAAGAGCAAACACGTTATCCATTTCTCTAAGCCAATTTTGCGCCTCAACAAAGCTCTCGGTACCACGTAACGGTTTTCCTCCCATAGTGCAGAAGTCCTTACAAAGCTTAGAAAAGTTGTTTATACGTGGAGGTGGGGCTACTTCGGCTGCAGCTGGGGGTGGGGAATCTCCTTGAACTCTGAGTGGTACCGTAGCCTCTAGATATGTAACAACCCAGAAAATCAGAACCAATTTAAAATTTTTATTTTGAATAATTTGGTTAAAAATTGAGTCAAAATTTAAAATTTTCATTTTTAAATATAAATAAAGCCCTTGAAAATAGTGATTTTGCAAACGACCTCCGTTTTCAACGAAACCACTTTGGTTGTATCCGGGATGTCAATTTATTGCTAAGTTTAAATTTCCATAATTTTTAGAATCAATGTGTGAGCGTGGCAAAAGAAAATGTGCTTGGTTCATTTCAATCAAATTGGATCGACCAGAAAATGGCCATTTTTCAAACGGTCTCAGAATTCGATGAAATCAGTTTTGTTAGGACCGTATCGTCCCAACATAGCCAAATTAATTTTTTGGGAATTTTTAGAATCAGTATGTGGCCCCGAAAAATTAAAATGTACGTTCAAATCAGAATTCAAATGTTTTATACTTTAATTTGAAGAATAACTGACTGTAAAAGTCGAATGGGCTTTCAAAACATATTCCATTGTGTTCGGAATGGTGGTATTTGGCTAGGGGCGATAGTCGTTCGGTTTGAATTGGGGTTCGTATGGAGTAAGGGGTACTTTTGGATTTAAAGGAATTAAATATATAAATAAAAACCCATGGGCCAATCAAATTCATTGTATAATTTTCGGACCCGACAAACCCCCTTCGAGCGAATGACGATCAGTGCTCCTACTTATCTCCTTTTCTTTCTTCCAAATTGCTCAATAAAATCACAAGCTCATGTTGGGGATTTTGAAAAGCTCCTCGAAAGCTTCAAATCAATACCTGCTGTGGAATTTTTCATTGAGTATTGTGCCAGAATTGTCGCCTCAAAGCTACTCGCTTTGAAGCGCTGCCGAGACCAATTTAGGCCATCGCGGGGGGCCCACTTCTGGAGAACGTGCGCCGCACCTCCCTCTACAACGTCGTACAGTCTGATCGTCCATAAGCCTCATAGATTTCAAGAAAAATCGAAATCCTAGTTTGAACATCACACTGAAAGGCACAGTTTATATTATATAAACTGATTTCAATAGTTTAAAACCGTCGCAAAGTGTGATTAACTTCTATAAATCATATCTTTTTGCTATGTGATCGAAATCCAGTGAAACAAGAGACACCGGGACCGTGAGGACGTCTTCTACATGCTAGAAGAGACCGGAGAATTTTTAGAGCTTGCTACAATTTTTGGCAAAGCGAAAATCAATGTGACGTTTCTAAATTCAAATTTGAATGGAATAGCGATGTATAAATTATGTAATCGATGTATAAGTTATATAAGCATTGTACACCTCATTTATAAGCGTTGTATAAATTATATGTGTGATGTATAAGTTATATATACGTTGTAAAAATCATATGTGCGTTGAATGGAGTTAAAATGAAACTGAAATGGAATTGAAATATATTTATATACATATATATATACACACCGTAACAACCCTGAATTTTGGGGCCAATTTAAAATTTTTATTCAATGGATTTTTAGTATTTAAAATAATTTATTTTAAATAATGACGGGAAAGGTTTTTTTTATTTAAATCGAAGTTAGGACGAATATATTTATTTTAATTTTAAAGGAGTTGGAAATATGGCGGTAGTTTGAAAATTCTGAAATTGTAAGTTTGATTTAGGATTTGGACGTAGAGATTTATACTTGAATTTCTAGTTTGTCTAATTTAATTTATTCTAGAAAGATTGAATTAAGTTTTAACAATTAAATGATTAAATTTATATTTTAATTTAATATTTAAGTTTGATTGTAAGATTACATTTACTGATGGAAAACTTAAATCCTAAGATTTAACTGTTGATGGACATAATTTGTAGCGACCCGGGATTTCCGACGCTCGAATCCAGACACTAACACCTCCCGTGTCCAAACTAAAGTATCAAAACCCCAGAAAGCTAATAGAAACAAGTTAGAGGGTGAGAGAAGAAAGAAAGAAATATTTGAATAGAAGAATAAGAAGATCAGAGTCTCACAGCGGAATGGACAAAATATAATAATCAGAAATACTTTATACAAAAATTGTATATCACAACATCAAAGCATACATTCAGATCAATACAACATACAGTGGAAATAAACCAGTACCAGTATATATATATATATATATATATATATATATATATGGAATACGTCTCGACTTCAACTCCATCTCTGTTGCTTCAAGTGGAAACCTGACCTGTAAATATGCTTGGTCTGACTCGAGCACATTTGATTTAAAACAAAATTCACCCGGATCAGTCTAAAATACTATCAGTGATAAATTCATACATCAACCAACTTGTTTAACTTTGAAATCCTTTTGAAAACAAAGGATAATAGTAAGACCTGCCCATACATAGACACGGACGGTTTTTACCTTACTATAACCCAAATCGTTTTGAAATCAGTATCTTCTTCTGATATTATCATAATGTCTAAATACAAGTAAATAGAATCCAGCAGAACGCTTGCATCTCACGCTCCACATATATAGTATACAATCAAAACCGCGGGCGCTTATTGGAGATTGGATTCCAACTATGACAAGGTATGGGACCACCTGCCGATAGTGTATCTCTAGAGACGAATACACTGGGTTCAACAAGAACATCTTGCAACCCAGCCCACACATGACCGACCACTCATTTCTCTTGAGTGTATCGAGTATATTGTCATCCTACGGCTTTTTGTCGTGCGACCACTGTAATCCCCGGGATATACATAAATAAAAAGAAGTAACAAATATGAATATTCTCTAGATGGTGACAATACACCCTAATGGGTGCGACCCACATAGCCATGCTGCCTGCCCAATTTTTGTCATTTCCCGGTTGATGAGGCTATAATCGATCTTTGAAACATCTGGCCACCATTCACATCGTCCATATATGTCATCCAGGAACAGGATGAACCGAAGGTACCCTCCTACTGCATCCAATACAGGAATCACCCCATGGATCAGCAGCGAGAAGTCCTTGCAATCTGCAGATTCCAATCACAACATAATCATCGTTAACTCTGGGGATCAGCCAGAGGTATTTAACAATAGTTCTTCCGCTCATGGAGACTTACGGTCTTCAATTGATCCGTCTCGATCAGCATCTTCGACGTATTCGTATTTATTGGTCGGAAAAGTTTTCGAGTATAAATTCGATCCCGGTCTTCCCGTACCAATAACGTTGGGTTAGATTTTGATAGTTGGTTATTTAACTATCAAAATAAACAAACATAAAACAAACAGATCCATTTGTTTATACACAGCATCACTTGGTCATATCATTTCTTATTATCGAATCACATATCATTCGTAAAATGATTATTATGACATCTTCTTTGGCTCCAATATTTGAATACCAAAACCACCCCGTTCTTTTAGAATAAACCCATTTAAATCTCATTTCCTAACTTTGAAAATATCGTTATATTTCCACAATCTCCTTTTATTTCTTTTCATTTTTGAAATCTCATTATATATATATAAATATATTTCTAAATCCTTCAAATAACGTTACACTGTTATTTTTTCCAAAATATTTTATTCTAACACTTTCACCATTACGACAAATACCACCCTTCGATAATCCTGAAGCTGTTCAAGTTGGTGTATTTCAATTACTTCTCGAACTTTGATCAACAACGTTCTTATCGTTCAGATAGATATCAGTTGTAATACAAACTCCGACACTCATTTCCAATACGACAAATCCCATTATAATTCAATCTTGATGGAATATCCTCTCTTCTTTAAAAATGGCGATTCTATATCGCATCCTTTTAACTTATCTCGATTCACTACTCTAATTCAACTCGGGTTTTATAACTTTGTATAACTTGGATTCATATAGTCCAATTATATATATATATATATATATATATATAATTCAGTAAGAATCAAGTTAAAACTTCGATCTCACCTTATAAATATTAAATCGCCTTAATAACTATAAACATGGCTTTAAACTTTACAAACTTTCCTAACTATATTTTACTTTCCAACTATTACTTTAATGATTATTAAATGACTAATAATCAAGTTCCAACATCTATTAAAGTAAAACTGGGTTTCTTTACCATTAACTACCCCTTTAAAGTAATGAACTAATTTAATAAACAATCTCAGTTTGCGCAGCCTCTAAACATGATTTATTCATTAATAAATTACACTTAGCGCTTCCCATTGTTTAATAATAAAATTAATTAAAATAATTCCATTTACTTTGGTTATTATTAAATAAATAATAATCAATATTTTGACCCATTCTAATTGTTACGTTAATTCCGATTACTTGAATTAGCTTCGTTTTTAATAATCACTTATATGAACACGTGTTTCGCGCATGGTCGATTTGGTTAAACCAATCAACGTATTTATGTAGTTGGTTTATTCTCCTTTTAGAACTTTATTTAAAATATTATATTTTAAAAATCTATATTGGTTATAAAATAATTTCATAACTTCTTTTCTAGCGATTCACCAGACGGTGAATCGAACTTTATAAACGGTGTATTTAAGGGCCATCTGCTGTTTATTTATCAACCAATACTATATATATATATATATATATATATATATATATATATATATATATTGGTTCAAACTCAACCACATTCAACAACCAACAGGGTTTAAAGTCTACGGGTTTTAAACAGTTCATAAAATATGAAATAACAGCATATGAAATATTTGAGGAACCTGTTTGGTTCCTCCTACCTGTTCTTCCCTGCACCACAGACCATTATAATATTTCATATCAGTAAATAGAAATACTCTAAATGACGATAATATAATTAACGTCAACCATTAAAGCAACCATAGGTACCCAAAGCATCCAGTCAACCAATTTTCAATGAATTTAGCACGTCCTAGTATTTCAGAAATGTGTGAGAATTAACTCACCTTT
Source organism: Allium sativum (assembly GCA_030737875.1). Classification (NCBI taxonomy): domain Eukaryota; kingdom Viridiplantae; phylum Streptophyta; class Magnoliopsida; order Asparagales; family Amaryllidaceae; genus Allium; species Allium sativum. The sequence goes on from CM060913.1 coordinate 207,710,666, forward strand.
ATTTCGAGTTGACGGTTGTCACGCTATTTTTTTTAATTTTAAATTGGCGTCGAAAATCTAGCAACTACCGTTCCTTTCCGAATCAACACAGCAACGTAGTATCCTCCACTGCGATCCTAACACTTAATCATGGATTTGGCCCTTGCTGGTTCTTCTTTCGTTCATGCAACCGATCGACGGTACGTCCCATGCACAGAATTCCTCCACGTTGTTCCCCCTTCTACACATATATCTTCCCCACTGATTCACTGTCTTCGCTAAGCCGCCTTCCCCATAGATTCACTGTCTTCGCTGAACCTATCTTACCGGGTTTCGAACCAATAACCAAGATGCTAGCTTATCGTTTTCACCACCACATACTGTTTTGTTCTATAACCCATCATGGCAGCAACCATCCCAACATATCAAGTTGGTTACATGAAAAGGACTCCATAGCCAAAGTCCCTCCCACGTTAACACAGTTGATCCATGCCACGTAAAAGCCCCACCGCGCCATCCATTTCACGTTCTATTTTTCCACCTGACTCCCCCATTCCACCTTTATGTTTTCCACGCCAACATCCCCAGTTCTGCGCCATTATGTTTCTTCTACACATTGTTTTCTTTCTCCAACTTTGCTGCTACACTCTGTTCAACGTCATACTGTTCCGTTTGGATTCACCTTCTTTTCTTTGTTAAACAAATGAACATCCAGCACATGCCACACTCACCATGCATGCACATTCTTCCTCTATGTCATATATATATATATATAAATGGTACCTGCCAAAACCCACGCTGTGTTCAGCACTTCATTTCCATTTGGTATTCCTCTTCTTAAGTCCACTCATTCACATGCAACGTTGATCTTCCCCGCATGCTATTTTCTCACTACAGCTACATTCAAAATCCCCACTCCAGTATGCCGCATCTCTTCACATCTCACCAACTCTGACGCGCCGCCGACTGGCTAGCGCCATCGACCGACCGACCTCTTCTGCTGAATGCCGCGCTTCCATCCCTGTAACCTCAGCTTCAGCTCCCACCCCCATAGCACGCATAAATGAGTTGGAGAACCTACGCTGCTTCGACCGTTTGCCGGTATCCCGTGTTTTCTACCCTACGTGACAGTTGATACTTGCGTGATTTTTATTTTTATTTAACTGTGTTCAAAAGACTGAAAATGTAGTGAAGCGTTTTGTTTGTGAAAGTTTGAGAGACGAGGACAGGGTATTTATAATGTGAATAAACTTGGATGCCGTGGATGATGGATTGGCACGCAAGTAATTGTAACAGGGGTTGAAAATATAGCTATATGGTATTGTTGCGTCACTTCAATCTTTAATCTTCCATATTGCTTTCCCAGGGACGCTTCAAAATGGACTAGCTACCAGACCACGTTTTGGACCGTAGAATAGGGTTTGACATTTTTTTTTGGTTTCTATGCTGCTAGGCTTAAGGTGCTCGAGAATAGGGATTGATGATTTCGTATTGTCAAGTTTTCACCGACCAAACCATGTGAAGCTAGTGTAGAGTCTGAAAAAGAACTTCGTAGGGGTTGAAATTATTGGCTGAAAGGATTAATACATTGTCGGTTGAAAAACAATTTTGTTTGGTCACTTTCAGTTATGGACGATCCTATGAAATGATGTCAGCGTGTTTAGGTAAGGTAGGGGTTGACACTTTATAGTTTTCTTATTATTTCTTATTATTGTAACTTTCCTGTTACAATGATGAGTACATGCTGCTCGGAAAAGAAGATAGCAACTTTGTTTTTATTTGCTTCATTCTATACTTGCAGCCTTGATATTTAATACACGAGAGAAAGAAAGGATGGTACAAAAGACATGTGAAATTTCTAAATTTTGCATATGATTTTGCAATATAGATCGCTAAGAAGGCTAGAATAGGGTATGGGAAACACAGTGAACTAATGGGACATGAAAAGAAAGGAAAATGACCAAAGATATTTAGTGATAAAGTTAAACGTACCTTACTATTCAACACTACGTCCGTATAAGACTTGCTATCGACATAAATAAATATACTATCTATTTAGCAGTGTGCCACGATCACAAATATATAATAATATCGGTAGGTTGACTTATATTGTGATATCCCAAAATGTTGATATAGGGTGCAAAATACTCCAAATAAAAAGTTGCTTATTTTACAAAATAAAATTTACAGAAAAATTCTAAAAATTAAATTATAACTATGCCTCAAACGACTTGTCCCAATTCGAAGTCAATATTTAATTATATTAAATAATCCGTTACGGCGTATAAACGATTCCACAGTGACTATTCCGAAATTTGGTTTGGACGTAAAATAAAATCTGTAGTACGAAAATCGTTCCATTAGAAAAATATTATTAACTAGATTCAGACGCTTCTTATTTCACCAAAATCCGACTTAACACGAGTTCTGTATGATCAATTAAAGTTGATATTCAATTTTACGAACTACCGCGCTGTTTTCAAGTTCGTTTTAAATTAAATATAAATATAAACGCTCATTCGTCGTTTAATTAACGATTTCGATATTGAATCCCATAAATAATTCAAATAAAATATTTTAAACAATTTAAATATTCGAATATAAATAGCCGAAAAATCTAGGTCGTTACATTCTTCCCCCCTTAAATAAATTTCGTCCTTGAAATTGCTAGGTAAAAAGAATGCTCCAACCGCAATTATTTTCAAAATAATTAATTTAAAATATTATCAAAAATATTACTAAGTTGTAAGATTTTTGAAAAATTCGTCAGGACCTCCTCTGCACGGTTCAATCGAAACAACTACAAACGCCACTTTGGGCCTCTCTTATTGATCCATAGAAAATAAAAGCCAAGCAGCTACCCATCTCGGGTATAAATTCAAACACCCAATCAATAATATTAAGGTTTACCTTTTTGTCGGGCAACTTCATCCCAGTTTCGAAGCAAATCAATCAACGACTATTCATTTCCCAATCTGTTCTTCAATCTCCGTGATCAAGTCAATTATCATAGCCTTCTAGTAGTCTGCTCTTTACTCAACTTCCAATGCAAAAACTGATACTGGGTTATATCATATAATCCCATCCAAAAGTCGTTATGCTGGAATTCCTTTCTTTTCAATCCATTCAAATTTTTAATTAACTGCTAATGGTTTCAATTTAATTCAACCCAGCCAAGCAAGCAACAATCACTTAATCAAATCATTTCGTTTTTCTTTGTTTTTAATTTTTATTTAACTTATCTTTAGTTAAACATTTAATTCCAACTCAAATTTTATTCACCAATTCTATAAATTTAAATTTCCTTCTAGTTCTATTTAAACCATTCAAATTCAGTATATTTGAATTTTATTTCAATTTATTCATGTCAAATCATGTCAAATCCATACTCATGTAATATATCCCAAACATACAATCCAACAAATTTCCTCTCAGTTCGGATTCATTCACCAACACAAGTCAAATTCTTGTTGGCTTGTCTTAATTCCAATTTAGAGGATTCATTTTAACTCATACAAGTTAAAATTCATTCCCATTTCATATTTGAAATGTTTCCAACTTCATATAAGTTTTGAATCAAATAATTACTTGAGAAAATTATAAAATTATAAATTTACCTTCTTATAAAATAATTTTGGTCGAAACAATATAAAAATAATTTTATATTCAAATTACAAATACGCACTCTCGTGTATATATATACACTCAACTCGATCTAGGGTATTACTTGCCCAATCTCTATCGAGTTACACCACAGAGCCAAGGTTATTCCTAAACCATTGCTCTGATACCAACTGTAGCGACCCGGGATTTCCGACGCTCGAATCCAGACACTAACACCTCCCGTGTCCAAACTCAAGTATCAAAACCCCAGAAAGCTAATAGAAAGAAGTTAGAGGGTGAGAGAAGAAAGAAAGAAATATTAGAATAGAAGATCAGAGTCTCACAGCGGAATGGACAAAACATAATAATCAGAAATACTTTATACAAAAATTGTATATCACAACATCAGAGTATACATTTAGATCAATACAACATACAGCGGAAATAAACCAGTACCAGTATATATTTGGAATATGTCTCGACTTCAACTCCATCTCTGTTGCTTCAAGCGGAAACCTGACCTATAAATATGCTTGGTCTGACCCGAGCACATTTGATTTAAAACAAAATTCACCCGGATCAGTCACAAATACTATCAGTGATAAATTCATACAGCAACCAACTTGTTTAGCTTTGAAATCCTTTTGAAAACAAAGGATAATAGTAAGACCAGCCCACACATAAACACGGACGGTTTTTACCTTACTATAACCCAAATCGTTTTGAAATCAATATCTTCTTCTGATATTATCATAATGTCTAAATACAAGTAAATAGAATCTTGCAGAACGCTTGCATCTCACGCTCCACATATATAGTATACAATCAAAACCGCGGGTGCTTATTGGAGATTGGATTCCAACTATGACAAGGTATGGGACCACCTACCAATAGTGTATCTCTAGAGATGAATACACTGGGTTCAACAAGAACATCTTGCAACCTGGCCCACACATGACCGACCACTCATTTCTCTTGAGTGTATCGAGTATATTGTCATCTTACGGCTTTTTGTCGCGCGACCACCGTAATCCCTGGGATATACATAAATGAAAAGAAGTAACAAATATGAATATTCTCTAGATGGAGACAATACACCCTAATGGGTGCGACCCACATAGCCATGCAGCCTGCCCGACTTTTGTCATTTCCCGGTTAATGAGGCTTGAGGCTATAATCGACCTTTGAAACATCTGGCCACCATTCACATCGTCCATATATGCCATCCAGGAACAGGATGAACCGAAGGTACCCTCCTACTGCATCCAATACAGGAATCACCCCATGGATCAGCAGCGAGAAGTCCTTGTAATCCGTAGATTCCAATCACGACAGAATCATCGTTAACTCTGGGGATCAGCCAGAGGTATTTAACAATAGTTCTTCCGCTCATGGAGACTTACGGTCTTCAATTGTTCCGTCTCGATCAGCTTCTTCAACGTATTCGTATTTATTGGTCGGAATGGTTTTCGAATATAAATTCGATCCCGGTCTTCCCGTACCAATAACGTTGGGTCAGATTTTGATAGTTGGTTATTTAACTATCAAAATAAACAACCATAAAACAAACATATCCATTTGTTTATACACAGCATCACTTGGTCATAACATTTTTTATTATCGAATCACGTATCATTCATAAAATGATTATTATGGCATCTTCTTTGGCTCCATTGTTTGAGTACCGAAACCACCGCTTGTTCTTTTAGAATAAACCCATTTAAATCTCATTTCCTAACTTTGAAAATATCGTTATATTTCCACCATCTCCTTTTATTTCTTTTCATTTTTGAAATCTCATTATATATATATATATATATATATATATTTGTATATCCTTCAAATAACGTTACACTGTTATTTTTTCCAAAATATTTTATTCTAACACTTTCACCATTACGACTAATACCATCCTTCGATAATCCTGAAGCTGTTCAAGTTGGGGTATTTCAATTACCTCTCAAACCTTGATCAACAATGTTCTCATCGTTCAGATAGATATCAGTTGTAATACAAAAACCGACACTCATTTCCAATACGAAAAATCCCATTATAATTCCATCTTGATGGAATATCCTCTGTTCTTTAAAAATGGCGATTCTATATCGCATCCTTTTAACTTATCTCGATTCACTACTCTAATTTAACTCGGGTTTTATAACTTTGTATAACTTGGATAAATATAGTCCAATTATATATATATATATATATATATATATATATATAATTCAGTAAGAATCAAGTTAAAACTTCGATCTCACCTTATAAATATTAAATTGCCTTAATAACTATAAACATGGCTTTAAAATTTACAAACTTTCATTACTATATTTTACTTTCCAACTATTACTTTAATGATTATTAAATGACTAATAATCAAGTTCCAACATCTATTAAAGTAAAACTTGGTTTCTTTCCAATTAACTACCCCTTTAAAGTAATGAACTAATTTAATAAACAATCTCATTTTACGCAGCCTCTAAACATGATTTATTCGTTAATAAATTACACTTAGCGCTTCCCATTGTTTAATAATAAAATTAATTAAAATAATTCCATTCACTTTGGTTATTATTAAATAAATAATAATCAATATTATGACCCATTCTAATTGTTACGTTAATTCCGATTACTTGAATTAGCTTCGTTTTTAATAATCACTTATATGAACACGTGTTTCGCGCACGGTCGATTTGGTTAAACCAATCAACATATTTATGTAGTTGGTTTATTCTCCTTTTAGAACTTTATTTAAAATATTATATTTTAAAAAACTATATTGGTTATAAAATAATTTCATAATTTCTTTTCTAGCGATTCACATGACGGTTAATCGAACTTTATAAACGGTGTATTTAAGGGCCATCTGCTGTTTATTTATCAACCAATACTATATATATATATATATATATATTGGTTCAAACTCAACCACATTCAACAACCAACAGGGTTTAAAGTCTACAGGTTTTAAACAGTTCATAAAATATGAAATAACAACATATGAAATATTTGAGGAACCGGTTTGGTTCCTCCTACCTGTTCTTCCCTGCACCACAGACCATTATAATATTTCATATCAGTACAAAGAAATATTCTAAACGACGATAATATAATTAACATCAACCATTAAAGCAACCATAGGTATCCAAAGCATGCAATCAACCAATTTTCAATGAATTTACCACATCCTAGTATTTCAGAAATGTGTGAGAATTAACTCACCTTTATTTCCAGTTGACGGTTGTCGCGCTATTTTGCTTAATTTTAAACTGGCTTCGAAAATCTAGCAGCTACCATTCCTTTCCGAATCAACACAGCAATGTAGTATCCTCCACTGCGATCCTAACACTTAATCATGGATTTGGCCCTTGTTGGTTCTCCTTTCATTCATGCAACCGACCGACGGTACGTCCCATGCACAATATTCCTCCACGTTGTTCACCCTTCTATACGTATATCTTCCCCATTGATTCACAGTTTCTGCTAAGCCGCCTTCCCCATAGATTCACTGTCTTCGCTGAACCTATCTTACCTGGTTTCGAACCAATAACCAAGATGCTAGCTTATCGTTTTCACCACCACATACTGTTTTGTTCTATAACCCATCATGGCAGCAACCATCCCAACATATCAAGTTGGTTACATGAAAAGGACTCCACAGCCAAAGTCCCTCCCACGTTAACACAGTTGATCCATGCCACGTAAAAGCCCCACCGCGCCATCCATTTCACGTTCTATTTTTCCACCTGACTCCCCCATTCCACCTTTATATTTTCCACGCCAACATCCCCAGTTCTGCGCTATTATGTTTCTTCTACACATTGTTTTCTTTCTCCAACTTTGCTCCTACACTTTTGTTCAATGTCATACTGTTCCGTTTGGATTCACCTTATTTTCTTTGTTAAATAAATGAACGTCCAACTCATGCCACACTCACCATGCACACACATTCTTCCTCTACGTTTTTTATATATATATATAAATGGTACCTGCCAAAACCCATGCTGTGTTCAGCACTTCATTTCCATTTGGTATTCCTCTTCTTAAGTCCACGCCTTCACATGCAACATTGATCTTCCCCGCATGCTGTTTTCTCACTACAGCTACATTCGAAATCCCCACTCTAGTATGCCGCATCTCTTCACATCTCACCAACTCTGACGCGCCACCTACTGGCTACCACCACCGACTGACCGACCCCATCTGCTGAATGCCGCGCTTCCATCCCTGTAACCTCAGCTTCAGCTCCCACCCCCATAGCACACATAAATTTGTTGGAGAACCCACGATGCTTCGACCGTTTGCCGGTATCCCGTGTTTTCTACCCTACGTGACAGTTGATACTTGCGTGATTTTCATTTTTATTTAACTATGTGCAGAAGAATGAAAATTTAGTGAAGCGTTTTGCTTGTGAAAGTTTGAGAGACGAGGACAGGGTATTTATAATGCGAATAAACTTGGACGCCGCGGATGATGGATTGGCATGCAAGTAATTGTAATAGGGGTTGAAAATATAGCTGTATGGTATTATTGCGTCACTTCAATCTTTAATGCATCATACTGCTTTCCCAGGGACGCTTCAAAATGGACTAGCCACCAGACCACGTTTTGGTCCATAGAATAGGGATTGACAATTTTTTTTTTTTTGGTTTCTATGCTTCTAGGCTTAAGGTGCTCGAGAATAGGGATTGATGATTTCGTGTTGTCAATTTTTCACCGACCAAACCATGTGAAGCTAGTGTAGAGTATGAAAAAGAACTTCGTAGTGGTTGAAATTGTTGGCTGAAAGGATTAATACATTGTCGGTTGAAAAAGAATTTTGTTTGGTCACTTTCAGTTATGGACGATTCTACGAAATGATGTCAGCGTGTTTAGGTAAGGTAGGGGTTGACACTTTATATTTTTCTTATTATTTCTTATTATTGTAACTTTCATGTTACAATGATGAGTACATGCTGCTCGGAAAAGAAGATAGCAACTTTGTTTTTATTTGCTTCATTCTATACTTGCAGTCTTGATATATAATACACGAGAGAAAGAAAGAATGGTACAAAAGACATGTGAAATTTCTAAATTTTGCATATGGTTTTGCAATATAGATCGCTAAGAAGGCTAGAATAGGGTATGGGAAACACAGTGAATTAATGGGACATGAAAAGAAAGGAAAATGACCAAAGATATTTAGTCATAAAGTTAAACATACCTTACTATTCAACACTACGTCCGTATATGACTTACTATCGACAGAAATAAATATACTGTCTGTTCAGCAGTGTGCCACGATCACAAATATATAATAATATCGGTAGGTTGACTTATATTGTGATATCCCAAAATGTTGATATATGGTGCAAAATACTCCAAATAAAAAGTTGCTTATTTTACGAAATAAAATTTACAGAAAAATTCTAAAAATTAAATTATAACTACGCCTCAAAGGACTTGTCCCAATTCGAAGTCAATATTTAATTATTTTAAATAATCCGTTACGGCCTATAAACAATTCCACAGCGACTATTCCGAAATTTGGTTTGGACGTAAAGTAAAATCTGTAATACGAAAACTCGATTTTTCTCTTCCATTAGAAAAATATTCTCAACTAGATTCAGACGCTTCTTATTTCACCGAAATCCGACTTAACTCGAGTTCTGTATGATCAATTAAAGTTGAAATTCAATTTTATGAACTACCGTGCTGTTATCGAGTTCGTTTTAAATTAAATATAAATATAAATGCTCAGTCGTCGTTTAATTAACGATTTCGATATTGAATCCCATAAATAATTCAAATAAAATATTTAAAACAATTTAAATATTCTAATATAAATAGCCGAAAAATCCATGTCATTACATAATTCATGTAGGTGCTTGTTTAATGCACATTCTAAATATACAAAGAGGAGAAAAATATATAACTTTAAAATATTTCCTCAATTAAATGTTAATAGCAAGGATGTTATCCTTGTATTAAAAATCTTTGACTACATGCCAAGGGAAGAATAGGCCTTAGGGACTTTAATAAAATCTATTAATTTATATTAAATTAATTGAAAATAATGTGTAGGTTCTAAATAAAAAAAACTTCTGACAATATATATATATATATATGTATGTATGTGTGTGTGTGTGTGTATATATATATATATATATATCTTTGGCTATTCTCTATAATACTTTCCCCTATTTATTCTAATTGTACCATTCATTTATTAATAAATTTCCAAATGTGAATTACTCCCTTGAATTTTGAAAGGAAATAAATAATTATCCAATCAACGCACCAATTATGCGCATTAAATGAAGAATGACACACTGCAATAAATTTCATGCATTGTTATATCTTCGTATGCATGCAATTTAATTCTATACACATTTATTTTTCTTTCCTTCTTTACATTAAATTGTCATGTTGGAGACATGCATGCGTTTCTTAAAACGTGTGATGATGTTCTCCATATTCCATCATTATTTTCAACGTATGTAAATGCTCCCTCATTTTGAATTCTTCGTATATAAAAAAAATGTTCAACTAAAATTTGTTGAATAACTTAAATTTCGGTTTTATTATGTAATGGATAAATTTGTATATAGTAGTTAAGGATATTAATTAGGGGCTCCTCATTTGATTTATAATCATGCATTGAATACTTTTCCAATTTTCTCTTTCTTATTTTATTCTTTATTTTGAATAAGAAATAAATATCCTATCTCATGCCTAGTCAGCTAAATTAAAAAAAAATCGTAACCTACTATAAAGTATATGAAAGCACACATTAGAGAGATAAATATAATACCTTTCTCAATTTCCTTCAACATTCTTTTCTCTGCAATTGTCTTCTACAAATGTTAGAACTTCCTCCTCCTCTCCCCATAAAAAAAAAGTAAATCTTTCTACCTTCATCAACCTCATCTTCCCTAATATATATATATATATATATATATATATATTCATGGTGTCCTCTTCTTAAAATTTTATCTATATTCCTTCTCAAAAGAAACAAAGGATCTTCAATTTGCAAATTTGCTGTATGGCGGTTGGTGGTGGTGCGATTTGGAGAGAGGGTGCTGGAGCGTGTTGGTTCAGCGAGGTACATCAGGAACGAAGAAGAAACAGGGAAGATAGCACTTTAAGGAGCCTTATTATAATTTAATTAATTTAATTAATTTAATTAATTACTTAACGATGTAATCAACATATAAAAGAGCATATCTTTTGCAATTGAAATCAGAAATCAACCAAACTAGTTGCGTTGGAATCGTGATAACAAGATCTAGACTATGGAACTGACCAAGACCAAAACTGAGCATGTTGGAAATTTCAGATCTAAATTATTCGGAGAGAATATCTGATTTTCACAATTTAAATTTATTTAATTAATCATTCTAATTTGTTAAATAATTATCTGTATGATCTATGCTGTGATGTATTGTGTGGATTGTTTTGATGGATTGTATGGTATTGTATTGCGTTGTATTGAGTAGATCTGTCATTTTATCGTTTGGATTTGTATGGATCTGATATTAAACATCGCGGTTGGTACTTTAGATGAAACCAGAATTTTGATCTATACGCGCGCTGCTATTTTTTTTATTTTTTTCAGTTCTGTACATCATAAGATTTGCCGCAATGGAAAGATTCAATTTTTAATTGTTTACAACAGATTTTTTGTAATGAAAGATTCAATTTTTGAATATTGATTTGTACATAAAATTTTGTTTATAAAAAATATTAAATTTTTTACTTGGTTAGTTTATATAGAATTGTTCACATTAAGAAGTATTGTTTGTTGAAATAAAAGAGTATTGATTTTGTAGAGAACAAAGCATCATTTTTGTTAAAACGAAAGTATCGTTTGTGTTGAAGCGACAAAAATAACAACATTTTTGATAGAAAGTTGAAGCGACAAAAATAATGATTTTGATAGAAATTAGAAACGACAAAAATAATCATATTTTTGTTTTGAATTGAAACGACAAAAATAATCATATTTTTGTTGTCGAAATGAAACATGAAAATAAACGTATTTTTAGTGTTTGTTTAGAAACTTGAAATATAGTCGCGTTTTGATGTCATGTATCGCATATGAAACACAATCATATTTGACGTCATATATTGCAGATGAAATATATGAATATTAGAATCATGGATTGTATATGTAATATAATCAAGTTTAAGTGCATTGAAAATATAACACATTTTATTATGTAATTAAAAAGTAGAATTTATATTGAAAATATAACTACATTTTTATGTAAGGAAAAGACATGAAATTTTTATCGCATATAAAACAACATTTTTGTATGTAAATAAAAGTATGATTTGCATGTTAACTAAAAATTACATTTTTAGATGTTGGGAATTAACATGATAAATAAATTTTCCTTTTTATATGTAGTTAAGGTATGAATTTGCAACATAAAATAAAAATTACATTTTTATATAAAGTTAAGGTATGAATTTACATTGTAAAATAAAATTTCATTTCCCATGAAATTAAAGAATGTAAATGAAGTAAAAATTTACATTTCCTTATGTAAATAAAAAGAATTATTTTAAATGAAGCTTTCATTTACATCTTCATGTAAATAGGATATGTAGAAAAAAAGGGAAAATACTTATTTACATTTAGGTAAATAAATAAGGAAAAGAAAAGGAAGACATTTATTACTTATAGTTTAAATAAATAAGAAAAAGAGATGTTTTAATAATATTTTCTATGCATTAAAAGGAATAAATTGAAAGTCACATTTTAGTGGTTAATAAGTAAGAGTATGACATTTATGATTGTATAAAAAGTTAGAATTTAAAAATACAACCTTTTTAATTGTCTATGTGTTAAATTAAGAAGATTTTGTTTCCAAAACGTTATCAATTTTGAATTAAAGGATTGTTTTTATTTTATATTTAATTAATGAAAATAATTTACGTTGATTTAGAAAGATTACATCTTTGGTTTCAATACATTAAAGTAAAGAAGATATGGTTTCAAAATGGGACATCTTGAAATGATTGTTTTTAGAAAGTCACAAAAATAGGGAAAGTTACAATTTATATTAAATACTTGAAATCAGGATATTTAGAAATGAAGAATACCTTAGAATTAGGATTCTTTAAGGAAAAAGATAATTTAAATAATGACCTATTTTGAAAAAAATTAATTATAATTATAAATTATAATTGTGCTTGGACACGAGGTTAGGTTACATTTGTGGTAGAAGCCTCCCCGGACCCGACCGGCATATCCAGCAGCCACAAATGTTGAACCTAATGTGAGAGGTCCAAGTGCGCAAATACAAATTGGGCCAAGACACGAGGTTAAGCCCAACTTGTGGGATAAGTCTGCCCGGAACCGACTGGCCTATCCAGCATCCACAAGTTGCAGGCCTAATGTGAGAGGTCTGGCCCATATAAAAAAATACAAATAGTTAAATAGAAGATGAACATTATTTTCACCGTCATGTTTAAATAAGAGAAAATTTCATATTTTATGTAATTAGATTAAAAGAAGAAATTTATATTTTTATTAAAAGAAAGAAAATTACATATTTTATGTAATTAAAACCAAAAGTAAGAAATTTACATTTTTTTCTTGTGAAATTAAGATTAAACATAAAAGTTACATTTTTTTATGTAATTGGAATAAATAAAAAAAGTTTACATTTTAATGTAAATTAGATTAAAAAGGAGAAAATTTCATTCTTTCATGCATGTAGATTAAAAGTGTGAAATTACATTATTATGTAATTAGATTTTTACTAAAAAGAATAAGGATACGAAATTTATATTTTAATGAATTAGTTTTTCATTAAAAAGATTAAAGATAATGAAATTTCATTTTCATGTAAATAGATTAGCACACAAAATTATCGTTTTGTTTGTAATGTAAAATTATTATTTTGGTTTTTTGCATTGAAAAGATAACAAAATTATCAATTTTGTTATATTGAAATAAACAAACAAAAATTCTCATTTTTGTAGGAGTAAAAGTGGATGAACAAAAATATTCGTTTGTTGAAATTGAAATGAAACACAAGAATGCCTATTTTTGTTGGAATTGGTATGATACACAAAATACATTTTGTGTAATTCGAAGGATGAAACAAGAAAATGTACATTGTTATGTATAAGATGTGTATGTGTATGAAATAAAAATAAACATTATGGTTTGTACATTGTACGTTAATATTGTATATACGAATAGAAATGTTTTTCATTAGCAAAATGTAATGAAATAAAATAAATTTCATTACACATTATAAACATTTTGATAGGTTGTGAAGCAAAACATTCACTACTTGTTATGTAATTACGTTAATGAAATGGAATTTAATTGTTTTTATATATATAAAAATAAAGATAAATCATTACAAATTACTAATAACGATATGAAATGATTTCCAACTTATATATATACGAAAATTATTTGGAAAGTCCGAGTCTATCTCATTCCTAAAAATTTGAACGACGTTTAATATTCAAGAGTTGAAGACGGCGATTGAAGACCGGCGATCTTCACATCGAATGGACGACAACTTCTGATGCCCGTGATTGGAGTAGCTACCTTGAAGGGGCTACAGTGGTGGCCGTCCGGACGTAGTGTTGATTTGTACGGATTTGGCTTTCGCGCAAACCCAGAGCATAATCTTATAAATGGAATGTGTGTCTGGCATTGTACTCCTTTATATTGTATTTATTGATTTTCTGTCAGATGTATGAATGTTTTGTGGCGGAGAATTTATTCTCTTGCTTAACACCCTTTCATATATTTTGGCAAAGGATTGGTAGTGTGATATGGAGTGACGGTGTGGCATGCTAAGATGCATATGATCAAGGCTTTGTTGAAAAGCAGGCCTTGTGGGATGATCAAAGCATAGCCTGTTTAGGCATAGCTTTGTGTATAACGTGACTTCGCGAGCCTCACACACCGGCGGAGTCTAAAACGGGAGAAGGGAACGCAGGGAGAGCAACACGTTTCTTTCTAGCTAGAAGTGGTGTTTGGGCTTTAACACAACCGGACATTTTACTTATGTGGATGATGGAATGAGGCGCCTCGGATGATAGGTCCTATAGGACCGGGAAACGTGTGTTCAGGAATTGCCAATCCACGAAGCTGTATGTGTGGACCGGCCCTGCAGGATCCAAGGGTTAACTGCGGGGAATCCTGAGACATTAGCTAGAGTGTCTCGAATTAATAAGGAGCTCCTCCCTAGCCTTGACTCATGTTGGAACCCCAATTTCCAGTACGACCTCATGCGGTTTTGATTGTATTACTAGTATGGAAGCATAGTATTATGGTATCTATGTGTCCTAGGATTGATACATTTACTTTGAAATGTTTTTGAAACATATACACACTAATAATAATATCAAATTCGTTTTTATCGTCTCAAGCATTTTTGACCATTATAAGGTAAAACCCTATCCTCCGGTTTGCGTTGCATTGTGTGATGGGACTTGGGTCTTATGATGCTTTCATTTTTCTAAAAAGCATTGCGTTGTTTTAACGATTCACTTTAAGTTATGCACCGACAATCCATTGGAGTAAACCCGTTCCACGTTAGCGGCATGGTCCTTGGATTTGCTTTATTACTATTAATTTGTTTAGAATTCTCACACCAGTCCCATGACTGACCCGTTGTTTGTTTCCACTTTTACAAACTCGGGTGCGCTCTTTTTCCACATGGGCAATCGAGTAGCTTTTTGCAGATATTTACTTCTTGAGCAGGATTCTGGATTGAAGCTTAAAGCTGTGTCCAAAGCATAGTTGTCTTCCGCTGTATCTACTTTATTTTCGCTGCACTGTATTGTATTAAATTTATTGTAAAATTTTCTTCCGCTGTATTTTAATTTTGATGTACTCTGATATATTCTATACTCTGATGTTATATTATCATGATGTAATAAAAGTTTGCTGTTTTTGTTCTAATGTATTGTATTCCCAAAGTTAACGGATGCGGATTTTGAACGGTCTTGGTCGATTTTGCGATCGATTAAGGTCGGGCAAAATGCGTGTCATTATAGTTGGTATCAGAGCTCTGGTTAGCTCAAATCTTTGGGGTACAACTAATTAGAACTGAACAAAAGACTCATCAGAGTTTAGATTAGTAATATCCAATAAGAATACTCATAAGAGATAGGATCAGCAGTATCTTAGAGTGAGAAAACTCTTTAGAGATGGGGTTAGTAATGCCCTAGAATGAGTTAAGAGTGTTAAGTTTATAATCAGCGTATTTTTGATTATATATATAATCAGAGCCTAGAAAATATAATTTTTAAATATATAAAAGTTATATATATTAATCAACTAATAAATTTTTTTTTTGAAACAAATAAGAAAATAAAAGTTGGGATCGATTAATTTAACAACTTTTTGCTTCGTTCCTTTTCGAGGAAGAAAAGATTTTAAGTGGGGGAGATTGTAACAACCCTGAATTTTGGGGCCAATTTAAAATTTTTATTTAATGGATTTTTAATATTTAAAATAATTTATTTTAAATAACGACGGGAAAGGGATTTTTTATTTAAATCGAAGTTAGGACGAATATATTTATTTTAATTTTAAAGGAGTTGGAAATAACGCGGTAGTTTGAAAATTCTTAAATTGTAAGTTTGATTTAGGATTTGGACGTAGAGATTTATACTTGAATTTCTAGTTTGTCTAATTTAATTTATTCTAGAAAGATTGAATTAAGTTTTAACAATTAAATGATTAAATTTATATTTTAATTTAATATTTAAGTTTGATTGTAAGATTACATTTATTGATGGAAAACTTAAATCCTAAGATTTAACTGTTGATGGACATAATTCATGTAGGTGCTTGTTTAATGAACATTCTAAATATACAAAGAGGAGAAAAAAATATATAACTTTAAAATATTTCCTCAATTAAATGTTAATAGCAAGGATGTTATCTTTGTATTAAAAATCTTTGACTACATGCCAAGGGAAGAATAGGCCTTAGGGACTTTAATAAAATCTATTAATCTATATTAAATTAATTGAAAATAATATGTAGGTTCTAAATGAAAAAAAAACTTCCGACAATATATATATATATATATATATATATATGTATGTATGTGTGTGTGTGTATATACATATATATCTCTTTGGCTATTCTCTATAATACTTTCCCCTATCTATTCTAATTGTATCATTCATTTATTAATAAATTTCCAAATGTGAATTACTCCCTTGAATTTTGAAAGGAAATAAATAATTATCCAATCAATGCACCAATTATGTGCATTAAATGAAGAATGACACACTGCAATAAATTTCATGCATTGTTATATCTTCGTATGCATGCAATTTAATTCTATGCACATTTTTTTTTCCTTCTTTACATTAAATTGTCATGTTGGAGACATGCATGCGTTTCTTAAAACGTGTGATCATGTTCTCTATATTCCTTCATTATTTTCAATGTATGTAAATGCTCCCTCATTTTGAATTCTTCGTATATAAAAAAAACGTTCAACTAAAATTTGTTGAATAACTTAAATTGTGGTTTTATTATGTAATGGATAAATTTGTATACAGTAGTTAAGGATATTAATTAGGGGCTCCTCATTTGATTTATAATCATGCATTGAATACTTTTCCAGTTTTCTCTTTCTTAATTTATTCTTTATTTTGAATAAGAAATAAATATCCTATCTCATGCCTAGTCAGCTAAATTAAAAAAAAAATCGTAACCTACTATATAATATATGAAAGGACACATTAGAGAGATAAATATAATACCTTTCTCAATTTCCTTCAACATTCTTTTCTCTACAATTGTCTTCTACAACTGTTAGAACTTCCTCCTCCTCTCCCCATAAAAAAAAGTAAATCTTTCTACCTTCATCAACCTTATATATATATATATATATATATATATATATATATATTCATGGTGTCCTCTTCTTAATATTTTATCCATAATCCTTCTCAAAAGAAACAAAGGATCTTCAATTTGCAAATTTGTTGCATGGCGGTTGGTGGTGGTGCGATTTAGAGAGAGGGTGCTGGAGCGTGTGGGTTCAGCGAGGTACATCAGGAACGAAGAAGAAACAGGGAAGGTAGCGCTTTAAGGAACCTTATTATAATTTAATTAATTACTTAACGATGTAATCAACGTATAAAAGAGCATATCTTTTGCAATTGAAATCAGAAATCAACGAAAGCAGTTGCGTTAGAATCATGATAACAAGATCTAGACTATGGAACTGACCAAGACCAAAACTGAGCATGTTGGAAATTTCAAATCTAAATTATTCGATGAGAATCTCTAATTTTCACAATTTAAATTTATTTAATTAATCATTCTAATTTGTTAAATAATTATCTGTATGATCTATGCTGTGATGTATTGTGTGGATTGTCTTGATGGATTGTATGGTATTATATTGCGTTGTATTGAGTAGATCTGTCATTTTATCGTTTGATTTTGTATGGATCTGATATTAAACATCGCGGTTGGTAATTTAGATGAACCCAAAATTTTGATCTATATGCACGTTGATATTTTTTTATTTTTTTCAGTTCTATACATCATAAGATTTGCCGCAATGGAAAGATTCAATTTTTAATTGTTTACATAAGATTTGTTGTAATGAAAGATTCAATTTTTGAATATTGATTTGTACATAAAATTTTATTTATAAAAAATATTAAATTTTTTCCTTGGTTTGTTTATATAAAATTGTTCACATTAAGAAGTATTGTTTGTTGAAATAAAAGAGTATTGATTTTGTTGAGACCAAAGCATCATTTTTGTTAAAACGAAAGTATCGTTTTTGTTGAAGCGACAAAAATAACAACATTTTTCATAGAAAGTTGAAGCGAAAAAATAATGATTTTGATAGAAATTAGAAATGACAAAAATAATCATATTTTTGTTGTTGAATTGAAACGACAAAAATAATCATATTTTTGTTGTTGAAATGATTTGTTGTCGAAATGAAACATGAAAATAAACGTTTTAGAAACTTGAAATATAGTCGCGTTTTGATGTCAAGTATCGCATATGAAACACAATCATATTTGACGTCATATATGGCATATGAAATATATGAATATTAGAACCATGGATTGTATATGTAATATAATCATGTTTAAGTGCATTGAAAATATAACACATTTTATTATGTAATTAAAAAGTAGAATTTATATTGAAAATATAACTACATTTTTATGTAACGAAAAGACATGAAATTTTTATCGCATATAAAACAACATTTTTGTATGTAAATAAAAGTATGATTTGCATGATAACTAAAAATTACATTTTTAGAAGTTGGGAATTAACATGATAAATAAAATTTCCTTTTTATATGTAGTTAAGGTATGAATTTGCAACGTAAAATAAAAATTACATTTTTATATGAAGTTAAGGTATGAATTTACACTGTAAAATAAAATTTCATTTCCCATGAAATTAAAGAATGTAAATGAAGTAAAAATTTACATTTCCTTATGTAAATAAAAAGAATTATTTTAAATGAAGCTTTCATTTACATCTTCATGTAAATAGGATATGTAGAAAAAAAGGGAAAATACTTATTTACATTTAGGTAAATAAATAAGGAAAAGAAAAGGAAGACATTTATTACTTATAGTTTAAATAAATAAGAAAAAGAGATGTTTTAATAATATTTTCTATGCATTAAAAGGAATAAATTGAAAGTTACATTTTAGTGGTTAATAAGTAAGAGTATGACATTTATGATTGTATTAAAAGTTAGAATTTAAAAGATTACCTTTTTAATTGTCCATGTGTTAAATTAAGAAGATTTTGTTTCCAAAACGTTATCAATTTTGAATTAAAGGAATGTTTTTATTTTATATTTAATTAATGAAAATAATTTACGTTGATTTAGAAAGATTACATCTTTGGTGTCAATACATTAAAATAAAGAAGATATGGTTTCAAAATGGGACATCTTGAAAAGATTGTTTTTAGAAAGTCACAAAAATAGGGAAAGTTACAATTTATATTAAAAACTTGAAATCAGGATATTTATAAATAAAGAATACCTTAGAATTAGGATTCTTTAAGGGAAAGGATAATTTAAATAATGACCTGTTTTGAAAAAAATTAATTATAATTATAAATTATAATTGTGCTTGGACACGAGGTTAGGTTACATTTGTGGTAGAAGCTTGCCCGGACCCGACCAGCATATCCAGCAGCCACAAATGTTGAACCTAATGTGAGAGGTCCAAGTGCGCAAATACAAATTGGACCAAGACATGAGGTTAAGCCCAACTTGTGGGATAAGTCTGCCCGGAACCGACTGGCCTATCCAGCATCCACAAGTTGCAGGCCTAATGTGAGAGGTCTGGCCCATATAAAAAAATACAAATAGTTAAATAGAAGATGAACATTATTTTCACCGTCATGTTTAAAGAAGAGAAAATTTCATATTTTATGTAATTAGATTAAAAGAAGAAATTTATATTTTTATTAAAAGAAAGAAAGAAAATTACATATTTTATGTAATTAAAACCAAAAGTAAGAAATTTACATTTTTTCTTGTGAAATTAAGATTAAAGGTAAAAGTTACATTTTTTATGTAATTGGAATAAATAAAGAAAAGTTTACATTTTAATGTAAATTAGATTAAAAAGGAGAAAATTTCATTCTTTCATTCATGTAGATTAAAAGTGTGACATTACATTTTTATGTAATTGGATTTTAACTAAAAAGAATAAGGATATGAAATTTATATATTTCAATGAATTAGTTTTTCATTAAAATGATTAAAGATATGGAAATTTTATTTTCATGTAAATAGATTAGCACACAAAATTATCATTTTGTTTGAAATGTAAAATTATTATTTTTGTGTTTTGCATTGAAAAGATAACAAAATTATCAATTTTGTTACATTGAAATAAACAAACAAAAATTCTCATTTTTGTAGAAGTAAAAGTGGATGAACAAAAATATTCGTTTGTTGAAATTGAAATGAAACACAAGAATGCCTATTTTTGTTGGAATTGGTATGATACACAAAATACATTTTGCGTAATTCAAAGGATGAAACAAGAAATTGTACATTGTTATGTATAAGATGTGTATGTGTATGAAAATAAAAATAAACATTATGGTGTGTACATTGTACGTTAATATTGTATATACGAATAGGAATGTTTTTCGTTAGCAAAATGTAATGAAATAAAATAAATTTCATTACACATTATAAACATTTCGATAGGTTGTGAAGCAAAACATTCACTACTTGTTATATAAAGATAAATCGTTACAAATTACTAATAACGATATGAAATGATTTCCAACTTATATATATACGAGAATTATTCGGAAAGTCCGAGTCTATCTCATTCCAAATAATTTAAACAACGTTTAAAATTCAAGAGTTGAAGACGGCGATTGAAGACCAGCGATCTTCACATCGAATAACGACAACTGCTGATGCCCGTGATTGGAGTAGCTACCTTGAAGGGGCTATAGTGGTGGCCGTCCGGACGTAGTGTTTATTTGTACGGATTCGGCTTTCGCTCAGACCCAGAGCATAAGCTTATAAATGGAATGTGTGTCTGACATTGTACTCCTTTCTATTGTATTTATTGATTTTTTGTCGGATGTACGAATGTTTGGTGGCGGAGAATTTATTCTCTTGCTTAACACCCTTTCATATATTTCGGCAAAGGATTGGTAGTGTGATATGGAGTGACGGTGTGGCATTCTAAGATGCATATGATCAAGGCTTTGTTGAAAAGCAGGCCTTGTGGGATGATCAAAGCATAGCCTGTTTAGGCATAGCTTTGTGTATAACGTGACTTCGCGAGCCTCACACACCGGCGAAGTCTAAAACGGGAGAAGGGAACACAGGGAGATCAGCACGTTTCTTTCTAGCAAGAAGTGGTGTTTGGGCTTTAACACAGCCCGACATTTTACTTATGTGGATGATGGAATGAGGCGCCTCGGATGATAGGTCCTATAGGACCGAGAAACGTGTGTTCAGGAATTGCCAATCCATGAAGCTGTATGTGTGGACCGGCCCTACAGGATCCAAGGGTTAGCTGCGGGGAATCTTGAGACATTAGCTAGAGTGTCTCGAATCAGTAAGGAGCTCCTCCCTAGCCTTGAATCATGTTGGAAACCCAATTTCCAATACGACCTCATGCGGTTTTGATTGTATTACTAGTATGGAAGCATAGTATTATGGTATCTATGTGTCCTAGGATTGATACATTTACTTTGAAATGTTTTTGAAACATATACACACTAATAATAATATCAAATTCGTTTTTATCGTATCAAGCATTTTTGACCATTATAAGGTAAAACCCTATCCTCCGGTTTGCGTTGCATTGTGTGATGGGACTTGGGTCTTATGATGGTTTCATTTTTCTAAAAAGCATTGCGTTGTTTTAACGATTCACTTTAAGTTATGCACCGGCAATCCATTGGATTAAACATGTTCCGCGTTAGCGGCGTGGTCCTTGGATTTGCTTTATTACTATTGATTAGTTTAGAATTCTCACACCAGTCCCATGACTGGCCCGTTGTTTGTTTTCACTTTTACAAACTCGGGTGTCCTCTTTTTCCACACGGGCAGTCGAGTAGCTTTTTGCAGATATTTACTTCTTGAGCAAGATTCTGGATTGAAGCTTAAAGCTGTGTTCAGAGCATAGTTGTCTTCCGCTGTATCTATTTTATTTCCGCTGCACTGTATTGTATTAAATTTATTGTAAAATTTTCTTCCGCTGTATTTTAATTTCGATGTACTCTGATATATTCTATACTCTGATGTTATATTATCATGATGTAATAAATGTCTGTTGTTTTTGTTCTAATGTATTGTATTCCCAAAGTTAATGTATGCGGATTTTGAACGGACTTGGTTGATTTTGCGATCGATTAAGGTCGGGAAAAATATGCGTGTCGTTACACACACTCCCCTCGTCCACAAACTATGGACGATATATATTGGTTGTGATTGTTTGGATTTTAGTTGACATGAAATTTTGGTTGATAATACGAATGGTTGATTGTTGATATTGGTTGATTTTGGTTGAAACCAAATAGGATTAGTTTGTGGAAAAATTCGGCTGCGTACGAAATATATTATTGAAATCCCGCTTGTCAAAAGCTGCGAGGCTTTAAGGTAGCGCGAGGAGCCGTATATCGGGACGGTGCCGATTTTAATTACCCTGTCGTTATGCTCTCGAAATTTTCTGAAATAATTATGTGTTTGAATTTTATTCATGTGTTTAAATATATTCATATGTTGATAATATATTCATATGTTGAATGTAATATTGGAACGATAAAATCACATTTTTATCATATATATGAAGTACATAAAATATTCATATGTGGAGAAAAATATTGGAACGATAAAGTTCACATTTTATCGCTTGAATGAAGTATAGATAATAATCATATGTTGAAAAATATTGGAACGATAAAAATCACATTTTTATCGCTTGAATGAAGTGTAAAAATAATCATATGTTGAATAAATATTTAGAACGATAAAAATCACATTTTTATCGCTTGAAATGAGTATATAAAATATTCATGTGTTGATAATATACTCATGGTTGAAATAAATTGTTCGAACAATAAAAATCACATTTTTATTATATGTATGAATCACTAAAATATACATGTTTGAAATAAATTGTTTTAACAATAAAAATCGCATTTTTACTATATGTTTGAACTATATAAAATATTCATGTTTGAAATAAATTGTTTGAATAATAAAAATCACATTTCTGTTATATATATGAATTGCTAAAAATACTCATGTGTTGAAATGAAAATCTGTTGGTTAGAAATAATATTATTAACACATATATGAAGTGAAAATGGTTTGGAAATCGAAGAAGGAATTATATATATATATATAAATTAAATTAAAATAAAACGACACTGCAGTTTGTGTTTTGAAATCATAACTTTAAACGATTATACTGGGAGATCCGACCACCGGATTTTCCAAAAACTGAAACGGTTGGGTTCCCCTTGAAAAGATCTTTCCAACGATATAAAATTTGCAAAATCCAATGGTTAGATTTTCAGATATGTGTCAATCAAATCTGAATAAAAACAGTGCCAGAATGAATTATATATATATATATATATATATATATATATATATATATATATATACAAATTAAAATAAATCGAATAACGATGCTGTAGTTCGCGTTTTGAAATCATAACTTTAAACGATGATACCGGGAGATCTGACCGTCAGATTTCCCCAAAACTGAAACCATTGGGTCCGTTTTGAAAAGATCTTTACAACGATATAAAATTTGTAAAGATCCAACGGTTAGATTTTCAGATATATGTAAATCAAGTCTGAAGAAAAACAGCCCCACGACCGCGTTTTGGCCTGAAGCGTCGTTTAAATAAAATCAGCTATTTTTGAATAAATAAAAATAGCGATAAATCGTTATTAAATATTATAAGCGATTTGAAATGGAAATAAACCGAATTTACTTGGTTTATTGAATATTTGATGGTTGAATGTGTTTGACACGAAAATTATATTAAAATACTGAATTAAGGGTATTAAATAATTTAACCATGGACAGAATTGACTTGAATTCTAAATATATGTGAATTATTTGGAAAGGTCGAGTTAATTCTCATTTCAAATAATTGATCGACGATAAGAAGTCGAAGATATGAAGATAGTACAAGACCGATGATCTTTACATCGAATAGATGGCTACTGATGCCTTTGATAGGAGTTGCTGCCTTCAAAGGGTTACAGTGGTGGTTGTCCGGACGTACTTGTTGATCGTTCGGATGTGCGAGGGCCTCTCTCCTATATTGGACGTGGCATACAATGATGCAGTGATCAAGGCTTTTGTTGAAAAGCAGAGCCTTGTGGTTGATGATCAAAGCATAGCTTTAATATAGCACCGCTTTGTATATAGCGTTAATTCGCGAGCCTCACACCCCGGTATGAACCAGAAACGGGAGAGGACCTTAGGGAGGACATGCGTTTCCTTCTAGCTAGGAGTGATGTCAGTGGTTTACAAGCCCTGAAAAGTTTGACTCATGTGGTTGTTGGAATGCGAGGCGCCTCGGTTATATCGGTCACTCCGGTGCTGATGGTCTGGTTGGGATATGACCAGTTTATGCCCCATAGGGAGGGGAAACGCAATGTTCAGGCATTTTAATCCACTCCGTGTGGACCGGCCCTAACGATCCAAAGGATTGACTGAGTACTTACCTGAGACATGGGCTAGATTGTCTCGTAGCGGTAAGGAGGATCCCTTGCCTTGGTTCATGATGGAAATCCAAATTCCAAATACGACATCTTACGGTTTTGATTGTAAATATATATATGGCGACATGATATATGGTACTTATGTCGTATATGATTGATACTTATGATTGAAGTCGTTTTTGGAACATATAAACACTAGTAATAATGTCAAATGTTTTTGTTTTATTTGTATCAAGCATATCTTCGCCAATATAAGGTAAAACTCTATCCTGCGGTTTGCGTTGCATTGTGTGATGGGACTTGAGTCTTATATTGGCTTCATTTTTCTAAAAAGCATTGCGTTGTTTAAATAACTTACTTTATTCATGCACTGGCAATCACTGGAGTAAACCCGTTCCGCGTCAGCGGCGTGGTCCTATGACTTGCCTTGCTATTATTGTTTAACCAGTTAAGTAGATTACTCATACCAGTCCCATGACTGACTCGTAGTTTGTTTCACTTGCAAACTCGGGTGCCCTTATTTCTACATGGGTGGCCTTGTATTCAGGTTTTAGCAGACTCATTCTGGATAGCTATGGAGCTGGAGATGGATTCTATCATTTCTATTTTACTGTTTCAGTCTTCATTATGTATATTATGTTTGATTCCGCTGCAGACATTGTATATTAAACTGAAACTGTATTTTGTGCTAAGTATGATCATATTATGCTATGTAACTCTGATGATTATTATTTCCAATGTAATTTGATGTACATATCTGGTGTAATTCTATATTTCTGTTCTGCTGTCATTTGTTTATGTGTTATATTCCAAAGATTATCCTTGACACCGTGGAACAGGGTTAGGGGTCGTAACATATGGTATCAGAGCTTTGGTTAATCTTCGCTTAGGAATATAACATATTAACGAACTCATCAGAAATAGAACCAGTAATGTTCTAAGGAGAATAATTCATATAGATAGGATCAGTAAGGTCCTAGAATGAGTATAGCAGAATGAAATACACCCCTTCTCTGTTGACCTGACACTTTATCTGCTATTTGCTGACATAGAAAAATGAGTGGCAGAAACAGAAGAAGAAATTATATGGTTCAACAATCTAATGAGGCAATCATGCTACCACAGCCAGGATCAGATATAGAAGCTCTATTAAAGAAATATCGAAATCTGGGTGGAGTACCATTTTCGGACAATGAATCCATTATTCAAACTCAAGCTTGGATGCGTTCTACTGAGAGAAATTTTGAAGGTTTCAAGCTAAGGGATGACCAGAAAAGATTACTGGCATCTTGGACACTCAAAGACGAAGCTTTAATCTGATGGGAAATTGTTATTAAGGATAATCGAGAAGGTAATATTACCTAAGATAGATTTAAACAAATTTTCAATGAAAGATTTATTCCTCCAGAAGCAATTGATCGACTATATGATGAATTCTACTATCTAGTACAAGGAGATACCAGAAGAAATTCAGCGAACTATCCCATTTTGCCCTGGAGCTAATTCAAAATCCAAAAAGGAAGAATTTGAGATTTATTAACGGGCTTCAAAGAAAGTACCAAAATTGGGTAACTGCACATGTGAAACTTCCTTTTTCTGAAATGATATACATGGCTTATCACTATGAAGACCTTGATAAGCAAGGTCTTTTGGAGGACAAAGAGGAAGCCAGTTCTAGCAGCAAGGGGAAGTCTGAAACAGATAGCCCTGAGGCAAGCATGATGCCTGAGGTCGGTAAGAAGCCCAAAGCCAAGAGGAAAAGGGTTAAATCTGAGAAAGAACCACTAACGATTGCCATATGCAATAGCTGCCATAAGCAAGGGCATTTGCAAGGAAATTGCATATCTTTAAAGAAACGAAGAAAGAGTGGATCTAAACCCACTTTGAAGCAAAAGAACCCACATGGTGAAAGGAAATGCCATAAGTGCCATCAAGAAGGTCATGTTGCAAGGGAGTGCCAGCTATCAAAGAAATCTAAAGCAGTACATGTAAATGAAGTGGCAGAAACTCCAGGATCCTCAGCTAATCAGAGAAAGTCGGATGTTTTGGAAAGCACGCTTACTGTCAAAGATATTCCAGTTAAAGTATTGTTTGATACAGGTGCGTCGCGAAGCTTTATTGCAAGTAATTTGGTTAAAAAGTTGTATTTTAAATTGAAAAAGCTCAAAGAACCCATCACTGTCCATAATCCGGTTGGAGGTTCCCTCAATCTTAGTAGGATTTGTGGGGTGCCTGTCTCTTTTTCCCGTTATCGGTTCCCTACCATCACATTCATCATTAATTTTACCAAATTTGATCTTATTTTAGGATTGGATTGGTTAACCAAATATGAAGCTGAGGTTAAATGCACCGACAGAGTCGTTAAGGCGAAGATTAAATTGGGGGACTATATAACCATACCGTGCGAAGGTCCGAAATCGGATAGAAAAGACTTTTGGTCAGCTATTGATGTTTCTCCTGCTCAACTGGAACCTATTCCTATTGTCACAGAAAATATTCCAGTCATCATAGAAAATATTCCTGTCGTCAAGAATTATGCGGATGTGTTCGAAGAAGTTGTTAGCTTACCTCCGCGTAGTGAAATTGATTTCAAGATCGCTTTAATTCTGAATGCAAGGCTCGTAGTGCATGCCATTCGGAGGATGACTTTAAAGGAGAAATAAGAATTATACAGTCAAACTCGACTGCTTGTACGGAAGGGTCTGATCAGACCTAGTTTCTCTGATTGGGGAGCAGCAGTGGTGTTTGTCCCAAAGTCAGACGGTACTCTCAGACTATGTATGGATTATCGTGACTTGAACAAGCAGACATTAAAGAACAAATATCCATTGTCGCGAATTGATGATTTGTTGGATCGATTGAATGGCGTGCAAGTGTTTTCAAAACTGGCCTAGCTACAGGTTTCCATCAACTTCGTATAACCGAGGAATGTGTTCCTCTGACAACATTCAGAGGTCCCGATTTATTCTATGAGTGGTTAGTAATGTCGTTCGGCTTATGTAACGCTCTAGTGTATTTTGTTGATCTAATGAACAGAGTATTTAGGGAGGTTTTGAATAAATTTGTACTAGTCTTCATTGATGACATATTGATCTTCTCTAAGTCAGAGAGCGAGCACGCAAAACATTTGGAACAAGTATTGGAAATTCTCAGAAAGAATGCCTTAAAGGCCAAACTTTCCAAATGTATATTCTGGCAAGAAGATGTCAAGTTCCTTGACAACGTCATATCAAAGGAAAGAATTTCTATAGATCCCAGTAAAATCACCGCTATTTAGGATTGGAAACAGCCTAGTACTCTCATAGAAGTACGAAGTTTTCTGGGATTGGCTAGTTATTATCGAAAATTCATTAAAGATTTTTTGAAGACATCTATTTCCTTAACAAAGCTTACAAAGAAGCACGCAAGATTCAATTGGACTCCAGAATGTGAGGCATCTTTTTAGGAGCTGAAATTAAAATTGACAACTGCTCCAGCATTAATGATTATCGATGGCAACCAAGACTTGAAAGTCTGGACAGATGCTTCTAAAGAAGGTCTTGGTGCAGTATTAATGCAAAGAGGCCAAGTAATTGCCTATGCTAGCCGTCAGTTGAAGCTGCATTAGAAGAATTATGCAACTCATGATCTTGAATTGTTAGCCAACATGTTAGCTATGAAAATCTGGAGACACTATCTGTAACACCCCACGTCCATTAATGTCACTCACAAAGGGAATGCATTAACTTCTGTGGAGGTTTTAGGTGAATATAGAACAGTAAAATTTCAACAAGACAGATATAAAATAGTACTTGGAAATTTAAAAACTTTATTTCAATTTGCAGCAGAAGTCAAAACATGTTTGATTACATCATAACACCATAATCAAAGTCAAGTACAATATCTATCTTGATAAAACAAGTACATAATCCCATTACATAAATAGCCATTAAAAAGAAAGATAACAAGCTGGACTTTACTTCAGCAGTCCATGCTTTCCAAGAGATAAGCAATCCAATCAGACTCCACTGGAACTTGGCCCAACCTGAGGACCTGAAGGGAGAAAAAGATGAAAAAGAGGGGGCGTCAGACATAAAGTCTGGCGAGTATGATAATTCTACAATACTATTATCAAAATAACTGGACTAAGGCATAAGCTGGAAAACAAGGAAATTTCTATGAAAGAGCAGATTAAGGACATAGACAATCGCTAAAGGAAACGTTATAGGCGCTCCTAAATACTAAAGGATAAACACTATACAGCACCACACCAGTCACCCTAAAGATTGATTCCGCTTAGCTTCACTTAGAAACATTCTTAATGGCTTTACGTACTCCTAGCTGACTACATAGGTGCCGCCTGCCCCTATCTCCACTAGGTGTACCCCACTTTCCATTTTTTGATCGGCTCCCTACTCATAGATACCCGTGCTGGCCCCACAGTGGGGTGTATCATTCCCCTAAAGTGGCAACCCGATATAACGGAGATGCACGGCTTATACCTACACGATGCAACAACGTCTTACCTACCAGCCCGGGTCCACACACGCATATGAAACCCGTTGGACTTGCGTTGCCACCGCTCCCTGTTTTGGCCTCTTATAGTCAAACCCAGTATGCGTGTCCCGTCCTCGACTTGAGTCGAGCCCACAAAGATACGTTTTGGGATACTGGTTGAAATGGGCCCCCATTATTTCCCACAAGCATTCCACCTAAGCTTGTCCCATTAGTCCATCCACTTAACCCACTTAGTCATGTTCATTTACATGTGTATTTGGTTAAGTCTAATCGTATTTCAAATGCCTCTAAAGGCAACCACTAGATTCCTCATGCCACCCAAGGCACCTACTTAACCCCCATGTCCCACCTTACATGATTATCTGGCTAAGTATTTCTTAATTCATTAAGGCCATAACCTCATAAAGACCTCTCACATTAGACTGGCATTTATGGCAATTGGATTTGCCGGGCGGGTCCGGGCAGTCTTACACCATAAAAGAGTCTAACCTCGTGTCTTTACAACTGTTATGCTTTAGTTTGGGCCTAGGACCTCTCACATTGGGTCGACATTTGTGACCACTGGATTTGCCGGGCGGGTCCGGGCAGGTTTACGTCACAAACGGGTCCAACCTCGTGTCCAACCTCGTGTCCTAAGCATTGATTATTATTAATAATCCACTTTCCCCAATTTTAATAATTCCCTACTTGAATTATTAATTAATTCCAAATTTAACAATGTCCATAATTGACTCAATTATGGACATCCATTTAAGGCATGCAAAATCATATCAATTGCACCCCAATTTATTAATTTCCTAATATTACGCCTACCCCACGTTTGAACGTTTATTCGCAAAATGTATGCTAGACCCGATTAGTCTAACTCGTAGCATAAAAGAAAATATTCACAACAACAACATATATATGTGACTAAATAAATCATAACAAGGGGTAAAACTTGGATACATTACAACTTGCATAAGGTTATACATGTCATGGATCTAAGGGTGTCAACTTATTCATAATTTACATAATATGATTTTGATCAAATTTCATAAACTTGTATAGGACATGTGTGAATCAACATCATTAACAATATGGTTTTATATGGGTACACCTAACTCAATAGGCAAATTCACAAAAATCAAAATTCATTTAGTCATAGATTCGTGTATATGGGTACACCTAACTTAATAGGAAAATTTCCATATTCAAGATCCAATTAATTTGTAGATTCATGTATATGGGTACACCTAACCCAATAGGCAAATTCCCATAATCAAGTTCTATTATAAAAAAAACATGAACTTTAAACATGATCCAATTCGCATAAATACTAACATCATGATTTTACAACTTGTATGATTCAACACAACTTAACATGACATCATTATCATATAACATAAGTATTTCAACATATGTGATAATATGAGATGTACAACATATATAAGATTTACAACATAGCATATCATAATTTGCAACATAGCATGATTTGATTTACAACATAGCATAGCATGATTAATCACATATGACATAGCATAGGATTATTTACAACATAATCACTACAACATAACAACATATATATGATAACATAATAGCATAACAAGAGATCCACAACATAATTTACAAATACATAACAATTCATATCACTTTCTTGTGATCCATTCATAACTTAATCAAATTATTTTATAATAATATTGTGAGATTCATCATACTCACAATTTTAAAGAAGAGAAATAGAAAGAGAGAGAGCTATTGATTTGATTTAAGTAGATTTAGTTTGTAGATTAGGCCTTCTTCTTCTTTAGTTTGTGATGGCTATGCTGAACTCCATGGCAACGCATGTCGGTAGCTCTCCAATTTTTCAAGTGATTTAGGGTTAGAGTCTACCCACTTATTTATAGATGTTAGGATTCATTTAGGCCATTAGATTTAACCTAGAAATAACCGCAGCCATTCAGACCGGATGGGGTTTATCTTATTGACTCAGCAATGAGTCAGAAGTGACTCAGCAAACACTCAGCAAATTAATAAACTTCTATTCATGTTTACATTAACTGCCCATATATATATATATATATATATATATATATATACACACGCACCTATTCATGAATTCAAATTAATCCATAATTAACTTATGACCATTTCTACACATTAATTTTCCAATTAATGTCTTAATTCCATTTTTCGCCTTTTAAGGCAATTCACATATCTCAAATTTGTTATATGCCTTTTTAAGGCTATTTCGTGCAAATTCTCAATATTAATTCTTTTAATTTGTGAATATTAGTATTAACAGAAATACGGGGTGTTACATTCTCCCCTCCTTAAGGGATTTCGACCCCGAAATCTTCAAGTTTATATCCTATCATCAACCATCTACTCAATCAACAAACACTGGCATCCATTGTCCTTATAGACTTCTAATGCTTTCATGTTTAAATGCACAGTGTGTGTCTATGTACGTATCTAATGCAAAATCAGGCGGTCCACTGATTCAGTTAACCTCCTTGATGCAATTCATGATAGTGCCATGCATCCATTATGTATGCAAAAGATCCAAATTGCTTACAAACTACTTCTATATGCGTGCACATCCATTCAACTGAATGCAGCATCTATATGATGGTACAACCATAATACATCCATTATACTAAATACATTCATTTATGTAATATGCAATATGTAGTGACTGAGCCGATCTAGTGCCTAAAGTGTGTGTATATATGCATCCACGAGCAACCACTAGCAACCACTTGCATCCATTTTGCATCCATCATACATAACATATCTCAAACACATGTTTCAACCATAGGACTATCCTAATTAAAGGTCAAAGATACTAATGAGAGGACATACTAAAGATAAGATAAGATAAGCTAAGCGATAAAGGAGAAATTAAAAGACATACCCTCAAAAAGAAAAGGGTATAGCGAACGCATCTTCCCTTCTGTCTCCAAAGTAGCGTTGCTCTCATCATCTCCCCATTGCACTTTAACTAGTCCGACCTCTCGATTTCTCAACTTTTTGATCTCCGACCCAAGAATGCATGTAGGAGCTCGTCTAATTGTTGCATCACGCTCTATTTCTACCTCTTTAAGCAAGATCGGCTCTACCACCTCCGCGGTCTTGAGCAAACACTTCCTCAAATGTGATACATGGAATACGTCGTGTACTCCACTAAGTTTCTCAGGCAACTCCACCCTATACGCCATCTTCCCAATCCTGTCTTTTATAGGAAACGGCCCTACAAACCTTGGCGCTAATTTCCCAACGGACCCAAAGCGAACAACATTACGTAACGGAGACACTTTGATAAAAACCATGTCCCCAATGTCAAACTCAAGATATGTCCTCCTCTTATCAACATACGATTTCTACCTATCTTGTGCTGCTTTCATCCTCCTTCGAATCAAATCAATCTTCTCTGATGTTTCCCTAACCATATCGGGCCCAAGTAGTATTTTATCGGTAGAATCCCACCAACATGTAGGTGAACGGCAAGGCCTTCCATAAAGAGCTTCGAAAGGTGCCATGCTAATACTAGACTGAAAGCTATTATTATATGCGAATTCTACCAACAGAAGGTGCTCTTCCCATGTACCCCCAAAGTCTAGGATACAAAGCCTTAAAAGATCCTCTAGAATACGATTCACCCTCTCGGTCTGGCCGTCCGTCTGAGGATGATATGCGGTGCTCAAACATAGCTGAGTCCCTACCGCCTCTTGTAAACTCTTCCAAAATTCGCTAGTGAAGATGGGATCACGGTCGCTTACTATACTAGAAGGAATACCATGCAAACGAACTATCTCTTTAATGTATACAGAAGCCAACCACGGAGCAGTCCTCTTACTTTTCACGGGAATAAAATGGGCGCTCTTAGTAAGTCTATCTACTATAACCCAAATCCCCGTATTACCCTTCCTTGATCTTGGTAATCCATCCACAAAATCCATTGAGACGCTTTCCCATTTCCATAGTGGAACTTCCAATGGGTGAAGCAACCCACCGGGTTTCTTTTGTTGCGTTTTACTCGTTGGCACACCAAACATCTAGCGACGTACTCGGCCACATCCTTTTTCATACTGGCCCAAAAGAAAACCCGCTTCATATCTTTGTACATCTTGTCTCCGCCGGGATGAATGGTCATCTTTGAGCGATGAGCATCATCAAGAATGGCCTTCCTTAAGTCTTCGTCTTGTGGTACACAAAGTCTATTATCCCTTCGTAACCAACCCTTATCGTCTAGGGTATACCTACGAAGATGGCTAGACGACTCCCCTCCTTTGAGCTTTTCTACTATCTCAACCAACTGGGGGTTGTCTTGCTGTGCCTCACCAACTCGTCCTAGAAGTGTAGGTCTAACCTCCAAGGATGCTAACAAACCAGGTACTAGGTCAACGGAGGGTCTAAAGTCAAACATGGAGATGAATTCTAAGCTTCGTTGTTCAACAAACAACGGACTCAAGGACAACCTTTTCCTACTTAAGGCGTTTGCTACCACGTTACCCTTGCCCGGGGTATATGCTATTTCAAAATCGTAGGAGGCTAGGAATTCCATCCACCGTTGCTACCTTAAATTCAAATCCTTCTGAGAGAATAAGTATTTTAATGATTTGTGGTCAGTGAACAGTTCGAATTTCTCACCAAGAAGATAGTGACGCCAAGACTTAAGCGCGAAAACAATTGCGGCTAACTCAAGTTCATGCGTAGGGTAATTATTTTCATGAACCATCAACTGCCTTCCACCATAGGCTATTACTCTTCCCTCTTGCATGAGGACCGCGCCAAGTCCCGTCCCACAAGCATCAGTATAGACGGTAAACGGTTTATTCCCGTCTGGCAGCACTAAGACTGGGGCTGAAGTTAAGGCTCTCTTTAAACGTTGGAACGCATCATCACAATCTTCGTCCCACGTAAAAACCAGGTTCTTCTTCGTTAACCGTGTTAATGGAGCTGATATTTTTGCGAAGTCTTTGATAAACTTCCTATAATAGCCAGCCAACCCCAAGAAACTTCTTACTTCGGTTACATTTTTAGGGACCTTCCAATCTTGGATGGCCACCACCTTTGCGGGATCCACTGCTATCCCTTCCTTGGAAACCACGTGCCCTAAGAACCGTACTTCTTTCCTCCAGAAGTGACACTTAGAAAATTTTGCCTTAAGGTTATGCGCTCGAAGGGTTTCCAACACTTCCCTAAGATGTAGGGCATGCTCTTCTTCATTCTTAGAAAAGACTAAGATGTCATCCACAAAGATTACCACGAATTTGTTAAGGTACTCCCTAAACACCCTACTCATCAAATCAACAAAATATGCAGGGGCGTTTGTCAAACCAAAGGGCATCACTAGCCATTCATAGAATCCGTCAGGAGTCCTAAAAGCAGTCTTATCTATACTATCCTCAGCCACTCTCAGTTGATGAAAGCCAGTAGCTAAGTCCAACTGCGAAAACAGTGAGGAGCCAACTAACTGATCAAAGAGATCGTCAATCCTCGGCAGTGGGTGTCGGTTCTTTTTAGTAAGCTTGTTTAGTTCTCTATAGTCCACACAAAGTCTAAGGGGCCCATCCGCCTTTGTAGCAAATACTACTGGAGCACCCCACTCTGATATACTACGTCTTATGAACCCCTTCTCAAGCAACTCCTTCACTTGCTTATTGAGTTCCCTCCTTTCACGAGGAGCCATGTGGCGCACTGGCAAAGATACGGGTTTAGCATTATCCACAAGATAAATTCGAAAGTCTATCTCCCGCTTTGGAGGTAAGCCCTTCACCTCCTCAAACACATCCAGATATTCCCGGACCACCTCTACCATTCGCAGATTCTCTACAGACGCGTCAAGCGATTCAAGATAACTTAGCATAACGGAATTTATGGGACTACAAAAGATGTCGAGAGCATTACCAAGGCGAGTCACAAACCTAACTGCTCTCCTTTCACAATCAAGAATGGCCCCATTTCTAGATAACCAATCCATTCCTAAAATTAGCCCATAGCCCGTGAAGCCCAATACATAAGCATCACATCTAAATTCAACGCTAAGTATAGAGATTTTCAAATCCAAACATATCATGGTCAAATGAGCCGAACCCCCAATTGGATTTGAAACAACCAAGGGATCCTCTACTAAACTGGTGTTCAAGTGCAGTAATTCAACTAATGATGCAGAGATAAACGAATGAGATGCGCCAGAATCGAATAAGGTACGGACAGGATGATCAAACATAAAAACTAAGCTTTCAACAGAAATTGTTCTACCTCTTTCTTGCAGCGGTGGGGCCGCAATAGCCTGAACTTGCCCCCTTGCCTGCCCTGGTGCCATAAGAGCCTGCACCTGTCCTCCCGAGGTAGACCCTGCCCTCTGCCCCTTCTTTGGGCAGTCCTTCACCAAATGTCCCGCATCTCCACAATGAAAACAACCAGTCTTCTTTTTCTTTCTACAATCTTTGCTGAGATGGCCAGGCGTCCCACAATTGAAGCATCTCTTCTTCCCTTTGCCATTATTGTTTTTACCACCCTTCTTATTTTGCTGTTGGGGTTTCTTCTGATCCCCTTTCTTTTCAACTGCCTTATCCTCATGCATAAGTGCCATTTCTACTAGCCTTTCAAAGGTGGCTCCCATAGGGATGTGGGTCATAGCCAACCCTTGCAACGGTTCATTCAAGCCTCTAACGAACCTCAAAGCTTTCTTCTCTGGCGTGTTCACCAACTCCAAGCCAAACCTTGCTAACTGATTAAATTTATTGACATACTCCTTCACTGATAAGCTCCCTTGCTTTAATGTTAGGAATTTTTCCATATTTAAATTCTCCTCTGCCCTTGAAAGAAACTTTGCCTCAAACCTTCGTCTGAAATCTGCCCATGAATCAACTGGACGTTCCCCGTTAGTGACCTCCCACCAAAACGAGGCCTCTCCCTTCATTAACCAAGCAGCTAAACGGACTTTCCTCCCATCTTCCACTTCAAAGGTATCCAACAATTCCTTAGTCTCCTTAAGCCAGTCTCTGGCCTCCACAAACGTCTCAGTCCCTTGAAAAGTTTTTACTCGCATAGCCTTAAATTCCTTGCACGTCTTTGCAAAAGTGTCAACACGAGGAGGAGGAGGAGGAATGGGTGCAACTGGGGGTGGAGGAACATCTGTTGGGCCTGCAGTGGTGGCCCTAGCCTCCAAATATCTCCTAAACCACCCTGGAACCGTCACACCTTCTGGGAGATTAAGATCTTCAGCCATGCTGAAACGAAAAAGGAAAGATTCAAAATGGAGAATTCGAAAGATAAAGATAAGGATATGGCTATTTGGGATTATGTTTTTCATAAAAACTTTCTCTAAATAACATGTTTTTGAAAGCACTTCTTCCAAAAATACTTTAGAAAAATATTTTTCTAAAAATTTTATCTGTTCTGGTAACTTTATGCTCTGATACCACGTGTAACACCCCACGTCCATTAATGTCACTCACAAAGGGAATGCATTAACTTCTATGGAGGTTTTAGGTGAATATAGAACAGTAAAATTTCAATAAGACAGATATAAAATAGTACTTGGAAATTTAAAAACTTTATTTCAATTGCAGCAGAAGTCAAAACATGTTTGATTACATCATAACACCATAATCAAAGTCAAGTACAATATCTATCTTGATAAAACAAGTACATAATCCCATTACATTAATAGCCATTAAAAAGAAAGATAACAAGCATGACTTTACTTCAGCAGTCCAAGCTTTCCAAGAGATATGCAATCCAATCAGACTCCACTGGAACTTGGCCCAACCTGAGGACCTGAAGGGAGAAAAAGATGAAAAAGAGGGGGGGGGTCAGACATAAAGTCTGGCGAGTATGATAATTCTACAATACTATTATCAAAATAACTGGACTAAGGCATAAGCTGGAAAACAAGGAAATGTCTATGAAAGAGCAGATTAAGGTCATAGACAATCGCTAAAGGAAACGTTATAGGTGCTCCTAAATACTAAAGGATAAACACTATACTGCACCACACCAGTCACCCTAAAGATTGATTCCACTTAGCTTCACTTAGAAACTTTCTTAATGGCTTTACGTACACCTAGCTGGCTACATAGGTGCCGCCTGCCCCTATCTCCACTAGGTGTACCCCACTTTCCATTTTTCGATCGGCTCCCTACTCGTAGATACCCATGCTGGCCCCACAGTGGGGTGTATCATTCCCCTAAAGTGGCAACCCGATATAACGGAGATGCACGGCTTATACCTACACGATGCAACAACGTCTTACCTACCAGCCCGGGTCCACACACGCATATGAAACCCGTTGGACTTGCGTTGCCACCGCTCCCTGTTTTGGCCTCTTATAGTCAAACCCAATATGCGTGTCCCGTCCTCGACTTATGTCGAGCCCACAAAGATATGTTTTGGGATACTGGTTGAAATGGGCCCCCATTATTTCCCACAAGCATTCCACCTAAGCTTGTCCCATTAGTCCATCCACTTAACCCACTTAGTCATGTTCATTTACATGTGTATTTGGTTAAGTCTAATCATATTTCAAATGCCTCTAAAGGCAACCACTAGATTCCTCATGCCACCCAAGGCACCTACTTAACCCCTATGTCCCACCTTACATGATTACCTGGCTAAGTATTTCTTAATTCATTAAGGCCATAACCTCATAAAGACCTCTCACATTAGACTGGCATTTATGGCAGCTGGATTTGCCGGGCGGGTCCGGGCAGTCTTACACCATAAAAGAGTCTAACCTCGTGTCTTTACAACTGTTATGCTTTAGTTTGGGCCTAGGACCTCTCACATTGGGCCGACATTTGTGACTACTGGATTTGCCGGGCGGGTCCGGGAAGGTTTACGTCACAGACGGGTCCAACCTCGTGTCCTAAGCATTGATTATTATTAATAATCCACTTTCCCCAATTTTAATAATTCCCTACTTGAATTATTAATTAATTCCAAATTTAACAATGTCCATAATTGACTCAATTATGGACATCCATTTAAGGCATGCAAAATCATATCAATTGCACCCCAATTTATTAATTTCCTAATATTACCCCTACCCCACGTTTGAACGTTTATTCGGAAAATGTATGCTAGACCCGATTAGTCTAACTCATAGCACAAAAGAAAATATTCACAACAACAACATATATATGTGACTAAATAAATCATAACAAGGGGTAAAACTTGCATACATTACAACTTGCATAAGGTTATACATGTCATGGATCTAAGGGTGTCAACTTATTCATAATTCACATAATATGATTTTGATCAAATTTCATAAACTTGTATAGGACATGTGTGAATCAACATCATTAACAATATGGTTTTATATGGGTACACCTAACTCAATAGGAAAATTCCCAAAAATCAAAATTCATTTAATCATAGATTCATGTATATGGGTACACCTAACTTAATAGGCAAATTCCCATATTCAAGATCCAATTAATTTGTAGATTCATGTATGTGGGTACACCTAACCCAATAGGCAAATTCCCATAATCAAGATCTATTATAAAAAAAACATAAACTTTAAACATGATCCAATTCGCATAAATACTAACATAATGATTTTACAACTTGTATGATTCAACACAACTTAACATGACATCATTATCATATAACATAAGTATTTCAACATATGTGATAATATGAGATGTACAACATATATAAGATTTACAACATAGCATATCATAATTTGCAACGTCGCATGATATGATTTACAACATAGCATAGCATGATTAATCACATATGACATAGCATAGGATTATTTACAACATAATCACTACAACATAACAACATATATATGATAACATAATAGCATAACAAGAGATCCACAACATAATATACAAATACATAACAATTCATATCACTTTCTTGTGATCCATTCATAACTTAATCAAATTATTTTATAATAATATTGTGAGATTCATCATACTCACAATTTTAAAGAAGAGAAATAGAAAGAGAGAGAGCATTTGATTTGATTTGAGTAGATTTAGTTTGTAGATTAGGCCTTCTTCTTTTTTAGTTTGTGACGGCTATGCTGCACTCCATGGCAACGGCATGTCGGTAGCTCTCCAATTTTTCAAGTGATTTAGGGTTAGAGTCTACCCACTTATTTATAGATGTTAGGACTCATTTAGGCCATTAGATTTAACCTAGAAATAACCGCAGCCATTCAGATCGGATGGGGTTTATCTTATTGACTCAGCAATGAGTCAGAAGTGACTCAGCAAACACTCAGCAAATTAATAAACTTCTATTCATGTTTACATTAACTGCCCATATATATATAAATATATATATATATACACACGCACCTATTCATGAATTTAAATTAATCCATAATTAACTTATGACCATTTCTACACATTAATTTTCCAATTAATGTCTTAATTCCATTTTTCGCCTTTTAAGGCAATTCACATATCTCAAATTTGTTATATGCCTTTTTAAGGCTATTTCGTGCAAATTCTCAATATTAATTCTTTTAATTTGTGAATATTAGTATTAACAGAAATACGGGGTGTTACACTATCTATTGGGTGAGAAGTTCGAACTATATACAATCATCAATCATTGAAATATTTGTTCACCCAAAAAGACTTGAATTTAAGACAGCAACGTTGGCTAGAATTTCTTGCAGTGTACGATCTCGATATTCTGTATATGCCGGGAAAAGCCAATGTAGTAGCTGGTGCCCTCAGTAGAAAGAATGTAATCATCTCCAATCTTATTATTACGCCTTCACTGATTGATAAAATATCTGCTCTTCAAAAGGATGATCACTTCATTCAGAGGATCAGTGTAACGTCATTTGAATATTTAAATCAGTTTAATAATTGAATTTGTTATATAAGTGGATTTATATATTAATTAAAATGAATTTGAACGTATAAATTTTTATAATAAATATAATCGAGCCTGTAATATCGCGATAGTTCGTAATTTAACGTTCTGAACTTCAACTAAGTGTACAGGACCCATTTTAAATCAGATTTCTCCGAAACAAGAAATGTTGGAATCTGTTGAACTGTATCTTTCTAACAAACGTGAAAAATCAAGATTTCGCGTTATAGATTGTGAATTATATTCAAATCAAATTTTCAAATAGTCGCTATAGAATCGTTTATCAACCGTAATAGTTTATTTGATATAACGAGATACAGGTTGCAAATCTGGACAAGATTCTTTTGAGATGCAGTTATAATTTAATTTTTAGAATTTTACTATAATTTTTAATTAATTAAATACGCAACTTTTTATTTGGAGTATTTTGCACCCTATAACAATATTTTGAGGTTTCAAAATATGAGTTAACCTACCGATATTATTATATTTTTGGGATCGTAGCACCTCGTCGGACACGACTGTATTTTTATTTTCGTAGCACTCATATATGAATATAATCGTACAACTACCCTTGACGCAGACTACATGCCAACTTATCATCTATTGAAGCTTTCAAGTCTAGGGTTTTAGAAACATAGGTCCTCGGGCTCCTAGGTGCACTGTTCGAAATTAGAAACTCAGTTTTTGATCCATGTTGCTTAAGCCTTAAGTCTCGTGTATGAATAAATTAAATAAAGTAAAATTTAAAATAAAAAGAAACCTACCATCTAAGTAATTGCGAACCATATCCTATTACCTACTGCATTCTCTTCAGGCAAACAAACCATACTCACTTCACACTTAAGTAAACCATTGGAAACACGCCAAACCCATACTTTTAGTGTTTTGTGCCCTATAATCTATAAGCATCAACCTATTGTGTGAAGACCAAGCTGTTGCTGCTGTATAAATAGGCATGTCATTCTCATCCTTCCTGTATTCAACAAAAAGAAAATTCACCACCTTAATTAATCGATTAAAAATCGATTTCTAAATGAAAATAAACAAATGAAAACTCAGACCATTCATGGCTTTAAAGAAATCAATAAAGAATACATGTAAGTTCGATAACGAAGTTCTTCAGGCTTGTGATGGACGTAGCTTCAATCTGGTGCCAATCTCGTGGTGAGAGACTCAGATTCGGGAAGCTCGGAAACCACCAGCGCACGTCAGGGTTCGGTGTATCTTACATAAGATGGCATGCGAGCTATCTTCAAAATAAAGAAAACGGGGGAGCACGGACCATGGGCTCAACGTGAAGCGTGTGAG
This sequence comes from Allium sativum, assembly GCA_030737875.1. Lineage (NCBI taxonomy): Eukaryota > Viridiplantae > Streptophyta > Magnoliopsida > Asparagales > Amaryllidaceae > Allium > Allium sativum. Next base: position 207,752,107 of record CM060913.1, read on the forward strand.
GTAAAGGTAAAAGAGGGTTTGACAAGTATGGAAATGGACTTTTTTTTCACGGTTTGGTTTCAGGTGGGAGACCGAGGCCGTCAAAGCTAGTGTATGCAGATTTATTTAGGCGGAGTAAGGTTCAAAAATGGCGTGAAGATGTACTGTGCGTTTAGTTTGAAGTTGGGGGAGATAAATGCATGAGGTGTACTTGTTTGTCCATGGACATGTGGAGTACTATACAGCAGTGCATGTAAAACAATAATGCATGGCAAGTTTTTGGGCAAGAGTGGTGAAATAAAATATAGAAGCAGGTTATATTTTTGTCGGGGAAGATATTCATGTAGTAGATTTAATATGGTAAGTCATAGCAGAGTTGAAGCGAAGTCGGAGCAGTGGATCTAGTGGCATCTTCATGAGTTTTCGATTAACAAGAGCTTGGAGTTTGTTTTTAAAAAGGAAAGGAAGTTTTGGTATGTTAAACTGGGTGGTCTGTGGTTAACCGTGAGAGAAAGGTGGAGTTTTTTTAACGTATGAACATACTGGAGTGCGGCAAGGTGTTCTTGAAGTGGTGCGAGCTGTTGGGAAACAAGATGGTATGTGTTTGTAGAGGGTTAGGACACCGTGGCTCAGGTGGAGTGCGGTTACATTTTGGGTCAAAGGAGCTTAAAGTGGTGAAAATATTGATATGTAGGAGTGGTGTAAGTTGTTGACTGGTGATGAAAGAAGAGAAGGAGTGAAGAGAATCAGTTCTGTTCGGTTGCTAGACGAGGACTGTGACCCTTTGTTAATAATCATAAATGAAAGGAGCTATGAGCATGGGTGCGAGTATATCGCAAGGAAGTATGTTACCAGAAGCTGTGTAAACGGTGGGCTCACGGTCCCCTAAGAAAGACAGAACATGGAGAAACAAAACACAATACGTGAAATAAACTTTCGAAGCAGTGGGGGTAGTTGGTTCCGGGTACATATAGGAAGGATGGTGCTACGTGTAAGCAGCATGTGCAAAACAGGGGACGTTGGCACTAACGTGAGGGCATAGTAAAGATACATGCGTGGTGAAACAGAGACAGGAAGATGGACTTCGATGCATCAAATGGGTAGTTTGAAACATGAATGGAAGGCAGCGTTATTGGAGTAGCGCATCGTCGACATTAAGTAGAAAGGAAGGCAATAGAATGCGTGGTAACGTAGAAGTGGCAAGCTGTGTAAAGTGAATGGCGATAAACACTGGAGCGGGTATCTGAATCAGCGAACGCATATCGTTATTTAACGGTTAACGCGCGAAGGTGAGTAAATTCACTGACTCTGAACTATTTTAAAATATTATAATTATATTTTAATGTTGATTGAATGATGTGTGATGGTCGTTTAGGTTGATTACAATTAAATTGGTTGAAATATATATCGTTGCATATGTACACATCATCGGTTGGATGTTGATTCCATCGATTATAATATTCCCTTTTATGGAATCAGTGTTAATTGTTTGACTAACATCTATGGATGTGGAAATCGGTTGAAGGAATCCAACCGAGTTCCTAAATATTTATATGTACTGTTTGATTTATATATACACTGTTGAACCCAAATGACATTTAAACCCTGTATGGATATTGATTGAATCAATAAATGATACTGGTTAAGAAAGTGGCAACAGTCGACAATAAACCCATCTTTAAGTTAAGAAGGTGATTTGACGTCAGGAAAATAAACTTCGTTAAGTTACAAAAATTATATTTTTATAATTAAAGCAATATTTTTAGATTAATTTTATTAATCTAATGGTAAGGAGTAATTACGATCAGTTAACAAATTAACTGATGAATTGAAGTTGATTAAATCAACTGTTTTGTTAGAGATTGATTATTTGATTAATTAATCTTTAATTAATCAAATAAATAATGGTTTTAGAAATTTATTGTTTAAATAAATAGGACTCGTTAATTATTAATTACCCTTTTTAATTAATGAGGTATTAAATAATTATTGAACCAATATAATTAGTTATTGTTCATATAAAGTAAGCAACCAATCTTATTTAGGTGAATGATGAAGTAAACTGTTTATTTCAGCAATGATAAAGTAAATATTATTTAATTATTTTTAATTAAATAATTTTTTCTTAAATGGATTTCATTTTTAAGAGGATGTTGAGTTTATAATAAAGGTGTTACTTGAATTAAGTATAATGATTCAAATAAAAGTAAACCGTTAGAAGACAAAGAACGTCAATGGATCTTGGTAAAGAAGTTATAAAAAGAACTGTGGAATGAAGTTAAAGCGAAGAGTTAATGTTTAATATAAATAGTCATAAACAACAGAGATTTTGAAGTACGAATATGGTGTTGTAAAACAATATTCCAAATAAAACAAGAAATATGGTTTGAGGGGTACGATAAGAATAAGGAGTTTAGAGTTACGGATTTATATCTATTCTAAGATAAGAACATTGTCGATCAAGGTCTGAGAGGTCAAAAAATACCCCAACTTGAACGATTTCACTATTATCAAGGGATGGTATTAATTTGTAACGGACGGAGACGTCGAGATTAGTTATAAAGAGGAATATAGCAGCGTATGGCATTAGTTATAAAAATGGGGAATATTACAACGTATTTCATTAGTTATAAAAGGGGGAATATTACAGCGTATTGCATTAGTTATAAAAGGGGGAATATTACAGCATATTGCATTAGTTATAAAAGGGGAAATATTACAGCGTATTGCAAGTTTTGAACTATAACGATAAATTAACGTTGTTGGCCAAGTTTAAGCGTGATATTTATATACAACGCTATCCCTAGGGAATGTTAACAGTTTAGTTTGAAATCCACTTATTCTAAAGTAATAGGTAACGATGTTTGTCCGAAGAAAAATAAGAATAAGTTTAGAAAGAGAAATTGGAGAATCGTTCCAGAAAACGATAACATCATTTCGATGTTTGGAATATGATTAGAACTAAGTCACACTGTTAGAAATTGGAATTATAATTCGATGATGTCGAATGTGTTAAAGTTAATTATTTTTAGGAATTATAATCTGATAGGACAGTTAATATTTAGTTTTAAACCAATAAATTATAATAGGATCGGTAATCAATATTTAGTTATAAACTTGGTATTGAGTTAACAAGGAGTTGATTTAGAAACTGAGTTTATAAAGTGGAATGGGATTATAGGATTATGAAAGAGATTCGGTAAACAAGGTAAGGGTATTTATTTCTTAAATGAAGATTTATTTGATAAACGTATTCAGATTCTATAAATGGATTATATTCACATTTTAAAGTGAATAGCGTTTAAAAAGGAGAATGTTGCAAATTAAATAGGTATAATGAAAAACTGGAAATGTTTTCCAAGAAGTGTAAAGCTTAAATGGGTTTTGGGGAAATATCTAGGAAGATATAGGAAACTGGAAAATTAATGTTAAAATTAAAAGGGCCAGTGATTGTGTGATGTTTAGTTATACATTAGAATGGATGTTTGTTTTTACTTCGATAGTTAAATAACCGACTATCGAACTGTTTTGACCATCGTTGTCAATATGGAGAGACCGGTTGGATATATTATCCGAAAACCACTCCGTATAGGCATAAGCGATGCGAATTAGATTATGCTGAAGATAATTGCAGAAGGAGTGAAATGCAAGGGTCGTTCTGTTCCATAATGGTGCATTTTGTTTGTCCACTCCCAGGACAACTAGTATGGACAAGTGTCTGATAGAGTATACCTAACAAATCACATATGGTTGATCTCTTAAAGGTATTACGTCTAGTGGTGGAGGAATTCGTTCCTCTTAGCTTTTTATACCCGTGATATTTTTGGAAATCGATCAGTGAGTTGACGGGTTTGACGATGTGGCATTCAAAGTGAATGGTGATCAGATGTTTTGAAGATAGACATAGCCTCTAGCCTCACGACCAGGAAGTAACAAAAGTTGGGCTAGGCAGCATGGCTAGTTGGGTCATCCCCAAGCAGGGTGTATTGTCACCAATCTAAAGAAAATTCATATTTGTTCTTCTTTTTCGATTCTGTATCTTCGGGTTACGGTTGGATGGCCAACAACCGTAGGTGGCAATATATTCGATACACTCAAGCTAAATGAGTGGTCGGTCATGTGTGGCCGGGTTGCAAGACATTCTTGTTGAACCACAATGTATACCCTCTAGAGTACACTGATCGGAAGGTGCTCTCATACCTTGTCTGTTGGAATCCAATCTCTAATAAGCGCTCTGCGGTATTTGATTTCATACTATATATATGTGGAGCGTGAGATGTAAGCATTCTGCTATTTGGTTATTTATTCGATTAGACATTATTATAATATCACTGGATTTTGATATTAAAATGTTTGGGTTATAGTAAGGTAAAAACCGTCCACGTTTATGTGTGGGCTGGTCTTACTATTATCCTTTTTTTTCAAAAGGATTTTCAAAGTTAAAAGATATGGTTGGAATTTACTCACACCAGTCCCATGACTGACCCAGAGTTTATTTTGTTTGTTTTCCCTAAACTCTTGGGTGCCCAAATTTGTATGGGCAGTCAAATGTTTCGGGATTTTATAGATACACTTGGAGGAGCTCAAAGAAGGAGACTTCACCGTTAGTACTATAGAGTTATTTCCGCTGTGATATATCATGTGTTATACTCTGATATGGTATGTATATACAATACAATTTTGTAATTCAAAGTTATGTATATAATATATATTTTTCGTTCCGATGTGAGATTCGTGTTTACTCTGATTCTGTTCAGTTGAGTTCTTCTTCTTCTTCTATTCTCTTAGTTCTATATTTTCTATCTCATCCTCTAAATTCTTTCTATTAGTGTCCCGGTATTTTCCTGCACTTTGAGCTGAATGTGTAGGATATTAGTCAACTCAAATCGGTACGGATTTTCAGGCCATTACAATCAAAGAGAGAATTCAGAAAGGCGAACCCTCGAGTTTTCAGATTGATAACAATGGGATTTTGAGGATAAAAGGTCGAATTTGTGTTCCAAACCTTTCTGAGTTCCGGAGAGAAGTACTGAATGAATGCCACAAATCTAAATTCATTACCCATCTGGGGGTGGGTAAAATGTATAATGATATCAAACGCACCTTCTGGTGGAGATCCATGAAAAGGGACATTTCCTTATATGTTAGCCGGTGTTCCACCTGTCAACAAGTCAAAAGCGATTAACAGAAACCTACCGGATTATTACAACCATTTGACATTCCAGGTTGGAAGTGGGAGCAAATTTCTATCGATTTCATCGATGGCTTGCCCATAACCAAGAAAGGAAACGACAGTATATAGGTGATCGTAGATCTATTCATGAAGACCGCCCACTTTATACCTATCAAATCCAATAGAACCGCTCAAAGCCTGGCACAGATATATTTCAAAGAGATTGTTAAACTGCATGGAGCTCCCATGAGTATCGTTAGTGATCGTGACCCGATTTTTGCTAGTAAATTCTGGGAAGAATTCCAAACAAAATTGGGAACAAAACCGAATCTGAGCACCGCTTATCACCCTCAAACAGATGGCCAGACTGAGTGGGTGAACCGTATACTAGAAGATTTATTGCGGGCTTGTATTATTGATTTTGGAGGATCATGGGAGGACCACTTGCATTTGGCTGAGTTCTCATACAACAACAGTTACCAAGCGAGCTTGCAAATGTCACCGTTCGAAGCACCGTATGGTAGACCGTGCAGAACTCCGATGAAGGGAGTAGTCAGGTTTGGCAAAACTGAGTAATTGGCGCCCAAATTTATTGGGCCATTCGCCATGCATGAACGGATTGGAACTCTCGCTTATAGAGTTCAACTACCTGACTGATTGCTTGGTGTACATGATGTATTTCACGTATCTCAACTTAAAAAGCATGTACATGATCCGAGCTCGATTGTGGAAGAAGCCGCACAACAGGAATTGTAAATTACTCCAGAATTAGCTATGAGAAGAGAGCCGATTAAGATCATTGGCAAGGAAATCAAAGAGTTGAGGAACAAGAAGGTTGACTTAGTCAAGTTGAAGTGGAGTGGTGATCCGCGAGACTGTACTTGGGAAACTGAGGAGAGCATTAAGCGAGCTTATCCCAATTGTAGAGTGGATATCTCTGATTAACTTTAGTGCAAGGTACATTTACCATACTTTGCATTTCTGTTTTGTTTTCTACTTTACTATTGTTTTCTACTTCACTATTAGTTTCTACTTCGTTGTTGTTTCCTTTTCATGGATGAAAGGTTTTAAGTATATAAAATCTGATCTTAGCAAATATGATTTCTAAGTATATAAAATAATTATAGATTTCAAAATTTAATCAATTAATTGATTGACGATTGAAAGTATTATTTTTAACATGAATATGAAGTGTTAAAAATAGCTGTGTGGTGAAATAAATGTTTGTTCGCTAAAGATATTATTCTTAGCTTAGATGTGCATATATATATATATATATATACACACATTGTTAGATAGGTAAATGGATTTGTTGTTGAGCAAAGAATTTATTTGCGTGCCCGACAAATAGGTAAATCTTAATGAGTTGGCTACGCAATTTTATTTATATTCCAACTCCTGTGAATGCCAATGGATGCGGAGTGCTTGTTGTTCTATGTGAGATTATAAACGTCGCCATAGGATAGTAACAATTAGTTTTGAACTACACTACATGGCATACTGCGTGAAGATAGCATACTCGATCATATACCACATAAGCATTTGGAGCTTGTGTGACAAGGTTGAAGATTTACCATACAACCGAGAGGCTTGTATGGTGATGACTATATTTTAGGTTGAACCGAAGACTGATATTGACTATATAAAATGTAACGGTAAATTGCCAGATTAATTAAAACCCCCACACGGGTCTGGAGTTAACAATAATCACGTCTCTCTAGTTGGTAAGGCACAAAAAACTATTTATAGGGTGAAGAGAATTTATTCTCCGAAGTCATGATCTAAACACACTCTCTTGTGGACACAAGAATATATCACTATAAATATGTGTATGCTTTTTAGGATTCACTGGGTGCTTAATACGGCCCAATAAATTTCCAAACCCCTTCCCGTACAAAGGATGTTATGGCTAAATTTTTCGAAAATTTAAGGTGTTAGGCAATTTTTTGAAGAATTAGAAAGTTCTTAGAAACTGAAAAGTTAAAGAATGAAAGCCAAAATGAAAGTTGAGTTGGTTGGTTAAACAACTTTCAGCTCCGTTCCTTTTCGAGGACGAAAAGAATTTAAGTGGGGGAGATTGTAACAACCCGAAAAATCAGAACCAATTTAAAATTTTTATTTTGAATAATTTGGTTAGAAATTGAGTTAGAATTTAAATTTTCCATTTTTAAATATAAATAAAGCCCTTGAAAATAATGATTTTGCAAACGACCTCCGTTTTCGATGAAACCACTTTGGTTGGATCTGGGATGTCAATTTATTGCTAAGTTTAAATTTCCATAATTATTAGAATCAATATGTCAGCGTGGCAAAAGAAAACGTGTTTCGTTAATTTCAGTCAAAATGGATCGACAAAAAATGGTCATTTTTCAAAGGGTCACATAATTCGACGAAATCAGATTTGTTGGGACCGTATCATCCCATCATAGCCAGATTAATTTTTCGGGAATTTTTAGAATCAGTATGTGGCCCTGGCAAATTAAAATGTACATTCAAATCAGAGTTTGAATGTTTTAATACTTTAATTTGAAGAATAACTGACTGTAACAGTCGAAAGGGCTTACGAAACATGTTCCATTGTGTTTGGAATGGGGGTATTTGGCTAGGGGCAATAGTCGTTGGGTTTGAATTGGGGTTCGTATGGAGTAAGGGGTATTTTCGGATTTAAAGGAATTAAATATATAAATAAAAACCCATGGGCTAATCAAATTCATCGTTTACGTTTCAGACCCGACAAACCCCCCTCAAGCAAACGACGATCAGTGCTCCTCCCTTTTCTCCTCTTTTTCTTCCAAACCGCTCAATAAAATCACGAACTCCTATTGAGGATTTTGAAGAGCTCCTCGATAGCTTCAAATCCATACATGCTGTGGAATTTTTAGTTGAGTTTTGTGCCAGAATCGACGCCTCAAAGCTGCTCGCTTTCAAGCGCCGCCAAGACCGATTCAGGCCATCGCAAGGGGCCCCACTTCTGGCGAACGTGCGCCGCACCTCCCTCTACAATGTCGTATAGTCTGATCGTCCCCAAGCCTCACGGATTTCAAGCAAAATCGAAATCCTAGTTTGAACATCACTCTGAAAGGTACGGTTTATATTATATAAACTGATTTCAACAGTTTAAAACCATCGCAAAGTGTGATTAACTTCTAAAAATCATATCTTTTTGCTATGTGATCGAAATCCAGTGAAACAAGAGACACCGGGACCATGAGGACGTCTTCTACATTCTAGAAGAGACCGAGAATTTTTAGAGCTTGCTACAATTTTGGCAAAGCGAAAAGCAATGTGAGATTTCTAAATTCAAATTTAAATGGAATAGCGATGTATAAATTATATAATCGATGTATAAGTTATATAAACATTGTACACCTCATGTATAAGCGTTGTATAAATTATACGTGCGATGTATAAGTTATATATACGTTTGTAAAAATCATATATGCGTTGAATGCAGTTGAAATGAAATTGAAATGGAATTGAAATATATTTATATACGTATATATATACACTCCCCTCGTCCACAAACCATGGACGATATATATTGGTTGTGATTATTTGTATTTTGGTTGATGTGAAATTTGGTTGATAATACGAATGGTTGATAGTTGATATTGGTTGAATTTGGTTGAAACCAAATAGGACTAGTTTATGGAAAAATTCGTCTGCGTACGAAATAGATTATTGAAATCCCCCTTGTCAAAAGCTGCGAGGTTTTAAGGTAGCGCAAGGAGTCGTACATCGGGACGGTGCCGGTTTTAATTACCCTGCTGTTATGCTGCCGAAATTTTCTGAAACAATTATGTATTTGAATTTTATTCATGTGTTTAAATATATCCATGTGTTGATAAAATATTCATATGTTGAATAAAATATTGGAACAATAAAATTCACATTTTTATCATATATATGAAGTATATAAAGTATTCATATGTCGAGAAAAATATTAGAACGATAAAATTCACGTTTTTATCGCTTGAATGTAGTATAGAAAATAATCATATGTTGAAAAGTATTGGAATGATAAAAATCACATTTCTATCGCTTGAATGAAGTATAGAAAATAATCATATGTTGAATAAATATTTAGAACGATAAAAATCACATTTTTATCGCATGAAATGAGTATATAAAATATTCATGTGTTGATAATATATTCATGGTTAAAATAAATTGTTCGAACAATAAAATCACGATTTTATTATATGTATGAATCACTAAAAATATACATGTTTGAAATAAATTGATTTAACAAGAAAAATTGCATTTTTATTATATGTATGAACTATATAAAATATTCGTGTTTGAAATAAATTGTTTGAACAATAAAATCACATTTTTATTATATATATGAATTGCTAAAAATACTCATGTGTTGAAATGAAAATCTGTTGGTTAGAAATAATATTTTTAACACGTATATGAAGTGAAAATGGTTTGGAAATCGAAGACGGAATTATATATAAATATAAATTAAAATGAAATAAAACGATGCTGTAGTTCGTGTTTTGAAATCGTAACTTTAAACAATTATACCGGGAGATCCGACCATCGGATTTTCCTAAGATCCACCTTGAAAAGATCTTTCCAACGATATAAAATTTGCAAAGATCCAACGGTTCGATTTTCTGATATGTGTAAATCAATTCTGAATAAAAACAGCGCCAGAATGAATTATATTTATATATATAAATAAATATAAATTGAAATAAATCGAATAACAATGCTGCAGTTCGCGTTTTGAAATCGTAACTTTAAACGATGATACCGGAAGATCCGACCATCGGATTTCCCAAAAACTGAAACCGTTGGGTCCGCTTTGAAAAGAACTTTCCAATGATAAATAATTTGTAAAGATCCAACTGTTAGGTTTTCAGATATGGGTAAATCAAATCTGAAGAAAAACAGTGCCACGACCGCGTTATGGCCTAAAGCGTCGTTTAAATAAAATCGGCTATTTTTAAATAAATAAAAATAGCGATAAATTGTTATAAAATATTATAAGCGATTTGAAATGGAAATAAACCAAATTTACTTGGTTTATTGAATATTTGATGGTTGAATGTGTTTGACACAAAAATTATATTAATAAACTGAATTAAGGGTGTTAAATAATTTAACCATGGACAGAATTGACTTGAATTCTAAATCTACATGAATTATTTGGAAAGGCCAAGTTAATTCTCATTTCAAATAATTGATCGATGATAAGAAGTCAAAGATATGAAGACGTGCAAGACCGATGATCTTCACATCGAATGGATGGCTACTAATACCTTTGATAGGAGTTTCTGCCTTGAAAGGGTTACAGTGGTAGTTGTCCGGACATACTTGTTGATCGTTCGGATGTGCGAGGGCCTCTCTCCTGTATTGGACATATGGGACGAGGAATAATGTGCCTTCGGTTTCGTTTAGACCCAGAACAGACTTATAAATGGAGATGTGTCTAACATTGTAGATTGACAATGTGGCATGCAGAGATGCAGTGATCTTTTGTTGAAAAGCAGAGCCTTGTGGTTGATGATCAAAGAATAGCTTTAATATAGCATCGCTTTGTGTATTGCGCTAATTCGCGAGCCTCACACCCTGGTATGAACCAGAAACGGGAGAGGGCCTCAGGGAGGACATGCGTTTCCTTCTAGCTAGGAGTGGTGTCAGTGGTTTACAAGCCCTGACAAGTTTGACTCATGTGTTGTTAGAATGCGAGGCGCCTCGGTTATATCGGTCACTATGGTGTTGATGGTCTGGTCGGGATATGACCATTTTACACCCCATAGGGCGGGAAAACGCGGTGTTCAGGCATTTTAGTCCACTCCGTGTGGACTGGCCCTGACGATCCAAAGGCTTGACTGAGTACTTGCCTGAGACATGGTCTAGATTGTCTCGAAACAGTAAGGATGATCCCTTGCCTTGGTTCATGACGGAAATCCAAATTCCAAATACGACATCTTGCGGTTTTGATTGTAAATATATATATGGCAACATGACATGTGGTACTTATGCCATCTATGATTGATACTTATGATTGAAGTCTTTTTTGAAACATATAAACACTAGTAATAATATCAAATGATTTTGTTTTATTCGTATCAAGCATATCTTGGCCAATATAAGGTAAAACTCTATCCTTCGGTTTGCGTGGCATTGTGTGATGAGACTTGAGTCTTATATTGGCTTCATTTTTCTAAAAAGCATTGCGTTGTTTAAATAACTTACTTTATTCGTGCACTGGCAATCACTGGAGTAAACCCATTCCGCGTCAGCGGCGTGGTCCTATTATTTGCCTTGTTATTATTGTTTAACCAATTAGGTAGATTTCTCATACCAGTCCTATGACTGACTCGTAGTTTGTTTCCCTTGCAAACTCGGGTGCCTTATTTTTACACGGGCATCCTTGTATTCAGGTTTTAGCAGACTCATTCTGGATAGCTATGGAGCTGGAGATGGATTCTATCATTTCTATTTTACTGTTTCAGACTTCATTATGTATATTATGTTTGATTTCGTTGCAGACATTGTATATTAAACTGAAACTGAATTCGTGCTAAGTATGATCCTATTATGCTGTGTAACTATGATGATTATTATTTCCAGTGTAATTTGATATACATATCTGGTGTAATTCTATATTTTTGTTCTGTTGTCATTTGTTTATGTGTTATATTCCAAAGATTATCCTTGATACTATGGAACGGGGTTAGGGGTCGTCACAAGATACCTATTGAACCATGTCGGTAGTGGAATGCCCTTAGGAAGATTGGGTTCCCCATACATGCTGAAAAGAAAAGAAATAAAGATTAAACAAGAGAATGAAAGAATATCGAAACAGGTTTTATTTGAAAATACTTTGTTTTAAAAACAAATTTTCAAAACTTTTCTATGAACTTGTAACCTTCAACTATGATACCAAATGTGACACCCTACATCCGTTAATGTCGCTCATAAGAGAATGCATCAAATTTCGTAAAGCGCAATAGGTAAAAAGTAACAGAAATTCAAAAAACGAAAATATGTAGGCAGCGGGAAATTAAACTTCTATTTAAAGTAAAACATTGTTTCAAATCACGTTACATCATCAAACTAATTACGTCAAAAATAAGGAACCTCAATTAATCCTTGTGTCACATAACACAAAATATCATAGTGCAATAATATAAAACCATATCCCTCATAGCAAGCCATAATAAAGTAGAAAGGAAATCAAAGTGGTACATCTAAGAAACTTCAGATCCAAGCTGAAAGAGAAAGTCCTAATTACCGAGGAGTACTACCACTCTAAGGACCTAAGGGGGGAAAGAAGAGAAAGAAGCGAAACAAAATAGGTTAGTCATAAAGCCTGGCGAGTTCGATTGATTCTCAGTATATGAACAAAATAGAGGTATCAACACAGATAAACGAGACCGGATGAGAAAGTACAGTAGCATATAGGATGACAGGTAAACAAGATAAACAAGACAACAAGATAAAATAGTGATCGAGTAAAGCTTCTCAATTACATCCCTAAAAACAGGTTTTCTCAACACCAATACTGATACAACAGGATGAGGTGTTACCATAATTACATAAAAGAGATAACATGATTAGGTGTTAACCTAATTACATAACAGAATTAGGTGTTATCCTAATTGCATAACAGATACAGCAGGATTAGGTGTTACCCTAATTACATAACAGGATTAACAGTTACCCTAATTACTACCCATGTTGTAGCGGCCCGGAAAAATTGACGCTTGAATTTCAACATTTCACACAAACCAAGTCAAAACTCGAGTACCGAATATCCAAAAAGGTAGAAGAAAGAAGTTAGAGGATGGGAAAAGGTAAGAAAGAACTATTAGAATAGAAGAATAAGAAGATAACACCGAATCAGAATCTCACATCGCAACGGACAAAAATATAACACAGAAATAAATCTTTATAAAGGATTTGAATAAATATACTTGCATGCATCAGAGTACAGTAGACAGATTTGGACAACAATAATATCCTGTCCTTATATAATACACACGGAATAACTATCAATACATCTGGACTCCTCCAGCTCGTCTTTGAACTTCACCGCTTCCGATAACCTGAACCTGTAACTCAGGCTTACCCGAGACATTACAAACGCCATGGATCAGTCTGGTGAAATAGCGTAAGAAAAACCCACTAAGCTTAAAACACATCCATGTTGCTTAACTTTAAAACCATTTGAATGAAAAGGTAATAGTAAGACCAATCCACACATAAACACAGACGGTTTTTACCTTACTATAACCAAAAACATTTTTGAAATCAATAATAGTCTGATATTATCATATTGATGTAAATCAAGTAAATAACCAAGTAGTAAAATGCTAGCATCTCACACTCTACATATATGGTATATAATCAAAAACTGCGGGGTTCTTATGGAGATTGGATTCTAACTAAACAAGGTATGGGATCACCTTCCGATCAGTGTACTCTAGAGGGTGTACACTAGGGTTCAACGAGAACGTCTTGCAACCCGGCCACACATGACCGTCCACTCATTTAACTTGAGTGTAGCAAATATATTGTCACCCTTACAGTTGGTACCAACATAACCGCTCCCGGGAGATACAGAAGCGAAAGAAGAACAAATAAAGATTTTCGCTAGATTGGTGACAATACACCCTGCTTGGGAATGATTCACCTAGCCATGTTGTCTGCCCGATTTCTGTCTTTTCACAGTTGATGAGACTTGAGGCTACGATCTTTTGAACATCTGGCTACCATTTACTTTTGAATTCCACATCGTCTATACACGTCATCCAGGAACAGGATGAACCGAAGGCACTCTCCTACCGAATCCTTATATAGGAATCACCCAAGGATTTATAGTGAGTAGTCCTTACAATCCGCATATTCCACTCACGATAGAATCACAAGTCAAAATATCTTCGGGAGCAACCCTTATAAATTCATCGAGTAGCTCTTCTGCTCATTAAGATCAATGGTCTTCAATGCTCCATCTTCCATCAGCACCTTTCACGATTTCGTATTCATTGGTCGGAATGGTTTCCGAATATAAATCCGATCCCGGTCTTTCCATAACAACAATCGTAATGACCAGATTTGATAGTCGGTTATTTAACTATCAAATAAACCATCATTCATCCATAAAAAATAACCGGATTCACTGGTTCAGTATACAACATCACTTGACCCTTTTAATTCACCATTTGTAAACCAAACTTCTAATCTTCACATACATGGAATACAGCTTCTTACTTCTTATAAGAATATTCGCGAGAACATTTCGTTTAACTAATAAACCTAGGATTTAAATGATTATAATTATCCTTGACAAAAATAATAGATTTATTTCCCTCGTATACCCTTGTTACCAAACTAGTACTATTCTTTGGATAATCATGAAGCCATCCAAGTTGGGGTATTTTATTTACCTCTTAGACCTTCGTTTGACGACATTCTTATCTTCAGAATAAATAAAAGTCTGTTAACAAAATCCCATCTTTCAATAAATAACATGGAAATTCCATATACTATTTGATTTGAATATAGTTTTCAAATCCATACTCTTACTCTTTGGAAACCTTATTTCAATCTTAATATGTTTACATAATTTCGAATTATAGCTATTTCTTTCGGAAACATCTTTCAATAATTTATTCAACTTGATAAATAGAACCTTTGCAAAATGTCTTATTTAACTCAAACTTAATTTGTTTTGTCTCAACAAAGCTTATTTCTGTATTTTACTTATTCGAATTGAAATCGAATTATCCAGCTTAACTTACATTCCCGATTCATTCCATTTTAAATTTCTTATCTCAATTTCAATTCATACTTTATCGTTTTTAAACTTTTGAATTCCATTTAATCTTAGTTCATACTCGAATTATAAACTCATTTCAAGTCTCGGAAATTGTTTAAAAATGTTGATTCATTTCCGATTTTGGCCTTGTACTTGGCTTATTTAAAAGCACTTCATAATTATAAAATTTGATAATAAATAGTAAATATTTATCCTTCCTTCAATCAAACTTTTATTTAAAATAATTCATATAAATAGATTTGAAAATCTATTTCCTGTAATAAAATAAATTCTATAACTTTATAAAACGGTTTATTCTTTGGCCATCTGCTGCCAATTCCTCAACCAACATTGTCCATTGGTTTATCACAATGACAAACAGTCAACAATCAGTTCAAACATTTTAACATTTCATAATATGCTAATAAATAATGTTCAATATATTTGAGGAATCCGGTTTGATTCCTCCAACCCGTCCTTCATTCCCTGCATCACAATGGGTTATAACAATTTCAATATAACAATTTATTCATCACGATAAATGGAAATAACTGTTTAACAATCAACACTCAGTTAATAACATCCAACCATATACCCAATTATTTATTTAGTACGTTTATATTATTATAATCGTAACCAACAAGGTAAGTTACCTCGTTTGGAATCTAATCGGTTAAATAACGACTAAATTAAATTAAATTAAACAAACGTTTAATTTAATCAATGAATATTTAAAAATATTTAGCATCCATTCAAACAGTCATCAAACCATCAATTATTAGCAAACATTGCACAAAAAATAAAAACCCAGTTTATAAAAATATAAACCGGATAAACTGAGTGAGTTGAACTCACCTTGATTTTCATTCATGGTCAAAACGATCTGTTCTACAAGCTTCCAACAACGGCCAATTCATCTCCAAAATGTTACGCATGTCGAGACGATTCCAATGTCTCTGATTTTTTCGAATTCAAAATAACATATGAGAGTACGTTACGTAATTTATTCAGTTATGGATCTAATTAAAATTAAAAGAAAAAGAACTTCCCCAAGTTTCTAAACAAATAACTAATTACGATTTAAATATAGACGTCGATGTGATCACGTTATGATACCATCTATGGCCACGTTAAATCTCTCCATGTGATTTTACTACAAAATACAGAGGAAAAGTTTCAAATATGCTTTGTATAATGCTTATTAGGACTGTATTTGGATAAGATGTTATGACTTCTTCCAGGACAAAATTGTGACTTGGTTTTGCTCCTATATCATATAAGTAAATGGAAGTACTCTTTAATGGTTTGAATATATGGTTTAAACTACCTAAGATATGATGTATGATTTCTGAAACAAAGTACTTATTGATATTGAAATTCATGAATGCCTCAGCTAACTACCTCGACTGCTTTCAATTCTTTAACCATACTTCATTCCCTCACTTCGGTATTTTCCTTCACATGAAATTGCTCCACGTTTTTCCCACCTTATTTACCCGTTCACCTTGCCGCCTTGTTTTCTTCGCACTGCATTTCCATGCATCAAACAGTGCACAACAGCAGTCCCTTGCCGCGTCTGTACGTGATCCTAAACCATATAGCCATGTCAGTTCCCACTCCACTTCAACCACAACCGCATTTTTCTAGTTTCTTCAAACCACTCAGTTCACTGATCCAAAACACAACCAACCCACGTTGCAGTTGCTCCACCGTGCTAGTGTTCTCCACGCATCCATCTCCATGCTAACTCACTAACGTTTGCTCCTCCACATCATGTTTTCTCCCTTCCGCGCTTCACGCCCCACCTTGCTGCACCTCATGCCATCGACATAGACACCTTCTTTCGAACAGCAAAAGATCGAACACCCTCGCTCACTCCTCATGCACGTTGCCTGCAATCACAGAACACACACGACTCCAACTGCTGCTCGTTTCTCACTTTGCTTCTTCGGCCATTTTCAACATATCTTCCCACTTATTTCACTCCTCCTACATATTTCGAACTAACACTCACTCTGCTTAAGCCATCGTCACATCGTCCAACTCCCCCAGTTTTTGAAAGGATTTGGTGTCTTCTGTGCGTTTGATGTGAGAATGGACTTACGTTTCGAAGGAAGGAGGCTTGGCTAATTATTACTGGAAAGAAAATAAAAATGGGAATTCTGGTTTTGGTCTTGGAATGAAAGGTATGGATCTCAATATGCTGAGAAGAATTTCACTGGCAACGTGTATATATAAGGAGGAAAGGATAGGATTGTAGTCATTTTCACTACATAAAAAATAGAGTATAAGTGAACTAACCTAGCATGATCGTATAAATCGAAGTATGGCATGCTTCAATAAACGAGGCAGTGCACAGTTTTTTTTCATTTCAGTGGTCAGTTTTAAGTTAGGTGAAACAGTCCGCAAATGAGGTTATTAAACTGAAAAGGAATGGACGTGAGTTTAGGGTAGGATGCATATTTTTCTTCCCCACAGCATGGGAATATATATATATATATATATATTTAAAATAGGCTTGGTGTGTATGTTCGAGTATGGTGTATGAATTTGAAAAGAATGGTGATGCCGCGCATTTTCAGATTTAGGGTAGTTTTTATTTTAGTTTAACCCGGTACCTCTATTTAACCGTTGACCCTTAAATAAGCACCGATAAACACCATCTCTAATTTTAACGAAAATAATTACACCGCTCAGTCTCAATGTTCCGGTCCCAACGATTCATCGAAAATGGACTCTACTTGCAAAAACTGTGCTATAATGATTCCACTTTATTCTCTGGTTCACCCTTAGAATTCGTCTACCGATAAAACAACTTCGTTTGGCTGAAAACAGAAAATATAGCAATAATTAATTGTATGCATTCCGGTAAAATTTGTTTCATCGGAAACGGAGATCGTTTTAATTATATTATAAATTATGTATATATATATATGCAACTCCATTTTATAAAATATACTTGACATAAAATCCAATATATTTCTAGCATAATATATAAACAGATTTAAATATTCCAATTTAAACGGCCGAAAAATCTGGGACGTTACATTTTTCCCCTCTTAAAATAATTTTGTCCCCGATATTACAAGGTAAGAAGGATTCTCCAAACCCAATTATTTTAAAATGATTATTCTTGAATTATCGCCAAATAAATTGAAACTCTTAAAAAATTTCAAAAATTTCGCCAGTAACTCCGCTACACAGCTCGATCAGAACAACTACAAATGCCACTCTGGGCCTCAACCTCTCTATTTTTCGGGTAACTCAATTCCAAATTTCGAGGCAACCAACTAACTTATCTTCGTTTTCCAACCTGTATTGCTAGTCTGTGTAACCAAATCATATCCACAGCCTTCAGGATTCTACATTTAACTCCTTGTTACAGAGTTAAATAACTCAGTTTCATTTCATTCAACTTCTTATCATCTTCAGCTGGTTGGTTAAATCCAATTAATATCCCCTATTGATATTTACTGGTTTACATACTTTGATATCACCTAATTGTTATTCGATTGATTTTTATTATTATCTATTCGATTTCTGAATCCCAATTTTATTTACTCCATTTGAATTTCATCTTGAATTAATTCACTTAATTAGGTTAAGTTTCATTTTTCATATCCAATTTTGATTAACTATTTTAATTTTATTCCAAAATTCCATTTGAATTCCAATCAAATCAACTTAAATTTCAAACAAATCAACAAAAATCATCAAACCACCCATATTACTACGTACACTATAAGAAATTATCTCCTTTTTCTATACAAAAATATACTTTGGGTAAAATAATTTCATTTACCCTTCTTTATAAAACAATTTCTAAAATAATTTTATAATCAATTACAAATACGCGCTCTCATATATACTGAAACTCAATCTAGGGTATTACTAACCCTATCTCTACTAAGTTATTCTACAGAGTCAAGGTTACTACTCAACCAATAGCTCTGATACCAACAGTAGCAGCCCGAAAAATTCGACGCTTGAATTTCGACGTTTAACACAAACCGTGTCAAAACTTGAGTACCTAATATCCAGAAAACTAGAAGAAAGAAGTTAGAGGATGAGAAAAGGTAAGACAAAACTATTAGAATAGAAGAATAAGAAGACAACACCGAATCAGAATCTTACATCGCAATGGACAAAAATATAACATAGAAATAAATCTTTATAAAGGATTTGAATAAATATACTTACATGCATCAGAGAACATCAGAAAAATTTGGACAGCAATAATATCCTGTCATTATATAATACACAGCGAAATAACTATCAATACATCTGGACTCCTCCAGCTCGTCTTTGAACTTCACCGCTTCCGATAACCTGAACCTGTAACTCGGGCTGACGCAAGACATTACAAACGCCACGGATCAGTCTGGTGAACCAGCGTGAGAAAAAACCACTAAATTTAAAACACATCCATGTTGCTTAACTTTGAAACCATTTGAATGAAAAGGTAATTGTAAGACCAGTCCACACATAAACACGGACGGTTTTTACCTTACTATAACCAAAAACATTTTTGAAATCAATAATAGTCTGATATTATCATAGTGATGTAAATCAAGTAAATAACCAAGTAGTAGAATGCTTGCATCTCACGCTCTACATATATAACATATAATTAAAAACCGCAGGGATCTTATGGAGATTGGATTCCAACTAGACAAGGTATGGGATCACCTTCTGATCAGTGTACTCTAGAGGGTACACATTGGGGTTCAACAAGAACGTCTTGCAACCCGGCCACACATGACCGCCCACTCATTTAACTTGAGTGTAGCGAATATATTGTCACCCTTACGCTTGGTACCAACATAATCATTCCCAAGAGATACAGAAGTGAAAGAAAAACAAATAAGATTTTCTCTAGATTGGTCACAATACACCAAGCTAGGGAATGACCCACCTAGCCATGCTGCCTACCCGATTTCTGTCTTTTCCCGGTTGATGAGGCTTAAGGCTACGATCTTCTGAATATATGGCTACCATTTACTTTTGAATTCCACATCGTCATCCAGGAACAGGATGAACCAAAGGCACTCTCCTACCGCATCCTTATATAGGAATCACTCAAGGATCAATAGTGAGTAGTCCTTACAAATCGTAGATTCCACTCACGATAGAATCGCAAGTCAAAATATCTTCGGGAGCGACCCTTAGAAATTCAACGAGTAGTTCTTCCGTTCATAAAGATCAACGGTCTTCAATGCTCCATCTTCCATCCGCACCATTCACGATTTCGTATTCATTTGTCGGAATGGTTTTTGAATATAAATCTAATCCTGTCTTTCCGTACCAACAATCGTATTGGCCAGATTTGATAGTTGATTATTTAACTATCAAATAAACAATCATTCATCCATAAAAAATAACTGGATTCACTGGTTCGGTATACAGCGTCACTTGGCCCTTTTAATTCACTATTTGTAAATCAAACTTCTAATCTTCACATACATGGAATACTGCTTCTTACTTCTTATAAGAATATTCACAAAAACATTTCGTTTAACTAATAAACCTAAGATTTAAATGATTATAATTATCCTTGATAGAAATAATAGATTTATTTCCCTCGTATACCCTCATTACCAAACTAGTAATATTCCTTGGATAATCACGAAGCCACCTAAGTTGGGGTATTTTATTTACCTCTCAGACCTTGGTTTGATGACATTCTTATCTTTAGAATAAATAAAAGTTTGTTAACGAAATCCCATCTGTCAATAAATAACATGGAAATTCCATATAGTGTTTGATTTGAATATAGTTTTCAAATCCATACTCTTACTCTTTGGAGACCTTATTTCAATCTTAACATGTTTACATAATTTTGAGTTATAACTATTTCTTTCGAAAACATCTTTCAATAATTTATTCAACTTGATAAATATAACCTTTGCAAAATGTCTTAGTTTAACTCAAACTCAATTTGTTTTGTCGCAACAAAGCTTATTTCTGTATTTCACTTATTCGAATTGAACTCGAATTATCCAGCTTAATTTACATTCCCGATTCATTCCATTTTAGATTTCTTATCTCAATTTATATTCATACTTTATCGCTTTTAAAATTTTAAATTCCACTTAATCTTAGTTCATACTCGAATTATAAACTCATTTCAAGTCTTGGAAATTGTTTAAAAATGTTGATTCACTTCCGATATTGGCCTTATACTTGGCTTATTTAAAAGCACTTCATAATTATAAAATTTGATAATAAATATTTATCCTTCCTTCAATCAAACTTTTATTTAAAATAATTAATATAAATAGATTTGAAAATCTATTTCCAGTTATAAAATAAATTCTATAACTGACGGTATATCATATTTATAAAGCGATTTATTCTTTGGCCATCTGCTACCAATTCCTTAACCAACACCATCCATTGGTTTATCACAATGGCAAATAATCAACAATCAGTTCAAACATTTTAGCATTTCATAATATGCTAATAAATAATGTTCAATATATTTGAGGAATCCGGTTGGATTCCTCCAACTTGTCCTTCCTTCCCTACGTCACAATGGGTTATAACAATTTCAACAAAACAATCTATTCACGATAAATTGAAATAACAGTTTAACAATCAACACTCAATTAATAACATCCAATCAAATACCCAATTATTTATTTAATACGTTTATATTATTATAACCGTAACCAACAAGGTAAGTTACCTCGTTTTGGAATCTAATCGGTTAAATAACAATTAAATTAAACAAACGTTTAATTTAATCAATGAATATTTAAAAATATTCAGCATCCATTCAAACAGTCATCAAACCATCAATTATTAGCAAAAATTGGACAAAAAATAAAAATCCGGTTTATAAAAATATAAACGGGATAAACTGAGTGAGTTGAATTCACTTTGATTCATTCGTGGTCAAAATGATCTGTTCTATAAGCTTAAAACTGCGACCAATTAATCTCCAAAATGTTACGCACATCGATACGGTTCCAACATCTCCGATTTTGTTGAATTCTAATAACATATGAGAGTACGTTACAGAATTTATTCGGTTATGGATCTAATTAAAATTAAAAGAAAATAAATTCCCCAAGTTTCCAAACAAATAACTAATTACGATTTAAATATAAACGGCGATGTGATCACGTTATGATACCATCTATGTCCACGTTAAATCTCTCCATGTGATTTTACCATAAAATACAAAGTAAAAGTTTCAAATGTGCTTTGTATAATGCTTTTTAGGACTGTATTTGGATAAGATGCTACGACTTCTTCCAGGACAAAATTGCGACTTGGTTTTGCTCCTATCTCATATAAGTAAATGAAAGTACTCTTTAATGGTTTAAATATATGGTTTAAACGACATAAGATATGATGTACGACATAAGATATGATGTATGATTTCTGAAACAAAGTACTTATTGATATTGAAATGCATGAATGCCTCAGCTGACTACCTCGACTGCTTTCAATTTTTCACCCATATTTCTTGCTCCCACTTCATTCTTTTCCTTCGCATGAAATTGCTCTACGTTTTTCCCACCTTATTTACCCATTCACCTTGCCACCTTGTCTTCTTCGCACCGCATTTCCATGCACCAAACAGTGCACAACAGCAGTCCCTTGCCGCCTCTATACGTGATCCTCCACCGTATAGCCATGTCAGTTCCCACTCCACTTCAACCACAAACGCATTTTTCTAGTTTCTTCAAAACACTCAGTTCACTGATCAGAAACACAGCCACCCCACGCTACAGTTGCTCCACCGTGCTAGTGTTCTCCATGCATCCATCTCCATGCTAACTCACTAATGTCTGCACCTCCACATCATGTTTTCTCCCTTCTATGCTTCATGCCCCCTCCTTGCTACACCTCACGCCATCGACATTGACACCTCCGTTCGAACAACAAAAGCTCAAACACCCCCGCTCACTCCTCATGCACGCTGCCTGCAATCACAGAATACACACGACACCTACTGCTGCCTGTTTCCAACTTTGCTTCTTCGGCCATTTTCAACACATCTTCCCACTTATGTTCGTTGTTCTCTCCTCCTACATATTTCGAACTAACACTCACTCTGCTTATGCCATCGTCGCATCGTACAACGCGCTCGATTTTTGAAAGGAGTTGGTGTCTTCTTTGTGTTTGATGTGAGAATGGACTTACATTTCAAAGGAAGGAGACTCAGCTAATTATTATTGGAAAAAAAATAAGAATGGGAATTCTGGTTTTTTCCTTGGAATGAAAGGTATGGAACTCAATATGTTGAAAAGAATTTCACTCACAACGTGTATATATAAGGAGGAAAGGATAGGATTGCAGTCATTTTCACTATGTACAAAATAGAGTATGGGAGAGCTAACCTAGCATGATGGTTGAAATCGAAGTATGGCATGCTTCAATAAATGATGTAGTGCACAGTATTTTTTCATTTCAGTGGTCAGTTTTAAGTTAGGTGAAACAGTCCGCGTATGGGGTCAATAAACTGAAAAAGAATGGACGTGAGTTTAGGGTAGGATGCATATTTTTCTTCACCACAGCATGGGAATATATATATTTAAAATAGGCGTGGTGTGTATGTTCCAGTATGGTGTATCAATTTGAAAAGAATGGTGATGCCGCAAATTTTTAGATTTAGGATAGTTTTTATTTTAGTTTAACCCGGTACCTCTATTTAACCGTTAACCCTTAAATACACACCGGTGAACACCATCTCTAATTTCAACAAAAACAATTGCACCACTCTGTCTCAATGTTTTGGTCCCAACAATATTTACTTCATCGAAAACGGACTTCGTTTGCAAAAACTGTGCAATAATGATCCCAATTTATTCTCCGGTTCAACCTTAAAATTCGTCTACCGACAAAACAACTCCGTTTGGCTCCAAAAAGAAAATATAGCAATAATTAATTGCACGCATTCTAATAAAATTTGTTTCATCGGAAACGGAGATCATTTTAATTATACTATAAATTATATATATATTCAACTCCATTTTATAAAAAATACTTGATATAAAATCCAATATATTTCCAATATAATATATAATCAAATTTAAATATTGCTATTTAAACAGTCGAAAAATCTAGGACGTTACACATGCGATCGGCACCCTACTACGTAATTACCCTTTGTCTGCCCCGATAGTAGTGTGTATCACTCCCTAACCCAGCAACTTATGGAACACATACCTATTTATTGGTGTTACAACGTCTTAGTTTCCCTAATCGGACCCATGCACGCGCAAGACTCCACCGAAACACGCCCGTACCCACCTTCCCCGTTTGAACCTCTTAATATCCAGTTCATTAAAGCATGCCCGAGCCCCTACCTAGTGCGAGGCCCTCTAACAAAATATCAACAGGGATACTAACTGATATGGGTTCCACACAACAAGATTGACACAAGCCAAACCCCTAAGCTTGTGCCCCCAAGTAACTAGGATTTAAGAGTCCCCAAACCCCGATATGACAGTAGAACGAGGGACCTCTTAACTTATTAATAACCAGGTTCAACTTAGCAAGTTTAAGTTTATTAATAAGCATGGTTGTAATATTACATTTTTCTGTAAATATTATTATGTGTACAACCCTTTATCCAAAAAAAGCACCTTCTCAGATGTACATATATGATATAGTTATTCATTTTGCTTAACTTTCATCTGGTACCTACATTTCATAACATGTTCTTTACTTAATGTCTGTATTTAGTTAAAATCTAACATGTTTACACATATGCATATTATTCCTTTCAATTTATCGCCAAATAATAACAAGTACAAGTATATGCATATTATGCATTTTGGTAATATTCCTAAATTACAGCATGTATGTGTATGATCCCTTTTTATTGTATTCCCAAATTAGAGAATGTACAAGTATATGCATATTATCCTTTTTTATTATATTCCCAATTAAAGTCAAAAGTCCTTAATTTATGATATGCCCCCAAATTCTCCTTTTTCATGTCATCTCATATTATCCCAATTTCAACTATATGCAATCTTTAATCGGATATGGCCTAGGCTCTCGATGGCCTAGGCTTAGCATAAATAAAAGGGAAAAATAGAAGGTGAAGAACATAATAAAATTAAACTGTATTAAATAAGCATATGGGAAAAACTGGAAATAAATTAAAGAGCATAATATGAATAGGGAAGATAGATAACTAATAAATCAAATGACAGTAAAAGAACATATATTACTATAACAATTGTGTTTATGGATACCAGTAAAAGAACAATATAGAAAACAACTTATAAGTATTGCATGTTCTAGATCCACTTTTATTTACTATCTAATACTTGTCTAAATGAAAGATTTGAAAGTAACATGAAACTCACAGTGCTAGGTATTACGTTCAAAAACAGTTCTTGAAAAAGGTTGTATGCAGATCTTCAATTTTCTCTGTAGATCCAGCCTTCATTAGAATCTCCCCATTTATATATATTCAGAATAGAGTCATGGAGGAAGAGGGATGATGAATAGTTGTGTGTACTGAAATGGGAGAGAGCCACCCTATTTATAGATTTACAGAGCTAATTCCTAACCTTTAGAACTTAGGGTTTCAAATCTAGCTATACATGTAATCTAGCTATACATGTTTTGCATCATGCTTTCAAAAGTGTTTCAAAAATTTAATGCAAACATATAGGAGGATCCGATTAGAATCATCTTGCATGCATATTTTATGGTTGAATTGAATTATGTACACCGTGGACATAAACACATGTTTGCAAAGTGGATGTACACAAATTGGTTGTATAGAATAGGATTATAAATGTCAAAATTTCGGGACGAAATTTTTTTTAAGGAGGGAAGAATGTAACAACCAAGAATTTTGGCAATATAAATCAATTATTAGAATTTCAAAAACAGGAATTTCTACAAACGATGGAATTGACCATGAACCATTAAGCGAGCGTTCATTTCAGAATTCTTGTCAACTTTTACGTTTGGAGTTTCGCGAACAAAGTCCATATGAAAAAGTTACGGATAAAATACGGAAACAGACGGACAATAAATAAAATAAAATATATATAGAAATAAATATTCCCCAGCTACCTCACTGCCAGGTCAACCGATGCAGTCGACTGCTGGTGGCGACCGCTTGGTCAAGCCAGGCAGTGACGACTAGGGTTTTAAGTATATAAAATTTATACGAATGGACATATGTTAATTAAAATGAATCTAACGGTCCAAGGCCAATTCCACTTCTATAAATAAAGGGGTAAGGCCTCATTCTTTTCCACACAAATCTGTGGGCAGCAGCGAAGCACTACCATTTTCCTCCTTCTCTAAACCAAATTTCTTAAATGAAAATATATTCCTATGCAACAAATCAAATCCAAATCACATTGGATTGAGAGGATTATCAGATCCAACGGAAAAGAACGCAAATTAGCGCTCAACAATAGATTCTCCCCTCTTTTCCTATTTTCTTACATCTCTACAGATCTAGAATTTTCCCCTTTTCAGATAAATTGTAGATTTATAAGAATTTGGGAAATTGTAGGACTAAAAGGTTTAAACTTTGAATTTGGATGCTTTCAGATGAGTTGGAAATTTATATATACATTTATAATAATGTATTTATCTCGTTTGTATTAGATCTGAAGTTTATATGCCTATTTCATCAGATCTGCTTATACTATGATTGTAATTGAATTAGCACATATATGGTTGTAAAAATTGTCAAAACTTGTGAATTGTAAATTGTGTTTATGCATAATATTAATTGTAGGATTCTCAATTTTTTTTACATAAATTCCTACAGTTATGTTGAAAAATATATTGCAACTGTTGAAAAGCACTATAGATCTAGAAATCAGTCCCATGTAAACACCGATTAGATGTAGTTACATTCCAGATCTCTAGTTCAGTGTTAAATAATAAATTATGTGAATTTGGATAAAAAAAATATGATTGTTAAATTATATGATTGTAATATTAAAAGAAATATGCCTATTTGTATTCAATATTGTTGGGTTTTGGTTTAATTATTGTAAATATGTCGTTTTCCTCCTTTTGAATAAAATGCATTATTTAGAAATCACAAGAGATATGATAAAAAGGATTAAAAAGGTAAAAGTGGTGCAAATGTACGGATAAATATAAATATACATATTTGTGCGTAATTTGCATCAACTACTCGAAATTATATATTTACATTTATTTCTTGTGATTTTGAAATATGCCAATTCCACCAATTAGGCACAATTTACTGTGATGACCGCCCATAACCCCTGCACTAAACAAGAGGAATAATGCGCTGAAAAGTGTGCCAGGCAGCTATGGACGATCAACAGAGTAGGTAAACAACACGAAACCTGTTGTAGAACTCACATTGCAAGGATAAAATAGAATAAAACATATACAGCCGGTAATAGTAATGAAGCATCATATAGAAAACTTTTGAAACTTTCTCAACATTTTGAAAGGTTATCCAGCTGGTAATAATGTTTGTACATAAGGCCTCACTACAACCCTTATAGAGCACTCAAACAGCGAAAACAGAAATACTAGATAGTTATAAAATTGGTATGTCAGCCTCCTACTCGCCTCTGCACAGTAGCATCATCCTCACTAATCACCTGTAACCTACTACTTAGTCTGCCCACCCACAACCGGATGAACAGCCCAAGGTAATAAGAGGAGACATAAAGCCTTGAGTCAAACAGCAGTCTTAGTGAGAGATAAAACAACTAACAAACTTCAACAATAAAGTATACGAGAATAGGTAGATAACAAACCAATCTACCAAACACCAGAGAAGAACTCAACTCCCGTCTTCCCCACATCGGACAGTGATAGCCTTTATGATAAACAATTCAACTATTCATCCATGGAAACCAGAACACCTATTCAATCATGGTAAATGAAACACCCCACCTCCGTTAAGGTCACTCACAAAGGGAATGCCTTAACTTTGGTGGAGGTTTATAAGTAAAAGCCACATATAAACTCAAGACAGATATAAATACACATATTTTAAACAGCGGAAACCAAACAGACTTTTATTTCATCAATACGTGTTCAAACAAAACATTCCATAATTGTCTCAAAATATTTCCAACATTACAACCTCATTACTGTCTTGATTATTAAAGAAGCATAAAATATAAATAAAGTGACAAAAATCCCCATAGTGATATCCAAAGCCATAATCCGAGCAAAAGAGATCCAAATCATACATCTATGGTCTTGGAGTTTGTAAAGAGTCTGACTGAGCTGAGTTGTTTCCTCCCTGTGGACCAGGTGGGACGAAAGAAAAGAAGACAAAAAGAAAATAGAGTCAGACATAAAGCCTGAGTAAATCTAGTAACTCTTCAGTATGTGAATAAGAAAAGGGCATGATAGATATAAACTAAAAACAGGAAAGTGTCACACGCTAAGGAGGTGACGTTTGGAATCGAATGTACTATCGCACACATACTATATATCTCTGCACCTACTTGAGTTTATTCTAACTGGCACCCCATGATGAGGGTGAAGTGATCCCCATTTTCTAAAGATCGGCTCCTACTCGTGTTAACATGTGTCATACGGCTCCCAAGAATTGTAGATACCTATGTTGGTCCCACCATGGGGTGTATCAAGACCCATGGTGGCGGCCCCGACACAAATTCTAGAAGGCATAGGTTATGCTACTGGTGCCCCTAGTGCCCTGTTTGTCTGCTCCGGAGTGTGTGCACACCCGCACCCCGTTAGAACCTACACTGTTGCACCCACTGCCGTCGTTTTGACCACTTACAATCAGCCCAGTAATCGTGCCCCACCCTGCCTAGTTTCAGGGTACAATGATACCTAACTTGGGTTACTGCTGAAACGGGTCCCTCGTTACTAGGTTTTTTCTAGTCAAACATGTTAAGTGGTTAAGTGTCTGTATTTACCTAACCCCACCCATCAATTCTTGTTAACATGTTGAATTTGGTTAAGTGTTATAGTTGACTTAACCCTACCATCTGTCCTTAGCCTCTTAGAGCACCTGACCACTCACATTAAACAATTATTGCTACGGTTACTGGATGTGTCAGTCGGTTTTGGGCAGGTTTACACCGTAGCTCAGTCTAACCGCGGGTCCTTATTGGGCTCAATGCTTAAACACCCACATTGGATAGGTATTGTTGTTACTACTGGACAGCCAGGCAGGTCCGGGCAGGTTTACATCACAACTCAATCCAACCTCGGGTTAAGCATATCATGTTTTCTAAATTTACATATTTTATTACTTCTCAATTATATGTAAATGTCATGCCTTTTATTCTTGGGTATAACAATTCATACCGCTTAAATGTCATTGTCGTTGGCATGTGCCAAACATGCCAACATATATTTTTCATGTTTTACACCCGACGTTATTACCCCTGTTTGTCCGTTCGCAACATTATAACCAATGTTGGGCTCAACACAATTCATTCCAACTTTATAAACGTGAGAAAAGGGGAAATCAAGCGCATGTAACATTTTACAACATATAAGGGTGTGTGGCGCATGAACTTGCAATTTAACGATACTAACATAAATGATGGGTCATGTGAACTTGCATTAAAATCAAAGTATAACTAAGTAGGTGACATATGAAAGGGCATAGTTTTGGTTTATCCAAACTTGGGTTTAAACATGTTTAACTTGGCATAATGTCAACCACAAAAACTAGCATGTTGTATATTCACCAAAATGTTCAAATTTTAACATCTAATCGTATTGCCTATTTCAACATGAACTTGCATAGTTTATGAAACCCAAACGATACTTAACATAGATCCAATTATACTTGCAAACAAACATAAGAATGTGTACATATGTTTTGGTCCATGTAGGCATAAAAGGTCTCAAATCTAAAACATGTTTACATAAGCCTTAATTTAGACTTAGTGAATGTATATAGTCCATGCCATAGACATAAACATAAAGGGAACAAATTCTAGTTTTTGCCACATACTTGCAAGTGCCATTATTTTCATATACAATTGTTCAATAGGCTTGCATCAATCAATTTAGGCCACAAATATAAATACACAAGTCATGATAGAATTATCACAATACACAGAATTTATATCATCAACATATAATAACACAATTCTATTTTTATTTACATCGAATCACGTCACAGTTTTTATTCATATTCTGAAAGGTCACTATAATTACAACGAATGTAGAATCTTGAACTCTGGATTCTGAATTCTGAAATTGAGATGTGCTCCTTTGGGTAGATTAATGTTGCGTTGATTAATTTGATTAAGCTTTAATCTTCTTCTTAATTTGATTCATCTCTAGGTTTTTCTCTCTTGACGGCTATGCTCAATTCCTCCCTGGTAGCATGACGACTCCCTTCTTATTTTATTTTTTGTGAATTTTCAGTTGAGACTTAGGGTGTATTTATAGATTTTTAAATTGTTTTGAGCCTTTAGATGAAGACAGGAGGAATCTAGACCATACAAAGTTCAAAGAGCCGATCAAGAGGTGACATGTCGGCCCTAGTGACACACCGAGCCACAGAAATTCGAGCCAAAGCCGGACCCAGCCAGCCAGGTCGACCAGGTAGGTCGACTGGCAGGTCGACACCCAGGTCGATACTATGCTCGACCTGGGGTGGCCAGGTCGACACCATGGTCGACCTGGTCTCTGGGCGGGAATTTTACCGCATAGCCCAGTTTGAACCTGTTTTTCGAATTTCGAATTTTAAACGGAGCTATTTGAATTTAAATTTTATTCTGAAACTTCCGAAGGTCATAACTCCTTCATACGGAGTCCGATTCATGCAAACTCGGACTCTATCTTAAGCAGAATTCCGAGACGAACGCAATGGTGTAAACCATTTCCCTTAATTCTTTTATTTAGAATTAATTACGCTTTAATTTGTGAAGCTTAATGTTATAGAATTCACGGGGTGTTACATTCTCCCCCCTTAAATCGTCCCCGAAATCTTCAAGTTAGGAAGAATGTATATTCTACCATCCAACAGCCCATCTACTCAACCAACAAACACAGGCATCCACTGTCCTTAAAAGACTTCTAATGCTTCATGATCATATGCATAGTGTGTACATGTCCTTATCTAATGCAGTAATCAGGCGGTCTACTGATTCAGGTTACCCCCTTAATGCGAATCATGTAAGTGTCATGAATCCATTATGTATGCAAATTTTTCCTACTCATAATTCTACATGAGTGCACAACTATTCATACAAATGCAACGACCATATGACAGCATATCAAGTTTCAATCACACACAAATGAGAATACATATATGCATATGCAATATGAAGTGACTGAGCCGATCTATAACCTAGGGTGTGAGTGTATATGCATCCACAAGCAACCACTAGCAACCATTTGCAACCATCATCCATAACATGTTTTCAAATACATGTTTGCTTCCATTTTTTTTCTACTTAAGGAGTTAGGAAAAAGGACCGAGGAGATATACCTAAAAAAAATAGATAAAGCATAACTTAAGGAAAAAGAGAGATCAAAGATGTACCCTCAAAAAGAAGAGGGTAGGCAGCGTGTATTCTATCCTCAGTTTCCCAAGTCGCGTCTTCCTCGGCGTCGCTCCACTGAACTTTAACGAGTTTGACTTCGCGGTTGCATAGCTTTTTCACTCCAGTTCCTAAGATGCGGGTTGGAACTTTCCTCACAGTTGCTTCACATTCCACTTCGGCTTCTTCTAGAATGCTAGGTTCCACCACTTCCGCAGACTCCTGCAAACGCTTACGGAGGTGAGAAACATGAAAGACGTTGTGAACTCTGGCCAGTCTCTTGGGTAGCTCTAATCTATAGGCCATCTTCCCAACCTTCTCGATGATAGGGAACGGTCCTACAAATCTTGGTGCTAGCTTTCCTGCGGACCCAAAGCGAACGACATTCCTTAAAGGAGATACCTTAAGGAAAACCCTGTCCCCAACCTCAAACTCAAGGTCGGTCCTTCTTTTGTCGGCGTAGGATTTCTGTCTGTCTTGGGCAGTCTTCATTCTCCTACGTATCAAGTCCACTTTCTCCAAAGTCTCTCGAATCATGTCTGGCCCAAATATAAGCTTATCTGTAGACTCCCACCAACAAGTTGGTGATTTGCACGGTCTTCCATACAAGGCTTTGAAGGGCGCCATACCGATGGTAGCTTGGTAGCTGTTGTTGTAGGCAAATTCCACTAAAGGAAGGTGATCCTCCCAAGTCCCTCCAAAGTCAAGAACGCAAAGTCTCAAAAGATCCTCTAAAACTCTATTCACCCTTTCCGTCTGGCCATTGATTTGGGGGTGATAGGCCATGCTCAAACATAACTATGTCCCTACAGCTTCTTGCAGACTCCGCCAAAACTCGCTTGTGAAGATAGGGTCTCGGTCACAAACAATGCTGGAGGGTATCCCATGAAGTCGAACTATTTCCTTGAGATAAAGAGATGCTAGAGATGCGGTAGTCCTTCTACTCTTGATAGTATAAAGTGGGCGCTTTTAGTAAGCCTATCCACTACTACCCAAATGCCAGTGTTGCCTCTTCTCGACCTAGGCAGTCTATCAATGAAGTACATTGAAATGCTATCCCACTTCCATTGTGGGACCTCTAAAGGATGAAGTAGTCCTCCAGGTTTCTTCTGCTCCGCCTTGACCCGTTGGCAGGTCATGCACTTAGAAACGAAATCTACCATGTCTTTCTTCATACCACTCCAAAAGAAAGTTCTTTTTATGTCCTTGTACATCTTATCACCGCCAGGGTGTATAGTCATCTTGGAATGATGCGCTTCCTCGAGAACCTTCTTTGTCAACTCCCTTGCTTGGGGGATGCATAATCTTCCATCTCGCCTCAGCCAACCCTTATCATCGATGGCGTATCTACTGAGGTGACTAGAAGTCTCACCCCTAATAAGTTTATCAATCACATCAACAAGTTGAGGGTCTTCACATTGTGCAGCCCCTATTGAGTCTAAGAGAGTAGGGAGAACTTCGAGAGATGCTAACAAACCCGGTACAAAATCTGAGGAGGGACTAAAGTTAAAACTGGCTATATACTCCAAGCTTTGCCTCTCTACATAGAGCGGGCTTAAGGTCAGTTTCTTTTGGCTCAACGCATCTGCTACTACGTTGCCTTTGCCGGAAGTCTAGGAAATTTCAAAGTCATACGAGGTAAGAAACTCCATCCATCTTTGCTGCCTCAAGTTAAGATCCTTCCGGGAGAAGAGATATTTCAACGATTTATGGTCAGTGCATAATTCGAACTTCTCACCTAGGAGATAATGGTGCCAAGACTTAAGCGCAAAGACGATGGCGGCTAACTCAAGATCGCGGGTTAGGTAGTTCCTTTCATGAACCTTCAATTGTCTTCCGCCATAAGCTAATACCCTTCCTTCTTGCATTAGAACAGCGCCTAGTCCCGTTCCACATGCATCCGTGTATACTGTGAACATTTTGCTTCCATCTGGCAAAGTCAGAACTGGGGCTGTTGTGAGAGCCATTTTTAATCGTTGGAAAGCAAACTCGCAGTCCAAATCTCAAGTGAACGCCAGATTCTTCTTTGTTAGCCTTGTGAGTGGGGCTAAGATTTTCGCGAAATCCCTAATAAACTTCCGTTAAAAACCGGCTAGCCCCAGAAATCTTCGAACTTCGATTGCATTTCTTGGTGTCTTCCAATCTTGCACTGCCACCACTTTCGCGGGGTCCACAGCCAACCCATCTTTGGACACTATATTCCCCAGAAATCTTACCTCCTTTCTCCAAAAGTGGCACTTGGAGAATTTGGCTTTTAGCTGATGTGTACGGAGAGTTTCCATGATTTCTTTCAGATGCTGAGCATGCTCTTCCTCATTCTTTGAGAAGATTAAGATATCACCTAAGAAGACAACCAAAAATTTGTTGAGGAATTCTCTGAACACCCTGCTCATTAGGTCTATGAAATAAGCGGGTGTGTTTGTCAAGCCGAAAGGCATGACAAGCCTACTCGAAGAAACCGTCTGGGGTTCTGAACGCCGTTTTATCAATGCTATCTTCAGCTACTCTTAGCTGATGGAACCCAATTGCCAGATCAAGTTGGGAGAAGATCGTTGCACTTACAAGCTGATCAAACAAATCGTCGATTCGGGGAAGAGGGTGCCTATTTTTCTTGGTCAATTTGTTTAACTCCCTATAGTCAACACAAAGGCGAAGCGAACCGTCCGCTTTGGTTGCGAACACCACTGGAACACCCCATTCCAAAATGCTCCGTCTAATGAATCCCTTTTCGAGAAGTTCTTTAACCTGCTTACTGAGCTCCTTTCTCTCCTTTGGAGCCATGTGTCTGACAGGTAAAGCTACTGGCTTTGCATTATCCACAAGATATATGCGGAAGTCTATTTCCCGCCATGGAGGTAAGCCTTTCTCCTCCTCAAAGACATCAGAATATTCTCGGACTACTCTAACTGATTGCAAATTCTCATCAGAAGCATCAAGCGACTCTAGATTACTAAGCATAACAGCATTAAAGGGATTACAAGAAATTTCTAGAGTGTTACCAAGCCGAGTCAAGAGTCTAGTTACTCTTTTCTCACAATCAAGGATGGCACCATTACTGGATAACCAGTCCATGCCTAAGATCAAACCATATCCCGAGAAGCCCAAAACAAAGGCATTACAACTAAACTCAACTCTGAGGATTGAGATTTTCAAACCCAAACAAACCACTGACAAGTAAGCGGAGCCCCCAATTGGATTTGAAACTACTAAGGGATCCTTTACCATATTAGTGTCTAGATGCAGAGATTCTATAAAGGCAGATGAGATTCTACTAAGGCAGATGAAACAAAAGAGTGTGATGCGCCAGAGTCAAAAAGTGTGCGAGCTGGACGATCATAAAGATAAATTACACTTTCTACAGAAATATTACTACCTCGTTCCTACTGAGGTGCCACTAGCGCATGAACCTGACCCCCTGAAGTGGATCCGGCTTTCTGTCCTTGCCCTTTCTTCTTTGGGCAGTCCCTAGCCATGTGTCCAGCCTTGGCCCAATGGAAGCAAGTAGCACTCATCTTCCTCTTCTTCTTTCTGCAGTCGTTCATCACCTGTCCAACAATGCCACAGAAATAACATTTCCTTTTCTCACGTGTCTTGTTATTATTGTTGTGGTCCTTTCCTCCTTGACTATTATCCGTCTTCTTGTTCGGCGATTCTTCCGGCTGCTGGTTCACGTAGAGGAGGAGGTGGAGGAGTAAAAGCATCTGTAGCTGGGAAGTAAGGTCCTTAGGCATGCTGAAACAGAAGGGAAAGATTCAGAATGAAGGATAGAGAGAGATAGATAGGGCACATGGCTTTGGGGGATTTTGTCTTTTTATAAATATAACTCTTTTTCTTGAAAAATGCTTCTTTAAACTTTGTTTTGAAAACAATTTCAATTTTTTTTATCTTATCTTGTAAACCTAGGCTCTAATACCAAGTGAAACCCCCACCTCCGTTAAGGTCACTCACAAAGGGAATGCCTTAACTTTGGTGGAGGTTTATAAGTAAAAGCCACATATAAACTCAAGTCAGACATAAATACACATATTTTAAACAACGGAAACCAAACAGACTTTTATTTCATCAATACGTGTTCAAACAAAACATTCCT
Source organism: Allium sativum (assembly GCA_030737875.1). Lineage (NCBI taxonomy): Eukaryota > Viridiplantae > Streptophyta > Magnoliopsida > Asparagales > Amaryllidaceae > Allium > Allium sativum. The sequence continues at coordinate 207,787,602 of CM060913.1, forward strand.
TAATTGTCTCAAAATACTTCCAACATTACAACCTGATTACTATCTTGATTATTAAAGAAGCATAAAACATAAATAAAGTGACAAAAATTCCCATAGTGATATCCAAAGCCATAATCCGAGCAAAAGAGATCCAAATCATACATCTACGGTCTTGGAGCTTGTAAAGAGTCTGACTGAGCTGAGTTGTTTCCTCCCTGTGGACCTTAGGGGGGAATGAAAGAAAAGAAGACGAAAAGAAAATAGAGTCAGACATAAAGCCTGAGTAAATCTAGTAACTCTTCAATATGTGAATAAGAAAAGGGGATGATAGATATAAACTGAAAACATGAAAGTGTCACAAGCTAAGGAGGTGACGTTTGGAATCGAATGTACTATCGCACCCATACTATATATCTCTGCACCTAATTGAGTTTATTCTAACTGGCACCCCATGCTGAGGGTGAAGTGATCCCCATTTTCTAAAGATTGGCTCCTACTTGCGTTAACATGTGTCATACGACCCCCAAGAATTGTAGATACCTATGCTGGTCCCACCATGGGGTGTATCAAGACCCATGGTGGCGACCCCGACACAAATTCTCGAAGGCATAGGTTATACTACCGGTGCCCCCATTGCCCTATTTGTCTGCTCCGGAGTGTGTGCACGCCCGCACCCCGTTAGAACCTACACTGTTACACCCACCTCCGTATTTTTGACCACTTACAATCAGCCCAGTAATCGTGCCCCACCCTGCCTAGTTCTAGGGTACCATGATACCTAACTTGGGTTACTGCTGAAACGGGTCATTCGTTACTAGGTTTTTTCTAGTCAAACATGTTAAGTGGTTAAGTGTCTGTATTTACCTAACCACACCCATCAATTATTGTTAACATGTTGAATTTTGTTAAGTGTTATAGTTGACTTAACCCTACCATCTGTCCTTAGCCTCTTAGAGCACCTGACCACTCACATTAGACAGGTATTGCTATGGTTACTGGATGTGCGGTTCGGTTCCAGGCAGGTTTACACCGTCGCTCAGTCTAACCGCGGGTCCTTATTGGGCTCAATGCTTAACCACCCACATTGGATAGGTATTTTTGTGACTACTGGACAGCCGGGCGGGTCCGGGAGGTTTACATCACAACTCAATCCAACCTCGGGTTAAGCATATCGTATTTTCTAAATTTACATATTATATTACTTCTCAATTATATGTAAATGTCATGCCTTTTATTCTTGGGTATAACAATTCATACCGCTTAAATGTCACTGTCGTTGGCATGTGCCAAACATGCCAACATATATTTTTCTTGTTTTACATCCAACGTTATTACCCTCGTTTGTACGTTCGCAACATTATAACCAATGTTGGGCTCGACACAATTCATCCCAACTTTATAAACGTGAGAAAAGGGGAAATCAAGCGCATGTAACATTTTACAACATATATGGGGGTGTGGCGCATGAACTTGCAATTTAGCGATACTAACATAAATGATGGGTCATGTGAACTGGCATTAAAATCAAAGTATAACTAAGTAGGTGACATATGAAATGGCATAGTTTTGGTTTATCCAAACTTGGGTTTAAACATGTTTAACTTGGCATAATGTCAACCACAAAACTAGCATGTTGTATATTCACCAAAATGTTCAAATTTTAACATCTAATCATATAGCCTACTTCAACATGAACTTGCATAGTTTATGAAACCCAAACGATACTTAACATAGATCCAATTATACTTGCAAATAAACATAAGAATGCGTTCATAGGTTTTGGGCCATGTAGGCATAAAAGGTCTCAAATCTAAAACATGTTTACATAAGCCTTAATTTAGAATTAGTGAATGTATATAGTCCATGCCATAGACATAAACATAAAGGGATCAAATTCTAGTTTTTGCCACAAACTTGCAAGTGCCATTATTTTCATATACAATTGTTCAATAGGCTTGCATCAATCAATTTAGGCCACAAATATCAATACACAAGTCATGAAAGAATTATTACAATACACAGAATTTATATCATTAACATATAATAACACAATTCTATTTTTATTTACATCGAATCACGTCATAGTTTTTATTCATATTCCGAAAGGTCACTATACTTACAACGAATGCAGAATCTTTAATTCTGAATTCTGAAATTGAGATGCGCTCCTTTAGGTAGATTAACGTTGCGTTGATTGATTCGATTAAGCTTTAATCTTCTTCTTAATTTGATTTGTCTCTAGGTTTTTCTCTCTTGACGGCTATGTTCAATTCCTCCCTGGCAGCATGACGACTCCCTTCTTATTTTTTTCGTGTGAATTTTCAGCTGAGACTTAGGGTGTATTTATAGATTTTTAAATTGTATTGAGCCATCAGATAAAGACAGGAGGAATCTAGATCATACAAAGTTCAAAGAGCCAATCAATAGGTGACATGTCAGCCCTAGTGACACACCAAGCCACAGAAATTCGAGCCAGAACCGGACCCAGCCAGCCAGGTCGACCAGGTAGGTCAACTGGCAGGTCGACACTATGGTCGACCTGGGGTAGCCAGGTCGACACCATGGTCGACCCTATGGTCGACCTGGTCTCTGGGCGGGAATTTTCCCACCCTGCCCAGTTTGAACCTGTTTTTCGAATTTCGAATTTTAAACTGAGCTGTTTGAATTTAAATTTTATTCTGAAACTTCCGAAGGTCATAACTCCTTCATACGGAGTCCGATTCACGCAAACTCGGACTCTATCTTAAGCAGAATTCCGAGACGAACGCATGGCGTAACCCATTTCCCTTACTTCTTTGATTCAGAATTAATTACACTTTAATTTGTGAAGCTTAATGTTATAGAATTCACGGGGTGTTATAGTAAAGCACTCATAACATCCAGATTATATGTATTTCATGTAAACCATCCTAATCGAATTCAACATCCCTCAGGCATATGCCCCCAAAGGCCTAAACCAATATCATACAATCACCCAAGGAATATCTGCTTTGATGTTGGATAACCTACATGAGACGATACAAACAGAATAACCAATCATCCATGACTGACTCTAGCTATCACCACCAATCCTGCTTTGAAACCATTGTTAATCGTATGACGGCCAACCTTGCCATATGTAAAGGGCTAATGGTAACCCCAGTTCTAGCATAAACTCCATACGCCTTTCAACGATACGTATGTATGTCCAACCTTGACAACTAGGCCTTTCAACGATACCCAGAGTACTCGACCTACAACCGGTAATGCACGACCGACCGACCCCTCCCTAGGATGTTCGACCGACCCTCTAGCTTGACCATACCCTGCTCAAGCCACTCACTGCTCGACCAGACCACACTATCCAGACCGACCCGATCTGTGCTCGACCCAAAGGGTGCTCGACCGACCCAACTACATCTCGTGACCGACCCAGCCATTCAGGAGTGACTGATCCTAAAGTGCTCGATCGACCCTAAAAAAGCTTGACTGACCAACCCATTTCTTTTCCTCCAAGAAAACCTTCTTATGGTTTGACCAACCCACCATGTTCGACCGAAAACCTACATCTTCCAATGCAACTCCAATTTCGATCAAAACTTCGCCAAAAACGATTCGTTCGACGAAACCAGCTCATCCAATACATCCAATATGATCACGAGCATGATATGAAATCAACAATAACACCAATATGACAATTCCATCAACAAACATGTAAAATTCACCAAAATCACCATAAATGTACATATGAGCAAAACCATGGATCTAACTTGCACATTCATGCAAAATGTTACAGAAATTACCTATCTAAACTTGCTAGATCAGATTATAGGGTGATCTCTATGAGAATGAACTTAATATGGCATAGACCTATGGAAAAACACTTGAATTTGATGAGAAACATGCACAAACACTCATATACTTCATTGCATTCGTGCGAGAGATGTAAATCACTCACCGATTCTCCCAAACAAGAAAAAATCAAAGGAAAATGAATATAGACAGCAAGCACTTCCCACCAAACACCTTGATCTGATGAATCCTTGCTTCAGTTGATGTAGATCTAGCCTCTAGTTGTGTAGATCTTCAATTTCCCTCCTTGGATTATGATTTATAATGGTGGAAAGGTGCTATAGGAAGGAGGAGCTCAAGACACCAAATGAGAGAATGGAAAACTAAAACCATTTCCCCTATCCCTTACCCCCCTGTTTACACCCTTCCATTATCCCACCAATGGGCCTTCACAAATCAGCCCATGTGGCTCTCCAAACCTGAACAGCCAACTAAAAAACCTTAAAACAGCGATTCCTCCCAAACCGCTAAGTCAAATCTTTAATGTAACAACTCTACGGAAAGTTAGTCATCATTTCTTTTCTAATGGAACAGGTCTCACCCTCTGATTCGACCTGAGTCAAAAGTTAGGCTTGGTACAAGACTGAAAGGGGCAACATGGTCACAAACAAAATCGGTAAAAATTATGAACATGTCTAACATCCACATAAGCAACATATCAAAAGATGAGAATGATCCAACCCTCAGGGAATAAATTAAAAATATTTTACGATCCTTTGATACGTAAAATGCGGGCTGTTACATTCTCCCCCTTAAAAATTTCACCCCCGCAATTCCAAGAAAACTCAAGCAACCACAACAATTCCATATGCCTATCATCCAGGAGAAGCCAATTCTATCATCCAAACTAGCAACCATCAAGCCATGCATCCATGCATCCATAATCTTAGCCTAGCACGTAGAATTCTATCAAACAGCAACAAGATACAATGATATAATGATGATACGATCAAAGGGTCCTACCGACGAAGAGTTCTGGATGAGTCGCCTTCATACTCTCTTCCGTCTCCCATGTACAATCATCGCCATCTTCACTCCATTGTATCTTGACTAACTTAACCGTCTTCCTTCCAAGTTGTTCCGTGTCATTCCCCACAACACGAAGCGGCTTACAAGGTTTCACAACTGCGGTCTCTATTCTTCGTGCTGCTCTGGAGGTACGACCACATTCGAATCATGCACAAACTTCCGTAAAAATGACACATGGAACACATTATGCACACTCGATATCTTCTCGGGTAACTCCAATCTATATGAGAGCTTTCCAGTTCGCTCGACTATCGGAAATGGTCCAACGAACCTAGGAGCCAACTGTCCTTTACTTCCAAATCGAACCACATGATTTAATGGCGAAATCTTCACGAAAACCATGTTGCCAATTTCGAATTCCAAGTCCTTACGACGCTTATTGGCGTAACTCTTTTGACGATCTTGGGCTGCCTTCATTCGTTGTCGAACGATCTCGATACAACATGAGGTCTCTCTAATCATCTCTAGCCCAAGTACCAACTTATCTCCAGTTTCTAACCAACAAGCTGGAGAATTGCACGGTCTCCCATACAATGCCTCATATGGTGCCATCCCAATGCTGGACTGGTAGCTATTATTATATGCAAACTCAACTAGATGTGAATGGTCTTTCCATGATCCTCCAAAGTCTAACACACAAGCCCTTAGGAGATCTTACAAAACTCGGTTAACCCTCTCGGTTTGACCATCCGTTTGGGGATGATAAGCCGTACTCAAGCACAACTCGGTTCCCAAAGCTTCTTGCAAACTTCTCCAAAATCAACTCGTAAATAATGTTTCTCGGTCACTCACTATACTTTTTGGGACACCATGGAATCGAATTATCCATTTCATATAAGCTTCAACCAGTTTCGATGTCGTCCTAGTCGACTTGACAGGAATGAGTCGTGCACTTTTGGTCAAGCGATCCAAGATGACCCAAATTCCTTCATTTCCTACCCTAGTTCTAGGTAGTCCATCGATAAAATCCATCGATATCTGCTCCCACTTCCACGTAGGAACTTCTAATGGCTGAAGTAATCCACTCGACTTCTTTTGTTCAGCTTTCACCAAATGACAGTTCATACACTTGGAAATAAACTTTCCAATATCTCGCTTCATCCCTTCCCTGTAGTAGACTCACTTCATATCCTGATACATCTTATTGCCAGCTTCGAGCGATGACATTCTCTCAGAACCTCATCTCTCAATCTGTCAATATCAGGAACAACTAATCGTCTTTGTTTTCGAAGCCAACCTTCCCGATCGACCTCGAACTCTTTATTCTCTGGTTCCAGCTTCTGGATAAACTCGACAAGCTTTGCATCTCGCTTTTGGCTCTCTCCAATCCTTTCAACGAGAGTAGGTCTTATCAATAAGCTTGCCAACATTTTAGGTTCCAGCTCACACCTTTGCCTGAAATCGAACCTTGCCAAATACTCAAGGCTCTACCATTCTAAAAACATCGCTCCCAAACTTGCGTGTCTTCGATTCAATGCATCTGCAATTGTGTTACCTTTGCCCGGAGTATAGGCTATACCAAAATCATATGATGCCAGAAACTCTAACCACCGTTTCTACCGAAGCTTCAAATCCTTTTGGGAGAAAAGATACTAAAACGACTTGTGATCCGTAAACAACTCGAATTAAATTCCCAACAGGTAATGTCTCCACATCTTTAGAGCAAACACAATTGCTGCCAACTCTAAATCATGAGTTGGGTAATTCCTCTCATGCGGCTTCAGCTGTCGACTCGCGTAGGCCATAACCTTATCCTTTTGCATCAACACTGCTCCAAGTCCTGTACCACATGCATCGGTGTATACCACCATCTCTTCATTCCCACTTGGAATGGTCAACACAGGAGCACTCATCAGTCTTTCTTTCAGGATTCAAAACGCTTGCTTGCACTTTGCATCCCATGTGAACACTTGGTTCTTCCTTGTCAATCCTGTCAACGGTGCATCTACCTTGGAGAAATCCTTGATAAACCGTCGATAATAACCAGCCAACCCAAGGAAACTTCTAACATCCGTCGCATTCTCAGGCCTATCCTAGTCCTGGGTTGCTGACATTTTAGCAGGGTCATCCGTTATCCCATTTCCAGAAACAACGTGACCTAAGAACCTCACTTCATTCTTCCAGAAGTGACACTTCGAAAACTTAGCTCTCAGCTGATGCTTTCGCAAGATCTCTAACACAACTCTCAAGTGCATCTTATGTTCTTCCTCATTTCTGGAGTAAACCATAATATCATCCAATAACACAAGCACGAACTTGTTCACTGATCTCTGAACACTCTATTCATAAGATCCACGAAATACGCTGGCGCGCTAGTCAACCCGAATGGCATCACCAACCACTCGAAGAAACCAGATCATGTCCTAAAAGAAGTTTTTGGCATACTATCCTTTGCCACCCTCAATTGGTGAAATCCCGTTGCCAAATCCATTTGAGAAAATACTTTAGCATCGTGAAGCTGATCGAACAAGTCATCTATCCTTGGCAACCGATACTTATTCTTTTTAGTCACCTTGTTCAGCTCATGATAGTCCATACACAATCTTAATGAGCCATCTGCCTTGGTTACAAACACGACTGGTGCACCCCATTCGGATACACTCCTCCGAATGAATCCTTTTCTCAAAAGATCTTGAACTTGCACCTACAACTCTCGTTGTTCCTTAGGCACCAGCCAAATTCGGATACCCTTCCATTAGCCAACCAATGGGCCTACACAAATCAGCCCATTGTGGCTCTCCAAACCTAAACAGCCAACTGAAAAACCTTAAAACAACGATTCCTCCCAAACCGCTGAGCCAAATCTTTAATGTAACCACTCTTCGGAAAGACAATCATCATTTCGTTTCCAATGGCCCAGGTCTCACCCTCTGATTCGACCTAAGTCAAAAGTTATGCCCTATACAAGACTGATAGGGGCAAAATGGTCACAAACAAAATTGGTAATAATTATGGACATGTCTCACATCCCTATAAGCAATCAAAAGAGGAGAATGATCCAACCTTCTGGGAATAAATTAAATTTATTTTACGATCTTCCGATACGTAAAATGGAGCTGTTACATTTACAATGACTACGACTAATGGTCTTTTTGTAAGATTGAAACCTTTTTGGCAAGATTGAATGCAAAAAGGAATATTTGGTCACTGACTTAACCAAATCAGTAAATTTAAATAAAAATAATAACTACGTTGACCGCACAAAAACATAAATATAAATATATACATATTATCCGTCCAAATCAGCATAAAACGATAAAATATACATTGTATTGATGTTGAAGTGGTATTCAGTTATGGAATTATATGAATATGTAATCCATATATAATTAATATATCTGTAGTGAACATTTGTAGCAATCAATATAATTAATTGATATAAATACTACCGCAAATCAATAAATAACAATTGTAACCAATGTACATTGGGCAAAGTAAATATATTAGGATAATGGTTACAATTCCTAAATTAATTAGGATAAATGTTTTAAAACCCAATTAGGAAATTTGAATTGTAACCGCATTTAGACACAAGGTTAAATTCAACTTGTGGTAGAAGTCTGTCTGGAACCGACCAGCAAATCCAGCATCCACAGGTAGTCAGCTTAATGTGAGGGTTCTAATGTGTAAATATAAACGTACCAAGCCACGATGTTAAGTTTAACTTGTGGTAGAAGTCTGCCTGGAACCGACCAGCAAATCCAGCATCCATAGGTAGTCAACTTAATGTGAGAGGTCTGGTGCATAAATATATATATATATAACAAGTTAACAAATAAATAAACAAGCAAATGATAAACAAATATGAATAGTAATTGTCTGTTGGAATAAAACAAATAGATACCTTGGGATTGATAAATGGTTGCCTTAGGAAAATATGACCTTTACGGTCAAAAAGGTCAACAAACATTTAAATTAGAAGAAAATGAGTGTCATAAGGGGGTTAATGGATATTGATTGTTGTTTAAATACTAAGTCCAATTTAGGAGGTAATTAAATAAATATTCTATGGTAAAAAGGATATAACCTTCCTTATTTATATTAATGAATATAGAACTTATAACTAAAAATAGAGTTGGACTTAGTAAGTTAATAATGGAAAAATATTATAACCATAAGAACCCGTGACAATAATAAATCGAGTGAAGAGAAACTAAAAAGAAAGAGCGTAATAACGTAGCCCACTTTATCCCAATATGGAAAGGTACTAAGGGCTAATGTGGTACGAACCTAATAACCTTAGCGTATAGTCAGCTTAATGGGTCTTAAGCGGCTGGGGTTGAAGAGTCCACCTGGGGATAGGTCTTTCAATATAGGGGTCTGAAATAGCACCGAAACCTGGAAGCTAAAAACGTCAGATGTAACAACCCCATTTTTAGGGATACTGAATTGGGAAACCACCAATAAATTAGTAATAATGATATTAATTTTTTTTCGAAAATTGAAATGGAAATAAAATGTTATAGATAGATAAAAAAAGAAAAAAAAAGTGATGATGATGTATAAAACATTTGTGCATAGTTAATGTGAAGAAATAATTCACAAGATGCATTAACAAGTCTTTGTTATTAGTTTAAAACGAAAAATTAATTGATATGCATTAAATCATTCCAATATAAACTATGCCAATTAAAAATAAGGATAATATTAAAATGTTGGTTCCTTCCATGTTTTTACTAGTAAATTATTGATTGAAAGAAAAAGGGAAATATTTAATTAACATTCTATTCCATGTTTGACAATTGGACCTAATTTGTTATTGAATCTTTGGCTAGATGGGAGCTTTCTTTTTCACAAACCCTTCTACATTATTTATCTTTTTTCAAATTTATTTTGAGTATGTGCCTACTTAAGTTTAATTAATTATATATGTTCATAAAATGTCTAGATTTGTAAATGTTTGCTAAAAGATGCAGATGTCATCCTTTTTGTGAAAAAAAATAGAATAACAAGTGTAACTTTGCAAACATAGGTTAAATGAAAGAGAACTAAATTTACAATAAACATATGTATAAATTGCAAAAGCTTTAATAAAGAGGAATTAGATAAATTAATGAGAATTTGCAATGAATTATAACATGTGTTATAATTTGAAAAGTAATGGAAATTTCCTTTTTAAATTTAACAAAAGGGACATAATTGTAAATAAAATTCAGCAACATCAGATTTTAATAAAAAGGGCTCTAATAACCTAGTGGCCTAATTAAAAATTACCTACCCCTATATAATATCTCATAGCCTAACCTAATTTCTAAAACCTAATTGCCCTCAAAACAATTCGAATTAAACATCATTCCAATTCGAGAATTCAAAAGCGAAGTGAGAGCAAAAAATCGGTACGGATGGGATTGGGTTTCGAGATCTGAATTATGTGGAATTAGGCCTCAAAGCCATCGGGTTTGTGGTGATTTTCTGGAGTGGAGGTGGCCTCGTGTTCACCGAAGTTCATGGTGGAGGAAGGTGGTGCGTTAGCGAGCGGTGTGGTGGTCCTGGATTGATGGCCGATCACCTGTAGCGGTGGCGGGATGGAGGAGTTCAAGGTGACGTTGATGGGTTTAAACGATACAGAAAGAAATAAAGAGGAAGAAAGGTTATTAAGAAGGATTGGTTTAAATTTATTAATTATCATTTTATTAATATTATCAAATCTTTAAAATCCTGTAACTCATCCATACAGCAACGAAATCAAACGAAACTGAATGCGTTGAAATCGTGAAGACGAGATCTACGACATGACGCTGATGAGAACTGAAACTGAGCATATCAAATTTTGGTCAAATTCTAGTTCTGAACTGATCATAATTTTAATCATCGGTGAGATTTCTATTTTTGAAAATTTAGTTTTATTCCTCGTTGTTTGAATTTCATATATACGTATGTATTTAATCGTGTCTGCGATTGTTGTAATTAAATTTTATTATTTGTGGTTGGTGAATGTTTGTACTGTTCGTGTGTGATAGATCTGGTCTTGTAAAACCAGAATCCCTCTTTTTGATTGAGTCTAAGTTGTGGATCTAAATTTTATTCTGAATCCATATATGAAAAATATTCGTTTTGTTTGTAAACTTAAAAAGATTGTAACTTTTGTTGATAAATAAAAGATATCACCTTTTGTTTGTTAAATACAAGATTTCACCTTTAATTGAAATACAAAGGTTGTAACTTTGTTTGTTAATTAAAAAGATTTAACTTTTGTTTGTTAACAAATAGAATTCACTTTAGTTGTTAATATCATGAGTTTACATTTGTTTAAAAAAAAAGAGAGAGAGAGAAATTAATTTTGCTTGGTAATTCAAAAGGTTTCAACTTTGTTTAAAAACAACACTTTTATTTGAAAGGTGTTATGCAAATCAAATTTACATTTTTGATTAGAAACTAGTTATGGAAATAAAAACAACACTTTTATTTAGATAAAAACAATTTGAAAAGTATTATGCAAATCAAATTGACATTTTGATTTGAAATTGGTTAGACAAATACAGATTACATTTTTATTTGAAATGTGTCATGCAAATAAAAATGACATTTTTGATTAGGAGCTTGTTATGTAAATAAAAAGGAAACATTTTTTTGTCAAAATATGCTTATAGGAATAAAAAGAAACATATTTTTATCAAAAGAATGATTAGTGAAAAAGAATAACATATTTTGTCAAAGAATGATTTGTGAAATAAAATAACATTGTTTGGTGGAATGAAAATTAACATATTTTTATCAGAACTTGATTAGTAACAAAATTTATATTTTGGTTAATTAAATTGTAAAGGACAAAATTAACATTTTGGTTAATTAGATTATAAAGGACAAAATTCACGTTTTGGTTAATTAGATTCTGTTAGACAAAGGTAACATTTTGGGTAATTAGAACATGTTGGTGAAAAGAATAACATTTAAAATTAAAAAGAAGAAATCTTCATTTGGAAAGATGTTAACATATAATTAACATTTTGAATGATAATTAGAATTCATTAAAAAGAAGGAATCTTTATTTGAAAAGATGTTAAAATATAATTTGCATTTTAATGATAATTATAATTCATTAAAAAGAACAAATCTTTGATCGGGAACTTGTGAATATGTAATTTACATTTTTATGAAAATGGATCATTAAAAAGAATAAAACCTTGATTAGAATGTGTTAACATGTAAAATTACATTTCTATGTAGTTAGTATTCGTCAATAAGAATTAAACAAAGATGTAAATTTTATTCATTTACAAAGGATGTAATGAGAACATATATTTTTGTGTTAAAATATGTAGAAAAATTACATTTTTGGTGTAAATATGTTATGTAAGTTAAGATATACATTTTGTTAATATTAAAAGGATTATAACAAAATTCACATTTTGTTAACATTTTATGTGAAGGAAATTTAAAAGGACATTTTTGTCACTTTGAAATAAAGGACATTTTTGTATATTAAAAATGAATTAGACAAAATGGACATTTTTGTATATTAAGAATGAATTAGAAAAATGATCATATTTTTACAAGCAGAATATGTTGACATTAAATATCTACCTTTTAATGTAAAATAGAATATTAGAGAAATGTTCATATTCTGACAAAGCAAAATATGTTGACATTAAAATTTTATATTCAAGAAAGAAATAGGAAAGTACATTTTTATATGTATTCAAAGAAAAGAATAACAGATTACAATTTTTATATGTAATCAAAGAATGAAAAGAAGAGATTACATTTTCATGTAAATAAAGAAATAAAAGATTTCATTTCTATGGATATTAAAAATATTCATTTTGTCCTTTAGAAAGAATTTCACCAAAATATTCATTTTTGGCCACTTAAAAGGATTTCACCAAAAATATCCACTTCTGGTCAAAACTTGATTATCAAATGAAATGTATTTTTTTTAATACATTAAAAGGGAATGAATTAGAAATGGACATTTTTGTCATATTAAAAAGAACGAAGAGAAATCACATTTTTGTCATTAATAAGGATTAAAACAAAAATATACATTTTTGTTCATTTAGAAAAAAGATTACATTTTGATCATTTAAAAGATTAGACAAAATTAACATATTTTGTTACATTGGTAAGATTAGACAAAATCAACGTGTTTGCTGCATTGGAAAAGATTAGACAAAATTTGCATATATTTTTACATTGGAAAGAATTAGACAAAAGTATCTAATTTTGTCACTTTAAAGGAATTAGAATAAAAGAGACATTTTTGTCATTGTAAAAAAGATGAAATAAAATATTCATTTTGTCATTAAAAATGAATGAGACCAAAAATATGCATTTTGGTAAATAAATAAGAGTTAAGATTCTTATTGTCACCTGTTTAAAATAAAAAGAATTGAAACATATGTCTGTGATGTTGAAATGTTTGATGTGTTATTATAATTTAGGGTATATTCAAACTGAGTATTACACTTCCATTTACAAGTCATCCGACTTGTTTATGTGATTGGGTCGATAATTTTTACACATCGGCCAAGTGCACAAATAATTTGTTATTTGATTGTTGGATGAAACCCCACACGGGTGTTGGGATGATATTTGACCTACACTAGTTCCAATATTTACTGTAGAATCCACTGTGGTTGTTATTTGGATGCTTGATAGTTATTTCTCATCGATTGCATGCAATATATGGATGTTGATTGAGTCACATTCCACTAAAGAGTATTGTAGAAAAGAAAATATTTTAGAAAAGAATATATTTTAGAAAAATATATTTTTATTGAAACGAACTAGTTATTTACTAGAATAAATCATTAAATTAAGATTTAATGAAGTTTTCCAATTATTTAATATTTAATTGAAATTTAATTAAATAATTTGGATTTTGGGTTTGTCGTGAATAGTGTCTTAAATAACACTGTTCTTAACCCGTATGAAAAGAACAATCTTTTAATTTAAGATTATTAAAAGTTTTCAATTATATCTAGTAACTGAAATAAGATGAAACGTGAGTTGGGTTTATTGTGAACCATGTTTTTAAGTGACATGTGTTCTTTAACCCAACTGACGGTAAAAATATGATTTTGAATTTATAAATCTTTTATTAAGATTTAAATGGGAATTTTCCAAAAGTTAAGTTTTCCAATTTAATATATTAAACTGGAATTGAATGGAATTTGAATTAATAATAACCGAGATAAGCTTCTGTAAAAGAAGACCGATACTACATATGGAATTTAAGAGGCTTTGCCGTTATTCCATTTATATTATTGATCAGATATAGAAATTTATAACGATTATATATTGATTTGATTTCTGTGAAGATTCCATATTTTATGGAAGATGGTTTTTAGTTTACCGTGAACTATGTTTTAAATGACATTAGTTCTTTAACCTAGTTAAAAATAAGATTAATTTCTTAAATTTAAATAATCATTGAATAGTGATTTTTGGTATTTAAAACCAAATTAAAGTTTTGATAAATCTTTAAAAGTAAGATTTATGAATAATTTTAAAGAGTTTATCTTTGATAGGATAATGCAAATATTTTATTAGAAGAATATTCTGAATTGCAATGAGGCGTTGGATGTGTTTTTATAGCACTTGGTTTTTAATTATAAAATACATGAGTTATTCGGGAAGACCGAGTTTAACCCATTCTGAATAATTACTACGACGATGAAGAGTCGAAGATGAAGACGGTAGTGGATGACCGACGATCTTCACATCGGATGGATGTGTTGCTACAGAAACCCTTGATGGGAGTAGCTACCTTGAAAGGGCTTCAGTGGTGGCCGTCCGGACTATGGTTGATTGTTCGGAATTGGTTTTCGCTCAGACCCAGATCATAAGCTAGTAAATGGATGCTTGTCTGACATTGGATTTTGTTCCATGTGAATTAAATCGATTTCTGTTAATGTATGTCTGTTTGGTGGTGGAGGCTTTATTCTCTACTTAACACCCTGGTATATATTAATAGTGATCAATCGCATGGCGTGGACTGTCAATGTGGCACGCCAAGATGCAAATGATCAAGGCTTTTGTTGAAAAGCAGGACCTTGTGGGATGATCAAATCATAGCCTATTACGGCATAGCTTTGTGTATATCATGACTTCGCGAGCCTCACACCCAGGTATGAGTCAAAAACAGGATTAGGATTGCAGGGAGTGCACACGTTTCTTTCTAGCTAGGAGAGATGTCGATGCTTAAACTGGCTGACATATTACTAATGTGGATGATGGATTTTGAGGCGCCTCAGATTTTTATAGGTCATTAGCGGTCATACTATAGGTCCAAAGGGACCGGGAAGCGTGTGTTCAAGCATATCAATCCACTGCCGATAGGCGGGGACCGGCTCTGAAGATCCAAGGGTTCACTGCGGGGGATCCTGAGGCATTTGCTAGAGTGTCTCGAATTGGAGAGGAGCTTGCCCCTAGCCTCGACTCATGATGGAAATCCAATTTCCAATACGATCTTGCGGTTTTGATTGTAGAACTAGTATGGTGGCATAGTAGGATGGGGTACTATGCCATCTAGGATTGATACATTTATATTTGAAATGTTTTTATTAAAACATATACACACTAATACTAAATTCATTTTATCGTATCAAGTATCTTTTGATCACTATAAGGTAAAACCTTATCCTCCGGTTTGCGTTGCATTGTGTGGTGGGACTTAGGTCTTATAATGGTTTCATTTTTCTAAAAAGCATTGCGTTGTTTAACGATTTACTTTATTTTATGCACTGGCAATCCAATGGAGTAAATCCGTTCCGCGTTAGCGGCGTGGTCCTGTGATTAGCCTTATTATTAGATAAGTTAAGTTAAGATTTCTCATACCAGTCCCATGACTGACCTGTAGTTTGTTTCACTGGCAAACTCGGGTGCCCATGTTTTCCACACGGGCAGACGAGTAGCTTTTTGCAGATATATTTACAGGATCCTGGCTTACAGATGAAGTAGTATTCGGAAAGCTCTGTATCCGTGTATTCCTTCCAGTTGTATATTTGTATTATTTTTCTGCTGCTATTGAGATGTATTCTAAAACTCTGATATGAATGTATTTCTATTGTGTAACATATATTCATACTCTATTATATTCTTGTACTCTGATGTAATTGTTGTAATCAGCAATAAAATGTTCTTCAGTGTGTGTTCTGATGTGTGTTGTTCTCATAACAATCCGGACTTTCCCGCAAGGGCGTGTTTGGGTCGTTACAAAGTGGTATCAGAGAATTGGTTTTACAAAGTTCGAGAACAAGGCACATTAGACAAAAGAATTCATCAGAGATAGGATTAGTAATATCCTATAAGAATAACTCGTCAGAGATGGGATCATTAGTATCCTAGGATGAGTCTAAAGAGTGCCATTTTCTTAAAACCAAATCAAGTTTTGAAAATTTATAACTTACTATACGTATTTGAGTATTATATTTTGGATTATCCGGTATTAATAGATTTTGTATATGCATCTGATCAACGTGTATTTGAAATCTCAATATACTGGGTAGATATAAAATCACAATCTAGTAGCCCGGAAATGATTCTGGTGATAGCTGCAGCATCACCAGTATATATGTTCGAGTTTGCAAAAGTGGGATATCTATATATTTCCATATTGACTGGTGTGAGAACCAAAACATAGTTAGGTAATATGTAATAACCCGGAAATCTGGGCCAATTTAAAAATTTTATTTTGGCAATTTTAGCGAATTTTGATTATTTAAAATGAATAATTTTAAATAATATCGACAAGAAATTTATTTTGAATATAATTCAAACGTATATATTCGTTTGAATCGACGATAGAATATAAATATTTATTTATATTTATAAAAGGAATTGAAAATGGCGCGGTAATTCGATAATTCGATTTCAAACTTCAAATGGATGTACAGGATTCGAAATAAACCAGATTTTAGTGAAACCAAAATATTTGAATCTAATTGAAAATATCTTTCCAACGAATCCGAAAGATTGGAATTTCATAGCGGGAATCAAAAGTTATGCCCAGTTGAAAATTCAGAATAGTCGCTATGGAATTTCGGCCCATAAAAATAGCAATTTTGCAAACGACCTCGGATTTCGACAAAACCACTTTTGTATGATCCGTGATGTCAAGTTATTACTAGGTTTCAAATTTCATAATTTTTCGAATCAATATGTGAGCATGGCAAAAATGTAAAATAGCCGACGAAATCCGGTAGGCTTTGCATCCCTTCATCCTCCAGTACAGCAGGTAAAACCTACCGTGGCTCACACTGGTCCCCCAAACCCTTGTTTTACGGCGACCCTCTCGAGTCTCGCGCCTACTGGCGAACCAACGCTCCTGCGATATGTAGGGGTAAGAGTCTCCCGTTCACCACCAAACCGCGAAGCGAGAACCCCCCATCATGACTGCAACAAGAACTGGTGATGGTGCCCCGTCACCAGAATTATCCCCGAGCACTAGAGTGTGATTCTATAACTATCCAATACATTAAAACTTCGAATACATGTTTGCAAGACATATATACAAAATCTTTATATATTGGATTGTCACGCTGAAACGACCCGAACTTCCCCAGTCTCCGAAGAGAAGAGAAAGAACGAATTGTTTTGAGAACACGACAAAAAAGAACGCAGACGGAAGAACATTTCATTGTATATTACAACAATTCCATCAGAATACAAGAATATACAGAGTATGAATAATATTACACAGAAATATCAGAGATTTAAATTACATTTAAATACATATCGCAGCGGAAAATTAATAAAATACACAACTAGAAGTAATACGTGGATACAAAGCTTTCCGAGTATCGTTCCAGCTGTAAACCAGGATCCTGTGAATATAAATCTGCAAAACCAAAACTACTAGCTGCCCGTGTCAAAATAGGGGCACCTAGAGTTTAGGTTAAAACAATAAACTCCAGGTCAGTCATGGGACTGGTATGAGAACTAAAACAGTTATAAATCTTTATTTTAAAGTTAGGTAAATCAAGGGACCACGTCATATAACACGGAACGGGTTTCCTCCCAAGAACACCAGTGCATAAAACAATAGCGCAATGCTAAATAAAGAACAATGAAGCTATTATAAGACCCAGTTCCCATCACACAATGCAACGCAAGCCGGAGGATAGGGTTTTTACCTTATAATAGCCAAGAATGCTTGATACGATTAAAACAAATCATTTGATACTATAATAAGTGCACAGTTCATAAAACAACTTCAAATCATAAGTATCAATCATAGATAGCACGTTTGTGACAACCCCATTCCCGATAAGATGGTGGCAAGGGTAATCTTTGGAATATAACACATAAAGAGATAATAACAGAATAAAAATAAATAAATACACCAGATAATGCACAATAGAATACACTGGATAAATATAATCATCAGAGTTACATAGTATATAGGATCACACTTAGAACAAATACAGTTCGGCTATACATAAATGTCTGCTGCGGAAAAGAAAACATAATATGTACAACAGGAGCTGAACAACACAAAAAATAGATAAATGATAGAATCCATCTTCAGCTCCAGCTATCCAGAAAGAGCCTGTTAAAACTTGAATACAAGGCTGCCCGTGTAGAAATAGGGGCACCCGAGTTTGTAAGTGAAACAAACTACGAGTCAGTCATGGGACTGGTATGAGAAATCTACTTAACACATTTTCAAATATGGCTATTCACAGGACCACGCCACTTTCATGGAACGGGTTTACTCCATTGGATTTCCAGTGCTTTAAAACAAATAAATCTTTTAAACATCGAAATGCTTTTTATAAAAATGAAGCCATTATAAGACTCAGTTCCCATCACACAATGCAACACAAACCAGAGGATAGAGTTTTACCTTATAATGACCAAAATATGCTTGATACGAGCAAAACAAATCATTTGATATTATTGCTAGTGTATATATGTTTCAAAAACAATTTCAATCATAACTATCAATCATAGGCGGCATTAATGCCCCATACCACTATGTCGTAATATATAGGTATACAATCAAAATCGCACGATATCGTATTTGGAAATTGGATTTCCGCCATGAACTAAGGCAAAAGATAGTCCTTACTGATTCGAGACGCTCTAGCCCGGGTCTCAGGATCAGAGCTCGAGTGACCCTTAGGAGTCACAGGGCCGGTCCACTGTTGTGGATTAAAATGCCTGAACACTACGTTTCCCCGCCCTTTGGGGCGTTAATGAGCCCAATGACTCCATCGGTCCCGGATCGACCGATATATCTGAGGCGCCTCGCAACAGCAACAACCACACAGGTGAAAAGTATATAAATGTCAGGGCTGGTAGGTCACTGACACCACCCTAGCTAGAAAGAAACGCATGTCCTCCCTGGATCCTTCTCCCGTTTCTGGTCCATCCCGGGGTGTGAGGCTCGCGAATTCACGTTATACACAAAGCTATGCCAACCAGGCTGTGCTTTGATCATCAACCACAAGACTTTTCTTTTCAACAGAAGCCTTGATAATCTATCACTTAGGCGTGCCACACAGGCAATCCACCCCGTGCGACTGATTTCTATTGATATATAACCTCTGGGCTCGTACGTCTCAGAGAAGGGCGTTAAGCAAGAGAATAAATTCTCCGCCACCAAACAGATATATATTTAATAGAGATCAATCTGCACAGAACAAAATCCAATGTCAGACACGCAGTCCATTTACACGTTCGTTCTGGGTCTGAACGAAACCGGAGGCACTCAATACCTCGCATATCCGTACAATCAACAAGTACGTCCGGGTGGCTACTACTTCAACCCAGTCAAGGTAGCTACTCCTATCATGAGCATCAGTAGCACCCCTCCATTCGACGTGAAGATCATCGGTCTTGCACCGTCTTCATATCTTCGACTCTCACTCGTCGATCAATTATTTGAAATGATAATTAACTCGGCTTTTTCAAATAATTCACGTATATCTAGAATTTCAAATCAATTCATTTCAATGGTTAAATTATTCGACAACACCAATATTGTTCTTTAATGTAATTTTCACACCAAACACATTCAACCATCAAATATCAAATTAATCGAGCAAATTCAGTTTATTTCCATTCCATATCGTTTATAATATTTTATCACGATTTATCGCTATTTTTATTTATTTGAAAATAGCCAATTCATTCAAACAATGCTTCAGGCCATAATGCGGCCGTGGCGCTGTTTCTCTCCAGATTTGATTTACACATATCTGAAAATCTAACCGTTGGATCTTCACAAAATTTATATCATTAAAAAGATCTTTTCAAAACGAATCCAATGGTTTCAGTTTTTGGAAAATCCGACGGTCGGATCTCCCACACTAATCGTTTGAAGTTATGATTTCAAAATACGAACTGCACCCCACTTGTCTCGATCTGCGCGCGAGCGGGAGCTCTCTACCGTGGAGGGTTCTGATCTGACGCACGGTGGCCCTAGGCGGCGCAAAATCCAACCCTAGGTTGGAACCTTAGGGTAACTGTCGGCTGTTGATTTTTTACAGGGGAAAAGGTAGCGTTTTTAAATGCTATAGATTTAATTAATTACGTTTCTAAATAGTTTGATGTTCAAAATTACATATCTTTTTCATTTATTGATGAAATCCAGTGAAACAAGAGACAGTGGACTCGTGTGGACGTCTTCTACATTTCAGAAGAGACCGCATATTTTTCTGAGCCTTCTGCAATTTTTGGTGGAGTGGAACCCAATGTGAGATTTCTAATGTTATAAACGATATGGAAAACAACGATGTATAAGTTATATAGTTGATGTATCAGTTATATAAGCGTTGTACATCTCATGTATAAGCGTTGTATAAGTTGTATGGTCGATGTATAAGTTATATATGCGTTGTAAAAATTATATATGCAATGAAATGATATTGAATTGTGTTGAAGTGAATTGAAATATATTTATATAATAATATATATATATATATATATATACTCACCTCGTCCATAGACCATGGACGATATTTATTGGTTGTGTTGTTGTTTGGATTATTTGGTTGATGTGAAATTTGGTGAATGATGTGAATGATTGATTGTGGTTGAAAAATACCCATTTGTGGTTGAAAATGTGACAACAAGGAATTTCGCTCTTTCCGAATCAGTCGCTAAACCGACCCAGTCCGTTCCAAACGCCTGATTGTTTTGAGAACACGACAAAATAGAACGCAGGCGGAAGAACATTCATTGTATATTACAACAAATCCATCAGAATGCAAGAATATACAGAGTAAAAATGAATATTACAAAGAAATATCAGAGATTTAAATTACATTTAAATACATCGCAGCGAAAATAATACAAAACACAACTAGAAGGAGATATATGGATACAAAGCTTTTCGGATATCGCTCCAGCTGTAAGTCAGGATCCTGTGAATATAAATCTGCAAAACCAAAACTACTAGCTGCCCGTGTCAAAATAAGGGCACCCAGAGTTTAGGTTAAAACAATAAACTCCAGGTCAGTCATGGGACTGGTGTGAGAACTAAAACAGTTATTTAAAACTTTACTTTAAATCAGATATATCAAGGGACCACGCAGTATAACACGAAACGGGTTTCCTCCCAAGAATACCAGTGCATATAACAAAACAGCGAAATGCTTTTTGGAAAAATGAAGCTATTATAAGACCCAGGTCCTATCACACAATGCAACGCAAGCCTGGGGATAGGGTTTTCCCTTATAATAGCCAAACATGCTTAGTACGTTTAAAACAAATCATTTGATACTATAATAAGTGCATAGTGTATAAAACAACTTCAAATCATAAGTATCAATCATACACGGCAGGGGTACCATATATCATGTCGCCATACTAGTTCTACAATTAAAACCGCAAAATCACGTATTTGGAAGTTGGATTTCCATCTATGAACCAAGGCAAAAGATAGTCCTCAACCGATTCGAGACTCTCTAGCCCGAGCCTCAGGTCAGAGCTCGAGTGACCTTGGAGCGACAGGGTTGGTCCACCGATGTGGATTAAAATGCCTGAACACTGCGTTTCCCCGCCCTTTGGGGCGTAAATGAGCCAACGAATGGCTCCATCGGACCCGGATCGTCCGATCTAACCGAGGCGCCTCGCAACAACAACAACCACATAAGTCAAACTCGTCAGGGCGTATAAAACCACTGACGCCATTTCTAACTAGAAAGAAATGCATGTCCTCCCTGAGGTCCGTCTCCCATTTTTGGTTCATACCGGGTGTGAAACTCGCGAAATAAACGTTACACAAAGCTACGCCACAAAGGCCGTGCTTTGATCATCAACCACAAGACTTTGCTTTTTAACAGAAGCCTTGATCATTCGCCACTTAGGCATGCCACACAGGCAATTCACTCTATGCGTTTGATATCCATCAGTATATAACCGCTGAGCTCATACATCTCAGAGAAGGGCGTTAAGCAAGAGAATAAATTCTCTGCCGCCAAACAGATATATATTTAATAGAAATCAATCACAAAGACTGAAATCCAATGTCATACACACAGTCCCTTTACAAGTTCGTTCTGGGTCTGAACGAAACCGGAGGCACCTAGTACGCCGCAAATCCATCGCTCCAAGTACGTCTGGACGATCACCAACTGTTTCCATCTTCTTGGATGTACAGCCAATCAAGATCATTAGTAATCACCCAAACGACGTGAAGACCTCTGGTCTTCAACCTTCGTATTCATCTTCGAATAATCGGTGAATCAGTTATTCAGAATGGGATAAACCCGGTCTTTCCGAATAACTCGCGTATATTATAAACAAGTGTTACACAAACACAACATACGCCTCATTCCAATTCATCAGTCACTAACCATAAATTAACAAGAGAATAATTCCCCAAATATTAACCCCGGAGGCCGAAACCAACATCGGATCAATATCCAGAAAACCATTTTGCTTAGCTAACCGACAATTAGTTTCTAAATTTCACATTCATAGGGAAAGGTTCCCATTAATTTTATCAAAGATAAATCCTTTAAATTTATTCTTTAATCTTCCTTTGAATGTCAGTTCAAACTTGTCGGGATTAACGAACCTTACCGAAGTAATCATTTGTTTTAATTTCCCAACCCCAACCTATTCATCCCATGAAGTAAAACTGGTAATACTTCATATCTAAACACCACGGTGTTGTCGGTAAATTCAATTACCATTTCACGTTCAAATCTAATTAAAGATTTAACTATCGCCTGGAGTAAAACTGGTGATACTCCATTCTTGATCTTTTCAATCTAATTAAAGATTCATTAAAACTCCACTTAGTTTTAATCTTTAACTGGGTTAAAGAATCAATGTCATTTTAAAACACGGTTTACAGCTGGAATGATATCCGGAAAGCTTTGTATCCGTATATCTCCTTCAGTTGTGTATTGTATTATTTTCCGCTGCTATGTAATTTATTGTAATCTCTAATATTTCTGTGTAATATTTATTCATTTATACTCTGTATATTCTTGTATTATGATGGAGTTGTTGTAATATACAATGAAATGTTCTTCCGTCTGCGTTCTATTTTGTCGTGTTCTCGAAACAATCAGGCGTTTCAAATGGTCTGGGTCGGTTTAGTGATTGATTCGGATCGAGCGAAATTGCTTGTTGTCACAGTTGGTATCAGAGCTCAAGTGGCCCTTGGATCGTCAGGGCTTGTTCACCGATGTGGATTAAAATTCCTGAACACTGCGTTTCCCCGCCCTTTGGGGCGTAAGTGAGCCAACAAATGACTCCATCAGACCCGGATCATCCGATCTAACCAAGGCGCCTCGCAACAGCAACAACCACATAAGTCAAACTCGTCAGGGCGTGTAAAACCACTGATGCCACTTTTTAGCTAGAAGGAAACGCATGCCCTCCCTGAGGTCCGTCTCCCGTTTTTGGTTCATACCGGGTGTGAAACTCGCGAAGTAAACGTTACACAAAGCTACGCCACAAAGGCCATGCTTTGACCAACAACCACAAGACTCTGCTTTTCAACAAAAGCCTTGATCATTTGCATCTTTGCATGCCACACAGGCAAACCACTCTATGCAACCGATATCAGTCACCCAGAATGAAATCCGATATCAGACACACGGTCCATTTACAAGTCCGTTCTGGGTCTGAACGAAAACGGAGGCACCTAGTACACCGCATATCCATCGATCTCCAAGTACGTCTGGACTATCACCAACTGTTTCCATCTTCTTGGGTGTAAATCCCAATCAAGATCATCAGTAATCACCCAAACGACGTGAAGACCTCCGGTCTTCGACCATCGTCTTCATCTTCGACTTATCGTCGTATCAGTTATTCAGAATGGGAAAAACCCTGTCTTCTCGAATAACTCGCGTATATGATAAACAAGTGTTACACAAGCACAACATATGCCTCATTCCAATTCATCAGTCACTAACCGTAAATTAATTAAGAGAATAATCCCCCAAATATTAACCCCAAAGGCCGAAACCAACATCAGATCAATACCCAGGAAATCACTCTGCTTAGCCAATCTATAGCTAGTTTCTAAATTTCATATTCTTAGGGGAAGGTTCCCATTAATTTTATCAAAGATAAATCCTTTAAATTTATTCTTTAATCCACTTTTGAATATCAATTCAAACTAGTCGGGATTAGCGAATCTTACTGAAGTAATCATTTATTTTATTTCCCAATCCCAACCTATTCATCCCATGAAGTAAAACTGGTAATACTTCATATCTAACACCACGGTGTTATCGGTAAATTCAATTACCAATTCACGTTCAAATCTAATTAAAGATTTAACTATCGCCTAGAGCAAAACTGGTGATACTCCATTCTCGATCATTTCAGTCTAATTAAAGATTCATTAAAACTCCATTTAGTTTTAATCTGTGGCTGGGTTAAAGAATCAGTGTCATTTGAAACACGGTTCATGATAAACCCAAAAATCAATACCAATTCAATTCCAATTGGTACACTTCATTAAATCTAAATAAAAAGATTTAATCTTTTCTCAACTGGGTTCAAGAATAGTGTTAATAAAGACACCATTCACGACAAACCCAAATCACATTTGACATTAAATACAAGGCTCTGAATAGAAAAAGTATATATATTTCAACTAGAAAAATAAATTAAAGGTGAGAAGTTCTCACAGAGGGTTCCACTCCGCCGTGCTTTGCTTTTGAACTGCTGAACCATCTGGATCTGTTCGAAATTCCAATGCAGTTCTTTTCATGACCCAAACTTCCCCATGAAGGAAAGCACGGATGGCGTTGAGGACAAGACAAAATAGAACGTAGACGGAAGAACATTTCATTGTTATTACACAATTCCATCAGATACAAGAATATACAGAGTATAGATGAATAAATTACATTCGACAAATATCAGAGATTTGAATTACATTTAAATACATCGCAGCGGAAAATAATACAAAAGCACAACTAGAAGTAATGCACGGATACAGAGCTTTCCGAGCATCGTTCCAGCTGTAAATCAGGATCCTATGAATATAAATCTGCAAAACCAAAACTACTAGCTACCCGTGTGGAAAATAGGGGCACCCAGAGTTTAGGTTAAAATAGTAAACTCCAGGTCAGTCATGGGACTGGTGTGAGAACTAAAACAGTTATTCATCTTTATTTTATAGTTCGGTAAATCAAGGGACCACGCCGTATGACACAGAACTAGTTTCCTCCCAAGAATACAAGTGCATAAAACAAACAGCGCAATGCTAAATAAAGAAAAATGAAGCTGTTATAAGACCCAGGTCCCATCACACAATGCAACGCATGCCGGAGGATAGGGTTTTTACCTTATAACAGCCAAAGCATGTTTGATACGTTAAAAACCACATTGTTTGATATTATATTTTAAGTGTATAGTGTCAAAACAATTTCAATCATAAATATCAATCATAGGCGGCATGAATGACCCATACCACTGTGTCGCCATACTAGGTTCTACAAATAAAACCGCACTATCACGTATTGGAAATTGGATTTCCGTCATGATTCGAGGCAAGGGGCAAGCTCCTCTCCAATTCGAGACACTCTAGCAAATGTCCCAGGACACCACTATGATCCTTGGATCTTCAGGGCCGGTCCTCTCTTACTTTTGAGGATTAGTTATTCCTGAACACACGTTTCCCGGTCCTTACAGACCTATATCCGAGGCTCCTCGTATCCAACAACCACACAAGTGAAAAGTATATAAATGTCAGGGCTGGTAGGTCACTGACACTGCCCTAGCTAGAAAGAAACGTCGTGCTCTCCCTGCAGTCACTATCCCGTTTTTGACTCATACCGTGGTGTGAGGCTCGCGAATTCACGCTATACACAAAGCTATGCCACACAGGTCGCGCTTTGATCATCAACCACAAGACTTTGCTTTTCAACAGAAGCCTTGATCAATTGCCACTTACGCGTGCCACACTGGCAATTCACTCCATGCGACTGATGTCCATCGATATACAACCTCTGAGCTCGTACGTCTCAGAGAAGGGCGTTAAGCAAGAGAATAAATTCTCCGCCACCAAACAGATGTATATTTAATAGAGATCAATCAACACAGAATAAAATCCAATGTCAGACACACAATCAATTTACAAGTTCATCCTGGGTTTGAACGAAACTGGAGGCACTTTCCTCGCATATCCATCGATCTCCAAGTACGTCTGGACGATCACCAACTGTTTCCCTCATCTTGGGTGTACAGCCCAATCGAGATCATCAGTAATCATCCAAACGATGTGAAGACTTCCGGTCTTCAACCACCGTCTTCATCTTCGACATCTCGTCGAATCGGTTATTCAAAATGGGTATAAACCCAGCCTTTCTGAATAACCCACGTATATGATAAACAAATGTTACACAAACACAACGAACGCCTCATTTCAATTCGGAATATTCTTTTATTCACAAAATCATATTCTTAGGGTAAGGTTCCCATTAATTTTATCCAAGATAAATTCTTCTAAATTTATTCTTTAATCTTCCTTTGGATATCATTTCAAACCATATTATGGTTTTCCAAACTAGTCGGGATTAGTGAACCACACCGAAGTAATTGTTTATTTTATTTCCCAATCCCAACCTATTCATCCCATGGAGAAAAACAGGTAATACTCCATATCTAACACCAGGGTGTTATCGATAAAGTTAATTACCATTTCATGTTCAAGTATAATTAAAGACTTAACTATCGCTTTGGAGAAAAACTGGTGATACTCCATTCTCGATCATTTTCCAATTTTGATAATTTAAATTATCAATTCACATTTCAATTTAATTACAGATTCATTAAAACTCCACTTAGTTTTAATCTTCTCAAAAATCAATATCTTGTCTTTAACTGGGTTAAAGAACCAATGTCACATAAAACACGATTCACGACAAACCCAAAATCACACTCTATTGTTAATCGGATTAAAGAACAGCTATTGTTCAAAACACCGCTCACGATAAACCCAAAAACCAATTCAAATTCAATTCCAATTAAATATTATTTAATTGATACACTTCATTAAATCTAAATAGAAAGATTTAACCTTTTTCTCTATTGGGCTTAAGAACAGTGTTAACGAAGGCACCATTCACGACAAATCCAAATCACATTTGATATTAAATACAAGGCTCTGAATAGAAAATATACCGGCCTATATTCAATATCAAATCCTGAAACCAACAAATATCGTATTGGAAATAACGATATAAAATATATCTTTCAAATTCCCGTAACAATATTTGTATAGTCACGAAATCCAACATCGAAATATTCCGAAGATAATTTCGATTCAACTCCAGTCCAATTCACTATTGGGAATATTGATTATTCTTAAAATCACTTTCAAATTCAATTTATTTATTTCAAAAATAAATTGATTTTAATTCTAGTTCAAAACTAGTTCATTTCGATAAAAATCTATTTTTATCCTTTCAAATATGGATTTTTTCATCCTAGTTCTTTCCAATCCATATATTATGATTTTACACAAATTATTGATATTTTTAATAATTTTATCAAGGCCCGTACAGTCGATTTCCACCAATGGCCATCGAACTACACTTACACCGTCCTTTTCCAAATTTGATTTAGACATAATTCCAAATCCAACCGTTAGAATTCAAATTTCTAATATTCATTGGAAAGCTCTTTTCGATACGAACCCAACGGTTCCGGTTTTAGGAGAATCCGACGGTCGGATCTCCTGCAACGTCTATTCGAAGTCAATGGTCGAAATTCACGAACTACCGCGGCGCGTTCTATTCAGGCCATTATATATATATAATATATATATATTATATATTTCGTCGATTTCCTTTTAAAACGTATTTTATAAATCGTTTTAAATTCGTTTTCAAAACCATTTCAACTCTTTTTTTGACCTAAATCGCTTCTAACGGAAGAGAGGGAAAAAGGTTGGGGGCCTTATGTAATAATTTATATATATATTTTATTTATTTTTAAATTCAAAAAGTTGACTTTTTAATTCGAACTCCAATCGAGGTCCACCGCCTATCGTCCATAGCTAATTACCCCCATTCCGAACACAATGGGATATGTATCATAAGCTAGTTCAACTGTTTCGATCAGTTTTTGTCAAAATCAAAATATAACTCTATATATTGAATTTGAACGCACATTTCAATTTATTGGGGTCACATACTGATTTGAAAAATTCCAGAAAAATATCTTCTAGCTTCGTATTGACGATACGGTCCTAACAAAACTAGTTTCGTCGAATTCTGAGACCGTTTGAAAAATGGCCATTTTCTAGTCGATTAAAATCAACTGAAACTGGTCAAACGCGTTTTCCCTTGCCACGATCACATATTGATTCGAAAAATTATGAAATTTGAAACCTAGCAATAACTTGACATCACGGATCCAACAAAAGTGGTTTCATTGAAATCCGAGGTCGTTTGCAAAATGGCTATTTTTAAGGGCCGAAATTCCATAGTGACTATTCTGAATTTTCAACTGGGCATAACTTTTGATTCCCGCTATGAAATTCCAATCTTTCGGATTCGTTGGAAAGATATTATCAATTAGATTCAAATATTTTTGGTTTCACTAAAATCCGGTTTACTTCGAATCCTGTACATCCATTTGAAGTTTGAAATCGAATTATCGAACTACCACGCCATTTTCAATTCCTTTTATAAATATAAATAAATATTTATATTCTATCGTCGATTCAAATGAATATATACATTCGAATTATATTCAAAATAAATTTCTCGTCGATATTATTTAAAATAATTCATTTTAAATAATAGAAATTTGCTAAAATTGCCAAAATAAAAATTTTAAATTGGCCCATATTTCCGGGTTATTACAATCTCCCCCACTTAAAACTTTTCGTCCCCGAAAAGGAACGTAGCCGAATGTTGTTTCACAAATCAACTCAACTTCCAGTGTTTTCACTACGGCTTAAGTTCTTTAACTTTTCAGTTTCTAAGAAATTTTCAAATTTTTCAAAAATTTGCCTAACACCCTAAAGTTTAGAAAAATTTCGCCATAACCTCCCCTGCATCGGGAGCGCGGGAAAATCCCGAAATTGCCATACAGGCCCTCTGATCTCAAAAAGAAAAAGAAAAAGCCAAGCGGCTAGCCAATCGGCTCATAAAATCATCATCACCCAAACAAAACAGTAAATTATGGTAAACATGTACCTATTGGTCGGGCAAACAATTTCATTCTTCTGCTCTAGCCTCCTTACTATGACCTGTTCAATGTATATGCAAGCAAATGCGACCAATTTTCAATACAACTCACTATTTGATTCAATTTGGCTATATGGCTCAACATTTTATTAATCATACAATAATCAAACAACACAACCAGCAATCAATTAGTTGATTAGCTTTTGAAATTCATAACTTTAATACATAGTAAAAAAATCAGATTTTTGATGCCAAATCACAACAATAAATCCTATATAGCTTCGGTTCTCACACCATTCAATTGGAAATTTATAGAAATCTCACTTTCGAAACTCGAAAATAAATACTGGCGATGGTGCCCCGTCACCAGAATTATCCTCGGGCACTAGAGGGACTCTATATCTACCCAGTATATTAAAACTTCGAATACACGTTTGCAAGACGTATATGCAAAATCTGTATATATTAGATTGTCCGAATTCAATATAGAATATATAATCAAATACGAATAAGTGATTTAAATTTCAAAACAAAACTTGTTTTCATCTTAAAAACATACTCTTCACACTCGTTCTAGGATACTACTGATCCTATCCCTAACGAGTCATTCCCATTGGATATTACAAATCCAATCTCTGATTAATTCTTTCGTACGGTTCTAACGTGTCTTGTTCTCTGAGCTTTGTAAACCAAAGCTCTGATACCACGATGAAACGACCCGAACTTCCCCGGTCTCCGAAGAGAAGAGAAAGAACGAATTGTTTTGAGAAAACAACAAAATAAAACACATACGGAAGAACATTTCATTGTATATTACAACAATTCATCATATTACAAGAATATACAGAGTATAAATGAATATTACATTCGACAAATATCAGAGATTACAATACATTACATAGCAGCGGAAAATAATACAATACATAACTAGAAGTAATACGCAGATACAAAGCTCTCCAAGTATCGTTCCAGCTGTAAACCAGGATCCAATGAATATAAATCTGCAAAACCAAAACTACTAGCTGCCCGTGTCAAAATAAGGGCACCTAGAGTTTAGGTCAAAACAATAAACTCCAGGTCAGTCATGGGACTGGTGTGAGAACTAAAACAGTTATAAATCTTTATTTTAAAGTTAGGTAAATCAAGGTACCACGCCGTATAACACGGAACGGGTTTCCTCCCAAGAACACCAGTGCATAAAACAACAGCGCGATGCTAAACAAAGAAGAATGAAGCTATTATAAGACCCAGGTCCCATCACACAATGCAACACAATCCAGAGGATAGGGTTTTACCTTATAATAGCCAAAGAATGCTTGATACGTTAAAACAAATATTTTATTATTACTATTAGTGAAGAAATCAATTTCAAATCATAAGTATCAATCATAGGAGGCATAAATGCCCCATACCACTATGTCGCCATATATAGGTTATACAATCAAAATCGCAAATTCACATATTTGGAAATTGGATTTCCATCTATGAACCGAGGCAAAAGATAGTCCTCTACCGATTCGAGACGCTCTAGCCCGTGTCTTAGGATTAGAGCTCGAGTGACCCTTAGGAGCCACAGGGCCGGTCTACCGATGTGGATTAAAATTCCTGAACACTGCGTTTCCCCACCCTTTGGGGTGTCAATGAGTCCAATGACTCCATCGGTCCCGGATCGACCGATATATCCGAGGCGCCTCGCAACAGCAACAACCACATAAGTCAAACTCGTCAGGGCATGTAAAACCACTGACGCCACTTCTAGCTAGAAAGAAACGCATGCCCTCCCTGGATCCTTCTCCCGTTTTTGGTTCAGAACCGGGGTGTGAGGCTCGCGAATCAACGTTACACAAAGCTATGCCACACAGGCCGTGCTTTGATCATCACCCACAAGAATTTGCTTTTCAATAGAAGCCTCGATCAATCGCCACATAGGCATGCCACACAGGCAATTCACTCCATGCGTTTGATATCTATCAATATATAACCTCTGAACTCGTACGTCTCAGAGAAGGGCGTTAAGCAAGAGAATAAATTCTCCGCCGCCAAACAGATATATATATTTAATAGAAATCAACCGCACAGACTAAAATCCAATGTCAGACACACAGTCCATTTATAAGTTCGTTTTGGGTCTGAACGAAACCGGAGGCACCTAGTACCCCGCATATCCATCGATCTCCAAGTACGTCTGGACGATCACCAACTGTTTCCATCTTCTTGGGTGTACGGCCCAATCAAGATCATCAGTAACTATCCAAATGACGTGAAGACCTCCGGTCTTCAACCATCGTCTTCATCTTTGACTAATCGTCGAATCAGTTATTCAGAATGGGATAAACCCGGTCTTTTCGAATAACTCGCGTATATTTTATGTAAGTGTTACACAAACACAACATACGCCTCATTCCAATTCATCAGTCACTAACCGTAAATTAATCAAGAGAATAATTCCCCAAATATTAACCCCGAAGGCCGAAACCAACATCAGATCAATACCCAGGAAATCAGTCTGCTTAGCCAACCTACAGTTAGTTTCTAAATTTCACATTCTTAGTGAAAGGCTCCCATTAATTTTATCAAAGATAGATTCTTTTAAATTTATTCTTTAATCTTCCTTTGAATATCAATTCAAACTAGTCGGGATTAACGAACCTTACCGAAGTAATCATTTATTTTATTTCCCAATCCCAACCTATCTATCCCATGAAGTAAAACTGGTAATACTTCATATTTAACACCACGGTGTTATCGGTAAATTCAATTACCATTTCACGTTCAAATCTAATTAAAGATTTAACTATCGCCTGGAGTAAAACTGGTGATATCCCATTCTCGATCTTTTCAATCTAATTAAAGATTCATTAAAACTCCACTTAGTTTTAATCTTTAACTGGGTTAAAGAATCAGTGTCATTTTAAAACACGGTTCACGATAAACCCAAAATCACATTCCATTAATTATCGGGTTAAAGAACAAGTGTTATTTAAAACACTGTTCACGATAAACCCAAAAATCAATACCAATTCAATTCCAGTTAACTATTATTTAATTAGCACACTTCATTAAATCGAAATAAAAGATTTAAACTTTTTCTCAACTGGGCTTAAGAACAGTGTTAATGAAGACACCATTCACGACAAAACCAAATCACATTTGATATTAAATACAAGGCTCTGAATAGAAAATATACCGGCTTATATTCAATATCAAACTCTACGACTAACAAATATCGTATTGGAAATAACGATATATATATATATATATATATCTTTCAAATTTCCATAACAATATCTGTATAATCACGAAATCCAACATCGAAATATTCCGAAGACAATTCCGATTCAAATCCATTCCAATGCAATTATTGGAAATTCTGGTTATTTTCAAAACCATTTCAAATCCAATTTATTTATTTTAAAAATAAATAAATTATAATTCTAGTTCAAAACTAGTTTATTTCGATAAAAAACTATTTTTATCTTTTCAAATATGGAGTTTTTTTTCATCCCAATTCTTCACAAATCATTTCTTATGATTTTACACAAATTATTGATATTTTTAATAATTTTATCAAGGCCCGTACAGTCGATTTCCATCAACGGCCATCGAACTGCACTTACAGCGACCTTTTCCAAATTTGATTTGGACATAATTCCAAATCCAACCTTTAGATTTCAAATTTCTAATATTCCTTAGAAAGCTCTTTTCGATACGAACCCAACGGTTCTGGTTTTAGGAGAATCCGACTGTCGGATCTCCCGCAATGTCCATTCGAAGTCAATGGTCGAAATTCGCGAACTACCGCAGCGCGGCGCGTTCTATTCAGGCCATTATATTATATATATAATATATACTTCGTCGATTTCCTTTTAAAACGTATTTTATAAATCGTTTTAAATTTGTTTTCGAAATGATTCCAACTTCATTTCAAATTCAAATCAAAATTGAATTTTCCAATATAAATTCGTTTTAAATTCATTTCAAATTGATTTCAATTCAAATTGATTTCTAATTCAATTTCAGTTCGTTTTCAATTCAATTCAATTTCAATTCGAATTCATTTCTATTCAATTTCAATTCGAATTCATTTCTGTTCAATTTCAATTCGAATTCATTTCTATTCAATTTCAATTCGAATTCATTTCTGTTCAATTTATATTCGAATTTCGATTCTTTTCAAAATATCTGATTTTGTAATCACTTTCGATATTCATTACAAAATGAATAAAATCGATATAAATATCGTTTACGTAAAAATGGCGTCAATCTAATCAACACGGCTTCATATATTTCTATTTTCAAATATTTCTTTTTCAAATATTTTATTTCAAATATTCTATTTCAAAACTGGAATGAGGCCCAATCAATTACCATATAATGTTAATTATATGGATTTTCTACAACACATATATACAATAACAACGATGAATAATCATCCATCATCCAAAGTGCATTCTACACTGTATAAGCATGAAATATAAATATTCGACGCTTATAACAGTCTGTAAATCAATCGATCGACATACAACTAAACAATTGGGATTAGTGTACGTCAAATATCATCCCAATAACCGTGTGGGGTTTCAAACAATCAAACACCGATTTTATTTGTGCAGTTGGGCGATGTGTAAAATTTATCGTCCCAATCAATATCAGTCAAATGTGTGTATATAAACAAATCGTCCGATTTTTTTTTTATTTCATTTCATATACACGTTAAAAATTCTATTTTTAACTATAAAGTATTTTCCACTATAAAATATTTTATTTCACATCACATCACACAATCAACTACACATCAAAATCAAACAAACAAGCATACAAGCCGTCCATGGTCTATGGACGACGGGTTTCGGGTGCTACTAAACACCATCTGCATCCTAGTATATATTCATAACAAGAAAAATAAATTTAAAAGGTGAGAAGTTCTCACCGATTGGCTAATCCAAACATATCGACTCTTCAAATGTAGAAGTCTTCGTCGTTTCTTCTTTTGTCACCTTCGTCATCCGTATTCACTACATATATAAAAATAGAATTTTTACTTCGCTGTTCAATTTATAAAAATCGAATTTTTACTTCGCTATTCAATATATAAAAATCGAATTTTTACTTATCTAAAAATCTCACCTTTCCTATATTAAAAATACGATCTTTTCACTTTTAAAAATACAATATTTTCAAAGTTAAAAATCCCGTCTTTATAAAGTTAAAAATCAAATCTTTATCTTTGTAAAACAATGTATATTTTCGTTTATAAAAATCAGATTTTTATATGCAAAAATTAATTAGACAAAACAAAATAAAATAAATTAGAGAACTTACATTGTTTTAAGGAGGAGGGGGGTTTCACTGTTGTTCACCGTCTGGAGCACCGGGCTGAGGCTGACGCGGAGATGGCGGTTGCGTTCAGGCGGGTTGGTGGCGAAATGAGGGGGGTTTGCGCATAGGGGGGCGCGAGGGGGTGGTGCGGCTGCGTCTGGAGTGGAGGCGGAGGGTTTGGGGGTTCGAGGGTTTGGCGAATGTCGATGGAAGAGGAGAGGGAGAACGGCGAGAGGAGGGGGTCAAGAGGGGGGGCGCGGTGGTCTGCGCCACCTTGGGCGTTGGCAGCGCTCCGATCAGAGGAGCGACTGCTGCTCCTCTGTCCTCTTCTTTTTCTTTTTCTTCTTCTTTTTGTCTAATTAATTTTTGTAAATAAAAATCTGATTTTTATAAACGAAAATATACATTGTTTTACATAGATAAAGATTTGATTTTTAACTTTATAAAGACGGGATTTTTAACTTTGAAAATATCGTAGTTTTAAAAGTGAAAAGATCGTATTTTTAATATAGGAAAGGTGAGATTTTTAGATAAGTAAAAATTCGATTTTTATATATTGAATAGCGAAGTAAAAAATTTGATTTTTATATATTGAACAGCGAAGTAAAAATTCTATTTTTATATATGTAGTGAATACGGATGACGAAGCTAACGAAAGAAGAAACGGCGAAGACTTCTACATTTGAAGAGTCGAGATGTTTGGATTAGCCAATCGGTGAGAACTTCTTACCTTTTAATTTTATTTTTCTAGTTATGAATATATACTAGGATGCAGACGGTGTTTAGTAGCACCCGACACCCGTCATCCACAGACCATGGACGGCTTTTATGCTTGTTTGTTTGATTTTGATGTGTAGTTGATTGTGTGATGTGATGTGAAATGAAATAAAATATTTTGTTGTGGAAAATACTTAATAGTTAAAAATAGAAATTTTAACGTGTATATGTAATGAAATAAAAATAAACAAATCGGACGATTTGTTTATATACACACATTTGACTGATATTGATTGGGACGATAAATTTTACACATCGCCCAACTGCACAAATAAAATCTGTGTTTGATTGTTTGAAACCCCACACGGGTATTGGGATGATATTTGATGTACACTAATCCCGATTGTTTAGTTGTATGTCGATCGATTGATTGACAGACTGTTATAAGCGTCGAATATTTATATTTGATGCTTATACAGTGTAGAATGCACTTTGGATGATGGTTGATTATTCATCGTTGTTATTGTATACATGTGTTGTAGAAAATCC
Source organism: Allium sativum (assembly GCA_030737875.1). Classification (NCBI taxonomy): domain Eukaryota; kingdom Viridiplantae; phylum Streptophyta; class Magnoliopsida; order Asparagales; family Amaryllidaceae; genus Allium; species Allium sativum. The sequence goes on from CM060913.1 coordinate 207,823,589, forward strand.
ATATAATTAACATTATATGGTAATTGATTGGGACTCATTCTAGTTTTGAAATAGAATATTTGAAATAAAATATTTGAAAAAGAAATATTTGAAAATAGAAATATATGAAGCCGTGTTGATTAGATTGACGCCATTTTTACGTGAACGATATTAATATCGATTTTATTCATTTTGCAATGAATATCGAAAGTGATTTCAAAATCAGATATTTTGAAAAGAATCGAATTTCGAATTGAAATTGAATAGAAATGAATTTTAAATGAAATTGAATAGAAATGAATTCGAATTGAAATTGAATAGAAATGAATTCGAATTGAAATTGAATAGAAATGAATTCAAATTGAAATTGAATTGAATTGAAAACGAACTGAAATTGAATTAGAAATCAATTTGAATTGAAATCAATTTGAAATGAATTTAAAACGAATTTATTCGAAAATTCAATTTTGATTTGAATTTGAAATGAAGTTGGAATCGTTTCGAAAACGAATTTAAAACGATTTATAAAATAAGTTTTAAAAGGAAATCGACGAAGTATATATTATATATATTATATATATAATATATTGGCCTGAATAGAACACGCCGCGCTGCGGCAATTCGTGAATTTCGACCATTGACTTCGGACGGACATTGCGGGAGATACGACCATCGGATTCTCCTAAAACCGGAACCATTGGGTTTGTATCGAAAAGAGCTTTCTAACCAATATTAGAAATTTGAAATCTAAAGGTTGGATTTGGAATTATATCCAAATCAAATTTTGAAAAGGTCGATGTAAGTGAAGTTCGATGGCCATTGATGGAAATCGACTGTACGGGCCTTGATAAAATTATTAAAAATATCTATAATTTGTGTAAAATCATAAGAAATGATTTGTGAAGAATTGGGATGTGTAATGACCCGGATTGGCAAAGGTGTTATAATTAATTTATTTAATTATATAAATGGTGAATCAAAGGATTTAATGGTCGTGGGATTAAATAATGGTGAATATTTAATTAAAATAATAATTAAATAATATATTTAATTCAGAAATAACCAAAAATAGTGAAATTCACAGTATGGTGTAATTTGGGTTATTTAAAATATATATATCAGTTAGGAGTTGAATTATATTAGTGAATATATTCAATCGACGACAGTTTGAACATATAATTATAATATAATTAAAATATAGCTCGTAACGACGCGGTAGTTCGCTATTTGGCGATTCGAACTTCAACTGAATGTACAGGATTCGTTTTAAGCCGGATTTCTGTGAAACAAGAAACGTGTGGAGCTGGTGGAGTATATCTTTCTAGTGGAAGAGAAAAATCGGGATTTCGTCGTGTAGATTTTGATTCACGTCCAAATCAAATTTCAGAAAAGTCGCTGTAGAATTCCTTTATAATTTGCAACGCTTTATATACGTTATAAATAGATTTTCGGTATAAACTGAATATCGATAAATCTGAAATATCAAACTGTAAATTCTGATATGATATTCTGGAGCTGTACGATATCATATGTGAAGATATACGATAATATAAATTTATTTATATTTAATTTAATAATATTTATATATATTTATATATTTAAATGGGTCATCCAGAGCTTTAAAAATAGCCGGTTTTGCAAACGAAGTCGGAATTCGACGAAACCAGTTTTGTTGGATCCGCAATATCGAATAGTTGTTAGATTTCCAGTTTCGTGATTTTTAGAGTTAGTATGTGGCCGTACCGATTTTTAGAGTGTAAAACAGTCAGTATCTGGACAGTTAAAAATACGCTGTGTGAGCAAACGGAGTCGGAATTCGACGAAACCAGTTTCGTTGGGTTCGTAATGTCGAGCTGAAGGTGCATGTCAATTTTGGTGATTTTTGGGTATCGTATGCAGTCACGGGAATTTTAGAGGACAAATATGTATAGCGTTTGCTTAAAAATGAATATAAAAATATTATAATTTTTCTAAATATAACAAACCAATTCCTAAAACCTAATCAAAAAGTCCACAACATCATTTCTTCAGCCGCCAAATTCTGAAATGAACCGCACAAAGGAAAGCCAAAGTAAAATCAAAGAAAACCAATACTATAGATCGAAATGGTTTTATAATCAGATTCCGATAAATCTGTTCTTCGATCTGGTAGCTTATCAGAGAGTTCGACGCCCATTTTCTGAAGTTGACGATAGCACCGCGAACTAGGGTTGGGGTTTATGGTCACAGCGTGATGTCGGATGGGGATTCGAGGGTTGCTTTGGGTTACTGACATGCGAGAGGGTCGGGTGGTGTAGTCGATGGGGACTCCGATGGCTTTGGGTGATAATCGACAGTGAGATGTCGTGAGTTGTTGGGTCATGACATTGAAAAACTGGGACCGACGGAAGTACCATGTGGTGTTCGATCTTGACAAAATTGGTACGGTTTTGTAGAGATTTGTTTGAGGAGTTTAATGACGATTTTAGTTCGGTTGTTTATTGAGAAATGAAGGAGTATAAGGGAGATCGAAGGGAGGAAATTGTCTGTGATGCAAACAGGAGCACGTTGGTTGATTTGGCGAAGGAGAAGTGTCGGTCTGGGCTTGGCAAAGAATGGTGGGCCGTGGTATTTAAAAAGGTTAAGGCCCGCTATATGTAATCCATGTTTTATTTAATCGAAATTGTATACAAACTTCTAGAATCGAATAACTTTATCATATATCATCAGAATTTCAAACGGTTGGATCCGTTGGGACCGTATGGACGAGTACTCCACAATGAAACCGACTGGAAGTCCATCGGAGTTCATTACAATTTATGGCAAAATAAATTGTCCGTCTCAAACAACGAACGCAAACCGATATTTATCGTTAACACGCAACTGTGAGTAAATCTCACTAACTCTAAACAGTTTATAATTTCATGTTGTATTTTTAGAACTGTTAGATATTGATTGATTTGTTGTGTGTTGATTGTTTGATTGAACTGCTAGTCAGTTAGTTAAATTTCTATATTGATTCTGTTTAACAGAATATATCATACGGAACTAAAAGTGATGTTATCTATATTGTCTAACATCTGTGATGCAGGGAAACAGGTTGGAGGAATCCGACTGGATTCCTCAACAGTTATTTTATTGTTTTTCATATATTTTGATATATGATGTGAATTATAACCTGTTGTTGATTGTGTGTGTATGGACGATATTGAACATCGTAATTTGATATGATTGAATACCATAACATACCGAAATGTAGATAAAGGAGGATTTTCAAAGTGATATTGAAAATAGAATATTTATAAAGTGGAATATTTATAAATAAGAAATGTTTATAAATTTAAATATTTATAAATAGGAGATATTCAAAAAGGAAATAAATTCAAAACATTTCTTTTTGAATGGAAAGGCCAGTGTGGCGAGTTTGGGGATTTTCCCGATACTCCCGGTACAAAGGAGGTTATGGCGAATTTTCCCGGGAATTTAAGGAGTTAGAATACTTCAAGAATAAATTCGAAAAGGAAATATTTGTAAACCATTTACAAATAGAATTGGAAAGGGAACATTATAAAAAGGAAATCATTTTTAAAGTGTAGAACCGTTATTTAAAAGTAAATCTTTTCAAATGAATAAAACGTTGTTAAAAAGGAAATCTTTATAAAGTGAATAAAGTAATCCGAATATGGTAATCGAAAGGAGTTAATCGATGTTAGTTTCATCGAAAGGAGTATCGATGTTAGTTTCAATCGAAGGGAGTTAATCGATTAGAGTTAAATCAAAGGAGTTAATCGAATATAGTTTATTCGAATAGCGTAAAGGAGTTAATCGAATATAGTTTATTCGAATAGAGTTAGAGGAGTTATCGAATATAGTTTATTCGACAGGAGTTAAGTGAATAGTTAGGTTAAACTAAGTGAATTAGTTAAGTGAATTGGTTAAGTTAACCAAAGTGAATTAGTCGAGTTAATCAAAGTGATTAGTTCAGTTAATCGAGATAAGTAAATCAATTTAGGGTAATCGAGTTGAATTAGTCAAGTCGAGTAAATAAATTGAGTTAGTCAAACCAAGTAAAACCAGTTAGAGTTAAACAGTTAGAGTTAACCAGTTAGAGTTAAACAGTTAGAGTTAAACAGTTAGAGTTAAAAAGTTAGAGTTAAAACAAACATAGTTATTCAGGATGAGTTGCCATTTAGCACGACTGCTAGCGTAATTCGCAGGGCTGTAAATAGCCTACGGCGGTCGGATGTTTCCTGAGGGAATCAGGTGTAACCATTGTGATTGCTGCGATCTAGAGTTGAGCGAATGGAGTTAAAGAATATAGAGTTAAGCAAAATTAGAATCTGACTAGAGATTAATAAGTTGAATGGTTTTCCTGAGTATCGATCTGATGTTGGTTTCGGCCTTCGGGGTCTATGCTTAGGGAGTTGTTCTCTTATTAGTTTATAGTTAGAGTCTGATAGTTGTGGAAAGATAGTGATACGTAAATAAACAATGGAAATGTTTTCCAACGTTGATAACAAATATTTTCTAAATATAGAAAATAAGGAAAACATGTATAGAGATACATGATGATTGATCGATTGACATTCCATTTGGAAATAAGATCGTTGTTTGCACAGGGACATTTTTATTTGATAGTTAAATCATCGACTATCAATGTTTTGACCATTTTACGTTGTTAATATGGAGAGACCGGTTGGATTATTGTCCGAAGAACCACTCTGTATTGGCATAAGCGTTGTGAATCAAGTATATTGAATATATTGAAGACGGAGTAAAGTGCAAGGGCAATTGTATAAGTCTTAGATAACAGTCCCTAAGATGGATGTACTGAATAGTGCCTTCGGTTTGTCCAGTCCTAGGACAACTTGTACGGACGAAGGTCTGACAGAGTATATCCAATGGATCGCGTAAGTTGATCTGTTCAAACGTATTCACGTTTGGTGGTGGAGGAATTCGTTTCTCCAAGCTGTGTACCCGTGTTATTTTTGGATAAATCAATTTGTGATTTGGCGGGTATGACGATGTGACATTTTAAGTGAATGAAGATGGATGTCTGACAGAGTATTTCCAGAAAGGTCACGTACATTGATTTCTTCAACCGTACCAAGAGTGGAAGCGGAGAAGGAAACTTCTTTTAGCTAACACGTAATGTACTGTTGTAAATGTCAATTAGTGATTTCGATGGATTTGACAATGTAGCATTCGAAGTGAATCTGATGTAATGATAAAGCGTAGCTTCTAGCCTCATCAACCGGTAAATGACAGAAATCGGGCAGGCAGCATGGCTAAGTCGGTCGCACCGAAGTAGGGTGTATAATCACCTATCTGGAGAATATTCATTTGTTTCTTAAATCTATCAATGTTGTCCCATATATATACGGGAACGGTTGCTGATCCCAACCGTTGGTGATGTACATTCGATACACTCAAGCGAAATGAGTGGTCGGTCATGTGTGGCTGAGTTACAAGATGTTCTTGTTGAACTCCAGTGTATCGTTCCTAGAGTACACTGATCGGAAGGTGGTTCCATACCTTGTCATAGTTGGAAATCCATTATCCAATACGTGCTTGCGATTTTGATTGTATACTATATATGTAGAACGTGAGATGAAAGCGTTTATGCTAGTTGATATCTATTTGTACATAGACATTATTATAATATCAAAAGGTTTTTGATATAAAGATATTTTGGATTCTCATAAGGGAAAAACCCGTCCCGTTATGCAGCGTGGTCTTATGAGATATCGTTTACTTGTTCATATACATGTTTAAATTGTTTTACTCATACCAGTCCCATGACTGACCCGAAGTTTACTTTGTTGTTTTCCCTAAACTCTTGGGTGCCTAAATTTGTACGGGCAGTCAAGTAGTCGGGATTTGCAGATACATTGGAGAGCTTGGAGCAGGAGGCTTCAGGATTCTATAGCTATTATTATTTCGGCTGTTGTTGTAAGTGTTGTACTCTGATAAGTGTTATTGTATACATATACTGATGTTATTTCAAAGATATGTCATGTTATATTTTATTCGTTCCGCTGTGAGATTCGTGGTTACTCTGATGTTGTGTTCTTCTTCTTCTTCTTCTTCTATTCTAATTTCTATCTTATCTATTCTCACCTTCTAATTTCTTTCATTTATTACCGGGATTTTTCGATGTTTTGGTTATCGACGTCGAGCTTACGTCGATAACCAAAGTCTACCGAAAATCCGGGTCGTTACAGGATGAAAAAAACTCCATATTTGAAAAGATAAAAATAGATTTTTATCGAAATGAACTAGTTTTGAACTAGAATTATAATTTATTTATTTTTAAAATAAATAAATTGGATTTGAAATGGTTTTGAAAATAACCAGAATTTCCAATAATCGCGTTGGAATGGATTTGAATCGAAATTGTCTTTGGAATATTTCGATGTTGGATTTCGTGATTATACAGATATTGTTATGGAAATTTGAAAGATATATATATATATCGTTATTTCCAATACGATATTTGTTGGTCGTAGAATTTGATATTGAATATAAGCCGGTATATGTTCTATTCAGAGCCTTGTATTTAATATCAAATGTGATTTGGGTTTGTCGTGAATGGTGTCTTCATTAACATTGTTCTTAAGCTCAGTTGAGAAAAAGATTAAATCTTTTATTTCGATTTAATGAAGTGTGCCAATTAAATAATAGTTAATTGGAATTGAATTGGTATTGATTTTTGGGTTTATCGTGAACAGTGTTTTAAATAATACTTGTTCTTTAACCCGATAATTAATGGAATGTGATTTTGGGTTTATCATGAACCGTGTTTTAAAATGACACTGATTCTTTAACCCAGTTAAAGATTAAAACTAAGTGGTGTTTTAATGAATCTTTAATTAGATTGAAAAGATCGAGAATGGTGTATCACTATTTTTACTCTAGGCGATAGTTAAATCTTTAATTAGATTTGTATGTGAAATGGTAATTGAATTTACCGATAACACCGTGGTGTTAAATATGAAGTATTACCAGTTTTACTTCATGGGATAGATAGGTTGGGATTGGGAAATAAAATAAATGATTTCTTCGGTAAGGTTCGTTAATCCCGACTAGTTTGAATTGATATTCAAAGGAAGATTAAAGAATAAATTTAAAAGAATCTATCTTTGATAAAATTAATGGGAACCTTTCCCTAAGAATGTGAAATTTAGAAACTAACTTTAGGTTGGCTAAGCAGACTGATTTCCTGGGTATTGATCTGATGTTGGTTTCGGTCTTCGGGGTTAATATTTGGGGAATTATTCTCTTGATTAATTTACGGTTAGTGACTGATGAATTGGAATGAGGCGTATGTTGTGTTTGTGTAACACTTATATAAAAGATACGCGAGTTATTCAAAAAGACCGAGTTTATCCCATTCTGAATAACTGATTCGACGATTAGTCAAAGATGAAGACGATGGTTGAAGACCGGAGGTCTTCACGTCGTTTGGATAGTTACTGGTGATCTTGATTGGGCCGTACACCCAAGAAGATGGAAAAAATTGGTGATCGTCCAAACGAACTTTGAGATCGATGGATATGCGGGGTACTAGGTGCCTCCGGTTTCATTCAGACCCAAAACGAACTTGTAAATGGACTATGTGTCTGACATTGGATTTTAGTCTGTGTGGTAGATTTCTATTAAATATATATCTGTTTGGCGGCGGAGAATTTATTCTCTTGCTTAACGCCCTTCTCTGAGTCGTACGATCTCAGAGGTTATATATTGATGGGTATCAAACGCATGGAGTGAATTGCCTGTGTGGCATGCCTAAGTGGCAATTGATCGAGGCTTCTGTTGAAAATTAAAGTCTTGTGGGTGATGATCAAAGCACGGCCTGTGTGGCATATCTTTGTGTAACGTTGATTCGCGAGCCTTACACCCCGGTTGTGAACCAAAAATGGGAGAAGGACCCAGGGAGGGCATGCGTTTCTTTCTAGCTAGAAGTGGCATCAGTTGTTTTACACGCCCTGACGAGTTTGACTTATGTGGTTGTTGCTGTTGCGAGGGGCCTCGGATATATCGGTCGATCCGGGACCGATGGATCACTGGACTCATTGACACCCCCAAAGGGTGGGGAAACACAGTGTTCAGGAATTTTAATCCACATCGGTGGACCGGCCCTGTGGCTCCTAAGGGTCACTCGAGGTCTGATCCTGAGACACGGGCTAGAGCGTCTCGAATTGGTAGAGGACTATCTTTTGCCTCGGTTCATAGATGGAAACCCAATTTCCAAATACGTGACTTTGCGATTTTGATTGTATAACCTATATATGGCGACATAGTGGTATGACCTATGATTGATACTTATGATTTGAAATTGATTTCTTCACTTATAGTAATAATAAAAGATTTGTTTTAACGTATCAAGCATTCTTTGGCTATTATAAGGTAAAACCCTATCCTCTGGTTTGTGTTGCATTGTGTGATGGGACCTGGGTCTTATAATAGCTTCATTCTTCTTTATTTAGCATCACGTTGTTGTTTTATGCACTGGTTCTTAGGAGGAAACCCGGTCCGTGTTATACGGCGTGGTCCCTTGATTTACATAACTTTAAAATAAAGATTTATAACTGTTTTAGTTCTCAGACCAGTCCCATGACTGACCTGGAGTTTATAGTTTTAACCTAAACTCTAGGTGCCCTTATTTTGACATGGGCAGCTAGTAGTTTTGGTTTTCCAGATTTATATTCACAGGATCCTGGTTTACAGCTGGAACGATACTCGGAAAGCTTTGTATCCGCGTATTACTTCTAGTTGTGTATTGTATTATTTTCCGCTGCTATGTAATGTATTGTAATCTCTGATATTTTTCGAATGTAATATTCATTCATACTCTATATATTCTTGTAATCTGATGAATTGTTGTAATATACAATGAAATGTTTTTCCGTATGCGTTCTATTTTGTCGTGTTCTCAAAACAATTCGTTCTTTCTCTTCTCTTCGGAGACCGGGGAAGTTCGGGTCGTTTCATAATATTGTTGTGAGTCGCACTAAAAATATGATTTTATACATATATATATATATATATATATGTTTGAAAAGTTAATCACCTAATTGATTGCTGGTTGTGTTGTTTGATTAGTTGTTTAACTAATTAAACTATTAAAATACTGAAAGTTGGGTTGATTTATAAAAAGACTTTTATCATCGTTCCTTTTCGAGGACGAAAAGATTTTAAGTGGGGGAGATTGTAACAACCCCATTTTTAGGGATACTGAATTGGGAAACCACCAATAAATTAGTAACAATGATATTAAATATTTTTCGAAAATTGAAATGGAAATAAAATGTTATAGATAGATAAAAAAAAAAAAAAAAAAGTGATGATGATGTATAAAACATTTGTGCATAGTTAATGTGAAGAAATAATTCACAAGATGCATTAACAAGTCTTTTTTATTAGTTTAAAACGAAAAATTAATTGATATGCATTAAATCATTCTAATATAAACTATGCCAATTAAAAATAAGGATAATATTAAATTGTTGGTTCCTTCCATGTTTTTACAAATAAATTATTGATTGAAAGAAAAAGGGAAATATTTAACTAACATTCAATTCCATGTTTGACAATTGGACCTAATTTGTTATTGAATCTTTGGCTCGATGGGAGCTTTCTTTTTCACAAACCCTTCTACATTATTTATCTTGTTTCAAATTTATTTTGAGTACGTGCCTACTTAAGTTTAATTAATTATATATGTTCATAAAATGTCTAGATTTGTAAATGTTTGCTAAAAGATGCAGATGTAATCCTTTTTGTGAAAAAAAAAATAGAATAACAAGTGTAACTTTGCAAACATAGGTTAAATGAAAGAGAACTAAATTTACAATAAACATATGTATAAATTGCAAAAGCTTTAATAAAGAGGAATTAGATTGAATTAGATAAATTAACGAGAATTTGCAATGAATTATAACATGTGTTATAATTTGAAAACTAATGGAAATTTCCTTTTTAAATTTAATAAAAGGGACATAATTATAAATAAAATTCAGCAACATCAGATTTTAATAAAAAGGGCTCTAATAACCTAGGGGCCTAATTAAAAATTACCTACCCCTATATAATATCTCATAGCCTAACCTAATTTCTAAAACCTAATTGCCCTCAAAACAATTCGAATTAAACCAGCATTCCAATTCGAGAATTCAAAAGCGAAGTGAGAGCAACAAATCGGTACGGATGAGATTGGGTTTCGAGATCTGGATTGTGTGGAATTGGGGCTTAAAGCCGCCGGGTTTGTGGTGATTTTCTGGCGTGCAGGTGGCCTCATATTCGCCGAAGTTCATGGTGGACGAAGGTGGCGCGTCGGCGAGCGGTGTGGTGGTCCTGGATTGATGGCCGATCACCTGTAGCGGTGGCGGGATGGAGGAGTTCAAGGTGACGATGGGTTTAAATGATACAGAAAGAGATAAAGAGGAAGAAAGGTTATTAAGAAGGATTGGTTTAAATTTATTAATTATCATTTTATTAATATTATCGAATCTTTAAAATCCTGTAACCCATTCATACAGCAACGAAATCGAACGAAACTGAAAGCATTGAAATCGTGAAGAGGAGATCTACGACATGACGCTGATGAGAACTGAAACTGGGCATATCAAATTTTGGTCAAATTCTAGTTCTGAACTGATCAGAATTTTAATCATCGGTGAGATTTCTATTTTTGAAAATTTAGTTTTATTCCTCGTTGTTTGAATTTCATATATACGTATGTATTTAATCGTGTCTGCGATTGTTGTAATTAAATTTTATTATTTGTAGTTGGTGAATGTTTGTACTGTTTAGATCTGGTCTTGTAAAACCAGAATCCCCCTTTTTGATTGAATCTAAGTTGTGGATCTAAATTCTATTCTGAATCCATAATATGAAAAATATTCGTTTTGTTTGTAAACATAAAAAGATTGTAACTTTTGTTGATAAATTAAAGATATCACGTTTTTTTTGTTAAATAAAAGATTTCACCTTTAATTGAAATACAAAGGTTGTAACTTTGTTTGTTAATTAAAAAGTTTTAACTTTTGTTTGTTAACAAATAGAATTCACTTTAGTTGTTAATATCAAGAGTTTACATTTATTTAAAAAAAAAAAGAGAGAGAATTTACTTTTGTTTGGTAATTTAAAAGGTTTCAACTTTGTTTAAAAACAACACTTTTATTTGAAAGGTGTTATGCAAATCAAATTTACATTTTTGATTAGAAACTAGTTATGGAAATAAAAACAACACTTTTATTTGGATAAAAACAACATTTTTTCTTTTTGAAAAGTATTATGCAAATCAAATTGACATTTTGATTTGAAATTGGTAAGACAAATACAGATTTCATTTTTATTTGAAATGTGTCATGCAAATAAAAATGACATTTTTGATTAGGAGCTTGTTATGTAAATAAAAAGGAAACATTTTTTTTGTTAAAATATGCTTATAGAAATAAAAAGAAACATATTTTTATCAAAAGAATGATTAGTGAAAATGAATAACATATTTTGTTGAAGAATGATTTGTGAAATAAAATAACATTGTTTGGTGGAATGAAAATTAACATATTTTTATCAAAACTTGATTAGTAACAAAATTTACGTTTTGGTTAATTAGATTATAAAGGACAAATTTAACATTTTGGTTAATTAGATTGTAAAGGACAAAATTCAGGTTTTAGTTAATTAGATTATGTTAGACAAAGGTAACATTTTGGGTAATTAGAACATGTTGGTGAAAAGAATAACATTTAAAATTAAATAGAAGAAATCTTCATTTGGAAAGATGTTAACATATAATTTACGTTTTTAATGATAATTAGAATTCATTAAAAAGAAGGAACCTTTGTTTGAAAAGATGTTAAAATATAATTTGCATTTTAATGATAATTATAATTCATTAAAAAGAATGAATCTTTGATCGGGAACTTGTGAATATGTAATTTACATTTTTATGAAAATGGATCATTAAAAAGAATAAAACCTTGATTAGAATGTGTTAACATGTAAAATTACATTTCTATGTAGTTAGTATTCGTCAATAAGAATTAAACAAAGATGTACATTTTATTCATTTACAAAGGATGTAATAAGAATATATATTTTTGTGTTAAAATATGTTAGTGAAGGAAAATTACATTTTTGGTGTAAACATGTTATGTAAGTTAAGATATACATTTTGTTAATATTAAAAGGATTATAACAAAATTCACATTTTGTTAACATTTTATGTAAAGGAAATTTAAAAGGACATTTTTGTCACTTTGAAATAAAGGACACTTTTGTATATTAAAAATGAATTAGACAAAATGGACATTTTTGTATATTAAGAATGAATTAGAAAAATGATCATATTTTTACAAGCAGAATATGTTGACATTAAAAATCTACCTTTTAATGTAAAATAGAATATTAGAGAAATGTTCATATACTGACAAAGCAAAATATGTTAACATTAAAATCTTATATTCAAGAAAGAAATAGGAAAGTACATTTTTATATGTTTCAAAGAAAAGAATAACAGATTAAAATTTTTGTATGTAATCAAGGAATGAAAAGAAGAGGTTACATTTTCATGTAAATAAAGAAATAAAAGATTTCATTTCTATGGATATTAAAAATATTCATTTTTTCCTTTAGAAAGAATTTCACCAAAATATTCATTTTAGGCCACTTAAAAGAATTTCACCAAAAATATCCACTTCTGGTCAAAACTTGATTACCAAATGAAATGTATTTTTTTTAATACATTAAAAGGGAATGAATTAGAAATGGACATTTTTGTCATATTAAAAAGAACGAAGAGAAATCACATTTTTGTCATTAATAAGGATTAAAACAAAAATATACATTTTTATTCATTTAGAAGAAAGATTACATTTTGATCATTTAAAAGATTAGACAAAATTAACATATTTTGTTACATTGGTAAGATTAGACAAAATTAACGTGTTTTGCTGCGTTGGAAAAGATTAGACAAAATTTGCATATTTTTTTACATTGGAAAGGATTAGACAAAAGTATCTAATTTTGTCACTTTAAAGGAATTAGAATAAAAGAGACATTTTTGTCATTGTAAAAAAGATGAAGTAAAATATTCATTTTGTCATTAAAAATGAATGAGACCAAAAATATGCATTTTGGTAAATAAATAAGAGTTAAGATTCTTATTGTCACCTGTTCAAAATAAAAAGAATTGAAACATATGTCTGTGATGTTGAAATGTTTGATGTGTTATTATAATGTAGGGTATATTCAAACTGAGTATTACACTTCCATTTACAAGTCATCCGACTTGTTTATGTGATTGGGTCGATAGTTTTTACACATCTCCCAAGTGCACAAATAATTTGTTATTTGATTGTTGGATGAAACCCCACATGGGTGTTGGGATGATATTTGACCTACACTAGTCCCAATATTTAGTGTAGAATCCACTCTGGTTGTTATTTGGATGCTTGATAGTTATTTCTCATCGATTACATGCAATATATGGATGTTGATTGAGTCACATTCCAATAAAGAATATTCTAGAAAAGAAAATATTTTAGAAAAGAATATATTTTAGAAAAATATATTTTTATTGAAACGAACTAGTTATTTACTAGAATAAATCACTAAATTAAGATTTAATGAAGTTTTCCAATTATTTAATATTTAATTGAAATTTAATTAAATAATTTGGATTTTGGGTTTGTCGTGAATAGTGTCTTAAATAACACTGTTCTTAACCCGTATGAAAAGAACAATCTTTTAATTTAAGATTATTAAAAGTTTTCAATTATATCTAGTAACTGAAATAAGATGAAACGTGAGTTGGGTTTAGTGTGAACCATGTTTTTAAGTGACATGTGTTCTTTAACCCAACTGACGGTAAAAATATGATTTGGAATTTATAAATCTTTTATTAAGATTTAAATGGGAATTTTCCAAAATTAAATTTTTCCAATTTAATATATTAAATTGGAGTTGAATGGAATTTGAATTAATAATAACCGAGATAAGCTTCTGTAAAAGAAGACCGATACTACATATGGAATTTAAGAGGCTTTGCCGTTATTCTATTTATATTATTGGTCGGATACAGAAATTTATAACGATTATATATTGATTTGATTTCTGTGAAGATTCCATATTTTATGGAAGATGATTTTTAGTTTACCGTGAACTATGTTTTAAATGACATTAGTTCTTTAACCTAGTTAAAAATAAGATTAATTTCTTAAATTTAAATAATCATTCAATAGTGATTTTTGGTATTTAAAACCAAATTAAAGTTTTGATAAATCTTTAAAAGTAAGATTTATGAATAATTTTAAAGAGTTTATCTTTGATAGGATAATGCAAATATTTTATTAGAAGAATATTCTGAATTGGAATGAGGCATTGGATGTGTTTTTATAATACTTGATTTTTAATTATAAAATACGTGAGTTATTCGGGAAGACCGGGTTTAACCCATTCTGAATAATTACTACGACGATGATGATTCGAAGATGAATACGGTGGTGGAAGACCGACGATCTTCACATCGGATGGATGTGTTGCTACAGAAACCCTTGATGGGAGTAGCTACCTTGAGAGGGCTTCAGTGGTGGCCGTCCGGACTATGGTTGATTGCTCGGATTTGGTTTTCGCTCAAACCCAGAGCATAAGCTAGTAAATGGATGCGTGTCTGACATTGGATTTCGTTCTATGTGAATTAAAACGATTTTTGTTAATGTATGTCTGTTTGGTGGTGGAGGATTTATTTTCTACTTAACACCCTAGTATATATTAATAGTGATCAATCGCATGGCGTGGATTGTCAATGTGGCACGCCAAGATGCAAATGATCAAGGCTTTTGTTGAAAAGCAGGGCCTTGTGGGATGATCAAAGCATAGCCTATTACGGCATAGGTTTGTGTATATCGTGACTTCGCGAGCCTTACACCCCGGTATGAGTCAAAAACGGGATTAGGACTGCAGGGAGTGCACACGTTTCTTTCTAGCTAGGAGTGATGTCGGTGCTTAAACTGGCTAACATTTTACTTATGTGGATGATGGATTTTGAGGCGCCTCGGATTTTTATAGGCCGTTAGTGGTCATACTATAAGTCCAAAGGGACCGGCAAGCGTGTGTTCAGGCATAACCAATCCACTGCCGATAGGCGGGGACCGGCCCTGAAGATCCAAGGGTTCACTACGGGGGATCCTGAGGCATTTGCTAGAGTGTCTCGAATCAGAGAGGAGCTTTCCCCTAGCCTCAACTCATGATGGAAATCCAATTTCCAATACGACCTTGCGGTTTTGATTGTAGAACTAGTATGGCGACATAGTAGGATGGGGTACTATGCCGTCTAGGATTGATACATTTATATTTGAAATGTTTTTATTAAAACATATACACACTAATACTAAATCCGTTTTATCGTATCAAGCATCTTTTGATCATTATAAGGTAAAACCCTATCCTCCGGTTTGCGTTGCATTGTGTGATGGGACTTGGGTCTTATAATGGTTTCACTTTTCTAAAAAGCATTGCGTTGTTTAACGATTTACTTTATTTTATGCACTGGCAATCCAATGGAGTAAACCTGTTCCGCGTTAGCGGCGTGCTCCTGTGATTAGCCTTATTATTAGATAAGTTAAGTTAAGATTTCTCATACCAGTCCCATGACCGACCTGTAGTTTGTTTCACTGGCAAACTCGGGTGCCCATATTTTCCACACGGGTAGACGAGTAGCTTTTTGCAGATATATTTACAAGATCCTGGCTTACAGCTGAAGCGGTATTCAGAAAGCTCTGTATTCGTGTATTCCTTCCAGTTGTATATTTGTATTATTTTTCCGCTGCAATTGAGATGTATTCTAAAACTCTGATATGAATGTATTTTTATTGTGTAACATATATTCATACTCTGTTATATTCTTGTACTCTGATGTAATTGTTGTAATCAGCAATAAAATGTTCTTCAGTTTGTGTTCTGATGTGTGTTGTTCCCATAACAATCCGGACTTTCCCGCAAGGGCGAGTTTGGGTCGTTACATCTGATATGGCTACCTACCCTGCGAGAAATAGTAAACGACTAAAGGAGTTATCCAATAGGGTTACCAAAAGGTACATCGAGCGATAAAATACCACCTCTCACCTTATACGGGGCAAGGGTATATGCGTGAATGACAGACGCCTTAACTAGTAGGGCACGTAGCTAGTGCTCTCTAGTTTATAAGAATATGAAATAAGTCATCGAGGGGCATCAAGTGACCGATAAGTTCATCGACCAATAAGTCCGCCTAGGGTCTTAAGTGATCGAGAGAATCTACCCTATCTATCATTAATAGTGAAGCAGAAAACAATAAAGTTTAAGTCGATGGAAAGGTATATATGTATAAAGACTCAGCAATTAGGGGGTCCACTTATCGATCTACTAAACAATTAAATTATAGTTTAATGGGCTTCCTAAGTATGTACGTAAACGTTATATCTTAGAATACTACTTTGGGAAAGAGTAGCAGAGTCGTGCATAAACTTCTATAAGGTTAAGCTAGAATCACTAACCTTGATAGGCATACATCTTGGGTTGAACCAAACGGGATACATCTGTGTATTATAGTATGTATTGTACAGTTCATGTTCACCAGAATTTTGTTGTTCTAACCCCCCTCCTCATTATAACCACCCAGGTTTTCTAGAGAAGGTCGGGTTCTCACAGGTGTTTTAATTTGGCTTTCAGTTCTTGTTCTCTCACATGCTCGGTATTGGCAAAGTGACTTACTTTGAAAAAGGTAGTTACTTGAGTTAATACTAGTTTATCCTATATTGTTTCCGCTATGAGTTATCTTATCGTACTCTGATTATGCTCATGCTCTTTTACTGCAGGTAACAGATTTATACGCTCCATGCTTGGAAGTGTTTGAGTTTCGATTTTTGTCGAAATTTGGGCGCAGAAAAGTGTGGGGTGTGACAATTTATGACTTTCCTATGGTGGAATCACATTGTTACCATCTAGCTGACCTTATTGGATAATCTCCCATATGCTTAATACTTCTCATAGGATTTGTAGCCCTAAGGAATGACCATACTGAACATTTTTAAATCCACGTTTAGGTAGGGTTTGCACACCATTTAAGACCCCTAACTAGATGATCTAATCACAAGTGGACTCCTCGACCAAAGTCATTTAAGACCCAAGGAAGCGAACTATTCATGAAGATTATCAAGCTCGTACCCAATTAGCCTTTGATGCTTCTATTTATGGGAGGTGGTCTATGCGATCACTTAGTACGTTTTTATGGGTGGATCTAACCACTTAAGACCTTAATCCCAAAGCAGGCTGTGTTATTAAGTTATCACTATTTATTTTCTCTTTATGGAAATACCATACATATACAAATTGTTGTCGTCACGAGTTCCTATGGTAACGCTATCTCACACCAGTTGGGCAATATTCAACTGTTGGTAAGTGCAGACTTCTGTCGAATACGGTAATTTGCCTCACATCATTAACCTACTAAGTCCAACTATAACTTTTAATTATAAGTTCTTGATTAAATAGTATAAAATAAGGAAAGTTATACCCTTCTTAGCCCAGGATATTAATTTAATTATTTTTGCTATTGGACTTAGTATTTAAAATGACAATCAATACCGATTAATCCCCTTTTAATTTCATTTGTTTCTCTTTCATAGGGTTATTTCCATTTATGACCATAACGGTCATATTTTTCCTAAGGCATTCATTATCCTTAATTATCAGTCCCTAAATTCTATCTTTGTACCCCAACAGACAATGCTAATTTATTTTCTGTTGTATGTGTGTACATATATTTATGCACCAGACCCCTCACATTAAGCCGACCACCTGTGCATGCTGGATTTGCCGAGCGGTTCTGTAATAACCCGGAAATCCGAGCCAATTTAAAATTTTTATTTTGGCAATTTTAGTGAATTTTGATTATTTAAAATAGATTATTTTAAATAATAACAACGAAAAATTTATATTGAATAGAATTCAAACGTATATATTATATAGATCGTCGTTAGACTATTAATATTTTATTTATAATTATAAAAGGAATTGAAAATGGCGTGGTAGTTCGATAATTTGATTTCAAACTTCAAATGAATGTACCGGGTGCAAAACAAACCGGATTTTAACGAAACCAAAAACGTTAGAATATATTCGATAATATCTTTCCAACGAATCCGAAAAATCGAAATTTCATAGCGGGGATAAAAAGATATGTCCAGTTGAAATTTCAGAATAGTCGCTATGGAATTCTGGCCCTTAAAAATAGCCATTTTGCAAACGACCTCGGTTTTCGATGAAACCACTTTTGTTGGATCCGAGATGTCTAGTTATTGCTAGGTTTTAGATTTCGTAATTTTTCGAATCAATATGTGAGCATGGCAAAGGAAAACGCGTTTGACCGGTTTTAGTTGATTTTAATCGACTGGAAAATGGCCATTTTTCAAACGGTCTCAGAATTTGACGAAGAGAGTTTTGTTAGGACCGTATCGTCAATACGAAGCTAGAAAATATTTTTTGGGAATTTTTCTAGTTAGTATTTGGCCCCGGTAAATTGAAATGCGCGTTCAAATTCAATATATAGAATTATATTTTGATTTTGACGAAAACTGTTCGAAACGAGCAAATCAGCTTACGATACATATCCCATTGTGTTCGGAATGGGGGTAATTAGCTAGGGGCGACAGTCGGTGGGTTTGATTTCGAGTTTAAATGAAAAAGTAACTTTATGGGGTTTAATTAAATTAAATATATATTTATAAACTTAGTCAACTCCTCTATTCTCTCTCCCCCTTTTTCTCCTTATTCTTCCCATCAGTTTTCAAAGTGAAAAAAAAAAACCAAATCGCGTCGGCTACCAGCCGCCACCCACCTCGCCTCCGCCACCGTCGTTCATCACCCATGCCGCCGCCCTTCTTCTTCCTTCCTCCTCCCCCTCTTCTTCTCCACCTCGCGCCCTTCCCCTGAACCCACCGCAAAACCCCCCTCCTCGTGGATTGAAGACCAAGCGCGCACCTCCTGTCAGATCCGTCGGTCAGCCCTGCTTCCCCCTCCACTTACCGATTCTGACGCCAAGAACCCCGCTCCTCGCTGAAAAAAATTACAATAAGTCCTATTTACTCATTTTTATTATTTATTTTCTATAGATCCGATTTTATTTTAAACCATTGATAATATAATTTTTATAAGGTAGGAAGGTTCGAAATATAATTTTTGTAATATAGAAAAGTTAAAGATATAATTTTTATATAGGTATGATGATAAAAATTTGATCTTTATATATGTAGCAAAATAAAAATCTGATTTTTATTATATATACGTTGAAATAGAAAAGTGATTTTTTATAGCAAAGTAAAATTATGATTTTTATATATTGAATAGCAAAGTAAAAAAAATTCGATTTTTATATATTGAATAGCAAAGTAAAAAAAATCGATTTTTATAGCAAAGTAAAAAAAATTTGATTTTTATATAGTGAATAGCGAAGTAAAAATTCGATTTTTATATATTGAATAGCGATGTAAAAATATAATTTTTGTCTATATAGTAGCGGTGTAAAAAATAGAATTTTATAAATATAGCAGCGACACAAAAATATGATTTTTGTATGATAGAGAATATAAAAATGTGATTTTTATATGTGTAGTGAATACAGATGACGAAAGTGAGAAAAGAAGATGTTCTACATATGAAGAGTCGCGGTGAATTGGTTTAGCTAGTAGGTGAGAACTCCTCACTTTTAATCTATTTCTAGTTTGAAATATATACTAGGATGCAGATGGTGTTTAGTAGCACCCGACACCCGTCGTCCACAGACCATGGACGACTTGTATGCTTGTTTGTTTGATTTTGATGTGTAGTTGATTGTGTGATCTGTTGTGAAATAAAATGAAATACTTTATAGTGGAAAATATTTTATAGTTAAAAATATAATTTTTAACATATATATAAAATAAATATTTATAAACGAATCAGATGATTTGTTTATACACACACATTTGACTGATATTGATTGGGACGATAAATTTTACACATCGCCCAACTGCACAAATAAAATCTGTGTTTGATTGTTTGAAAAACCCACACGGGTATTGGGGTGATATATGACATACACTAATCCCAATAATTAGTTATATGTCGATCAATTGATTGACAGACTGTCATAAGCCTTAAATTTTTATATTTGATGCTTATGCAGTGTAGAATGCAATCTGGGTGATGGTTGATTATTTATCGTTGTTATTTTATACATGTGTTATAGAAAATCCATATAATTAACATTATATGGTAATTGATTGAGCCTCATTCCAGTTTTGAATAGAAATATTTGAATAGAAATATTTGAAAAAGAAATATTTGAAATGAAATATTTGAAAATAGAAATATATGAAGTTGGGTTGATTAGATTGACGCCATTTTGACGTGAACAATATTTATATCGATTTTATTCATTTTATAATGAATATCGAAAGTGATTGCAAAATCTGATATTTTGAAAAGAATTGAAATTCGAATTAAATTGAATTTAATTGAATTAGAACTGAAATTGAATTAGAAATCAATTTGAATTGAAATCAAATTGAAATGAATTTAAAACGAATTTATATCGGAAAATTCAATTTTGATTTGAATTTGAGGTGGGAGTGAAATAGTTTTGAAAACGAATTTAAAACGATTTATAAAATACGTTTTAAAAGGAAATCGATGAAGTATATATATATATATATATATATATATATATATATATATAATATAATGGCCTGAATAGAACGCGCCGCGCTGCGGTAGTTCGTGAGTTTCGACCATTGACTTCGAATGGATATTGCGGGAGATCCGACCGTCGGATTCTCCTAAAACCAGAACCGTTGGGTTCGTACCGAAAAGTGCTTTCTAACGAATATTAGAAATTAGAAATCTAATGGTTGGATTTGGAATTATGTCCAAATCAAATTTAAAAAAGGTCGTTGTAAGTGCAGTTCGATGGCCGTTGATGGAAATCGACTATACGGGCCTTGATAAAATTATTAAAAATAGTAATAATTTGTGTAAAATCATAAGAAATGTTTTGGGAAGAATTGGGATGAAAAAACTCCATATTTGAATGTGACGACCCCATTTCCCGTACAGACAGAGACAAGGGTAATCTTTGGAATATAACACATAAACAGAATATAGCAGAAGAGAATTAAATAAATACACCAGATAATGAACAATAGAATATACTGGATAAAAGTAATCATCAGAGTTACACAGAATACAGGATCTTACTTAGTACAAATACAGTTCAGCTATACATAAATGTCAACAGCGGAAACAAACAAAATATGTACAATAGGAGCTGAACAGCATAAAAAGAGATAAATAATAGAATCCATCTTCAGCTCCAGCTATCCAGAGAAAGCCTGCTAAACCTGAATACAAGGCTGCCCGTGTAGAAAAAGTGGCACCCGAGTTTGAAAGTGAAACAAACTACGAGTCAGTCATGGGACTAGTATGAGAAATCTAATCAACACATTTAATATGGCTAATCACAGGACCACGCCACTTTCGTGGAACGGGTTTACTCCATTGGATTGCCAGTGCTTTAAAACAAATCATTCCTTTAAACATCGCAATGCTTTTTATCAAAATGACGCCATTATAAGTCTCAGCTCCCATCACACAATGCAACGCAAACCGGAGGATAGAGTTTTACCTTATAATGGCCAAAATATGCTTGATACGAATAAAACAAAAGCATTTGATACTATTACTAGTGTTTATATGTTTCAAAAACAATTTCGAATCATAACTATCAAACATAGACGACATTAGTGCCCCATACCACTATGTCGCCATATATAGGTATACAATCAAAACCGCACAGTCACGTATTTGGAAATTGGATTTCCGTCATGAACCAAGGCAAAAGATAGTCCTTACCGAATTCGCGACTCTCTAACCCGAGCCAAAGGCAAGCGCGCAGGCAAGCCTTGGAGCGACAGGGTCGGTCCACCGAGGTGGATTATTATGCCTGAACAATACGTTTCCCCGCCCTTTTGGGCGTAAACGAGCCAATGAATGACTCCATCGGACCCGGATTATCCGATAAAGCCGAGGCGCCTCGCAACAGCAACAACCGCATAAGTCGAACTCGTCAGGGCGTGTAAAACCACTGACGCCACTTCTAACTAGAAAGAAACGCATGTCCTCCCTGAGGTCCTCTCCCATTTCTGGTTCATGCCAGGGTGTGAGGCTTGCGATTTCACGTTATACACAAAGCTACGCCACACAGGCGGTGCTTTGATCATCACTACAAGACTTTGCTTTTCAACAGAAGCCCTGATCATTTGCCACTCAGGCATGCCACACTAGCAATTCATGCCATGCGACTGATGTCCATCGATATACAACCTATGAGCTCGTGCATTTCAGAGAAGGGCGTTAAGCAAAAGAATAAATTCTCCGCCGCCAAACAGATGTATATTTAACAGAGATCAATCAACAAAGAATAAAATCCAATGTCAGACACATAGTCCATTTACAAGTCCGTTCTGGGTCTGAACGAAACCGGAGGCACTATATACCTCGCAAACCCATCGATCACCACGTACGTCTGGACGATCACCACACATTATCCATATTTCGGGATGCCTCCCAATCAGGAGCTCGGTTACCACCCAAACGAGGTGAAGATCTCCGGTCTTCGACCACGTCTTCATCTACGACTTTCAATCGTCGGTCAATTATTTGAAATGAGAATTAACTCGGCCTTTTCAAATAATTCACGTATATTTATAATTTCAAATCAATTTATTTCAATAGTTAAATCATTCGACAACACCAATTTTGTTCTTTAATGTAATTTTCACACCAAACACCTTCAACCATCAAATACCACATAAATCGAGCAAATTCAGTTTATTTCCATTCCATATCGTTTATGATATTCTATAACGATTTATCGCTATTTTTATTTATTTTAAAATAGCCAATTTATTCAAAATGACGCTTCGGGCCATAACGCAGCCGTGGCGCTGTTTATCTTCAGATTTGATTTACACATATCTGAAAATCTAACCGTTGGATCTTCACAAAATTTACATCATTAGAAAGATCTTTTCAAAACGAACCCAACGGTTCCAGTTTCGAGAAAATCCGACGGTCGGATCTCCCGGTATAATCGTTTGAAGTTTCGATTTCAAAATACGAATTACAGCGTCGTTATTCGATATATTTCAATTTTATTTAAATATATATATTGATTCTTCGATTTCAAAACGATATGAATTTCATACTTTTGATAAAAAATGATATTTTTATCAAACTGCCTTCTATTTCAACACTTCACTATATTTAACAACTCATGTATTTAATAAAAATGTGATTTTTATTGTAAAACAATTCATTTCAAAACACTATTATTTTATATAGTTCATATAGGTAATAAAAATAGGATTTTTATTATAAAACAATTTCTTTCAAGACAAGATTATTTTATATAGTTCATATAGATATAAAAATAGGATTTTTGTATTTAAAACACGAATACCATTCAACACGTGAATTTCTATCCAACGAATGAATATCGACTCAACACATGAAGGCTTTCTATTCAACAAATGAATATAGTTTCAACAAATGAAAATAATTCAAACACCTGAATATTATTCAAAATTTCGGCAGCATAACGGCAGGGTAGTTAAAACCGGGACCGTCCCTAGTACGGCTCCTCGCTCTACCTTAAAACCTCGCGGTTTTTGACAATGGGGAATCATGCATCTAGTTCACACGCGTGCGGCATGTATATTTATTTCATTTCCACCAACTAATCCTATGTGGTTTCAACCAAATATTTATCAACCACAAACGGGTATTTTTCAACCACAATCAATCAATATCATCCACAAACAATTCCAATCAACCACTCACTATCAATCAATTTTCACACCAATCACAACCAATAAATATCGTCCATGGTTTGTGGACGAGGGGCGTGTATATATATATATATATATATATATATATCCATATTTATATATAGCAATTCACTTCTATTTCAACACATATATAATTTTTACAATGCATATATAACTTATACATCGAACGTACAACTTATACAATGCTTACACATGAGGTGTACAACGCTTATATAACTCATACATCAATCATATAATTTATACATCGTCGTTTTCCATATTGTTTATAAATTAGAAATCTCAAATTGGGTTCCACTCCACCAAAAATAGCAGAAGGCTCAGAAAAATATGCGGTCTCTTCTAGAAGGTAGAAGACGTCCACACGAGTCCACTGTCTCTTGTTTCACTGAATTTCGTCTAGAAACGAAAAAGATATGATTTTTCATAGTTTGCAACGGTTTAAAGGTGTTAAAACAGTTGAAAATAAAACAAGCCGTACCTCAGCAGAAAGGTTCAAAACTAGGTTTGGATTTATCTCGAAATCTGTGTAGTTATTCGTCGATCGACCTTCGCAGCGTCGAAGGGGGAGGAGAGAGCTTCTCGGCGCTGGTAGTGGGGTCGAGCTCGCGGCGGCGGTGGTGGCAGAAACTGGTGCGAGGCGGCGCAACTTCGTGAGGGTGATTCTCGATCCACACGCAACAATACGGGGTGCTCCTGGTATGGATTTGAAGCCCTCGAAAATCGCTACAGAATTCTCAACTGGGTCGAGGTGTTTAGTGGAGCGGATTGGAAGAAATCAGCCCAGGAAGTCTTTGAGCTATTTCTATCGTTCAATATCGATGAAGGCGACTGTCGGGTTTGGGAGAAAGAATTAT
Organism: Allium sativum; assembly: GCA_030737875.1. NCBI lineage: Eukaryota > Viridiplantae > Streptophyta > Magnoliopsida > Asparagales > Amaryllidaceae > Allium > Allium sativum. Next base: position 207,848,334 of record CM060913.1, read on the forward strand.
GATCCAATGAGGTTTTTTTTATTTTATTTTATAATTTTTAAAATCTCCAAAATACCCCTGTCCCACACGAACACCAATTCGAACCCAACGACTGTCGTCCCTAGCATTTTACCCCCATTCTGAACACAATGGGATATGTTTCGTAGGCCCATTCCACTGTTTCAGTCAGTTTCCATTCAATTTAAAATATATAACATTCAATATTTGATTTGAACGTACATTTCAATTTGCCTGGGCCACAAACTGATTCGAAAAATTCCAGAAAAATAAATCTGGCCATGTTTTGATGATACGGTCCCAACAAAACTAGTTTCGTCGAATTCTGAGACCGTTTGCAAAAAGGCCCATATCTGGCGATCCAATTTAACTATAATTGACCAAAATACGTTTTCCTTTGCCACGCTCACATACTAGCTTCAAAAATTATGAAATTTGAAACCTTGCAATAACTTCACATCCCGGATCCAACAAAAGTGGTTTCGTCGAATTCCGAGGTCGTTTACAAAATAGCCAATTTCACGGGCTATATAAATTCCATAGCGACCTTTCTGAAAATTCATTTGGCCATAACTTTTGCCTTTCACTATGAAACTTCGATCTTTCAGATTTTTTAGAAAGGTATTCACTAACAGATTTAAATATTTTTGGTTTCACTCAAATCTGTTTTGTTTTACACCCGGTACAGTCCGACAAAGTTTGAATTCAATTTTTGAAACTACCACGCCATTTCAGGCCTTGTTTATAATTAGAATTCATTATATTCGTTTTCAAACGGCGATTCAAACTCACCTTTCATTGCTATTACTTAAAATATATATTTAAAATATTTAAAATCCACTATTTTTGCCAATTTAAAATTTTTTAATTGGTTCAGATTTTCTGGGTCAATACAATCTCCCCCACTTAAAAAATTTCATCCCCGAAAAGGAACAAAATCGAAAGCGGTTTGATTAATAAACTCTACGTTCAATCTGGCTTCAATTCTCCAACTTCTCAGTTTTTGAGAATTTTCAAATTCTTCAAAAATTTGGCTAACACCCGAAATTTTCGAAAAATTTCGCCATAACCTCCTTTGTACGGGGAGAGGTTTGGAAATTTATTGGGCCGTATTAGGTACCCAATAAATCTTAATAAGCATACACATATTTATAGTGATATATTCTGGTGTTTACAGGGGAGCGTGTATAGATAATAACTCTAGAGAATAAATTCTCGTCACCCTGTCATAGCCCGAGGGAGTGTGTATTTTAAATGCTCCAGAGGATAAATCCTCGTCACCTCGTCCCGTGTGGGAAATAAATAGTCCATGTGCCGTATTTAATAACTAGAGAGACGTGATTATTGTCAACTCCAGACCCGCGTGGGGTTTTTATTAATCTGGCAATTTAATCGTTACAATTTAAATAGTCCATATCAGTCATCCGTTCAACCTGTAAAATACAGTCATCGCCATACAAGCCTCTCGCTCGTATGGTAAATCTTCCACCTCGTCACACAAGCTCCAAATGCTTATGTGGTATATGATGAAGTATGCATATCTCCAGTAGTATGCCATGTAATGTAGTTCAAAATTAATTGTTACTATCCTATGGCGACATTTATTTTTACACACAGAATAACCAGCACTCCGCATCCAATGGCATTCACAGGAGTTGATATAATAATATTTCGCATCCAACTCATTAAGGTTTACCTATTTGTCGGCACGCAAATAAAATCTTTACTCAATAGCTATACATTTTCCTATTCAAACATATATAATGCACATGTATATATTTCTATTTATTTTCTAGTCAGTTCAATGTGTGATCTAAATGAATAAATCCTACCATTATTCCATCATTGATTAATTTAACTATCGTTTTAATAATTTAATTAATCAAATCTACCATCACACGACACAAACAACAATCAAATTGTTTTTAACTTTTCAAAAATATAATAATCAATTTCTATACTCTTTTATGTAATAACTCGGAAATCTAGGCCAGTTTAAAAATTTTATTTTGGCAATTTTAGCGAATTTTGATTATTTAAAATGAATTATTTTAAATAATAACGACGAGAAATTTATTTTGAATAGAATGCAAACGTATATATTATATAGATCGTCGTTAGAATATAAATATTTATTTATATTTATAAAAGGAATTGAAAATGGCGCGGTAGTTTGATAATTCGATTTCAATTTTCAAATGAACATACCGGGTGCAAAATAAACCGAATTTTAGTGAAACCAAAAATAATAGAATCTAATAGAGAATATCTTTCCAACGAACCCGAAAAATCGAAATTTCATAGCGGGGATCAAAAGATATGTGCAGTTGAAAATTCTGAATAGTCGCTATGGAATTCAGGCCCTTAAAAATGGAGATTTTGCAAACGACCTCGGATTTCGACGAAACCACTTTTGTTGGATCCGTGATGTAAAGTTATTGCTAGGTTTCAAATTTCATAATTTTTCGAATCAATATGTGAGCGTCGCAAAGGAAAACGCATTTGACCAGTTTCAGTTGATTTTAATCGACTGGAAAATGGCCATTTTTCAAACGGTCTCAGAATTTGACGAAACTAGTTTTGTTAGGACCATATCGTTAATACGAAGGTAGAAAATATTTTTCTGGAATTTTTAGAGTTCGTATGTGGCCCTGGTAAATTGAAATGCGCGTTCAAATTCAATATATAGAGTTATATGTTGATTTTGACGGAAACTGAACGAAACGACCGAATCAGCTTACGATACATATCCCATTGTGTTCGGAATGGGGGTAATTAGCTAAGGACGACAGTCGGTGGGTCTCGTTTCGAGTTCGAAATCAAAGGTTACTTTTTGAAAAATAAATTAATTAAAATAAATATATATTATTATACTCTCCACCCCCCTTAACTCCTTTCTCTTCAAATCAGCCCCCCCCCCCCCCCGTTTCTATTTCATTTCAGGAAATAAAGAGAAAAAAACGATCTCGCGCCCCCCGATACCCAGCCACCGCCGTTCGCCCCCCATCTCCGCACCACCTCCGATCCACATCCCCCTTCCTCTGATCAACTCGCGACCCCCCTACCTCGTTTCTCTCTCCTCCCTCCGGGGAAGACTGCCACGCCACCCACTCCAATGCCCCCTTCATTTCAGAACCACCTGCTTCGCCTCCGATCCCCCATTCACCAACCATTAAAGGTATGTTTTTATGATTTTATTTATTTATTTACTTAGTTATAAAAACTGTTTTTTTTCTTATATGATTAGCTTTGAAAATAAAGGCGAAATTTTTATATTATAGAAAGAAGTTAAAAATATATTTTTCATGTGATGTAGAGGATAAAAATAGGATTTTTATATTTTAGAAAGAATAAAAATTCGATTTTTAATTTAAGGAAGATATAAAGATATGATTTTTATCTAATGTAGATAGTAAAAATATAATTTTTATAATATAGAAAGGTTAAAAATATAATTTTTATACTAGTGGCATAGTAAAAATATGATTTTTATTCATGGAGAGTAATAAAAATATAATCTTTATTAAGCGAAGAGAAATATAAAAATGTAATTTTTATAACGAAGTAAAAATTCGATTTTTATATGTTGAATAGCAAAGTAAAAATTCGATTTTTATATATCGAATAGCGAAGTAAAAATTCAATTTTTATATATTGAACAGCGAAGTAAAAAACTCGATTTTTATATATTGAATAGTGAAGAAAAAATTCGATTTTTATATATTGAATAGCAAAGTAAAAATTCGATTTTTACATATGTAGAGAATACGGGCAAAGAAAGTGACAAAGGGCGAGTGGCGAAGATTTTCTACAAAGAAGAGTCGTGGCGTATTGGATTAGTTATCGCTGAGAACTCCTCACCTTTATTTTAATTTATTTCTAGTTAAAAATATATACTAGGATGCAGACGGTGTTTAGTAGCACCTGACACCCGTCGTCTACAGACCATGAACGGCTTGTATGCTTGTTTGTTTGATGTTGACGTGTAGTTGATTGTGTGATGTGATATGAAATGAAATAAAATATTTATATAGTTAAAATATTTTATAGTTAAAAATGGAATTTTTAACGTGTATATGAAATGAAATAAAAAATTAAACAAATCGGACGATTTGTTTATATACACACATTTGACTGATATTGATTGGGATGATAAATTTTACACATCTCCCAACTGCACAAATAAAATCTGTGTTTGATTGTTTGAAACCCCACACGGGTATTGGGATGATATTTGACGTACACTAACCCCGATTGTTTAGTAGTATGTCGATCGATTGATTAACAGACTGTTATAAGCGTTGAATATTTATATTTGATGCTTATACAGCATAGAACGCACTTTGGATGATGGTTGATTATGCATCGTTGTTATTGCATACATGTTTTGTAGAAAATCCATATAATTAACATTATATGGTAATTGATTGGGCCTCATTCTAGTTTTGAAAAAGAAATATTTGATTAGAAATATTTGAAATAGAAATATTTGAAATAGAATATTTGAAAATAAAAATTATGAAGCCGTGTTGATTAGATTGACGCCATTTTGACGTGAACGTTGTTCATATCGATTTTATTCATTTTATAATGAATATCGAAAGTGATTTCGAAATCTGATATTTTGAAAAGAATTGAAATTCGAATTGAAATTGAATAGAAACGAATTCGAATTGAAATTGAATAGAAAGGAATTCGAATTGAAATTGAATAGAAATGAATTCGAATTGAAATTAAATATAAATGAATTCGAATCGAAATTGAATATAAATGAATTCGAATTGAAATTGAATTGAATTGAAAACGAACTGAAATTGAATTAGAAATCAATTTGAATTGAAATCAATTGGAAATGAATTTAAATCGAATTTATAAGGAAAAAATCAATTTTGATTTGAATTTAAAAAGAAGTAGAAATCGTTTTGAAAACGAATTTAAAACAATTTATAAAATACGTTTTAAAAGGAAATCGACGAAGTATATATTATATATATTAAATATATAATACATTGGCCTGAATAGAATGCGCCGCGCCACGGCAGTTCGTGAATTTCGACCATTGACTTCAAACGAATATTACGGGAGATCCGACCGTCGGATTCTCCTAAACCCGGAACTGTTGGGTTCGTATCGAAAAGAGATTTCTAACGAATATTAGAAACTAGAAATCTAACGGTTGGATTTGGAATTATGTCCAAATCAAATTTGGAAAAGGTCGCTATAAGTGCAGTTCGATGGCCGTTGATGGAAATCGACTATACGGGCCTTCATAAAATTATTAAAAATAGTAATAATTTGTGTGAAATCATAAGAAATGATTTGTGAAGATTTGGGTTGAAAAACTCCATATTTGTAAAGATAAAAATAGATTTTTATCGAAATGAACTAGTTTTGAACTAGAATAATAATTTATTTATTTTTGAAATAGATAAATTGGATTTGAAAATTGTTTTGAAAATAACCATAATTTCCAATAATTGCATTGAAATGGTTTTGAATCGAAATTGTCTTCGGAATATTTCGATATTCGATTTCGTGATTATACAGATGTTGTTATGGGAATTTGAAAGATATATATATACATATCGTTATTTCCAATACGATATTTGTTGGTCGTAGAATTTGACATTGAATATAAGCCGATATATTTTCTATTCAGAGCCTTTTATTTAATATCAAATGTGATTTGGGTTTGTCGTGAATGGTGTCTTCATTAACACTGTTCTTAAACCCAGTTGAGAAAAAGATTAAATCTTTTTATTTAGATTTAATAAAGCGTATCAATCAATAATATTTAATTGGAATCGAATTGGTATTGATTTTTTGGTTTATCGTGAATAGTGTTTTAAATAACACTTGCTCTTTAACCCGATAATTAATGGAATGTGATTTTGGGTTTATCGAGAACCGTGTTTTGAAATGACACTGATTCTTTAACCCAGTTAAAGATTAAAACTAAGTGGAGTTTTAATGAATCTTTAATTAGATTGAAAAGATCGAGAATGGAGTATCACCAGTTTTACTCCAGACGATAGTTAAATCTTTAATTAGATTTGAACGTGAAATGATAATTGAATTTACCGATAACACCATGGTGTTAGGTATGAAGTATTACCAGTTTTACTTCATGGGATAAATAGGTTGGGGTTGGGGAAATAAAATAAATAATTACTTCGGTGTGGCTCGCTAATCCCGACTAGTTTGAATTGATATTCAAAGAAGATTAAAGAATAAATTTAAATAATTTATCTTTGATAAAATTAATGGGAACTTTTCCCAAAGTATAGGAATATTTGAAAAAAAGAATATTCTGAATTGGAATCAGGCGTATGTTGTGTTTGTGTAACACTTATTTATTATATACGCGAGTGATTCAGAAAGACCAGGTTTATCCCATTCTGAATAACTGATTCAATGTGGTGTCGAAGATGAAGACGGTGGTTGAAGACCGGAGGTCTTCACGTCGTTTGGGTAATTACTGATGATCTTGATTGGGCTGTACACCCAAGAAGATGGAAACAGTTGGTGATCGTCCAGACGTACTAGGAGATCGATGGATATGCGAGGAAAGTGCCTCCGGTTTCGTTCAGACCAAGAACGAACTTGTAAATGGACTGTGTGTCTGACATTGGATTTTAGTTCGTGTGATTGATTTCTATTAAATATATATCTGTTTGGCAGCGGAGAATTTATTCTCTTTCTTAACGCCCTTCTCTGAGACGTACGAGCTCAGGGGTTATATACTGATGGATATCAAACACATGGAGTGAATTGCCTGTGTGGCATGCCTAAGTGGCAATTGATCAAGGCTTCTGTTGTAAAGCAAAGTCTTGTGGTGATGATCAAAGCACGGCCTTTGTGGCGTAGCTTTGTGTAGCATTGTTTCGCGAGCTTCACACCCAGTAGTGAACCAAAAACGGGAGAGGACCTCAGGGAGAGCATGCGTTTCTTTCTAGTTAGAAGTGGCGTCAGTGGTTTTACATGCCCTGACGAGTTTGACTTATGTGTTTGTTGCTGTTGCAAGGCGCCTCGGTTTGATCGGACGATCCGGGTCCGATGGAGTCATTCGTTGGCTCATTTACGCCCCATAGGGCGGGGAAACGCAATGTTCAGGCATTTTAATCCACATCGGTGGACCGGCCCTGAAGATCCAAGGGTCGATGCGCTCTGACCCTGAGGCTCGGGCTAGAGAGTCTCGAAGTCGGTGAGGACTATCTTTTGCCTCGGTTCACAGATGGAAACCCAACTTCCAATACCTGATGTTTCGATTCTAGTTGTAAACCTATATATGGCGACATAGTGGCATGGGACGCTCATGTCGCCTATGATTGATACTTATGATTTGAAGTTGTTTTATACACTATGCACTTGTAATAGTATCAAATGATTTGTTTTAAACGTATCAAGCATTCTTGGCTATTATAAGGTAAAAACCCTACCTTCCGGCTTGCGTTGCATTGTGTGATGGGACCTGGGTCTTATAATAGCTTCATTGTTCTTTATTTAGCATTGCGCTGTTGTTTTATGCACTGGTATTCTTGGGAGGAAACCCGTTCCGCGTTAGCGGCGTGGTCCCTTGATTTACCTAACTTTAAAATAAAGTTTTAAATAATTGTTTTAGTTCTCACACCAGTCACTTGACTGACCTGGAGTTTATTGTTTTAAATTAAACTCTGGGTGCCCTTATTTTGACACGGGCAGCTAGTAGTTTTGGTTTTGCAGATTTTTATTTACAGGATCCTGGTTTACAGCTGGAACGATATCCGGAAAGCTTTGTATCCGTATATCTCTTTCTAGTTGTGTTTTGTATTATTTCCGCTACTATGTAATTTATTGTAATCTCTGATATTTGTCTGTGTAATATTTATTCATACTCTGTATATTCTTGTATTCTGATGGAGTTATTGTAATATGATGAAATGTTCTTCCGTCTGCGTTCTATTTTGTTGTGTTCTCAAAACAATTCATTCTTTCTCTTCTCTTCGAATATCGGGGGAGTTCAGGTCGTTTCAGCGTGGTATCAGAGCTTTGATTTACAAAGCTCAGAGAACAAGGCACATTAGAACCATACGAAAGAATTCATCAGATATTGGATTAGTAATATCCAATCGGAATGACTCGTTAGAGATGGGATCAGTAGTATCCTAGAACGATTGTGAAGAGTATATTTTTAAAATGAAACCGAATTTTGTTTTGAAAATTTTAAATCAATTATTCGTATTTGATTATTTATTTATATTAATTTGGACAATCCAATATATAAAGATTTTGCATATGCGTCTTGCAAACATGTATTCGAAGGTATAATATACTAGATAGTTATAGAATCATACTCTAGTTGCCCAGGGATAGTTCTGGTGATGGGGCACCATCGCCAGCATTTATTTTCGAGTTACGAAAGTGAGATTTCTATAAATTTCCAATTGACTGGTGTGAGAACCGAAACTAGATAGGGGTTATTGTTGTGATTTGGCATCAAAAAACTGAATTTTGACTATACATCAAAGTTATGCATTTGAAATGATAACCAACTAATTGATTGATGGTTGTGTTGCTTGATTATTGTTGGATTGATTAAATTTGAACCATATAGCCAATTTGAACCAAATAGTGAATTGTATTGAAATTTGGTCGCATTTTCTTGCATATACATGTACTTACATTGAACAGGTCATAGCAAAGAGGCTAGAGCAGAAGAACAAAATTGTTTGCCCGACAAAAAGGTACATGTTTGCCATAATTTACTCTTTTGCTTGGGTGATGATGATTTTATGAGCCGATTGGCTTGCCGCTTGGCTTGCCGCTTGGCTTTTTCTTTTTATTTTTGAGACCAAAAGGCCTGTATGGCAATTTCGGGATTTTTCCGGTGCGGGGGAGGTTATGGCGAAATTTTTCAAAAATTTAGGGTGCTAGCCAAATTTTTGAAAATTTTAAAAAGTTCTTAGAAACAGAAAAGTTGAAGAACTTAAGCCGTAGTCAAAACAATGAGAGTTGAGTTGATTTGTGAAACAACTTTCGGCTTTGTTCCTTTTCGGTGATGAAAAGTTTTAAGTGGGGGAGATTGTAATAACCCGGAAATCTGGGCCAGTTTAAAATTTTTATTTTGGCAATTTTAGCGAATTTTGATTATTTAAAATGAATTATTTTAAATAGTAACGACGAGAAATTTATTTTGAATAGAATTCAAACGTATATATTATATAGATTGTTGTTGGAATATAAATATTTATTTATATTTATAAAAGGAATTGAAAATGGCGCAGTAGTTCGATAATTCGATTTCAATTTTCAAATGAACATACCAGGTGCAAATTAAATCGGATTTTAGTGAAACCAAAAATAATAGAATCTAGTAGAGAATATCTTTCCAACGAACCCGAAAAATTCGAATTTCATAGCGAGGATCAAAAGATATGTCCAGTTGAAAATTCTGAATAGTCGCTATGGAATTCAGGCCCTTAAAAATGGAGATTTTGCAAAAGACCTCGGATTTTGACGAAACCACTTTTGTTGGATCCGTGATGTAAAGTTATTGCTAGGTTTCAAATTTCATAATTTTTCGAATCAATATGTGAGCGTGGCAAAGGAAAACGCGTTTGACCAGTTTCAGTTGATTTTAATCGACTGGAAAATGGCTATTTTTCAAACGGTCTCAGAATTTGACGAAACTAGTTTTGTTAGGACCGTATCGTCAATACGAAGCTAGAAAATATTTTTCTGGAATTTTTAGAGTTCGTATGTGGCCCCGGTAAATTGAAATGCGCGTTCAAATTCAATATATAGAGTTATATGTTGATTTTGACGGAAACTGATCGAAACGACCGAATCATCTTACGATACATATCCCATTGTGTTCGGAATAGGGGTAATTAGCTAAGGACGACAGTCGGTGGGTCTCGTTTCGAGTTCGAAATCAAAGGTTACTTTTTGAAAAATAAATTAATTAAAATAAATATATATTATTATATTCTCCACCCCCCTTAACTCCTTTCTCTTCAAATCAGCCCCCCCACCCCCGTTTCTATTTCATTTCAGGAAATAAAGAAGAAAAAAAACGATCTCGCGCCCCCCGATACCCAGCCACCGCCGTCGCCGTTCGCCCCTCCCCCCCATCTCCGCGCCACCTCCGATCCTCATCACCCCCCCTCTGATCAACTCGCGAACCCCCCCCCCCCCCCACCTCGTTTCTCTCTCCTCCCTCTGGGGAAGACTGCCACGCCACCCACTCCAATGCCCCCTTCATTTCAGAACCACCTGCTTCGCCTCCGATCCCCCATTCACCAACCATTAAAGGTATGTTTTTATGATTTTATTTATTTATTTACTTAGTTATAAAAACTGATTTTTTTCTTATATGATTAGCTTTGAAAGTAAAGGCAAAAATTTTATATTATAGAAAGAAGTTAAAAATATATTTTTCCTGTGATGTAGAGGATAAAAATAGGATTTTTATATTTTTAGAAAGAATAAAAATTCGATTTTTAATTTATGGAAGGTATAAAGATATGATTTTTATCTAATGTAGATAGTAAAAATATAATTTTTATAATATAGAATGGTTAAAAATATAATTTTTATACTAGTGGCATAGTAAAAATATGATTTTTATTCATGGAGAGTAATAAAAATATAATCTTTATTAAGCGGAGAGAAATATAAAAATATAATTTTTATAACGAAGTAAAAATTCGATTTTAATATATCGAATAGCAAAGTAAAAATTTGATTTTTATATATCGAATAGCGAAGTAAAAATTCGATTTTTATATATTGAACAGCGAAGTAAAAATTCGATTTTTATATATTGAACAGCGAAGTAAAAATTCGATTTTTATATATTGAATAGCAAAGTAAAAAATTCGATTTTTACATATGTTGAGAATACGGGCAAAGAAAGTGACAAAGGGCGAGTGGCGAAGATTTTCTACAAAGAAGAGTCGTGGCGTATTGGATTAGCTATCGGTGAGAACTCCTCACCTTTATTTTAATTTATTTCTAGTTAAAAATGTAAACTAGGATGCAGACGGTGTTTAGTAGCACCCGACACCCGTCGTCCACTGACCATGGACGGCTTGTATGCTTGTTTGTTTGATGTTGACGTGTAGTTGATTGTGTGATGTGATATGAAATGAAATAAAATATTTTATAGTTAAAAATGGAATTTTTAACGTGTATATGAAATGAAATAAAAAAATAAACAAATCGGACGATTTGTTTATATACATACATTTGACCGATATTGATTGGGTCGATAAATTTTACACATCGCCCAACTGCACAAATAAAATCTGTGTTTGATTGTTTGAAACCCCACACGGGCATTGGGATGATATTTGACGTACACTAACCCCGATTGTTTAGTTGTATGTCGATCTATTGATTAACAGACTGTTATAAGCGTTGAATATTTATATTTGATGCTTATACAGCATAGAACGCACTTTGGATGATGGTTGATTATTCATCGTTGTTATTGCATACATGTGTTGTTGAAAATCAATATAATTAACATTATATGGTAATCGATTGGGCCTCATTCCAGTTTTGAAAAAGAAATATTTGATTAGAAATATTTGAAATAGAATATTTGAAAATAAAAATATATGAAGCCGTGTTGATTAGATTGACGCCATTTTGACGTGAACATTATTTATATCGATTTTATTCATTTTATAATGAATATCGAAAGTGATTTCAAAATCTGATATTTTGAAAAGAATTGAAATTCGAATTGAAATTGAATAGAAACGAATTGAAATTGAATAGAAATGAATTCGAATTGAAATTGAATATAAATGAATTCGAATCGAAATTGAATATAAATGAATTTGAATCGAAAATGAATATAAATGAATTTGAATTGAAATTGAATTGAATTGAAAATGAACTGAAATTGAATTAGAAATCAATTTGAATTGAAATCAATTTGAAATGAATTTAAATCGAATTTTTAAGGAAAAAAGTCAATTTGGATTTGAATTTAAAAAGAAGTTGAAATCGTTTTGAAAACGAATTTAAAACGATTTATAAAATACGTTTTAAAAGGAAATCGACGAAGTATATATTATATATATTATATATATAATATAATGGCCTGAATAGAACGCGTCGCGCCGCGGCAGTTCGTGAATTTCGACCATTGACTTCGAACGGATATTACGGGAGATCCGACCATCGGATTCTCCTAAAACCGGAACCGTTGGGTTCGTATTGAAAAGAGCTTTCTAACAAATATTAGAAATTAGAAATCTAACGGTTGGGTTTGGAATTATGTCCAAATCAAATTTGGAAAAGGTCGCTATAAGTGCAGTTCGATGGCCGTTGATGGAAATCGACTTTACGGGCCATGATAAAATTATTAAAATAGTAATAATTTGTGTGAAATCATAAGAAATGATTTGTGAAGATTTGGGATGAAAAACTACATATTTGCAAAGATAAAAATAGATTTTTATCGAAATGAACTAGTTTTGAACTAGAATAATAATTTATTTATTTTTGAAATAGATAAATTGGATTTGAAAATGGTTTTGAAAATAACCAGAATTTCCAATAATTGCTTTGAAATGGATTTGAATCGAAATTGTCTTCGGAATATTTCGATGTTGGATTTCGTGATTATACAGATGTTGTTATGGGAATTTGAAAGATATATATATACATATCGTTATTTCCATTACGATATTTGTTGGTCGTAGAATTTGATATTGAATATAAGCCGATATATTTTCTATTCAGAGCCTTGTATTTAATATCAAATGTGATTTGGGTTTGTCGTGAATGGTGTCTTCATTAACACTATTCTTAAACCCGGTTGAGAAAAAGATTAAATCTTTTTATTTAGATTTATTGAAGTGTACCAATCAATAATATTTAATTGGAATCGAATTGGTATTGATTTTTGGGTTTATCGTGAACAGTGTTTTAAATAACACTTGTTCTTTAACCCGATAATTAATGGAATGTGATTTTGGGTTTATCGTGAACCGTTTTTGAAATGACACTTATTCTTTAACCTAGTTAAAGATTAAAACTAAGTGGAGTTTTAATGAATCTTTAATTAGATTGAAAAGATCGAGAATGGAGTATCACCAGTTTTACTCCAGACGATAGTTAAATCTTTAATTAGATTTGAACGTGAAATGATAATTGAATTTACCGATAACACCGTGGTGTTAAGTATAAAGTTTTACCAGTTTTACTTCAAGGGATAAATAGGTTGGGGTTGGGGAAATAAAATAAATAATTACTTCGGTGTGGTTCGCTAATCCCGACTAGTTTGAATTGATATTCAAAGAAGATTAAAGAATAAATTTAAAGAATTTATCTTTGATAAAATTAATGGGAAATTTTCCCAAAGTATAGGAATATTTGAATAAAAGAATATTCTGAATTGGAATGAGGCGTATGTTGTGTTTGTGTAACACTTATTTATTATATGCGCGAGTGATTCAGAAAGACCGGGTTTATCCCATTTTGAATAATTGATTCGACGTGGTGTCGAAGATGAAGACGGTGGTTGAAGACCGGAGGTCTTCACGTCGTTTGGGTAATTACTGAGGATCTTGATTGGGCTGTACACCCAAGAAAATGGAAACAGTTGGTGATCGTCCAGACGTACTTGGAGATCGATGGATATGCGAGGAAAGTGCCTCCAGTTTCGTTCAGACCTAGAACGAACTTGTAAATGGACTGTGTGTCTGACACTGGATTTTAGTCTGTGTGATTGATTTCTATTAAATATATATCTGTTTGGCGGCGGAGAATTTATTCTCTTGCTTAACGCCCTTCTCTGAGACGTACGAGCTCAGGGGTTATATACTGATGGATATCAAACGCATGGAGTGAATTGCCTGTGTGGCATGCCTAAGTGGCAATTGATCAAGGCTTCTGTTGAAAAGAAAAGTCTTATGGTGATGATCAAAGCACGGCCTTTGTGGCGTAGCTTTGTGTAGCATTGTTTCGCGAGCTTCACACCCGGTAGTGAACCAAAAACAGGAGGACCTCAGGGATGGCATGCGTTTCTTTCGAGTTAGAAGTGGCGTCAGTGGTTTTACACGCCCTGACGAGTTTGACTTATGTGGTTGTTGCTGTTGCGAGGCGCCTCGATTTGATCGGATGATCCGGGTCCGATGGAGTCATTCGTTGGCTCATTTACGCCCCATAGGGCGGGGAAACGCAGTGTTCAGGCATTTTAATCCACATCGGTGGACCGGCCCTGACAATCCAAGGGTCGATGCGCTCTGACCATGAGGCTCTGGCTAGAGAGTCTCGAAGTCGGTGAGGACTATCTTTTGCCTCGGTTCACAGATGGAAATCCAACTTCCAATACGTGACGTTTCGATTCTAGTTGTAAACCTATATATGGCGACATAGTGGCATGGGACGTAAATGTCGCCTATGATTGATACTTATGATTTGAAGTTGTTTTATACACTATGCACTTATAATAGTATCAAATGATTTGTTTTAAACGTATCAAGCATTCTTGGCTATTATAAGGTAAAAACCCTACCTTTCGGCTTGCGTTGCATTGTGTGATGGGACCTGGGTCTTATAATAGCTTCACTGTTCTTTATTTAGCATTGCGCTATTGTTTTATGCACTGGTATTCTTGGGAGGAAACCCGTTCCGCGTTAGCAGCGTGGTCCCTTGATTTACCTAACTTTAAAATAAAGTTTTAAATAACTGTTTTAGTTCTCACACCAGTCACATGACTGACCTGGAGTTTATTGTTTTAACCTAAACTCTGGGTGCCCTTATTTTGACACGGGCAGCTAGTAGTTTCGGTTTTGCAGATTTTTATTCACATGATCCTGGTTTACAGCTGGAACGATATCCGAAAAGCTTTGTATCCGTATATCTCCTTCTAGTTGTGTTTTGTATTATTTTAGCTGCTATGTAATTTCTTGTAATCTCTGATATTTGTCTGTGTAATATTTATTCATACTCTGTATATTCTTGTATTCTGATGGAGTTGTTGTAATATGATGAAATATTCTTCCATCTGCAGTCTATTTTGTCGTGTTCTCAAAACAATTCGTTCTTCCTCTTCTCTTCGGAGATCGGGGGAGTTCGGGTCATTTCATTTTATATATTCAAAAATTATATCTCTAAAACCAGACTATATATATAATCGAACTCTCGACTCATTCTGAGGCACTTCTGACCCCATCTCTAACGAGTTGTTCTGATTCTGCTGTACTCATACTAGGATATTACTGATCCTATCTGTAATGAGTTACCCATCCTAGAACGCTACTGGTTCTATTTCTGAAGAGTTCGTTAATATGTTATATTCTAGAACTAAGCTTAACCAATGCTCTGATACCACGAGGTGACGACCCCATTTCCCGTACAGACGGAGACAAGGGTAATCTTTGGAATATAACACATAAATAGAATATAGCGGAACAAAATTAAATAAATACACCAGATAATGAACAATAGAATATACTGGATAAAAGTAATCATTAGAGTTACACAGTATACAGGATCTTACTTAGTATAAATACAGCTCAGCTATACATAAATGTCTACAGCGGAAACAAACAAAATATGTACAATAGGAGATGAACAGCATAAAAAGAGATAAATAATAGAATCCATCTTCAGCTCCAGCTATCCAGAGAAAGCCAGCTAAACCTGAATACAAGGCTGCCCGTGTAGAAAAAGGGCACCCGAGTTTGAAAGTGAAACAAACTACGAATCAATCATGGGACTGGTATGAGAAATATACTCAACACATTTAATATGGCTAATCACAGGACCACGCCACTTTCGTGGAACAGGTTTACTCCATTGGATTGCCAGTGCTTTAAAACAAATCATTCTTTTAAACATCGCAAGGCTTTTTATCAAAATGAAGCCATTATAAGATTCAGTTCCCATCACACAATGCAACGCAAACTGGTGGATAGTGTTTTACCTTATTATAGCCAAAATATGTTTGATACGAATAAAACAAATGCATTTGATATTATTACTAGTGTTTATATGTTTCAAAAACAATTTCGAATCATAACTATCAATCATAGACGACATTAGTGCCCCATACCACTATGTCGCCATATATAGGTATACAATCAAAACCGCACAGTCACGTATTTGGAAATTGGATTTCCGTCACGAACCAAGGCAAAAGATAGTCCTTACCGAATTCACGACTCTCTAGCCCGAGCAATAGGCAAGCGCGCAGGCAAGCCTTGGAGCGACAGGGCCGGTCCACCGAGGTGGATTATTATGCCTGAACAATATGTTTCCCCACCCTTTGGGGTGTAAACGAGCCAATGAATGACTCCATCGGACCCGGATTGTCCGATCAAACCGAGGCGCCTCGCAACAGCAACAACCACATAAGTCAAGCTCGTCCGGGCATGTAAAACCACTGACGCCACTTCTAACTAGAAAGAAATGCATGTCCTCCCTGAGGTCCTCTCCCGTTTCAGGATCATACCGGGGTGTGAGGCTTGCGATTTCACGTTATACAAAAAGCTACGCCACACAGGCGGTGCTTTGATCATCACCACAAGACTTTGCTTTTCAATAGAAGCCCTGTTCATTTGCCACTCAGGCATGCCACACTAGAAATTCATGCCATGTGACTGATGTCCAAGGACATACAACCTCTGGGCTCGTGCGTTTCAGAGAAGGGCGTTAAGCAAAAGAATAAATTCTCCGCCGCCAAACAGATGTATATTTAACAGAGATCAATCAACACATAATAAAATCCAATGTCAGACACACAGTCCATTTACAAGTCCGTTCTGGGTCTGAACGAAACCGGAGGCACTATATACCTCGCAAACCCGTCGATCACCACGTACGTCTGGACGATCACCACTCATTATCCGTATTTCGGGATGCCTCCCAATCAAGACCTCGGTTACCATCCAAACGAGGTGAAGATCTCCGGTCTTCGACCACCGTCTTCATCTTCGACTTTCAATCGTCGGTCAATTATTTGAAATGAGAATTAACTCGGCCTTTTCAAATAATTCACATATATTTAGAATTTCAAATCAATTTATTTCAGTAGTTAAATCATTCGACAACATCAATTTTGTTCTTTAATATAATTTTCACACCAAACACCTTCAACCATCAAATACCACATAAATCGAGTAAATTCAGTTTATTTCCATTCCATATCATTTATGATATTCTATAACGATTTGTCGCTATTTTTATTTATTTTAAAATAGCCAATTTATTCAAAACGACTCTTTGGGCTATAACGCGGCCGTGGCGCTGTTTTTCACCAGATTTGATTTACACATATCTGAAAATCTAACCGTTGGATCTTCACAAAATTTACATCATTAGAAAGATCTTTTCAAAACGAACCCAACGGTTCCAGTTTTGGGAAAATCCGACGGTCGGATCTCCCGGTATAATCGTTTGAAATTTCGATTTTAAAATACAAACTGCAGCGTCGTTATTCGATATATTTCAATTTTATTTAAATCTATATATATCGATTCTTCGATTTCAAAACCATATAAATTTCATACTTTTGATAAAAATGATATTTTTATCAAACTGCCTTCTATTTCAACACTTCACTATATTCAACAACTCATGTATATAATAAAAATGTGATTTTTATTGTAAAACGATTCATTTCAAAACACTATTATTTTATATAGTAGATATAGGTAATAAAAATAGGATTTTTATTATAAAACAATTTCTTTCAGGACAAGATTATTTTATATAGTTCATATAGATAATAAAAATAGGATTTTTATATTTAAAACACAAATACCATTCAACACATGAATTTTTATCCAATGAATGAATATCGAATCAACACATGAAGGCTTTCTATTCAACGAATGAATATAGTTTCAACAAAAGAAAATAATTCAAACACCTGAATATTATTCAAAATTTCGGCAGCATAACGGCAGGGTAGTTAAACCCGGGACCGTCCCTAGTACGGCTCCTCGCTCTACCTTAAAACCTCGTAGCTTTTGACAATGGGGAATCATGCATCTAGTTCGCACGCAGGTGGCATGTATATTTATTTCATTTCCACCAACTAATCCTATGTGGTTTCAACTAAATATTTCTCAACCACAAACGGGTATTTTTCAACCACAATCAATCAATATCAACCACAAACAATTCCAATCAACCATTCACTATCAATCAATTTTCACACCAATCACAACCAATAAATATCGTCCATGGTTTGTGGACGAGGGGTGTGTTTATATATATATATTTATATATGGCAATTCACTTCTATTTCAACACATATATAATTTTTACAATGCATATATAACTTATACATCGAACGTACAACTTATACAACGCTTACACATGAGGTATACAACGCTTATATAACTCATACATCGATCATATAATTTATACATCATCGTTTTCCATATTGTTTAAAAATTAGAAATCTCACATTGGGTTCCACACTACCAAAAATAGCAGAAGGCTCAGAAAAATATGCGGTCTCTTCTAGAAGGTAGAAGACGTCCACATGAGTCCACTGTCTCTTGTTTTACTGAATTTCGTCAAGAAACAAAAAAGATATGATTTTTCATAGTTTGCAACGGTTTAAAGGTATTAAAACAGTTGAAAATAAAACAAGCCGTACCTCAGCTGAAAGGTTCAAAACTAGGTTTGGATTTATCTCGAAATCCATGTAGCTATTCGTCGATCGGCCTTCGCAGCGTCGAAGGGGGAGGAGAGAGCTTCTCGGCGTTGGTGGTGGGTCCAGCTCGCGGCGGCGGTGGTGGAAGAAACTGGCGTGAGGCGGCGCAACTTCGTGAGGGTGATTCTCGATCCACACGCAACAATACGGGGTGCTCCTGGTATGGATTTGAAGCCCTCAAAAATGTCTACAGAATTCTTAACTGGCTCAAGGTGTTTAGTGGAGCGGATTGGAAGAAATCAGCCCGGGAAGTCTCGAGCTATTTCCGTCATTCAATATCGATGAAGGCGGCTGTCGGGTTTGGGAGAAAGAATTATGGGCCAATGAGGTTTTTTTTATAATTTTTAAAATCTCCAAAATACCCCTGTCCCACAGGAACACCAATTCGAACCCAACGACTGTCGTCCCTAGCGTTTTACCCCCATTCCGCACACAATGGGATATGTTTCGTAGGCCCATTCGACTGTTTCAGTCAGTTTTCATTCAATTTAAAATATATAATATTCAATACTTGATTTGAACGTACATTTCAATTTGCCTGGGCCACAAACTGATTTGAAAAATTCTAGAAAAATAAATCTAGCTATGTTTTGACGATATGGTCCCAACAAAACTAGTTTCGTCGAATTCTGAGACCGTTTGCAAAAAGGCCCATTTCTGGTCGATCCAATTTAACTGTAATTGACCAAAATACGTTTTCCTTTGCCACGCTCACATACTAGCTTCAAAAATTATGAAATTTGAAACCTAGCAATAACTTCCCATCCCGGATCCAACAAAAGTGGTTTCGACGAATTCCGAGGTCGTTTGCAAAATGGCTAATTTCACGGGCTATATAAATTCCATAGCGACCTTTCTGAAAATTCATTTGGCCATAACTTTTGCCTTTCGCTATGAAACTTTGATCTTTCAGATTCGTTACAAAGGTATTCACTAACAGATTTAAATATTTTTGGTTTCACTCAAATCCATTTTGTTTCGCACTCGGTACAGTCCGACAAAGTTTGAATTCTATTTTTGAAACTACCGCGCCATTTCAGGCCTTGTTTATAATTAGAATTCATTATATTCGTTTTCAAACGTCGATTCAAACTCACCTTTCATTGCTATTATTTAAAATATTTATTTTAAATATTTAAAATCCACTATTTTTGCCAATTTAAAATTTTAAATTGGTTCAGATTTTCTGGGTCGTTTCATTGAAAAGATGAAAATAGATTTTTATCAAAATGAACTAGTTTTGAACTAGAATGATACTTCTATTTATTTTTAAATAAATAAATTGAATTTGAAAAGGGTTTTAAAAGTAACCAGAATTTCCAATAAGTGAATTGGAATGGATTTGAATCGAAATCGTCTTCGGAATATTTCGATGTTGGATTTCATGATGATACAGGTATTGTTATGGGAGTTTGAAAGATATATTTATATCGTTATTTCCAATACGATATTTGTTAGTCGTAGAATTTGATATTGAATATAAGCCGATATATTTTCTATTCAGAGCCTTATATTTAATATCAAATGAGATTTGGGGTTTATTGTGAATAGTGTTTTAAATGACACTGATTCTTTAACCAAGTTAAAGATTAAAACTAAGTGGAGTTTTAATGAATCTTTAATTAGATTGAAAAGGTCGAGAATGGAGTGTCACCAGTTTTACTCCAGGCGATAGTTAAATCTTTAATTAGATTTGAACGTGAAATGGTAATTGAATTTACCGATAACACTGTGGTGTTAGGTATGAAGTATTACCAGTTTTACTTCATGGGATAAATAGGTTGGGGTTGGGAAATAAAATAAATAATTACTTCGGTGTGGTTCGCTAATCCCAACTAGTTTGAAGTGATATTCAAAGGAAGATTAAAGAATAAATTTCAAGAATTTATCTTTGATAAAATTAATGGGAACCTTTCCCAAAGTATAAGAATATTTGAATAAAAGAATATTCTGAACTGGAATGAGGCGTATGTTGTGTTTGTGTAACACTTGTTTATTATATACGCGAGTTATTCAGAAAGACCAAGTTTATCCCATTTTGAATAATTAATTCGACGTGGTGTCGAAGATGAAGACGGTGGTTGAAGACCGGAGGTCTTCACGTCGTTTGGATAATTACTGATGATCTTGATTGGGCGGTACACCCAAGAGGAGGGAATCGGTTAGTGATCGTCCAGACGTACTTGGAGATCGATGGATATGCGGGGTACTAGGTGCCTCCGGTTTCGTTCAGACCCACAATGAACTTGTAAATGGACTGTGTGTCTGACATTGGATTTTGTCTGTGTGATTGATTTCTATTAAATATATATCTGTTTGGCAGCGGAGAATTTATTCTCTTGCTTAACGCCCTTCTCTGAGACGTACGAGCTCAGGGGTTATATATTGATGGATATCAATCGCATGGAGTGAATTGCCTGTGTGGCATGCCTAAGTGGCAATTGATCGAGGCTTCTATTGAAAAGAAAAGTCTTGTGGGTGGTGATCAAAGCACGGCCTGTGTGGCATAGCTTTGTGTAACGTTGATTCGCGAGCCTCACACCCCGGTTGTGAACCAAAAACGGGAGAAGGATCCAGGGAGGGCATGCGTTTCTTTCTAGCTAGAAGTGGCGTCAGTGGTTTTACACGCCCTGATGAGTTTGACTTATGTGGTTGATGCTGTGGCGAGGCGCCTCAGATATATCGGTCGATCCGGGATCGATGGAGTCATTGGACTCATTTACACCGCAAAGGGCAGGGAAACGCAGTGTTCAGGCATTTTAATCCACATCGGTGGACCGGCCCTGTGGCTCCTAAGGCTTGACAGAGTACTTGCCTGAGGCTCAGGATAGAGAGTCTCGAATTCGGTAGAGGACTATCTTTTGCCTCGGTTCACAGATGGAAATCCAACTTCCAATACGTGACTGTGCGGTTTTGATTGTAGAGCCTAGTATGGCGACATGATATATGGTACCCATGCCGTCTATGATTGATATTTATGATTGAAATTGTTTTGGCACTATACACTTATAATAGTATAAAATGATTTGTTTTTAACGTATCAAGCATGCTTTGGCTATTATAAGGGAAAACCCTATCCTTCGGCTTGTGTTGCATTGTGTGATGGGACCTGGGTCTTATAATAGCTTCATTTTTCTTTAATTAGCATTGCGCTGTTGTTTTATGCACTTGTATTCTTGGGAGGAAACCAGTTCCGTGTTATACGGCGTGGTCCCTTGATTTACCTAACTTTAAAAATAAAGTCTAATAACTGTTTTAGTTCTCACACCAGTCCCATGACTGACCTGGAGTTTATTGTTTTAACCTAAACTCTGGGTGCCCTTATTTTGACACGGGCAGCTAGCAGTTTGGTTTTGCAGATTTATATTCATAAGATCCTGGTTTACAGCTGGAACGATATCCGGAAAGCTGTGTATCCTTGTATCACCTTCGGTTGTTTTTGTGTTGTTTTTCCGCTGCTATGTAATTTATTGTAATCTCTGATATTTTCCTATTGTATAATATTTATTCATACTCTGTATATTTTTGTATCTGATGGAACTGTTGTAATATACATTGAAATGTTCTTCTGTCTGGTTCCTTTGTGTCGTGTCCTCAATTCTATCCGTGCTTTCCTTACCGGGGAAGTTCGGGTCGTTTCAGCTGGTATCAGAGCTTTGGTTTACAAAGCTCAGAGAACAAGACACATTAGAACCACATGAAAGAATTCATCAGAAATTGGATTAGTAATATCCAATGGGAATGACTCGTTAGAGATAGGATCAGTGGTATCCTAGAACGAGTGTGAAGAGTATAATTTTAAAATGAAAACAATTTTTGTTTTGAAAATTTAAATCAATTATTCGTATTTGATTATTTATTTATATTGATTTGGACAATCCAGTATATAAAGATTTTGCATACACGTCTGATCCACGGGTATTCAAGATTTTAATATACTGGATAGATATAGAATCACACTCTAGTCGTCCGGAGATGGTTCTGATGATTGAAGCTTCATCATCAGAATTTATATTCGAGTTTCGAAAGTGGGATTTCTATACATTTCCATTAGACTGGGGTGAGAACCAAAACTAGTTAGGGCCTATTGTTGTGATTTGGCATCAAAAATGTGATTTTTAACTATATAACAAAATTATGTGTTTGAAATGATAATCAACTAATTGATTGATGGTTGTGTTGTTTGATTATTGTTTGATTAATTAAATTTTAAACATGTAGCCAAATTGAACCAACTATTGAGTTGTATTGAAAATTTATCGCCTTTGCTTGCATATACATGTACTTACACTGAACAGGTCATAGCAAAGAGGCTAGATTAGAGAAATAAAATTGTTTGCCCGACAAATAGGTACATGTTTACCATAATTTACTGTTTTGTTTGGGTGATGATGATTTTATGAGCCGATTGGCTAGCCGCTTGGCTTTTTCTTTTTCTTTTTGAGATCAGAGGGGCTGTATGGCAATTTCGGGATTTTCCCGATGCAGCAGGTGCAGGGGAGGTTATGGCGAAATTTTTCGAAAATTTAGGGTGTTAGCCAAATTTTTGAAAAATTTGAAAAGTTCTTAGAAACTGAAAAGTTGAAGAACATAAGCCGTAGTGAAAATACTGGAAGTTGAGTTGATTTGTGAAACAACTTTCGGCTTCGTTCCTTTTCAGGGACGAAAAGTTATAAGTGGGGGAGATTGTAATAATCCGGAAATCCGAGCCAATTTAAAAATTTTATTTTGGCAATTTTAGTGAATTTTGATTATTTAAAATAGATTTTTTTAAATAATAATGACGAAAAAATTATATTGAATAGAATTCAAATGTATATATTATATAGATCGTCGTTAGAATATAAATATTTTATTTATAATTATAAAATGAACTGAAAATGGCGCGCTAGTTCGATAATTTGATTTCAAACTTCAAATGAATGTACCGGGTGCAAAACAAACCCGATTTTAACGAAACCAAAAATGTTAGAATCTATTTGATAATATCTTTCCAACAAATCCGAAAAATCAAAATTTCATAGCGGGGATAAAAAGATATGTCCAGTTGAAATTTCAGAATAGTCGCTATGGAATTCTGGCCCTTAAAAATAGCCATTTGGCAAACGACCTCGGTTTTCGACGAAACCACTTTTGTTGGATCCGGGATGTCTAGTAATTGCTAGGTTTCGGATTTCGTAATTTTTCGAATCAATAAGTGAGCGTGGAAAAGGAAAACGCGTTTGACCAGTTTCAGTTGATTTTAATCGACTGGAAATGGCCATTTTTCAAACGGTCTCAGAATTTGATGAAAATAGTTTTGTTAGGACTGTATCGTCAATACGAAGCTAGAAAATATTTTTCGGGAATTTTTCTAGTTAGTATTTGGCCTCGGTAAATTGAAATGCGCGTTCAAATTCAATATATAGAGTTATATTTTGATTTTGACGAAAGCTGATCGAAACGAGCAAATCAGCTTAATATACATATCCCATTGTGTTCGGAATGGGGGTAATTAGCTAGGGGCGACAGTCAGTGGGTTTGATTTCGAGTTTAAATGAAAAAGTAACTTTATGGGGTTTAATTAAATTAAATATATATTTATAAACTTAGTCAACTCCTCTATTCTCTCTCACCCTTTTTCTCCTTATCTTCCCGTCAGTTTTCAAAGTGTAAAAGAAAAAGAAAAAACAAATCGCGTCGCCTACCAGCCGCCACCCACCTCGCCTCCGCCACCGCCGTTCATCACCCCTGTTGTAACATCCCACCTCTGCTAGGGTCGCTCTTGCAAGCACTCTGACTTTGGAGGGGCGTTTGAATCAGGTAAACATGCACAATGATATATCAAGGCAGAACAAGAACATATGTATATATGTAAACAGAGTAAATAACATAGATAAAACAACGGAAGATTTCAAACCATTTCAAAACAAGTCTGGTACAACATAATGTCAACTTTCCAAATACACAAGTCTAGATAAAAACAACATTACTGAAAAACTGAAATACATAAGTACTATCCCCAAAATAAGTGATAACCATAGCTAGCTTCATGTCAAGACCGTACATGAGCTAAAATCCCACAAGCAAGCGATCAGAAATCCAAGCTAAGCTCCAATATTCCCACCCTGAGAACCTGGGGGGGGGGGAACAGAAGAAAAGAGGCGAAAGAAAACAGGTCAGTCAAAAAGACTGAGTAAGCCCTACTACAATCAATGTAAACTGATAAAGTTAACTGGCATGAGAAGCAGGGATGATCATAAGGATAACTACATACTAGCATGATGATTAACTAACAAGGTAGATAAAGGTGTCATCGCATAATCAGGTTTAAGGTTTTTGCACCACAGGCGTACTAGCAAACTAACATGACTTGAATAAACAAGTATTGATCCCTTAGCCCAAGCTTTGGCCCAATAACATGAAGTGACCCTAATACGAGGTCCAATAACATGAAATGACCCTAATACGAGGTCCAACCAAACGATCTAGTCGATCGGCTCCCTATAAGCCTAACTCGTCACGTGTTGGTGTCAATACGGCCCAAACATAATTGTAGTCAGACTGTGCAGGGTCTCCCGTCGGGTGTATCAATCCCTAGGGTGTCAACCCCTGGACACCATAAACATAAGTGCACAGTCTCGATCTACTGGTACCCGTGCATGTTTTCCCCGGCTTCGGACTATGTGCACGACCATGGTCCGCCCGGAACTACACCGGCGTACCACTCTGCCGTCGTTTTTGGTCACTTACCTCCAGTCCAGTAATCGTGCCCCCTCCCTAGCCTAGTCCCTAGGGTCTTAATGATACAAACTTGGGATTACTGCTGGAGTGGACCCCCATTGCTAGGATTTTTCTAGCGGGTTAAGTACGGTTTAACCCTCTTGCTAATCATGGATTAACTTGGTTAAGTGTAACGATGAGTTCACGACTTAACCCCGATTAATCTACCAAGCCCAAATTGGTTAAGTATTAAGTGGACCATGACTTAACCCTAATCATGAGGCATTAATTAATTTAATGCGCCTTAACCTCTCACATTAGACTTTGTTGCGGTTACTAGTTAAGCCGGTCGGTTCCGGGTAGCTTTACACCACAACTTGGTCTAACCTCGGGTTCAAGGTACAACATGACCAACTTCTCACATTGGGTCCTATTGTTTGTAGCAACTAGTTAAGCCGGTCGGTTCCGGGTAGGTTTACGCTACAAACTCAACCCAACCTCGAGTTGGTCACACTTATATTTTCTAAGTGTCATGTCCATCATGTTTACAAAACATATTACAAGTTTTCAAGCAATTGGGTAGACCTAACTTAATAGGTAAATTCCCAATGGGTAGACCTAACTTAATAGGTAAATTCCCAATCTTATGTTTTTATGTCTTTTAAGTTTACCCAACCCCAAACACAATCCCATCGCTTACATATCGCAATAGCGCATAAAGGATAGAAAGAGGGAACTTGGCATAATCATGACATAAAGGTGTTGAAGCCACAAGTTTAACATGGTGGCATATGAAATGTACATATGTTCATATACTTGCATATTACATTTTTAGGCCTCAAAAGCATGCATAAAACCAAACTTAGTATTTTGGTGATACATGGTGATAAATGACATGTAGAAATGGCCATAAGTTCGCATTTAGCCTCACATGCAAGTTATCATAAGGGATATGATAACTCACATGTTGCAAAAATGCAACCTTTAGCATAAAGCTTGAAGCTTTAAGCTCATAAACCCAAGATAAGCTTGCATAACATGATAACATGAGCAAAATAATCAACCCAAACTTGCATAACATAACTTGCATATCATACGGCAAACTTGCATATCATAACATAGCAAACTTGCATAACATAACATGATAAACTTGCATATCATAACATAGCAAACTTGCATAACATAACATGATAAACTTGCATATCATAACATAGCAAACTTGCATAACATGATAAACTTGCATATCGTATCATAATGATCAAACACAACTTGCATCATTCATTAACTTTAGAGTTTAAATATGAAAGTAGAAAAGGGCTTACAATGCTTATGAAGGCACAAAAAATATGACAAAGCCCTTATGCAATCAAATAGACCCAAAATGCAAGCTCTAATAGAAAAACCCTTGAGCCAAAATGATCAAAACTCTTTCTTTATGATGCAAATATAGAAACTTGACTTGAATGCAAGCTAATGATGCTCATACAAGCTTGAAAACACTTGTATGCATGGAAAATCTCTCATAGAAATGACTTAGGAAATTTATGAAGAGAGTGGAGGCCATGAGAGGAATGATTTTGCCATAGTTTAGTTGTATGAATGAATAATGATGATTTAGGGTTAGGTTAGGGCCTTATTTATAGAGATTAGGATTAGTTTTAGCCTTAGGATTAAACCCTAGTTCTAATCTCAGCCCTCAAAACCGAATCTGGCCCCTATACTCAACACAACCCCAAAATGGTGCACCAGGCAAAACTGCCCGGCTGGACCAAGTCGACAGCCAAGTCGACTTGGGTCCAACCAAGTCGACTCCCAAGTCGACAGGGCTATCAACTTGGTTACTCTGGCGGGAATTTTCCCGCCTGCGCCCAACTGCCCTAATTTCCAAATTCAAACTTGAATTTGAAATCTGTTTTTACTTTGAAATTTTCTGAAAACTTCGTTGGGCCTTAATCGTGTCATACGGACTCCGATTTTCGAAAACTCGGACTCTATTTCGCGTATTTTTCCGAGACGAACGCAATGGCACAGCCCGTTTCCCTTGATTCAGATTTATAAATTAAATTCTGCCTCGATTTATGTTATAACAGGTTATTGAAAATACGGGTTGTTACATTCTCCCCTCCTTAAAGGATTTCGTCCCCGAAATCTTCAGGTTGGGAAGAACGTATCCTACCATCCAATCATCCATCTACTCAAAACATCATCCACGAGAAATCATTGTCCTTACAAGATTCTAAATGTTGTATGAACATATGCAAAGGTGTGTGTATATGTACTTATCTAATGCAAATATCATCAATGCAAATTATGTTAGTGAAATGAATCCATATGTATGCAATTCCTAACATAATGTATAACATCTATATGTGTGCACATAACATACATCCATATGCAACACCCACGTGATAACACAAAAATTTTCATCCATGAATAAGCATAAACACTCATGCATATGCAATATGAGGAGTGTGTGAGCCGATCTAGTGCCTAATGTGTATAATGCATCCACGAGTAACCACTTGCAAACACTTGCAACCACTTGCAAACATCAAGCATAACATGTTTCAAACACATGTTTCATCCAAAGGGTTTCTACCTAAGGTTCTCATGACAAGATTAACATGATAAACTAGATAAACATGGATAGCAAAGAGAAAGGTATGCTAACAAAGAAAAGAGATTGAGAGTGTACCCTCAAAAAGGAATGGATAAAGCCCACGCATCTTCTCCTCGGTTTCCCAAGTTGCGTCTTCTTCGTCTTCACCCCATTGAACCTTCACCAACTTGACCTCTCGATTCCTTAGCTTCTTGGCCTCCGTCCCCAAGATACGGATCGGAGCCCTCCTCAAGGTAGCCTCTTTCTCCACTTCCACATCTTTCAGAACACTTGGCTCAACAACCTCTGATGATTCATGTAAACACTTCCGGAGATGCGAGACATGAAAAACATCGTGTACCCCGGCAAGCTTCTCGGGTAACTCCACTCTATAAGCCATCTGCCCGATCCTCTCTATAATAGGGAATGGTCCAACAAACCTCGGTGCTAACTTCCCAACGGCTCCAAATCGGACCACATTCCGCAAAGGAGAAACCTTCACGAAAACCATATCCCCAACATCAAACTCCAAATCAGTTCTTCGCTTATCAGCATAGGATTTCTGTCGGTCTTGGGCCGCTTTCATCCGTCTCCGAATCAACTCGACCTTCTCGGATGTATCTCTGATCATATCAGGCCCAAGTATAAGCTCATCTGTAGTCTCCCACCAACATGTAGGCGACTTGCACGGCCTCCCATATAAAGCTTCAAATGGTGCCATCCCTATGCTTGCCTGATAACTGTTATTATATGCAAACTCAACAAGAGGAAGATGGTCTTCCCAAGTACCACCAAAATCCAGAATACAAAGCCTCAACAGATCCTCGAGTACCCTATTCACCCTTTCGGTTTGACCGTCCGTCTGTGGGTGATAAGCCATACTTAGATTCAACCTCGTACCCATAGCTTCTTGCAAGCTATTCCAGAATTGACTTGTAAAGATTGGGTCACGGTCACTGACTATACTTGAAGGGACTCCGTGTAGTCTCACAATCTCACGAAGATATACAGACGCTAGCCAAGATGCGGTCCTCTTGCTCTTCACCGGAATGAAATGAGCACTCTTCGTAAGTCTATCCACAATAACCCAAATGCTTATATTCCCTTTCCTTGACCTTGGTAGCCCATCGATAAAATCCATGGAAATACTCTCCCACTTCCATAGTGGAACGTCTAGAGGATGCAATAGCCCACCGGGCTTCTTCGACTCGGCCTTAACTTGCTGGCAAATGATACATCTAGAGATAAAATTTGCCACATCCTTCTTCATCCCAGGCCAAAAGAAAATGCGCTTCATATCTTTATACATCTTATCTCCGCCCGAATGTATCGTCAACTTAGAGCGATGCGCTTCCTCAAGAACTTTTCTTACTAAATCTTCTACCATTGGAACACATAACCTTCCGTCTCTCCTCAGCCAACCCTTGTCATCAATAGAATATCGAGCGAGATGACTAGACGCCTCTCCTCGAATCAGCTTATCCATAATCTCAACTATCTGAGGGTCTCCTCTCTGCGAAGCCCCAACTTGATCAAGAAGGGTAGGTCTGAGTTCCAGAGATGCTAAAGAACCGGTCATCGACTCAATCGCCAAAGAGAAATCAAAGGTTGCCACATACTCTAAATTCTTCATCTCAACGAATAGAGGACTCAGAGTCAACCGTTTTCTACTTAATGCATCTGCTACCACATTCCCCTTGCCAGGGGTATAAGCTATCTCAAAATCGTAGGACGCCAAGAATTCCATCCATCTTTATTGCCTCAGATTCAGATCCTTCTGAGAAAAGAGATACTTCAATGACTTGTGATCGGTATATAGCTCAAATCTTTCTCCCAGAAGATAATGGCGCCAAGCTTTGAGTGCATATACTATTGCTGCCAACTCTAAGTCATGAGTGGGATAATTCTTCTCATGCACTTTGAGTTGTCTACCGCCAAAGCATATCACTCTTCCTTCTTGCATTAGAACAGCTCCTAACCCCGTGCCACATGCATCGGTGTATACTGTAAATAACTTCCCTCCATCGGGCAAAGCTAGAACAGGTGCTGTTGTGAGAGCTCTCTTGAGCTTCTGAAAAGCAAGCTCGCATTCTATGCTCCAAGCAAAAACTAAATTCTTCTTCGTCAATTTAGTGAGAGGAGCGGAAATCTTCGCGAAGTCCTTGATGAACTTCCGGTAAAAGCCCGCAAGACCTAGAAAACTTCTAACTTCGGTTGCATTCCTTGGAGTCTTCCAATCCCGAACAACAACTACCTTAGCGGGATCCACCGCTAAGCCTTGCTTAGATACTATATGCCCAAGGAATCTAACTTCCCTTCTCCAAAAGTGACACTTGGAGAACTTGGCCTTCAACTGATGCGCTCTAAGCATATCCATCACCTCCACGAGATGCCTTGCGTGCTCTTCCTCATCCCTAGAGAAGATCAGAATATCATCTACGAAGACCACGACAAACTTGTTCAAGAACTCCACGAACACCCTACTCATCAAGTCCACGAAATATGCGGGTGCATTAGTCAAGCCGAACGGCATGACAAGCCATTCGAAGAATCCATCTGGAGTTCTGAACGCAGTCTTGTCTATACTATCTTCAGCTACCCTGAGCTGATGGAATCCAGTAGCAAGATCAAGCTGAGAGAAAACAGAAGCACCGATAAGCTGGTCAAAGAGATCATCAATCCTCGGTAACGGGTGTCTGTTCTTCTTAGTCAGCTTATTCAACTCTCGATAGTCAACACAAAGTCGGAGAGAACCATCTGCCTTGGTAGCAAATACCACAGGCGCTCCCCATTCAGATATACTTCGTCTAATGAAATTCTTCTCAAGCAACTCCTTCACTTGCTTACTTAGCTCGCGCCTTTCACGCGGAGCCATGTGCCGAACGGGCAAAGAAACCGGCTTTGCATTATCGACCAGATAAATGCGGAAATCAATCTCTCGCTTAGGGGGCAACCCCCTAACTTCATCGAAAACATCCGGATACTCTCGAACCACTCTCATAGACTGAAGAGTTTCCATTGACGAGTCGAGTGATTCAAGATAGCACAACATGACGGGACCTCTCGGATTACAAGAAATTTCTAGGGTGTTTCCGAAGCGAGTCACGAGCCTCACAACCCTATGCTCACAATCAAGGATGGCTCCATATCTAGACAACCAATCCATGCCCAATATCAATCCGTATCCCCTAAAACCAAGAACATAAGCACTACACAAGAACTCTACACTCAGTATAGAGATCCTCAAATCCCCACATATCATAGACAGATGGGCAGAACCCCCAATAGGATTTGAGACACAGACGGGATCATCTACCAAGCTAGTACTAAGGTGCAAACTATCAACAAGATCAGAAGAGATAAAGCTATGCGATGCACCGGAATCAAACAAGGTACGAACTGGAAAATCAGGAATATATACAAGGCTCTCAACAAAAATACTACCTCAATCGGGAACTTGAGCGGTATTGAGAGCATGAACTTGCCCTCCTGAAGGTCCAGCACGCTAAGTCTGACCCTGGCTTTGCCCTTGCTTCTTCGGGCAATCCTTACTGAAATGTCCAGTCTCACCGCAGAAAAAGCATTCACCATTCTTCCTTTTCCTCTTCTTACAATCCTTAATAAGATGCCCAACTGAACCGCAATAATAGCACTTCCCCTTGTTGTTCTTGCCCTTGTTGTTGTTCCCCTTGTTACCTTGACTCTTGTTCTTGTTCTTGTTCTGATTGCCTTGACTGCTCTGACCACTTGGATTTCCCTGATTTCCTTTCCACTGGGAATCAGTCTTCTTGGCTTGAGTATCATTCATCTTGATCTCTTTCTTGACATCTCCCTGAAGTAACGCCATATCAACCAAGCTCTCAAACGTGGCCCCATGGGGAATATGTGACATAGCCAATCCCTGGAACGGCTCATTCAATCCTCTAGCAAAACGAAGAGAGTATTCACCATATCCAAGCCAAAACGAGCTAACTGATTGAACTTGTTCGCATATTCTTTGACAGACATATCTCCTTGTTTCAAAGTTATGAACCTCTCCATTTGCAGATTCTCCTCAGCAGAAGAGAGAAACTTAAGCACGAACCTTGCCCTGAAATCAGCCCAAGTCTCAACAGGCCTAGTACCATTGGTGACTTCCCACCAATAAGCGGCTTCATCCTTCATAAGCCAAACCGCCAACAAGATCTTCCTCTGATCGTCTAACCCAAAGATAGCAAATAAATCCTCGGTCTCTTTCAACCCATTCCTGGCCTCTACAAAAGTCTCAGTGCCTTGAAAGTTCTTGCCACCCATTGCTTTGAAATCTTTGCAAGTCTTTGCGAAGTCAGCTTGAGGATGCCGAGGGGGAGGAGGAAGAGGAACCTCAGCGACAGGAGGAGGAGGAACATTAACTACTTGAGGGGGAGGAGGAGGAACATCTGCGGGGCCGGCTTCGGTCGCCCTAGCCTCCAAAAGTCTCCTATACCAAACAGGTACGTGTACTCCCTCCGGAATAGCAACGTTATCGGCCATACTGAAAATGAAGAAAAAGACAGATTCAGAATGGAGAAAAACGAAGGAATTTTTGCTAATGGCTTTTTGGGGAATAGCCTTTAAAATAAACTAGACTTTTCTTTGGAAAATACTTAATACTTGGTTTTGAAAATAGTTTTCCAAAAGTTTTAAAAACCTTTTTGTTCCTTCTCGTAAACCATATGCTCTGATACCAAATGTAACACCCCACCTCTGCTAGGGTGGCTCTTGCAAGCACTCTGACTTTGGAGGGGCGTTTGAATCAGGTAAACATGCACAATGATATATCAAGGCAGAACCAGAACATATGTATATATGTAAACAGAGTAAATAACATAGATAAAATAGTGGAAGATTTCAAACCATTTCAAAACAAGTCTGGTACAACATAATGTCAACTTTCCAAATACACAAGTCTAGATAAAAACAACATTACTGGAAAACTGAAATACATAAGTACTATCCCCAAAATAAGTGATAACCATAGCTAGCTTCATGTCAAGACCGTACATGAGCTAAAATCCCACAAGAAAGCGATCAGAAATCCAAGCTAAGCTCCAATATTCCCACCCTGAGAACCTGGGGGGGGGGGGGGGGGAACGGAAGAAAAGAGGCGAAAGAAAACAGGTCAGTCAAAAAGACTGAGTAAGCCCTACTACAATCAATGTAAACTGATAAAGTTAACTGGCATGAGAAGCAGGGACAATCATAAGGATAACTACATACTAGCATGATGATTAACTAACAAGGTAGATAAAGGTGTCATCGCATAATCAGGTTTAAGGTTTTTGCACCACAGGTGTACTAGCAAACTAACATGACTTGAATAAACAAGTATTGATCCCTTGGCCCAAGCTTTGGCCCAATAACATGAAGTGACCCTAATACAAGGTCCAATAACATGAAATGACCCTAATACGAGGTCCAACCAAACGGTCTAGTCGATCGGCTCCCTATAAGCCTAACTCGTCACGTGTTGGTGTCAATACGGCCCAAACATAATTGTAGTCAGACTGTGCAGGGTCTCCCGTCGAGTGTATCAAGCCCTAGGGTGTCAACCCCTGGACACCATAAACATAAGTGCACAGTCTCGATCTACTGGTACCCGTGCATGTTTTCCCCGGCTTCGGACTATGTGCACGACCATGGTCCGCCCGGAACTACACCGGCGTACCACTCTGCCGTCGTTTTTGGTCACTTACCTCCAGTCCAGTAATCGTGCCCCCTCCCTAGCCTAGTCCCTAGGGTCTTAATGATACAAACTTGGGATTACTGCTGGAGTGGACCCCCATTGCTAGGATTTTTCTAGTGGTTTAAGTACGGTTTAACCCTCTTGCTAATCATGGATTAACTTGGTTAAGTGTAACGATGAGTTCACGACTTAACCCCGATTAATCTACCGAGCCCAAATTGGTTAAGTATTAAGTGGACCATGACTTAACCCTAATCATGAGGCATTAATTAATTTAATGCGCCTTACCCTCTCACATTAGACTTTGTTGCGGTTACTAGTTAAGCCGGTCGGTTCCGGGTAGCTTTACACCACAACTTGGTCTAACCTCGGGTTCAAGGTACAACATGACCAACTTCTCACATTGGGTCCTATTGTTTGTAGCAACTAGTTAAGCCGGTCGGTTCCGGGTAGGTTTACGCTACAAACTCAACCCAACCTCGAGTTGGTCACACTTATATTTTCTAAGTATCATGTCCATCATGTTTACAAAACATATTACAAGTTTTCAAGCAATTGGGTAGACCTAACTTAATAGGTAAATTCCCAATGGGTAGACCTAACTTAATAGGTAAATTCCCAATCTTATGTTTTTATGTCTTTTAAGTTTACCCAACCCCAAACGCAATCCCATCGCTTACATATCGCAATAGCGCATAAAGGATAGAAAGAGGGAACTTGGCATAATCATGACATAAAGGTGTTGAAGCCACAAGTTTAACATGGTGGCATATGAAATGTACATATGTTCATATACTTGCATATTACATTTTTAGGCCTCAAAAGCATGCATAAAACCAAACTTAGTATTTTGGTGATACATGGTGATAAATGACATGTAGAAATGGCCATAAGTTCGCATTTAGCCTCACATGCAAGTTATCATAAGGGATATGATAACTCACTTGTTGCAAAAATGCAACCTTTAGCATAAAGCTAGAAGCTTTAAGCTCATAAACCCAAGATAAGCTTGCATAACATGATAACATGAGCAAAATGATCAACCCAAACTTGCATAACATAACTTGCATATCATATGGCAAACTTGCATATCATAACATAACAAACTTGCATAACATAACATGATAAACTTGCATATCATAACATAGCAAACTTGCATAACATAACATGATAAACTTGCATATCATAACATAGCAAACTTGCATAACATGATAAACTTGCATATCATATCATAATGATCAAACACAACTTGCATCATTCATTAACTTTAGAGTTTAAATATGAAAGTAGAAAAGGGCTTACAATGATTATGAAGGCACAAAAAATATGACAAAGCCCTTATGCAATCAAATAGACCCAAAATGCAAGCTCTAATAGAAAAATCCTTGAGCCAAAATGTTCAAAACTCTTTCTTTATGATGCAAATATAGAAACTTGACTTGAATGCAAGCTAATGATGCTCATACAAGCTTGAAAACACTTGTATGCATGGAAAATCTCACATAGAAATGACTTAGGAAATTTATGAAGAGAGTGGAGGCCATGAGAGGAATGATTTTGCCATAGTTTAGTTGTATGAATGAATAATGATGATTTAGGGTTAGGTTAGGGCCTTATTTATAGAGATTAGGATTAGTTTTAGCCTTAAGATTAAACCCTAGTTCTAATCTTAGCCCTCAAAACCGAATCTGGCCCCCATACTCAACACAACCCCAAAATGGTGCACCAGGCAAAAATGCCCGGCTGGACCAAGTCGACAGCCAAGTCGACAGGGCTGTCGACTTGGGTCCAACCAAGTCGACTCCCAAGTCGACAGGGCTGTCGACTTGGGTACTCTGGCGGGAATTTTCCCGCCTGCGCCCAACTGCCCTAATTTCAAAATTCAAACTTGAATTTGAAATCTGTTTTTACTTTGAAATTTTCTGAAAACTTCGTTGGGCCTTAATCGGGTCATACGGACTCCGATTTTCGAAAACTCGGACTCTATTTCGCGTATTTTTCCGAGACGAACGCAATGGCACAGCCCGTTTCCCTTGATTCAGATTTATAAATTAAATTCTGCCTCGATTTATGTTATAACAGGTTATTGAAAATACGGGTTGTTACACCTGTCGTCCCCCTTCTTCTTCCTTCCTCCTCCCCCTCTTCTTCTCCACCTCGCGCCCTTCCCCTGAACCCACCGCAAAACCCCCCCTCCTCGTGGATCGAAGACCGAGCGTGCCCCCCTTGTCTGAGCCGCCGGTCAGCCCTGCTTCCCCCTCCACTTACCGATTCCGCCGCCAAGAACTCCCCCCCTCCTCGCTGAAAAAAATACAGTAAGTCCTATTTACTCATTTTTATTATTTATTTTCTATAGATCCGATTTTATTTTAAACCATTGAAAATATAATTTTATTAAGGTAGGAAGGTTCAAAATATAATTTTTGTAATATAGAAAAGTTAAAGATATAATTTTTATATAGGTATGATGATAAAAATTTGATCTTTATATATGTAGCGAAAAAAAAATCTGATTTTTATTATATATATGTTGAAATAGAAAAGTGATTTTTTATAGCATAGTAAAAATACGATTTTTATATATTGAATAGCAAAGTAAAAAAAAAACCGATTTTTATATATTGAATAGCAAAGTAAAAAAAATCGATTTTTATATATTGAATAGCATAGTAAAAAAAATTTGATTTTTATATATTGAATAGCGAAGTAAAAATTCAATTTTTATATATTGAATAGCGAAGTAAAAAATTCGATTTTTATATATTGAATAGCGATGTAAAAATTCGATTTTTATATATTGAATAACGATGTAAAAATATAATTTTTATCTATATAGTAGCGGTGTAAATAATAGAATTTTATAAATATAGTAGCGGCATAAAATAATGATTTTTATACGATTGAGAATATAAAAATGTGATTTTTATATATGTAGTGAGTACAGACGACGAAAGTGAGAAAAGAAGATGTTCTACATATGAAGAGTCGCGGTGAATTGGTTTAGCTAGTAGGTGAGAACTCCTCACTTTTAATCTATTTCTAGTTTGAAATATATACTAGGATGCAGACGGTGTTTAGTAGCACCCGACATCCGTCGTCCACAGAACATGGACGGCTTGTATGCTTGTTTGTTTGATTTTGATGTGTAGTTGATTGTGTGATGTGTTGTGAAATGAAATGAAATATTTTATAGTGGAAAATATTTTATAGTTAAAAATATTTTTTTTAATGTATATATAAAATAAATATTTATAAACGAATCGAACGATTTGTTTATTTACACACATTTGACTGATATTGATTGGGACGATAAATTTTACACATCGCCCAACTGTACAAATAAAATCTATGTTTGATTATTTGAAAACCCCACACGGGTATTGGGGTGATATATGACATACACTAATCCCAATAATTAGTTATATGTCGATGGATTGATTGACAGACTGTCATAAGCGTTAAATAATATATTTGATGCTTATACAGTGTAGAATGCACTATGGGTGATGGTTGATTATTTATCGTTGTATATGTTGTAGAAAATCCATATAATTAACATTATATGGTAATTGATTGAGCCTCATTCCAGTTTTGGATAGAAATATTTGAATAGAAATATTTGAATAGAAATATTTGAAAAAGAAATATTTGAAATAGAATATTTGAAAATAGAAATATATGAAGCCGGGTTGATTAGATTGACGCCATTTTGATGTGAACGATATTTATATCGATTTTATTCATTTTACAATGAATATCGAAAGTGATTGCAAAATCTGATATTTTGAAAAGAATTGAAATTCGAATTAAATTGATTTGAATTGAATTAGAACTGACACTGAATTATAAATCAATTTGAATTGAAATCAAATTGAAATGAATTTAAAACGAATTTATATTGGAAAATTCAATTTTGATTTGAATTTGAGGTGGAAGTGAAATCGTTTTGAAAACGAATTTAAAACGATTTATAAAATACGTTTTAAAAGGAAATCGACGAAGTATATATATTATATATATAATATAATGGCCTGAATAGAACGCGCCGCGCTGCGGTAGTTCGTGAATTTCGATCATTGACTTCGAATGGATATTGCGGGAGATCCGACCGTCGGATTCTCCTAAAACCGGAACCGTTGGGTTCGTACCGAAAAGAGCTTTCTAAAGAATATTAGAAATTAGAAATCTAAGGGTTGGATTTGGAATTATGTCCAAATCAAATTTTAAACAGGTCGCTGTAAGTGCAGTTCGATGGCCGTTGATGGAAATCGACTGTACGGGCCTTGATAAAATTATTAAAAATAGTAATAATTTGTGTAAAATCATTAGAAATGATTTGGGGAGAATTGGGATGAAAAAACTCCATATTTGAAAAGATGAAAATAGATTTTTATCAAAATGAACTAGTTTTGAACTAGAATGATATTTCTATTTATTTTTAAATAAATAAATTGAATTTGAAAAGGGTTTTAAAAGTAACCAGAATTTCCAATAAGTGAATTGGAATGGATTTTAATCGAAATCGTCTTCGGAATATTTCGATGTTGGATTTCGTGATGATATAGGTATTGTTATGGGAATTTGAAACATATATTTATATTGTTATTTCCAATATGATGTTTATTAGTCGCAGAATTTGATATTGAATATAAGCCGATATATTTTCTATTCAGAGCCTTGTATTTTATATCAAATGTGATTTGGGGTTTATCATGAACAGTGTTTTAAATGACACAGATTCTTTAACCCAGTTAAAGATTAAAACTAAGTGGAGTTTTAATGAATCTTTATTTATATTGAAAAGATCGAGAATGGATTGTCACCAGTTTTACTCCAGGCGATAGTTAAATCTTTAATTAGATTTGAACGTGAAATGGTAATTGAATTTATCGATAACACCGTGGTGTTAGGTATGAAGTATTACCAGTTTTACTTCATGGGATAAATAGGTTGGGGTTGGGAAATAAAATAAATAATTACTTCGGTGTGGTTCGCTAATCCCGACTAGTTTGAAGTGATATTCAAAGGAAGATTATAGAATAAATTTCAAGAATTTATCTTTGATAAAATTAATGGGAACCTTTCCCAAAGTATAAGAATATTTGAATAAAAGAATATTCTGAATTGGAATGAGGCCTATGTTGTGTTTGTGTAACACTGTTTATTATATACGCGAGTTATTCAGAAAGACCGAGTTTATCCCATTCTGAATAACTAATTCGACGTGGTGTCGAAGATGAAGACGGTGGTTGAAGACCAGAGGTCTTCACGTCGTTTGGATAATTACTGATGATCTTGATTGGGCCATACACCCAAGAGGAGGGAATCAGTTAGTGATCATGCAGACGTACTTGGAGATCGATGGATATGCGGGGTATTAGGTGCCTCCGGTTTCGTTCAGACCCAGAACGAACTTGTAAATGGACTGTGTGTCTGACATTTTATTTTAGTCTGTGTGATTGATTTGTATTAAATATATATCAATTTGGCGGCAGAGAATTTATTCTCTTTCTTAACGCCTTTCTCTGAGATGTACGAGCTCAGGGGTTATATATTGATGGATATCAATCGTATGGAGTGAATTGCCTGTGTGGCATGCCTAAGTGGCAATTGATCGAGGCTTCTGTTGAAAAGAAAAGTCTTGTGGGTGATGATCAAAGCACGGCCTGTGTGGCATAGCTTTGTGTAACGTTGATTCGCGAGCCTCACACCCCGGTTGTGAACCAAAAACGGGAGAAGGATCCATGGAGGGCATGCTTTTCTTTCTAGCTAGAAATGGCGCCAGTGGTTTTACACGCCCTGACGAGTTTGACTTATGTGGTTGTTTCTGTTGCGAGGCGCCTCGGATATATCGGTCGATCCAAGACCGATGGAGTCATTGGACTCATTTACGCCCCAAAGGGCAGGGAAACGCAGTGTTCAGGCATTTTAATCCACATCGGTGGACTGGCCCTGTGGCTCCTAAGGCTTGACAAAGTACTTGCCTGAGGCTCGAGCTAGAGTGTCTCGAATTCGGTAGAGGACTATCTTTTGCCTTGGTTCACAGATGGAAATCCAACTTCCAATACGTGACTGTGCGGTTTTGATTGTAGAGCCTAGTATGGCAACATGATATATGGTACCCATGCCGTCTATGATTGATATTTATGATTGAAATTGTTTTGACACTATACACTTATAATAGTATAAAATGATATGTTTTTAACGTATCAAGCATGCTTTGGCTATTATAAGGGAAAAACCTATCCTCTGGCTTGTGTTGCATTGTGTGATGGGACCTGGGTCTTATAATAGCTTCATTTTTTTATTTAGCATTGCGTTGTTGTTTTATGCACTGGTATTCTTGGGAGGAAACCCGTTCCGTGTTATACGGCGTGGTCCCTTGATTTACCTAACTTTAAAAATAAATACTAATAACTGTTTTAGTTCTCACACCAGTCCCATTACTGACCTGGAGTTTATTGTTTTAACCTAAACTCTGGGTGCCCTTATTTTGACATGGGCAGCTAGTAGTTTGGTTTTGCAGATTTATATTCACAGGATCCTGGTTTACAGCTGGAACGATATCCGGAAAGCTTTGTACCCGTGTATCACCTTCAGTTGTGTTTTGTGTTGTTTTTCCGCTGCTATGTAATTTATTGTAATCTCTGATATTTTTCTGTTGTATAATATTTATTCATACTCTGTATATTCTTATATCTGATGGAACTGTTGTAATATACATTGAAATGTTCTTCTGTCTGGTTCCTTTGTGTCATGTCCTCAATTCTATCCGTGCTTTCCTTACCGGGGAAGTTCTGGTCGTTTTAGGTTCCAGGCAGATTTCTAGCACAAGTTGAGCTTAACCTGGCGTATTAGTGCAGTTATAATTTAATTATAAGTTCTAAATTAACTAGTATAAAATAAGGAAAGTTATATCCTTCTTAGCCTAGGATATTTATTTAATTATTTTCCTTATTGGACTTAGTATTTAAAATGGCAATCAATACCCATTAATCCCTTTTTATTTCATTTGTTTCTGTTTCATAGGGTTATTGTCATTTATGACCATAATGGTCATATTTTTCCTAAGGCATTCATTATCCTTAATTATCAGTCCCGAAATATCTATTTGTTGTACCCCAACAGACAATGCTAATTTATTGTCTGTTGTATATGTGCATATATTTATGCACCAGACCCCTCACATTAAGCCGACCACCTGTGCATGTTGGATTTGTCGGGGGCTTCCGGGCAGATTTCTAGCACAAGTTGAGCTTAACCTCATGTATTAGTGCAGTTATAATTTAATTTCATAATTGTGGTTTACAACATGAATACTAGATAATTTAGAAATTGTAAGCATTAGGCTTAACTACCTAATTAGATTTGTTATCCCTAAATCATTTATAGTTACAATAGTTATTTATTTATTTATGACCCTATTTATAGCCATCAATTGCACTAATTGCTACAATGATCACCAAAAATATCTTCATTTAATATGGATTACATTTACATGCATAATTCCATAAAAAATAAAACCATTAAAACATTCATTATAATATATATTTCATTATCTTCGTAGATTTGGAAGGATAATGTATATATGTATATATTTATATTTTCGTGTAGCTAACGTAGTTATTTTTCTTTTATTATTGTTAGGTTTAATGTTTTGGTTCAACTAATAACCAAACATTCCTTTTTGCATTCAATTTTGAAATAAGGTTCTAAATCTTACAAAAAGACTGTCAACTTTAATTATAGTAAATTATGCCTGAATATTGGAACAAACACATTTCAAACCACAATATATGTATATATATATATAATTTATGTATGTTTTGCAAAAGTTGATGTAAAATACACACAAATATATACATATATACGTGAATTTACAACAAAAAAACATATTTTCCAATATTTAACATATTTATTATTGGTTTCAAATAATGTCTTTTTCATTTAAAAGAGTGAAAATGCATATTTACAATGACTAAGTTAAAACCCCAACAAAATTGATTACAAACAGGTTCATATCCTTTTGATCAAAATTACTTGAATCACTGTTTAACACAGAGACTACAGATCTGGAATAAAACTACATCTTAACAGTGTTTTGATGGACTGTTAAGATAATTTGAAAGTATAAATCTACAGATCTACGGTGTTTACAATAACCACAATATATTTTAAACACAATTTAGGAAATAATATAATCAATTAATTAAGCCTACAAATTATAATATTATTCAAACCACAAATTTATACTTTCAGATTATGACAACATCCATACACAGATGTAATAGGTATCATTTCAAATTTTACAATATTATAAACAAATCTGATAAATGTTAGGCATAGATTTAAAATCAAATACAAATGAGATAATAAGTTTTGTAACTTTGTATATAAATTTTCCATTCACTTGAAAGCATCAAAATCTGAAAAATCTTTTAGGCCTACGGCTCCCAAATTCTTATATATCTATAGTTATTCTAAAAAGGGGATACTTTAAGTTTTGTAGGTTTGCAACAAAATAGGAAAAGAGGGTAGAATATGAAGAAGTAGAGCTTAGACATCAATTCATACCCTTTTCCACTTGAATCTGATTACTGCTTTCAAATACATATGGTTTATGTTTGATTAATTGTATATGAATCTATTTTTTATTTAGATTTTTTCTAAAGAGAAAGGGAAATGGCAAAGCTTCGTTGCTGCCTACGGATTTGTGTGGAAAAGAATGAGGCCTTATCCCTTTATTTATTGGATTGAATTATCCACGAACAATTAGATTTGATTATATAAAGATTCATTCGTTTATATAATAATATATATAAATCTAAACCCTTTTAACCTAACTGTCACTGCACTGTCCAGGATCGAAGCGGTCGACTGCTCCTACCAAGGTGTTGACTGCCCTTCAGCCGGTTTGCCCAGGAAGGCAGGTTACAAAAGGAAATATATATTATATTTATTATGTTTTATTATTTCCATTCGTTTTTCTTATTTCCCCCGT
Source organism: Allium sativum (assembly GCA_030737875.1). Classification (NCBI taxonomy): domain Eukaryota; kingdom Viridiplantae; phylum Streptophyta; class Magnoliopsida; order Asparagales; family Amaryllidaceae; genus Allium; species Allium sativum. The sequence continues at coordinate 207,891,007 of CM060913.1, forward strand.
AATTTTTCATACAGACTCCATTTGCGAAACTCCAAACATGAAAGTTAATTAGAATTCCGAGACGAACGCAACGGTCAAAGTCTCATGGTCAAGTTCCATCATTTGCAGAAATTCCTATTTTCGAAATCTAATTAAATAACTATTTTATTGTCAAAATTCCTGGTTGTTACATTCTTCCCTCCTTAAACGGAATTCGTTCCAAAATTCTGACACCTACTTATCATATCCTACACAACCAATTTGTGTACCTCCACTTTGCAACCATGTGCGCATGTGCACAGTATACATAATGCATTTCAACTGCAAAACATGTATGCAAACTGATTTTAAATCGGATCCTTTACATGTATGCGTTAAATTTTTCAAAAGATCAAATTTTTAAAACACTTTTGAAAACATGATGCAAAACATCCTTAATATATTGGCAGTTCTATATGAATTCAAATTTCGAAAATCCCTTTTCATTCATAACCCTCACAATATTATGAGTAAAAACGTGAAACAACAAATTTTGCATCCAAACCCTACCATCTAAAACGTCATTGCATCTAATCGGTTCCTATTTTTTATTTCTCCTAAACCCAAAAAAGGAATCAAAGCGAAGAATTTTAATGTTCCGTTCGCTTATGAATATTCTATTTCCCATCCTACAGTGGAGATTTTACCTCCATTTCCTAAACTACTCCAAAGAATTCAATCTATAGACTGTAAAGGAAGCTTAAAACAAGCTCTAAGACATAAAACAAGTTAATTAACAACTCACGCGTATCTTTTGACAAGTTATGGAAACAACGTTTCCAAGGCTAAAATAACCTTTTCCTTGTTGTCGTTAATGTTTTTATCGCATCGTCGACCCAATTGCACCACTTAAATGTGGACACAAACCATCCAAAAATCTTCATTACGCCTTTCATGTGACCAAAAATTGAATTTTTTCATAGGAATAAATTTCCACTTTAAAAATTCTCATATTTATTTTGAAGATTTCTTTTCAACACGATTTCACTTTACATTTGAGATTCGCACAAAAAATAAAATTTTAGTAAAGTGCGCTTTGCGCCATTCAAATCATCTATTTTAATTTAAAACAGACGTTTGAACACGTGCAAATTGCCATAACCAAACTTATGTTTCCCCGCAAACCGAAATAAAATACAGTAAATCGGTAAGAACTTAAATATTATAATGATAAAAGTTTTTTTCGAACAACGTTTTCCAAAAGTTTCTAATATATATTTTGCGGAAACTTAAACGATTCAAGTCACATATTAGCAAAAAATGAAGTTAGCCACGCAAAAATGCAAAAACTAAAATTACACACAAAAGAATGCCATAAATTTTAGCTTAACAAAGAACATGTGATTAATTATACCCATGACGAAAACAATGTTGTTAACCGGCATTTTAGTCTGGTTCACAGAAGTATAACAGGCCACTCAACTCATTCCATCGTGTGGCACCACAGCCTGAAGTGTTGCCGAAACATCGAAGAATCAAGCCCGTAAGGAATCAAGCGAGCAATAACCTCTCAACTCCTCTAGATGCAAATACCGCATCACCCTGTATGGCCTCGCATCACATCCCGACCTCGACCCACCTTGCATCGCATCGCCACACCATGCATCACACAACCTCCTCTTCATGCCGCATCCTCCGTACATCGCATCCTACGGAGGCGATGAGGTCACATCCCATGGGATGCGATATCACTGCAACCCTCCAGATGCGATACCATCGCATCCCATAGGATGCAATGTCATCACATCCATCGGAAGGAATGCGATGACATCGAATACCTTAGGATGCGATGTCATCGCATCCCTCAGGATGTGACATCGCATCCCATAGGACGCGATGACATCACATCACTCTAGATGCAATATCATCGCATCCCTCAGGATGCGATATCATCACATCCATCGGATGTGATGCCATCACATCCCGTCGATGCAATGGGTCCATGACCCTCAAAAGCAGTGCAACACATCCCATATGAGGGATGCAATTTTTCCTATAAATAGAGAAGGATGCGATTTTTTAGAGTGCAAGTTCCTAGGATGCAATTTTATGCTATGTGGTCCTCAAATCCTACCTACTCCCATCTAACCCTTCAACTATAAATAACCCCAAGCTTGGCACTCAAAAGTTTTGATTTTTGGTGATTTGATACCTCTCCAAGCTACTAAAACTCATTAATGCTAGCCCTTGCTTAAGGAAGAAGAAGCGCAAAAATTACTGTTCCCAAGAATTAGCATATGAATACTATGACTCAAAAATACATGGATATACTTGTAATCGAATGCCTAGATGACGTTCAAAGCTTGTAACCTATTGTCCTAAATAAAATATTAGTGAGCTCCTTCAAAGAGGACGTAGGCCCCTCAAGGGCCAAGCCACTATAAATCTCTGTGTAATTTACTGCTTTCTGCACTCCACTTTCCCACGCGAAACAACATTCTTAAGTAATTAATAATCCTTATGTGTTACAACATTTTTTGCCATCAACAATTTGGTGCGTTAACAAAGAACTTAGAGTTGCTTCTTTGTCGCACACTTCCATCTCGATTTTGACGCGTTACTTAGGCTTTTTCCTAAACTAACGCTCAAGTCCGCTTATGATGGTTAAGCGAGCAAAGAACCCGATGGTTGGTACTTTAGCAGCAACCGACGCTACTACTTCTCAACATCTTCAACCAGTGGTAAACCTGGCTGAAGCAGACATCCTTCTTCCTATGGACCTTGATGCTCCTGCAACTCAAGTGCAGATCTATGCTCTTAATAAAAGGTTGGAGAACAGATCTGTCGAGCCCAACGTGTCTCAGGACTCGAACGCTGGGGAGCCCTTGGATCTTCAGGGCCGGTCCTCTCTTACTTTTGAGGATTGGTTATTCCTGAACACACGTTTCCCGGTCCTATCAAACCTATCTCTTGGCCATTGGTGACCAATATATCTGAGCTGCCTCGCAATCCATTATCCACATAAGTAAAAATGTGTGGGCTCCATACCATGACACCACTTCTAGCTAGAAAGAAACGTCATGCACTCCCTGCAGTCACTATCCCGTTTTTGACTCATACAAGGTTACGAGGCTCGCGAAGTAATGCTACAACACAAAGCTATGCTAATTAAAGCGGTGCTTTGATCATCAACTACTTGACTCTGCTTTTCAACAAAAGCCTTGATCATTTGCATCTTAGCATGCCACAATGTCAATCCATACCATACCATTGATTTCTGCCAATATATAACCTCTGAGCTCGTACTTCTCAGAGAAGGGTGTTAAGCAAGAGAATAAATTCTCCGCCACCAAATAGATATATATTTAGCAGAGATCAACGAATAAAGAGAGAAATACAATGTCAGACATACAATCTATTTGCAAGTCCGTTCTGAGTCTGAACGAAACCGGAGGCACCTTATTTCTCATCCCATATGTCCAATACAGGAGAGAGGTCCTCGCATATCCGATCGATCTCCAAATATGTCTAGATGATCACCACTTATTACCTCTTCTTGGGAGTACATCCCAATCAAGACATCGGTAATCATCCAAACGATGTGAAGATCTCTGGCCTTCAACCAACGTCTTCATCAACTTTTAATCGTCGAAATAGTTATTCAGAATGGGTTAAACCCAGTATTCCCGAGTAACTAACGTATCTTTACAGTCCTATGATAAATACACAAAAATAACACACATCTTATTCCAATCTAGAATATTCTTTTATTCAAATATTCACATCTTTAGGGAAAGGTTCCTATTAATTTTATTAAAGATAAGTTCTTTTAAACTTATTCTTTATTCTTCCTTTCGATACCATTTTCAAAAGATTTTATTTTATCTTTTAGCAACTTAAACCAAATTAATGTTTAAGAACTAGTCGGGATTATCGAGCCTTACCGAAGTAACCATTTATTTATTTATCCCAGTCACAACCTACTCATCCCATGGAGAAAAATTGGTGATACTCCATATTTAACACCCGTAGTGTTATCGGTAAAATTAACTACCATTCCACGTTCAAATCCATTTAAAGATTTAAATAACGCATGGAGTAAAACTGGTTATACTCTATCTCGAACCTTCCTTTAATATGGTAAATTTAATTACCTTATTCACATTTCAATCTAATTAAAGATTCGTCAAAACTCCTTTTAGTTTTCATCTCAAATATCGTTACTTAATGATTATTCAACTTTAGGAATTAATCATGTCTTTAACTGGGTTACAGAATAAATGTTGTTAAAAGCATTGTTCTCAATAAACCCAAATTCATCTTCCTTTTAATATGGAATCTTCATGGAAATCTGAACAATTTATAATCGAGATAATTTTCCGTATCGGACTAATACTATAAATGGAATAACGGCAAGGCCTTTTAAATTTCATAAATAGTAACAATCTTCCTTCACTGAAGCTCATCTCGATCACTAATAAATCAAATTCCACTCAATTACAGTTTAATTTATTGAATTGGAAAACTTTACTTTCAAAAATTCCATTAAATCTTACTCAAAAGATTTATAAATTCCAAATCATATCTTCATGGTTAATTTCTGAAGAAAACAGAATTCAGACGTCTGTTTTAAAAATTCAAACGTCTGTTTATAGAAAAATTTGAAACAACAAGGGTTTAGTTTAGTTTCAACCATTTTCATACGTCTGTTTTTATTGGGCAGACCTCTATTTCCCTATGGAAAATTATTTTTCCATTCACTACAACCAAAAACCCGATTTGATATTAAATACAAGACTCTAAATAGAAATTATATCGATTTATAATCAATATCAAATTCTGAAACCAATGGATATCGTATTAGGAATAACGATATCTATATCTTCCAAATTCCTCAACACTATCCGTATAATCATGGAATCCAATATTGAAATATTCCGAAGATTATTTCCATTCAAATCCTTTCCAATTCATACGTTGGAAAATTCTGGTTATATTAAAACCACATCAATTCTAATTATATATATATATATTCATCTTTGAAAATGTGCCTCAGTCGTTTATGTTTAAAATTGCACATTTCATTGTTCAGTCAATTTTAATATTTTTCGTGTCCATCCAAAATCGGACATCAAAACCCAACTTTAATATTAACTAAATACCATGTCGTTTCATTCTGGATTGAAGTGAGTTTCAATCAATTACCATATAATTTCAGTCATATGGATTCCATACATCACATATATTCAAAAATAGTTATGAACAACTATTAAACATCCAAATAACATCCAAAGTGCATCTATATTGTATAAGCATTAAATAATAATGCTTACAACGGTCTGTCAATCAATTGGTTGACATACAATTAAATATAAGGGAAATGTGTAAATTAGTGATCATTCCAAGACCCATGTGGGGTTTTCAACCATAAAATAAATATTATTATTTGTATACTTGGGCGATGTGTAAAATAATCGTCCTAACACCCGTGTGGGGTTTACATCACAATCCATGTGAACTTACCTAATATTCGGGAGATGGGTGGGTAAATTGTCATCCCAATCATTTATAATATTAATGACTTATTTATAAACATTTATAATCATAGTTTAATAATGATGACATTAAAACTGTAAACATCCATCATACAATAAACGAGTATTGTAATCACAAGCAATCAACATACATTCCGTTATAAAAATAAATAAATGAATATAATATTGAGTGAGGGAGTGAGTTCTCACCTGGGTTTCCACTCCATCATTGTTTACTTGATGATTTATAAAATGATTTCGTAAATGTCGAGCTATTGAAATCTGTGAACCAGAGAAACTGACAACTCACAAATGAAGTTAAAATGGGCCGAAACTTGGCTGGGAATGAAATCAAATGGACCTAATCTATTGACCGTGGTCTCTACTGGTCAACAACAGAAAAACAGAATTCAGACGTCTGACCTAAAAATTCTAACGTCTGAATTTTCTTTTACCTTAAACAATAAGGATTTAGTTCATTTTTATGCTATTTTAGACGTCTGAATTATCTTGGTCAGACGTCTAACCTGTAGCAAATAAATATTTTTGCCTTGCCAATGACCTCCAAATCAATTTCGGGCGAACCTGGACAAATGGTGAAGTCTTGTGATGTTTGGAGGGTCATTCGCAAGCTCTAGTACACAAACTTAACATGCACAAAAGCTTATACACAAGATTGCAATGATTTTGATTATGAATTCCAAAAGGAATAAGTTTTCTAACCAAAGCAATCAAATGCAATTCAAGCGAATTGTGAAGTTTTAGAACTTGCCGACGCGACAACGGAGCTTCACAACATCTCATAAACAACTCATAGCATATGCATTCAATTGTGTGCACAATCTAAACGAGAAATTTCAACTTAATGAACTAAAGCTAATGAACCGAAAAGTGCATGCTTATCTAACCAATTCATATGCGTATACACACATCAAAATGAAGCTAAATTACACTTTACAAGCCTCTAAGCTTGTGGCATAGATGTGAGTTCACAAGGAACTCACCTTTGTTTGCTAGAAGTAATAAATCGATCCAATGACAAGCTATAACAACCTCTCTTCAATAAAAACACTAGAATCAACAACCTATGATCAAATGAACACATTTCCTAAGAATTAGGTCATAGGAATCATCACAAATTGAAGAGGAAACAAGTTGGAGGAGATGAAGAAGCTTACTCATGTTTTCTCTTTGATTTTCTCCTTGATTTGGGCTTGGATTTACAAAACCTAGTTTAGGAATTTTAATTTCCTTTTCCACTCTTCATTTTCTAATTTTTTGTTAAGTGTTGAAGGAATGGGGAAGAGGGGCTAATTTGGGGCACTTAAGTGAATGGGCTAGGTTGGCCAAACCAAGACTCAACCAAAGCACCAAAATTCCGAATTTCGGAATACATCGAAGCTTACACTTTTTGATGTTGCAAACGGAAATTTGAACTCAATGGAAGTGCTTTCGAGCCCAAATTCATCCATATGCAGACAGTGATATTTTGGTCATATATCAAATGAAAAAGACCAAAATTTCTCCAACTTCAAAGGTATTGATGTTTATAGTTTACGTACACGCAAACAACAATTTGAAATCAATGGAGGTGGTTTCGAGCCCAAATTCATCCGTATGCAAAACGCGAGTTTTCTATGGGCTATATATACCTTTTAAAAATATATCTAAATTCCATAGCGACTATTCTAAATTTTGAATTAGACATAACTTACAGTTTATAAAGTGAAATCTCAATTTCTCACATTCGTTAGAAAATTACAATTCAAAATATTCCAACGTTTCTAGTTTTATCAAATTACGACTTATATTGAATTTTATACATTTATTCAATGTTTTAAATCAAATTTTCAAACTACCGCGCCATCTCAAGATCATTTTAATGAAATCTTAAATTTATATGTTCTAACTTCGATTAAAATAAATTTAAGTCGTTCATTCTCAAAATAATTCATCTAAAATATTAAATTTCCATGAAATTCATTTTTTTTTAAATTGGTTCCAAAAATACGGGTTGTTACAATCTCCCGCACTCAAAATCTTTTCGTTCTCGAAAAGGAAGAAGGAACTGAAGGTCATTCACTTAACCAACTCAACCTTCGCTTGACTCAAGTTCTTCAACTTTTCAGTTCCTAAGAACTTTATAGTTTTTCAAAATTTGGCTAACGCCTTAAATTTTCGAAAATTTGGCCATAACCTCCTTTATATGGGTTAATAGCGATCAACCACAAATGGCCTCTACAGGCTCTCATATATCAACAGAAAATCCAAAAGCGAAGCGATTAGCCAATCGGGTTATAAAATCATCAAACACAATCAATATAGTAAACATATACCTATTGGTCGAGCGCATAATGTTATTCCTCTTCTTAGCTTCCTAGTTATGACCTGTTCAATATATATACATGTATATGTATCCTATTCCAATAAATTTTCAATTCAGTTCAATATTTGATTCGATTTATCTTAATTTACCTTTTTATTATCATATTGGTTTTATTATTCCAATATTATAATTAGTTAAACTAATTAGCACACATCACAACCAACAATCGATTTGTTCATTAGCTTTCCAAATATATAAATTTTATATATACTCAAAATCATATTTCCATGCCAAACCACAACATAAATCCCAACTAAGTTTTTGGTTCTCACACTAGTCAATTGGAAATATATAGATATCCCGCTTTCGAAACTCGAATATAAACACTGATGATGATGCATCATCATCAGAATTATCCTCGAGCGACTAAAGTATGATTCTATATCTACCCAGTATATTTGAGATTCCGAATACATGTGGATCAGACGTATATGCAAAATCTTCTTATACCCGATAGTCCAAAATCAATGTAAAATAAAATACTCAAATACATATAATGAGATATACTTTTCAAAATCAAATTCATTTTCAATAAATAACACTCTTCAAACGCATTCTAGGATGCTACTGACCCCATTTCTAACGAGTCACTCTTATAATACTAATCCTATCTCCGATGAATTCTTTCATTTGGTTCTAACGTTTCTTGTTCTTGAGCTTTGTAAAGCAAAGCTCTGATACCACGCTGTCACACCCCCAATTTGCCCGGCCACCGAAGAGACAAAAAACGCGGATTGTGTGAGAACACGACGCATAGGAACACAAACATGAGAACATTTCATTGCTATTACAACAATTTACATCAGAGTACAAGAGTATCAGACTATGAACAAATATTACACAGCGGAAATACAATATCAGAGATTAATAATTTACATAATAGAGGAAATAAAATATATAAATACAATGCGTAGCGGAAATACATCAACGAACAAAACTGAAAGAAATACACGGATATAAAGCTTTCTGAATATAGCTCCATCTGTAAACGAGGATCATGTGAAAAGAAATATCTACTAACCAAAACTACTAGCTGCCCGTGTGGAAAATATGGGTACCCAGAGTTTAGGTAGAAACAGTAAACTCCAAGTCAGTCATGGGTTTGGTGTGAGAACTCAAAATTGTTATTAAACTTTTACTTTAAAATAGAGTAATTCATAGGACCATGCCGTATGTCACTGAACTGATTTACTCCTATGAATACTCTGAAATAAAAAAAATTATAAACAACGCAATGCTTTTTGGAAAATGAAGCTATTATAAGACTCAGGTCCCATCACACAATGCAATGCAACCCGGAGGATAGATTTTCTCCTTATAATAGCCAAACATGCTGATATGCTTTAAAACAAATCATTTTTTATATTACTATAAGTGCATAGTGTCAAAAACAACTTCAAATATAAATGTACCGATCATAGATGACATAGGTATCATATATTATGTCGCCATACATAGGTTTACAACTAAAACTGAAAGTTGCGTATTGGAAATTGTATTCCATCTATGAGTCGAGGTAAGGTATGTCTCCTCACTGATTCGAGGCACTCTAGCACATGTCTCAGGACTCAAACGCTGGTGAGCCCTTGGATCTTCAGGGCCGGTCCTCTCTTACTTTTGAGGATTGTTTATTCCTGAACACATGTTTCCCGGTCCTATCGGACCTATCTCTTGGCCATTGGCAACCAATATATCTGAGCTGCCTCGCAATCCATCATCCACATAAGTACAAATGTGTGGGCTCCACACCATGACACCACTTCTAGTTAGAAAGAAACGTCATGCACTCCTTGCTGTCACTATCCCATTTTTGACTCATACAAGGTTATGAGGCTTGCAATGTAATGCTACAACACAAAGCTATGCTAATTAAAGCGGTGCTTTGATCATCAACCACTTGACTCTGCTTTTCAACAAAAGCCTTGATCATTTGCATCTTAGCATGCCACAATGTCGTCCATACCATACCATTGATTTCTGCCAATATATAACCTCTGAGCTCGTACTTCTCAGAGAAGGGTGTTAAGCAAGAGAATAAATTCTGCGCCACCAAACAGATATATATTTAGCAGAGATCAATGAAAAAAGCACGAAATACAATGTCACACATACAATCCATTTGCAAGTCTGTTCTGGGTCTGAACGAAACCGGAGGCACCTTATTTCTCGTCCCATATGTCCAATACAGGAGAGAGGTCCTCACATATCCGATCGATCTTCAAGTACATCTGGATGATCACCACTTTTTACCTCGTCTTGGGTGTACAACCAAATCAAGACATCAGTAATCATCCAAACGATGTGAAGATCTCCGGCCTTCAACCATTGTCTTCATCATCGACTTTTAATTGTCGAAACAGTTATTCAGAATGGGTTAAACCCAGTCTTTCCAAATAACTAACGTGTCTTTTTAGTCATGTTATAAATACACAAAGATAACACACATCTCATTCCAATCCAGAATATTCTTTTATTCAAATATTCACATCTTTAGGGAATGGTTCCCGTTAATTTTATCAAATATGTGTTCTTTTAAGCTTATTCTTTATTCTTCCTTTGGATACCATTTTCAAAAGACTTTATTTTATCTTTCAGCAACCTAAACCAAATTAAGGTTTAAGAACTAGTAGGGATTATCGAGCCTTACCGAAGTAACCATTTATTTATTTATCCCATTCCCAACCTATTCATCCCATGGAGAAAAACTTGTGATACTCCATATTTAACACCCATAATGTTATCGGTAAAATTAATTACCATTCCACATTCTAATCCATTTAAAGATTTAACTACTGCATGGAGTAAAACTGGTGGTACTCCATCTCAAACCTTCCTTGAATCCGGTAAATTAAATTACCTTATTCACATTTCAATCTAATTAAAGATTCGTCAAAACTCCTTTTAATTTTAATCTCAAAAATTATTACTTGATGATTATTCAACTTTAGGAATTAATCATGTCTTTAACTGGGTTAGAGAACCATTGTCGTTAAATACATTGATCCCAATAAACCCAAAATCTTCTTCCATTTAATATGGAATCTTCACGGAAATCTAAACAGTTTATAATCGAGATAAATTTTCATATCGGACTAATACTATAAGTGGAATAATGGCAAGGCCTTTTAAATTCCATTAGTAGTAACAATCTTCCTTTACTGAAGCTCATCTCGATCATTAATAAATCAAACTCCACTCAGTTCCAATTTAATTTATTTAATTGGAAAACTTTGGAAAATTCCATTAAATCCCAGTCAAAAGATTTATAAATTCCAAATCATATCTTCATGGTTAATTTCTGAAGAAAACAGAACTTATACGTCTGTTTTAAAAATTCAGACATCTGTTTCTAGAAAAATTTGAAACAGCAAAGTTTTAGTTTATTTTCAACCATTTTCAAACGTCTGTTTTTATTGGTGCAGATGTCTGTTTCCCTATGGAAAATTATTTTTCCATTCATTACAACTCAAAGTCCAATTTGATATCAAATACAAAGCTCTGAATAGAAATTATATCGATTTATATTCAATATCAAATTCTGAAACCAGTGGATATCGTATTGGGAATAATGATATCTATATCTTCCAGATTCCTCAACACTATCCGTATAATCACGGAATCCAATATCGAAATATTCCAAAGATTATTTCAATTCAAATCCTTTCCAATTCATACTTTGGAAAAAAATTGGTTATATTAAAACCATATCAATTCTAATTATATATATATATATATATAATATGTATTCATCTTTGAAAACTCACTTCAGACGTTTATCTTTAAAATTGCACATTTCACTGTTCAATCAATTTTAATATTTTTAGTGTCCTTCCAAAATCGGACATCAAAACCGAACTTTAACTGAATATTAAAATATTCGTTTTATTGCGGATTGAAGTAAGATTCAATCAATTACCATAGAAGTTCATTCATATGGATTTCATACATCACATGTGTTCAACAATAGTTATGAACAACTATTAAACATCTGAATAACATCCAAAGTGCATCTATACTATATAAGGATTAAATAATAACGCTTACAATGGTTTGTCAATCAATCGGTTGACATAAAATTAAATACAAGGGAGATGTGTAAATTAGTGATCATCCCAAGACCCGTGTGGGGTTTTCAACCATCAAACAAATATTATTATTTGTATATTTGGGCAATGTGTAAAATAATTGTCCCTACACCCGTGTGGGGTTTACATCACATTCCTTGTGAACTTACCTAATATTCAGGAGACGGGTGGGTAAATTGTCATCCCAATCATTTATAATATAAAAGTTTTATTTATAAACATTTATAATCACAGTTTAATAATGATGACATAAAAACTGTAAACATCCATCATACAACAAACGAGTATTGTAATCACAAGCAATCAACATACATTCAGTTATAAAAATAAATAAATGAATAAAATATTGAGTGAGGGAGTGAGTTCTCACCTCGGTTTCCACTCCATCATTGTTTAATTGATGATATATAAAACGATTTCGTAAAAATCAAGATGTAGAAATCTGCAAATTAGAGAAACTGACAAGTCACAAACGAAGTTAAAATGGGCCGAAACTTGGCCGAAAATGAAATCAAATGGACCTAAACTATTGACCGTGGTCTCCACTGGTCAACAGAAGAAAAACAGAATTCAGATGTCTGACCTAAAAATTCAAACGTCTGAATTTGCTTTTTCTTGAACCCGCAAGGATTTAGTTCATTTTTATGTTATTTCAGACATATGAATTATCTTGGTCAGACGTCTGACCAGTAGCAAATAATTATTTTTGCTTTGCCAATGACCTCCAAATCAATTTCGGGCGAACCCGGACAAATGGTGAAGTCTTGTGATGTTTGGGGGGTCATTCGCAAGCTCTAGTACACAAACTTAACATGCACAAACGCTTATACACAAGATTGCAATGATTTTGATTATGAATTCAAAAATGAATAAGTTTTCTAACTAAAGCAATCAAATGCAATTCAAGCGAATTGTGAAGTTTTAGAACTTGCCGACACGACAAAGGAGCTTCACAACATCGCATAAACAACTCATAGCATATGCATTCAATTGTGTGCACAATCTAAACAAGAAATTTCAACTTAATGAACTAAAGCTAATGAACCGGAAAGTGCATGCTTATCTAACCAATTCATATGCATATACACACATCAAAATGAAGCTAAATTACACTTTACAAGCCTCTATACTTGTGGCATAGATGTGAGTTCATAAGGAACTCACAAAGAACTCACCTTTGTTTGCTAGAAGCAAGAAATCGATCCAATGACAAGCTAGAACAACCTCTCTTCGATAAAAAACACTAGAATTAACAACAACCTATGATTATATGAACACATTTCCTAAGAAATAGGTCATAGGAATCATCACAAATTGAAGAGGAAACAAGTTGGAGAAGATGAAGAGGAAAATGGAGAAGCTTACTCATGTTTTCTCTTTGATTTTCCCCTTGATTTGGGCTTGGATCTGCAAAACCTAGCTTAGGAATTTTAATTTCCCTTTCCACTCTCCATTTTCTATTTATTTTTTTAAGTGTTGAAGGAATGGGGAAGAGGGGCTGATTTGGGGCACTTAAGTGAATGGGCTAGGTTGGCCAAACAAAGACCCAACTAAAGAACCAAAATTGCAAATCTCGGAATATATCGAAGCTTATAGTTTTTTATTATCAAACGGCAATTTGAACTCAATGGAAGTTGTTTCGAGCCCAGATTCATCCATATGCAAAAAATGATATTTTGGTCATATATCAAATGAAAAGGACCAAAATTTCTCCAACTCCAAAGGTATCGATGCTTATAGTTTTCGAACATGAAAACGGCAATCTGAACTCAATGGAAGTGGTTTCAAGCCCAAATTCATATGTATTCAAAATGCGAGTTTTCTATGGGCTATATATACCGTTTAAAAATATATTTAAATTCCATAGCGACTATTCTACATTTTTTTTATTAGACATAACTTACTATTTTTAAGTGAAATCTCAATTTCTTACATTCTTTAGAAAATTACAATTCAAAATATTCCAACGTTTCTAGTTTTATCAAATTCCGACTTATATTGAATTCTATACATTGATTCAAAGTTTCAAATCAAATTTTCAAACTACCGTGCCATCTCAAGCTCGTTTAATTAAACTTTAAATTTATGCGTTCTAACTTCGATTAAAACAAATTTAAGTCTTTTATTCTCAAAATAATTCATCTAAAATATTTAATTTTCATGAAAATCAATTAAAAATAAATTTTAAATTGGTTTCAAAAATACGGTTTGTTACAACATGGATGGTTACCTAAATTTGAATCCTCTGCCTTATATATTTGCTAATCTTTGGGCTTTTTTCCTTTCCAACCTTTCCCTTGTTTCCAAATTGACTCTAGGTAACCATTGACCCCTGACTTTACCTTTTTCCTTCTGTTGAATTTGTTTCATTTAGCATAATAGTTTTAACACTTTTTGTTCTTTCTTTTGTTTTGTTGCCACAATCAAGTTTGGGTAATGGAATACTATCTCAATCGCGTAGATCTTGTATGGTTCTGGCACGTTGTTGTCCTCCTTTTTGGTTAACATTTACTTCCCTTCAGTTTTGTTCCTCTACTAGCTTCTCATATCCAATAAATAATCATAAATGTATTTTTTACGGTGATTTTTTTATGGTGTTAAATTATTATATTGCACCATGTCTCCCTATTCCTCCATATGTGTTTAAAAGAAAATTTTATATGACGTTAACATATAGGCCATGGAATATTTAAAGTCCTAATGAATTTAACTTCACTATTGCATAAAAATAGATCTATTTCTATGTCTTTCCCCCTCTCGTCTTCAAGTAGTTTGGTTTGTTTAGAGGTGTAAAGTATAACATGAGACCAAAAATTATACTTTTTAGTGCTTATAGTGTAAGTTCTCAAAATTATATTGTATAGGAAAAGTAAAATAAAACAAAACAAAAAGGACCATTTTTTTTTCAAATTATTTGCCAATATAAATTTTATGGTAAAAGGTTAATGCAGTAAAAGACTTTATTTGATTACCTCTTTGTTGTCTGTACTATATATAAAATAAATGACTATAAATGAGAACTCACATGCACTTCTGCATTATTTTTTGTTTGACGTGCTTATAATCATGTCAGGAGAAAGCCCGAACATATTGCAGATGCACTATTAAAAACCCGTAATCTTCTATTTAAGAATATGTGATTTATTTTGTATATTTTATCCATTGAAGACTTAAAATATTATATACCTTATGGTAAATTGATCTTGATGGTTAATACTTGCTAATGTCCTGTGAAATTTTGTAGTATGTCTACATCTGCTTTTGTGTAGCTTAAGGAAAATTTTATGCAACGCTAACATGAGAAAAAAATCTACGTCATTTTATTGTTCTTTGAATAGAAATTTTAAAGCATAAGGTTGACTATTATGGAAGATTTTCTTTGACTATGCTTTTGATTACCTTTGTTTTTCCGCGATATATAAAACATGCCCATTAAATGAGAATTAATATGTTTATCTTCTTCCTTAATTTATATTTTTCCATGAAAAAGCTTCACTAATTTCTCATGAGCCATAAAAGTTTAATGAGATTAAGCGCAATTGATGCACCTACTTTGTATAATTTAGTATTACAATTACATATAATTTATTGCTAGAATTTCAAAATGTATCTCAATGTATTAGTTTAGTTTTGGTCTTTGTATCATAAATTTCATTAAATATAAGTGAACATATTCAACAGCCCTAGCCTAGGTTATTTTTCCCCAACTTTTGTGGTTTTATGATTGAAACAAGATGGCAAGAGTTGATTTACCCTTTTTAGTTCTGGGTTTTAATAAATGTAAAAGTATGGAAGAAGCATGTATACAGAGAAAAACTATCAATTTAGAAAAAAGTTAACAAACAAAATTAAAAACATTTATTTTGTTTTCTTGTTTTCGAAATGTGCGATGGAAGCATGAAAAATAGTTCATCCCTCCATCATCCCTCAAACTCCTTTAACATCTGTTTCATGTCCATTCTTTACATTAATGTTGAAGACTCAAAATGTGAAAAAGTAAAATGAACTAAACAGCCCCTAAAAATTTTAGTATCATTCTACGTTTATGTTAACATGTGTGCATATGAAGGATGTGAACTTCATTGCTTAATATATTCTCGGTGTACACCTCTACAACCTAACGATTAATTTACTAAAACCATTTGATTTTCACTCTCTTCCCTATCTTGCTTGGCTTAATTAACCGCTTCTAAGAGAAAATTGTCCAAATTTAGAGAACATTACCGATAGGTCATAATCAACTATATTTTATTATTTTCCTAATAATTTTCCTATTTTTTAGGTAAAACTACACAGTCTTGTTTCTTTCTCTTTATCATGTGTGTTTTATTGCACTTCCTAGTTCCATTTAATGAAAATGTACTAAACTACTGTAATGACCCATCGAAATTCGACACTCGGATTTTGAAAATAATACATGACTTTAATTCACTTGCCCAAACTCAAGTATCAAAAACCCAAATAGTTAAAAATAAGTCAGAATGTGAGAAAAAAGAAAGAAAAGTTGGAATAGAAGAAGAAGGAGAAGAACCCAATTCTACATAATCAAAATAGAATAGAATCTCACAGCAAAATGAATAAAATATAACATGTCAATACTTTTTACACAAAGAGAAAATATATATATGATTATATAACATCAGAGTACACAACAAAATTAGCCTATATAATGCTGATGAATACAACACACACAGTGGAAATAAATTAATACCAGAAAATACGAGAATACGTCTGGACTCTGGCCCCTCTCCTGAAGCTCCAAGTAAAACCCAATGTAACCTGGAAATGTACTCGGTCTGACCAAGCCCATTTTGCGAAAGCAAAATCACATGGATTGTCAGTCTGTGAGACTTTTAGTGAGAAAACTCACATCACAGACAACTTGCTTAATTTTAGAAATCCTTTTTATAAGAATGGAACTATCGTAAGACACGACCACACATAAACATGACACATATTTTTACCTTATGATAACCAAATCACTTTTATTATAAAAATCCAATGACAATATAATAATATCTATCAATTCAAAAATAAAATATGAATATAACCGAAAAGCTTGCATCTTACTTTTCGACATAGTTGGTTTACATCTAAAAATGTATGGCTCGTACTGGAGTATGGACTTGCAACATGAATAGACATGGAACCACCTTTTGATCAGTATCCTCTAGAGATAAAACACTAGGGTTCAACAAAAACATCTTGCGACCTGGCCTGTAACAACCCGTATTTTCAATAACCTGTTATAACGTAAATCGAGGTAGAATTTAATTCAAAAATCTGAATCAAGGGAAAGGGCTATGCCATTGCATTCGTCTCGGAAAAATACGCGGAATAGAGTCCGAGTTTTCGAAAATCGGAGTCCGTATGACCCGATTAAGGCCCAACGAAGTTTTCAGAAAATTTCAAAGCAAAAACAGATTTCAAATTCAAGTTTGAATTTGAAAATTTGGGCCAGTTTGGGCCAGGCGGGAGAATTCCCGCCAGAACACCCAAGTCGACAGCCCTGTCGACTTGGGAGTCGACTTGGTTGGACCCAAGTCGACAGCCCTGTCGACTTGGTCCAGCCGGGCTGTTTAGCCTGGTGCACCATTTTGAGATTGTGTTGAGCTTGGGGGCCAGATTCGGTTTTAAGGGCTGAGATTGCAACTAGGGTTTAATCCTATGGCCTAAAACACTTTCCTAATCTATAAATAAGACCCTAACCTACCCTAAATCATCATTAATCTATCCTACAACTAAACTATGGCAAAATCAATCCTCTCATGGCCTCCACTCTCTTCATACAATTCCTAAATAAACTTCTAAGTGATTTTCCATGCATACAAGTGTTTTCAAACTTGTATGAGCATCATTAGCTTGCATTCAAGTCAAGTTTCTATATTTGCATCACAAAGGAAGGGTTTTGATTATTTTAGCTTGCATTTTGGGTTTAATTTGGTTGCATAAGGGCTTTGTCATATTTCCTAAGCATTGTAAGCCCTATTCTACTTTCATACTTAAACTCTAAAGTTAAATGTATGATATGCAAGTTTTCTATGATGTAATATGCAAGTTTATCATGATATGCAAGTTTTCTATGACGTAATATGCAAGTTTATCATGATATGCAAGTTTTCTATGATGTAATATGCAAGTTTATCATGATATGCAAGTTTTCTATGATGTAATATGCAAGTTTATCATGTTATGCAAGTATGCTATGATATGATATGCAAGTTCATCTTGTTATGTTATGCAAGTTTGATATGCAAGTTGTCATATGATATACAAGTTGTGTTATGCAAGTTTGGGTTGAACATTTTGTTCATGCTATCATTTTATGCAAGCTTATCTTGGGTTTATGAACATAAAGCTTCAAGCTTTATGCTAAAGGTTGCATTTTGGCAACATGTAAGTTATCATATCCCTTATGATAACTTGCATGTGAGGCTAAATGCGAACTTATGGCCATTTCTACATGTCATTTAGCACTATGTATCACCATTATGCCAAGTTTGGTTTTATGCATGCTTTTGGGGCCTAAAAATGTAATATGCAACATATGTACATTTCATATGCCACCATGTTGAACTTGTGGCTTCAACACCTTTTATGTCATGATTATGCCAAGTTCCCTCTTTCTATCCTTTATGCGCTATTGCGATATGTAAGCGATGGGATTGTGTTTCGGGTTGGGTAAAAGTAAAAGACATAAAAACATAAGCTTGGGAATTTACCTATTAAGTTAGGTCTACCCATTGGGAATTTACCTATTAAGTTAGGTCTACCCAATTGCTTGAAAACTTGTAACATGTTTTGGAAACATGATGGACATGACACTTAGAAAAGATAAGTGTGGCCAACTCGAGGTTGGGTTGAGTTTGTAGCGTAAACCTACCCGGAACCGACCGGCGTAACTAGTTGCTACAAACAATAGGACCCAATGTGAGAAGTTGGTCATGTTGTACCTTGAACCCGAGGTTAGACCAAGTTGTGGTGTAAAGCTACCCGGACCCGCCCGGCTTAACTAGTAACCACAACAAGGTCTAATGTGAGAGGTTAAGGCGCATTAAATTAATTAATGCCTCGTGATTAGGGTTAAGTCATGGTCGACTTAATACTTAACCAACTTGGGTTTGGTAGATTAATCGGGGTTAAGTCGTGAACTCATCGTTACACTTAACCAAGTTAATCCATGATTATCAAGAGTGCTAACCCGTACTTAACCCACTAGAAAATACTAGCAATGGGGGCCCACTCCGCAGTAACCCCAAAATCGTATCATTAAGGCCCTAGGGGCTAGGCTAGGGAGGGGGCACGATTACTGGGCTGGAGGTAAGCGACCAAATAAACGACGGCCGTGTGGTACGCCGATGTAGTTCCGGACGGACTATGGTCATGCACGTAGTCCATGTTTGGAGAAGTCACCCATGGGTACCAGTAGATCGAGACTGTGCACTCATGTTTATGGTGTCCAGGGGTTGGCACTCTAGGGCTTGATACACCCGAAGGGTGGACCCGGCACAGTTCGACTACAATTAAGTTTGGGCCGTATTGACACCAACACGTGACGAGTTAGGCTTAGGGAGCCGATCGACTAGACCGTAGGGTTGGACCTTGTATTAGGGTCATTTCATGTTATTGGGCCAAAGCATGGGCCAAGGGATCAATACTTGTTTATTCAAGTCATGTTAGTTTGCTAGTACACCTGTGGTGCAAAACCTTAATCCTGATTATGCGATGACACCTTTATCTACCTTGTTAGTTAATCATCATGCTAGTATATTGTTATCCTTATGTTCATCCCTGCTGCTCATGCCAGTTAACTTTATCAGTTTACATTGATTGTAGTAGGGCTAACTCAGTCTTTTTGACTGACCTGTTTTCTCTCGCCTCTTTTCTTCCGTTTCCCCCCCTCCCCAGGTTCTCAGGGATGGAATATTGGAGCTTAGCTGGATTTCTGACCGCTTGCTTGAGGGATTTAGCTCATGTACGGTTTGACATGAAGCTAGCTATGGCCATCACTTCTTTTGGGGATTAGTACTTATGTATTTCAGTTTTTCAGTTGATGTTGTTTTATCTAGACTTGTTTATTTGGGAAGTTGACATTTTGTTGTACCAGACTGGTTTTGAAATGGTTTGAAATCTTCCGCTGTTTTATCTATGTTATTTACTCTGTTTACATATATACATATGTTCTTGTTCTGCCTTGATATATCATTATGCATGTTTACCTGATTCAAACGCCCCTCCAAAGTCAGAGTGCTTGCAAGAGCCACCCTGGAGGAGGTGGGGTGTTACATTTGGTATCAGAGCATACGGTTTACGAGAAGGAACAAAAAGGTTTTTAGAAAACTTTTGGAAAACTATTTTCAAAACTAAGTATTTTCCAAAGAAAAGTCTAGTTTGTTTTAAAAGCTATTCCCCAAAAAGCCATTAGCAAAATTCCTTCGTTTTTCTCCATTCAAAATCTGTCTTTTTCTTCGTTTTCAGTATGGCTGATAACTTTGCTATTCCAGAGGGAGTGCACGTACCTGTTTGGTATAGGAGACTTTTGGAGGCCAGGGCGACCGAAGCCGGCCCCGCAGATGTTCCTCCTCCTCCTCCTCCAGTAGTTAATGTTCCTCCTCCTCCTCCTCCGGTGGTTAATGTTCCTCCTCCTCCTGTCGCTGAGGTTCCTCTTCCTCCTCCCCCTCAGCATCCTCAACCTGACTTCGCAAAGACTTGCAAAGATTACAAAGCAATGGGTAGCAAGAACTTTCAAGGCACTGAGACTTTTGTAGAGGCCAGAAATTGGTTGAAAGAGACCGAGGATTTATTTGCTATCTTTGGGATAGACGATCAGAGGAAGATCTTGTTGGCGGTTTGGCTTATGAAAGATGAAGCCGCTTATTGGTGGGAAGTCACCAATGGTACTAGGCCTGTTGAGACTTGGGCCGATTTCAGGGCAAGGTTCATGCTTAAGTTTCTATCTTCTGCTGAGGAGAATCTGCAAATGGAGAGGTTCATAACTTTTAGACAAGGAGATATGTCGGTCAAAGAATGTGTGAACAAGTTCAATTAGTTAGCTCGTTTTGGCTTGGATATGGTGAATACTCCTCAGAAGAAGGCTCTTCGTTTTGCTAGAGGATTGAATGAGCCATTGCAGGGATTGGCTATGTCACATATTCCCCATGGGGCCATGTTTGAGAGTTTGGTTGATATGGCGTTACTTCAGGGAGATGTCAAGAAAGAGACCAAGATGAATGATACTCAAGCCAAGAAGACTGATTCCCAGGGAAAAGGAAATCAGGGTAATCCAAGTGGTCAAAGCAGTCAAAGCAATCAGAACAAGAACAAGGGTCAAGGCAACAAGGGGAACAACAACAAGGGCAAGAACAACAAGGAGAAGTGCCATTATTGCGGTTCAGTTGGGCATCTTATTAAGGATTGTAAGAAGAGGAAAAGGAAGAATGGTGAATGCTTTTTCTGCGGTAAGATTGGACATTTCAGTAAGGATTGCCCGAAGAAGCAAGGGCAAGGCCACGGTCAGACTCAGCGTGCTGGACCTTCAGGAGGGCAAGTTCATGCTCTCAATGTCGCTCTAGTTCCCGATCGAGGTAGTATTTCTGTTGAGAGCCTTGTATATATTTCTGATTTTCCAGTTCGTACCTTGTTTGATTCTGGTGCATCGCATAGCTTTATCTCATCTGATCTTGTTGATAGTTTGCACCTTAGTACTAGCTTGGTAGATGATCCCGTCTGTGTCTCAAATCCTATTGGGGGTTCCGCCCATTTGTCTATGATATGTGGGGATTTAAGGATCTCTATACTGAGTGTAGAGTTCTTGTGCAGTGCTCATGTTCTTGGTTTCAGGGGATACGGATTGATATTGGGCATGGATTGGCTGTCCAGATATGGAGCCATTCTTGATTGTGAGCATAGGGTTGTGAGGCTCGTGACTCGCCTCGGAAACACCCTAGAGATTTCTTGTGATCCGAGAGGTCCCGTCATGTTGTGCTATCTTGAATCACTCGACTCGTCAATGGAAACTCTTCAGTCTGTGAGAGTGGTTCGAGAGTATCCGGATGTTTTCGATGAAGTTAGGGGGTTGCCCCCTAAGCGAGAGATTGATTTCCGCATTTATCTGGTGGATAATGCAAAGCCGGTTTCTTTGCCCGTTCGGCACATGGCTCCGCGTGAAAGGCAGGAGCTAAGTAAGCAAGTGAAAGAGTTGCTTGAGAAGAACTTCATTAGACGAAGTATATCTGAATGGGGAGCGCCTGTGGTATTTGCTACCAAGGCAGATGGTTCTCTCCGACTTTGTGTTGACTATCGAGAGTTGAATAAGCTGACTAAGAAGAACAGACACCCGTTACCGAGGATTGATGACCTCTTTGACCAGCTTGTCGGTGCTTCTGTTTTCTCTCAGCTTGATCTTGCTACTGGATTCCATCAGCTCAGGGTAGCTGAAGATAGTATAGACAAGACTGCGTTCAGAACTCCAGATGGATTCTTCGAATGGCTTGTCATGCCGTTCGGCTTGACTAATGCACCCGCATATTTTGTGGACTTGATGAGTAGGGTGTTCAGGGAGTTCCTGAACAAGTTTGTCGTGGTCTTCGTAGATGATATTCTGATCTTCTCTAAGGATAAGGAAGAACACGCCAGGCATCTCGTGGAGGTGATGGATACGCTTAGAGCGCATCAGTTGAAAGCCAAGTTCTCCAAGTGTCACTTTTGGAGAAGGGAAGTTAGATTCCTTGGGCATATAGTATCTAAGCAAGGCTTAGCGGTGGATCCCGCTAAGGTAGTGGCAATTCAGGATTGGAAGACTCCAAGGAATGCAACCGAAGTAAGATGTTTTCTAGGTCTTGCAGGTTTTTACTGGAAGTTCATCAAGGACTTCGCGAAGATTTCTGCTTCTGTCACTAAATTGACGAAGAAGAATTTAGTTTTTGCTTCGAGCATAGAATGCGAGCTTGCTTTTCAGAAGCTCAAGAGATCTCTCACATCAGCACCTGTTCTAGCTTTGCCCGATGGAGGGAAGTTATTTACAGTATACACCGATGCATGTGGCACGGGGTTAGGAGCTGTTCTTATGCAAGAAGGAAGGGTGATATGCTTTGGCGGTAGACAACTTAAAGTACATGAGAAGAATTATCCCACTCATGACTTAGAGTTGGCAGCAATAGTATATGCACTCAAGGCTTGGCGCCATTATCTTTTGGGAGAAAGATTTGAGCTTTATACCGATCACAAGTCATTGAAGTATCTCTTTTCTCAGAAGGATCTGAATATGAGACAACAAAGATGGATGGAATTCTTGGCGTCCTACGATTTTGAGATAGCTTATACCCCTGGCAAGGGGAATGTGGTAGCTGATGCATTGAGTAGAAGGAGGTTGACCCTAAGTCCTCTATTCGTTGAGATGAAGAATTTAGAGTATGTGGCAACCTTTGATTTCTCTTTGGCGGTTGAGTCGATGACCGGTTCTTTAGCATCTCTGGAACTCAGACCTACCCTTCTTGATCAAGTTGGGGCTTCGCAAAGAGAAGACCCTCAGATAGTTGAGATTATAGATAAGCTAATTCGAGGAGAGACGTCTAGTCATCTCGCTCGATATTCTATTGATGACAAGGGTTGGCTGAGGAGAGACGGAAGGCTATGTGTTCCAATGGTAGAAGATCTAGTAAGAAGAGTTCTAGAGGAAGCACATCGCTCTAAGTTGACTATAAATCCGGGCGGAGATAAGATGTATAAAGATATGAAGCGCATTTTCTTTTGGCCTGGGACGAAGAAGGATGTGGCAGAGTTTGTCTCTAGATGTTTCATTTGCCAGCAAGTTAATGTCGAGTCAAAGAAGCCCGGTGGGCTATTGCATCCTCTAGACGTTCCACTTTGGAAGTGGGAGAGTATTTCCATGGATTTTATCGATGGGCTACCAAGGTCAAGGAAAGGGAATACGAGCATTTGGGTTATCGTGGATAGGCTCACGAAGAGTGCTCATTTCATTCCGGTGAAGAGCAAGAGGACCGCATCTTGGCTAGCGTCTGTATATCTTCGTGAGATTGTGAGACTTCATGGAGTCCCTTCTAGTATTGTCAGTGACCGTGACCCAATCTTTACAAGTCAATTCTGGAATAGCTTGCAAGAAGCCATGGGCACGAGGTTGAATCTAAGTACGGCTTATCACCCACAGACGGACGGTCAAACCGAAAGGGTGAATAGGGTACTTGAGGATCTGTTGAGGCTTTGTATTCTAGATTTTGGTGGTACTTGGGAAGACCATCTTCCTCTTGTTGAGTTTGCATACAATAACAGCTATCAGGCAAGCATAGGGATGGCACCATTCGAAGCTTTATATGGGAGGCCGTGCAAGTCGCCTACATGTTGGTGGGAGACTACAGATAAGCTTATACTTGGGCCTGATCTGATCAGAGATACATCCGAGAAGATCGAGATGATTCGGAGACGGATGAAAGCGGCCCAAGACCGACAGAAATCCTATGCTGATAAGCGAAGAACTGATTTGGAATTTGATGTTGGGGACATGGTTTTCGTGAAGGTTTCTCCTTTGCGGAATGTGGTCCGATTTGGAGCCGTTGGGAAGTTGGCACCGTGGTTTGTTGGACCATTCCCTATTATAGAGAGGATCGGGCAGATGGCTTATAGAGTGAAGTTGCCCGAGAAGCTTGCCGGAGTACACGATGTTTTCATGTCTCGTATCTCCGGAAGTGTTTACATGAATCTGCAGAGGTTGTTGAGCCGAGTGTTCTGAAAGATGTGGAAGTGGAGAAAGAGGCTACCTTGAGGAGAGCTCTGATTCGTATCTTGGGGACGGAGACCAAGAAGCTAAGGAATAGAGAGGTCAAGTTGGTGAAGGTTCAATGGAGTGAAGCCGAAGAAGACGCAACTTGGGAAACCGAGGAGAAGATGCGTGGGCTTTATCCATTCCTTTTTGAGGGTACACTCTCAATCTCTTTTCTTTGTTAGCATATCTTTCTCTTTGCTATCCATGTTTAGCTAGTTTATCGTGTTAATCTTGTCATGAGAACCTTAGGTAGAAACCCTTTGGATGAAACATGTGTTTGAAACATGTTATGCTTGATGGTTGCAAGTGGTTGCAAGTGTTTGCAAGTGGTTACTCGTGGATGCATTATACACATTAGGCACTAGATCGGCTCACACACTCCTCATATTGCATATGCATGGGTGTTTATGCGTATTCATGGATGAAAATTTTTGTGTTATCACATGGATGTTGCATATGGATGTATGTTATGTGCACACATGTAGACGTGATACATTATGTTAGGAATTGCATACATATGGATTCATTTCACTAACATAATTTGCATTGATGATATTTGCATTAGATAAGTACATATACACACACCTTTGCATATGTTCATACAACATTTAGAATCTTGTAAGGACAATGATTGCTCGTGGATGATGTTTTGAGTAGATGGATGATTGGATGGTAGGATACGTTCTTCCTAACTTGAAGATTTCGGGGACGAAATCCTTTAAGGAGGGGAGAATGTAACAACCCGTATTTTCAATAACCTGTTATAACGTAAATCGAGGCAGAATTTAATTCAAAAATCTGAATCAAGGGAAACGGGCTATGCCATTGCGTTCGTCTCGGAAAAATACGCGGAATAGAGTCCGAGTTTTCGAAAATCGAAGTCCGTATGACCCGATTAAGGCCCAACGAAGTTTTCAGAAAATTTCAAAGCAAAAACAGATTTCAAATTCAAGTTTGAATTTGAAAATTTGGGCCAGTTTGGGCCAGGCGGGAGAATTCCCGCCAGAACACCCAAGTCGACAGCCCTGTCGACTTGGGAGTCGACTTGGTTGGACCCAAGTCGACAGCCCTGTCGACTTGGTCCAGCCGGGCTGTTTAGCCTGGTGCACCATTTTGAGATTGTGTTGAGCTTGGGGCCAGATTCGGTTTTAAGGGCTGAGATTGCAACTAGGGTTTAATCCTATGGCCTAAAACACTTGCCTAATCTATAAATAAGACCCTAACCTACCCTAAATCATCATTAATCTATCCTACAACTAAACTATGGCAAAATCAATCCTCTCATGGCCTCCACTCTCTTCATACAATTCCAAAATAAATTTCTAAGTGATTTTCCATGCATACAAGTGTTTTCAAACTTGTATGAGCATCATTAGCTTGCATTCAAGTCAAGTTTCTATATTTGCATCATAAAGGAAGGGTTTTGATCATTTTAGCTTGCATTTTGGGTTTAATTTGGTTGCATAAGGGCTTTGTCATATTTCCTAAGCATTGTAAGCCCTATTCTACTTTCATACTTAAACTCTAAAGTTAAATGTATGATATGCAAGTTTTCTATGATGTAATATGCAAGTTTATCATGATATGCAAGTTTTCTATGATGTAATATGCAAGTTTATCATGATATGCAAGTTTTCTATGATGTAATATGCAAGTTTATCATGATATGCAAGTTTTCTATGATGTAATATGCAAGTTTATCATGTTATGCAAGTATGCTATGATATGATATGCAAGTTCATCATGTTATGTTATGCAAGTTTGATATGCAAGTTGTCATATGATATGCAAGTTGTGTTATGCAAGTTTGGGTTGAACATTTTGTTCATGCTATCATGTTATGCAAGCTTATCTTGGGTTTATGAACATAAAGCTTCAAGCTTTATGCTAAAGGTTGCATTTTGGCAACATGTAAGTTATCATATCCCTTATGATAACTTGCATGTGAGGCTAAATGCGAACTTATGGCCATTTCTACATGTCATTTAGCACTATGTATCACCAATATGCCAAGTTTGGTTTTATGCATGCTTTTGGGGCCTAAAAATGTAATATGCAACATATGTACATTTCATATGCCACCATGTTGAACTTGTGGCTTCAACACCTTTTATGTCATGATTATGCCAAGTTCCCTCTTTCTATCCTTTATGCGCTATTGCGATATGTAAGCGATGGGATTGCGTTTGGGGTTGGGTAAAAGTAAAAGACATAAAAACATAAGCTTGGGAATTTACCTATTAAGTTAGGTCTACCCATTGGGAATTTACCTATTAAGTTAGGTCTACCCAATTGCTTGAAAACTTGTAACATGTTTTGGAAACATGATGGACATGACACTTAGAAAAGATAAGTGTGGCCAACTCGAGGTTGGGTTGAGTTTGTAGCATAAACCTACCCGGAACCGACCGGCGTAACTAGTTGCTACAAACAATAGGACCCAATGTGAGAAGTTGGTCATGTTGTACCTTGAACCCGAGGTTAGACCAAGTTGTGGTGTAAAGCTACCCGGACCCGCCCGGCTTAACTAGTAACCACAACAAGGTCCAATGTGAGAGGTTAAGGCGCATTAAATTAATTAATGCCTCGTGATTAGGGTTAAGTCATGGTCCACTTAATACTTAACCAACTTGGGTTTGGTAGATTAATCGGGGTTAAGTCGTGAACTCATCGTTACACTTAACCAAGTTAATCCATGATTATCAAGAGGGTTAAACCGTACTTAACCCACTAGAAAATACTAGCAATGGGGGCCCACTCCGCAGTAACCCCAAAATCGTATCATTAAGGCCCTAGGGGCTAGGCTAGGGAGGGGGCACGATTACTGGGCTGGAGGTAAGCGACAAAATAAACGACGGCCGTGTGGTACGCCGATGTAGTTCCGGACGGACTATGGTCGTGCACGTAGTCCGTGTTTGGAGAAGTCACCCATGGGTACCAGTAGATCGAGACCGTGCACTCATGTTTATGGTGTCCAGGGGTTGGCACTCTAGGGCTTGATACACCCGAAGGGTGGACCCGGCACAGTTCGACTACAATTAAGTTTGGGCCGTATTGACACCAACACGTGACGAGTTAGGCTTAGGGAGCCGATCGACTAGACCGTGGGGTTGGACCTTGTATTAGGGTCATTTCATGTTATTGGGCCAAAGCAGGGGCCAAGGGATCAATACTTGTTTATTCAAGTCATGTTAGTTTGCTAGTACACCTGTGGTGCAAAACCTTAATCCTGATTATGCGATGACACCTTTATCTACCTTGTTAGTTAATCATCATGCTAGTATATTGTTATCCTTATGTTCATCCCTGCTGCTCATGCCAGTTAACTTTATCAGTTTACATTGATTGTAGTAGGGCTTACTCAGTCTTTTTGACTGACCTGTTTTCTTTCGCCTCTTTTCTTCCGTTTTCCCCTCCTCCCCCCAGGTTCTCAGGGAGGGAATATTGGAGCTTAGCTGGATTTCTGACCGCTTGCTTGAGGGGTTTAGCTCATGTACGGTTTGACATGAAGCTAGCTATGGCCATCACTTCTTTTGGGGATTAGTACTTATGTATTTCAGTTTTTCAGTTGATGTTGTTTTATCTAGACTTGTTTATTTGGGAAGTTGACATTTTGTTGTACCAGACTGGTTTTGAAATGGTTTGAAATCTTCCGCTGTTTTATCTATGTTATTTACTCTGTTTACATATATACATATGTTCTTGTTCTGCCTTGATATATCATTATGCATGTTTACCTTATTCAAACGCCCCTCCAAAGTCAGAGTGCTTGCAAGAGCCACCCTGGCGGAGGTGGGGTGTTACATGGCCATATAGAACCGACCACTTATTCAATTTGAGTATACCGAATATATCATCACCACAGTAGTAGGCCATCCAACCGTACTCATTCTAAAGCATGCTAAAAGAGACATCTGATTTCTCTAAATTAGGTGATGGCATACCCTATAGGCATGACCCGCATAGCCCTGCTGCTTCTCGATTTTAGTCATTTCTCGGTTGATGAGGCTTGAGGTCATGGTTACCTTATTGGAAAAACACATCAAAATTTAAATGCCACATTGCTAGATCTATCAAATCACTAAATGATTTGCAAAAATATAATCTGATTGTTAAGCTAAATGAAGTTACCTTCTTCGCCACAATAATCAGTATATTTCTAAAAACCGATGTATGTGATTTTAGGAAATTCAGACATTCATCCATACAAGTTCGCTCTGGGACTGAACAAAACTGAAGAAACCCCAGAACGTAGTGATTAATGCTACATGTTTAATCCTGGTAGTTATCCAAAGACATCAGCGAGCATCCCTCTCGCTCCAAAGGTCCACACTTTCAGATCATCTTAATTCGTTTAAGCGTCCCTACAAATTAGTTTTTCAAGCGCAAATCAGTTCGAAGCGGTTTTAGGTCCAGTTCCCATTCCCATCTCCTCGAACTAACACGTTAATAGTCGAAGGGATTTTATTTGATAGTCGGTTCTTTAACTATCAAATCAAAGCAGTACAATCAAGTACATCGACAACTCAAGCCTTTTTGAATTAAAACTATTCATTAAAACCATTTCATCAATTGTTACAAATCGATTCCATATACTTATCTCATCAGAATATGTATATTTACAAATATCTTGTTTTTTTATTATTTCTAAAACAATAGCCGTACTCTTATTTCTTATTTCCATCACTTTAGAAAAACAATATTAAGACGTTCGTCTCTTATTTATGTTACAAACCAGTATAACCTCTTATTTCATTTCTTTAAAATCCTTAGACATTTACTTATTTCTTGGAATAAGTGTATTTCCAAAATCATACTATTTTCATTACTTAGAAAAAAACGACGTATACTTAAATTGAATGGTATATGTATAATCACACTTCATATCTGGCTAAACAATGTCAAGTGGTACATCATTTACTTAAAACTAACATTTTTATTAAATTTATCGATCTTGCAAAATAAAGTTGCAATACTTATTATGGAAATAATAAATTATTTCAACCTCATTACCATTTCAAACTAATACCATCTTTTAGATAAAAATGAAGTTGTTCAAATTGGTGTATTTTATCTACCTCTCAGGTTTTGAGTCGACAACGTTCTTATCTTAAGATAGATAAAAGTTTGTAATTCAAAATGCTGATATTAATTATAATACCACATAAATCTCATTTACTATTTCATTTCAATATAGTTTTTAAATATCATTTCTTGCATTTAGAAATCTACTTCCAGTTTTAATTATCTTTACCTAATTTGTTTATTACATAAATACTAACAAACACAAACCCTTAGTTTTATTAAAAAAATTAATACAATTCGTCTATAACTTGGATTTGTTCGGAAAATCCATTTCCAAATCCCTTACAACATTTTTAGATAGCCTTGATTCCATTATAAAAGGAATCCTTTTATAAGAATCCTTATAAGTCTATTTACAAACTTATTTAGTTCTATCTAAATAAAACATCATCCCTTATTAATTTTTTTGAAATCGAAATCGAATCATTAAAACTTGCATAATCAAATTTAGTAAATTTTAGGCCCCCGTTACAATTTCCAAAACTTCACATCTTTCCACTTCTATGTTTTAACTCCATTTAAATCATTTCTTAATTTTTTTATAATCAGCTTATAAAAATTGTTCCAAAAGTTGAAAACACTTATAAAACTTCTTCATTTATAACAATTGGTTTTGTAATTTTACTAAACTTGGATTTATTGGGAAAAAAAAATCCTTTAATGCAATTTCAATTAAAAACTCTTTAAGAACTTGATTACTTCCTTTTAATGAATTCTATTTAAAAAAGAAATCACTTTAATTGTTATTAATTAAACTTTAATTTAACTTCAACATTTACTAAAATAGAGGTAGTTGACTTTCTTAATAACTAAAAATAGAATAGTTAATTCTTTTTAAATAGGTATTAAAATGACAACTAACTTTAATAATGATTGTCAACTTAATAATCTTCTTTGTACACAGTTAATTAAAAGATTAGTTAACTTCTAAGAATTTTTTTAAAGTTTAACAACTACTCATTAAACTATTTCTGTTAAATTAATTGAAATAAAATATTTAAATAACCAATTGTAAATTAAACAATTGGTCAACTTCGAAACATAATTAACTGTTAACTAATTTCCACTAATCCTTCCTCTTAAATTAATTAATAAATTAATTAATTTAATAATATCACTTAATTATTTTTTATAAAAAAATAATCCCAAACAATTAACCCTTAGGTTAATTTAAGATTTATTTCCTTGTAAAAATTATTTAAAACACATAAGTTTGCTATAAAAAAATTATAATTTATAAAAATCTATTATAAAATATTGATTTATTTATAAAACTACTATTTTATATTACTTATATAAGAATATAATTTAAAATATTTGCTTCAGTTATAAAAATAAATTCTATAACGTGTCAATTCAGCTGTCGGCGAATCAACGTCTTAAAAACATGGATTTTGTAATGTCCCGCCATTTTGACCGCTTCAAATTGGTAACTTAACCAACTTAAAATGTTCAAATCGATGGATCATTATTTAGTTTACAGAGTTTAAATCTGAACCAACACAGGAAATAAACACAGAACAAATAAATAACATAATATTTGAACAATGAAATAACTTTTATAAATATTAATAAAAAAATTAATACAAATAATTTCATATACAGCGGAATTTTACAGGAACGGTTTAAAATACAAGAAAAATCTTTAGTGTTTTAAAAATCTTCAGAGTACGCGTCTCCTAGAATCCCCAGCCTTGCAAATCTTCGAATCCTAAGCTGAAATCTTTAAATATGCACTGCTCGCGTCTGACCCGAGCGTTCAATGCAAAAACATAAAACATTTGAGTCAGGATTTATCATTTGTTCAATTAAATTAACTTCGAATAGACACATAAAGATATAATTGGTTAATAAGAGCGGATGTTAATTATCTGAGCGTATACCCATGAGAATACTATCGAAAATCGGACGTGTGAGAATACGTTTGCATTTAAATAGACAGTCATTTGATGGTTTAAGGTAATGCATAGCTCTTCATATGGTTAAGATTTTGTTTGGGATCAGTTTAGGGAAGATGAGTTGCCACCTCATACCCTGCCAACTCCTAATATCTTTAATGAACATTTTTAAAATCATGCACAAATTCTATAATTTATTGTGGCTTTATTTATTCATAACTAATTTTTCAGTGATTAGAAGACTTTAAAAAAGTTAACACACAACTTCAATTTGCAGGGTATGGCAGCATACTTGACTTACAAGTTACTAAATATAAAAAATCACGATAGTTTTGGTAAATGAATCATGACAGTTTTGGCAAGTGAATCACGACAGTTTTGCAAGTTAAACGCGACAGTTTTGGCAACTTAAATCACGACAATTTGGCAACTTAAATCACGACAGTCTTGGCAAGTTATACACGACAGTTTTGGCAACTTAAATCACGACAGTCTTGGCAAGTTATACACGACAGTTTTGGCAAATTAAACATGAAAGTTTGGCAACTTAAATCACGACAGTTTTGGTAACTTAAGTCACGACTGTTTTGGCAAGTTAAACACAATAGTTTTGGCAATTTAAATCCCGACAGTTTTGGCAAGTTATACGCGATAGTTTTGGCAAGTTAAGCACGACAGTTTTGGCAACTTAAATCACGACAGTTTTGGCAACTTAAATCACGACAGTTTTGGCAAGTTATACACGACAGTTTTGGCAAGTTAAACAGGACAGTTTCGGCAACTTAAATCACGACAGTTAGGCAACTTAAATCTCGACAGTTTTGGCAAGTTATACACGACAATTTTGGCAAATTAAACACGACAGTTTTGGCAAGTTAAACACGACAGTTTTGGCAAGTTAAACTTGATAGTTTTGGCAAGTTAAAAACGACAATATTGCAAGTTAAACGCGACAATTTTGGCAACTTAAATCACGACAGTTTTGGCAACTTAAATCATGATAGTTTTGGCAACTTAAATCACGACAGTTTTGGCAAGTTATACAC
The DNA here is from genome assembly GCA_030737875.1 of Allium sativum. Classification (NCBI taxonomy): domain Eukaryota; kingdom Viridiplantae; phylum Streptophyta; class Magnoliopsida; order Asparagales; family Amaryllidaceae; genus Allium; species Allium sativum. The sequence continues at coordinate 207,923,777 of CM060913.1, forward strand.
GATAGTTTTGGCAACTTAAATCACGACAGTTTTGGCACGTTAAACATCGCAGTTTTGGCAAGTGAATCATGACAGTTTTGCAAGTTAAACGCGATAGTTTTGGCAACTTAAATCACGACAGTTTTGGCAAATTAAATCATGAAAGTTTTGGCAACTTATATCATGACAGTTTTGGCATGTTATACACGACAGTCTTGGCAACTTAAATCATGACAGTTTTGGCAAGTTATACACGACAGTTTTGGCAAGTTAAACATGACAGTTTTGGCAACTTAAATTGTAATAACCCGGAAATTCTGGGCCAGTTTAAAATTTTTATTTTGGCAATTTTAGCGAATTTTGAATATTTAAAATAGATTAATTTAAATATAATCGACCAGAAAATTTATTTTGAATATGATTCGACGTATATATTATATACGTCGTCGTTGGATTATATATAATTATAAAAGGAATTGAAAATGGCGCGGTAGTTCGATAATTCGATTTCAAACTTCAATTGAATGTACTGGGTGCAAAACAATCCGGATTTTAGTGAAACCAAAAATAATAGGATCTAATTGATGATATCTTTCCAACGAATCCGAAAATTAAAAATTTCATAGCGGGAATCAAAAGATATGTCCAGTTGAAGATTCTGAATAGTCGCTATGGAATTCAGGCCCTTAAAAATGGAAATTTTGCAAATGACCTCGGATTTCGACAAAACCAGTTTTGTTGGGTCCGTGATGTAAAGTTATTGCTAGGTTTCAAATTTCATAATTTTTCGAATCAATATGTGAGCGTGGCAAAGGAAAACGCGTTTGACCAGTTTCAGTTGATTTTAATCGACCGGAAAATGGCCATTTTTCCAACGGTCTCAGAATTCGACGAAATTAGTTTTGTTAGGACCGTATCGTCAATACGAAGCTAGAAAATATTTTTATAGAATTTTTCGAGTTAGTATGTGACCTCGGTAAATTGAAATGTACGTTTAAAATTCAATAAAGTGATTTAAATGTAAATTCAACGGAAACAGATCGAAACGATCGAATCAGCTTACGATACATATCCCATTGGGTTCGGAATGGGGGTGAAACACTATGGACGACAGGCGGTGGACCTCGTTTAGAGGTCGTATGTAAAAGTCAACTTTTTAGAAAATAAAATAATTAAATAATAAAAATAAAATAAATAAAAAAACTTTCTTCCCTTAACTACCCAGGCCCCCCCCCCCCGACAATTTCAATTCATTTTTCAGAAATTAAAAAAAAGGGGGAAACACGGAGAGGAGCATCGCCCCTCCCCTTAAGCCGCCGCCGCCTCGAGAAGAACCCCCCTCCCCCCCAGCGGCGCGACTCCCGAGACCCCCACCCATCAACTGAAGCCCCCCCCTCTCTCACAATCGCTGATCGAAGACACCCCCCCCAAATCCTCTTGCGCGACCGACGCAGCACCCCCTCATCCTGCCGCCGAGCCTGGCCATCACCCCCCCCCTTGGCTGGTATGTTTTTATTTTTATTTTACTTTCTTATTTTATTTTATTTTATTTTCATTTTCATTAAAATATGGATAGAGAAAAAAAAGAAAACAATTAGGATTTTTAACAATATAAAATTAGAAAAGATTTGATTTTAAAATAAGGAGAAAGATTGAATTTTTACTAATGAAAAGATAAGGATTTTATTTATGAAAGGTCGGATTTTTATTAATGAAAGTTTCGATTTTTATTTATAAGGAAGAGAAGATTTTTAAAATTCAGTTTTTTATTTTTTAAAAGGTTAAGGATATAACTTTTATATGTGAAGTGGATCAAAAATATGATCTTTATATTTTTAAAATAATAAAAATATGATTTTTATATTTTTAAAGTATTAAAAATATAGTCTTTACTATATAGAAGAATTAAAAATATAATTTTTACATGATAGAAATATTAAAAATAACATCTTTGTATGTGTAGAAAAAATAAAAATGTGATTTTTTATAATGATATATTTGAAAAGATGAAATCTATATTTTTATAAAGGAGAAATCTTTATAGTAGAAAAGGTGAAAGATTTATTTTTGAAAAGGCGGAAACTTTATATAGAGAATAGCGTGATAAAATAGAATTTTTATCCATATAGCGTCGAAGTAAAAATAGGATTTTTATATATTGAACAGCATAATAAATATTCGATTTTTATATATTGAATAGAAAAGTAAAAATTCGATTTTTATATATGGAATAGAGAAATAAAAATGTGATTTTTATATATATAGTGACTACGGACAACGAAGATGACGAAGATGCGATAACGATGAAGATTTCTATCAAAGAAGAGTCAAGATGATTGGATAGCTATTTATGAGAATTTCTCACTCTTCAATTTCTTTTCTAGTTATATATATATACTAGGATGCAGACGGTGCTTAGTAGCACCCGACACAATCGTCCACAGACCATGGACTTGCTTGTTTGATTGCAAAAAAAATTAGTTAGATTATTTGATTGAAATTGAATTGTGTGGTGAAATGAATTGATTTGATTGATGTGTGAATGGCGTGGGCCTTCACTGGACCGGGGATAAGGCTAGGCCTCGTCCCGTTTCTAGTATCGTGCCGTTATGCCACCGAAATTTTCTAAAATATGTTAGAAAAATAAAAATATCATTTTATTGAATAAATGAAATGAATAGAAATTCATGTGTTGGAATAAAATGTTTTTATCGTTAAAAATATAATTTTAACGTGAATATGAATAAATGGATATTTATAAACAAATCGGCCGATTTGTTTATATACACTAATTTGAATGACATTGATTGGGTCGATAAATTTTACACAATGCCCAACTGCACAAATAAAATCCGTGTTTGTTGATTTGAAACCCCACACGGGTGTTGGGATGAAATTTGAAGTTCACTCATCCTGATTGATTAAATATGTCGATCGATTGATTGACAGGCTGTTATAAGCGTTATATATCTATATTTGATGCTTATACAGTGTAGTGCACTTTGGTTGATGGTTGATTATTTTTCAATGCTATTATATGCGTGTGATGTATGAAAATCCATATAATTAATTTTATATGGTGATTGATTGGGCCTCATTCCAATTTAGAAAATAAAGAATATTATAAAACAAAGGTTCATGTGTTGGCTGTACTCATCCGTTGAGATTAGTCCTGTGTTGAACGAAATATTTTAATAATAAAATTTACATCTTTGTCAATATAAAGTAAAGGTTCATGTGTTGACCGTACTCATCCGTTGAGATTAGTCATGTGTTGAACGAAATATTTGAAAAAGAAATATTTGAAACAGAACATTTGAAAATAGAAATATATGAAGCCGTGTTGATTAGATTGACGCCATTTAGACGTGAACGATATTTATATCGATTTTACTCATTTTAAAATGAATATTGAAAAGTGATTTCAAAATCGCATATTTTGAAATGAAATTTGAATTAAATTGAATAGGAAACGAATTCGAATTGAATATATAACGAATTTGATTTCAATTGAATATATAACGAATTTGATTCAAATAGAAAACCAAATTGAATTTGAAAAGGGTTTTAAAAATAACCAGAATTTCCAATGATTGCATTAGAGTGGATTTGAATCGAAATTGTCTTCGGAATATTTCGATGTTGGAATTCGTGATTATACAGATGTTGTTATGGAAATTTGAAAGGTATATATTTATATCGTTATTTCCAATACGACATTTGTTAGTCGTAGAATTTGATATTGAATATAAGCCGATATATTTTCTATTCAGAGCCTTGTATTGAATATCAAATGTGATTTGGGTTTGTCGTGAATGGTGTCTTCACTAACGCTGTTCTTGAACCCAGTTGAGAAAAGATTAAATATTTTTATTTAGATTTAATGAAGTGTACCAATTAAATAATATTTAATTGGAATTGAATTGATATTGATTTTTGGGTTTATCGTGGACAGTGTTTTAAATAACACTCGTTCTTTAACCCGATAATTAATGAATGTGATTTTGGGTTTATCGTGAACTGTGTTTTAAATGACACTGATTCTTTAACCCAGTTAAAGATTAAAACTAAGTGGAGTTTTAATGAATCTTTAATTAGATTGAAAAGATCGAAAATGGAGTACCACCAGTTTGCTCCAGGCGATAGTTAAATCTTTAATTAGATTTGAACGTGAAATGGTAATTGAATTTACTGATAACACCGTGGTGTTAAATATGAAGTATTACCGGTTTTACTTCATGGGATGAATAGTTTGGGATTGGGAAATTAAAACCAATGATTACTACGGTAAGGTTCGCTAATTCCGACTAGTTGAATCGAAATTCAAAGGAAGATTACAGAATAAATTCAGGAATTTATCTTGGATAAAATTAATGGGAACCTTTCCCTATGAATGTGAAATCAGAAACTAACTGTCGGTTAGCTAAGCAGAATGGTTTTTTGGATATTGATCTGATGTTGGTTTCGGCCTTCGGGGTTAATATTTGGGGAATTATTCTCTTGATTAATTTACGGTTAGTGACTGATGAATTGGAATGAGGCGTATGTTGTGTTTGTGTAACACTTATTTAAAATATACGCGAGTTATTCGGAAAGACCGGGTTTATCCCATTCTGAATAACTGATACGACGATAAATCGAAGAAGAAGACGGTGGTCGAAGACTGGAAGTCTTCACGTTGTTTGGATAATTACTGATGATCTTGATTGGGATGTACACCCAAGAAGATGGAAACAGTTGGTGATCGTCCAGACGTACTTGGAGATCGATGGATATGCGGGGTACTAGGTGCCTCTGGTTTCGTTCAGCCCCAGAACGGACTTGTAAATAGACTGTGTGTCTGACATTGGATTTTAGTCCGTGTGATTGATCTTTATTAAATATATATCTGTTTGGCGGCGGAGAATTTATTCTCTTGCTTAACGCCCTTCTCTGAGACGTATGAGCTCAGGGGTTATATATTGATGGATATCAAACGCATGGAGTGAATTGCCTGTGTGGCATGCCTAAGTGGCAATTGATCGAGGCTTCTGTTGAAAAGCAAAGTCTTGTGGTGATGATCAAAGCAAGGCCTTTGTGGCGTAGCTTTGTGTAACGTTTACTTCGCGTGTTTCACACCCGGAATGAACCAAAAACGGGAGAGGACGTCAGGGAGGGCATGCGTTTCTTTCTAGCTAGAAGTGGCGTCAGTGGTTTTACACGCCCTGACGAGTTTGACTTATGTGGTTGTTGCTGTTGCGAGGCGCCTCGGATTGATCGGTCGTTCTCGAACCGATGGAGTCATTTAGTTGGCTCATTTACGCACCAAAGGGAGGGGAAACGCATGTTCAGGCATTTTAATCCACATCGGTGGACCGACCCTGAGGATCCAAAGGTCGATGCGCTCTGACCCTGAGGCTCGGGCTAGACAGTCTCGAAGTCGGTGAGGACTATCTTTTGCCTCGGTTCATTGATGGAAATCCAATTTCCAAATACGTGACATTTGCGGTTTTAATTGTGGAACTAGTATGGCGACATGATATATGGTACCCATGCCGCCTATGATTGATACTTATGATTTGAAGTTGTTTTATACACTATGCACTTATTATAGTATCAAATAATCTGTTTTAAACGTATTAAGCATTCCTTGGCTGTTAAAAGGGAAAACCCTATCCCCCGGCTTGCGTTGCATTGTGTGATAGTACCTGGGTCTTATAACAGCTTCATTTTTCTTTATTTAGCATTGCGCTGTTTGTTTTATGCACTGGTATTCTTGGGAGGAAACCTGTTCCGTGTTATACGGCGTGGTCCCTTGATCTACCTAGCTTTAAAAATAAAGATTAATAATTGTTTTAGTTCTCACACCAGTCCCATGACTGACCTGGAGTTTATTGTTTTGGCCTAAACTCTGGGTGCCCTTATTTTGACACGGGCAGCTAGTAGTTTTGGTTTTGCAGATTTATATTCACAGGATCCTGGTTTACAGCTGGAACGATATCCGGAAAGCTTTATATCTGAATATCTCATTCTGGTTGTGTATTGTATTATTTTCCGCTGTTATGTATTTAAATGTAATTTAAATCTCTGATATTTCTGTGTAATATTCATTTATACTCTGTATATTCTTGTAATCTGATGCATTGTTGTGATATACAATGAAATGTTCTTCCGTCCGCGTTCTATTTTGTGGCTTATTCTCGAACTATCTGACACTTTCCTTTACGGGGAAGTTACGGGTCTTTACAGTTGGTATCAGAGCTTTGGTTTACAAAGCTCAGAGAACAAGGCACATTAGAACCATACGAAAGAATTCATCAGATATTGGATTAGTAATGTCCAATTAGAATGACTCGTTAGAGATAGGATCAGTAGTATCCTAGAACGAGTGTGAAGAGTATATTTTTCAAATGAAAACAATTTTGTTTTGAAAATTTAAGTCGCTCTAAACGTATTTGAATATTTATTTATTTTGAATTTGGACAATCGAGTATATAAAGATTTCGCATATACGCGTCATGAACGTATAGTCGAAGTTTTAATATATTGGGTAGATATAGAATCACATTCTAGTTGCCCGGGGATGATTCTGATAATGCTGCAGCGTTACCAGTATTTATTTTCGAGTGACGAAGGTGTGATATCTATATATTTCCATCAGGCTGGTGTGAGAACCAAAACTTATATAGTTAGAACACATTGTTGTGAATTGGCATCAAAAACATGATTTTTGTATATGTATCAAAATTACAAATTTGAAACTCTAATCCACTAATTGATTGATGTTTGTGTTGTTTGTTTATTTGGTTGATAATTTTTAACCATTTAGCCTAATTGAACCAAATATTGAATTATATTGAAAATTGGTTGCGTTTGCTTGCATATACTTGTACTTACATTGAACAGGTCATAGCAAGGAGGCTAGAGCAGAGAATAAAATTTGTTTGCCCGACAAATAGGTACATGTTTTTACTACATAATTTACTGTTTTGTTTGGGTGATGATGATTTTATGAGCCTATTGGCTAGCCGCTTGGCTTTTTCTTTTTATTTTTGAGATTAGAAGGACCGGGGAAGCTATTTGAAATTCCCCGATGCTCCAGGTGCAGGGGAGATAATGGCGAAATTTTTCGAAAATTTAGGGTGTTAGCCAAATTTTTGAAAATTTGAAAATTCTCAGAAACTGAAAAGTTGGAGAATGGAAGCCAGATAGAGCGTAGTGTTGATTAATCAAACCACTTTCGACTTTGTTCCTTTTCGGGGACGAAAAGTTTTAAGTAGGGGAGATTGTAACAACCCGGAAATTCTGGGCCAGTTTAAAATTTTTATTTTGGCAATTTTAGCGAATTTTGAATATTTAAAATAGATTATTTTAAATATAATCGACCAGAAAATTTATTTTGAATATGATTCGACATATATATTATATACGTCGTCGTTAGATTATATATAATTATATATATAATTATAAAAGGAATTGAAAATGGCGTGGTAGTTCGATAATTCGATTTCAAACTTCAATTGAATGTACCGGGTGCAAAACAATCCGGATTTTAGTGAAACCAAAAATAATAGGATCTAATTGATGATATCTTTCCAACGAATCCGAAAAATCAAAATTTCATAGCGGGAATCAAAAGATATGTCCAGTTGAAGATTCTGAATAGTCGCTATGGAATTCAGGCCCTTAAAAATGGAAATTTTGCAAATGACCTCGGATTTCGACGAAACCAGTTTTGTTGGGTCCGTGATATAAAGTTATTGCTAGGTTTCAAATTTCATAATTTTTCGAATCAATATGTGAGCGTGGCAAAGGAAAACGCGTTTGACCAGTTTTAGTTGATTTTAATCGACTGGAAAATGGCCATTTTTCCAACGGTCTCAGAATTCGACGAAATTAGTTTTGTTAGGACCGTATCGTCAATACGAAGCTAGAAAATATTTTTATAGAATTTTTCGAGTTAGTATGTGAACTCGGTAAATTGAAATGTACGTTTAAAATTCAATAAAGTGATTTAAATGTAAATTCAACGGAAACGATCGAAACGATCGAATCAGCTTACGATACATATCCCATTGGGTTCGGAATGGGGGTGAAACGCTATGGACGACAGGCGGTGGACCTCGTTTAGAGGTCGTATGTAAAAGTCAATTTTTTAGAAAATAAAATAATTAAATAATAAAAAAAAAAAACCCTTTCTTCCCTTAACTACCCAGGCCCCCCCCCCCCCCGACAATTTCAATTCATTTTTCAGAAATAAAAAAAAGGGGGAAACACGGAGAGGAGCATCGCCCCTCCCCTTAAGCCGCCGCCGCCTCGAGAAGAACCCCCCCCAGCGGCGCGACTCCCGAGACCCCCACCCATCGACTGAAGCCCCCCCTCTCTCGCAATCGCTGATCGAAGAACCCCCCCCCCCCCAATCCTCTTACGCGACCGACGCAGCACCCCCCCTCCCCCCACCCCCTCATCCTGCCGCCGAGCCTGGCCATCACCCCCCCCCTTGGCTGGTATGTTTTTATTTTTATTTTACTTTCTTATTTTATTTTATTTTATTTTCATTTTCATTAAAATATGGATAGAGAAAAAAAAGAAAACAATTAGGATTTTTAACAATATAAAATTAGAAAAGATTTGATTTTAAAATAAGGAGAAAGATTGAATTTTTACTAATGAAAAGATAAGGATTTTATTTATGAAAGGTCGGATTTTTATTAATGAAAGTTTCGATTTTTATTTATAAGGAAGAGAAGATTTTTAAAATTCAGTTTTTAATTTTTTAAAAGGTTAAGGATATAACTTTTATATGTGAAGTGGATCAAAAATATGATCTTTATATTTTTAAAATAATAAAAATATGATTTTTATATTTTTAAAGTATTAAAAATATAGTCTTTACTATATAGAAGAATTAAAAATATAATTTTTACATGATAGAAATATTAAAAATAGCATCTTTGTATGTGTAGAAAAAATAAAAATGTGATTTTTTATAATGATATATTTGAAAAGATGAAATCTATATTTTTATAAAGGCGAAATCTTTATAGTAGAAAAGGTGAAAGATTTATTTTTGAAAAGGCGGAAACTTTATATAGAGAATAGCGTGATAAAATAGAATTTTTATCCATATAGCGTCGAAGTAAAAATAGGATTTTTATATATTGAATAGCATAATAAAAATTCGATTTTTATATATTGAATAGAAAAGTAAAAATTCGATTTTTATATATGGAATAGAGAAATAAAAATGTGATTTTTATATATATAGTGACTACGGGCAACGAAGATGACGAAGATGCGATAACGATGAAGATTTCTATCAAAGAAGAGTCAAGATGATTGGATAGCTATTTGTGAGAATTTCTCACTCTTCAATTTCTTTTCTAGTTATATATATATACTAGGATGCAGACGGTGCTTAGTAGCACCCGACACAATCGTCCACAGACCATGGACTTGTTTGTTTGATTGCAAAAAAAATTAGTTAGATTATTTGATTGAAATTGGATTGTGTGGTGAAATGAATTGATTTGATTGATGTGTGAATGGCGTGGGCCTTCACTGGACCGGGGATAAGGCTAGGCCTCGTCCCGTTTCTAGTATTGTGCCATTATGCCACCGAAATTTTCTAAAATATGTTAGAAAAATAAAAATATCATTTTATTGAATAAATGAAATGAATAGAAATTCATGTGTTGGAATAAAATGTTTTTATCGTTAAAAATATAATTTTAACGTGAATATGAATAAATGGATATTTAAACAAATCGGCCGATTTGTTTATATACACTAATTTGAATGACATTGATTGGGTCGATAAATTTTACACATTGCCCAACTGCACAAATAAAATCCGTGTTTGTTGATTTGAAACCCCACACGGGTGTTGGGATGAAATTTGAAGTTCACTCATCCTGATTGATTAAATATGTCGATCGATTGATTGACAGGCTTTTATAAGCGTTATATATCTATATTTGATGCTTATACAGTGTAGTGCACTTTGGTTGATGGTTGATTATTTTTCAATGCTATTATATGCGTGTGATGTATGAAAATCCATATAATTAATTTTATATGGTGATTGATTGGGCCTCAATCCAATTTAGAAAATAAAGAATATTATAAAATAAAGGTTCATGTGTTGGCTGTACTCATCCGTTGAGATTAGTCCTGTGTTGAACGAAATATTTTAATAATAAAATTTACATCTTTGTCAATATAAAGTAAAGGTTCATGTGTTGACCGTACTCATCCGTTGAGATTAGTCATGTGTTGTACGAAATATTTGAAAAAGAAATATTTGAAACAGAACATTTGAAAATAGAAATATATGAAGCCGTGTTGATTAGATTGACGCCATTTAGACGTGAACGATATTTATATCGATTTTACTCATTTTAAAATGAATATTGAAAAGTGATTTCGAAATCGCATATTTTGAAATGAAATTTGAATTAAATTGAATAGGAAACGAATTCGAATTGAATATATAACGAATTTGATTTCAACTGAATATATAACGAATTTGATTCAAATAGAAAACCAAATTGAATTTGAAAAGGGTTTTAAAAATAACCAGAATTTCCAATGATTGCATTAGAGTGGATTTGAATCGAAATTGTCTTCGGAATATTTCGATGTTGGAATTCGTGATTATACAGATGTTGTTATGGAAATTTGAAAGGTATATATTTATATCGTTATTTCCAATATGACATTTGTTAGTCGTAGAATTTGATATTGAATATAAGCCGATATATTTTCTATTCAGAGCCTTGTATTGAATATAAAATGTGATTTGGGTTTGTCGTGAATGGTGTCTTCACTAACGCTGTTCTTGAACCCAGTTGAGAAAAGATTAAATCTTTTTATTTAGATTTAATGAAGTGTACCAATTAAATAATATTTAATTGGAATTGAATTGATATTGATTTTTGGGTTTATCGTGGACAGTGTTTTAAATAACACTCGTCTTTAACCCGATAATTAATGAATGTGATTTTGGGTTTATCGTGAACTGTGTTTTAAATGACACTGATTCTTTAACCCAGTTAAAGATTAAAACTAAGTGGAGTTTTAATGAATCTTTAATTAGATTGAAAAGATCGAAAATGGAGTACTACCAGTTTGCTCCAGGCGATAGTTAAATCTTTAATAGATTTGAACGTGAAATGGTAATTGAATTTACCGATAACACCGTGGTGTTAGATATGAAGTATTACCGGTTTTACTTCATGGGATGAATAGGTTGGGATTGGGAAATTAAAACCAATGATTACTACGGTAAGGTTCGCTAATTCCGACTAGTTGAATCGAAATTCAAAGGAAGATTAGAGAATAAATTCAGGAATTTATCTTGGATAAAATTAATGGGAACCTTTCCCTATGAATGTGAAATCAGAAACTAACTGTCGGTTAGCTAAGCAGAATGGTTTTCTGGATATTGATCTGATGTTGGTTTCGGCCTTCGGGGTTAATATTTGGGGTATTATTCTCTTGATTAATTTACGGTTAGTGAGTGATGAATTGGAATGAGGCGTATGTTGTGTTTGTGTAACACTTATTTAAAATATACGTGAGTTATTCGGAAAGACCGGGTTTATCCCATTCTGAATAACTGATACGACGATAAGTCGAAGATGAAGACGGTGGACGAAGACCGGAAGTCTTCACGTCGTTTGGATAATTACTGATGATCTTGATTGGGATGTACACCCAAGAAGATGGAAACAGTTGGTGATCGTCCAGACGTACTTGGAGATCGATGGATATGCGGGGTACTAGGTGCCTCCGGTTTCGTTCAGCCCCAGAACGGACTTGTAAATGGACTGTGTGTCTGACATTGTATTTTAGTCTGTGTGATTGATCTTTATTAAATATATATCTGTTTGGTGGCGGAGAATTTATTCTCTTGCTTAACGCCCTTCTCAAAGTCTTGTGGTGATGATCAAAGCAAGGCCTTTGTGGCGTAGCTTTGTGTAACGTTTACTTCGCGTGTTTCACAACCGGTATGAACCAAAAACGGGAGAGGACGTCAGGGAGGGCATGCGTTTCTTTCTAGCTAGAAGTGGCGTCAGTGGTTTTACACGCCCTGACGAGTTTGACTTATGTGGTTGTTGCTGTTGCGAGGCGCCTCGGATTGATCGGTCGTTCTCGAACCGATGGAGTCATTTAGTTGGCTCATTTACGCCCCAAAGGGCGGGGAAACGCATGTTCAGGCATTTTAATCCACATCGGTGGACCGGCCCTGAGGATCCAAGGGTCGATGCGCTCTGACCCTGAGGCTCGAGCTAGACAGTCTCGAAGTCGGTGAGGACTATCTTTTGCCTCGGTTCATAGATGGAAATCCAATTTCCAAATACGTGACATTTGCGGTTTTAATTGTAGAACTAGTATGGCGACATGATATATGGTACCCATGCCGCCTATGATTGATACTTATGATTTGAAGTTGTTTTATACACTATGCACTTATTATAGTATCAAATAATCTGTTTTAAATGTATTAAGCATTCCTTGGCTGTTATAAGGGAGAACCCTATCCCCCGGCTTGCGTTGCATTGTGTGATAGGACCTGGGTCTTATAACAGCTTCATTTTTCTTTATTTAGCATTGCGCTGTTTGTTTTATGCACTGGTATTCTTGGGAGGAAACCCGTTCCGTGTTATACGGCGTGGTCCCTTGATCTACGTAGCTTTAAAAATAAAGATTAATAACTGTTTTAGTTCTCACACCAGTCCCATGACTGACCTGGAGTTTATTGTTTTGGCCTAAACTCTGGGTGCCCTTATTTTGACACGGGCAGCTAGTAGTTTTGGTTTTGCAGATTTATATTCACAGGATCCTGGTTTACAGCTGGAACGATATCCGGAAAGCTTTGTATCCGTATATCTCATTCTGGTTGTGTATTGTATTATTTTCCGCTGTTATGTATTTAAATGTAATTTAAATCTCTGATATTTCTGTGTAATATTCATTTATACTCTGTATATTCTTGTAATCTGATGCATTGTAGTGATATACAATGAAATGTTCTTCTGTCTGCGTTCTATTTTGTGGCTTGTTCTCGAACTATCCGACACTTTCCTTTACGGGGAAGTTACGGGTCTTTACATAAATCATGACAGTTTTGGCAACTTAAATCACGATAGTTTTGGCAAGTTAAACACGACAGTTTTGGCAACTTAAATCACGACAATTTTGGCAAGTTATACACGATAGTTTTGGCAAGTTAAACATGACAGTTTTGCCAATTTAAATCACGATAGTTTTGGCAAGTTATACACGACAGTTTTGGCAAGTTAAACATGACAGTTTCGGCAACTTAAATCACGACAGTTAGGCAACTTAAATCACGACAGTTTTGGTAAGTTATACACGACAGTTTTGGCAACTTAAATCATGACAGTTTTGGCAAGTTATACACGACAGTTTTGGCAAGTTAAACATAACAATTTTGGCAACTTAAATCACGACAGTTTTGGCAACTTGAATCATGACAGTTTTGGCAAGTTTAACACAACAGTTTTGGCAACTTAAATCACGACAGTTTTGGCAACTTAAATCACTACAGTTTTGGCAAGTTATACGTGACAGTTTTGGCAAGTTAAACATGACAGTTTCGGCAACTTAAATCACGACAGTTTTGGCAACTTAAATCATCACAGTTTTGGCAAGTTATACACAACAGTTTTGGCAAGTTAAATACGATAGTTTTGGAAAGTTAAAAATGAAAGTTTTGGCAAGTTAAATACGACAATATGAAACATACCAGAACATAATGACTAGAGCAATCATGGAGAATCAAGTATAAACTGAGGGTACAATGGTTACTTTGGGACGGTGTACATGGCATGCACCAACCTAATAACAAGGGAGATAACAGTGTTGTTTTTGGCAAAAACAAAGTGAACAATATTATGTGTGAACTCAATATATTATTAAACGTGAATACATGCAGATGGAAAATACTTTAACGCAATTTGTAACCAAATTTTGGAATGTATGTCAAAACAAAAAAAACACACGGGATCCAATAAATTGATTCACTCTTTTCTATAACAAAAACTATCATCTGAAATTTATATGTATGTTTGAAGTAGAATTATGTTTTTCATTCAAATCCTTACTCGTAAAGCTTACAGGATGGAAAAGTAAACATATATATGGCGTGATTATAATTAGATATGTAGAAATGCTTTCATTGACGGTTAAGTGATGTAAGTTAAAAAGGCTGTAACATTTAAAACCTGGAATACATATTGCTACTCTATATGTCATTTCAGATCAATTTATATGTATATTTTCGCAATATTGGTTCACATCATTTACAAATCTAAACCATATTATTTATTTCCAAGCACACAGATAAAAGAAATACGAAACCCAAAACAAACATCCAAATTCATTCATAGTTAAAATACTTGAACCGAAAGTAAATCGTGAGTGATTTAACACTCACCTTCATAGCAGGGTGGGGAAGTTCAATGTAGGTAGTGAGGCACTGTTTTTTTTTTTTTTCTGGTGCAACGTAGGGCTTGGCTTCAATTGACATGCGGTGGCTTGACTGGCTTTGAGAAAAGAAGAAAAGCGGCACGACAGTTTTGGCAACTTAAATCATGACAGTTTTGGCAAGTTATACACGATAGTTTTGGCAAGTTAAACATGACAGTTTCGGCAACTTAAATCACGACAGTTTGGCAACTTAAATCACGACAGTTTTGGCAAGTTATACACGACAGTTTTGGCAAGTTAAAAACAACAGTATGAAACATACCAGAGCATATGACTGGAGCAATCATGGAGAATCAAGTATAAACTGAGGGTACAATAGTTACTTAGGGACGGTGTACATGGCATGCACCAACCAAATAACAAGGGAGATAACAGTGCTATTTTTGGCATAAACATAGTGAAAAATATTTTATGTGAACTCGGTATATTATAAAACGTGAATACATGCAGATGGAAAATACTTTAATGCAATTTGTAACCAAATCCTGGAATGTATGTCAAAAAAAAAAAAAAAACACGAGATCCAATAATTTGATTCACTCTTTTCTAAAAAAACTATCATCTGAAATTTATATGTATGTTTGAAGCAAAACTATGTTTTTCATTTAAATCCTTACTCGTAAAGCTTACAACATGGAAAAGTAAACATATATTTGGCGTGATTATAATCATATATGTAGAAATGCTTTCATTCACGGTTAAGTGCATGTAAGTTATAAAGGCTGTAACATTTAAAACCTGGAATACATATTGCTACTCTATATGTCATTTCAGATCAATTTATATGTATATTTTGGCAATATCGATTCCCATCAGTTACAAATCTAAATCATATTATTTATTTCCAAGCACCCAGATAATAGAAATACGAAACCCAAAACAAACATCCAAATTCGTTCATAGTTAAAATACTTGAACCAAAAGTAAATTGTGAGTGAGTTAACACTCACCTTCGCAGCAGGATTGGTGGAGTTCAACGTGGGTGGTGAGGCACTGCTGTTTTTTTTCTTTCTGGTGCAACGTAGGGCTCGGCTTCAATTGACATGTGGTGGCTTGACTAGCTTTAAATTTTAAAAAAGGGAGAAACAAATTTCCAGATGCTATTGAATCGAAAGGGGAAAGGGGCTTTTATTCGTTTGCTGAAGGAAATGGGGGATTGGGAAGCGATTTATAGAAGGGGAAAGGTGAAGATAAAAACAATGCAACATCATATAGGGTTAAGGGGTCTGCGTATTTCCATTCATAGGTCGACGCATTTTTATTTGAGGTAGGTTTTGTCTGAGTTTAAATTAATATTAAATCGCACCACGAATACCCCAAACTGCTCAAAATTCGTTTCACCATCCCAATCTCCAAATACGACACAAATTATACATACCCCTCCATTTCAACGTTCTGAATTCGATAAAAAAAATTAATTTAATTGCAATCCGACTTCGTTTGTATACACCGATATTTTATTTTTAAATTACTTATCGGTTCACAAATTTTATTCCATTTATCCATCAACTCCATTCGATTCTAAATTTAAAACGTTAAATTTCAATTTCCTTATACACACGTATTCAAACCCATTTTCCAGATATTTTCATAATAAAATTTTCAATTGAAATTTAAAATCTAATTCGAATATTCAGCCCAATTCAACCCATATATTCGATTTTAAATTTTTGACCCAGTGTCAATATAAAATTGATTATTAAAAGTTAAATCTTTAATTTATTTCATTTTAAATTTCCTAAATTTCTGGGACGTTACAATCTTTCCCTTTCAAAACTTTTCGTCCTCGAAAAGGAGAGAATGTTAGAGTTATCCAATGTATACTTCCAAATTCCCATATTTATATGAAATTTTTCCATAATTAATTTAAATATCGATATTTAAGCCCATCGATCATATTCAATTAACTCAGACAATCAATTTCATTTCTTACCGTTGGAGATCAATTTAGATCAACACGATTTCCATATCTTCCGAATCGATGTTTTATTTATTTCCACATTCTTTGAAACTATACTCAATTTCCTCGGACCAATTTCTATCTCAATTTATTTTGAGATAACTCCCAATTCTCATTTTGTCTAATCTTCTAAGATATTCAAAATCATATAATTTCTTTTCCAAACCAATCTCTTTTTAAATCTCAAATCCTGAATAAGTCGGATTTGTGCATCTCAAATTATTCCAAATTCCTTAATAATCCTAATATGTCAACGTTAGTTATCCATCGTTGCAACTGCAATGGGTCTGGTCTTAGCAACCCTCCTTACATTCAATACATTTAATCGTTCCCAACACTCATTGAAGAGTGTAAATAACACTTCCTCTTCAAGTTACAAATTATCGACTTGAAATTTTCAAAAATCGAAATCCTTTTATAACCTTTATTCATATCCCAAAATTCAGGCAGAAAATATTATTATTCCAAAATTCCCTTTTTTACTTATTAAATTAGATATATTTTAGTTTTTTTTACTTGATAACTCGAACTTTGACAAGTCTATTATCGTTCTCATGGATGTTAGGCGTACGCTGGCCAGGCGCACGACTAAAATCTCCAAGCACTAAATTTCCTTGTTTCAACTTCCAATGAAAATATTTCAAAAATTCTTTTAAAAACAGATACAGAAAGTACCAACGTGGTATTGATATGCTGATTGTTCATGAATCACAGATACACAATGGTTTTGTCTGGATTCCCCTGAAAACATCTGTATCCATAGGAAATCACTTCCCTGCGAATTACGTCATGGACAGATCAACGGAAGATATTTTAAGAATCAAAAGAAGATATGTAAAGGCACGCAAATCTGAGCTATCAGAGTTGACTAAATATACCACACGTCCAAGCCAAATAACACAGAAATACGAACCATTAATAGAAAGAAGTTAGAAGATGAGAAATAGGAAGAAAGAAAAATTAGAATAGAAGAAAACGAAGATCACAAACTCACAGCGGAACGAATAAAATATATTATATAACATAACTTTTGAAATACAAATCAGTAACTTTATATACATACCATCATCAGAGCACAACAGTCATTTCTGGAACAGTTATAAACACCTGTTTCCAGATACAAACAAGGTCCACAGCGGAATATATGATAGCCTATAGCTAACCGGTGAAGCCTCCTGCTTCCAGCTCCTTTAAATGAATCTGTGAAATCCCAACTACTTGACTGCCCATACAAATTTGGGCACCCAAGAGTTTAGGGAAAAACAAAACAAAATAAACTCTGGGTCAGTCATGGGACTGGTGTGAGTAAACTCCAACCACTAGTTTAACTTTAAAAATCCTTTCAAAAGAAAAGATAATAGTAAGACCAGCCCACACATAAACATGGACGGTTTTTACCTTACTATAACCCAAAACACTTTGATACGAAAATCTAGTGATATTATGATAATGTCTACATCAAGTAAATAACCAAATAGCCGAACGCTTGCATCTCACGCTCCACATACATAGTATAAAATCAAAAACCGCATGGCGCTTATTGGAGATTGGATTCCGACTATGACAAGGTATGGAACCACCTTCCGCTAGTGTATCTCTAGAGAGGAATACATTGGGTTCAACAAGAACATCTTGTAACCCGACCCACACATGACCGACCACTCATTTCGCTTGAGTGTATCGAATGTATATCACCAACGGTTGGGATCAGCAACCGTCTCCCTACTGGGACAGCATCGAATAGAATAAGAAATTAAATGAACCTCTAGATAGGTGATTATACATCCTAATGGGTGCGACCCACATAGCCATGCTGCCTGCCCGATTTTTGTCCTTTCCTGGTTGTTGAGGCCTGAGGCTACGAATACTTACCATTCATTGATAGCACAATCACTTTGAATGCCACATTGTCAGATCCGTTAATCACTAGTTGAGTTAGCATAAATATTCTGTATATTATGCTAAGGGATAAATCCGTTGCAACCATATATATTTATACAGACCAACCCATTTGATCATTGGAAATACTCTGTCAGACATCCGTCCATTTACATTCGTTCTAGGACTGAACGAAACCGAAGGCACTATTTCTATTTAATAGAAAGAGTCCTTGCATTTTACTCCGTCTTCAATATATTCAGCATACTTGGTTCGCAACGCTTATGCCGATACGGAGTGGTTCTTTGGATAATAATCCAACCGGTCTCTCCATATTGACAACGATGGTCAAAACTTCGATAGTCTGTGATTTAACTATCGAATAGAAACAAGTGTTCATCCAAACATATCAAACAAATCACTGGGCTCTTTAATTAATATTTCATTAATTAAATCTCTTCTCCATTTCCTTATCAATATTTGTTAACCAAAAATTTCCAATAACCATATTGGCCCTTTACGCTATTTGGAAAGCATTTCCCAATATCAATTTCTTTTATTTTCTATATATTAGAAAATATCTCTATTTGCAATTGGAAACAATTCCAATCACTTATCTCTATCCCGACTATTTTAATTATACTCAGGAAATATTTACTTGTTATATTTCCAAAATTCCATCACTTGGGTTTAAAACGAATGTTGTGTAAAACATCGTTACAACAACCCAAAATATTTTATTCAACTAACCCCTTTTCAAACACTTCTCTTCGAGACGGGATTCTGCTATTTATCAATTAAAAATGAAATCAATCAAGTTGGGGTAAATTTACCTCTCAGACCTTGACTGAAAACATCCTCAACTTCAAAACGGCAAAACCACTTACCTCGAATAAACACACTATACAATCCAATTGTTCATTTTTAAAACATGTATAAAGTTCGCTTTCTATTTCTACTTTATGGATTTCCCTTTTTGTTTAATATATTCGATTTTTATATTCACTTACCTATCGAATTCTATACGTCGATACAATGTTTTCTAACTATCAAAATATCTTTAAAATATTCTAACTCCTTAAATTTCCGGAAAAATTTCGCCATAACCTCCCCTGTATCGGGAGCATCGGGAAATTTCAAATAGCATCCCGGTATCTTCCCATCTCAGAAAGAAAAAGAAAAAGCCAAGCGGCTTGCCGATACGCCGCATAAAATCTCATACATGAATTAAACATGTACCTTTTGTCGAGCACATTATTTATATACCTGCATTATCCTTGTCCCATACCTGTCTCCTGTATGTCTATACCTGTCCAATTTATTTCAACTTCACACACTCGTTTTGACCCAACTCGTTAATTAACTCGTTAACTAACTCGTTGGTCTATTTCGCTTGTATATTGGAATATAACATATTTCAAATATATTTCAACATACTTATCAAATAATTGAATTCAAATTTCAATTTAAGCGCTATGTTCGATTTCGAATATATATATATTTACGAACGCCAAATTTACTTTTCAAGGTTCGACCTTAGTTCAAACTCGATTAACTAATTTCTACTTGACTTATTTAATCCTAAATAATCAAAATGGGGTTATTGTTTCCAAAAATCTCTTTACTTACTTCACTTGAGCTCGCCTTTATTTTCTAACTCAAGTTTAGGCTTTTAAATGGGAATTTGGATTTTTGTTTGCTTAAAAATCCTTATATTTATATATAAAATCCATTATGGTTTATAATGGTTTCTGGCGCTGCACTTTTAAATATTTGATTTTGACATATCTCAGAATCTATTCGACGAAATCCAGATTTTTCTCTTCTATTAGAAAACTATTATCTAACTGGTCCTGACGGTTCTTGTTTCAAAGAATTCCGACTTTATTTGACTCCGATATACTCAAATGAAGTTCGAGTCGCCAATTCACGAACTGCAGCGCTGCGACGAGTTCGTTTTAATTATATATATATATATATATATATATATATATATATACTTTTAAACTTCGTTTAAAATAAATTCAACTCTATTCTAATATATATATATTCCAAATTCCATTTGAATCTTTTACATTTCAAATTCCATAGTTTAAATCCTGTATTCAAATTCCATTTGAGATCCTTTATTCGAATTCCATTTCAAATCCTTTATTTAACTTCCACTTTAATTCAATTCTTTTTTTTTCCCATATTTGAAATTCCTACTTGAATTTAGATATTCAACTCCATTTTGAAATTCAAATATTCAAACTCCATTTGAATTTCTATGTTCAAATCTATTTCCAACTCCATTTGAATTAAAATATTCCAATTTTCTTTCAAACACCATTTGGATTCTAAATTCGAATTCATTTACAAATACCATTTGAATTCTAAATTCAAATTCATTAGTTAAACTCCATATTTAATTTTCTTGAATTCCAATACCTTATTTTATTCCTTTGAATTAAATTCCACTTTAAATTCTATAATCAAATCCCTTTGAATTCTATTTTTCAAAACTCTATATTTTACTTTTCTTTATTCAAATCCATTTGAATTCCTTTGAATTCTATTTCAATTTCTTACATCCAAATTCTATAACTTAAATCACATTTAAATTTCTGTATTCAAATCCTATATTTAAATTCCATTCAAATTCTATTTATTCAATTTGACTTTTATTTAAATAAAATTCGAATTTATCGAATTCAAATCATAAATCCTTATGGATTTATTTTCGTTCAATTTATATTCTGAACATCAGAATAAATTCTATCGTTTATTTCTTTAAACGATTTTCCCATTTCTATTTTCAAATTCACATTTGAATTTAAATATTCAAATTATCCAAATGATAATTTTTCCACTTTCTATTTACAAACCTCATTTAAACTAGTCTCGCTTTCAAATAAAATACTTCATCTTTGGAAAAATATATTTCCTTTTTCAAAGTCACAATTGTATTTCTGTTTTCTGAATTATCCAATGATAATTCATTTCACTCCACTTATAAACTTCGTTTAAAAGGAATCACTTGTTTTATTTTTCAAACAAGTTTATATTTCAAATCTATTTAAAAATTCAAATAGAATTTTCCCTTTTTAAATCTCAAATATCCTTCCACGATATTTTAAATAAATTAACGCTTAGCCCAGTGATATTTAAAACAATCAAATCACCCAATTTTCAATCATTTTATTTTTAACACATCATATATGAATATATGAAATCAGCAAACAACAAACAGATAATATAATTTTGAGGAATCCAGTTGGATCCCTCCAACCTGTTTTTCCTGCATCCACAGATGTTAGCACATAAATAATACCCATTCTGCTTCGTGGCAGAATATCGTGGTATAGAAGGTCATCCACTATCATAGCGTGGGGCGTATAGGGTAGTCATCCGCTATGAAACTGCGGCCATCCGCTAATGAGACTGCGGGAATCCAACCAATCAATCAACCCAATATATATATAATAGCCTTAAATAACTAATATATATAAAACAAGCAGAAAAAAATCCAAACAAGCAACAACAATTATTTTTACGAAGTAAAAATAATTATAAATAAAAGGTGAGCGAGATTTACTCACCTTGATTTTCCTTTTTCTGAATATCCAGTTAATCTCCATATTGCTGCGACTATGAATCGTCTTCAACCAAATCTAGTCGCCCCTATGATAATTTAAGTTTGTTATCGATTTACCATTTGTTAAATTTATATAACTTGCTAAAATAGAATAACTATCTTATGATTATTTAATTAAATGATTAAACGGTTTATAATTTAAACTAAATTTTAACAATTAAATAAATTAATTTTATGAAATTTAAAACTAAATAAAACGTATACCTTAAAGCTACTCCAACCACTCGACCAATCCACGAACAACTCGGCAAACCATCGACCAATCCCTGCTTGTCAAACAACCCCAAAAACTGATTCATATCACTTTGGGATTCCGTCAAACACCACACATTCAATCTTTGTATCCTTCTGAATACTTATCCTCATTGTTGAACTGCTGCTGCTATAACACTTAGGTTGTCCTCAATCTCACAACAGTCCCTTATGCCGCTTACACCATTCTCTGTTTGCACCACAGTGATTCACTCGAAGGTCATTTCCCATCAACATCCACAAAGACAAAAACCTGAACCGCTCTACACCTCACTATCGAGTTCCCTCCATTCACGCAATTTGTTTTCAATCGCAATCTCCCCTCCGACTGGATGTGAACCCCTCTTCTTTACTGTCGAATCCCATCGGCTTAATCCCAGGCTTCAGCTCCACCTTTTGCCATTGCGAGTCCCTTCCTGGAATTAGCAGCACCTCTTCGATCCATTCACCCACCACAACCGCATCGACATCTCCTCTGACAATCCCACGATAGCCTCGACAACCCCATTTCCTGCAATCGCAAGTGCCCTCAGCGCCTACTCGAGTTCCAGACTTCGTCGCAGTCTTCGATTTCGACTTCTGGAACTTGCGATTCAACCCTTTTTTTAAAAAAAAAATATAGGAGGAATCGCTTTTCGTGATTTTTAGAGAAAAAGAACAGAAGGGGAAAAATGAAAAGGATCTCACGATGGACCTGGGTTTTATAGGAGAGAACAGGGAACAACAGTACGCAGCTATTAAATTCCATGTCTGCTTGATATCAAAAAGAAGAGGCAAATTTTCGTGCTCGAGGAAGATAAGCTGCGCAAAAAAAATCGGCTATTTATAATTGATTTGATTTAAAGAGATTCTCACTTTATTTTAAACAGATATCGATTTGATTTTGATCCTATCCACAATCAAATATTTCAGGGTTCATAAATTTAAACCAGGAACCGCTATTTTAACGTAACCACTGTTATTTCAACAGTGTAACACTATTCTGACTAACTGAATATATTTTGATATTTAATTCGAACGTAAATATAAATAACCAAAATAAATCAATATAGTATAATTTAAATTCAAAACAAATAAATTCTTCAATAATAAATTACTATTATCATCGCTTATATTCAAATAGAATATATATTGATCATCTGAACCATTTCGATTCAGTTATATCTTCGAATTGAATTATTTCAGTTCTCGTATTTCGATAATTATATGTATTCGAAATAAATCGTATATCGATTATAAATCGATAATAAAAATTCTTTTAAATAATCAACTGAATATTTTAAAACAATATTAAATATTTAAAATAAACTGACAAAAATCCGGGTCGTTACAAGATCTGAGGTCACTGAGCATTGACTGATCTTTTTCAGAGTCACAAAACAAATCATGGAATTATGAAGATACTTCAAGTCACGAGGACAAATCAAGTCATAAAGACAAATCAGGTCACGAAGACCAATCAAGTCACGAAGACTAACTGTTGCATCAAACAGTGGCTCACTATCACGAAGATATCTCAATCGTTGCATGGCTCCATTCTACCTTTAGTAACTCTAGTGGTTACATCTCTTTCACGTGTAGATATGCCATGTGGACTGCAGGTACACAATGGTTATGCCTGATTACCTCAGGAAACATCCATACGCGTAAGCGTTCATAACTCTGCAGATTACGCCATTATCATGACTGTAGATCACAACAGACACAATGGTTACGCTTGGTTCCCACAAGATGCATTCGTCCACCGTAGGCCATCTACAGCCCTGCGAATTACGCTACATGGTCGTGTTCTTTCAGACAACTCGAGATTTATGTCCGGACAACCTACTACCAACAACAACACATCTCAACTAAGCTCGAAATTCAAAGGAAAAAGAAGGTACTTTCCCTATCTTGACTTGAATATAGTACTTTATTTCATACTTCTCATAAATCATACATAAAATTTTCCTTTCAAATCGTATTTCCAAACGCCTCACTCTTATATAAATTCTGTTATATAAGATTTTATCACAAATCGATTACCGTTCAATTCAATGGTTTTCGAATTTATTAAATTCTTATATATTTTCCCATATAAGTTTCGGAACTTCCATATTAAAATCTAGTATCCTCGAACTTCGATTCAAATTTCAAATTTTCAGTTTTGATCTATTAACCGATTCAGGCATTCGATATCCTTTCAAACTCATACTTATAAATCGATTGGTTATAAACCAAATTTCCTCCCAATTTCCAATTATTAAGTTCATTACCTAATTTCAATCTTGCCAATTTAAAATTTTCCATTCGAATCTAATAGGTTTCATACATCCTTGTATTGATAAATTCCTATCCAAAATTCCTTGCCTTTGCTTTCAGTCTTTCAAACTTTTCATTTCCATGGAAATTTATTCATTATTGCCTACGATATCTTACTCGTTTCCCACTTAGTTGAATTTGAATCTCAATTTAAATTTCAAAACTTATGGAATTATTCACTAGTCGGAAATTCACCTTCTAATTCAATAATTTGGAATTTACGGACTTAATCCTTTTCCTCAATAAATCTTTTAGATGTACAATCTCATTATTCCAATATATCAGATTACCATTCAACCAATCTCGATAATCAATTCCGGGTTTTTATTTCAAATATTCGAAAATATAAATAAATAAATATATATATATTCATATTCCGAAATTAAGTTGTTTTGTCAAATCATATTTCAAAATGAATTTATTTTATCAAAACTACCTAGCCGTAACACTAAAAAATTATTTTCTTATATTTGAAAATGTTTCTATTAAAAAATACATATATATACTGTAAATTCTCAAATTATTTGAAAATCAATTTTCAAAGTTTTCCCGAAATCGAATTCTCAAATCTCGTCAATCGACCTCCTTAATTGTAATCGAATTGATATGCAATTTATTTAATTTTGTGTTCATTTCAAATATACACCGTTTTATTTTCTTCAACAGTTTCCTTAACTATAACCAATTTGATAGGTTATTTTATTCCATCATTTAAACAAATTTGGAATATACTTCATATTATCTCATTCAACGGTTTCTCATTCTCAAATCCATTCATGTATATACTTCTTACTTCATTTTGATGGAACTCGCAAACGAGAATATATCTTCTTAGTCTCCTTTTTCAAGGAAAATTCATTCATTCAGCAATTTCCCTTAATTAATTGGGATCTATAATCATTGATGATTGGCTGCTTTTCGATCGGTAATCCACATCCTCGCATAACCGACTTCACAGTATTCACCATTCTTATTCATCGAAATTTCCAAAATTTTACGATCTTCAACCAATCTACTCATGCCATCATCTTTCCCTCAATTCTCTTCATATATTATTTTATCACCATATATACTTAATCAAATGGTTATGTGCATTATCACATATCTCTATCCTTCCACATTCATCAGTACCTGACCGTAAATTAGTGAGTGAACAATTCCCCAAGTATCAATCCCGAAGGCCGAAACCAACATCAGATTAACACTTAGAAAATTATTCAACTTAACTAATCTCCGGTCAGTTTTCAATTTCTTTAATTTCATCTCTTAATTTTTTATCCAATCAATTCTTACACAACTCTCGAATTCAGTTTTCGAATCTACTTCACTTACGTTCTATCGTCCTTCGTTCTAGACGTGCAGCTTTTTGTTCTTCTGTTCTTGCCATTCTGATTTATCAAGACTCGTTAGCCTCTCATGATCTTTGGAAAAATATTTCCATATGTTCGCAAATCTTTATTTTCTATAAAAAATATTACTGTATTAAAAATCTTCAAAGTGCGCGTCCCGTGGAATCCCCAACCCTGCAAATCTTTGAATCCTAAGATGAAATCTTTAAATCTGCACTGCTCGGGTCTGACCCGAGCATTCCATGCAAAAACATGAAACACTCGAGTCAGGATTTATCATTTGTTCAAGTAAATTAACTTCGAATAGACACACAAAGATATAATTGGTTAATCCAAGTGGATGTTAATTATCCGAGCGTATACCCATGAGAATACTACCGAAAATCGGACGCGAGAACACTACAAGCAGCATATTATATATATATATATATATATATATATATATATATATATATATATATATATATTCAAGTGTCTTAAAGCAAGTGAGCAACCTACCACATACAGCAAACTCCTATATTCGTACATATATCACGCATGGTGAGCATGAATCAAGCATGGCCAAGTAAGGCATAAAATTAATTAGGACAGTGTAGTTTGATAGTCTGTACAATGACTCCACTAATGTATAAATGATCAACTCTCACTGTATTGTGTATTATTACCAATTGATATGTCTAATACTTTAATTGGTTGCATGTGGCTATAGAGAATATCTACATAGAATGTTTGATGAGTTTGATTGGTGGAATGGCAGTTTACAGTTCATGTTTCTGAAATTGTGCCCTTATTTGCGAATTGCAACATGATACTGAACTGAAAAGCTGGTTTCAACTAACATGTTGTGAACATAAATGATGGTGACACCAATAAATTATACTGAGTCTAGTTGGAAAGTAAATATAAAGGTAAAACAAAGGATCTCATATATTTTCTTGTACCTTATTAGTTTGCCTACTGATTTCTTAGTTAATATTAAATACTTCATCTTATAATCGGAAAAGAGAACAAAACATTCCGCACAACAAGTAGTTTGGTAGA
This sequence comes from Allium sativum, assembly GCA_030737875.1. NCBI lineage: Eukaryota > Viridiplantae > Streptophyta > Magnoliopsida > Asparagales > Amaryllidaceae > Allium > Allium sativum. Next base: position 207,950,670 of record CM060913.1, read on the forward strand.
AAGAGCTAGCAAGGTATAGTCCACAACATTGTTGGGTGAGTAGATTTTGGTTTCAGGAATTAAGACACACAACTCAAAGATGCATGGCATTAGCATTTTACTAGGCACAACATGGTATGATAAGCAAAACAAGGGTGCAACTTAATGTTTGCAGGTTCTCAAAGCACAACAAGGGACAGGGATTGCTATATATTAGACTTTCCATATGTTTTGTTTGGTAATTTGTTTATTTGTATTTAGTAGATAGAATACTATGCTCAATGTATTTAGTTGATAGAATACTATGCTCAATACCTTTAGCGGTAAGATCACGTTATCCCTGTACATTGACCATTAACCTTTTTGGTTTCCTTTCGCATTTAAAAATACTTTTTTTGGTAGTTCGATCAGTTTGTATGTTTGGTGCATTTGTATAATTTGAATCTTCTAATTTCAAAATCCTTCATATGTTACTGAAAACACAACTAATTTGTACTAATTTAGCAATGTAATGTCTTTGTGTAACTACTTTAGTAGATTCATTTCAAAACCCTTTGCATTTAAACAAACATTCATTTGATGGCTTAAGGTAATGCGTAACACTTCATATGGTTAAGATTTTGTTTGGGATCAATTTAGGGAAGATGAGATGCCACTTGATACACTACCAACTCCTAATATCTTTAGTGAACATTTTTAAAATCATGCACGAATTCTACAATTTGTTGTGGCTTTATTTATTCATAACTAATTTTTCAATGATTAGAAGACTTTAAACAAAGTTAACACACAACTTCAATTAGCAGGGTATGACAACATACTTGACTTACAAGTTACTAAATATAAAAAACCACGATAGTTTTGGTAAATGAATCAAAACATTTTTGGCAAGTGAAACACGATAGTTTTGCAAGTTAAACGCGGTAGTTTTGGCAACTTAATTCACGACAGTTTCGGCAACTTAAATCACGGCAGTTTTGGCATGTTATACACGACAATTTTGGCAACTTAAATCACGACAGTTTTGGAAAGTTATACACGATAGTTTTGGCAAGTTAAACATGACAGTTTCGGCAACTTAAATCATGACAGTTTTGGCAACTTAAATCACGACAGTTTTGGCAAATTAAACACGACTGTTTTGGCAACTTAAATCACGATAGTTTTGGCAAGTTATACACGACAGTTTTGGCAAGTTAAGCATGACATTTTGGCAACTTAAATCACGACAGTTTTGGCAACTTAAATCACTATAGTTTTGGCAAGTTATACGTGACAATTTTGGCAAGTTAAACATGACAGTTTCAGCAACTTAAATCATGACAGTTTTGGCAACTTAAATCATGACAGTTTTGGCAAGTTATACACAACAGTTTTGGCAAGTTAAATACGACAGTTTTGGAAAGTTAAACAAGAAAGTTTTGGCAAGTTAAACACGACAATATGAAACATACCAGAGCATAATGACTAGAGCAATCATGGAGAATCAAGTATAAACTGAGGGTACAATAGTTACTTAGGGACGGCGTACATGGCATGCACCAACCAAATAACAAGGGAGATAACAATGTTGTTTTTGACAAAAACAAAGTAAACAATATTGTGTGTGAACTCAATATATTATTAAACGTGAATACATGCAGATGGAAGATACTTTAATGCAATTCGTAACCAAATTCTGGAATGTATATCAAAAAAAAAACACGAGATCCAATAATTTGATTCACTCTTTTCTATAACAAAAACTATCATCTGAAATTTATATGTATGTTTGAAGTAGAATTATGTTTTTCATTCAAATCCTTACTCGTAAAGCTTACAGCATGGAAAAGTAAACATATATATGGCGTGATTATAATTAGATATGTAGAAATGCTTTCATTGACGGTTAAGTGATGTAAGTTAAAAAGGCTGTAACATTTAAAATCTGGAATACATATTGCTACTCTATATGTCATTTCAGATCAATTTATATGTATATTTTGGCAATATTGGTTCACATCATTTACAAATCTAAACCATATTATTTATTTCCAAGCACATAGATTATAGAAATACGAAACCCAAAACAAACATCCAAATTCATTCATAGTTAAAATACTTGAACCGAAAGAAAATCGTGAGTGATTTAACACTCACCTTCACAGCAGGGTGGGGAAGTTCAATGTGGGTGGTGAGGCACTGCTATTTTTTTTCTTCTGGTGCAACGTAGGGCTCGGCTTCAATTGACATGCGGTGGCTTGACTGGCTTTGGGAAAAGAAGAAAAGCGGCACCCAAAATCAAATCTTAGGCCAAACACGATGTGGTGCTGCAGAGTGGTGCTTGCGGTCTTCGTGGTGGAGTGATTTAGGAGGAGGAAGATTCGATTGTGGGCCGATGTGGAAGTGGCGGTCCCGATTTTGGAAAAGACACAATTTTTCCAAGAGAGCGAGGCCATTAAAATTTAAAAAAGGGAGAAACAAATTTCCAGATGCTATTGAATTGAAAGGGTAAAGGAGCTTTTATTCGTTTGCTGAAGGAAATGGGGGATTGAGAAGCGATTTATAGAAGGGGAAATGGTGAAGATAAAAACATTGTAATATCATATAGGGTTAGGGGGTCTGCGTATTTCAATTCATAGGTCGGCACAATTTTATTTGAGGTAGGTTTTATCTGAGTTTACTTTAATGTTAAATTGCACCACGAATACCCCAAACCGCTCTAAATTCGTTTCACCATCCCAATCTCCAAATAAAAAAAAAATTATACGTACCCCTCCGTTTCAACGTTCTAAATTCAATAAAAAATTCAATTTAATTGCAATCCGACTTCGTTTGTATACAATAATATTTTATTTTTAAATTATTTATCGGTTCACAAATTTTATTCTGTTTGTCGATCAACTCCATTCGATTCTAAATTTAAAACGTTAAATTTCCATTTCCTTATACACAGATATTCAAATCCAATTTCCATATATTTTCATAATAGAATTTTCAATCAAAATTTAAAATCTAATTCGAATATTCAACCCAGTTCAACCCATATGTTCAATTTTTAATTTCTAACCCAGTGTCAATATAAAATTGATTATTAAAAGTTAGATCTGTAATTAATTTCATTTTAAATTGCCTAAATTTCTGGGACGTTACAGATTTTAGGTCATCAACTGCAAATCACTTGGTTAATATTGTTTATTGGTTAATAGCATATCCATGTCAAATTTCAGTTCAACAATTAACATACATTTCGACAATTAACATCCAAACAGATTAAACTTGAGTTAGACAGATCATATATGAATAATATGAAATCAAATAATATCAAATTATTTAAGGAGTCATGTTGGATCCCTCCAACCTATTTTTTCCTACATCACAGCTCATAATATTATTTATATATTCATACGAAATAGAATTTCATTTCTAATTCAGCTCAAGATGATGGAAATATTAATATCGGCAATCATCATCAAAGCAATAATCAACCATAACATCCAAACACCGATTCTATACTAACAACCATGAATATTGTTGCGAAATAGTAATATTCAAAAGTATTCCAGAAAGAGTGAGAATTAACTCACTATTCAATTCAATCAACGATTTCAGGTCATTTTACCTAAATGGATGTTTAAAATTAGTCAAAATTCCAGTGAGCACAATATTACTTTAAACCAGTTACTATGCATAGCCTTTGCCGATAAGATTCCAACGGACTTCATTTCACTCGAACTTGATACCGTATGAACAAGTAATTGTCGTTTCAAGTTATATTTGAGTTAAAAATAATTTAATTAGTTAATTATCATCATTAACTAACTAACTCACGTTTAATTCATCTCCTTAATTTCAAAATGCTCTGTTCCCTCCCATAGCGTACAGGAAAACCCGAACCCATTATTCCCATGCTCTTCTTCTACAAGCTTTCTCACCACTTCATGAAACCAAAATCCAACTCAAACATCATCTCTATCTTCGTGAACGTAATCACCGCATCACCATTCAACCATATGTGAACCTCTTCCTTGATTTCCGTTCGCAGCCATGCCCACGCACAATATAAAAGGTGCGACATTTATACTCACACAATCTCGCCAAAATTTCACATCAAGTGCGACTCTCCACCACAAACACACATCTAAATTCCAATCCAAGAATCGATGCCTCATTCAACCTTAAACTCGAAACCTAATTCCACGGTTTGGGGTCAAGATACAGGAAACTCGAGCACACCTAATATCGTGCGTATTATCTTGAAGATCTCGAACACCAGAGTCCCCAGAAGCTGAAATTGTTTGATATCATCCAGTATTTGATGTTATATATTTTGTAGAAGATTGGAATATCTTTGTTTTTTACTAATCCTATCTCTGATGAATTCTTTCATTCTGTTCTAACGCGTCTTGTTCTTGAGCTTTGTATACCAATGCTCTGATACCTAAACTATCATGACCCAGACCGCCCCGATCCCCAAGAATACGGAGGAGCGTGGATTGAGTTAAAAACACAACTGATTAGAATGCAGAACGACAGAACCTTTCATTATTTTCACAATAATTTACATCAGAGTACAAGAATATCAGAGTGCGGAAAATAATATACAGCGAAATTGAAATTATCAGAGAATAAAACAAGTTACATAATAGCGGAAAATGTTATATAATTAAATACAATGCAGAGGAAATCATCAACAACACAACTGAAATAAACACACGGATACAAAGCTTTCCGAATGTAGCTCCAAGTGTAAATCAGGATCCTATGAAAATTAAGAACCTGTAAAACCAAAACTACTGACTGCCCATGTGGAAAATATGGGCACCCAGAGTTTAGGTTGAAACAATAAACTCCAGGTCAGTCATGGGACTGATGCGAGAGCTAAAAACAGTAATTAAAATTTTACTCTAAAATAGGGTAAATAACAGGACCGCGCCACGTGTCACGGTACGGGTTTACTCGCATGAGTACCGAACCAGAACTAGAAAGATTAATAAACAATGCAATGCCTTTTTTGATAAATGAAGCAATTATAAGACTCAGGTCCCATCGCACAATGCAACGCAAGACGGAGAATAGAGTTTTCCTTATAATAGCCAAGCATGCTTTATACATTTAAAACAAATAATTTATGATATTATTATAAGTGCATAGTATGGCAAACAACTTCGAACATAAATGCATCAACCATAGACGACATAATACCCCATCCTACTATGTCGCCATATAGGTTTACAACTAAAACCGAAAAGTCGTGTATTGGAAATTGGATTCCATCTATAAGTCGAGGCAAGGGATCGTCCTCACCAGTTTCGAGATACTCTAGTGCATACCTCAGGATCACACCTATGGGTAACCCTTGGATCTTGAGGTTTGTCCACATATAACGTTTGTGGATTGGTTATTCCTAAACAATACGTTTTCCGGTCCTATCGTACTTCCAAAATGATCATCACGTCGACCAATAAACCGAGGGCCCTCGCATCCATCATCCACATAAGTAAAATGTCTAGGCTCCATAATATGACACCACCTCTAGCTAGAAAGAAACGCATGCACTCCCTGAAGTCACTATCCCATTTTTGACTCATAACAAGGTGTAGGCTCGCGAATTCACGCTATACACAAAGTTATGCTAATTAAAGTCGTGCTTTGATCATCAACCACAAGACCCTTCTTTTCAACAAAAGCCTTAACCATTGCATCTTAGCATGGCACATTGTCAATCCATACCATATCATTGATCATCAACAAATATATAACCTCTGGGCACATATGTCTCAGAGAAGCGTGTTAAGCAAGAGAATAAATTCCTGTTAAGCAAGAGAATAAATTCCCACCACCAAACAGATATACATTTAGCAGAGATCAAAAAATACAATCGAAGTACAATGTCAAACAAACAATCCATTGACAAGTCCGTTCTGGGTCTGAACGAAACTAGAGGTACCTTATTCCTTATACCAAATGTCCAATACAGTAGAGTGGCCCTCGCATATCCGGTCGATTTCCAAGTACGTTTTAAGCTACCACAACTTATTATCTATCTTGGGTGTACGACCCAATCAAGACATCAGTAGTAACTCAAACGATGTGAAGACCACCGGTCTTCAATCGTCGTCTTCATCATTGAGCTTAATCGTCGTAATAGTTATTTAGAATGGGTAAAACCCGATCTTCCCGAATAACCCGTGTATCTTTATAATCATGTGTTAAATACACAAAGATAACATTCATTTTATTTCAATCCAGAATATTCTTATAATTAAATATTCATTACCTTTAGTAAGAGGTTCATTAATTTTATCAAGGATAAAATTCTTTTGATCTTAAAAACATACTCCATTGGTTATAAGCTTGTTAGAAATTAATCTCACCTTTACTGCGTTAAAGAACAATTGGAATTTAAACGCCTTGTTCACTATAAACCCAAAATATCACTTTCTATTTATTTTATAGAAGCTTCATAAAATAAATCATACTTGATTAATATAATATATTGGGGAAAATTCCCAAATCTCATTTAAAATATTTATCCATTCCTTGGTAGGGTTTAAGAACAATATTATTAAAGATATCACTCACTATGAACCCCAAATCAATTCATTACGTTCACATTTTTAAATCTCACTATATTTGCAAAATATCAACTCTAGATAAGGACGATATTTATCTTTCAAACCGTGGAATATTTTACTCAAGTTCTTTCCAAATATTTTATTATGATTTATCATAATTTATTTATATTTTTAATCGTTCTTATTAAGGCCCTTACAGTTGATTTTCGCTATCGACCACCGAACTGCATTTATAGCGACCTTTTTCAAAACTGATTTGGACATAATTTAATATCAACTATTCAAATTTAAATCACTTATATTCATTGAAAGGATCTTTTCGATACGAACCCAATGGTTTCGATTTAGGGGAATCTGATGGTTGGATCTCCCGCTACATTAGTTCGAAGTTACGGGTTGACGTTCGCGAACTGTCGTTGCGTGACGTGTTCTATTCAAGCCCGAAATGATTTAATAATTTATTAAATAAATCAAAACGTTTCTAAACTTTTTTATTTTATTATATAAAATCATATAATTACTTAAGAAAATTCATTTCAACCGTTTAGCTTCAAATTCAAACATTTCACTATTTGGTCCAATTTCACATTGCTCTAATGAATAAAATAATATTATTTTTCAAAAGTCATCCATTTATTCTCAAAATTTCCTTATAATCATATTAAAAATAAATGAGAAACTTCCAAAAGAAAATCTCTCCCTTAACATTTACTACATATTCTAAGCAGACTTGACTTTGGAAAAGTTATTATTCATTTAAAATTCAAATACTTTGATTAGAAAAAAAATATTAAAAATACTTCAGAATCATTTGTCACAATTAGGAATATTCATCGATATTTTTATATAAACGCGTTCATCCAAAATCGAGCATCGAAATTTATTTTCATTTTTCACCTCATTTTTACATTATCAAAATATTCAGCTTTATTCCGGGTTAAAATAAAATTCAACCAAACATCATATAAATTTCTTTATAAGAATTCCAACACATCAAAAAATAGTTGCAGACAACTATTTAACATCCAAAAACATCCAATGTGCATTTATTTCAGACAAGCTTCAAAATAATTCATTGAGGCTTATATCGCCTATTTAACCGAATGATTAACACGCAAACTACAAACTAAGGAGACCTGTAAATAAAATCATCCCCAGACCCGTGTGGGATTTTCAACCATTAAACAATTATTTAAGGAATCATTTATTTCATGACATTGAATTTATTCAAATAGGTGAATACAAACAAGCCGTTCGACTTGTAAATGCAATTTATACTCAAATTTCACAACTATAAGTAACATGACATTTTATTTCAATCAACTAATTATTTAAATTTTCATCCATATCACAACATCACTAATCATCCAATGCCATTTACGGCGCCATAAAGTGTCCATCCACATTGTTCGAAATACGAGTATCATATATTAAACCAATGCTTCCAATAATAAATAAATCCACGTGTATCATTTATGTGTCGAACACAAGGGGCGTTATCTATAATAGATAAATTAACTGCATTAAATATCTTAACGTCATTTTAAAAGTGACACAATTCGTTTTCTAACTTGTAACTTAACTAATTTCACTGTGTTAACTTATAATTTAAAACGGCTAATTAATCAACTTTCAATATTAATTAAACCAGTCTAACACACTGAGTAAAGCAAGAATCTCTCACCCCGACCATCATAAAACAATACACTGCAATGCCAAAATTTTCGGTTATCGCTACCATCTAAAAATACCGCCTTTTTACCATGAAACGTCTTGAAACTCTCCGGTAACTTCGGTACATGCTCTAACGGGTGAATGAAGCAAGAAATGAAGGATCTTTGATACTTGGAGCTCTCTGGAGCTCAAATTCCTGATGTCTGGTAGGAGGAGTGAATGAAGAAGCCTACAGCTCATCTTGAGCACTTAGGGATCACCAAAGGGGAGCTAAGGGAAGTATGGTGGAGCTAGGAGCTTAAATGGAGCTCCTTTTCATGTCATAAGGCAAGGAGAAGAAGAAAAGAGGAGATAAAGAGGGCTTCTGTGCGCAAGGGGAGAGGGGGGCTGACGTCGGGTAGAGGTAGGCGGTGTAGTTAGGGGGTAGAGCTTGGGTTAGGGTTAGGGTTTCATGAAGGAGGCCATTAAAATGAATGAAGGAAAATAGAAGAGGAGAGAAAGTGAGGAAGAAAGGTGGAGAAAGGGGGTTATATGCCAAGTTCATCTCCCACTCATATCGCCCGAATGCAAACTATCTTCTTTTGCAATGAAATTTCGGCATGAGATAATATATGGGATTATGAATCCAACAAATCAAGTTTCATCTAATTCCGAGTTCATTTGTCCTTCCGTTTTAATTTTTCTTTCTAGCTTATATCTGACCTTTTTATGTATTTTGGCGCACGTTAAATCCGCTCACGCCTACAGGGCAACTCCATAAATAACAAAACTTAGAATTATTTCATTATTAATTGTTATGGATCCAAAAAAAATGGAATCGAATTCCGAGGTCGTCTCTATAATATTCCTTTGCAAATCGGTTTTTAGGTTTGTCCCAAACGAGTTTATCGCGCACAACCACATACTAAGTCCGTTGGGCGTGAAATTTGAAATCCAACAATGATTTGCTATCCCAAATCCAACACAATTAGTCTCGTCGAATTTTGAGCTTTCTAGAAAAATTTCACTTTCTAAGGGCGAGGCAATGATTTTGAAAATCGAATTTTCAAAATTTCAAAAACAAAACTTATAAATAAATTTAATAATTTTACAGAGTTTGTTTTAAACAAATAATATATAAAAACTAATTTTAAATTTATTTTCAAACTTTATTTAGAAAAATAACCAATTTATATTCCATATTCACCAAAATAGCTTAAAATAAATTTTTTAATTTGGTTCTGAAATTCTGGGTTATTACAACCTCCCTCACTTAAAACTTTTCATCCTGAAAAGGGAACGGAGCTGAAATTTATTTAACTAACCAACTCAACTTTCATTCTTTAACTTTTCTATTTCAAAGAACCTCTAAGTCTCCCTGAAATATGGCTAACACCCAAAATTTATGAAAAAAACGCCATAACATCATTTTTATAGGGTGTTCTGGACAAATTCATTGGGCGGTATTAGGTACCCAATAAATCAATATATCGCACACAAATCAAATGTGACCTATCTACGCCTAAGGGATAAATGTGAGAAGTCAAAAATATCATCCCTTGCCCAAGTGTTGGAAACTCAACCATGTGCCGTAACTAAAATAGAAGAGGCGTGCATTTTTGTCATCTCATGACCTATGTAGGGTTTGTTATTAAATCAAACGTGACCTATCTATGCCCAAGGGAGAAATGTGAGAAGTCAACCCTTGCCCCAGTGTTGGAAACTCAACCATGTGCTGCGACTAAAACAAGAGAGACACGCATTTTTTTCATTTCCTGACCTTTGTAGGGTGTATGTACAAATCCTACAATTTTCGTTTATAATTTATTAAGTCCATAATCAGTCTTCAGTTCAACCTGTAATCCAATCCCCGTCATACAAGCATCTTGCTGAAATGGTAATCCAAACCTCTTCATGTAAGCGCAAAATGCTTATATGGAATATGTCATACTGTGTTGTCTTCAATATGTGTTATGCGGTGTAGTCCATAATTTATTTGTTACTATCCTATGGTGTATGTACAATTGCACATAAAACAACCATCACAGCGCATCCAAATCACTCATAGTAGTATAATATGGTAATAAAATTGCACAACCAAATCATTAAGGTGCACCTATTTGTCGGGCACGCAAGCTTAATTCTCTACTCAGCGCTAAGTCAATAACCTGCTCAAAGATATATATATATATATAGATATATAGATATGCATATATGCAACTTAAAGTAAGGTGTCCATGTTTATTTCGTCTTTAGGGTCCTCCTAGCCCTTTCATATAAGCACCAAGTAGTGATGGGTTCATATGGCTATGTATAGTCCGTATTACATGCTATGTGGCGTAGTCATATCTCACAAATATCCAAACATATATATCACGTCAACAAGTCACAACAAAAGACCAATGATCATCATCATATCATATATATAATATCATAGTGAAACATCACCAAAAAGAAAAACTATGTCATAAACAAAGTGTATACCCTAGCGTGACGTGTCTCTTAAGTTATAAACCATGTATATGTATCTGACTACCCATATCTATGCTCATTCAAGTAATGTTGCGTACTTAAGGTGGCTCACAAAATATCAAACATCCAAAATATACATATCGTGCCTCTATCGCACCAAAAAGGAACTAGTACATTAATGCCCCATACATATATACATAAACTACCGACAACTATCATTGCTCTGTACTGGAGCTTTGTACTGAGGGTCCTGATAAAGATAACTCCTCGGGCAAATCCTCCCCAAAGCCTGCAGGGAGAAGAGGCCAGTCGTCATCATCCTCTTTATCTACTTCTTCCATTTCTTCCTCCTCTTCCACTATATCAATCTCTTCCTGCCCCTGTATCTCTTCCTCTATCGGATCGTCGGTCTTTATAGGGGCTGGAGCAACTAGCAGCTCCTCTTCTGCTAATTATTATGGGATGAGATCCAAGATGGGCAAAGATACTGGTTCTAAGGGTCGAACAGAATCGGCAAGCATCATGTCTATCATCTCCTCGAAGTTGGGGAGGGCATCTAAAGCTGGGAAGGGTGGGTCTAACAACATCGCATCATCCTCTGGAAGTGGCATAGGAATAGGGTCACCCATGATCAAATGGACATACTCATCCAGCGGGATTCCCTCATCATCTTCCAACATCCACGCTCGTAGTCCGCCGAATCCTCAGCATTTGGAGTGCCTGAGTCCATAGAAGCATTCTCAGAATCCGAGCTCATATCGGAATTAGAAAGGGATGGCGCTACGAAAACAGAAGTGACGTCTGATATATATGCATCGTCCCTACCATGATCTGAAGATACTGGGGTATTGCGAAGATAATAGGAACCAGAAGGGCTATTGCCTGAGCTCTCGGTAGAGCTATCAGAACCATCGGATGAACTACTCTCTGAGGGCAAAGGAGAAGGAACAAATAAATCCCCGAGACACTCGCGAAGCCCAAAGGGCACAATCTTACCTCTCTATGAATCCGAAACAAAGAAATTCAAATTAGAAAGCAGGTTTAAACAAAACCATAAAATAAAATAAAACTAATGTTTTCATGTACTCATTGTCCAAAATCATGAATATATTCCTTTTTACACCTTAAGATATTTGAGAATTTTGGACTGTCCAAAATTGTCGAAAATCCCGTTTAGTTAACCCTAATTTAAACATCCTTAATAACAAACCAAAAATCAAAAACTGAAGTAATTCATTGGATAACGAATGTTTATAAAGCGTAATTTCTTTGATACCCACAAATATATAATATCAAACTATATGTATATAATAGTCACGTCTACGTTTTCTAATGGACGCATAACTCTCAACTCATCCTAGGGTATTACTAACCCCATCTCTAATGAGTTTCCTAATTCTAGGATACTACTAATCCTATTTCTATTGAGTATTCTTATAGGATATTACTAGTCCTATCTCCAGTGAATTCTTTAGTTCGGTTCTAACGCGTCTTGTTCTTGAGCTTTGTGTACCAAAGCTCTGATACTAAACATATCATGACCAGACTTCCCCAATCACCGAGGAGACGGAGGAGCGCATATTGTGTTAAGAACACAACTCATCAAAATGCAGAACGACATAAACTTTCATTATTTTCACAATAATTTACATCAGAGTACAAGAATATCAGAGTGCGGAAAATAATATATAGCGGATTTACAATTATCAGAGAATAAAATACGTTACATAATAGCGGAAAATTTTATATAATTAAATACAATGCAGTGGAAATCATCAACAACACAACTGGAATAAATACACGGATACAAAGCTTTCTGAATATATCTCCAGTTGTAAACCAGGATCCTGTAAAAATAAAGAACCTACAAACCAAAACTACTGACTATCCATGTGGAAAATATGGGCATCCATAGTTTAGGTCGAAACAATAAACTCTAGGTCAGTCATGAGACTGATGTGAGAGCTAAAAACAATAATTAAATTTTTACTGTAAAATAGGGTAAATAATGGGACCATGCCGTGTGTCACGGAACAGGTTGCATGAGTACCGAACCAGAACTAAAAAGATTATAAAAAATGCATGCACTCTATGCACAAAGTAAAATGTCTGAGCTCCATACCATGATCCACCTCTAGCTAGAAAGAAACTCATGCACTCTATACAATAACTATACCCTTTTGGCTCATACCAAGGTGTGGGGCTCGCGAATTCACGCTATACACAAAGCTATGCTAATTAAAGTCGTGCTTTGATCATCAAACACAAGACCCTACTTTTCAATAAAAAACTTAATCATTGCATCTCCGCATGCCACATTGTCAATCCATACCATATCAATGATCATCTACCACTATATAACCTCTGGGCTTATATGTCTCAGAGAAGGGTGTTAAGCAAGGGAATAAATTCTCCACCACCAAACAGATATACATTTAGTAGAGATCAACAAATACAGCGTGAAGTACAATGTCAGACAAATAATCCATTTACAAGCCCGTTCTGGGTATGAACAAAACCGGAGGCACCTTATTCCTTATCCCATATGTCCAACACAGAAGAGAGGCCCCCGTATATCTGGTCGATTTCCAAGTACGTTTTAAGATACCACCACTTATTACCTTGTCTTGGTTGTATGGCCCAATCAAGACATCAGCAGTAACTCAAACGATGTGAAGATCCTCGATCTTCAACCGTCGTCTTCATCATTGAGCTTTAATCGTCGTAATAATTATTCAGAATGGGTAAAACCCGATCTTCCCGAATAACTCGCGTATCTTTATAATCCTGTGCTAAATACACAAAAATAACATTCGTTTTATTCCAACCCAATTTATTATTTTAATTAAATATTCATTACCTTTAGTAAGAGGTTCATTAATTTTATCAAGGATAAAATTCTTTTGATCTTAAAAATCATACTCCATTGGTTATAAGCTTGTTAGAAATTAATCTCACCGTAACTGGTTATAGAACAATTGCCATCAAAAATCCTTCTTCACTATAAACCCAAAATATCACTTTCTATTTATTTTATAGAACCTTCATAAAATAAATCTGGCTTGATTTATATATTGGGTAAAATTACCAAATATCATTTAAAAGATTTATACATTCCTTTGTACGGTTTTAAAAAAAATATTATTAAAGATATCATTCACTACGAACCCCAAATCAATTCATTACATTCACATTTTTAAATCTTACCATATTTGCAAAATAGCAAATCTAGATAAAAATGATACTTATCTTTCGAACTGTGGAATATTTTACTCAAGTTCTTCCCAAATCTTTTATTATGATTTACCACAATTTATTTATATTTTTAATCGTTCTTATTAAGGCCCTTACAGTTGGTTTCAATATCGGCCACAGAACTGCATCTATAGAGACCTTTTGAAAAACTAATTTGGACATAATTTCATATATAACCATTCAAATTTAAATCGCTTATATTCATTGGAAAGATATTTTCGATATGAAGCCAACGATTTCGATTTTAGGAGAATCCGACGGTTGGATCTTCCGCTACGTCAGTTCGAAGTCATGGGTTGATTTTTGCGAACTATCATTGCGCGATGTATTCTATTCAAGGCCAAATCGATTTAATAAATTATTAAAAAAATCGAAATGTTTCTAAACTTCTTTTTTTATTATATAAAATCATATAATTACTTAAGAAAATTCGTTTCAGTCATTTGGCTTGAAACTCAAACATTTCACTATTTGGTCCAATTTCACATTGCTCAAATGAATAAAATAACATTGTTTTTCGAAAGTCATCCATTAATTCTCAAAATTTCCTTACAGTCATAATAAAAATAAATGAGAAATTTCCGAAAGAAAATCTCTTCCTAAACATTTACAAATATCCAAGCCGAACTTCACTTTGGAAAAATAACTATTCATTTAAAATTCAAATACTTTGATCAGACAAAAGTATATTAAAAATACTTCAAAATCATTTGTAACAGTTAGGAATATTCATCGATATTTGATATAAACACATCCATCCAAAATCGAGCATCGAAATTTATTTTCAGTTTTCAACTTATTTATACATTATCAAAATATTCAGCTTTGTTCCGGGTTGAAATAAAATTCAATCAAACATCGTATAAATTTCTTTATACGGATTCCAATACATTTAAAAATAGTTGCGGATAACTATTTAACATCCAAAAACATCCAATGTGCATTTATTTCAGACAAGCTTCAAAATAATTAATTGAGGCTTATATCGCCTGTTTAACTAAACGATTAACACGCGAACAACAAACCAAGGAGACGTGCAAATCAAAATCATCCCTAGACCAGTGTGGGCTTTTCAACTATCAAACAATTATTTAAGGAATCATTTATTTCATCACATTGAATTTATACAAATAGGTGAACATAAACAAGTCGTTCTACTTGTAAATGCAATTTATACTCAAATTTCACAACAACAAGTAACATGACATTATTTTTCAATCAACTAATTATATAAATTCTCATCCATATCACAACATCACCAGTCATCCAATGCCCTTTACGGTGCCACAAAGTGTCCATTCACATTCTTCGAAATACGAGTGTCGTATATTCAACCAATGCTTCCAATAATAAATAAATTCACGTGTATTGTTCATGTGTCGAACGTAAGGGGCATTATCTATAATAGATAAATTAACTGCATTGAATATCTTAACGTCATTTTAAAGGTGACACGATTCGTTTTCTAACTTGCAACTTAACGAATTTCACCGTATTAACTTATAATTTTAAACGACTAACTAATTAATTTTTAATATTAATTAAACTACTCTAACACTCTAATTAAAGCAAGAATCTCTCACCCTAACCATCATAAAACAATACACTATAACGTTAAATTTTTGGTTCTCGCTACCGCCTAAAAATCTCGCTTTTTTAGCTTGGAACGTCTTGAAACTCTATGGTAACATCGGTACATGCTCTAATAGGTGAATGAAGCAAGAAATGAAGGATCTTCTGCCACTTGGAGCTCTATGGAGCTCAAATTCCTGTTTCTGGTAGGAGGAGTGAATGAGGGGGCCTACAACTCATCTCGAGCATTAGGGTTCACCAAAGAGGAGCTAAAGGCAGTATGGTGGAGCTAGAAGCTTAAATGGAGCTCCTTTTCATGTCATGAGGCAAGAAGAAGAAAAGAGGAGAGAAATGGGGCTGCCATGCGCAAGGGGAAAGGGGGCTGACGTCGGGTAGGGGGTAGGGGTAGGCGGCGTGGGGTGGGGGTAGAGCTTGGGTTAGGGTTAGGGTTTCATGAAGGAGGCCATTAAAATGAAGGAAGGAAAATAGAAGAGGAGGAGAGAAAGTGGGGAAGAAAGGTGGAAAAAGGGGTTAGATGCCAATTTCATCTCCCACTCTCCTAGATCGCCCGACTACAAAGTGTCATCCTCTGCTATGAAATTTCGGCACGAGAAATATACATGGAATTATGAATCCAACGAATCAAGTTTCATCGAATTCCGAGTTCGTTTAACCTTCCATTTTGATTTTTCTCTCTGACTGAAATTCTGACCTTTTTATGTATTTTTGGCACACGTTAAATCCGCTTGCGCCTACATGGCAACTCCATAAATAAAGAAACTTAGAATTATTCCATTATTTATTGTTACAAATCCAAAAAAATGGAATCAAATTCTGAGGTCGTCTCTATAATATTCCTTTGCAAATCAGTCGTCAGTTTTATCCCAAACGGGTTAATCGCGCACGACCACATACTGAGTTCGTTGGGAGCGAAATTTGAAATCCAACAATGATTTGCTATCCTGAATACAACAAAATTGGTCTCGTCGAATTCTGAGCTTCCTAGCAAAATTTCACTTTTTAAGGGCGAGGCGATGATTTTGAAAATCGAATTTTCAAATTTTCTAAAACAAAAACTTATAAATCAATTTAATAATTTTACAGAGTTTTTTTGAGCCAAACAATATATAAAAAATAATTTTAAATTTATTTCCAAACTTTATTTAGCGAAAATAACCAATTTATATTCCATATTCACTAAAATAACTTAAAATAAAAAAATTACATTGGTTCTGAAATTCCGGGTTGTTACAATCTCCCCCACTTAAAACTTTTTCACCCTGACAAAGGAACAGAGCTGAAAGTTATTTAACTAACCAACTCAACTTTCATTCTGGCTTTCATTCTTTAACTTTACTGTTTCTAAGAACTTCTAAATCTCCTTGAAATTTGGCTAACACTCTAAATTTCTGAAAAAATTGGCGATAACCCCCTTTGTACGAGGTGATCTGAACAAACACATTGGACGGTATTAGGTACCCAATAAATCAATATATCGCAGGCAAATCAAATGTGACCTATCTATGCCCAATGGATAAATGTGAGAAGTCAAAAATATCATTCCTTGCCTAGTGTTGGAAAACCATGTGCCGTAACCAAAACAGGAGAGACGTACATTTTTGTCATCTCCTGACCTATGTAGGGTTTGTTATTAAATCAAATGTGACCTATCTATACCCAAGGGAGAAATGTGAGAAGTCAACCCTTACCCCAGTGTTGGAAAATAAACCATGTATTGTAAATAAAACAAGAGAGACGCACATTTTTGTCATCTCCTTACTTGTGTAGGGTGTATGTAGAAATCCTACAATTTCCGTTATAAGTTATTAAGTCCATAAACAGTCTTCAATTCAACCAGTAATTCAGTCCCTGTCATACAAGCATCTTGCTCATATGGTAACCTTTGGATCTTCAGGGCCGGTCCACATCTAACATTTGTGGATTGGTTATTCCTAAACAATACATTTTCCGGTCTTATCGGACCTCTAAAACGGTTAGTACATCGACCAATAAACTGAGGGCCCTCGCATCCATCATCCACATTAGTAAAATATCTGGGCTCTATACCATGACACCACCTCTAGCTAGAAAGAAACGCATGCACACCCTGTAGTCACTATCCCATTTTTGACTCATACCGAGGTGTAAGGCTCGCGAATTCACGCTATACAAAATGCTATACTAATTAAAGTCGTGTTTTGATCATCAACCACAAGACCCTGCTTTTCAACAAAAGCCTTAATTATTGCATCTCAACATGCCACATTGTCAATCCATACCATATGATTGATCATCTATGTAATGAACCGCATTTGCAGAGGTATTATAATTAATTTATTTAATTATATAAATAGTGAATTAAAGGATTTAATGGTCGTGGAATTAAATAACCGGGAATATTTAATTAAAATAATAAACTAAATAATATATTTAATTCTGAAATAATCAGAATTGGCAGAAATGGCGATATGGTGTGGACTGGATCATCTGTGATATTTAATTCAACTTGGAATTGAATTTGAAATAACGAATATATTATATAAATGACAGTTTGAACATATAATAATATTATAATTAAAATCGAGCTTGAATTGGCGCTGCAGTTCGTAATTTGGCAATTTGAACTTCAACTGAATGTACATGATTCGTTTTAAGCCGGATTTCTGTGAAACAAGAAATGTGTGGAGCTGGTGGAGTATATCTTCCTAGTGGAAGAGAAAAATCTGGATTTCATCGAATAGATTTTGATTTACGTCCAAGTCAAATTTTAGAAAAGTCACTGTGAAATTCCTTTATAATTTATAAAGGAATTATTTATATTTTAAAAAGGAATTTCAATATAAATTGAATATCGGGTTGACCCAGATTGAAATATCGAGTTAGAAATTCATATAGGAATATTCTAAAGTTGTATTGTATTCGACTGTGAATATATACGATAATATTTATTTATAAATATTTAATTTAATTATATTTAAATATATTTATATATTTATATGGGTCATTCAGAGCTTTAAAAATAGCCGGTTTTGCAAACGAAGTCGGAATTCGACGAAACTAATTTTGTTGGATCCGCAATGTCAAATAGTTGTTAAATTTCGAGTTTTGTGATTTTTAGAGTCACTGTGTGGCCATACGGATTTTTAGAGTGAAAAACAGTCAGTATTTTGACAATTAAAAATACATTGTGTGAGAAAACGGAGTCGGAATTCGACGAAACCAGTTTCGTTGGGACCGTGATGTCGACCTGTAGCTGCATGCCAGTTTTCGTGATTTTGGTGTTTCGTATGTGACCACAGAAATTTTAGAGGATAAATACAGTTAGCGGTTACTTAAAATTGAATATAAAAATATTATATTTTTTCCTATATAATATCCTAAAATCAGCCTAAACCTAATTCCACTCTTCTGAAGTTTGAAACCGGCCGCAGTTTCTTTACTCTTCTTCAAAACGTGATCTTACAAAAATCATAAGAAATCATACAAAAAGCTTTTAATCTCTAAACTCATGTATTTGAACTCTCTCTTCCATCCTCTTCAATGCAATAGGGTTATTATGAAGCTCGACGTCATTTTTCTGTCGACAGGTGTGGGAACAACGAGATTTAAGGTTCGGGATTTGAGAATGTTTGAGCTTCGATCCGAGTTTGTGTTGTTAGTTTTGGATCGAGGGGAGGAAGTAGGGTCTGTAGGCAATTTTATGAAGTATTCAGAGAAAATTGATGTCGCACTGTCCTCGTGAGCTACAGGAAGAAGCTCGACGTCGGATCTTGCTGGGGGAGTGCGAGTTCGAAGTTTGCGGTATGGGGAGGTGCGGAAATCGATGAGGAGGCTGTTGGTATTTCCTGTTGTGAGGTCGGTTGAGAGATGGAGTGGTGAAGGAGGATGGAAGGAGCGTAAATGGTCTTTGGATTTACAGGAGCATTTCGGGAAGAAAGATACACGTTAGCGGGTTTGGTGTGTGGAGGAAACGGGCTGAAAGGGTGAGTGGGCCGTGACTTTTAAAGGGTTAAGCCCATTTAAAGTTTAAATCCATGTTTTATTTAAATTAAATTGGAATGCATGAACTTGTAAAATGCGTATCTTCTACATACGATATCAGATTGATAAACTGTAAGTTGCGTTAGGATCGTACGGACGGTGGCTACACGCTGGAATAGATTGGAAGTGGATTGGAGCTCGTATGAATATATGACGAAATAAACTGTTTGATGTGAATCAGACAACAGTTTATCATTCTTTAACGATGAACTGCCAAAGTGAGTAAATCTCACTAACTATGAACAATTTATAATTTCATGTTGTATTTTTAGAACTGTTAAAAATTGTCTGATTGATTGTGTGATGAATGTTGATTGAACTGCTAATCAGTTAGTGGAAATATATATATATATATATATATATATATATATATATATGAGCTAGGTTCAATGGCACCCCAAATAGTGAGAACCCCTTTAGCCTCCCACTTTTCCACCACACATTTCCTCTATCTCCTTCCACTAACTCTCTCACCTTCCACTCAACTTAAAATAATATAAACGAAAGGTGGAAATTAGGGAGGCTAATAGGGGGTGCAGAATAAGGGGTGCCATTGAACGCTCACACACACACATACACACACACACACACATATATATATATATATATATATATATAAACCGTTAAATATATGTATATGTTGAATCTTTTGATCAGAATATTTCATATCGAAGTGAAAATGATGTTATTTATGTTGTTTAACATCTGTGGATGCAGGGAAACAGGTTGGAGGAATCCAACTGGATTCCTCAACATTTATTTTATTGTGATTTATATATTGTGATATATAATCCGTAGTAGATTATGTGCGTTGGACGATATTTATCGTTGTTATATGGTATGTTAAATACCATAAGAAATACTAGAATGTAGAAAGGGGATTTTCAAAGTATATTTTGAAAATAATTCATTTATATAAAATCAGTGGATTTTATATATAAAAGAAAAGAAAGATTTTATAAAAGGAAATAAATTATAAAATTAAAGGGGTTAAAAAGGAATATATTTGTGAAAACAAATATAACGAATATATTTGCCAAACAAATATAAAGAATATATTTGTCAAACAAATATAAAGGAGATATATTTGTTAAACAAATATAATAGAAAAAGGAATATTTGTAAAACATTCACAAATAGAATAAAAAGGATTATTTATTTAGGGAATAAATAAAAGAAAAAGGATTATTTATTTAGGGAATAAATAAAAGAAAAAAAAGGTTATTTATTTAGGGAATAAATAAAAGTAAAAGGATTTATTTACTTAGGAAATAAATAAAAGAAAAAGAAATATTTATCTGTTAAATAAATAGAAAAGATAAAAGAGATATTTGTTTGTTAAATAAATAGAATGGAAGGGGGATAGTTAATTGTTAAGTAAACAAATAGAATCAAAGGAATTAATCAAAAAGGAATAATTCAAAGGAATAATTCAAGGGATAAGTCAAAGGAGTTAATTCAAAAGAGTTGATCGAAATAAGTTAAATCGAATATTAGTTATTCGATTAGAGTTAACCAGTTAGGTTAAACCGTAGAGTTAAACCAGTTAGGTTAAACCGTAGAGTTAAACCAGTTAGGTTAAACCGTAGAGTTAAACTAGTTAGAGTTAAACAGTTACAGTTAATCTGTTAGGGTTAATCGATAGAGTTAAATCGAACTACAGTTATTCAAATGGAGTTAATCGAATTTAGTTTATTCGAATACAGTTGAAATGAGTTAAACGAATTTAGTTATTCGAAGAAGTGAATCGAATAGTAGATATTCGAAGTGAGATAATCGAATAGTTGATATTCGAAGTGAGATAATCGAATCAGAGATATTCGAAGTGGGATAATCGAATCAGAAATATTCGAAGTGAGTTGATCGAATCTATTTATTCGACAGGAGTTAAATCGAATAAGATTTACTCGAAGAAAGAGATTATCGAATATAAGTATTCGAAACTAAGCAAAACGAGTATAAGTTATTCGAATAAGAGTTAATCCAGTAAGAGTTATTGAATAAGAGTTAATCCAGTAAGAGTTATTGAATAAGAGTTAATCCAGTAAGAGTTATTGAATAAGAGTTAATCCAATAAGTGTTATTCGAATTAGTTATTCGAATAGAGTTAAACACATAGGAGTTATCGAATTAGTTATTCGAAAGGAGTTATCGAATTAGTTATTCCAAAGGAGTTATCGAATTAATTATTCGAAAGGAGTTATCGATTATAGTTTAATCAAAAGGAGGTATCGAATTAGTTATTCGAAAGGAGTTATCGATTATAGTTTAATCGAAAGGAGTTATCAAATTAGTTATTCGAAAGGAGTTATCGATTATTAGTTAATCGAAAGGAGTTATCAAATTAGTTATTCAAAAGGAGTTATCGATTATAGTTTTATCGAAAGGAGTTATCATATTCGTTATTCGAAAGGAGTTATCGATTATAGTTTAATCGAAAGGAGTTATCAAATTAGTTATTCGAAAGGAGTTAATTAAGGAGTTAAGTTAAAGAGTTAAAAGATGAACTTAACCTATTTCGAGGTTTGAAATGTTGTTCAGTTAAGGTCTAAGAGGTAGTTATACACCAACTTGATTGACTTCTTTTTAATTTAGAAACGGTTAAGGTTCGAGAGTGAAAGTGGTTAAGTGAATTTAGTAAATAAGTATAGTGGTTTGAGTTGTCGTCGCGATGTTGATTTAAACATCTGTTTAAATACAAGTAAAGAAGATTTGGAAATGTTTTCAAAAAGAATCAGATACGTAATCAAATATTGAAATTGGAAATATGGACTAGAAATGGAAATGTTTTCCAGTGTTAACGTATATTTTCTAAACATAGAAAATAAGGAAATATGAATATATATATAGATATATATATGATTGATGATTGATTGATAGAATTTCTATTTGGAAATAATCTCGTTGTTTGCATACGTGTTTTTCTTTGATAGTTAACTCACCAACTATCGAAGTTTTTGACCATTTTAATGTTGTTAATATGGAAAGACCGGTTGGATTATTATGCAAAGAACCACTCTGTATTGGTATAAGCGTTGCGAATCATATATGCCAAAGATAATTGAAGAGAGAGTAAAGTGCAAGGGCTATTGTATAAGTCTTAGATAACAGTGCCTAAGATGGATGTACTGAATAGTGCCTTCGGTTCATCCTATTCCTAGATGACTTGTATGGATGAATGTCTAACAGAGTAATTCCAGAAAGGTCACGTATATTGATTTCTTCAACCATACCAAGAGTAGAAGCGGAGAAGGAAACTTCTTTAGCTAACACATAATGTACTGTTGCAGACGTCAATTAGTGATTTTCGATGGATCTGACAATGTGGCATTCGAAGTGAATCTGATGTGACGATAAAGCATAACCTCAAGCCTCATCAACCGGTAAATGACAGAAATCGGGCAGGCAGCATGGCTAAGTCGGTCGCTCTGAAGTGGGGGGTATAGTCACCTATCTAGAGAATATTCATTTGCTTCTTAAATCTGTCAATGATGTCCCATTCGGGAAACGGTTGCTGATCCCAACCGTTGGTGATATACATTCGATACACTCAAGCGAAATGAGTGGTCAGTCATGTGTGGCCGGGTTGCAAGATGTTCTTGTTGAACCCAGTGTATTCCTTTCTAGAGGTACGCTAGCGAAAGGTGGTTCCATAACTTGTCATAGTTGGAAATCCATTACTCAATACGTGCTTGCGGTTTTGATTGTATACTATATATGTAGAACGTGAGATGAAAGCGTTTCTGCTAGATGATTATTATACTGTGGTTGATAGACATTATTATAATATCAAAAGGTTTTTGATATAAAGATATTTTGGATTCTCATAAGGGAAAAACCCGTTCTATTATACGGCGTGATCTTATGAGATATCGTTTACTTGTTCGAACTGTTTTAAAATGTTTAACTCATACCAGTCCCATGACTGACCTGGAGTTTAATTTGTTTGTTTCCCTAAACCCTTGGGTGCCTAATTTTGTACGGGCAGTCAAGTAGTCGGGATTTTACAGATGCACTTGAGGAGCTTGGAGCAGGAGGCTTCAAGATCATATAGCTATAGTTATTTCCGCTATGTTGTAAGTGTTGTACTCTGAAAATGTTATTGTATACATATACTAATTTTATTTCAAGGATATGTTATCTATTATATGTTATTCGTTCCGCTGTGAGGTTCATGTTACTTTGATGTTGTGATCTTCTTCTTCTATTCTAAGTTTCTATCTTATCTTTCCTCACCCTCTAGTTTCTTTCATTAATTACCGGGATTTTTCGATGTTTGGTTAGTCGTCATCACGGTTATGTCGATAACCAAAGTCTCCAAAAACCGGGTCGTTACAGTTGGTATCAGAGCGAGGTTAAGAATTACCATGGCTCCATGGCGTGATTCGGTAGAGATAGGGTTAGTAATGCCCTAGATTGAGTTTGAGCGTATATATACGAGTGCTATTTGTAATTTGATATAAAGTGGTTTTATATTGTGGAGATTCATTGGTTGTGTTGTTTATGGGTTCTAGTCGACACGATATGTTTTGAAAAGAGGGTAAATTAAAATAATTTTACCCAAGGTATATCTTGATATAGAGAAGATATATATATCAAAATTATAATATATTGGTTGTTATTATAATCGAGTAAGATTATAAATTAAATGGTTATGTAAATAACCAATTAGAATTCATATAAGTGAAATACGTGAAATCAGATCAGTTAAATCTGAAATTTAAACCAGAAATTGAACTAAAATTCTAGAAAAAATTGGATAATTGATTGTAAATGGATTTGGATTAAAAATAAGGAAAATTTAAGATCCTGAGAGATTTTAAATTGTTTTACAAGCAATGTGAATTATATTTTGAAATGAATTTCAAAGTGGAAATGTTTAGAAATGGTTTTATAGTATTGAACTCACTTCGATCGCTGGAAAATAGATTCTGATGATGACAGCTACATCATCGGTATTCATTTTCGAGTTGTAAGTGATGAATTACTACCAGAGATACTGTTTTGAATTTGTTTTGGGAAAGACAAGTTGTGTTGAATTTCAAGAAGGAAAATTTTGATTTTTGAAAAGAGTAAACTGTTTAAAAACTCCCAGGGAAAGACTGTTTGAATTAAAAACAAATTTAATAGAAATTTGTGAAAGCAAATTTGAATTAAAATAAAGCCAGTAAAGTGGTAACTGAGATTGAATCAGAATGATATCAAGACAAATTTGATTGTGAGATTCGAATTTGAAGTGTTATTTGATAATTAAGTTAAGAGTTGGGAATTGAGAATGAAACTCGAGATTTGAAATGATATTTGGCTCGGATATAAGCGAATGGTTGTGTTGTGGATAAAAGCAGACTGGAATTTGATTGTGATGACCCTTATATCCCTGAATTGATAACAGGTGGAAGTGATATAATGATATGCCGACAAAAGGTACAAGTTTGTATTTCTATTGGATATAAGGTTTATGAGCCGAATTGGCAAGCCGCTTGGCTGTTTGATTTTCTTTTGGGATGGAGATGGCCCAGAGAGGCGAGTGGTGGTTTGACGTATTGACCAGTACAAAGGAGGTGCTGGCGAAATTTTTCGAAAAGTTAAGGAGTTAGAAAATTTTCAAGATTTTTGGAAATTTTCGTTGATAAGAATTAATTAATAATTTAATTGAAATTAAATTGGTTCAGTTGAAACTGAAGTTAAGAAGTGAACAAATATGTTCTAACCAGTCGATAGGGTCATTCTCTACCTTAGCAATTTCGAGGACGAAATTATTTTAAGTGGGGAAGAATGTAATGACCCGCATTTGCAGAGGTATTATAATTAACTTATTTAATTATATAAATAGTGAATTAAAGGATTTAATGGTCGTGGAATTAAATAACTGGGAATATTTAATTAAAATAATAAATTAAATAATATATTTAATTCTGAAATAATCAGAATTGGCAGAAATGGCGATATGGTGTGGACCGGATCATCTATGATATTTAATTCAGCTTGGAATTGAATTTGAAATAACGAATATATTATATAAACGACAGTTTGAACATATAATTATATTATAATTAAAATCGAGCTTGAAATGGCATTGTAGTTCGTAATTTGGTGATTTAAACTTCAACTGAATGTGTAGGATTCGTTTTAAGCCGGATTTCTGTGAAACAAGAAACGTGTGGAGTTGGTGGAATATATCTTTCTAGTGGAAGAGAAAAATCTGGATTTCGTCGGGTAGATTTTGATTTACGTCCAAATCAAATTTTAGAAAAGTCGCTGTGAAATTCCTTTATAATATATAAAGGAATTATTTATATTTTAAAAAGGAATTTCAATATAAATCGAATATCAGTTTGACCTAGATTGAAATATCGAGTTAGTGATTCATATAGGAATATTCTAGAGCTGTATGGTATTCCACTATGAATATATACGATAATATTTATTTATAAATATTTAATTTAATTGTATTTAAATATATTTATATATTTAAATGGGCCATTCAAAGCTTTAAAAATAGCTGGTTTTGCAAAAGAAGTCGGAATTCAATGAAACTAAATTTGTTGGATCCGCAATGTCAAATAGTTGTTAGATTTCGAGTTTCGTGATTTTTAGAGTCACTGTGTGGTCGTACGGATTTTTAGAGTGAAAAACAGTCAATATTTTGACAGTTAAAAATACACTGTGTGAGCAAATGGAGTCGGAATTCGACGAAACCAGTTTCGTTGGGACCGTGATGTCGAACTGTAGCTGCATGCCTATTTTCGTGATTTTTGGGTTTCGTATGTGACCATAGAAATTTTAGAGGATAAATACAGTTAGCGGTTACTTAAAATTGAGTATAAAAATATTATGTTTTTCCCTATATAATATCCTAAAATCAGCCTAAACCTAATTCCACTCTTTTGAAGTTTGAAACCGGCCGTTGTTTCTTTACTCTTCTTCAAAACGTGATCTTAGAAAAATCATAAGATATCATACAAAAAGCTTTTAATCTCTAAACTCATGTATTTGAACTCTCGCTTCCATCCCTATATGAAGCTCGACATCATTTTTCTGTCGACAGGTGTGGGAACAGCGAGATTTAGGGTTCGGAATATGAGAATGTTTGAGCTTCGATCCGAGTTTGTGTTGTTAGTTTTGGATCGAGGGGAGGAAGTAGGGTCTGTAGGAAAGTTTATGAAGTATTCAGAGAAAATTGATGTCGCGCTGTCCTTGAGAGCTACAGGAAGAAGCTCGACGTTGGATCTTGCTGGGGGCGTGCGAGTTCGAAGGTTGCGGTATAGGGAGGTGTGGAAATCGATGAGGAGGCTGTTGGTATTTCCTGTTGTGAAGTCGGTTGAGAGATGGAGAAGTGAAGGAGGATGGAAGGAGCGTAAGTGGTCTTTGGATTTACAGGAGCATTTCGGGAAGAAAGATACACGTTAGCGGGTTTGGTGTATAGAGGAAACTAGCTGAAAGGGTGAGTGGGCCGTGACTTTTAAAGGGTTAAGCCCATTTAAAGTTTAAATCCATGTTTTATTTAAATTAAATTGGTATGCATGAACTTGTAAAATGCGTATCTACTACATACGATATCAGATTGACGAACTGTAAGTTGCGTTGGGACTGTACGGACGGTGGCTACACGCTGCAACAGACTGGAAGTGGATTGGAGCTCGTTTGAATTTATGGAGAAATAAACTGTTTGATGTGAATCAGTTTATCGTTCTTTAACGATGAACTGCCAAAGTGAGTAAATCTCACTAACTCTAAACAGTTTATAATTTCATGTTGTATTTTTAGAACTATTAAAAATTGTCTGATTGATTGTGTGTTGACTGTTGATTGAACTGCTAGCCAGTTAGTGGAAATTTATTTATATATATATATATATATATATATATATATATATAAACCGATAAATATATATATGTTGATTCTGTCGATCAGAATATTTCATATCGAAGTGAAAGTGATGTTATTTATGTTGTTTAACATCAGTGGATGCAGGGAAACAGGTTGGAGGAATCCAACTGGATTCCTCAACATTTATTTTACTGTGATTTATATATTGTGATATATAATCTGTAGTTGATTATGTGCGTTGGACGATATTTATCGTCGTTATATGGTATGTTAAATACCATAAGAAATTCCAGAATGTAGAAAGGGGATTTTCAAAGTATATTTTGAAAATAATTCATTTATATAAAATCAATGGATTTTATATATAAAAGAAAAGAAAGATTTTATAAAAGGAAATAAATTATAAAATCAAAGGGGTCAAAAAGGAATATATTTGTGAAAACAAATATTAAGAATATATTTGCCAAACAAATATAAAGAATATATATGTCAAACAAATATAAAGGAGACATATTAGTCAAACAAATATAATAGAAAAAGGAATATTTGTAAAACATTTACAAATAGAATAAAAAGGATTATTTATTTAGGGAATAAATAAAAAAGGATTATTTATTTAGGGAATAAATAAAAAAAGGTTATTTATTTAGGGAATAAATAAAAGTAAAAGGATTTATTTACTTAGGAAATAAATAAAAGAAAAAGAAATATTTATCTGTTAAATAAATAGAAAAGATAAAAGAGATATTTATTTGTTAAATAAATAGAATGGAAGGGGAATAGTTATTTGTTAAGTAAACAAATAGAATCAAAGGAATTAATCAAAAAGGAATAATTCAAAGGAATAATTCAAGGGATAAGTCAAAGGAGTTAATTCAAAAGAGTTAATCGAAATAAGTTAAATCGAATATTAGTTATTCGATTAGAGTTAACCAGTTAGGTTAAACTGTAGAGTTAAACTAGTAAGGTTAAAGAGTTATACTAGTTAGGTTAAACCGTAGAGTTAAACTAGTTAGAGTTAAACAGTTAGAGTTAATCAGTTAGGGTTAATCGATAGAGTTAAATCGAACTAGAGTTATTCAAATGGAGTTAATCAAATTTAGTTTATTCGAATAAAGTTGAAATGAGTTAATCGAATTTAGTTATTCGAAGAAGTGAATCGAATAGTAGATATTCGAAGTGAGATAATCAAATAGTAGATACTCAAAGTGAGATAATCGAATCAGAGATGTTCAAAGTGAGATAATCGAATCAGAAATATTCGAAGCGAGTTGATCGAATCTAGTTATTCAACAGGAGTTAAATCGAATAAGATTTACTCGAAGAAAGAGATTATCGAATATAATTATTCGAAAGTAAGCAAATCGAACATAAGTTATTCGAATAAGTTATTCGAATAAGAGTTAATCCAGTAAGAGTTATTGAATAAGAGTTAATCCAGCAAGAGTTATTGAATAAGAGTTAATCCAGTAAGAGTTATTGAATAAGAGTTAATTCAATAAGAGTTATTCGAATAGAGTTAAACACGTAGAAGTTATCGAATTAGTTATTCGAAAGGAGTTATCGAATTAGTTATTTGAAAGGAGTCATCAAATTAGTTATTCGAAAGGAGTTATCGATTATAGTTTAATCGAAAGGAGTTATCGAATTGGTTATTCGAAAGGAGTTATCGATTATAGTTTAATCGAAAGGAGTTATCAAATTAGTTATTCGAAAGGAGTTATCGATTATTAGTTAATCGAAAGGAGTTATCAAATTAGTTATTCGAAAGGAGTTATCGATTATAGTTTAATCGAAAGGAGTTATCAAATTCGTTATTCGAAAGGAGTTATCGATTATAGTTTAATCGAAAGGAGTTATCAAGTTAGTTATTCGAAAGGAGTTAAGTAAGGAGTTAAGTTAAAGAGTTAAAAGATGAACTTAACCTATTTCGAGGTTTGAAATGTTGTTCAGTTAAGGTCTGAGAGGTAGTTATACCCCAACTTGATTGACTTCGTTTTTAATTTAGAAATGGTTAAGGTTCGAGAGTGAAAGTGGTTAAGTGAATTTAGTAAATAAGTATAGTGGTTTGAGTTGTCGTCGTGATGTTGATTTGAACATCTGTTTAAATCCAAGTAAAGAAGATTTGGAAATGTTTTCCAAATAGAATCAGAAACGTAATCAAATATTGAAATTGGAAATATGGACTAGAAATGGAAACGTTTTCCAGTGTTAACGTATATTTTCTAAACATAGAAAATAAGGAAATATGAATATATATATATAGATATATATATATATATATGATTGATGATTGATTGATAGAATTTCCATCTGGAAATAACATCGTTGTTTGCACACGTGTTTTTCTTTGATAATTAACTCACCGACTATCGAAGTTTTTGACCATTTTAACGTTGTTAATATGGAGAGACCGGTTGTATTATTATCCAAAGAACCACTCTGTATTGGCATAAGCGTTGCGAATCATATATGCCAAAGATAATTGAAGACGGAGTAAAGTGCAAGGGCTATTGTATAAGTCTTAGATAACAGTGCCTAAGATGGATGTACTGAATAGTGCCTTCGGTTCATCCTGTTCCTAGATGACTTGTATGGATGAATGTTTGATAGAGAAATTCCAGAAAGGTCACGTATATTGATTTCTTCAACTATACTAAGAGTGGAAGCGGAGAAGGAAACTTCTTTAGCTAACACATAATGTACTGCTGCAGACGTCAATTAGTGATTTTCGATGGATCTGACAATGTGGCATTCGAAGTGAATCTGATGTGATGATAAAGCGTAACCGCAAGCCTCATCAACTGGTAAATGACAGAAATCGGGCAGGCAGCATGGCTAAGTCGGTCGCTCCGAAGTAGGGTGTATAATCACCTATCTAGAGTGTATTCATTTGCTTCTTAAATCTATCAAAGATGTCCCATTCGGGAAACAGTTGCTGATCCCAACCGTTGGTGATATATATTCGATACACTCAAGCGAAATGAGTGGTCGGTCATGTGTGGCCGGGTTGCAAGATGTTCTTGTTGAACCCAGTGTATTCCTTTCTAGAGGTACACTAGCGAAAGGTGGTTCCATACCTTGTCATTGTTGGAAATCCATTACCCAATATGTGCTTGCGGTTTTGACTGTATACTATATATGTAGAACGTGAGATGAAAGCGTTTCTGCTAGATGATTATTGTACTGTGGTTGATAGACATTTTTATAATATCAAAAGGTTTTTGATATAAAGATATTTTGGATTCTCATAAGGGAAAAACCCGTTCCATTATACGACGTGGTCTTATGAGATATCGTTTACTTGTTCGAACTGTTTTAAACTGTTTTACTCATACCAGTCCCATGACTGACCCGGAGTTTATTTTGTTTGTTTCCCTAAACCCTTGGGTGCCTAATTTTGTATGGGCAGTCAAGTAGTCGGGATTTTACAGATGCATTGAAGAGCTTGGAGCAGGAGGCTTCAAGATCATATAACTATAGTTATTTCCGCTGTGTTGTAAGTGTTGTACTCTGAAAATGTTATTGTATACATATACTGATTTTATTTCAAGGATATGTTATCTATTATATGTTATTCGTTCCGTTGTGAGGTTCGTGTTACTCTGATGTTGTGATCTTCTTCTTCTTCTATTCTAAGTTTCAATCTTATCTTTCCTCACCCTCTAATTTCTTTCATTAATTATCGGGATTTTTCAATGTTTGGTTAGTCGTCATCATGGTTATGTCGATAACCAAAGTCGCCAAAAACCGGGTCGTTATAATCTACCAATATATAACCTCTAGGCTCATTTATCTCAGAGAAGGTTGTTAAGCAAGAGAATAAATTCACTGCCACCAAACAGGTATATATTTACCAGATATCAGCAAATACAGTCGAAGTACAATGTCAGACAAACAATCCATTTACAAGTCCGTTCTGTGTCTGAACGAAACCAGAGGCACCTTATTCCTCATCCCATATGTCCAATACAGGAAAGAGGCCCCCTCATATCCGGCCGATTTCCTAGTAGGTTTTAAGCTACCACCACTTATTACCTTATCTTGGGTGTACGGTCCAATCAAGACATCAGCAGTAACTCAAACGATGTGAAGATCCCCAATCTTCAACCGCCGTCTTCATCATTGAGCTTTAATCGTCTAATAATTATTCAGAATGGGTAAAACCTGGTCTTCCCGAGTAACTCGCGTATCTTTATAATCATGTGCTAAATACACAAAGATAACATTCATTTTATTCCAATCCAGAATATTCTTTTAATTAAATATTCATTACCTTTAGTAAGAGGTTCATTAATTTTATCAAGGATAAAATTCTTTTGATCTTAAAAATCATACTCCGTTGGTTATAAGCTTGTTAAAAATTAATCTCACCTTAACTGGTTAAAGAACAATTGCCATTTAAAATCCTTGCTCACTATAAACCCAAAATATCACTTTCTATTTATTTTATAGAACCTTCATAAAATAAATCTGGCTTGATTTATATATTGGGGAAAATTAGCAAATCTTATTTAAAAGATTTATCTATTCCTTGGTACAGTTTAAGAAAAATAGTATTAAAGATATCATTCATACGAACCCCAAATCAATTCATTACGTTCGCATTTTTAAAACTCACCATATTTGCAAAATAGCTTAAAATGATATTTATCTTTCAAACCGTGGAATATTTTACACAAGTTCTTTCCAAACCTTTTATTATGATTTTCCAAAATTTATTTATATTTTTAATTGTTCTTATTAAGGCCCTTACAGTCGGTTTTCACTATCGGCCACTGAACTACATCTATAGCGACTTTTTTCAAAACTGATTTGGACA
Source organism: Allium sativum (assembly GCA_030737875.1). NCBI lineage: Eukaryota > Viridiplantae > Streptophyta > Magnoliopsida > Asparagales > Amaryllidaceae > Allium > Allium sativum. The sequence continues at coordinate 207,982,851 of CM060913.1, forward strand.
TAATTTAAGATCTAACCATTCAAAATTAAATACTTATATTCATTGGAAAGATCTTTTCAATACGAACACAACAGTTCCAGTTTTTGAAGAATCCGACGGTTGGATCTCCCGCTACGCCAGTTCGAAGTTACTGGTTGACGTTTGTGAATTGTCGCTACGCGGCGTGTTCTATTCAAACCCGAATTGATTTAATAATTTATTAAATAAATCGAAACTTTCTAAACTTCTTCATTTTATTATATAAAATCATATAATTACTTAAGAAAATTCGTTTTAGCCATTTAGCCTCAAACTCAAACATTTCACTATTTGGTCCAATTTCACATTGCTTTGATGAATAAAATAATATTATTTTTCGAAAGTCATCCATTTACTCTTAAAATTTCCTTACAGTCATAATAAAAATAAACGAGAAACTTCCGAAAGAAAATCCCTTCCTAAACATTTACTACATATCCTAACCGGACTTAACTTTGGAAAAGTTACTATTCATTTAAAATTCAGATACTTTGATTAGACAAAAGTATATTAAAAATACTTCAAAATCATTTGTCACAGTTAGGAATATCCATCGATATTTCGATATAAACGCATCCATCCAAAATCAGCCATCAAAATTTAATTTCATTTTTCATCTCATTTTTACATTATCAAATATTCAGCTTTATTCTGGATTGAAATAAAATTCAACCAAACATCATACAAATTTCTTTATACGAATTCCAATACATCCAACAATAGTTGCGGACAACTATTTAACATCCAAAAACATCCAATGTGCATTTATTCCAGACAAGCTTCAAAATAATTCATCAAGGCTTATCTCGCCTATTTAACCAAATGATTAGCACATGAACTACAAACCAGAGAGACGTGTAAATCAAAATCATCCCCAGGCTCATGTGGGATTTTCAACCAATTTAAGGAATCATTTATTCAATCACGTTGAATTTATTCAAGTAGGTAAACACAAACAAGCTGTTCGACTTGTAATGCAATTTATACTCATATTTCACTACTATAAATAACATGACATTTTTTTCAATCAACTAATTACTTAAATTCTCATCCCACACAACATCACCAATCATCCAATGCCATTTACGGTGCCACAAAGTGTTCATCCACATTTTTTGAAATACGAGTGTCGTATATTCAACCAATGCTTCAAGTAGTAAATAGATCCACGTGCATCGTTCACGTGTCGAACGCAAGGGGCATTATCTATAATAGACAAATTAATTGCATAAAATATCTTAACGTCATTTTAAATGTGACACGGTTCATTTTCTAACTAGCAACTTAATTAGTTTCACCGTATTAACTTATAATTTAAAACGGCTAACTAATTACCTTTTCATAATTAATTAAACTACTCAAAGACACTAATTAAAGCAAGAATCTCTCACCCTAACCATTAGAAAACAATACATTGCAACGTCGTATTTTCCGGTACTCGCTACCACCTAAAAATCCCGCCATTTTAGCTTGGAACGTCTTGAAACTTTCCGACAACTTTGGTATACACTCTAACATGTGAATGAAACAAGAAATGAAGGATCTTTGGCCACTTGGAGCTCTTTGGAGCTCAAATTCCCGTTGTTCGGTAGGAGGAGTGAATGGATAGGCCTAAAACTCGTCTCGAGCACTTAGGGTTCACCCAAGAGGAGCTAAGGGCAATATGGTGGAGCTAGGAGCTTAAATGGATCCCCTTTTCATGTCATGAGGCAAGGGCAAGAAGAAAAGAGGAGAGAAAGGGGGCTGCTATGCGCAAGGAGAGAGGGGGGCAGACGTCGGGTAGGGGTAGGCGGCATGGGGTAGGGATAGAGCTTCGGTTAGTGGTTAGGGTTTAATGAAGGAGGCCATTAAAATGAAATAAGGAAAATAGAAGAGGAGGAGAGAATGTGAGGAAGAAAGGTGGAGAAAGGGGGTTATATGCCAATTTCATCTCCAACTCTCCCCAATCACCTGACTGCAAACTATCTTTGCTATGATGTTTCGGCATGAGATAATACACGGAATTATGAATCCAACGAATCAAGTTTCGTCAAATTTCGTGCTTGTTTGACCTTCCATTTTACTCTCTGGCTCAGATTCTGACCTTTTATGTGTTTTGGTGCACGTTAAATCCGCTCATGCCTACATGGAAAATCCATAAATAACGAAACCTAGAATTATTCCATTATGTATTGTTATGAATATGAAAAAATGGAATCGAATTCCGTGGTCGTCTCCATAATATTCCTTCGCAAATCGGTCGTCAGTTTTATCCCAAATGGGTTTATCTTGCACGGCAACATACTGAGTCCATTGGGCGTGAAATTTGAAACCAAACAATGATTTGCTATCCCGAATCCAAAAAAATTGGTCTTGTCGAATTCTGAGTTTACTAGCAAATTTTCACCTTTTAAGGGCAAGGCGATGATTTTGAAAATCGAATTTTCAAAATTTAAAAAACAAAGCATATAAATCAATTTAATTATTTTACAGAGCTTGTTTAAGCCAAATAATATATAAAAATTAACTTCAAATTTATTTTCATACTTTATTTAATGAAAATAACCAATTTATATTAAATATTCACCAAAATAGCTTAGAGAAAAAAATTTAAATTAGTTTTGAAATTCCGGGTTGTTACCCCTTTGATGAAGTGGACAAAGAAGCATGCTAAGTTTGCTTAGACTCCTAAATGTGAAAAAGCTTTCCATGAGTTAAAGAAGAGGCTAACCACTTCCTCGGTATTAACAATTATTGACGATAACCAAGATCTAACCGTCTATACAAATGCTTCTAGAGAAGGAGCTGGTGCGATATTAATGCAGAAAGGAAAGGTAATAGCATAAAAGTAGGCAGTTAAAACCACATGAGAAGAAATATGCAACTCATGACTTAGAATTGCTTGCGGTTGTATTTTCCTTGAAGATTTGGAGACACTATCTGTTGGGTGAAAAGTTTGGCTCTTTGCTGATCATAAATCACTAAAGTACCTTTTTGCCCAAAAGGATTCAAACATGAGGTATCAACGTTGGTTGGAGTTTCTAACAGCATACGATCTGGATATACTTTATACTCTGGGGAAAGCCTATGTTGTAGCTGATGCGCTCAGTAGAAAGCATGTTGTTATTGCTCATTTGATTATTACAGCCGCCTTGATTGAGAAGATTTCTATTCAACAAAAGGATGATAAATTGATTCAGAAAATCTGCAGAAGAATTCAAAAGGGTGAAGTCTCGAATTTTAAAGCTGATGATCAAGAAGTTATGAGAAAGGTCGAATTTCCATTCCGGATATCCCGGAGCTTAAAAGAGAAGTACTGGATGAGTGCATAAGTTCAAACTAAGTATCCATCCAGGAGTTCATCAGTTGTATCGAGACTAAAAGCATATGTTTTGGTGGAAATCAATTAAGAGAGATATCTCGATATACGTTAGTAGGTACCCAACTTTCCATCTGGTTAAAAGCGATTAGCAGAAGGTCGCTCCTTTACTTCAACCTTTGGAAATCTAGGAGTGGTAGTTGGACTAGATATCAATGGATATCATTGACAGTTTACCTCGAACGAAGAAAGGTAATGAAGGTATCTGGGTTATAGTTTATCGTCTGACGAAGAGCACCCATTTTCTTATGGTAAGATCAACAATAATAGCTGATAGTCTTGCTCAGTTGTAAGTGAAGGAAATAGTTCGACTACATGGAATACCCAGCAGTATTGTTAGTGATTGAGATTTGATCTTTACTGGTAAGTTCTAGGAAGCATTTTAGCAAGCATTGGGGACAACGTTGAGCCTTAGTACTGCTTATCACCCCTAAACGGATAGGCATATTGAAAGAGTGAATCGAATTTTAGAAGTCTTGTTGCGGGCCTGCATCCTTGATTTCAGAGGATCATAGGAAGATCACTTATATCTCGTGGAATTCTCTTATAACAATAGCTTCCTAGTAAGCATTAAGATGTCGCCTTTTGAAGCATTATATGGTCGACCTTGCACTAGGTTCGAACATGATCCGTGAGGCAAAAGATAAAGTTAACTTCATTAAGAAGAAGTCGAAAGCAGCGCGAATTAGACAGAACAGTTATGCAGACTCTAGAAGAAGGGATTTGTAATTTGCAATTTGCAATTGGGGATCAAGTGTTTTTGAAAGTTTCTCCACTGAGAGGAGTTATCTGATTCGGGAAAACCAGGAAATTATCATCCAAGTATATTGGTCCATTCCCGATATTGAAAAGAATTGAAACCTTAACTTACAGGATTCAGTTACCAGAATGGTTATCTGAAGTGCATAATGTTTTCAAATTTCTCATCTTTGGAAATATGTACATTATCCTGATTTGATTATTGAGGAAGTGACGCAAAAGGACTTGGAAATCACACGAAGTTTAGCAGTTCCGAGAGAGCCTTTAAAAATAATTGGCAAATAAAAAGAAGAATTGAGAAATAAGAAGGTGGAACTAATAAAAGTACAGTGGAGAGAGAATCCAAGAGACCGTACATGGGAAACAGAAGACCGTGTTATATCCCAATTGCAGAGTGAATATCTTGGATTAGCTCGTACGAGAGGTAAACTCATTTCTTAGATATCATTCTTGTTCAGCCTTACTTTCATCAAATTTCGAGGATGAAATTCTTTTAAGCAGGGGAGATTGTAACGACCGGAAATTTTGGAACCAATTTTAAAAAAATCAAGTAAAAAATAATTAATATAAGGATTTATAGTCGCTGTAAAATTCGATAATTTAATATGATTTTAATAAACTAAACATAGACATTTTGCAAACGATCTCGGATTTCAAAAAAATCGATTTTATCGGATCTGAAACATTAAATTATGGTAAGATTTCAAATTTCGCGCCAATCAGATTTAGTATGTAGCCATGCAAAATTAAAATGTGAATCAATCAATAATTTGAACTCGAACTAGAGATTTTTGAGCAAACAATCTCATAATTCGATGAGACTAGTTCCATTGGAACCATATCTGAAAAACATAGCAGAATTTCAATTTTCATAGCAATCAGAATCAGTATGTGGTCGAACGAGTAGTAAACACGTAGGTAGATTACGCGTGATCTAAGTTAAGCATTTACACTTACTAGTTATCTCTCGGAGTTGTTCTTTCTTTGAGTTGTCATCCAATGAAGCCTCCAATGTGTGCTTTCTCCCCTTTCATGTCATGCCAACATCTCACCAATCCAAACCACTTCCATTTCTATAAATACAAGAACTCCCCTCCTTTAATTCACTTTGCTTCTTTTCATTCTTTTGCTCTCTCCCCTCTCTCCTCAGCTCCATCAAACCCTACCCGTTCCCCAGCCCTCCCCCACCGCTGACACCACCTCCGGCCATCCCCAACCCTCTTGTCCAGGGCCCTACTCCTCACCAAAGCTTCACCACCCTTAAAAACCCTAAACACTACACCCTAATACCTCACCTTCCTTCACCAGCACCGCCGTCGTGGACCCCACTTGACCCCCACCTCCATGTGCAGCCCAAACCCGTGGGCCCTACCTCTAAAAATCTTAACCCCAATACCCTAAAAGCCTTCCTCGTTTGTTCCTCGAACCAAAAACATACCCACTTATATACATCATTATTTTATAAACCCCATAGCATCGAACCTCTGGCCAAATTATTTTCAGAAAATTCCAGCATTGCGGAGGCTTTTGGAATCATTAGGACATCTTACAATCATAGTTAGAGGAGCAGAGTCCTAGGAGACAAACTATGAAACGAAAAGGGCTAAATTATTGTTGTCAACTTGTTTGAGTTATATAACGACCTATGGTGGATAATATGAGTTCATAATATGGTTAGATAATGTTTGGTATGGGTTAATGGTATGTAGTGTGGAAAGGATATGATTTTTAAGTAAGGTTTGTATAGTCACTTAAGTATATTACATATAGAACTGATAATGTGGACATTGGAACAGATTTGAACCTTAAATGGTCATTGAATGGGAAATCAACCAGCTATTGGTTGATTGATATCGGTATGAACCCCATTGGGTATTGAATGCTTAGGTTGGTTGATGATAATGTTTGCAGTTAATTTGTTGATTAACAAAAATATACGAGCGTTAATTTTTTAAGGCCTATATGTTATGAACTATGTCACGATATATGCGATTATATATTATCATGGTTGTTGATAATATGGTAGTTTCTACCATGGTTAACTATGACAAAAAAGTGTGATTATTGGCTCATTGGTTAAGTCTCCATTCATTAAAAATGATTTTAATGAATATTTTATTAATATAAATAATGAGTGAAAATTGAAAGTTCGAATTTGAAGTTCGATTTTTGATGAACACAAATTTTAAGTCATTACGATGAATATTAGCAATTTTCATTTTATTAAGGCATGTTCAAGTTTTTATTTTAAAATGAATAGTAATGGGAAAAAGTAAAGCTCGGTTAGGATATCTGGAAAACGTTTTAACAAGATTTCCTTTTCAAAACTATCTTATTTATTTTCATAATGGATGTCAGGAAAGTTTGGATTTAAAATAATGAAGTTTGAAAAAATAATATTATTTTAATGATTAAAACAATATTATAAAATTTGAATCTGAATTTAAATATTGAAAATATGGTTTCTGAAAATTATTATATATATCTTATGTAATTAATAAATTATTTGAAAACGTTTTAACAAGATTTTCCAAAAACGAAAAATGTTGGGTCCAAAATGTAAAGATCTTTTTCAAATAAATAGAATAGATTTAAGATCCAACGGTTAGATTTTGAAATATTTTCAAAATAAATTTTAATAAAAACAACGTTAATGCAGCTTAATGACCTGAAACGAGTTCGAAATGAATATTTTTAAATAAATAAAAATGGTGAAAAAGTATTATAAATTATAATAAATGATTTGAAAGAGATTTGAACCAAATATATACGCTTTTGAATGATGTAAACCTATTAGGTAGAAATAGCCTATTTTGCAACGCCTTTTTTATAATGGTTTATAAGAAACGTTTTGAGATAAGGTTTTAATTCGCAAATCGAATCTAATCCTTGGTCAACCTTTTTATAAGGTTAAATAGAATTTGTAAAGATTATTTTTGAAAGCCGAGCAGCTTAACCAAATTTGAGAATAAGATTTAATCTATTGAAATGATTTTCACTTAAAGGAGACTTAATTGGATGGTTATTAATCTGAAAAGGATTTTGTTTTGATGCTAATTATTTCGAAAAGACTGGGTTCAAACCATTTCGAATAATTCTACGACGAGTTAAAAGTCAAAGACGGTGTAAGACCAGAAATCTACGCAACGAATGGACAGCTTGCTGCCTTGGGTATTAATAGCTCCCGTTAAGGGGTTAAAGTGCCCGAACATACTTGTTGATTGTACGAATGAGCAAGTACCTCTCTCCTTAATTGGGCGCGGAATAAGGTGCCTTTGGTTTCGTTCAAATCCAGAAAAGACTTGTAAATGGAGGTGTGTCTGACGTTGTATTTTACAACATAACCAATTAGTTTCTATTGGTAACACCAGTTGGTGTCGGAAAATTTATTCTCTTAGCTTAACACCCTCCTCAAAGACTTATGTACACAGAGGGTTATATATTAATAGATACTGATTATACGTTGTGAACTGACAATACGGCATGCGAAGTGATGCCGGTAGATAAAACAAAGCTCTTGTTGAAAAGAAAAGCTTTATGAAATGTTGACTCTAGGGCCTTACACCTCAGAATGAACCTAAAACAGGATGATGGACGACATAGATAACGACTAACGTTTCCTTCTAGTGAAAAGTGATGCCAAGGTATGGTGCCTAGACAGGTTTACTTATGTGGATGATAAATCGAGACACCTCAAACGACGGTCAAATACGATTGGGGAACATTATGTTTAGGAAAGATCCTAAGCATCCCGTTAATGTTGGTCGGTTATGTCATTCCAAAGGATCGCATGCGTGTGAGTTCTATGACATTTGCTAGAATGTTCTAAACAGTTAAGGAAGATCCTTTGCCTTGGTGTGCCTTCGCATTTTTTGATGTAAACTATATAGCCAACATAATGGGATGGTGCATTATGCAATCTAAGATTTATATATTTATTTTCGAAAGTGATTTCCACACTTAGACATTAATAATAATATCATTATCAAATGTTTTACATACCAAGTATGTTTGGCTATTATAAGGTAAAATTTCTTCTCCGGTATGCGTTGCATTATGTGATGGGACTTGAGTCTTATAATGGCTTTATTTTTATAAAAGCATTGCGATGTTTCATGCACTAGTATTCATATGAAGGAAACTCATTCCGTATTACACGGCGTGGTCTCATGATACGCCTTACTTTTAAATAAGTTAAGAATAACTACTTATAGTTTCTCATGCCAGTCCTAAGACTAACTCGTAGTTTGTTTTTCCCTTGCAAACTCAGGTGCCTTTATTTCCACACACAGGCCAGTAAATAGGTTATTAATTAAGACTAATTTTGGAAGTTATGTCTATACATACATACATACATACATATACATATATATATATATATTGAAAATTGGTACATTTTATTTATTATACCAACCATATACTTCCATTATATGCCTCACCAAAACCTTACAACCCCCTACTGGGTACTTTGCAAGGGAAAAGAGGACATATAATTTCCATATATTGAACCGTTCAATACACAATTAATTACAAACCATATACAAGAATAAAGCATAAAGAAAGAAAGAGAAAAATAAAAGCCCAACGGCCCAACTATCCCCCTAACACTCGCACCATAAAACTAGATAAGAGAAATCATCCCGCGTCATTTAATTCAATCCCCCACCGTTGTAGAAAATCTTGAGCGAAATCTGAAAGAACAGTGAGGGATCCATTATTATTTACCAGAAACAACAATTAACTTTTAATTTGCTTAATCTTAGTAAGTGGTTGAGCTTTCTATAGTCGAAATATACGAGAGTTTCGCTCAGACCAGATGTGATAAATTGCCACCGTTAATACGCCACTGGCTACATCACGCAGTTGATCATGATTCCTGAACTTGTTTTGAATCAGAGCTACCTCATGTTGAAGTGAAGATAAGGTGCATGAAGAAAGGCCAATCTTGGATCGAAGAACACCCCAAATTGAAGAGGAAAAGGAACATTGGAAAAAAAATGATCCATGGATTCGTCAGCTTCATTGCATAAGACACAAGTAAGATCTGAAACCGAACTAAATGTAGCTATTCTATCTTTAGTATTTAGCCTATTTGAGATAGCCAAATAAGTAATAAAAGCCATTTTACGGCTGTTTTTGGAGTGCCACGCTACTGGATAATATGGTTTGATTTCATGCTTTACTCGAATGTAATCACAAGTTTTGTGGAAAGAAAACGCTCCTCCTTGACACCACTCATAACAGTCCTCGCCATAAGATGGTTGTATTTGAATAGGAGTAATTCGTTGTGCAACCTCCCAAGTAGCAGCATGCATCATAGGATAGAAGCTTCCATTTTGAATAATAGCTAAAACCTTTTCCGACCGTCTTCCAAGTATAGAAAACCTATGCATACCAAGAAGATCGATTAGACATTTGGAATTAATCCAAGGTTTAAACCATAACAAAGTGTTTGAACCATTTCCAATAATTTTATTAAAGAATTGAGTCCCATGTGTCCGAAGTCGTAGCATTGCCTTCCATGTGCAGGAGGCATTATTATCGATGGGCATGCTCCAGAAAAATTTATTAGCATTGTACTTAGCATGCATCCAATTGCTCCATAGGTTCTGGTTAGACAAAAAATTCCATAACAGTTTAAGGAACGCGGCTTTCTTAAGGTCTGAGAAGGATTTAAGACCGATTCCCCCTTCGGACTTCGGCATACACAGATTCTTCTAGTTGATTTTGTGTTGACTTGAGCCCCAGAAGAAATCAGCACATAAAGTGTTGATTTTTTCCAGAATAATTTCTGGAATTTGATACACGAAAAGCTAATACAAAACAATCGGAGTAATCACAATGTGTATTAGCTCGGCACGTCCAGCATGACTCAACAAACGAGAATCCCATCCTTGCAGCTTAGCTGAACTTGCTGAATCAATGAAGTACAGTCTGCGTAATGAAGGTAATTTGCGGAAAGAGGGACCCCTAAGTACTTTATAGGTAGGTGCCCCATGTCATAACCTAAGATTCTAGTAATCTCAGGAGTGTTCGAGGCATTAAAACTGAAATACACTTTATTCTTTTGAGCATTAACATTAAGGCCGGAATACATACTGAGAGTATCAAAGACTGACTTCAAGGAAATAGCCGAAGAGATTTAACTTTTACTAAAAATTAGTAAGTCATCTGCATACAGGAGAAGGCTAATCTGAGGTTCAAAAGAATGCAGAGGAATAAATCTCTTCATAATTGTTTCTTTATTCATGCAGTAGCCAAAAAATTCCATCACTATGCAGAACAAATAGGGCAACAAAGGATCCCCTTGCTTAATGCCTCGTGTAGTCGTGATGAACCCCTTAGGAACTCCTTGAAGTAAGATTGAGAAAGTAGCATACGAGATACATTCATAGATGAGGTTAATAAAATGTGTAGGAAAACCCATAGATTGCATTATATAACAAATTAATTCATGATTGATCATGTCATAAGCCTTGTGCAAATCCACTTTTACACAAATTTTTCGAACCCCATCTTTCTTAAAGTCTCTAAGAAGTTCATGTGCACGCAATATGTTGTCACCTATGTATCTGCCCGGAATTAAAGCACATTGATTTTGTGAAATAATATGTTGCATATAAGGCTTCATTCTAGAACACAAAATTTTGCTAAAAACTTTGTAGAACATATTACAGCATGAAATGGGCCTATAATGTGTGATGTCTGAAGGTCTGTCGATCTTCGAAATTAATGTAACAAATGTGTGATTACTCCCTTTAGGTAGTTTGCCACTTGAAAAAATATCCTGCATTGCATAAAGCATCTCCATTTTGATGTATTCCCAATGTAATTTTAGAAACTTTGCATTGATCCCATCCGGACCTGGATTAGTGTCGTCATGAATAGAAAAAACAGCTTTTTGAACTTCAGTCAAAGTTATTGGTTTTAGTAACATATATATACATACATATATACATACATACATATATATAGAAGCTATCTAGGAAATCTAGTTTTGGATTTGGAGCAGGAGAAGGATTAGGATGTTCTTTTTCACTCTCTTTAACACTCTGTCATGTAACCGTATCTTTATTTCCGGTGTGTAGATTATTTACTTATTTCTGTTGTTCTGTATGATATTTGGCTCCAATGGGATATATTAACTCTGATGTAAACCTTGATGTAATGTGTTATACATTCTGATGTTTTATATATGTTTATCTTCTGCTGTTATATAATGTGTTATATCCTATAGGCCATATGTTCTTCCGGATACCGGAAGAATGGATCGTCACACGTGGTATCAGAGCCGAGGGTTAACCTTAGTTCTGGGGTACAACGCATTAAAGGACTCATCAGAGATAGAATCAGTAGTACTCTAGGTTGAGTGACTCATTAGAGATAGGGTTAGCAATACCCTAGAATGAGTACAGTTAGAAGAACGCACACATGATAAACACATTTCTATTCATATATGCCTCTATGCTCTTACAAATTCCTTAAGATATCTTTCGTGCTTGTCTAACTCTTTTCTTTCGATATAGATATAGTGAAAAATGAGTGGCAGATGATGAAGAGGAAGGGGTAATGCTGAAGTTCAATAACCAAACCCTATAGGAGCAACAAATGAGGTAGTTGTGCCACCACAACCAGAGCCCAGTTTGAAAGTCTTAGCAAAGAAATATAAGAATCTTAGAGGGCAATCATTCTAAGGAAAGGAATCAGTGATAGAAGTGCATGCATTGCTACGTTCTTGCGAAAGGATTTTCACGGGTTTAAGACTGAATGGAGGGCAGAAAAGATATTTGGTGTCTTGGTTATTGAAAGATGAAGCTATGATTTGTTGGGAGACGGCTACAATGGGCCAGAATGAAATTTAACTTGGGAAGGCTTTAAAGAAGTGTTTGAAGAAAGATTTATACTATCCGAAGTAATATCTCGCTTGTATTATGAATTCTCTAATCTGAAACAAGTGGACATGAATATTCAGGAATATCTGAGTAAGTTCGATGAGATTTCCTGCTTCGGCACAGAGTTGGTTCATGTTCCAGTTAAGAAGAACATAAGGTTTATCGATGGGTACAAAAGCAGAGTGACCACTCACGTAAAGCTTCCATTTGTAGAAAGGGTGGAAGTGGCATGTCGCTACGAATCTGTGGACAAACAAAATACCTTGGAAGACAAAGAGAAAGAAAATTCTGGAAAGAAGAAAAAGTTTGGGAGCAAGAAACTAGAAGCACTTGATGAATGAGATAAATCTAAGGTGGATTGGGTAAAGAACGCCATATTCTTCAATTGCAACAAAAAGGGACACTTGTCAAAGGACTATAGACTCCCGAAGAAACTGAAAAAGAATGAATCTGAACCTAGCCGGAAGTCTCAGGATAACAAAGAATGATACAAGTGTCGACCATATAAGACCAAATTGTCTGCTATTGAAGAAGACCAAAGTAGCTCAAGTCTATAACTTGAAAGATGTTCCAACATCCTCAGCAGGTAGGAAGAGGACCTTAAAAAACATTCCAGTTGGAAGCAATAATGAACCCCTATTGAAATTAAAAGCTTTCTGGGTTAGCTATTTATTATCAGAAGTTCATAAAGGATTTTTCAAAGTTATCCAATCCTTTGACGAATCTAACGAAGAAGCACGTTAGTTCTTTTGGACTCCTAAATGTGAAAAAGCTTTCCATGAGTTAAAGAAGAGGCTAACTACTGCTTCGTTATTAACAATTATTGAAAACAATAAAGATCTAACCGTCTATACGGATGCTTTTGAGAAGGAGTTGGTGCGGTATTAATTGCTTATGCAAGTAGTCAATTGAAACTGCATGAGAAGAAATATGTCACTTATGACTTGGAATTGCTTGCAGTTGTATTTTCCTTGAAGATTTGGAGACACTATCTGTTGGATGAAAAGTTCGAGCTCTTTACTGATCATAAATCACCGAAGTACCTTTTTATCCAGAAGGATTTGAACATGAGGCAACAACGTTGGTTAGAGTTTCTGCCAGCATACGATCTAGGTATACTTTATACTCCGGGAAAAGCCAATGTTGTAGCTGATGCACTCAGTAGGAAGCATGTTGTTATTGCTCATTTGGTTATTACACCCACCTTGATTGAGAGATTTATGTTCAATAACAAGATGATGAATTTGTTCAGAAAATGTGCAAAAGAATTCAAGAGGGTGAAGTCTCGAACTTTAAAATTAATGATCAAGAAGTTCTAAGGTTGAAAGGTCGAATTTGCGTTTCGGACTTCGCAAAGCATAAAAGAGTAGTACTGGATGAGCGCCATAAGTTCAAACATAGTATCCATCCAGGAGTTCATAAGATGTATCGAGACTTGAAGCATACTTTTTGGTGGAAATCAATGAGAGAGATATCTCGATATACGTCAGCAGGTGCGTAACTTGCCAACAGGTTAAAAGCAATCAACAAAAGGTCGTTGGATTACTTTAACCTTTGGAAATCCTAAAGTGGAAAGCATCCAACCTTGTGAGGGTTTATAGAGGTAGAAAGTGGAGCCTGCAGTTTTTTATGATGGCGACGCACATGCTTCATTCTAATTTAATTGTGCTTCAAATCTGTGGTTAGATAAGACGATTTGGGAAATGGGTTCAAAATTGGTGCAGGAGAAAGGGGCTGCATGTGAAAGCATCCAACCTGCAATGTAGCGGTGGTAATTGAAGGCCGATGACGAAGCGCTTTGTTGACCTAATGGAACAAATTAAGGAAACGCGACTGCAAAATATTGTAGAGTAGGGAAACGCGACTGCAAAATACTTAAAGTAGGAAAACACAATTGAACTTATTATATTTGACACTATATTAACAGAATAAACCATGTTCCTCTATTATATTAATTTTGATATTTTCTTTATGTTAGTTAATTTATATTGAATAAGTGTTATATTAGCTCTTAATTGCTAATTGCTTATTTACATATATTTGTTTATGTAAATACTATGTTGATTGGATAATAAATTAAATAACTTGATTACCACTGTGATCGCCAAATCCTCTTAAATAAATGTTTCAATTATATGGATTTTGGCTATAATTGCTTATGATTTCTCTGAGATAAAGGCGTAACCATTGCATAACTGTAATCAATAAACTCATTTTGAAATAAATGTTCCCCAATCATTGTTTATTTTTTTATTTTGTTTTAAAAGAAGAATCATTATTTAGTAGTATTTAAAATATAGTTAATTTATTTATTAATCATGCTTTAAAGATAGTAATTACTTATTTAAAAGAGTATTAAATTATTTTATAATAATGTTAAAGGTAATAATTTCGTATTTAAATGAAGATTTAATAGTTAATTAATATTCATTTAATAGTTAAATTTTATTTCTTTGTTAATAGAATTTAAAGCTAAATAATTATCTTATTAATAATATTTTAAGTATTTATATTTTTTTACCAATAATGATTTCAAATTAACAACTTATATTGTTAAAAGAATATCAGTTACTATGTACTTACTTATAAGGATTTAACGAATTAGAATCATTATTTTAAAATCAGGAATGTATATTTAATTGGCTTAAAATGAATAATCATTATTTATAATGGTTTTGAAGATATTTAACCATCCATTATGGATGTTCTAAATCAAATAATTTAATTTATTTGTATTTTAGGTAAATCCATTTATTTATAGGGATTTAAAAGTGTGTTTATTATACAATAATAATTTATTTCTATTTTAACATGGTTTTTAAATGAAGTTCCAACTTATATATATTGAGAGCGATAATTCCTTTAAATAAAATATTATTAAATATAAATTATTTTTATAAAAGAATTTATCTAAAATGGGCTTTAATAATATGAACATCTTCTTAATAAGATATTTTATTGAGATTTATAAAAGTAATTGAGATTTGATTTTTGCAGATTTGATCTTCTTAAATATGATGGTATGGACATTTATTCCGCATTTAACACCGAAGGAATCTTGTTTGGGCTTAATCTTATATCTGTTTCTCCTTTAAAGTAACTTTCTTTGATCCTTTAAATAAGATTTAGAAATAAGAATGCTTTTCTAATATACTTATTTATAACATAAGTTATGATATATTTTCCATATAATGACAATATAATATTTTGTAAATATATTTAGGCCATTAGATAAGTATAAGAGTATTTTAAGTAAATATTCTAAAATAAGATTTATAAATGAAAGATTCATTTTAAAAGGGCTTAGTGGTTATAAATCCTTGGGTGATCATAGTTTATATATTCGATGGTTAAATAACCGACTATCTAATTTGGGTGTAGATTTGATTAGTCATTTGAAGAGACCGAGGTTGGATCTAATTGTCTGAAATCACATCGATCCAGATGAAACATTTCGAAGTTGAAATAATATTTTGAAGATGATTAAAGATTGAATTTTTTGTTCCATTCAGGTGCAAAACAAATCTAAAGTCGATTTTCCTTTGCATGCTTCAAGGCCTCTATATGGTTGTTTATCAACTGGGGTGATTATATATGGCGTCATCCAGTTTTTAAGGATGGTTCTGGTCCGGATTTACTGAGGTACAAATTAACACAACCTTCCATACATTTTAGTGATGTACGTATTCTGTGGGTAGACCCTTACCCTTTCATAGTTGAAATCCATTTTATTTAGTGATGTACATATTTCATGGGTAGACCCTTGCCCTTTCATAGTTTGAATTCGTTCTCCAATATGAACCTTCAGACTTGATTTATATATGTTGCAACGTGAGATGGAAGCATTTCGATTATTTTGATATATTTATTTGTGGATTCTAGACAATATTATAAAATCACTGGATTTATAATAAAAAATGTTTTGTTTATCGTAAGATAAAAATATGTTCATGTTTATGTATGGCGTGGTCTTACGATATATCTTTGATATAAAGATTTTAAAGTTTAAGAATATATTAACTGTGATTTGACACGCTAGTTTATCGAATTAATCCGGGTGTTATTTCGTTATAATACCCAAGTCAGATCAAGTATATTTTCAGGTCAGATTAGATTTAGTTTGCTTTAAAGCTTCGAGAAAGCAGCTGAAAGACGATGCATATTCTCGTATATTTCTGTAATTTTCCACTGTCTCTTTTGTTATATTCTTCATCGTTGTAGGGACATGTTGTCATAACTATCCAGACTGATTTGTGGATTAATTGTCTACTGTTTGTATTAAATTTAAAATTTTTATTTATGTAAATATTTTTGTTTATGTTATAGATTATTCATTCCGTTGTGAGATTTCGTTCTATGTCTTCTTTCTTTTCACCCAAATGGACCATCTTTCGGTTGACTAAATGATCAGCAAATTTGGGATAATGGTACTTGATGGAGAAGTATTGATTGCATGAGAGGATTATAGGGGTTGTTTCTTTATGCAATGTTAACATTTATACTGTGTATAGCAAAACGTATATTGTAACCTAATAACGTTGACTCTATTAGAAAAAGGGTTCAAACTTAAATAAAATAAGTTGAAAACTCAATTGAACTTGAGTTTAGAAAAGCTCAGTTAAACCTAGCTTAAAAACTCAACTCCAATTGAGTTCGAACTCAGTTTAAAAACTTATGTTCAAAAACTGGAATAAAATTTAGTAGTTTAAACTTTAAACTCAGTTAAATATCCGAGTTTAACTCAGATTAAAATTTAAGTTAAACTTAGTTAAAAAATTGAGAATAGACTTACTTTTTTTAGCTAATTTTAACTTAGTTAAGCTAATTTTATAACTGAGTTTGGAATTTGATTAACTCGATGCACACACAAGTCATTAATATTTTAATAGTTTTCTTTTTTTTTTTAACCTTTTTTGGGTGGTTTATATTTTGATTGATGTTGTAGGTTGATCTGGGTATAGTGGTGGAAAAAACATGCAAGAGCCAAATAGGGCCACCTAGGTTCTTATTTCCGTTGGAGAGTAACATCAAAGAACATATTAAAGCTATAGCCAAGTCCTATGGTGCTACAAGTGTTGAGTATTTTGAGCAGGTGAACGTTATATTAATTTAAAAAGAATTTGATTAATTTTATAGTTGGATATCCGAGGAGAATATTGGTGTTAGAGTTAACAAGAAAAACATTGATTCTTGGCAGAATGGATGGTCTCACTGAAAATTACATGCTTCACCTTTACCTTTATGGACTATATAAAGAGGAACATAATAGAATCAATTTACTGTAGGATATTTATAATATGTTTCATTATAAAGATATTGCAAACTGACTTTGACAGAATGGATTTTTTACCTTTTCGTGCATTAGTTTTGATATTGTAAACCAACTTTAAAGATGGCACAAGCTATGGTATTTACATTAGAGGAAGCTATAAGGTCAAGTCATTCTAATGTAAATTATATATAAATTATAAGTTATCGTAAATTGTAATGAATGTATCCATATTAATATATAAATTTACGATTTCATGGCGTCCCATATATCGACTAGAATTTATAAATAATCAACAGCACCAATCAACACAATATAAAACTATTTTATATCCAAAATACAAGTACGTTCTCTCGTATATCACTCAAACTCATTCTAGGATATTACTAATCCTATCTCTAGTGAGTTAATTCCCAAACAGAGCCAAGGTTATCGCTAAAAAAAGCTCTGATACCAACTTGTAACGACCTGGATTTTTTGACTATTCAAATCGACAAAAATCCACGCATGTCGACCCAAACGAATCACAAATACAGGTAGTTGTTGGAAAAAATAGACAAAGAAGAAGGAAGAGAAAAACAATCAAGGAGCCTCACAGCGGAAGGACAACATATAATAAACAGATAGTGTAACACCCTGTAATTCTATAACATTTAGTTTCACAAATTAAAGTATAATTAATTTTTAGAAGAAGAATTAAGGGAAACGGGTTATGCCATTGCGTTCGTCTTGGAATTCTGCTTGAGATAGAGTCCGAGTATGCGTAAATCGGACTTCTTATGAAGAAGTTATGGCCTTCGGAAGTTTCAGAATTTCAAAATAAATAAAACAGATTCAAAATTCGAATTCAAAACACACACCCGGGCTGGGCGGGAAATTTCCCACTTAGGACCCAGGTCGACTAGGGGGTCGACCTGTATACCCAGGTCGACCAAGGGGTCGACCTCCCCCCCATAGGTCGACCAGGGGGTCGACCTGGGTGTCGACCTGCCCTGTTTTTCCAGATCCAAGGCAGAATTCGTTTTTATGTACCTGGGCTGATTTATGGACCAAATTCATGAGTTCTACGCTATATAAACACCCCCAAACTTCACTTTCTCTACACAACTTCTTTACGTCTATACTCTGCCTCAATTCTAATTAAAATAAAATAATATATAAATCAAATACGGAGTTATGCTGTTCAAGTTATTTATGGAATCAAGTTAAAGCTTCAAGAAGGGAATCAAAGGCTAATTCAACGGCTTCGAACAACGTCACGCACATTACAACAAAATGACCCTATTAGAACGATGGAACACCGTTGTAATATACATTTTACAACGGTGGGCAAACCGCCGTGTATTAAGAAGTTGTAATAGACTAATATCTTTTACAACTTTTTTGCACTGTTGCAACACCGTTGTAATATGTATATTTTACAACTTTTTTCCACCGTTGTAATAAACTTTATTACAACAGTTATGCACCATTGTAATAAAATCTACTACAACTGTTCTGCACCATTGTGATTGACATTTGGGTTTCTAAAAAAATAAACACCTATTGCAACTGAAAAGAACAATACACTAAATATAGCAATACTCCATAAGCAAATCCGATATTACAATTATTTGCAAACTAATTTATTAAAATACTCAAATATTCAATATTGCAAACAATAAGTTTTAGACAACACCGTTGTATTATAAACAATAATTCAAAATCTTCAACAAATGCTACGATTTTTATAAGAACCGTAAATTTACATGTTCCTTCGGCTTGTGAGACCTTCATACTCAACTTGTAATGCTTGTGGAAGATCAAAGTGATACAATGTAACATGAGGCTCAATATCATGCATCAACCTTACATCTTCCTATCACTGTACAGAAGTCACAAATGATCAGTAAACAAAAATGGAGATTACTACAGAAGTAGCATCGTTCATATTATATAACTCATTTGTATAACAAAAGAAAGACTGCATCTGTTGGAAAATTGCAAGTCATCATGTTGAATTGAGGCTAAAACTTGCTAACAAATCCTAAAAATGCCTTGAAATTGGAAAATGAAGAGAAGATGTTACCTCATGGAGGTCATGTATATCAGTACAGTATGCTCCTCCAGGTCCCAACGTTGCTAGCAGTGGAGTAATGCTTGATCATGACATTTCTGTACTAAGCCTTATATGGTCCACACTCCATGCGTTGGTGCTTTTAGCATCTGCCACTCCTCAGAAACAAAAAACTGTTCTTGGAAAAACATGTACCCACTAGCAGACAAGTTGGAGCATGAATCTGCGTCCAAAGTGACCGACACGCTTTTGAAGTTGGATCAAACCGAAGTTTTGCACCTTTTAGAATCTCCTGAAGCGTTAAAAGCTTAAGTCGAAGAAGCTCTGGTGATTTTGAGTAGTGCGCATTTGTCTTGAGGAGCTCCTACAACTTTTATATATTATATTTTTCCTTTAATTGCTTGAACTGTTGCTACGTTCAGATCGGTAATTCAATTAAAAAATGGTGGTTTTCCATTTATTCTTGACATGTTGTTGCCTTTTACATTCATGCGTACATACAGATTTGAGAAGTTGAGCTGAAAAAAAGAATTAAAAGGAAAAGTTAAAGTACAGTATTTACTGAAAACTGTAAATGAAAGAGGTGGAGGCAATGAGAGGTATCTAGTTTAGTTCGCAAGGGAAGTGCAAAGAATCGCCTTAATTTTGTCGAAACGCGGGGTGTGGCGACCGAAATAGCCTATAGTTATTATTGTAACTTATAAGGTTATTTCTATAACTTCAAAGCTTCAAATTGCTGAATCTTCATTATGTATGTATGTATATAAAGAACAGGAAACATTACACTAAACGAACTTATATAAAATAATGTTAGTGTCCCAGGTACAAAAAAATATATCTCAAACCCACATACCTAACTTAGTTTTTTTGCAATCCAGGGCCATTGAAATTTAAGAACACCTTTGATCAGTGCCACTACATTTTTGTCATCATCCATCCAAGAAGCGAGAAGATCCAATTTTAAACAAATTTTTATACATCTGAAAATTAGAAACACTTGATAAATTAGAGCAATAAATAAAACGTTTAAAACTCTTATTAGTACAACATGAAATCAAAAATATAAAAATGATAAATATTCTGTCTTCTAAAGGGCTTTTTGTAAATCCTTTTAATCTATAAAATAACCAAAAGTTGGTTATTTTGGTGTGTGAGTGTGTGTCTGTGTGTGTGTGTGTGTGTGTATTTTTTTGTAATTATAAATAACGTAAATTGATAAAACACTTGTAAAGTTACATAACCAGAGCAATATCTGCTTTAGAGGGAAGTTGCATGTTTTCTCAAGGATTGTCATCCTGTTTACAATACTAAAAAGAAGGCATATATGGAAATAAAGGATCAGAACAGAATTTTCATGCAGGATACAATGGAGATGCAAATGATGGCTAGAGTGGGAACAACTGATACTGGATCGAATGCTCTTTGCAGGTCTCCTGCCTTTGTGAAATGTTTGAACGCCAAATATGCAGCAATCGCCGATGAAACTACTGCACCAGCTTGGGTTCCACGTAATTGCATTGCCTGATAAGGGGATACACTCACAGTCAGCATTGTCAGGAAAGGTACCTCTAGTTCACCTGGAATGAATAAAAATAAACGGACTAAAAGTGCTATGAAAAGGGTCCAGGTGCCATATTCACCCTTGATCCAAGATATGACACTATGTGGTGCATGCAGAGCAAAAAGAGGAACAAGAAATGACTTCTCTATAACGGCTCCTTTGGACAACATCAGCGCCATAGAGGAAGCAGCTGAGAGCCATTGCAGAGTTAGTGGTCTAAAACTAAAAGCACAGCACACGACACCTTTTTTGACTTCGCCTTCTCAGTTTTAAGCTTTCGCTTTGCAAAACCCATCTGACCGAATTAGACCTTTTAAAACGAGGAAGGAAACCAAATCTCGAAACAAATAATAATATATCCTACAAATAACCAAACTTATTTGTATCAGTTCCTACACATTTTAAGTTGAACAGCTGCATAAAAACCAAATCTCGAAACAAACTATCTCATAATAATTACAACAAAATTTCATGGTCAAGGGAAATGATAAAGTATATAGTAGCTGAGCACTTAACATGTAAATATACATATACAAATAAATATATTCCTATTCAATTTGATTCATTCTGTAGTCTTCCTTTGTGCCTGTTGCTAGTGTTATAAAGATTCCTAAATTAGGCAATCTAGAAGCTTGGTTGGTTGAATTTTTATGAGGAAAACACAAAAATTATAATCAGGTTTACTACGACAATAGAAATAGGAAGCATTATACCTTTGAATCTGACACGATCGCTTCTTCAGAAAATTCGAAATCCCTATTCCCTGTCATAATCCCTAACATTCGGCATTCGGCGTAGTAACCCGCAGCTTCAAGATGACAACGAGCTCTGATCCATTTTCCAAATCGAACCAGTCACCTTTTCCTCCCTAATCAAAATTCAATCTATAAGTCGATCGGCCGACAATGAACTCCAATTCAAGTTCAACGTTGGAAACGAAAGGGGGTGACGTTGGCTACGGGTTTCGGTCTGAGGTGAACTCCGAGCTGGATACGAATGAGCGGTTGTTAGGAGGCGTTTTATTGGGTTTGGTTTAGAGGAATAACGATTTAGAGATTAGTGTGATATTGAAGTTTCAGGGATAACGAAAGAGAAGCAGTGATTATAATGAAAATTTAGATATGGAGCCCAAAGTTTTGGCTTTGGAGCCAAACGAAAATTGGGTTTTGGAGCCAAACAAAAATTTTGTATGCTTTCAAAATGGTACAAATCCAACATAGGAATGTCATGAATATCTATAAAATTTGAAATATGTATTCATTTTATAAATATGAAAAATACTTGATATCCGAAAAAGGGTTAAAAAATACGGTTTTGGACATATCCACATTCAATAATTATCCACCAGATTTTATTCAAAATTATAGTTAACTTTTTATCTATTTCATTGAATAGAATAACAGTCATTTACTATCTTGGTAAAGTAATAAAATCATAATATGTGTACAAAGATCTATATTTGCCGATTAAATTTATTTTTCTCATCATATTTATTATTCTTTATATTTTCAATGTTAGAAATTATTTATATTGAATAATATTTTTTTATTCATTTGTTTATATTATTATTGGTAGTATTCAATATTAAATTGTAATTTTTTGTTGTTATTATACAATTATATTTATTGTAACAATTTTATTAATAAATATTAACTACTAGTATTAAATAACAAATAAATTTTAAATCATTTATTATTAAGTATTATCATTAATATTTAATAAATAATCATTGATTATTAGTTACAACAGGCGAAATAGGTCTCTAATACAAGAAATAGAAAAGAGTTACTAAATAAGTTTAAACAACTTTCTAATTTAACTATTAATTATCAGAAATTAATTAGTATATATTAGTTATTACAACAGACAAAAAAGAAAAGTTGTGATATGTATGTTTATTACAACAGTGCGTTTTGCGCAGTTGTAAAAAACATTTATTACAGTAGTGCATTCTGCACAGTTGTAAAAAAACATTTATTACAACTGTGCTTATCGCACAGTTGTAAAATTATAGTTGTAATATGGTGTTTTTGGTGTAGTGGCAAATCATAGAAAATACCACAACGCTATCTTATTATCCTTTTCTAAAACCGATCAATGTAAGTCAGTTACATTTTAGATTTGAGTGCCTAAATCTATTTGTGACATGTAATTAAATGGATAAGAGAATATACCTGATCCTTTCATTTGAATCTGTTCTTGTATATGCCTTTGGGATCTAATTCTGGACTATTGTGATTAATTACCGATGAGACTATGCCTATGCCTATGACTATGAACATAAGACTATTGTCTATGACTATGACTTTGAAACTATCGAGGTTAATTGCCTAGGACTATTTTGGTTAATTATCCATGACCATTGTGTTTAATCGCCTATGATTCACAACTGTGAGACTACTACCTATAACCATGACTATGACTATTGTGGTTAAATGCCTAGGACTATTGTGGTTAATTGCTTATGCCCATAACACTATAGTTACAAATCATGTTGCACACCGAACTTGCATTATGTTGGACCAAATCACCTATGCCTATTCCCTTAATTATGTTGGATCTCATATTTATGATGTAGCTTGTCTTGTTTATTCCTGTTCACTATTATGTACATCAAACCTATTGGAACCATTATTTTTGTATTCGGTTCATTCTTTCATGTCTATTCTTTTATGTCATCCCCTATTCCCTGTTTTGATACTGTTAGTATCGTTTCATGAGTACTTAGAAACTTGTGAATTCATGTTATACGTACGATTACGACGCGGGAATTTGGGCGTAGCTTAAATTAGATAATTTGGCATAATAAATATGTTGGCAAAATCTGAATTGGCTACAATAGTGAATAATTTACATGCATATTAAGCTTGGCGTAAATGGTAAATTGTTAATTGACCGCAAAGTATGTAATTGGCATGTAAACCAAGTTTTGGGCATAAACTGTAAACTAGAATATTGAATCTAGTTTTGACATGAACTGATCTAATTTGGCATAAACTGCAAGTTGGGTTAATTGCAAGGTAAATCAAGTCTGGGGCATAGAATATAAGTATGTTAATTGGCATGGCAAATGAATATGATTGATTTAGGAAAAGTTTACATAAATAGTAAATATGTAATTCTAGTAAAAGGCGAATATGCCTAACCTGAGATTAGACTAAGTTGTGGTGTAAAACTGCCCGGAACCGACCGGCACATCCAGTGACCACAACAATACATGTCTAATGTGAGAGGTTAGTGCAACAAGCCTAAAAGAACCCGAGGTTAGACTGAGTTGCGGTGTAAAGCTGCCCGGAACCGACCGGCACATCTAGTAACCGCAACAATACCTGTTTAATGTGAGTGGTTGGTGCTTTAATGAATGAGTTGAGTTAGGGATAAGTTCGTAGGAACACTTAACTGATATAATCAGAATGAGTTAGGGTTAAGTTCATAGGAACACTTAACCGATATAACCAAAATAAGTAGGGTTAAGTTCATAGAATACTTAACCAACATAACAAGAACAACTAGGGTTAAGTTAATAGGAATACTTAACCAATATGATGTGAGATAGGTTAAGTTAATTTAGAACACTTAACCATAATAAAATGTTAATTAGACAGGTGGGTGAGGTTAAGTAAATTTAGAATACTTAACCATTATAACATATTGACTAGACAAGTGGATAAGGTTAAGTAAATGTTTAACCGTTATAACATGTTAACTAAACTAGAAGGTGGGGTTAAGTAAATTTAGAACGCTTGACCAATTTAACATGTTATCTAGACTAGATGGTGGGTTTAAGTAAACTTAGAACACTTAGCCGTTATAACATGATAAATGAACAAGGTTAAGTTAATGAGGAACACTTAACTAATATAACAAGATGAATGGCTAAGGTTAAGTTAATAGAAAGCACTTAACCAGTGTAGTATGATGAATGGGTAGAGTTAAGTTAAACACAAGAAAGCCAACACTTAACCAGAGTAATAAACCTTAGTTAAAGAAAATTAAGTAACAGAAACTACGTATCAAACCTTGGTTAAACCAAGTAATAAACCTTAGTTAAAGAGAACTATGTGAATAACGAGAAGGAGAACTAAGTAATAAACCTTAATTAAGAAGACTAAGTTGTAAACCTTAGTTAAGAAAGTTAACGATTCAGGAAACTAAGTCGTAAACCTTAGTTAGGAGAACTAAGTAGTAAACCTTAATCAAGAAAACCAAGTAGAACACAAGAAGGAGCGAACGTCCACCTTATCATGAAGAAGGCTCCAACGAATTTGGGTTACGAAGCACGCAGCTTCGAGGGGACGTGAGGGTACTCTTGGTATCCCTCTGTGAGGCTGCAGATGATCCTCCTGGGCTCACAGAGGTTAAGGTCTGCGTTAGAAGAACCAAGTGTATGCCTTGGTTGCAATATAAGGCAACCTAAAGACTAGGATGGACCAACGTGATTCAGCGAGACCGGTAGCCCTGTGATAGCAACTCGTCGTCTACCTACCATCTTGAGTCAGTCGAGATACGTACCTCAGAAAGGCGGAGAACTCCAAAAGACCATATACTTGCTATCTAGTTATGGGTGTGGATGGCCATTGGTTAAGTGAGGCATAGGGGGGCCTGCGTATAGTTCTCATTTTTTTTCAAGGGTGGCCTTTCATTAATCGAGGGAGGGGTCAAGTGGGACCATAGCCACTGTAAAAACAGACCTTAGCATCTACAACGGCAGATATCTGAAATCTCCCGACCGAGTTCCGTGTTTCTTGATTAGCCATGACATGGGACTCGGGTCGCACATATAGAGGACATGTGCATCTAGACAGCGATAATGATTTGCGACACATACGTGGGGAAAGTCTAGGAACATACGCTGATCTAGGTAGTGTGTCCTAGACTAGGGGGCATCGTTTGACAGGTAGCATAATCCCTAGTAGGACCTAGGTCGCATAAACCCTGAATACCGAGAAGCATTCAATAGGTAGCATAAACCCTAGTTGGACCTAGGTCGCGTAAACCCTGGTTGAATCTAGGAAGCGCTCGATAGAAAACCCTAGATTAGATCTAGGTAACAAATAATAGATGTACACCTGAAAGCAACCACAATTTCGGGGATTGGGATCATGTTATGATTTTATCATTTTATATAGATTACTAGTTGGGACACTAGTTAGGTGGTGCAGAGATATAGAAAACCAGAATAACAAGGTAATAGCGAAGCAGAGAAAGTATTGAAGCATATCCAGTTTATCTTGCCTTAGCATATCTTGCGTTAATCTTATGTTATCTTGTTAGCCCTATCATCATGGTGTTGTCTTATACTCAGTTAATTCATGTCGTGTTGCTTTTACCTGTTCACATGCTAAAAGTCACTGAACTTACCAGGCTTTATGTCTGACTCTGTTTTCTTTCGTCTTCTTTCCTTCCATTCCTCCCTCCCCCCCCCCCTTTAGGTGGTCAGGGAGGGAACAACTTAGCTTAGTCTGGAACGTTAGCCTTTTCCAAGCTTGAAGATTCTTGCACGCATAGCTTTGGATTCTCTTTGCCACTGCTATAGCCAGCTTATGCTTTATTTGGGGAATATCATTTCTATTTTATGCTTCTTTATTTTGTTATGTAAGACATATACTCTGGTATTGGAAAACAATTGTTGTACAAACTATTTTATCAATGAAGTAAAGTTTTATTTTCCGCTGTTAAACTTTGTCGGTCTTGTAATTTATCTGCATCTTTTACCTATAATGCTTCACAGAACTTAGTGCATTCCCTTTGTGAGTGACACTAACGGATTTGGGGTGTTACACGTGGTATCAGAACTGAAGGTTACCGAATCAGATAAAAGATTTGAAAAATTATTTTCAAAACGGTTTTAAAAAGAAGCATTTTCAAAAGAAAAGTTTTGTTTTAAAGGCATATTCCCCAAAGCCATAAGCACTATCTTTTGATCCTCTGTTTGAATCCTTGTCTCCTTCTTTCCTGAGTATCTGGGGCTCCTGGCTTTCTAGGAGGTAACCCCATCGCGACATAGTTCTATAGGCTTGATGAGACTACGACCCCTATCAAAGGGCAAAGAAGTGCCCAACTTCCATCGATAGCCGCAGTAGTTTAGCCTGCGGCTAATTTTCTTTCAAGCTTTGTAGGTTTTTCCGTGCGATGGAGGTTGTTTTCGAGAGACTTGTCAACATGATTACACAGGGATGGTAAAGATGAGAATGATGGAGTTTGGCTAAGGAGCACAACCTAAGGATGAGAAATTCATGGATATGGACTTGGCTCACGATGGAGGAAAGAATAGTAAAACCTAAGACAAGAGGAAGTATCTTTACTATGGTATAATAGGGCATATAATTAAGGACAAGGGCAAGGACGAGGGAAAGGATTTTCAGGGGGGCAAGTGCATGCTTTCACCCCCAGAATATCTGAGAGAGAGATAGTAAAAATCTCTGTTGGAAAAGTTTAGTTTTTCTTTTGATCAACCTGTTAGTACTCTTTTGATTTTAGCGCTTCACATCCATTTATACCTACTTCCATAGTTGAGTCTCTGCACCTTAGTACTTGTACAGTAGAAAATCCCATTTTAGACTCAAATCCAATTGGTGGTTCGACCCATTCATCTTTGGTTTGTAAGGATTTGAGAATGACTATAATTAAGTAATGGGTTTAAGCGTAATGCGTATGTTTTTGGGTTTCATGGGCTATGGGTTGATCCTAGGCATGGGTTGGTTAGCTAGTAATTGTGAAGGGAGGATAGTTAGAATTTTGATTCGCCTCGGAAATACCCTCGAGATTTCGTGCGATCCTAAAGGATCAGTTAGGCCTAGTTACCTAGAATCACTTGATACATCTATCGACGGTTTGCGATCCGTTAGAATAGTCCATGAGCACGCAGATGTTTTTGGTTAGGTTAGGGGTTTGTCCTCTAAAACGCGAGATAGACTTCCGCATATATCCAGTAGACAATGCAAAGCCGGTTATCCGATCAACGACAGTTTTGGAAATGGAGATCAAGAAGCTTCGCAATCGTGAAGATTAATTAGTTAAGGTACAGTGGAGTGAAGCTCAAGAAGACGTGACGTGGGAGACTGAAGATAAGACATGCGCATCATACCTTTTTCTTGAGGGTATATCCTCGATCTAATTTCCTAGGAATGTTATGCATACTTGTTTCCCATCTTTTAAAGTGTATACCCTACGACATATCATCGATTCTTAGGTAGAAGCCAATGGATGTAAACATGTGTTTGAAACATGTTATGATTAATGGTTGCAAGTGGCTGCTAGTGGATGCATATATATTAGTTACTAAATCAGCTCAGAAGCTTTCATATTGCATTTGCATATATGTATTTGTTTATGGATTGAACTTAATGTGTTACCATATTGACGTTGCATTTGAGTGAAGGGATGTGCACTCATATAGAAATGATGTATCATTAGGATTGCATACATGTTGGACGCATGGCACTGACATAATTCGCATTAAGGAGGTCAACTGAACCAGTAGACCGCCTGATTTTGCATTAGATAAGGGCATGTGCACACACTATGCATGTGAACATGAAAACATTAGAAATCTTTTTAAGGACAATGAATGCCTGTGATTGAATGGTTGAGTAGATGGATGATTAGATGGTGGGACACATTCTTCCTAACTTGAAGATTTCGGGGATGAAATCCTTTTAAGGAGGAGAGAATGTAACACCCCGTAATTCTGTAAAATTTAGTTTCACAAATTAAAGTATAATTCGTTTTTAGAACAAGAACTAAGGGAAACGGGTTATGCCATTGCGTCCATCTTGGAATTCTGCTTGAGATAGAATCCGAGTTTGCGTAAATCGGACTC
This sequence comes from Allium sativum, assembly GCA_030737875.1. NCBI lineage: Eukaryota > Viridiplantae > Streptophyta > Magnoliopsida > Asparagales > Amaryllidaceae > Allium > Allium sativum. The sequence goes on from CM060913.1 coordinate 208,011,586, forward strand.
CGTATGAAGAAGTTATGACCTTCGGAAGTTTCAAAATTTCAAAATAAATAAAACAGATTCAAAATTCGAATTCAAAACACACACCCGGGCTGCGCGGGAAATTTCCCGCCCAGAACCCAGGTCGACCAGGGGGTCGACCTGTATACCCAGGTCGACCAGGGGGTCGACCTCCCCCCCATAGGTCGACCAGGGGGTCGACCTGGGTGTCGACCTGCCCTGTTTTTTTAGATCCAAGGCAGAATTCGTTTTTATGTATCTGGGCTGATTTTTGGACCAAATTCATGAGTTCTATGCTATATAAACACCCCCAAACTTCACTTTCTCTACACAACTTCTGTACGTCTATACTCTACCTCAATTCTAATTAAAATAAAATAATATATAAATAAAAGACGGAGTTGTGCTGTTCAAGTTCTTTATGGAATCAAGTAAAAGCTTCAAGAAGGGAATCAAAGGCTAATTCAAAAGCTTCGAACAACGTCACGCAAATCATAGAAAATCACCACAATGCTATCTTATTATCCTTTTCTAAAACCGATCAATGTAAGTTAGTTACTTTTTAGATTTGAATGCTAGATCTATTTGTGACATGTAATTAAATGGATAAGAGAATATGCCTGGTCCTTTCATTTGAATTTGTGCTTGTATATATGCCTTTGGGATCTAATTCAGGACTATTGTGATTAATTGCCGATGAGACTATGCCTATGCCTATGACTATGAACATAAGACTATTGTCTATGACTATGAATTTGAAACTATTGAGGTTAATTGCCTAGGACTATTTTGGTTAATTATCCATGACCATTGTGTTTAATCGCCTATGATTCACAACTATGAGACTACTACCTATAACCATGACTATGACTATTGTGGTTAAATGCCTAGGACTATTGTGGTTAATTGCTTATGCCCATAACACTATAGTTACAAATCATGTTGCACACCGAACTGGCATTATGTTGGACCAAATCACCTATGCCTATTCCCTTAATTATGTTGGATCTCATATTTATGATGTAGCTTGTCTTGTTTATTCCTGTTCATTGTTATGTACATCAAACCTATTGGAACCATTATTTTTGTATTCGGTTCATTCTTTCATGTCTATTCTTTTATGTCATCCCCTACTCCTTGTTTTGATACTGTTAGTATCATTTCATGAGTACTTAGAAACTTATGAAATCATGTTATACGTACGATTATGGCGCGGGAATTTGGACGTAGCTTAAATTAGATAATTTGGCATAATAAATATGTTGGCAAAATCTGAATTGGCTATAATAGTGAATAATTTACATGCATATTAAGCTTGGGCGTAAATGGTAAATTATTAATTGGCCGCAAAGTATGTAATTGGCATGTAAACCAAGTTTTGGGCATAAACTGTAAACTAGAATATTGAATCTAGTATTGACATGAACTGATCTAATTTGGCATAAACTGCAAGTTGGGTTAATTGCTAGGTAAATCAAGTCTGGGGCATAGAATATAAGTATGTTAATTGGCATGGAAAATGAATATGATTGATTTAGGAAAAGTTTACATAAATAGTAAATATGTAATTCTAGTAAAAGACGAATATGCCTAACCCGAGGTTAGATTGAGTTGTGGTGTAAACTGCCCGGAACCGACCGGCACATTCAGTGACCACAACAATACCTGTCTAATGTGAGAGGTTAGTGCAACAAGCCCAAAAGAACCCGAGGTTAGACTGAGTTGCGGTGTAAAGCTGCCCGGAATCGACCGACATATCTAGTAACCGTAACAATGCCTGTTTAATGTGAGTGGTTGGTGCTTTAATGAATGAATTGAGTTAGGGTTAAGTTCACAGGAACACTTAACCAATATAATCAGAATGAGATAGGGTTATGTTCATAGGAACACTTAACCGATATAACCAGAATGAGTAGGGTTAAGTTCATAGAATACATAACCAACATAATAAGAACAACTAGGTTTAAGTTAATAGGAATACTTAACCAATATGACGTGAGTTAGGTTAAGTTAATTTAGAACACTTAACCATAATAACATGTTAATTAGACAGGTGGGTGAGGTTAAGTAAATTTAGAATACTTAACCATTATAACATAATGACTAGACAAGTGGGTAAATTTAAGTAAATGTTTAACCGTTATAACATGTTAACTAGACTAGAAGGTGGGGTTAAGTAAGTTTAGAATGCTTGACCAATTTAACATGTTATCTAGACTAGATGGTGGGGTTAAGTAAACTTAGAACACTTAGCCGTTATAAAATGATAAATGAACAAGGTTAAGTTAATGAGGAACACTTAACCAATATAACAAGATGAATGACTAAGGTTAAGTTAATAGAAAGCACTTAACCAGTGTAGTATGATGAATGGGTAGAGTTAAGTTAAACACAAGAAAGCCAACACTAAACCAGAGTAATAAACCTTAGTTAAAGAAAACTGAGTAACAGAAACTACGTATCAAACCTTGGTTAAACCAAGTAATAAACCTTAGTTAAAGAGAACTAAGTGAATAACGAGAAGGAGAACTAAGTAATAAACCTTAGTTAAGAAGACTAAGTTGTAAACCTTAGTTAAGAAAGTTAACGATTCAGGAAACTAAGTGGTAAACCTTAGTTAAGAGAACTAAGTAGTAAACCTTAGTCAAGAAAACCAAGTAGAACACGAGAAGGAGCGAACGTCTACCTGATCATGAAGAAGGCTCTAACGAATTTGGGTTACGAAGCATGCAGCTTCGAGGGGACGTGAGGGTACTCTTGGTATCCCTCTGTGAGGCTGCAGATGATCCTCCTGGGCTCACAGAGGTTAAGGTCTGCATTAGAAGAACCAAGGGTATGCCTCGGTTGCAATATAAGGCAACCTAAAGACTAGGATGGACCAGTGTGGTACGGCGAGACCAGTAGCCCTGTGATAGCAACTCTTCGTCTACCTACCATCTTGGGTCAATCGAGATACGTACAGCGGAAAGGCGGAGAACTCCAAAAGAGCATATACTTTCTATCTAGTTATGGGTGCGGATGGCCATAGGTTAACTGGGGCATAGAGGGGCCTGCGTATAGTTCTCATTTTTTTCAAGGGTGGCCTTTCATTAGTTGAGGGAGGGGTCAAGTGGGACCATAGCCACTGTAAAAACAGACCTTAGCCTCTGCAACAGCAGATATCTGAAAGCTCCCGACCGAGTTCTGTGTTTCTTGATTAGCCCTAACATGAGACTCGGAACGCACATATAGAGGACATGTGCATCTAGACAGCGATAACGATTCGCGAAACATACCTGGGGAAAGTCTAGGAACATAAGCCGCTCTAGGTAGTGTGTCCTAGACAAGGGGGCATCGTTCGACAGGTAGCATAATCCCTAGTTGGACCTAGGTCGCATAAACCCTGAATACCGAGAAGCATTCAATAGGTAGCATAAACCCTGAATACTGAGAAGCATTCAATAGGTAGCATAAACCCTAGTTGGACCTAGGTCGCGTAAACCCTGGTTGAATCTAGGAAGCGCTTGATAGAAAACCCTAGATTAGATCCAGGTAACAAATAATAGATGTACACCTGAAAGCAACCACATTTTCGGGGATTGGGATCACGTTATGATTTTATCATTTTATACAGATTACTAGTTGGGACACTAGTTAGGTGGTGCAGAGATATAGAAAACCTGAATAACAAGGTAATAGCGAAGCAGAGAAAGTATTGAAGCATATCCAGTTTATCTTGCCTTAACATATCTTGCATTAATCTTATGTTATCTTGTTAGCCCTATCATCATGGGGTTGTCTTATACTCAGTTAATTCATGTCATGTAGCTTTTACCTGTTCACATGCTAAAAGTCACTGAACTTACCAGGATTTATGTCTGACTATGTTTTCTTTTGTTTCTTTCCTTCCGTCCCAGCCCCCCCCCCCCCCCCCCCCCCCGCAGGTAGTCAGGGAGGGAACAACTTAGCTTACTCTGGACCGTTACCCTTTTCCAAACTTGAAGATTCTTGGACGCATCGCTTTGGACTCTCTTTGCCACTGTTATAGCCAGCTTACGCTTTATTTGGGGAATATCATTTCTATTTTATGCTTCTTTATTTTGTTATGTAAGACAGATACTCTGGTATTGGAAAATAATTGTTGTACAAACTATTTTATTAATGTAGTAAAGTTTTATTTACCGCTGTTAAACTTTGTCTGTCTTGTAATTTATCTGCATCTTTTACCTATAATGCTTCACTGAACATAGTGCATTCCCTTTGTGAGTGACACTAACGGATGTGGGGTGTTACAGAATGCTGTTTAAAAGCAGATGAAAAATATATAATTCGCTATAACGTACAAATGATTATCAGAGTTACACATTTGCAGACATATATAACAAGCAACGGAAACAAAATATATATATGATAGATACATACCAAATCTTCGTCTTCGATCTCCAAGGCAAAGTAATCTTCACTAACTACAAACTTCTGCTGACCCGAGCATATTGGATAAAAAGAAAACACAACAAACACTCGGATCAGCACTAAATCATTCTCATATTAGTCAAATTAAAATACGAAATAACATAAGTGTCATGGGTGCAGTAACTCAAAAGATGTTACGGGATTTTTCCATCTCTCAAGGATCCATTAAACTAATACATACATAGTATAATACGCTATTATGGTAGTGTTTATCCAGTGAAGTAAATATAATAAAATTAGTGTAAGCGGGATTACCATATTACCCTTACGCCGTTGATAGGCATCACAGTCTATATAGTACCGTAAATTCACCGTAATGGTGTTATCAGAGGGCACTCCATAGAAAGCAACACTAACTCAAAATCGTATGGGACTCGATAAGCATAAATATGACAAGGCACTCGAGGCAATGCCCAGGGTAGGATTCTACCAATTGCACTCCCGGACCGGTGGTAACGCATAGCAGCCACTACCGCCCACCTCGAAACACACTCCCAAATTAAAACGGCCCAAATCATCATCATAGAAATAGTATCGAAGAAGTGCGTCCGATCAGAGGTGCTACCTTAATTAGTCATGGTATAGCTCCTGTTTTAGTCATTTCAATTATGACCCCAAGGTCAAGGCCATTTCTTTATCGTTCATCTTCTTCATTCCAATAATTGCCTCCAAGTCATCATATTTCATTCTGGATATGTCGTAATGTACACAGTTGCTAAAGTGGTATCGACACTGACAGAGAGTATGCCAATTGCCGACTCCGGTCTTTTTAACAACCAACGCTTACATTTTCCACATCGGTCGGTTATTTTACTTTTCACAAAGGTTCGCTTTCATATCCAAATTATCATGTTTATTCCGAGCCCAATTTATATTCAAAATAGAATATAGTTTCATATCAACATATCGTCATCATTCCAAACCGATTATATTCCAAACTAGAAAATATTTCCACATCAGTATATTATAATCATATAATATTTCAAAATCGATTTATATTCAAGTGGAATGTACTTCATATCAAAGATCATAACTATTTCAAAATCGATTTATGGTTTGGAATCCATTCATATTTGAATAGAATATATATTTCATATCACATTTTAATCATTTTGGAGATTTCCTTTATATTCAAGTAGAATATAATCTACCTTGAAACATTATAACCGTTTACCCTCGATTCATATTCAAATAGAACATAACTTTACCTCAAATCTCGTTTTGCCCCAACGGTTTAAATCAAACGCTTTCCATTTCGGAAGAAATTTACGATCATTTAATATAACTATGAAATAGATACTTATGAAATAAAATCTTACATATATAATTTACGTATATAAATAAATAGAATATAATAAGATAATTTAAATCACTATGTACATTAGTAAAATAAAAGTTTATTAAATAGTAAAATATAAGAAAAGGTTATTTATAAAAAAATAGTATTTAGGTTTCCAACATTTACTAAAATAATTTTTAAATAATAGAATATAAATTTTATTTGTAAAACAACTGTGTGTATATATATATAGTTTTCAATAAATAAAAATAAAATATAATTTAAACGATAATCGTTTCTTCTTCCGAATTCCAAATACTAGAATATGTATATTTCGATCTCAATAGATTTTATATAGATTTCCATCATGTTCCAAACATCGTCCAAACCAACCGTTCGATTCAAAGGGTTCAAATCCATATTCATACCAAATCGAAGTCATACAAGTATCATCAAATAACCTTTATTTCCAAAACTTAATTCATGGAAAATTATCAATTCACATCTTATCTTAAATTTGAAATTCCAAGACATACTTAAAATTCCATTTTGCAATTCTCAGTTTTGTTCTGGATAATTCCCTCGAAGACTTCATTAATCATTCAAGTTTCAGGCTTAAAGGAAAATAAAAATTTATCAAAAATCGACACATTTCCTTTAAATAAAATTTCCATTAAATAGAAAATTCTTGCATATTAAAAAAAATCATTTAACCAACCGATGTCCGTATATAATTTTCTATCCTATGGCCAAGTGATATCAAATTTAATTATTCGATATTTTAGGGATGGATATATATCATTTCAATCCATATCAGGATCACATATATCTATCATTTCAACCCGTGTTCTTAATTTATTTTAAATGATTAACCCCGGATTGATTCGATGCCCGTAACATCAAGGGTAAAATGGGATTAATCGTCACAAGAAGCAGACAACATCCATGTAATGTAGAGGCCCGTAAATCTGTACCAATTTGAGCTGACTAATATCCTACACATTCAACTCAAAGTGCATGAAAAACACATCTTTAATAGAAAGAAATTAGAGGATGAGAAAGATAAGATAGAACTAATAGAATAGAAGAAGAAGAAGAACATCAGAATCTAAACAGTATCATAGTAAACACGAATCTCACAGCGGAACGAATAAAATATATTATATAACACTTTGAAACACAAATCTGAATTTGTATATCAGAATATAACTCATATACATCACAGCGGAAATAATCTCTAATAACTACCGGTGAAGCTTCCTGGTTTGAACTCCTCCAAGTGAATCTGCAAAGCCTGAACACTTGACTGCCCGTACAAATTTGGGGCACCCAAGAGTTTAGGGAAAACACAACAAAATAAACTCTGGGCCAGTCATAGGACTGGTGTGAGTAAACCCCAACCATATTGTTTAATTTTGAAAACCCTTTTGAAACAAAAGGATAATAGTAAGACTAGCCCACACATAAACATGGACGGTTTTTACCTCACTATAAACCAAAATACTTTGAAACCAAAACCTAGTGATATTACAATAATGTCTAATCAAGTAAATAACCAAATAGCAGAACGCTTGCATCTCACGCTCCACATACATAATATAAAATCATAAACCGCAGGGTGCTTATTTGAGATTGGATTCCAACAGACAAGGTATGGGATCACCAATTTTATTTGACTTATTTGACAAGGTTTGGAGAATGGATTCGAACCACATCATCCACTTAAAACTCCATTCAAATTCCAATTCCAAACTCAATTCCAACTCTTAATTTATAAATTCAATTCATTCCAAATTATCTCTAATCCAAACCAATTTTATTTGACTTAGTTAAATTTCTATTTATTTACTTCATAAGAAAATTTTAAATTTTGGAATTCAAATTCCTGGGGTTTTTATTTCAAATCAGTTTGAAATCATATATATTACATATAATAATAGCAATTCAAAACATTTGAATTTTTGAACAACTTGTTTCTCAAAACAATCCAAAACAAAATCTTTGGTAGTAATCCGTCACTTACCAGCTCGAAAATGAACATCGATAATGTTGCAGTCCATCATCGGAATTATTCTCCAGCCATCAAAGTGACTTCAATACTATACCACTTTTCAAACTCATTTTAAACACTTCCATTTCAAAATATCTTTCAAAATGCATGGAAAACAATTTCAAATCTCCCAGGATTTTAAATTTCCATATACTTAATTCAACATCCATTTACAGCCCCTTTTCACGTTTTAGACTTTCAATTTCCAATTCTAGTTTAAATTCAGATTTAATTCATCAGATTTTGTATATTATTCTTAAACGAATTTCGATTGGTTATTTTCATATCTAACTCAATTATAATTTTATTCGATTATAATAACGATCATCACATCCAATATATATAATAATGATTCCAATATATTTTACTTCTTTTTATATTAGAATACAATATGGGCAAAATTATTTCATTTACCCTGCTTTTTAAAACAATACTATGTCGAATTTCTCTATCCAAGCGTTTATAAATCCCAATCGACCCCGTCAGCTAAACGCGTCGATCTCGAATTTATATACCACTCAACAGATCAACCAACACAATATAAAAAAGTTTTTATACTAATTGACAAATGCGCGCTCATATATTTATACACTCAAACTCAATCTAGAGTATTACTAACTCCATCTCTATTGAGTTACGCCACAGAGCCAAAGTAATAACTTAGCCTTCAGCTCTAATACCAACTGTAGAGGCCCGTAAATCCGTACCAATTCGAGCTGACTAATATCCTACACATTCAACTCAAAGCGCACAAAATACAGATCTTTAATAGAAAGAAATTAGAGGATGAGAAAGAGAAGATAGAACTAATAGAATAGAAGAAGAAGAAGAACATCAGAAACTAAACAGTATCATAGTAAACACGAATCTCACAGCCGAACGAATAAAATATATTATATAACACTTTGAAATATAAATATGAATTTGTATATACATACCATATCAGAATATAACTCATATACATCACAGCGGAAATAATCTTTAATAACTAGCGGTGAAGCTTCCTGCTTTGAGCTCCTCCAAGTGAATCTGCAAATCCTGAACACTTGGTTGCCCATACAAATTTAGGGCACCCAAGAGTTTAAAGAAAACACAACAAAATAAACTCTGGGTTAGTCATAGGACTGGTATGAGTAAACCCCAACTATATTGTTTAATTTTGAAAATCCTTTTGAAACAAAAGGATAATAGTAAGACCAGCCCACACATAAACATGGATGGTTTTTACCTTACTATAAACCAAAATACTTTGATATCAAAACCCAGTGATATTATAATAATGTCTAATCAAGTAAATAACCAAATAGCAGAACGCTTGCATCTCACGCTCCACATACATAATATAAAATCATAAACTGTAGGGTGCTTATTGGAGATTGGATTCCAACAGACAAGGCATGGGATCACCTTCCGATCTGTGTACTCTAGAGGGTATACACCAGGGTTCAACAAGAACGTCTTGCAACCCGGCCACACATTTAGCTTAAGTGTAGCGAATATATTGTCACCTACGGTTGTTGGCCATCCAACCGTAATCCGAAGATACATAATCGAAAAGAAGAACAAACATGAATTTTCTCTAGATCGGTGACAATACACCCTGCTTGGGTATGACCCAACTAGCCATGCTGCCCGCCTGATTTCTGTCATTTCCCGGTTGTGAGGCTAGAGGCTACGTCTACCTTCAGAACATCTGATCACCATTCACTTTGAATGCCACATCGTCAAACCCGTCAATTCACTAATCGACTTCCAAAAATATCACAGGTACAAAAAGCTAAGAGGAACGAATTCCTCCACCACCAGATGTAGTACCTTTAAGAGATCAACCGTACATGATTTATTAGGTATACTCTGTCAGACACTCGTCCATACAAGTTGTCCTGTGACTGGACAAACAGAAAACACCATTCTGGAATAGAACGACCCTTGCATTTCACTCTGTCTTCAATTATCTTCAGCATAATCTAATTCACAGCGCCTATGCCTATACAGAGTGGTTTTCGGATAATATATCCAACCGGTCTCTCCGTATTGACAACGATGGTCAAAATACTTAGATAGTCAGTTATTTAACTATCGAAGTAAAAACAAACATTCATTCAAATGTACCACTAAACATCACACAACCACGGGCACTTTTTATTTAACATTAATTTTCCAGTTTCCAATATCTTCCTAGATATTTCCCCAAAACCCGTTAAGCCTTACACTTCTTGGAAAACATTTCCTGTTTTCATTATAATTATTTAATTTGCAACATTCGCTTTTTAAACACTATTCACTTTAAAATGTGAATATAATCCATTTATTAATATCTGAACACATTTATCAAATAAATCTTTATTTAAGTAATAAATACCCATACGGGCTCACTCTTATTTACTGAGTTATTCTATAATTTTATCTTCCCATATTTTAAAGAGTTCCCTTTAGTACGGGTTATATATATCAGCTCTCAATTATTTACTTCTACTTCCAACTTCGTATAATTCATTTACACTTCTTCGGGGAAAAACATAATTATTCTCTTATCACTTGGGATAAGTGAATTCCAAACCTTTCTAGTGAATAGTGTTATATATAATAATCACGCTTAAGCTTGGTTAACAATGTTAATTTATCGTTATAGTAAAAATTTGAAATACGCTGTAATATTCCCCTTTATAACTAATCTCGACATCTCAGTCACACTTAAGCCTGGTCAACAACGTTATTTTATCGTTATAGTTCAAAAATTTGCAATACGCTATAATATCAAACTGATACCATTCCTCGATAATAGTGAAGTCGTTCAAGTTGGGGTATTTTATTTACCTTTCAGACCTAGATCGAAAACGTTCTTATCTTAGAACAAATATCAGTCCTAACACTAACCCCTTACTACTTCTAATACCAATTAAACTGTGTTTCTTATTTCATTTGAAATATGGTTTTATAACCCCATATACTTACTTTGAAACTTGGTTATTTATGTCTATTTATATTAAATATTAACCCTTCACTCCAACCTCGCTATACGATTCCATTTATAACTTCTTTACCAAAAACCATTTACACTCTTCGTCTTTTGACGTTTCACTTTCTATTTGAATTATCTATTCAAGTAACACCTTATTACGACTTAGTAATTATCTTAAATAATTCCCATTCCAGAAGTAAATAATTAAATAATGATTAACTTCATCATTGCTGAAGTAAAACAGTTTACTTCATTACTGATTTTAAAAATAGATTTGTTGCTTACTTAATAAAAAATAACTAATTATATTAGTCCAATAATCATTTAAACTTCGTTAAATGAAAAGGTCGTTAATAATTAAGGAATCTTATTTATTTAAACAATTAATTTCTAAAACCATTATTATTTAATTAATTGAAAATTTATTAATCAAATAATCAATTTCTAACAAAACAGTTGATTTAATCAACTTCAAGTTATCAGTTAATTTGTTAGCTAATCGTAATTACTCCTTACTATTAGATTAATAAAATTAATCTAAAAATATTACTTAATTCTTTTTGTCTTAAAATGATTATCCTCATAGGACAATTTATAGCTTCACCTGATTTAAATAATTGCTTATAATTTCTTAATAAAAATTAACTACAAAATGTTTATAATAGAACTTCTATTATAATCTAAGACTTCGCTTTAATTATAAAAACATAATTTTTATAACTTAACTTCGTTGATTTGCCTGACGGCCAATTAACTTTTTAACAAAAAGATGGGTTTATGGTCGACTATTGCCACTTTCTTAATCGATATCGTTTATTGATTAAATCAAAATAAATGTTGAATTTCCATTCAACATCAATATCCACACAGGGTTTCAGTGTCATTTGGGTTCAACAGTGCATATATAAATAATATAAAACAAACAGTACATATAAATATTGAGGAATCCAGTTTGATTTCTATAACCGGTTTTCTGTAGACACAGATGTTAGTCACAATAAATATCACCAATTTCATATCATTATGAAATATAAATCGACATTTTAGATATATGACGGTTTATATTATTTCAACCAATTTAATTGTAATCTACCTAAACGGCCATCACGCAACATTCAACCAATATTAAAATATAATTATAATATTTAAAAAAAAATCAGAGTTAGTGAATTTACTCACCTTTGCGCGTTAACCGTTAAATAACGATTTGCGTCAGTTGATTATACCCGACGCTTTAATTGCCTAAAACTGTAACGTGCTCCAAATAGCTCCAGACCACTTCTGTTGCGAAGCCAACGATTGTACGATCCCAACGGATTAGACCGTTCGTGATTCTGACGCCTTATCCGCTCAATAACAAGCCCGTGCACTTGGTCCATCCTCACCAGTATCTCTTCTTTCCTGCTACACTTGCAATACGCTGCTCCTCCCCAAAATACTCACTGCGTAACTCCCCCTCTGCTCTTTTCCTTCCACGCAACTCTTCTGTCACCACTACAATGCACATACACCAATCAGCGTATTCATACATCTCCTAATCCTTCTAAGAAGAATCATTGACATAAATACCACGTCGATCAACCATTGTATGTAAATCACAGTCATTTCCAAACTTAAAACTCTTCCATCTCTCAAAATTCCGACATCCGATCTCACTAACTTTACGGACTCAACATCTCAGCACCATATCCGAACTTTCCCAACCATCAACATGATTTTCTCCACTCATCCGTACACTTCGCACCCACTACACAGTCCCCGCTTCTCTCCACTATTAACACTCCAAACACTTGCTCTTCTTTAGTTTGTTACATGGCCATTTCAGACCATTATGACAACCCTCTTTACTTCGTTAATTTCCCATTGGCGGCTCCTCCCATTTAACTGCATGTGCATTTCAGCACCTCACTATGTTTTCATCTTTCCAGCCCACGTCTATATTGAACCCGCTCCACCACATGACAGTCTCCTTCTCCAATGTATTAAAACTGCGAGCTCCTAGCATACACCTTAACCCATTCACGCACACACTCCTTTATATTATTATATTATATTTATGTTTTGAGACAAAACAATATTAAGTCAGCTAACACCCACCACAAAAAACGAAGGCATGACACCTTTAGCAAAAACCGACCTGCTTCCAGTATTTGTTTCAAACCGCCATTCTCATTGCTTCATGCCATGATGCTCCCCATCACCACACGTGAAACACCTGCATGTACTCTTCATGCTACTGCTACTTCCACCATATATCCTTTCCACGTTATCTGCATGCTTTTCATCAATCTTCCCAATCACCTTGCCCTTTGTAGTGCTCCACTTATACCCACGGAAAACATGTTTTTCACTCTTTCAAAACCAATACCACATCCCTCTTCTTATGCTTGCTCCCTTGCTACTCCCATAATACTTCAACTCGCGGCCTTCATCTAGAAAGTGACATCCACCATTTTTGTCACGGCCCGCCCCGCACCAGCCTGCATTTCCTCCGAAAATGCGCTGTACACATGCCCGACTAGCACAGGACGGTCGTCAGAAGAAAAGAAAGAAGAGAATTAACTAACGAGGAACCTGTAGAATGTCTCACATCGCATGGAATAAAATATAATATGATAATATACTTGACATAAAACAGGTGAGACAGTGCATAAGTTGATAACTAAAACCAACATCAACATCAGAGCAGCGGAAATCCAAATACAGCTTATTACAACTTTCCAAATTTACTGTCTCTAGAACAAAAGGAAACTGAAGTAGAAGATACACTAATAATGCCCAAGCAATGATCTTCAACAACACAGGGAGAATACTACATATATCACACGTGGAAGCCTCCTGCGCGTCTCCGGATCATCTACCCGTGCATCACCAGCTAACCTGTCTCTAGTATGCTCGTGTGAGCACCCAGAGTAATAAGAGGAGACATAAAACTCTGGGTCAGACATAAAGCCTGGTATGAGCGATAAGCATCTAAACAGAACAATAACAGGTATACTAAACCATACCTGAACCAGGACCTGCAACCAAAGAGTTAGTACCACATACCGTACAATACTCTAAGGTGCCATAATAGATAGTGTAAAGAATACGGGGATGAGGGTGTGCATGTCGTAATGATGGAACAAATCAACCATAGCAACCATCCTCACATCTCTCACTCAGTGTGTAAAGCATACGATGCCCACCACTATCAATCACTAGACCCATCGAAGCAGTGACGGAGTTCAACTTGTACAACAACTGCTACTACCAAGCTTACCACATGGAGTCATGACCAAAACTTTACAAATGACCACACTTCATTGGTCTATAGCCCTAAAGTCGTACCTAGGCCACTGCAGCCCTGAATCCGTTCACGTACCTCCCATACATAGTGATCCAAAGTCATAGACATCGACTACCCCTTGGCACATGTCCCGCAGCAGAGCCCAATCATGAAGTGAACTCATCGGTTTCCAACTGGATCCTGAGCTCTAACTTCCCATATTGGACTACCTTTGCATCTCGGGTTATTGGTCAACACTGGGTCGGGTCGGGTTCCCCTTCTAGCCATCGGTTCGGGTCGTGTCCTCTACTTTGAGTTGGTTCGTAGTCTTCTCCTGTAGCGGTTCGGGTCTTCCTTTGTAGCGGTTCGGTTCGGGTTCACAGCGTTGCGTCGGGTCGGGTCAGGTGTTCCACTTCGGGTCGGGTCGGGTGCCATCTCCCATCCAGTTCGTACTTCTGCTTCGATCCGCTCCCTCGTCCTTCATTTGCTCCGATCCGATCCCTTCGCCTTACTTCAATCCGAGCCGTTCATCCTTCAGTCGATCCGATCTGAGCCCTTCGTCCTTAAGTCGATCCGATCCCTCCTCCTTTATCCGATCCGATCTCAGTTCAATTAGTGTGGCCTTCCTTTTTGCCAGTTGTCTCAAGTGTCAAGTTCCGATCCGATCAGATCCCTTGCCCGGTTCAACTCATCCGATCCGAGCCTCCATATCCGATCCGATCCGGTCCAGAACCTGCACTTTTCCTGCAACTTTTCCAGCAAGTGTTTTACGCCATTCAACGATGTTTTTGACCAATCTAACTATTCTAATCAATCACAAATCATTCCAAACAGTCATAGCAACATAGCAAACTAACCACAAACATCAAAACAATGAATTTACCTGTCAAAATGGATCAAATATTCCCAAAACCCCATATTTTCCCTTAAGCATGTTTAAGCAAAACTAATCATAGGGTTAACAAAACTTAACCAAATTAAACCAAATTTCTACCAGAGGCATAAAATATTATTTTCGAATTTATAGATATTTTTCCAGAATTTATTAGTGTATAAATTCACTAATCTTCACTAATTACCCTTAATTAACTGTAATTAGTGTCAAAACAATGCTAATCACTCACCTTGGCCACAAATGAAATTCTCAGAACTGAAATCTCGCTGATTTGGGTGAATACTGATGTCTAACAGTATCTCTAACCTTGCTTTCGTGTTTCCTCTCCTTAATTTGATGTAGATTAAGCCAAAACTCGATTAGAAGGTGATTTGGAGATTTTTCTAGATGTTGGCGGCCATTGTTAGGGCTCAAGAATGAAAGTGGCGGCTAGGAAATGAGGATAAGATCGTTCTCTAACTGATTTCAGCCTCCTTCTTACCCTAATCCCGAAATCCCCCATTGGGCCTAGCTGTTAGTTACCCGGTTAAGCCCAATTAAGTTGTTTTTCACCATCTGAAACTTGTTTCAGCCATATCTCCCAAACGGTGAGTACGTTTGGCTAGTGTGACCACTCTACAGAATTGTAAACCATCATCCGGAGCCAATGGAAGTGGTTTCAGATCAAAATTCCTTTCCAGTCAAAAGTTATGGCCAAAATAGTGCCAACTAGGGGTAAAATGGTCATTTAAAAATCGACAAAAATCATGAACATGGGAAATGACCCCAATAGTCGTTTCCCAAAGTTACATGACCATACGACTTCGTATGTGAAAGAAATAAATATTCTATGATCCTATGATGCGTAGAATACGGGTCGTTACACTCTCCCCCCTTAAGAAATTTCGCCCCCGAAATTCCTTAACCATAAACATACAAAGGATCCCGCATGCCTAACAACCACATACAACAATCAAACATGCAAAACAAGCAAACAAGCCTATCCTAGCATGCGGAAAACTAAATCGAAGTTAAAATCATACCAGGCAAAGAGTTCTGGGTATGTCTTCCTAATGCTCTCCTCTGTCTCCCAAGTGCAATCATTCTCGTCCTCGCCCCACTGAACCTTGACTAGCTTCACCGCCTTCCTTCGAAGTTGCTTCATGTCGTGCTCGACAATATGGGTCGGCTTGCGGTTCCCAACCGCCTCGGGTTCTACTTCGAATTCCTCTAACTGATCAGGTGAAATAGTCATATCTGGGTCGTGAACTAACTTCCTTAGTTGGGAAACATGAAATACATTGTGAAATCTCACCATCTTCTCTGGTAAGCCAACTCTATATGCCAAATTCCCGACAGGTTCAAGAACAGGGAATGGGCCAACAAATCTTGGTGCCAACTTGCCTTTCCTGCCAAATCGTATCACGCTCTTCAACGGAGAAACCTTGACAAACACCAAGTCACCAACGGAGAATTTTAAGTCTCTTCTCCTCTTATCAGCATAACTCTTCTGCCTATCTTGGGCAGCCCTCATTCGTTGTTGAATGATCTTAATCTTATCTGAAGTTTCCCTCACCACATCTGGTCCAAGCATAAACTTCTCGCCAGTCTCTATCCAACATGATGGTGAGTTGCACGGACTTCCGTACAAAGCTTCAAACGGAGCCATCCCGATACTGGATTGGTAGCTATTATTATATGCAAACTCTACTAGATGCAAATGGTCATCCCATGATCCACCAAAATCCAGTACACAAGCTCTCAAGAGATCTTCAAAAATACGATTCACCCTCTCCGTCTGACCGTCGATCTGAGGATGATATGCGGTACTGAGATGTAACTCTGACCCCAGAGCTTCTTGTAAGCTCTTCCAAAACCCACTAGTGAACAACGGGTCTCGGTCACTCATAATGCTTTTAGGTACTCCATGAAATCTCACTACCCACTTCATATACAATTCTGCTAACTTAGCTGCCATTCTGGTCGATTTGACTGGTATGAATCTTGCACTTTTAGTCAATTGATCCACAATTACCCAAATGCTATCATATCCCGACCTAGTCCTTGGTAATCCATCGATGAAATCCATCGAGACTTGCTCCCATTTCCATTCGGGAACTTCTAATGGTTACAACAACCCACTAGGCTTCTTTTGCTCGGCTTTAACTAGCTGGCAATTCATGCATTTGGATATATACTTCCCAATGTCTCTTTTCATCCCTTCTCAGTAGTAGGTCTGCTTCATATCTCGATACATCTTATTACCACCGGGGTGTATAGTCAATTTTGAGTGATGACACTCTCTAAGCACTTCATCCCTCAATCCATCGACATTGGGTACAACAAGCCATCCATCTCGATCAGGCCCATACTTGTTCATCTCCTCATCGATACCCATCTCTAACTTGGAGATGATTTCCAATAGGTTAGGATCGTCCCTCTGACTAGAGTCGATCCGCTCAATCAAAGTGGGTCTGATCGTCAAACTTGCTAACATTTCTTGATCCAATTCTCACTTTGGTCTGAAATCAAACCCAGCGATGTACTCCAGTTGCTTCCATTCTAGAAACATAGCCCCTAAGCTGGCATGTCTCCTACTCAATGCATCAACCACCGCATTGCCCTTTCTTGGTGTATATGCGAGGTCGAAATCATAGGAAGCTAAGAACTCTAACCATCTATGCTGACGGAGATTCAGATCTTTCTGAGAGAAGAGATACTTCAACGACTTATGATCTGTAAACAGCTCAAATCTTTCTCCCAACAGATAGTGTCTCCACATCTTTAATGCGAACACGATCGCTGCCAATTCTAAATCATGGGTAGGGTATCTTCTCTCGTGCGGTTTCAATTGCCGACTTGCATAGGCTACCACCCTACCGCCTTGCAACAATACAGCACCCAGTTCGGTACCACAAGCATCCGTGTATACCGTCATCTCTTCATTCCCCTTAGGAATGACTAACACTGGTGTGCATGTCAACTTGTCCTTTAGACTCTTGAATGCATTCTCGCACCTTTCATCCTAGACAAAAGCTTGATTCTTCTTGGTCAACTGGATAAATGGTGCTGCTATCTTGGAGAAACCATGGATAAACTTACGATAATATCTAGCTAGTCCCAAGAAACTTCTTACATCTGTTGCATTCTTGGGCGTAGGCCAATCCTGTACCGTAGCCACCTTCGCAGGGTCCACGGCAATACCATTCTCGGAAACAACATGACCCAAGAACCTCACTTCCCTCCTCCAGAAGTGACACTTAGAAAACTTTGCTTTCAATTGGTGTTTTCTCCACACCTCCATCACTATTCTTAAATGTTCCTTGTGTTCTTCCTCTGTCCTCGAGTAGACCAAAATATCATCAATGAACACAAGGACAAACTTATTCAACTGATTTCTGAATACCCTATTCATAAGATCCACAAAATACGTTGGGGCATTGGACAGCCCGAATGGCATGACCAACCACTCATAAAATCCAGACGGCGTCCGAAATGCCGTTTTAGCTATACTCTCAGCTTCCACTCTAAGCTGATGAAAACCTGTCGCGAGATCCAACTGAGAAAATACTCTCGCGCCACCCAACTGATCGAACAAATCATCTATCCGCGGTAGAGGATACTTGTTCTTCCTCGTCACTTTATTCAACTCACGGTAGTCTACACACAAACGAAGGGAACTATCCGCCTTGGTAGCAAACACAACTGGTGTTCCCCATTCAGAAACACTCCTTCTGATAAATCCCTTCTTCAAAAGATCGTTGACTTGCACCTCGAGCTCTCGCTGCTCCCTTGGCGCCATATGACGAAGTGGCATCACTATAGGTCTGGCATCTTTCACCAAATCAATACGGAACTCAATCTCTCGGTGTGGTGGAAGCCCGGTCACTTCTTCGAAGACATCCGGATACTGGCCAACCACGGGCAAACCTGACAACTCACTATGTGGAATGTCGATAGAGTTTAGAAAACTAGCCAATACCCCCTCACTGGGTAGACCACCAAACACTATCCTCCGCCCATCATCCGCTCTAACTGTCACCAAAAATCCCTCACAGTCTACCACCACCCCGTATCTTTGGAGCCAATCTACTCCCAAAATAATGCCAAACCCAGTAAAGCCCAAAACAAAGCAATCACAAACAAACGTGCATCCATGACTCGATAAGACTATGACAAATCATGCTAAGGCTAGTCGAACCACCAATCGGGTTCGTCACTACTAAAGGTCTATCGACAATCTCGGGCTCCAATCCCAACCTATCTACCAGGTCACTAGATATGAAAGAACTAGAAGCTCCGGTATTAAACAAAACTCTAACAGGAACATCATAAACAGAAAGCATACCTTGAATGACGACATTCTTTCCCTTCTCCGCCGCAGTTGGGGCATTTGACGAAGAAGGAATAGCATTAAGGGCATATGCTTTCACCATTTGCTTTTCTTTAGGGGGTTGTGGACACTTGTCCTTGTGATGTCCCATTTGGCCACAGTTGAAGCGCTTCCTATCCGCTGGCTTGGCCCGACAATTACTAGCATAATGGCCCTTCTTACCACAGCTGAAGCACTCCACATCTTGCTTATTCTTTTTCTTCTGGCCATCCTTAGTCTGACTCTGTTTTCTCTTATTCTGGGAACCACCCTTGCCTCCACCACTTGCTTGTGTCTTTGGTTCCTCTGCAGATGCAACCTCATTCTTCGGCTTAGGGTAGAGACTTTCTGACCTCAATGCTTTCCCCACAATCGATTCAAACGTCTCATCGATGTGGTTAATAAGCCTTTCCCCCAAGTACTGATCCAAACCAGTTATGAATTTCTCATTCTTCTTCTCGGCAGTATCAATAAGGGATAACCTATACTTTGACAAAGTGTCGAATTCAGCAATATACTCCGAGACAGCTCTGTCATTCTACTTGAGCTCCAAGAACTTCTTAAACAGCACTGACTTCTGAGCAGCTGGAATGAACTTCTCGCTAAAGCGAATCTTAAACTGCTCCCAAGTAATCTGATCTCGGGTGTAGCTGCCTTTATAGCATTCCACCAATTCATTGCCCGCCCTTGCAGCTGACGGGACGCTAGCTTTCTCTTCATCGCATCCTCGATACCCAAATCCTCGAAGATACGTTCGCAACAATCCAACCAATCCTGAACATCCATAGCCGACTCCGTTCCGTGGAACGGCTTCCCACCAAGGCTAGTATAATCCTTATTCAGCTTGGCGAAGTCGACTCCAGGCGCCTGCACTATTGGACCACCACCATTTCCACCATTGGGAGCTTCCCTCTGCACATCTCTAAGCATCTCTCTCATGAGGTCAGTAAACATCGTCCTCATGTCAGCAGCATTCCCACTATTGGCTCCCTTACTAGCACCTCTAGCATATCGGCTCATCATCAATCTGAAAAAGGGAAACGATTAACGACCCCATAGTGGTGCTAGTGCAGTACGACTTCGTTCTTATACTACTAATAGTATATATATATATAGCTTTTGAAAACCAAAGTAATCACAAATACGCTCTCTCGTATACGTATATTATCTCTCCCTGATAAGTTCCCTAGGTTAACTACGCAACCTAGAGCTCTGATACCAAGTGTGACGGCCCGCCCCGCACCAGCCTGCATTTCCTCCGAAAATGCGCTGTACACATGCCCGACTAGCATAGGACAGTCGTCAGAAGAAAAGAAAGAAGAGAATTAACTAACGAGGAACCTGTAGAATGTCTCACAGCGCATGGAATAAAATATAATATGATAACATACTTGACATAAAACAGGTGAGACAGTGCATAAGCAGATAACTAAAACCAACATCAACATCAGAGCAGCGGAAATCCAAATACAACTTATTACAACTTTCCAAATTTACTGTCTCTAAAACAAAAGGAAACTGAAGTAGAAGATACACTACTAATGCCCAAGCAGTGATCTTCAACAACACAGGGAGAATACTATATATATCATACGTGGAAGCCTCCTGCTCGTCTCCGGATCATCTACCCGTGCATCACCAGCTAACCCGTCTCTAGTCTGCTTATGTGAGCACCTAGAGTAATAAGAGGAGACATAAAACTCTAGGTCGGACATAAAGCCTAGTATGAGCGATAAGCATCTAAACAGAACAATAACAGGTATACTAAACCATACCTGAACCTGGACCTGCAACCAAAGAGTTAGTACCACATACCGTACAATACTCTAAGGTGCCATAATAGATAGTGTAAAGAATACAGGGATGGGGGTGTGCATGTCGTAATGACGGCAAACAAATCAACCGTAGCAACCATCCTCACATCTCTCACTCAGTGCGTAAAGCATACGATGTCCACCACTATCAATCACTAGACCCATCAAAGCAGTGACGGAGTTCAACTTGTACAACTACTGCTACTACCAAGCTTACCACATGGAGTCATGGCCAAATCTTTACAAATGACCCCACTTCATTGGTCTATAGCCCTTTAGTCGTACCTAGGCCACTGTAGCCCTGAATCCGTTCACGTACCTCCCATACATAGTGATCCAAAGTCATAGACATCGACTACCACTTCGCACACGTCCCGCAGCAGAGCCCAATCATGAAGTGAACTCATCGGTTCCCAACTGGATCCTGAGCTCTAACTTCCCATATTGGACTACCTTTGCATCTCGGGTTATTGGTCAACACTGGGTCGGGTCGGGTTCCCCTTCTAGCCATCGGTTCGGGTCGGGTCCTCTACTTTGAGTTGGTTCGTAGTCTTCTCCTGTAGCGGTTCGGGTCTTCCTCTGTAGCGGTTCGGTTCGGGTTCACAGCGTTGCGTCGGGTCGGGTCGGGTGCCATCTCCCATCCAGTTCGTACTTCCGCTCCGATCTGCTCCCTCGTCCTTCATTTGCTCCGATCCGATCCCTTCGCCTTACTTCAGTCCGAGCCCTTCATCCTTCAGTCGATCCGATCCGAGCCCTTCGTCCTTAAGTCGATCCGATCCCTCCTCCTTTATCCGATCCGATCCCAGTTCAATTAGCGTGGCCTTCCTTTTTGCCAGTTGTCTCAAGTGTCAAGTTCCGATCCGATCAGATCCCTTGCCCAGTTCAACTCATCCGATCCGAGCCTCCATATCTGATCCGATCCGGTCCAAAACCTGCACTTTTCCTGCTACTTTTCCAGCAAGTGTTTTACGCCATTCGACGACATTTTCGACCAATATAACTATTCTAATCAATCACAAATCATTCCAAACAGTCATAGCAACATAGCAAACTAACCACAAACACCAAAACAATGAATTTACATGTCAAAATGGATCAAATATACCCAAAACCCCATATTTTCCCTTAAGATGTTTAAGCAAAACTAATCATAGGGTTACCAAAACTTAACCAAATTTCTACCAGAGACATAAAATATTATTTTCGAATTTATAGATATTTTTCCAGAATTTATTAGTGTATAAATTCGCTAATCTTCACTAATTACCCTTAATTAATGTCAAAACAATGCTAATCACTCACCTTGGCCACAAATGAAATTCTCAGAACTGAAACCTCGCTGATTTGGGTGAATACTGATGTCTAACAACAGCTCTAACCTTGCTTTCGGGTTTCCTCTCCTTAATTTGATGTAGATTAAGCCAAAACTCGATTAGAAGGTGATTTGGGGATGTTTCTAGATGTTGGCGGCCATTGTTAGGGCTCAAGAATGAAAGTGGCGGCAGGGAAATGAGGATAAGATCGTTCTCTAACTGATTTCAGCCTCCTTCTTACCCTAATCCCGAAATCCCCCATTGGGCCTAGCTGTTAATCACCCGGTTAAGCCCAATTAAGCTGTTTCTCACCATCTGAAACTTGTTTCAGCCATATCTCCCAAACGGTGAGTCCGTTTGGCTAATGTGACCACTCTACAGAATTGTAAACCATCATCCGAAGCCAATGGAAGTGGTTTCAGGTCAAAATTCCTTTCCAGTCAAAAGTTATGGCCAAAATAGTGCCAACTAGGGGTAAAATGGTCATTTAAAAATCGACAAAAATCACGAACATGGGAAATGACCCCAATAGTCGTTTCCCAAAGTTACATGACCATACGACTTCGTATGTGAAAGAAATAAATAATCTACGATCCTATGATGCGTAGAATACGGGTCGTTACAATTTTCCATGTCGGAAACTCTACCTACCCCATTCAAGTTTGACTCAACACAGTTCTTCTTTCTCGAAGTGCGGCTCCACTCGTCAATGATGCAAAATACAGGAAACATCCTTCTCTCCAGAACTTGCAACCCGACGCTCCTAGCTGCTACAGACCCAAAGACATGCTCCGCTACATCAACCGATTACTGTGCTCCCAGTTTCCTCAGCCCTAGGCTTGCTGGATCAAACCCAGTGAACCAAGAGTTTGGGCGCACCTTATGAAATGAGTACCAAATAAAATCTCTTGCAAAAACATAGCATACGGATCCGGGTTCAAGATTTTTGGATGAGGAAATGAGTTGATCAAAACTTTAAATGGAGGTTTGGTTCACGGTTTCCAATTAGCTGAAGCAAACTAGATGAAAACTAATGTGTGCTCCTGTGTATTTATGCAAATGCCGAGCCTTCATAGCTAAGTAAAGATTTCTAAGGTGTATCGTCCCACAATTTTAGGTTGGCAAATATTTTTTTGATTAAATGGTGATTAGCCGAGACGGTATGAATTGTCAATAGCAGCACTGTACAATCCTTAGCCCCGAAGAAACGCAAAATAGGTAGGAGCGTGATTCAAGATAGGATAGGAGAGATATTTAATTGGGGACGGTGACAATTTTTTTCAAACATTACTTCACCAAAGTCTAGTCTTGTTTGTACGTTCATGCTTACTTGCTAAGTAAACTATCACATTTTAATATACATATACATATATATATATATATACATATATATATATATATTCATGAGTTGTTGTGGCATGGATATGCTTTATTTTTAAAGTGAAGTTTTACGAACCGTCATAGACAAAAATAAACATATCGTTGTGACGAACAAGGTGTCACGATCCCAAAAAGTATAATAATATCGGTCGCTTAACTTATATTGTGAAACCCCAAAATATTGATGTAGGGTGCAAAATACTCCAAATAAAAATTTGCTTATTTAATTAATTAAAAATTACAGTAAAATTCTAAAAATTAAATTATCACTACGTCTCAAATGAATCTTGTCTAAATTCGAAACCGATATTTGAATATATTTAAATAACCGTTATGGCCAAAAACGAATATACCACTGCTTTTCTGAATATTTAATTTGAACATAACTTACAATATATAATCCGAAATTTTGATTTTTTATTTCCATTAGAAAAATATAGTTCAATGGATTCGAACGTTTCTTGTTTTAAAGAAATCCGACTAATAACAGATGTTGTATAGTCAGTTGAAGTTCAAAACGTTAAATTACGAACTGTCGCGCTGTTACGAGCTCGATTTATAATTATATTATAATTAATACGTTCCAAGGTCGTTTAAATAATATATTCATTGTTTTAAATTCAATTATGAACTGAATTAAATCTGTTAAGTTATCCAATTCACATTATACTGCAATTTAACCATTTCCGACTGTTTCAGAAATTAAATATATATCACTCCATTATTTATATTTATATTAAATAATCAAAATTATTTAAAATTATCAAACCAATATAATAAATTAATTAAATTAATTATTATATTGCTAAAATTCTGGGACGATACATACCTTCCCCCTTAAAAGAATTTCGTCCCCGAAATTACTAAGGTAGTAAAAATGCTACGAACTAGATAAATCATTTGTTTTATATCTTAACTTGAATTTCAACTAAACCAACTAATTTTAGTTAAAATATTAATTTCTTCTTATTAACGAATATTTTCAAATCTTCTGTAAATTTTCTAACACCTTAAATTTCCGAGAAATTTTGTCAGCATCTCCTCTGCATAGTTCAATCGGTATAATCATAACTCGCCTTTCTATGTCTTCTCCAAATCCAAAGAAAATCAACAGCCAAATGGCTTGCCCAAAAGGGTTCATACATCTCATATTCAATCAAAATATAACGTGTACCTTTTTGTCTGGCATTCCACTCTATCTCTTCCATTTGCTGTCCAATCAGCATATACCATTTCATTTCCACTCGATTTCCATTCACATTGTCCTCGAACAACATCATCCACTTAAAACTCCATTCAAACTCCAATTCCAAACTCAATTCCAACTCTTAATTCATAAATTCAGTTCCATTCCAGATTATCTCTAATCCCAACCAATTTTATTTGCTTAGTTAAACTTCTATTTATTTACTTCATAAGTAAATTTTAAATTCCGGAATTCAAATTCCTGCGGTTTTTATTTCAAATCAGTTTGAAATCATATATATTACAGATAATAATAGCAATTCAAAACATTTGAACTTTTGAACAACTTGTTTCTCAAAACAATCCAAAATAAAATCTTTGGTAGTAATCCATCACTTACCAGCTCGAAAATGAACACCGATAATGTCGCGGTTCATCATCGGAATTATTTTCCAGCCATCAAAGTGAGTTCAATACTATACCACTTTTCAAACTCATTTTAAACACTTCCATTACAAAATATCTTTCAAAATGCATGGAAAATAATTTCAAATCTCCTAGGATTTTAAATTTTCATATACTTAATTCAACATCCATTTACAACCCCTTTTCAGATTTTAGACTTTTAATTTCCAATTCTAGTTTAAATTCAGATTTAATTCATCAGATTTTGTATATTATTCTTATACGAATTTCGATTAGTTATTTTCATATCTAACTCATTTATATTTTTATTCTATTATAATAACGATCATCACATCCAATATATATAATAATGATTCCAATATATTTTACTTCTTTTTATATTAGAATACAATTTGCGTAAAATCATTTCATTTACCCTGCTTTTTAAAACAATACTATATCGAATTTCTCTATCCAAGCGTTTATAAATCCCTATCGACCCCGTCTGCTAAACTCGTCGATCTCGAATTTATATACCACTCAACAGATCAACCAACACAATATAAAATAGTTTTTATACTAATTTACAAATACGCGCTCATATATATATACACACTCAAACTCAATCTAGAGTATTACTAACTCCATCTCTATTGAGTCACGCCACAGAGCCAAGGTAATAACTTAACCTTCAGCTCTAATACCGACTGTAGAGGCCCATAAATCCGTACCAATTTGAGCTGACTAATATCCTACACATTCAACTCAAAGTGCACGAAATACAGATCTTTAATATAAAGAAATTAGAGGATGAGAAAGATAAGACAGAACTAATAGAATAGAAGAAGAAGAAGAACATCAGAAACTAAACAGTATCATAGTAAACACGAATCTCACAGCGGAACGAATAAAATATATTATATAACACTTTGAAATACAAATCTGAATTTGTAACAACCCGAAAAATCAAAACCAATTTAAAATTTTTATTTTGGTTATTTTGATGAATTTTGAATATTTAAAATGAATTATTTTGAATAATAACGACGGAAAATTTATTTTCGATGAAGTTAAAACGAATAAATTTATTTTAATTATAATTCGAGCCTGAAGTGGCGCGATAGTTTGAAAATTCGATTTCTAATTTCAAATGAATATACATAATTCAATATAACTCAGAATTGAACGAAACAAGAAATATTTGAATCTGTTTAACAATATCTTTTAAACGAAGTTAAGAAGCTGAGATTTCACTTTATAGAGTGTAAGATACATCCAGTTTAAAATTCAGAAAAGTCATTGTGGAATTTATATATATTTTAATATATATAAAGCCCTTAAAAATGGAAATTGTGCAAACGACCTCTGTTTTTGCCGAAACCACTTTTGTTGGATCTGGAATGTCAAATTTTTGCTAGATTTCAAAATTCATAATTTTCTGAATCAATATGTGAGCAGGGCGAAGTTAAACGTGTTTTGACAGTTTCAGTCAATTTCGATCGACCAGAAAATGGCCATTTTTCAAACGGTCTCAGTATTCAACGAAACTAGTTTTGTTAGGACAGTATCGTCAATACGAAGCTAGATATGATTTTTCTGGAATTTTTAGGGTTAGTATGTAGCCCCGATAATTTAAAATATGCGTTCAAATTCAATATATATTGAATTATATTTTAATTTAAATCAAAACTGATCGAAACGATAAAATTGGCTAACGAATCATATCCCATTGTGTTCGGAATGGTGGTAATTAGCTATGTCTCGTTTGAAGTCAGAAAGAAAAGTCAATTATATAAAAGAAAAAAAAAATATAAATATTCTCTTAACCCTTACCCCCCCCCCCCCCCAGGTCAGTTTTACCTTAATCAAAAAAAAAAAACCAAACGAGATCGATTTCTCGATCCACCTCCGCTCCCCAGACCGCCCACATCGCCGCTCCCTCCACCGCGTCGCCCGCCTACACCTCTGCCTCCTCCTCCCTATCGTCCCTCTCTCTTTCCCCTTCCCGATGTAAACCCTAAATCCCCAATCACCGAACGCCGCGCCCCACAGTCATGAAGACAGCCGCCGGCCATCTGAGGGAGCCCCACAGTCACGAAGACCGCCGCCGGCCATCTGAGGGAGCCCCGCCGCCTTCCAACACCCTGCGTCGTCCCCCCCCCCCCCCCCCCCCCGTTCCTTCTCCGACCTCACGTCTTCCAATTCGCTGAAACTCTAATAAAAGGTGAGTTTTTAGTTTTATTTTTACTTATTTAGGTAATTTAAAATATGGGTTTCCTTTTGTAGGCAATATAGAGATAAAGGTTTGATTTTTAACAAGGAAAAGATTTGATTTTGAATAAGATAAAGATTTGATTTTTAGAACAGGAAAGGTTGGATTTTTAACATCATGAAGAACGAATTTTTAATATGTTGAAAGATTACATTTTTATCTATAGAAAGATTAGATTTTTCATTTGCTAAAGATTAGATTTTTAATTAGTTAAAGGCGAGACTTTTATCGTATAAAAATAAGATTTTTATGTTGAAAGGCAAGATATAAAAATATAATCTTGTATATGTGAAGAAGTGATAAAAAAATGAGATTTCTATCATGAAGTAGAGATTATAAAATTTTGATTTTTATATAGTAGAAATTATAAAAATTTGATTTTTATATAGTAGAGATTATAAAAATTTTGATTCTTATATAGTAGAGATTATAAAAATATGATTTTTATATGATAGAGAATATGAAAATATAATTTTTATAAGGAAGTAGCGGTATAAAAATAGCAATTTTTAAATATATAAACATCATATTAAAAATGTGATTTTTAATATGAACAGCATAGAGAAGATTGCGTTGGAATGTCAGGAAAATCCCGACTGTTCTGAAATACAGAAATAAAACTAACGGAGTGGAAACCCAAGGTGAGAACTCCTCACTATAATTTTTCTATACAGTTATTTGTTATGTAACTACATATATGAATTGTTCCCCATCGTCCACAGACCATGGACGACTTATTTGTTTGGTTGTGTAGTTGATTAGATTAATGGAATTAAATAGATTGGTATGTGTATGGCGCAGGCCATTATTAGACTGGGGATAAGGCTAGGCCTTGTCCCGTTTCTAGTATCGTGTCGTTATGCCGCCGAAATTTTCTAAAATAAGTTAGAAAAATAGAAATATCATTTTATTGAATAAAACTGAATAGAATATTCATAGGTTGAATAAAATATTTTGGTCGTTAAAAATATAATTTTTAACGTATATGTGAATAAAATAAATATTCGTTTACAAATCAGACGATTTGTTTATGTACACGGATTTGACTGATATTGATTGGGACGATAAATTTTACACATCGCCCAACTACACAAATAAAAATCTGAGTTTCTTGATTTGAAACCCCACACGGGTGTTGGGAGGATATTTGGCGTACATTAATCCCAATTATTTAGTTGTATGTCGATCGATTGGTTGACAGACTGTGTAAGCAATAATTATTTATATTTAATGCTTATGCAGTTGTGTGGTGCACTCTGGATGATGGTTGGTTATTTATCATTGCTATTATATACATGTGTTGTATGGAATCCATATAAATAACATTATATGGTAATTGATTGGGTCTCATTCCAATTTAGAAAATAAAGAATATTTTAAAATAATATTCGGAACAGGAAACTAAATATTCATGTGTTGAATAAACAAAATAGTCATGTGTTGACAATACTCATGTGTTGAGAATATTCATGTGTTGAAACCATTCATGTGTTGAGTAAAATCTTAAAACAATAAAATTTACATTTTTATCATATATAAAATTAGAAACTAACTGGAAACGAGCTAAGATGAGTGGTTTCCTGGGTATTGATCTGATGTTGGTTTCGGCCTTCGGGGTTAATACTTAGGGAATCGTTCTCTTACTAATTTACGGTTAGAGTCTGATTAAGAATTAAACGATAAAAATCACAATTTCATCAAATATATATTTTAATAAAAATATTCATGTGTTGACAATATTCATGTGTTGAATAAAATACATATACAATAAAATTCACATTTTTATTGTAAATAAGAATTAATAAATATTCTTGTGTTGAATAAAATACTTATACAATAAAATTCACATTTTTATTGTAAGTAAGAATTAATAAATATTCATGTGTTGAAGAAAATATTCATTTGTTGAATAGAATAACGAAGTTATTGAAATATATAAAACCGTGTTGATTAGATTTGCGCCATTTTGACGTGAACGATATTTATATCGATTTTATTCGAATATCGAAAAAGAAGTGATTTCAAAATATAACGTTTTGAAAATATTATCATTTATATATATACTGATGATATGGAATATTCAATTTTGATTTAAAATTGAATATGAAGTTGAAATTGTTTTTAAAACGAATTTAAAATGATTTATAAAATACATTTTAAATGAAAATCGACGAAATATATATAATATATATATTAATGGCTTGAGTAGAACGCGCCGCGCCGCGACCATTCGCGAATTTCGACCGTTGACTTCGAATTGACGTTACGGGAGATCCGACCGTCGGATTCTCCTAAAACCGGAACCGTTGGGTTCGTATCGAAAAGAGTTTTCCAATGAATATAAGAGATTTGAAATCTACCAGTTGGATTTGGAATTATGTCCAAATAAAATTTGGAAAAGGTCGCTATAAGTGTAGTTCGATGACCGTTATTGGAAACCGACTGTACGGGCGTTGATAAAATTATTAAAAATATCAATAATTTGTCTAAAATCATAATAAATGAATTGGAAAGAATTGGAATGAAAAGTTCCATATTTGTAATGATAAAAATATATTTTTATCGAAATGAACTACTTTATAACTGGAAGTTAGTAAAGATGAATGGTTTCCTGGGTATTGATTTGATATTGGTTTCGGCCTTCGAGGTTAATATTTGGGTAATTGTTCCCTTACTAATTTACAGTTAGAGACTGATAGAATGGAATGTGATTTTGGGTTTATCGTGAACTGTGTTTTAGATGACATTGGTTCTTTGACCCAGTTTAAGACAGGATACTGATTTTTGGGAAGATTAAAACTAAGTGGAGTTTTAATGAATCTTTAATTAGATTAAAGTGATCAAGAATGGAGTATCACCAGTTTTGCTCCAAGCGATAGTTAAATCTTTAATTAGATTTGAACGTGAAATGGTAATTAAAATTTACCGATAACACCGTGGTATTAGATATGGAGTATTACCAGTTTTGCTCCATGGGATGAATAGGTTGGGACTGGAAAATAAAATAAATGATTACTTTGATGTGGTTCGCTAATCCCGACTAGTTTGGAAAACCTTAACATGGTTTGAAATGATATCCAAAGGAAGATTAAAGAATAAATTAAAAAGAATTTATCTTTGATAAAATTAATGGGAACCTTTCCCTAAGAATGTGAATATTTGAATAAAAGAATATTCTGAATTGGAATGAGGCGTATGTTGTGTTTTATAGCACTTGTTTATTAAATACGCGAGTTATTCGAAAAGACAGGGTTTATCGCATTCTGAATAACTGATCCGACGATAAGTCGAAGAGAAGACGGTGGTTGAAGACCGGTGGTCTTCACATCGTTTGGATAATTACTGATGATCTTGACTGGGTCGTACACCCAAGAGGAGGGAATCAGTTGGTGATCGTCCAGACGTACTTGGAGATCGATGGATATGCGAGGAATAAGGTTCCTCCGGTTTCGTTCAGACCCAGAACGAACTTGTAAATGGACTGTGTGTCTGACATTGGATTCCATTTTGTGTGACTGATATCGGTTGCATAGAGTGGTTTGCCTGTGTGGCATGCTAAGATGCAAATGATCAAAGCTACTGTTGAAAAGCAGAGTCTTGTGGTTGATGATCAAAGCACGGAATCACAAATACAGGTAGTTACTGGGGAAAATAGAAAAAGAAGAAGGAAGAGAAAAACAATCACGGAGTCTCACAGAGGAAGGACAACATATAATAAACAGATAGCAGTTTAAAAGCAAATGAAATATATACAATTGGCTATAACGTACAAATGATTATCAGAGTTACACATATGCAGATATACATACGCTATTATGATAGTGTTTATCCAGTAAAGTAAATATAATAAAAATAGCATAAGTGGGATTACCATATTACCCTTACGCCGTTTATAAGCATCACAGTCTATAAACAGTACCGTAAATTCACCGTACTGGTGTTATCAGAGGGCACACTATAGAAAGCAACACTAACCCAAAATCGTATGAGACTCGATAAGAATAAATATGACAAGTCACTCAAGGCAATGCTCGGGTAGGATTCTACCAATTGTACTCCCAGACCGGTGGCAGCCACTACCATCCACCTCGGAACACACTCCCAAATCAAAAGGGCCCAAATCATCATCATAGTCATAGAAATAGTATCGAAGAAGTGCGTTCGATCAGAGGTGCGACCTCAATTAGTCACAATATAGCTCCTATTTTAGTCGTAACGTACACAGTTGTTAAAGTGGTATCGACACTAACAGAGAGTATGCCAATTGCAGACTCCGGACTCTTTAACAACCAACGCTTACATTTTCTACATCGGTCGGTTCTTTTACTTTTCTCAAAGGTTCGCTTTCATATCCAAATTATCATGTTTATTCCGAACCCAATTTATATTCAAAATAGAATATAGTTTCATATCAACATATCCTCATCATTCCAAACCGATTATATTCCAAACTAGAATATATTTCCACATCAGTATATAATAATCATATAATATTTCAAAATCGATTTATATTCAAGTGGAATGTACTTCATATCAAAGATCATAACTATTTCAAAATCAATTTATGGTTTGGAATCCATTCATATTCGAATAGAATATATATTTCATATCAACTCATTTTAATCATTTTGG
Source organism: Allium sativum (assembly GCA_030737875.1). Classification (NCBI taxonomy): domain Eukaryota; kingdom Viridiplantae; phylum Streptophyta; class Magnoliopsida; order Asparagales; family Amaryllidaceae; genus Allium; species Allium sativum. The sequence goes on from CM060913.1 coordinate 208,043,841, forward strand.
AAATTTCCTTTATATTCAAGTAGAATATAATTTACCTTGAAACATTATAATCGTTTACTCTCGATTCGTATTCAAATAGAACATAACTTTACCTCAAATCTCGTTTTTCCCCACCGGTTTAAATCAAACGCTTTCCATTTCAGAAGAAATTTACAATCATTTAATATAACTATGAAATAGATACTTATGAAATGAAATCTTAGATATACAATTTACTTATATAAATAATTAGAATATAATAAGATAATTTAAATCACTATGTACATTAATAAAATAAAAGTTTATTAAATGGTTTAAAAAGTAAAATATAAGAAAAAGTTATTTATAAAAAAAATAGTATTTAGGTTGCCAAAATCCTACTAAAATAATTTTTAAATAATAGAATATAATTTCTATTTGTAAAACAACTGTGTGTATATATATAGTTTTCAATAAATAAAATAAAATAAAATTTAAATGATAATCATTTCTTCTTCCGAATTCCAAATACTAGAATATGTATATTTGATCTCGATAGATTATATATAGATTTCCATCACGTTCCAAACATCGTCCAAACCAACCGTTCGATTCAAAGGGTTCAAATCCATATTCATACCAAATCGAAGTCATACAAGTATCATCAAATAACCTTTATTTCCAAAACTTAATTCATGGAAAATTATCAATTCACATCTTATCTTAAATTTAAAACTCCAAGACATACTTAAAATGCCATTTTGTAATTCTCAATTTTGTTCTGGATAATTCCCTCAATGACTTCATTAATCAATCAAGTTTCAGGCTTAAAGGAAAATAAAAATTTATCGAAAATCGACACATTTCCTTTAAATAAAATTTCCATTGAATAGAAAATTCTTGCATATTAAAAAAAAATCATTTAACCAACCGATGTCCGTATATAATTTTCTATCCAATGACAAGTGATATCAAATTTAATAATTCGATATTTCAAAGATGGATATATATCATTTCAATCCAAATCAGAGTCACAGATATCTATCATTTAAACCTGTGATCCAAATTTATTTTAAATCGATTAACCCCGGGTTGATTCAATGCCCGTAACATCAACGGTAAAATGTGATTAATCGTCACAAGAATCAGACAACATCCATGTACTAAATATTAAATTATTTTATTCAAATGGTAAATATTAAATCATTTCACTGGTTAAGAAGGGTCGGGATTCCTAACTAGCAATTTAGTTGAACTAAAATAACTAGTTTATCAACTTAAATTTTAGATTAACACACTTGCACGTCAGTTTTAAGCAACAAATCAACAATCAACACAACCATGCAACCAAACTTATTTCATAATTTAATTTGTTTAATATGGGAATCATTCAGTTAATCGTGAGCGATAAAATCACTCACCTTTGGGTCTTTAATAGATCGTACGTCCAACCAAAAACCAAAATTTTTCAGTTTCCAAATGCAGCGAAACCAGTTTCAGATCATCCGTAATCTCGCCACGATTCCAACGCAATAAACAGTGCCCAAATCCGAGTTTGCATGCGAACATTATGGATGTTAGAATATACGATATATATATATATATATATATATATATAATTTAAATATATAAAATAACAAAATATACCCTCTTTTCCACGTCAGCACTGTTATTCTATCTTCCCGCTCCATCCTCGCGTTGCTACAGTGAACCATGCAGAAACAAACCCAAAACCGAGAATTTTGACCGCCTCCTGCCCTTGATTCCGAACATCGGAGAACCTCCGACCACCGTCCTTGTGAAGCTCCTGTCAAGCCGTACCTCCCCGTACTGACGTCATCATCTCTGGTCTACCGTGGAGCCCCCTTCGTCGAGCTAAACGGAAGCCCAATCCGGCACAAAAATGTCCAAATCGACCACCACAACGATGTCCAGACTTCTTGAACACCATGGTTCGACTTCACTAACCGAGCTCTACAAAACCCATGTCTTCGATTCAACGATTAACTCGTAAATCAAAAATACCCAAAATCGACTCTAGGGTTTCGAATTCAGTCACCTTTGACTGCGAATTCCGGCCAAACGAAGCACTGTATGTCCAAACTAGTGGTACCTATAGCTTTATATCATCGAGAGCTTCGATTTGGTATATAATATGTTTGTATTTGGAGGAGATTTGATTTCAAAGTCTGTATTTTTTTATTTTCTCTAGGGTTTGGAGATTTGTTTCTTCCATTGGAGATAAAATTTGATGGAGGAAATATATGTATGTGTAAAATGGGCTGGTGGGTTGGAAAAGATATTAAGTAACATTTATATAGAGGGTCCAATAAGAGAAATGAACAATTATCCTATCGATATCCAATACGATTAAACGACACGTCCGATTGCAGCGAAATTTGAAACTCTAAGATAATTCACCGTTCCGGATCCGATGAAACTGGTTTCATCAAATTCCGAGACAGTTGCCAAACAGTTAAATTCCACAGTTAATTAATTAATAAAATATCCAATAATTCGTTCAATTGTTTTAATTCAATTTAAATACTTATCAAATTCCACTTTTAATCCAATTATAACTTAAATAAATTTTATAAATCGATTACATAAATTTTAAGTTCCCAAAATCATTTATGTACAATTAACATTTAAATCCCAGTTATAAATTAAATAATACCCATTTCTATTCAACCTCATAAATATTTATATTCAATATTCCAAATCTTTATCAATATAATTAAATTAAAATTTCATTTATATTCAATGCAATTTACTTTATTACTATGATCATTAAAATTAACCTAAAATCAATTTTATAAATAAATTTTCAAGTAATTAGATTCCTCAAATTTGACTAATAACAAAGTAATGTCTGAATTCCTATAATAAACTAAATGACTCAATTTTAATTCAGTTATCCTAATATTAATTCAAAATTCAACATTTTCTGATATAAGATAAATTAAAAATCCTTATATATGTTCGAATAAATAATTATTATTCTCAAAATCAACAAATTTACATTTTAACTATTATTGTTTAACTTATTTATACCAACTGTAAATTTAAATATACGAAAAATTATGGGTTGTTACAGTGATTTTCTGATCAATATAGACCTATGGTTTGTAGAAAACGGATTTAAAACGAACGAGATATCTTTGAATGAAGTTTAGAATAGTTGTGAAAAAGAAAATATAAGAGGAACACAAAAAAGAACAATAGCTACCAATGTTTTTAGCCTTGTGAACAAAAAGCTAAGTTAGGTGAGTTACTAAGTAAGGCGTGCACTTTCTAAGGTGGATGTCAGAAGTTCGAGTTCTGCCAATGTCATGTTTTTAATTTTAGGGGGACGGCTAAAGAGATGCATGTTCTAAGAGGAAAATATATATATAATGTACATATAAGAAAAAAAAAAATATATATGTGTGTGTGTATGTGTGTGAGTATACATATATACATGTGTATGTGTGTGTGTGTGTATATATATATATATATATATATATATGAAATACAAAAGTAACCTGCAATCAATCAAAAAGAGTAAATAAATGTCGGCATAACGCCATTTTAATTTTGAAAAGAAATGAAGTTGTGAAAAAATATGTACGGATAAATTCAAAAATTGAAATTAAAGTGTAATTTAAGAGCGGAAAGTAATAAATGTGGAATGAATGAATTGATAGCGTTAATAATGACGTTTATTATGCAACCATTAACGAATAAAATTTGAAACAGAAATCTTCGATATACCTAACTTACATTACAACATTCGACAACAAAAGGAACGCTACATCAATGTTAAACAAAAATTAAAATTTGGCAAAATCAATGTAAGTGGCTTAGGCCATGGGTCACCCACGAGGGGTCCAAGTCGACCCATCTCTGAGCTAATTAACGTTATATTTCCGATCTTTACGATTCAAATTTTATTATATTTAATCCAACGGACCAGAATCTTCTATAAACCCCTATAAATAAATAATAGAGCCTAGCTTCCAACTCATATTTTCTGAGACGATGTCAAGGCTCTGTCATTTTCTTTCTCCTTTAAATCTTTCAAAAAAAAAGAATATTAGATTTGTAAATCCGGGGTCATTTCAATATTTGATTCAATTCGGAAAACCACGGGGTAACAGATCTGAACCAGATTCAATAATGGGAAAGCAGTCAAGTACGTGGATTTAAATTATATCTTTTGATAACGATATATAAATTGTTTAAATTCTCTGTAATCCTTAACGTAATGAATAATTGAAGTTGTGGTAATTATGATATAATCCATTCCCTTGATAAGTTAAGAATGTTGTACGAATTTATTCCATTAACTTTTTACTTGGGTTTTAGAATTACTGTAATATTGAAATTGTGAATTTGACAGTGATTATGTCTATATTCTTAAGACTGTAATTCAATGGAAAATTGTGTATGTTTTAAAAGGATTATTGTTAGAATATCATCGGAATGTTGTGGGCTGAGAAAGATTACAGTAAATTGTGGAAATAGTGGAAAAAGTATTAGTATGCCTGCCTAATTTTGCACATAAAAAAAACGTAATTGGGAATAGTGTATGAAAAACAGGAAATAAGATATAACTCAAAAAAAATGGAATCAATGGTGGACTGATTAAATTGGGGTAGTGGAAAAGAGATACATTTCCATATTTATCTTTACGATAAATCACGGAAAATGTAGTTGCAAGAAAAAAATGTAATATGGATTAGTGTGAAATATGTGTTTTATCTGTATTGCACACTAGTCAAATATACATACATATATATATACATATATATATATATATATATATGATGAGAAATAGCTTGCAACAATGAATCTTAATTGATGTATATCATGGAAATTGATTTTATACACTTTCATCAACCAAGTAAATGAAGTATGTGAAATATTTCCTATAATAGTAATACAAGACGGTAAATAAAGAAAAATTACAACAGTAAAGGTTTGGTTAAATAAAAAGAAAGCATGGTAAAATGTGATGAATGGAGAAAATAACATACAACGATTAATTATGTGAAGGGGAATGAAATATAACAAGTGGAATTATAACATAGGTTATAATTAATAATGAAAAGAGAACCTATTAATAAACCTTAGTTAAGAGAACTAAGTTAATAAGTAAATCCACAACAACGATTCTGGTAACAATATAACGTGGGTTATAATAAGAGGTAAGATGAGTACTTTATTAAAAAACCTTAGTTAGCAAAACAAAGTTAACAAGTAAACCCACAACAATGGTTGTTTATGGTAATGGAATAACATGAAGTTATATATATAAGTAACATGAAAAATAAAAAGAAAGAAGAGGCTTATTATTAGTAACATATGAATGAGAAAATATTAAGTTTAATGAATGTAACAATAAGTGGCTCATAGATAGGGTCAGTTCCGGCAGCATGGAGCTTATTGGGGAAAATAAGCGGCCAAATGTAAGCTACTAAACCATTAAATTGAATAGAAAACGAATGTGTAGATAATCAAGTTAATTAGAAATATGATAAGTTAAAGCAAACGCGTGATCAAAAAGAATAGACATAATGGCGTGATGCGCTTGGACTAGCCCATATGTATGGAGATGAAGAACCCAACATGGGTAGATCATCATGGTGTCTGAGGACACGAGAGGAGTACGTCCAACTTATTATTCTATGGGACTAGAGGGAAGCATGGGGCTTCTGCGGGATGCGATAGTGTACTCTGAGATGGCCCTCTGAGGAACAACCGGATGAAGTCGTCGCTCTGAGGTATGTCTGTTGCACCATCTAGAGTATACCTTGACTGCAACTATGGTGTGGCAGTTAGAAAGGTGTGGCAGATGGTGTTGGGTGATTCGACGGTTTGCCTCGGTTTGGGAGGAGGTAGTCAGGACCAAATTAAGGATAGTAATCGTTGGATACTTTTCGTCGGCCATCGTTGAGATTCAGAAAAACTAAGAGCTAAACCAACAGACCAACGATCTTTCACTATCGAGACATTGGTTGAGGGACACCCTAAACTGGATCCTAGATAGATTATTAGGGGCACGTCATTAGCACTTGATGTAATCATTAGTTGAGGAGCTAGGGTGGGGACGCAGCCATTGTGAAATGAGATAGACCATATGTAGTTATCTGTATTGTTGGACTAACGAAGCTATCTTTTACATATATCGAAAACTCCTGACTAAGTTCCTTGTATTGGATGCAGCCCTATTACGGGACTCGGGTTATATTAGGCAGTACGTTCGTATGAGGGTCTAGACACATGCATTGGGTGGTGTATTGTAAATGTTAGAGCAATACTCTGTGCTGAGATGTGATTCTATCAAGGAGTTCGGATACGAGGATCTGTACGCTTACATGGCATAACGATGACGGTTCTGTGCGATTACACGGCGTAATGATACAGACTTCCATACGCGGTTTGGCGTAGGATGGAGGTTGGTTATGCATACTTCCGTAGTGTGATGACGGAAACCGTGCGAGGAGGGTACTCCTTGAGATGTTGGGTATAGTAGCAATATATATAATAAATTAGGTTTAATCTATTTGGAAGTAGATGGGTGTGAGTGTGTGCAGAGCCTAGAGCTATTAAACAGAATAACCTAAAAATTAATATAATATAACTGAACAGAATATGTAGAGTTATTTCAGAACTGCGTAGTTAAAGCGCTAAGTGGTCCCAATGTTGCGGAGGTGCAAAAAATTGCAACAGGGATAAGCGAGGAAATAGCAGGATATAACGCATGAATCTAAAATAGCATATAAAACTCGTATTTAATGCTTTTACAAATGTATAAATGATAAATAAATGGAAAATTAACAATCAACTTAATTATAAATAAATGTAAACTTTTGTTTAGCTTGACTAAATTTGACTAAATAATAGTACTTACTTCATATTCTCAAAAGTATATGTTAAAAATTAAATTAAAAAACTAATTTTATAAATTTTATAATGTATAAACGTCATTTTTAAATTCATTTCTTTTAAATAAGATATAGCGGAAATAACGGATTATAGCCGAAATAATGAGATATATCAAGAATATCATAATATAGCAGGGCCTAAAGCGAAAAAGGCTATTTCATAGGCTATTTAGAAATAGCGTAGCGGTAGAAATCCACTATACGATATAACGAGTATATTGCGGGGTAATAGCGGGGCACTAACTGCACAGTTTCAGAATGTATAATTTGTCCTCTGACCAATTGTTTTCTGACACCCTCCTCAAAACATACTCGCAGGTTAGATTTTGGGTGGAGATTTGGTAGCCTTTGAACACTTGTTACGCAGTGTCATTATTTCAGTAAGGCTATATTTGATTATAATATTTTATCCCGCTATGAGATGATTAATCAAGCTCTGGTATATTTACTATCTTTGTCTTTTCTATAGGTTATCAGACAAGTCTACTCGAGTTTTGATAGATTGAGGTTTCGTATAGATGGCTTGTGATGCCCTAAAACGCCAGAATTGAACCAAAAATAGTATGAAGGTTTGGCTCAGTTGCCTAAGCAAAGCAGATTTTTGCGAAAACATAAATGAGAATATAATTAGGGAGAGAATCGATACATTGTTTGTTGCATAATGAATGTTGTGCTTGTCGATGAATGTTGTTGGCAAGGTTATATGCTTTCATATTGGATACTAAAGGGAGGAAAACCCATCCGTCATGTCGCGTGGTCTCGGTAGTAATCAGTGGTGGTCGGATTATAAGTCTTTATTGAACCGTAATTTATGTTTTTTCCCTTAAAATCTCAGGTGCTCAATTGAGCAGTTTGAGAGTTTGGGTGTTTAGGTCATTGCTACGAACAAAGTTATGGAGGCGAGGTATTAATAGTTATTTAGGAGCGCTGCTATGTTTTGTTTTGTTGTTGTGCTTATTATGAATTCACATATATGCTTCCAAAACCATTATTTATATACTTTGATCACCTGAGGGGACATTTTCATATGTCGCTATAGGTGTTATTTTGTAATAATTTATTTTACTAAACCGTAGTTTATGTTTTTCTCCTTAAAATCTCAAGTGCTCAATTGAGCAGTTTGAGAGTTAGGGTGCTTAGGTCATTGCTACGAATAAAGATGGAGGAGAGGTAGCAATAGTTATTTAGGAGCGCTGCTAGGTTTTGTTTTGCTGTTGGGCATATTATGTATTCATATATATGTTTTCAAAGCCATTATTTATATACTTTGATCACCCGAGGATTCACATATATGCTTCCAAAATCATTATTTATATACTTTGATCACCTGAGGGGACATTTTCATATGTCGCTATAGGTGTTATTTTGTAATAATTTATTTTACTAAACCGTAGTTTATGTTTTTCTCCTTAAAATTTCAAGTGCTGAATTGAGCAGTTTGAGAGTTAGAGTGCTTAGGTCATTGCTACGAATAAAGATGGAGGAGAGGTAGTAATAGTTACTTAGGAGCGCTGCTAGGTTTTGTTTTGCTGTTGGGCATATTATGTATTCACATATATGTTTTCAAAGCCATTATTTATATACTTTGATCACCCGAAGGGACATTTTCATATGTTTTCAAAGCCATTATTTATATACTTTGATCACCCGAGGGGACATTTTCATTTGTCACTTTAGGCGTTATCTTGTAATAATTTATTTTTTCTTTGAATGGGTTATATATGAAAGAATTATTTATATATGAGTGTTTGTGAAAACTTGTATACTCCTAAGTTATCTAATGATGAGATTGAATAACCTACAATTTTCTATCGTCGAAAGTTAAAACTAGAGGTGGCTATAGCACCTGTAGCATTTAGCTTCTGGCCTTAGCGAATGGGGTGTTACAATAAGTATGTTCAAAAAATTCAGAAAAATCCTTCTTATTTTCACATCGTATTAAAGGATCAAACAAAGTTTTTTAAAATGAAACGGATTTAGGAATAAATCCAAACACAATTCCTTTGGTGTTAAGTATGGAAAAAATGTCCACATCGCCATTTTTAAGATCATATTTTAAAGAAAGAATCAAATATCAATTTCTTTTATAAATCTCTGGATAAAAGCATATAACATGTAACACCCCGTAATTCTGTAACACTAAGATTCAAAAATCAAGGCAGAATTAAAAGTTAAAATCAAAATCAAGGGAAACGGGCTGCGCCATTGCGTTCGTCTCGGAATTCTACATGAAAATGAGTCCGAGTTTGCGTGAATCGGAGTCCGTATGAGGAAGATATGGCCTCTGGAAGATTCAGCGAAGTTCAAATTTCCAAACAGGGCCGAAAAGGAGTTCAAATTTAGAAAACAGACCCAGGTTGGGCTGGGCGGGAATTTTCCCGCCCAAGGCACCCAGGTCGACTGGGTAGTCGACCTGGGGCACCCAGGTCGACTGGGTAGTCGACCTGGGGGTCGACCCCCCCTGTTTTCCAGCTTTCTGCACCTGGTTCGTTCTGATGTATTTAGTCACGTTTTCTGCCTAGGTTCGTCCGCCTAACACTATATAAACAACCCTGGTCTTCTTCTCTATTCACAATTCTTTTCTATCCTTATGCTGCCTCTGAGAAAATATATAAATAAATAATATATATAAAATAAACCAAGACGAGGAAATGCTGCTAAAGATTTCAAGAAGGGGTTCAAGTCAGGCTAGGATTTCAAGTGAAGAATCAAAGGCTAGCTCAAACGGTTTCAAGCAACGTCGCACGAATCATAGCAACGCATTCTTTCTTTTCTAATCTAAATCTCTATAAGTCAGTTATTTCTAGATTTGAACGTTTTTCTCTGTTCGTGACATGAAATTAAAGGAATAAAAGAATATGCCAAATCTCTCTATTTGAATCAGTGCCTATACTCCTGAACCTAATTAAGAACTGTTATGATTCGAGGACAAATAAGACCATGACCATGAAACTATGGACCTTAAGACCATATGCCTCTGTGACTATGAACATTTCCTATGACTATGAACATTGCCTATGACTATGGACATTGCCTATGACTATGAACATTGCCTATGACTGTGACGGTGACTATGAGGATTATTCCCTCGACTAAGCCTACGCCTTTGATTAGGAAATATAAACTATTTCCTATGACATAACAAGGACATCTGTGATTAAACACCTGTGATTCATGACTAGGAAAGTGTTGCTTAAGTTTTGTGACTATGAAATTGGGTCTAAACGCGATCATCTATTCTGTCTATTCTTGGTTATCTTTGGTTTTAGACCTTGGGAATTTACCTATTTAGTTAGGTCTACCCATGTTCTTGAACCTACGTCTCTATTCTGTCTATTCTTGGTTTTCTTTGGTTTTAGACCTTGGGAATTTACATATTAAGTTAGGTCTACCCATGTTCTTGAACCGACGTCGTTATTCAACCCTCTTTATGCCAGTTAGTATGTCTAGCTTTTGCATAGCATCTTTGGTTCATTCCCTATTTTCTACGAACCTAGATTTATTTATAATCTAGACTGAATCACGATTATACGAACGGTGGGAATGCGGTTTGGGCAAAACATGAAATTTACTAAAAACGTAGTTTAACTTGGAAATTGGCATAAATTGGGAACATGTATTATGGCATGTTCATAGAAATGAAAATTGGATAAATTTGACATAAATTATAAGATGTGTAATTTGAATCTAGTATTGACATGTAAATCTAGCATTTACATGAATAGTGAACTAGAGTAATAAGTCTAGTTTGACGTGAATTAGAATGTTGAATCGGAATTGGATTAGCTAATTTGGCACGGTAAGTATATTGGCATAAATGTGAAATTGGCCATAATTGGGAATAACTGTCAGGTTTAGCAAAATCATGGTTAGTGACACTTAATTTGGTATAGTTTACATACCAAAAAGCATAAATATGATATAGAGGGGAAAATGGGCCATAGAAATAAATGTAGACAGATTATATTAAAAGAGTAATTGGGAAATAAGTAAATTTGGAATAATTTACTTATAGAATTTGTCCTAAATGAGAAATGTAAATTTAGACAAATTAAAGATTTATTAACGACATCTCTTTTAATGAAACACCAGAAAGTTCTAGGGTAACAGAGAGGATAGTGTCTAGGCTTGGGTTTGGAAAATACAAGTTTCCTGCTCTCCTTGGCTATCCCTGACTGATCCGACGAACGGGATGGTTACTTTCAAAACTTGATTTAAAAACAAATTGAAACCCTTTGAACTTAGAAAACACGAATATGCCTAACCCGAGGTTAGACTGAGTTGCGATGTAAACCTGCCCGGAACCAACCGGCACATCCAGTATTCGCAACAATATCTGTCTAATGTGAGTGGTCGCAGCTTTAATTTATTTAGTTAAAGCTAGAACAAGAAAGGTAGGGTTAAGTTAACTAAGACACTTAACCAGTTCAACATGATAACTAAACCGATGGGTAGGGTTAGGTTCAGACTGACACTTAACACAGTTAAGCTAGAATGGGAGGGTTAAGTCTATAGGAACACTTAACCAACTTAACACAGTTAAGCTAGGATGGGAGGGCTAAGTCCATAGAGACACTTAACCAAACTCAAGGTAGCAAGACAATATTTGTAGGGGTTAAGTAAAGTTAACACACTTAGCCAAATTAACATGTTAACTAGATTAGAGGTTGGGGTTAAGTAAAGTTAATACACTTAGCCAAATTAACATGTTAACTAGACCAGAGGTTGGGGTTAAGTAAAATCTAATACACTTAGCCAATTTGATATGTTAGCTGGGCTAGACCATAGGGTTAAGTAAACTTGAACACTTAACCATCAGGTTGTGATAAAGGAATGGGGTTAAGTCTAAAACATGAAGGGATAATACTTAACCATTAATAATAACATGTTAGTTAAAACAGACGGGCAGGGTTAAGTTAAAAAGGAACACTTAACCAACACAGGGTGAATGGGTAGGGTTAAGTAATAAATACTTAACCAATATAACTTGGTTTGTGGTAGGGTTAAGTCAACATGAGTTACTGATAACACTCAACCAGTTTAACAGGGTAAATGAAGAGGGTTAAGTTGGCTTGAATTGACTAATGACACTTAACCAATCCAAATTAACGGGAAAGAGAACTAAGTAGTAAACCTTAGTTAAGAAAACAACGATTCTGGAAACTAAGTGGTAAATCTTAGTTAGTAAAACTAAGTAGTGATTCTTAGTATAACACGGGAAGGAGCGAATGTCCGTCTGAGTAGAAAGAAGGCTCCAACGAATTGGGTTACTAAGCCCGAGGCTTCGAGGGGACGTGAGGGTACTCTTGGTATCCCTCTGTGAGGTTGCAGATGATCCTCCTGGGCTCACAGAGGTTAAGGGTCTGCGTAGAAGAACCAGGGGTATGCCTTGGTTGCAATATATGGCAACCTATAGACTAGGATGGACCAGTGTGGTTCAGCGAGAAAACGGTAGCCCTGTGATTGCAACTCGTCGTCTACCATCCATCTTTAGTCAATCGAGATACGTGAAGCGGAAAGGCGGAGAACTCCAAAAGACCATATACTTGCTATCTAGTTATGGGTGAGGATGGCCATAGGATAGAGGGGCACCGGGGGCCGGCGTATAGTTCTCATTTTACAACGTGTGCCTTTCATTAGTTGAGGGAGGGGTCAAGTGGGACCATAGCCACTGGAACAAAAACAGACCTTAGCATCTGCACCGGCAGATATCTGAAAGCTCCCGACCGAGTTCTATGTTTCTTGAATTGCCCTGCTACAGGACTCGGGCCGCACATTACAGGACATGTGCATCTAGACAAGGGAGAGCGATTCGCGATACATGCGTGGGGAAGTATAGGAACATATACCACTCTAGGTAGTGTGTCCTAGACTTGGGGGCATCGTTCGACTGGTAGCATAATTCCTAGTTGAACTAGGTGGCATAAATCCTGAATCCGAGAAGCGTTCAGCAGATAGCGTAAACTCTAGTTGAATCTAGAAGGAACTTGGTAGAAAACCCTAGATTAAATCTAGGTAACAAATAAATAAATGGATGCCTGAAGGCGATGGAAAATACAGGGATTGGGATCACGTTAGCGTTACTAGTTGGGACATTAGTTAGCTAGTGCAGAGATATAGAAACCAGTTTAACAAGGAAATAGCGAAGCGGCGAAAGTATTAGAGCATATCTAGTTTATCTTAGCTTAGCATATCTTGTGTTAATCTTGTCTAATCTTGCCAACCCTATCATCATGGTGTTATCTTGTATTTAGTTAATTCATGTCGTTTTGTTGTTGTTCCATGTTCATATGCTAGAAGTTACTGAACTTACTCAGGCTTTATGTCTGACTCTGTTTTTCTTTCGTCTTCTTTTCTTCCGTCCCCCCCCCCCCAGGTAGTAAAGGAGGGAATAGTATAGCTCAGGTTAAGTTGGACTGTCACTCTTTCCTCAGCTTGAAGATTTGCCGAAGTTTTGCTTGGATTCTCTTTTCAGATGTTGTGGCTGGCTCTTGCTAAATTTGGGGAATATAAATGTTGTTTATGCTTCTTTATTTTGTAAGACAGATGATACTCTGATATTGTAAAGAAATCTTTGTACAAACTATTTTATCAATAAAACAAAGTTTTATTTTCCGCTGTTTAATTTCTGTCTCTCTTGCAATTTATCTGCATCTTTTACCCAAAATGCTCCACAGAACTTAGTGCATTCCCTTTGCGAGTGACACTAACGGATGTGGGGTGTTGCACGTGGTATCAGAGCTGAAGGTTACCAGATCAGATAAAGGATTTGAAAAATTATTTTCAAAACGGTTTTAAAAGAAGCATTTTCAAAAGAAAAGATTTGTTTTAAAGGCATATTCCCCAAAAAGCCATATGCACTATCTTCTCTTCCTCTGTTTGAATTCTTGTCTCCTTCTTTCTTGAGTCTCTGGGGCTCCTGGCTTTCTGGGATGTAACCTCATCGAAGGGTGAAGTAGTGCCCGACTTCCATCTATGGCTGTGGTTGTTTCACCTACGGCTAGTTTTCTTTCAAGCTTATAGGGTTTTCTATACGATGGAAGCAGCTTTCGAGAGATTTGTCAACATGGTTACACACGGAAGGGGATGAGGAGTTTGGCTAAGGAGCATAACCCTAGGACGAGGAATTCATGAATGTAGATTTAGCTCACGAAGGAGGAAGAAATTATAAAACCTAAGACAAGAGGGAGTATCTTTGCTAGGGAATGATAGGGCATATAGTTAAGGATAAGGGAAAGAACGAGGAACAAGATTTTCAGAAGGGCAAGTACATACTTTCACCACTAAGCATACCTAGGAGAAAGGTAGTAAAGTTCTGTTGGAAGAGTCTAGTTTTGCTGTTCGTACTCTTTCCTTTGGTTTTAGTGCTTCGCATTTGTTCATATCCACTTCCATAGTACTTGTATAGTAGAAAGATCCCACTAGAGTCTCAAATCCAGTTGATGGTCCGACCAGTTTATTTTTGGGTCAGTAGGGATTTGAGAATAGCTATCGAGTTTGCTTATATCATCTCACGTAGATCGTCTAAATTCGGAGGAGATATTCCTTGGGTGCTTGTCTGATATTGGTTTAGGCCTTTGGGGCTTGTACTTGAGGAATGTCGAGTTCAACTAGGATGGTTTGCGTGAGAGATGAATAGTTGCGGCAGGCACTCCAAAAAGCACGTAGTGACCTTTCGACCCTTATAGTTTTGGCATGGTGGATAAGAGAGAGACCTCAAACCATCTTAGTACATATACTTGGTACCGTGATTGACATCTGTTTATTTTGGAATTGGAGGTCAGAAACTTCACAATCGTGAAATTAAATTAGCTAAGATACAGTGGAGTAAAGCTCAAGAAGGCTAGATACTAGCATCATACCCTTTTTCCTTAAGGGTGCATCCTTGATTTCTTTGTTTTAGGAGCTTTACGCATAATTGTTTCTCTCTTTCCAAAGTATATCACCTAGGTCGTATCTTCGATCCTTAGGTAGAAGCCAATGGATGTAAACATGTATTTGAAACATGTTATGGTTGATGGTTGCAAGTGGTTGCTAAGGATTGCTTGTGAATGCATATGCATACGTATTGGGCACTAGATCAGTTCAGACGCTTTCATATTGCATTTACAAATATGTATTTGTTTGTAAATTGAACTTGATATGTTATCACATGGGTGTTGCATATGGATGAATGGTCGTGCACGCATATAGTATATACATAACTAGGGATGCTTGCATACATGATTGGACGCATGACACTAACATGATTTGCATTAAGGAGGTCAACTGAATCAGTAGACCGCCTGATCATGCATTAGATAAAGACATGTACACACACTATGCATATGAACATGAAAGCATTAGAAATCTTTTAAGGACAATGGATGCCTGTGAGTGAATGGTTGAGAAGATGGTTGATTGGATGGTAGGACACATTATTCCTAACTTAAAGATTTCGGGGACGAAATCCTTTTAAGTGGGGGAGAATGTAACACCCCGTAATTCTATAACACTAAGATTCACAAATCAAGGTAGAATTAAAAGTTAAAATCAAAATCAAGGGAAATGGGCTGCGCCATTGCGTTCGTCTCGGAATTCTGCATGAAAACGAGTCCGAATTTGCGTAAATCGAAGTCCGTATGAGGAAGATATGGCCTCCGGAAGATTCAGCGAAGTTCAAATTTCAAAACAGGGCCGAAAAGGAGTTCAAATTTCGAAAACAGACCCAGGTTGGGCTGGGCGGGAATATTCCCGCCCAAGGCACCCAGGTCGACGGGGTAGTCGACCTGGAGCACCCAGGTCGACTGGGTAGTCGACTTGGGTCACCCAGGTCGACTGGGTAGTCGACCTAAGGGTCGACCCCCTTCCCCCTCCCCCCCCCCTCGTTTTCCAGCTTTCTGCACCTGGTTCGTTCTGATGTATTTAGTCACGTTTTCTACCTAGGTTCGTCCACCTAACACTATATAAACAGCCCTGGTCTTCTTCTCTATTCACAATTCTTTTCTATCCTTATGATGCCTCTGAGAAAATATATAAATAAATAATATATATAAAATAAACCAAGACGAGGAAATGCTGCTAAAGATTTCAAGAAGGGGTTCAAGTCAGGCTAGGATTTCAAGTGAAGAATCAAAGGCTAGCTCAAACGGTTTCAAGCAACGTCGCACGAATCATAGCAACGCATTCTTTCTTTTCTAATCTAAATCTCTGTAAGTCAGTTATTTCTAGATTTGAACGTTTTTCTCTGTTCGTGACATGAAATTAAAGGAATAAAAGAATATGCCAAATCTCTCTCTCTTTATTCGAATCAGTGCCTATACTCCTGAACCTAATTAAGAACTGTTATGATTCGAGGACAAATAAGACCATGACCATGAAACTATGGACCTTAAAACCATATGCCTCTGTGACTAAGAACATTTCCTATGACTATGAACATTGCCTATGACTATGGACATTGCCTATGACTATGAACATTGCCTATGACTGTGACGGTGACTATGAGGATTATTCCCTCGACTAAGCCTATGCCTATGATTAGGAAATATAAACTATTGCCTATGACATAACAAGGACATCTGTGTTTAAACACATGTGATTCATGACTAGGAAAGTGTTGCTTAAGTTTTGTGACTATGAAATTGGGTCTAAACGCGATCATCTATTCTGTCTATTCTTGGTTATCTTTGGTTTTAGACCTTGGGAATTTACCTATTTAGTCAGGTCTACCCATGTTCTTGAACCTACGTCTCTATTCTGTCTATTCTTGGTTTTCTTTGGTTTTAGACCTTGGCAATTTACCTATTAAGTTAGGTCTAACCATGTTCTTGAACCGACGTCGTTATTCAACCCTCTTTATGCCAGTTAGTATGTCTATCTTTTGCATAGCATCTTTGGTTCATTCCCTATTTTCTACGAACCTAGCTTTATTTATAAACTAGACTGAATCACGATTATACGAACGGTGGGAATGCGGTTTGGGAAAAACATGAAATTTACTAAAAACATAGTTTAACTTGGAAATTGGCATAAATTGGGAACATGTATTATGACATGTTCATAGAAATGAAAATTGGATAAATTTGACATAAATTATAAGATGTGTAATTTGAATCTAGTATTGACGTGTAAATCTAGCATTTACATGAATAGTGAACTAGAGTAATAAGTCTAGTTTGACGTGAATTAGAATGTTGAATCGGAATTGGATTAGCTAATTTGGCACGGTAAGTATATTGGCATAAATGTGAAATTGGCCATAATTGGGAATAACTGTCAGGTTTAGCAAAATCATGGTTAGTGACACTTAATTTGGTATAGTTTACATACCAAAAAGCATAAATATGATATAGAGGGGAAAATGGGCCATAGAAATAAATGTAGACAGATTACATTAAAAGGTAGTAATTGGGAAATAAGTAAATTAGGAATAATTTACTTATAGAATTTGTCCAAAATGAGAAATTTAAATTTAGACAAATTAAAGATTTATTAACGACATCTCTTTTAATGAAACACCAGAAAGTTCTAGGGTGACAGAGAGGATAGTGTCTAGGCTTGGGTTTGGAAAATACAAGTTTCCTGCTGTCCCTGGCTATCCCTAACTGATCCGACGAATGAGATGGTTACTTTCAAAACTTGATTTGAAAATGAATTGAAACCCTTTGAACTTGTAAACATGAATATGCCTAACCCGAGGTTAGACTGAGTTGCGATGTAAACCTGCCCGGAACCAACCGGCACATCCAGTATTCGCAACAATATCTGTCTAATGTGAGTGGTCGCAGCTTTAATTTATTTAGTTAAAGCTAGAACAAGAAAGGTAGGGTTAAGTTAACTAAGACACTTAACCAGTTCAACATGATAACTAAACCGATGGGTAGGGTTAGGTTCAGACTGACACTTAACACAGTTAAGCTAGAATGGGAGGGTTAAGTCCATAGGAACACTTAACCAACTTAACACAGTTAAGCTAGGATGGGAGGGCTAAGTCCATAGAGACACTTAACCAAACTCAAGGTAGCAAGACAATATTTGTAGGGGTTAAGTAAAGTTAACACACTTAGCCAAATTAACATGTTAACTAGATTAGAGGTTGGGGTTAAGTAAAGTTAATACACTTAGCCAAATTAACATGTTAACTAGACCAGAGGTTGGGGTTAAGTAAAATCTAATACACTTAGCCAATTTGATATGTTAGCTGGGCTAGACCATAGGGTTAAGTAAACTTGAACACTTAACCATCAGGTTGTGATAAAGGAATGGGGTTAAGTCTAAAACATGAAGGGATAATACTTAACCATTAATAATAACATGTTAGTTAAAACAGACGGGCAGGGTTAAGTTAAAAAGGAACACTTAACCAACACAGGGTGAATGGGTAGGGTTAAGTAATAAATACTTAACCAATATAACTTGGTTTGTGGTAGGGTTAAGTCAACATGAGTTACTGATAACACTTAACCAGTTTAACAGGGTAAATGAAGAGGGTTAAGTTGGCTTGAATTGACTAATGACACTTAACCAATCCAAATTAACGGGAAAGAGAACTAAGTAGTAAACCTTAGTTAAGAAAACAACGATTCTGGAAACTAAGTGGTAAATCTTAGTTAGTAAAACTAAGTAGTTCTTAGTATAACACGGAAAGGAGCGAATGTCTGTCTGAGTAGAAAGAAGGCTCCAACGAATTGGGTTATGAAGCCCGAGGCTTCGAGGGACGTGAGGGTACTCTTGGTATCCCTCTGTGAGGCTGCAGATGATCCTCCTGGGCTCATAGAGGTTAAGGTCTGCGTAGAAGAACCAGGGGTATGCCTTGGTTGCAATATATGGCAACCTAAAGACTGGTTCCCAGCGTGATTCGGTGAGAAAACGGTAGCCCTGTGATAGCAACTCGTCGTCTACCATCCATCTTGAGTCAATCGAGATACGTGAAGCGAAAAGGCGGAGAACTCCAAAAGACCATATACTTGCTATCTAGTTATGGGTCAGGATGGCCATAGGATAGAGGGGCACCGGGGGCCGGCGTATAGTTCTCATTTTACAAGGTGTGCCTTTCATTAGTTGAGGGAGGGGTCAAGTGGGACCATAGCCACTGGAACAAAAACAGACCTTAGCATCTGCACCGGTAGATATCTGAAAGCTCCCGACCGAGTTCTGTGTTTCTTGAATTGCCCTGCTACAGGACTCGGGCCGCACATTACAGGACATGTGCATCTAGACAAGCGAGAGCGATTCGCGATACATGCGTGGGGAAGTATAGGAACATATACCACTCTAGGTAGTGTGTCCTAGACTTGGGGGCATCGTTCGACAAGTAGCATAATTCCCAGTTTAACTAAGTGGCATAAATCCTGAATCCGAGAAGCGTTCAGCAGACAGCGTAAACTCTAATTGAATCTAGAAGGCACTTGGTAGAAAACCCTAGATTAAATCTAGGTAACAAATAAATAAATGGATGCCTGAAGGCGATGGAAAATACAGGGATTGGGATCACGTTAGCGTTACTAGTTGGGACATTAGTTAGCTGGTGCAGAGATATAGAAACCAGTTTAACAAGGAAATAGCGAAGCGGCGAAAGTATTAGAGCATATCTAGTTTATCTTAGCTTAGCATATCTTGTGTTAATCTTGTCTAATCTTGCCAACCCTATCATCATGGTGTTATCTTGTATTCAGTTAATTCATATTGTTTTGTTGTTGTTTCATGTTCATATGCTAGAAGTTACTGAACTTACTCAGGCTTTATGTCTGACTCTGTTTTTCTTTCGTCTTCTTTTATTCCATTCCCCCTCCCCCCTCCCCCGCAGGTAGTAAAGGAGGGAATAGTATAGCTCAGGTTAAGTTGGACTGTCACTCTTTACCTAACTTGAAGATTTGCCGAAGTTTTGCTTGGATTCTCTTTTCAAATGCTGTGGCTGGCTCTTGCTAAAATTGGGGAATATAAATGTTGTTTTATGCTTCTTTATTTTGTAAGACAGATGATACTCTGATATTGTAAAGAAATCTTTGTACAAACTATTTTATCAATAAAGCAAAGTTTTATTTTCCACTATTTAATTTCTGTCTGTCTTGTAATTTATCTGCATCTTTTACCCAAAATGCTCCACAGAACTTAGTGCATTCCCTTTGCGAGTGACACTAACGGATGTGGGGTGTTACATAACGATTAAATAACATAATAAATATAATAACGGGTTTAGAAATAAACCCAAACACAATTCCTTTGGTGTTAAGTATGGAAAAAATGTCTATATCGCCATTTTTGAGATCATATTTTAAAGAAAGAATCAAATATCAATTTCTTTTATAAATCTCTGGATAAAAGCATATGACAATTAAGTAATATAATAAATAAAATAATTTAAAGATCAAAATTTTGATTTGAAGTTGTAAGCTTTACTCACCTTAAGCATATCCAACCAAATAGCTTTTCCAAAACATGAATCAAAACTAATATTTGAAATTTTATCCAACCAAATAGCTTTTCCAAAACTTGAATCAAAAGTAATATTTGAAATTTTATTAAGCAAGTTTGGATTTTGAAGGCTTCATGGTCAAAAACGGCCAGGCCTAAGTGATGTGATGAGAGTTGAGGATTTGAATGGTCAAAAACGGCAAGACCCAACTTAGCCTAGGAAAATGTCATAATTTTTTAACTTGTAAACCAATCTTCCAACCTAGAGATAACGAGGTCCCAGCATAATCCAAATGGATATCATATACCCGCTAGCTGCCAAAGTCCCTTCGACCGATAATCCCTTTGCATAAGCATATCCTTTTTGTGTGCGTGTGTGTGCGCACGCGCGTGCGTGTTTAATAATAATTAAAATACTTTTGGTGTCACTCTCTTTTGTATCAACATGGACTACCAAAAATGCTCTTCTACATATATTATCAATTCTTAATATCTCTAAAATGCAGGATCCAGTAATTAAACTTCCTTTTCACAAGTAGGATGCACAAATTAAAACTTTCTTTTCAAATATAGAATCAAATAATTAAATTTCCTTCTTAACTATAGGATCTAATAATTAATTTTCCTTTAAAAATTCAAGATGCTAATCATCTACAATTTCCTTGCCGGCGGCTATCCTCTTTGCGGAGACTACCTCTTTCACTGCCCTGCTACTTGTCCTACCTCATGCAGTGTCGATTGCGAACTCTGCCGCCCCATTTGCAGTAAGTCGTCCTTTCTTTCCTTTTTATAACCAAATCAATACAACACTGGTCTTTGTAAATTAAGGAAAAATGCATGTTAGAACGAAAAACAAATATCTTTTGATAAGAACGGCGTTTGTAACTATGTGCTAGCTAATCGCCATCTACGCTAATTAAATGTGTTACCTTGTGTAGCCTGTGACAAGCCCGGCGGAGTGTGCCAAGATCCGCGCTTCATTGGTGGAGATGGCATCACTTTCTACTTCCACAGAGACTTTTGCCTTCTTTCCGATGCTGATCTCCACATCAATGCCCGCTTCATCGGCAAACGCAACCCAACCATGAGCCAAGACTTCACTTGGGTCCAATCCATCGCCCTCCTCTTCGACGACCACCGCGTCTATGTCGGTGCACAAAAGACTTCCATTTGGGACGATTCCTCCGACCGCCTCATTGTATCCTACGATGGAGAAACCATCCAGCTGCCCACAAGCGAAGGGACCAGTTGGAAATCAACATCTCTTCCTTACATAACCATATCTCGTTCCGCAACGACCAATGCAGTCGTGCTCGAAGTGGAAAATAAGTTAAAGATAACGGCTAACGCTATGCCCATCACAACCGAAGAATCTAGGGTTCATAATTATGGAATTACGGAAGAAGATTGCTATGCACATTTAGAGCTTAATTAATTAACAATATAATTAATTCACAATATAAATAAAAATTAGCCCTTAATTAATTAACAATATCTTGAGAATCATTTTAAAATTAGCCCTTAATTAATTAACAATATAAATAAAAATTCAAGCTTACAAAAAAAAATAAGATCTCACGACTTAAAAATAAAGCTTACAAAAGATTTCAAAGAAAAAACGTAATTAGACGTTTATGCGAATCATTTTCTCCTGAAGTTGTTAACCATATACAATCTATAGAAAATCAATTTATGCAACATCGTTAATCATGTACAGTAATGCTCGTATAAATACACACATACATAAACACACACACACACACACACACATATATATATATATATATATATATATGTGTGTGTGTGTGTGTGTGTGTGTGTGTGTGTGAAGAGCGTTCAATGGCACCCCAAATAGTGAGCACCTCATTTGCCCCCTTATATAAACCAAAACATTTATAGTAGAATAAGTGAGTGAGATGTGAGAGAATGAGTGGAGGTAGAGAGGAACGAGATATGTGGTGGAAATCAGGGAGCATTTAAGGGTGCTGCACTATTTGGGGTGTCATTGAACGCTCGTATATATATATATATATATATATATATATATATATATATATATATGTTGGTATGTATGCATGCGTATAATTTACTGCTAGGACTGGATCGAGCATGTGACTAACCTTACGTACAAAGGGCATTTTAGAATGTGTCATATGCATTGACTAACCATACGTCCCAAACAAGATATTACAAACATCGTAAAAGATAGCATATTCATTAAGATAAGTATACAGAATTACAAACTCAAGATATTTACATGAGAAAAAAATTACTACTAAATAGATACCTACCAAAATTTTATAATGTACTCTGCAAACAGTGAAAGCGGAACATCAACCAAAACACACTATATTTTCAAAATAAACAGAGTTGATGTAATGATCGTGTATATTTTACCATTATAACCCTAAATATTAATTAAATTATGGAAATGTATCGTGTTTGTTTGTACAAAAACCCTTAATTCTCACATTAAGCTCTTATATATGGGTTAATTGCCCAAGGGAAAAAAATTCTATTTGATGTCAAAAAAACACTTCTTTTTATTTTATCGAGATGCCACAAAACAGCGGTTGATTCTTTAGGGTCTTATTTTTGATATGTTGAAGTGTGGACGCCCTAAGTACTCTTTTATCCTAAAACAGCTAATTCTGTTTGTCAGCTCATTAGTTAATATTAAGGATTCTAATATCGTAAAGCAGTATGATCACAAAAAAATTACAGTAAGAAAAAATAACTATCTAGCTAAGGATAACAAATTTCGTTAGTACTCTAACACCCAAACACACAACTAGTTATGAGTACACGATCATTTATCAAAATATTCCAGGTAACCTGACAGATAATTCAATACAATAAAATGCAGTGATGTGTCCAATTATATCTATTTAAAAATTTAAAACATGTTTAATTTTACGGTTCATTTTGTAAAAACATATCTTTGTGAAAGCAGATGGTAACTTAAAACACATCATTGATGTATGTATATAAGATAAAATATACTTTCCACTTAATAATTAGATGCATATAAGATAAATTATACTTTCGACTTAATAATTTAACATCAAACCAACTTTTTTGAAGTAAAACATCAAACCAACTTTAATGTCTTTGAATACACTAACAACGGCTAGCAAGGTAATGTTCTTACCTATCTAAACTTAAGTTGCCATTAACACATATTATTTATTATAAGGCATCTAACATAGTAATTGCACATTTATCATGTTTTTTTCACTAACCTGAATCAAATTTTCATGTTTAATTAAACTTAAGTTTAGATAAGGCAATATTTGCTATTGTATATGGTTGATTGTCATGTTATTATCTAAAATCGAACTGTGACTGGTAGACTCAAAATTTTCATATTTAATGGTATATTTACTTGTACGTAATTTTTTGTTCTTTAGGTTATCAACTGACATTTCAAAACATGGAAGTATCGGTTCTTCTTAACATAATAATATTATTCTTGAAACTGATTTTGATCCTTGCATACAAGTATAAACCTAAAGCTCAAAAGTTTACCTTGTCATCGGGTTATTTTTTTGATTTGTCCTTTTCATCCATCTGTGTAATTAAATAAAGAAAATATGTTTTAAACAACCAACCATATACAATAGCAAATATTACCTTATCGAACGTTCCAAGCAATTGTTCCTCACCTTCTATTTGCTCACTGACATCTTTTGTGCGTTCGCCTTCACCCATGCCCGTTCCGGCTGCAACTTTTGATCCATCACATTCATCATCTGCTTCTTCCGCATCACCAAATCCTTTAAAAAATAATAAAATAAACATGTGTGCAAGCACATGAGTAATTTCAGCTATCTGCACATGGAAAAAGCCAACCAATAATGATTCAGTATACGTTAACAAATTCTTTAGAACTATTCCAAAATGAAAGCAGACAAGATATTTACTGTTTTATGTGCATCTAAAAACTCGAACAACAAATTTTCACCAAATTGTAAGACGAGGTCCAATGATGAATGAAGGCTACCAAGACGCATGTTGATTCGAGTCGTTACACAATTATTCAGATTAGTCTGAGATTATTATATAAGAAAAGTCACACTATTGCAATAAAAAAGTGGAAAGCCAAAAAATTAAGTTTAAAGAACAGACCACCCATAAAATTGCTTTTTTGAGTGTTATTCAAATGGTCAAGGCTCATATTTTCCATGCGGAATTCAAAGAGATCTTTACGTACAGTTATATGTTGAGCAGGTGATTCACTAAGAACAATGTGATCATCCCAAATAGTGCCATCCTTTTAAAAAATGATGTCAGTAGCATATTTACTTCTTCAGTCGCTGTCATAGATAAAATCATTTTACATAATCATATATCATAGATAAAATCATTTTACATAACATTCTAAAAGCCTTTTTCTCACGATTGAAGTTGGAAAAGAACATTTCAACAAAAAAAACTAAGATTTTATATGTATACATACATGAGTAGCGTTAAGTGACACCCCAAAATTAGAGCACCTCTTTAGCACCCCATTCGCACCTTTCATTTATAGTTCAATATTTCAAAATTGAGGGAGATAGAGAGAGTTATTGAAAGGAGAGAGAAACCGGATCTACGGTGGAAAACCGAAGGGCCATTGGGGTGCTAGCACTGTTTGGGGTGTTATTAAATGCTCGCTTACATACATATATTGTATTACATAATTTTAATGTAGTAATATTTCAAAATCATTTCAATCTACATATCTTTAAGAACTCGTCAAATTAAAGTGAAAGTCTATTTAAACACAAAAGCCGCCCCCCAAATTAAAGAACTATAATTATATATGTTTATGTTTTGATATCAAAATTCAACATTGAAATTTTTATTGTAATTTTAATAAAAATAACTTTGAAGCTTGTGAACTTCAGTTTATAACCTTTCACCTTCCCATGTAGAGTGCGATCCCTTTCCACATTTCATTAATGTCTTTCACAGAAGACACGTATAATTTCTGTTCTAGTTTACATATATCGTTCTTATTAATCATTTCTCTTGCACATGCCATTTTGGTCTTTAAGTAATTTTAATGTAGAATTTGATATTTTAAAATCATTTCAAACTATATATCTATATGAAAAAAATCATCAAATTAGAGAATTATATTACATGTTAAGGTTTGGCTGATGTTATGATACCAAAATTCAACATTGAAGTTTTTTCTGGATGAAAACGACTCTAAAATTTTTAACGTTCAGTTCACAACTTTTCGCCTTCCCATGTAAAGTGTGAGCGTTCTCCAAATTTTATTAATGCCTTTCACATAGAACACGTATAATTTGTATTTTTACTTTGTTATATATATCGTATTATTAATCATTCCTCTTGCACAAGTGAAGAGCGTACCATTTGGTCTCATCCATATCTAATATACATGCGGGTTCGTTGTGCGCAAAATTTTTGAAATAGCAAGTAAGAAATATAACATAAAACTACGGTTAAACCTTGAAATAGCTACAGCGCAATCCCAAATCTAATCATCATGAACGTTACCCTTTTTTCGAATGTAAAATGGACTGATGCCAAATCTTGTCATCCTTATCTGACAGAGCATCCTTAAACTCTATGACATCTCCCCATCCATAATTCCCTAATTTCAGTAAATGAGAATCAACTGAAGCGCTACCAGAAACCTGTTACACATCCAGAAATGCATATTAATAATAGCCGTGGAACAGAAGGAAAAAAATGAGGTAGTATTAAATATGTTATTCAGAGAGCAAGAGTGATACTAACTGAAAAATGTGATGATGTATCAATAAATTACGGAGAAAAAACAAGGATCTTATGCTCAGTTGGTATGATATATGGCTGCACAAATCACTGAATGTTCGATCTAGTGCATTGCACAATCAATATTAAGTTTTGTCATTGACTTCTTATAACTCTTCAAACTAAATAAATTTTGACCATTCAATTACCTTGATCTAACAACTCAACCAACAAGCGTTCCGGTAACATGTTGAAGGGTTGATATTCTAATAAAACTAGCAACAAAACTAGAAGGTATGACGATGAAGAAAACAAACTTATTTGGTTGACTAAGAATTGAATACATATTGTCCGGCTTTTTATTGTACGTGAATTGCATGTGCCAAGGCAATAGTGTAAGCGCGTGTGAGAGTTAAAAGTATCCTCTTTCTCCTGCTCCCTTTACCATTCATATTTCTGTTATATATCAAACTAATTATTACTTGGAAAATAGAAATTGAAAAAAGAAAAAAGAAAAAAGGAGTGTGTACCACAACAATGTCAATATAACAACTACATGAATATATTTTCAGTAAATGCATTATAATCCACATATCAAACTCAGCATCAATACGTTACGTTTCAATCATTCTAGGCCATTAAAATTTCCACCACTATTTATTTATTTTGCCAAGAGGTTGGGTTACAAACTGATTGCAAATAAAATTGAGTGCATCCCTTATTATTTTGGCATCAATTTTTGAAATTCCGGTTCCTGAAGATTACAAAAACCAGAATAGGTATTTAAAAGAATCAACAAAGCAAAGATGTGCATAATAGAAAAGGAAGCAAAAAATGAAACTGAAAATCAAGACATTACCAAGAGATAAACCGTCAAGTATGACTAGGAAAGCACTATGTATAAATGCATGGACAAGTCCAAGTGATTCCTCTGTTTCATTGATAAATGAAACCCAAGATTGTAAGCATCCATCCTGTTTGCAGCCGGTTGAACCACTGTTCAAAAAAAAGATAAATGATTAAACTATAATAAATTAATTCTGACATGTGTGATGCAAGCACACACGTAATCACCACTAAACATGAAAACCAAGAGCAAAATAAATGCATAATATTTATGAACATAAGATAGGATCGTGAAGAAAGAATGTTTAAAAAGAAATATGCATTAACACTGAAAATATAATCAACACAAATAGGCTTTTGCGTGTGTGTACACATATATCATTGTTTTATAACGTGAAATCGTACATGAGGCACGTTTTCAAATCCATGAGGCAAGGCGTAAACCTTGAAACGTTGAGACATAAGCTTCTCGAATAAAAATAAAATGCAAAACATGTAAAGCTTATTGAAATTTAATAACTTCTGCTAGTTTATTGCAACTAAGGATAAAAAGACCTTTGAATCGCATGTCTGAGTCTCAACACTTTGAGGCATGTGAGACATAGGATTTTTGTATGCTTCATATGCCCCGAAATGTTGACGAGCTTAAGAGAGTATGTGTGTGTGTGTGTGTTTAATAATAGCTGTAATACTATTGGTGTCACTCTTTTTGTATCAACATGGACTACCAAAAATGCCCTTCTACATATATTATCAGTTCTTAATATCTCTTAAATGCAGAATCCAGTAATTAAACATCCTTTTCAAATGTAGGATGCAAACTGGTTACATATGATTTCAAGGAAAAAAATACAATCAACGTTTATGCAAATCATTTTCTCCTGACGTTGTTAACCATATACAATCTATAGAAAATCAATTTATGCGACATCGTTAATCGTATGCAGTAATGCTCGTATAAATACATATATATATATATATATATATATATACACACACACACACACACATGTGTGTGTGTGTGTATATATGTGTGTGTGTAAATGTATATATATATACATATACATATATATACACATATATATACACGCATATATATAGGGATAGGATCAGGAAGCCCCCCTGAATTTCAGCCCCCCATTTGCACTCCAATTTCAGTCACTCATTTATATTAAAAAAAGTGAATGGAAAGTGAGTGGGAGGTGTGACAATGCGTGGAAGAAGAGAGGTAGGAAATGTTTGGTGGAAAAGTGGTAAGGCTAAAGGGGTACTCACTATTTGGGGTGCCATTGAACCTGCCCCATATATATATATATATATATATATATATATATATATATACACACACACACACACACACACACACACACATATATATATATATATATATATATATATATATATACATACACACACACACACGTACGTTTACATGAGAAAAAAAACACTATTAGATACCTGCCAAAAATTTATAATGTACTCTGCAAAAAATTTCTGGTTTCTTGAATCTGGAAAATTCACTCAGAAATATGAGCTAGAAATAAGTCAATGCAGAATCAGAAAGATAAAGGAAGAAATAAAATGAATGTACTTCTGTAGACAAATGTGTCTAAGGTCATCAAAATCTGTAACTGAAGAAACCCACATCTTGGGAAATCAATTTCGAAGAGCAAGTGAGAGTTTTTTTCCCCCGTAATCACCTCCAGGATTCATTGTAGCCAAAACGAAAAAAAAATCTTTATGAGCAGTTATCCCCTCCAGTTACAGATTTTGATGTCAAACACTTTTGAGATGCCACAAATAGCGGTTGATTCTTTAGGATTTTATTTTTGATATGTTGGAGTGCAGACGCCCTAAGTACTCTATTATCCTAAAACCGCTAATTCTGTTTGTCGGTTCATTAGTTAATATTAAGGATTCTAATATCGTAAAGCAGTATGATCACAAAAATATTACAATAAGAAAAAATAATTATCCAGCCTAGGACAACAAATTTCGTAAGTACTCTAGTACCTCCTAAACACACAAATTTTGTACACGATCATTTATCAAAATATTCAAGGTATCCTGACAGACTATTCAATACAATAAAATGCAGTGATGTGTCCACCTATATCTATTTAAAAATTTAAAACATGTTTGATTTTATGGTTCATATTGTAAAAACATATCTTTGTGAAAGCAGATGGTAACTTAAAACATCATTGATGTATATAAGATTAAATGTACTTTCCACCTAACAATTAGATGCATATAAGATAAATTGTACTTTCGACTTAATAATTTAACATCAAACCAAC
The DNA here is from genome assembly GCA_030737875.1 of Allium sativum. Lineage (NCBI taxonomy): Eukaryota > Viridiplantae > Streptophyta > Magnoliopsida > Asparagales > Amaryllidaceae > Allium > Allium sativum. Next base: position 208,072,999 of record CM060913.1, read on the forward strand.
TTTAATGTCTTTGACTACACTAACAACCGCTAGCAAGTTAATGTCTGATACATATTATTTATAAGACATCATAGTAATTGCACCATTTATCATGTTTTTTGTCACTAATATCATAGTTGTCAAGGCGAAAAAGCCCAAGGCCCTTGCCTAGCGCTTTTTTATGCCTAGGGCCTTTTTGGGTGCCTTGAATGACATTTTTTTTCGGTTTTCAGCTAAAAAACTGCATTAAGAAAATGCAACAAAACACAAATTTTATTTTAGAAAGGGCATATAAAAGCGTCATTAGAAGGAAACAAAACAACATACGGTAAACATAAATCAAACTAAGAATGTGCAAAGTCATTCAATTCAAGTTTATAAACAATAAAATACTTAAAATACAGAATTAAAAACAACATTACATAATGTCTTAAATAGAGTTTCCATGAACTAGGTTTTTTTTTGGACAATTCGACAAAAGAAATTTATGGTTTGTTCTTTTCAACAAGTTGACGAAAGAAAAGAAGCCTTTTATTATATAGAATATGCTCTAAATCAACAATCAAACGAGCATAATTTTCTTAGCATGTTGGATTTTGGGCTCCTATGGAGCCAAATGCTGAAATTTTCAATTTGTACTCTAATGTTGCAAAAACGCGTTTTTTTGGCGCTTCACAAGGCGAGCGCCTTGGCACCTTTGGAGCTTTTTTGGAGCCTAGACGCGCCTAGGTGAGGGCTTTTGAAGCCTAGACACGCCTAGGTGAGGGCTTTTAATAACATAGACTAATATGAATCAAAAATTCAAAAATTGTTTCCACTTGTAGGTTGCCATGTCATTATCTAAAATCAAACCGGGACTGGTAGACTCAAAATTTTCATATTTAATGGTATATTTATTTGTACGTAATTTTTTGTTATTTAGGTTATCAGCTGACATTTCAAAACATGGAAGTATCGATTTTTCTTAACATAATAATATTATTCTTGAAACTGATTTTGATCCTTGCGTGTAAGTATAAACATAAATTCCAAAAGTTTATTTTATTCCAAATTTATTTTGATAATAAAGTAATACGATTTAAATTACAGAAAACCAATAATTTTATTTTTTAAATTGGCATGGACTGATTTTTCTCTAAAGTGCGATTTAAATTGACTTTGAGTCAAAATTTGAAGATTGGAGTTGTAATTGAAGAGATTTGATTCGTAAAGGGATCAACTCATATGACTATTAAGTTTTTGTAACTAAGTACAAGTAATCAAATAAAGCATACCAATTTCCTTTCTGGTTCCAAAACACTACTCAAGCGCTCGAGGACACCATCATCGGCCAAAGATATTCCATCGATGAGAAAGAAATCACCAAACTCTATTGCTTGAACAAGTTGGCCAATTTTTGCCAAAGAAATACCCTCTGCCAATCATGGAAAAGTAGATCAATTTTTTTTTTAAGTAGAACAAAAACATCAATGTCATGTTTGTTAAGACAAAGATTTGAGGCGGCAATTTTTTCAAATTCATTAAGTTGATTTATGGTTGATGAAGCTTCAGCAATATCTGCTGATAGCACCTGCGTATAAAGAAGCTAACGATAAGCTCGAAAATATTGGTACATCATTAAAGAGAAACTGAAAACACATACATAGTCTTGTGAGATACAAAGAAAAACGTTCGACCGCTTCAATTCTTCGATATAAGACTTGAATTCTAAAAACAGAACTCTATTGCTTGAACAAGTGGGCCATTTTGCCAAAGAAATACCCTCTGCCAATAATGGAAAAGTAGAACAATTTTCTTTTTAAGTAGAACAAAAACATCAATGTCATGTTTGTTAAGACAAAGATTTGAGGCGGCAATTTTTTCAAATTCATTAAGTTGATTTATGGTTGATGAAGCTTCAGCAATATCTGCTGATAGCACCTGCATATAAAGAAGCTAACGATAAGCTCGAAAATATTGGTACATCATTAAAGAGAAACTGAAAACACATACATAGTCTTGTGAGATACAAAGAAAAACGTTTGACCGCTTCAATTCTTCGATATAAGACTTGAATTCTAAAAATAGCCTTCGATAGAAGACTTGTGAGATACATAGTCTGAAAATTGTTGTAGACGTTAGGTACCAAATAGTGTATATAGACAAAGGTTCAAGATTCCAGTACCGCTTTGGTAATTTGAATATTTTTAAATTCCGGTCAATTCCAGATATTCCAGTTTTGATTTTAGCACTTTTATATATAGACACACATCAGTAAATATTGTAAATTTTTGTACTCAGGATACCAAAACGAGCGTTGCATTTTAAAAGGTGTATTTGCTTCAAACATATTTCATTATTGATTTTTCTTGTAGTCTCATGTCCTGCTAAACTGGAATAGATTTCGCAAAGAGCATCATGTTACTTCTAAATGGCCTAGTCCTCCGTTCAATTTTTAACATGTTTATTGCATTGATCGCTTACTTTTTAACACTTGCAAAATGGAAAGGAACCGAACTGAATCAGAATTTAGGCTGTTCCAGCTAGAATCCTGAACTCTAATGTACACAAAAGATAATCATAATAACAAAAAGGTGGATACCCAGTGCCAAAGGCTCCCGTACTCAAGCGCGAGAGGACTTCCCAGGTCAGTCTCCAGATATTCCAGTTTTGATTTTAGCACTTTTATATATAGACACACATCAGTTTTGCTTTGGTAATTTGAATATTTTTAAATTCCGGTCAATTCCAGATATTCCAGTTTTGATTTTAGCACTTTTATATATAGACACACATCAGTAAATATTGTAAATTTTTGTACTCAGGATACCAAAACAAGCGTTGCATTTTAGAAGGTGTATTTACTTCAAACATATTTCATTATTGATTTTTCTTGTAGTCTCATGTCCTGCTAAACTGGAATAGATTTCACAAAGAGCATCATGTTACTTCTAAATGATCTAGTCCTCCGTTCAATTTTTAACATGTTTATTGCATTGATCGCTTATTTTTTAACACTTGCAAAATGGAAAGGAACCGAACTGAATCAGAATTTAGGCTGTTCCCCTCACATATGTGAAGAGGTCGGGACTCGAACCTGCGCGCTCCAGATTACCAGCCGGGTGACCTTACCGTTGCGCCAGACACCTTAATCATAATAACAAAAGCAAAACAAAAAAATTATTACCACCCCGATAAAACCTGAAGTTTCTGTGTAATGATGACAATTCAATATGTGCAATTTTCTACCAATAGCTTCACTTAGTAACTGGCAGACAGTGGTTTTCCCGCCTCCAGTTTCATCGATAAGAAGAACAGGTTCTTTCATTTCATAGCATCGTTTTACAAGATAATACAGCCACTTCATACTTTTAGTCCTAACAATACTGCAAAAGTAATAACACTTGTGAGAACAAAAGCTCTGATGAGAGTTTGTGTGAGATAAAAACTATTAAAAAGATGTGGTTGTTGTTCTCACTTTTGGATGCTCACTGGTTCAGTTTGGCGGTTCCCCTGGAATTGTACATAAGATATTATGTTATTCAGCATATGATATCTAAATAACAAGGAACCTTAAAGTAGAAGATATGACAATATACTGCATTTCAGACTTCAACCTACACTTTTTCCAAATAGCGGTTAAGATATCATTTTAACGATATTTTCTTAATATATTGGCTATTGCTGATACTTGTTGATATATCACCGATACAAGATTGATTTATTATGCAAATACTGATGAATTGTGTCTTTCATCAATAACATAATTGTTTTTAACTTCCTAACAAACCCAAAAATCACTCGGATGCTATCCATTATTTCCTAAATATCGCATATCGGTCATTAACAAATAACTTGTTAATACTGATTAAATACCTAGGATACAGTATACGATTAAATCATCAACAATCGAAGGATTGAAATGTTTATTCCAAAAATTAAATGCACTTTCATTTTTGCTGTATTAGAGTAAATTTACCAGGTTATTCATATAAAATGTCTGTTATTACAGGCAGAAAACTACGAAGTAAACTTAAAAAAATGAAACCCAGTGTAAAATACACATACAAGAAAAGTAAAAAAAACTCACATCATTGTACAATTCATCGATTGCTAAGTTCACACAAAGTCTTCTCATACTCATCTCTTAACCTTTCAGCAAGAAGAAGATATCCCACCTTACCCAAATCTTCAAACCTTTTATATCGCAATGCCCATCTAAACAAATCTCGAGGGGTAATAAATCCATGTTTTCCTGCAAATGCCTTAACTGTTCTGCCTATGCAACTGCAAATCCTTCATTACTTTGACCACTAATAAAAATAAAATAAGGTTTAGACAAATACGAATGATAGAATAGGCTGTTTCATTTTTCTTTATTCTTTTTTGAAAGTAGGCAACCAGTCTCTGGAGGATGCAAACCCAAGATCATTAGATTCAATCCAGAAGCCTATTAATGGTCCCAAAATAATAGGTATGCTTGTGATAATAGAAGTTCAAAATTTTACGTACCTCTTCCACCAATATCACTGAACTGACATCGTAAATTTTGCAGCTGCTCAGCTACACAATAAGCAGCACATCTCTGCTCCTGATGTACAATCATCAGATGATCAATCAAAGATACTGCTTGCTCCACCTGAATACATCAAATAATGTTGACGATTGATACATGATGTTTGCTGAATGGATTGACTTGTTAAATTCAAAAGGCAAAGGAAAAAATATACCAGGTCAAGGATTAGATTTTGGTTAAAATTGAGTCGAACTTGTCGTAGTTGTTGAACCATACCCAAAGTTCCTGAAGTAAATTTTATCTGCAGCCTCCCATGACGATATACACTTACTGGATTGTAGCATGTTCTCCACACTATATGAAGGTTGAAGAAACAAACTGCTGGAACAGCTTCCCATGTTTTCCAACTAAACATTAAAAAAAAAAAAAAAAAAAAAAGTGCATGGATTTAAATTACTTTAACTCGATTAGCAATCAACATACAAAATAATAATTGAAAATAACATAATAAATTACGTAGTATGGTTTATGCGAGTTCGATAATTACTGAAATGTCTTTTTTTTTTACATATGTAACTTCTACTTTAAATTATTCACTCATTCAAAATATAATAATAAGTAATTTTTTGAATACAATATAATTGTTTGTCATGACATACAAAAGTAACCTGAATACATAAAACATTGTTAAATAAAAAATAAAAATGGGTGAGTTGTCAATAGCCCGTTTAAATCTTGAAATTTTGGACATTAGTTAAAATAAAATGGTAATCATGGAGTGGTGAAAGTTAAACGGCAAGTTTCTCATTTCGTATTAAATTAGTTTCTTTTATTAGTAGGAAAGAAGAGAAGAATTTAGAGATATATCTAACCTCAGAGAACATGGTTTTACTTTTTGATAATCAGCATTGCACTAAAGTTTCAGTAAACCTCTGAAAACTCCTTTCTTTTTATGATTGTTCTTTTCATGCTGCCATGAATGAGCAAATTGGTCTGCATGTACACTAATTTTTTCGAATGAGTTCCAGCTTTCCTTCCATGTTGTCATACAATTTTCTAATACGCTCTCTGGAAATAAAAGAAACAAAAGGAATGAATGCATTACGACATCAAACCGACAGTAGGAATAATATAAAGAAAATATATAGCAAGAGATCAAACAATATAAGTACTTCCAAATTTTCAAACCTAGATTCAAATTGTAAATCTAAAATTCAAACTTCAAATTAACATGGAATTAAAACATGAAACATGGAGTATGCAAAAAATTGTTAAGCTTGTAAAGATATTCGCTAACAATATTTACCTTTTAAAACCGGGGATTTGAAAGTTGATTCAGCTTTCACTTTCCAATCCTCAAACCATTGAAATCTGCAGAATGTATGGCTAAATGTCAATTATGTATCACAAGGTAAAAAATATAGCAAAATATATATATTACAAGTAAGAACCTCTTGGTATTATTGAGCTGCTCAATATCTAGTGGGAATTGAACCACACCAATATCATTTTCGTCACTGATTTTCTTTTCAAGCCAAGATGGAGGGAGTTTCACCTCTTTGAACTCTATCTTGATTAAGCATTATCATAACTGGTTGCCGCAAAAGCTCCTAAGAATTGCAACGTTGAGAATTAGAAAGATTGACACAAGAAAATAATAATGTTGATACGAATATTTTGTAAACTGACATGCATACACATCACCTGTGGATTGTTATGTAAATTTGCATGAATAAATTAATGTTTATAATTCAAATTTTGCATGAATAGATAAATGTTTATATGAAGTGAAATAGTGTACATGAATGGAAGAATGCTTATTAAGTGTCATGGCGCACAATTACAAAGTACTTAATGTAAACCTGCATGAATAGATGGGATTTCAAATTTACATGAATGGAAGAATGCTTATTAAGTGTCATGGCGCACAATTATACAGAATCAATATGGCACTGCAAAGTATTGTCTACAAAAAGCACATAGATACCTCATCAGATAATCAATCGCAATAAAATTAAGGGTGAATTTAAAATGTGACAAAAAAATCAGGTCAGTTGGAGATGTACGTGCGTGTGCGGCACTCCTTCAACTCTCTTTCAACTCTCTTGTCCTTATAAAATATATCTACAAAACTTACAGGGGCAAAAATTGAAAGTAATATCCAACCACATTGTACAAAATACTCAGATTCTCCTTCATATGTGAACTTCCACTGACAGCCAGGTATGTGCAATTTTCTACCAATAGCTTCACTTAGTAACTGGCAGACACTGGTTTTCCATTTTCATTGATAAGAAGAACAGGTTCTTTCATTTCATAGCATCGTTTTACAAGATAATACAGCCACTTCATACTTTTAGTCCATACAATACTGCAAAAGAAATAGCACTTGTGAGAACAAAAGCTCTGATGAGAGTTTGTGTGAGATAAAAACTATTAAAAAGATGTGGCTGTTGTTCTCACTTTTGGATGCTCGCTGGTTCAGTTTGGCTGTTCCCCTGGAATTGTACATGAGATATTATGTTATTCAGCATATGATATCTAAATTACCAAGGAACCTTAAAGTAGAAGATATGACAATATACAGCATTTCAGACTTCAACCTACACTTTTTCCAAATAGCGGTTAAGATATCATTTTAACGATATTTTCTTAATATATTGGCTACTGCTGATACTAGTTAATATATCACGAATACAAGATTGATTTATTATGCAAATATTAATGAACTGTGTCTTTCATCAATAACATAATTGTTTTTAACTTCCTAACAAACCCAAAAATCACTCGGATGCTATCCATTATTTCCTAAATATCGCATATTGGTCATTAACAGATAACTTGTTGATACTGATTAAATACCTAGGATACAGTATACAATTAAATCATCAACAATCGAAGGATTGAAATGTTTATTCCAAAAATTAAATGCATTTTCATTTTGCTGTATTAGAGTAAATTTACCAGGTTATTCATATAAAATGTCTATTATTACAGGCATAAAACTACGAAGTAAACTTAAAAAAATGAAACTCAGTGTAAAATACACATACAAGAAAAGTAAAAAACTCACATCATTGTACAATTCATCGATTGCTAAGTTCACACGAAGTCTTCTCATACTCATCTCTTAACCTTTCAGCAAGAAGAAGATATCCCTCCTTACCCAAATCTTCAAACCTTTTATATCGCAATGCCCATCTAAACAAATCTCGAGGGGTAATAAATCCATGTTTTCCTGCAAATGCCTTACTGTTCTGCCTATACAACTGCAAATCCTTCATAACTTTGACCATGTGATCAGCACGACTTTCAGGAATAACACATTTTGTTACCAGAATTTCAGATAACTAATTATCGGGAATTTCATCAACGTGAATTTCCAAAAACCGACTTTACGACCACCATATAACATTGGTGGGTTCTGTGTGGCAAATAGCATAAACTAAGGATGAGAAGAGACCGACTCTTGAGTTTCAGGCACAAATATCTCTCTGTTCCAGAAGACGATTTAGAGCTTCTAGAACATCCGAAGGAGCAAGATTAAGCTAATCCAGTACAAACCAATAACCGTTACGTACAGCTTTTATCAAGATACCTTCTTCAACTAAGAGCTTTCCCAGAGAATCAGTTACATAAGATCCCAAGTATTCCTGAAGATCGGTATGTTCATGATTGTTTATGTGTACAAATTTATGCCCAGTTGACGTTGCAAAGCACCGTACAAGACTAGTTTTACCGCTTGATGTGGGTCCCTGAAGAAGTACTGGATATTGCTTTATGTAAACAACTCGGGAAAGGTTAGTTAGATATTGTTCCACGCTTTTGGTTTTCACATAACTCGACATAAAACTATCTAATGAAGAATCAACTAGACTAGCATAATCCGCAAAAGTCATGTTAGGGAGATTTGTACTACCAATTAAGTAATGTTTTATCATATCTTCCAATGATTCTAGCACTTTGTTCATCCAACAGGGTAAGAAAGAACATGGAAAACCCATCATATATGGCTCTTTCCAGCATCAGTTGCAGGATTCATACATGCAAATAACCAAAATTGTGGGTTTCTTTTAATGTAAGTAATATCCCATCTTTCAGCCAGACAAAATAGTGCCGCTTTCTGCATCTAGAACACTGATAATTCTTTGCAATGTTTCTGGGGGAGCAAGGTTTACTTCATCAAGCAAGATCCAGTAGCCATTTTTTAGAGCAGTTATGAAAGCTTCTCCTACAAATTTGAATGACACGCCTGAAGAAGATTTTATCTGCTTCTGTACAATTTCGAGTTTTGCATGAAAGGCTTTCCAGAGGCTAAGAATATTTTCATCTAGAGGTTTATTTTCTTTTGGGGCCGCTAATAGGCTGATTCAGAAAATGATGAGCTATAAGCGCTTACAAATTTTCAGTAGCTTTGCCCATTTCTTTCCCATGACATATTTTTCGCATTTTCGAAGCTCGCCTTCATTCACCTGTTCATGAAGGGTGTATAGACTTTGTTGATTTTGATTTTATTACAATTCATACTAAATAGTTAAAAATATAAAAGATAAATTATCTTGGAAATTCCAACTTGAATTGGTTATGATACTTTTAGTACCCAGGCTCTACGATTTTGTAACACCACTAGGCAGTAAGGAAAAAGGAAGGTTCAACAGAAAACACGTACTATAACCTTTCCTCTTTTAAAAGTGATATTTTACTCAAATAGAGCACCCATTTTGATGCCTTGAAAATTCGAACCCAAAACCTCTAGAACATAAGTCTAGAGTGTCTTACCACTTGAGCGAGTGGTTCATAACACAGAGAATAATTTTTTTTTAAAAAAAAAATTATGCTTTTAATTTATTTCCAGGGGAACAAAGAATCGAATATTTTAGCATTTGGTAGCATTTGTCATTCTCCAGGGTGGTGTTCTTGATGTTGAAGGATTTTTATTGGACAGATTTGATTGAACAACATGAAAACTTGCTGCCATGCAAATGGTCTACATATCTTAAGGGCTTCCTTTTCTATTTCACTTTTTGAAAATTTCTTGTTTTTTTGTAAAATTTACTTAAGTGAATCACAACGTTGTTACAAGAATCAGGAAACATTAAATTATGAAATAGCATAAAAGTGTAGTCCATTACTGTTTTGGACACCGACTTCAAGAATAAATTCCGACACTCATTATAGATAGGTAAGCATATTGAAAAGGCATCAGCAGGTTTGTATCCATCCAGCAAATAAGTAGCATCGCTTTGTTGACTTAAGTTCTGTAAAATAGACAATTTTAAAAAACCATCTTCAAATAAACAAGTTATATGTGATCTAAAAGCCGAGCATAAGCTCAAAGCTTCGTAACGTATCTTCTATGTCACTAGTACTGTGGATATAAAAAATTGTGTGTAAATAACAAATTGAGTTGCTAAATCAGATGATTTTTTTTTTTCCCTAAAAAGGGATAATGCTACAAGGAATACCATAACAGTAAGCGGTCGTCCTGGTCTCTCAGCCAAATTTTGCACTAATGTAGTCTTTCCAGTGCCGGTTTCACCAATCAAAAAAACAGGCTCGTTGAAGGTTAATGAATTTTTTTGTTGTAACCTGAATAAAATCACAGTATTTTATTTCCAGAAAGCGACAATGCTACAAGAAACGGAACAAACAATCCTCTCAAGTATGTGCAATGAACAGCGAAGGTTAATGAAATTTTTTGTTGTAACCTGAATAAAATCACAGTATTTTATTTCCAGAAAGAACTACAATCATATGCAAAGTCTAAAATGAATGTGATTGTATATGTGCTGTTTGTTACGTACCGGCTCACTGAAGCAACCGATGGTAACCCAACCAACTTGTAAATATGATTTAGTTGCCTGTAAGGCAGTATTAATAGAAGAATCTACTGTCAGAAATATTTTTATCGCTAAAAATAATAATAAAAAAAAAACATTAGCATATATCAAATATAAACCACATTCAGTTAAATAACAGTTGTCAGGAATAAAACATGCAACCGAAAATTCAAATATATGATGTTTGAGATAAAGGTAGTCTAATGATAATTGATACAACTCTACGAGGGTTTGTTTACAAAAAGAAGCCCCTCACCCACACAAAAAATGATGACAATATAGACAAATCATAACACCTAATTGAATATAATGTGTTACATCGAGAGAATCACTGAAAAATTGTTGTAGGCAAGAAGTAATTAAGAAATATTATTCTCCTCGTCATTGTCAAAACAAAAAATAAATTTTAAAATAATAAAGCATGAATGAGAAAAACATGCTATCATCAAAATATGCTAAAGCGTGAAGAATTATCGCAGGTATGGAATTAGTATATACTCACGTATGTTTAGTATGTACATCTAAATCTCAACCAATGTTACAAATTACCAACCTGAATTATAGGCTTGTCAAGAGGATACAAATTTTACGGTTCGGAAACACTACCCCAAATTCTATCAATTTCTTTCATAGCAGATAAACGGTTATCCAAAGATGCTAAATAGCCCATAAAGATATCAACGGCCTGAAGAAAAAGAAAAGAAAAGAAAAAAAGAATATAATCATGGGAAAATATTATTGAACCACGATAGAATTCAGCTTCATAAACTTTGGTATTCAGGCCTCCGTATAAATTTTCTGGCAAGCAATGGAAGATATACCGGTGCTAGAAATAAGGTCTACACCTGCAATTCTTTTGCACCATTTAAGAAGATCCCTAATAATTCAAACAAAGAATATTACTGGCACTGCATAATATTGTTAATGTGGCAGAAAAGAAAATGTAATGCTTATACCTTATAGAGATTCTGTTAAAATTACCAGATAATAACATTCCACTCCCATGGTTAGCAGCATATCGGATAGTAGAAGAAACGTAAACATTTGAAACGTCTCTGGTGTATAAAAAGAAAAATAGTGGGATTGAAAGCAAAATAAATAAATTAATTAATTATATAAGGAAAAGTCAGCATAGCATACCTAAAAGTCTTGCTGAAATAAGTGCAAGACTCGGATACCATATATTCATGGTTTTTTGCATATCAGCATTGCTTGGAGTTTGAACAATCAGTTTCCAACACAAAGGACTAAAGAAGTATCTTCCTAGTGATTGGGGAAAAAACAAACAGATATTGTCATATATAACCAATAATGCAAATTATAATACTAGAAATTGGGTAGCAAAATAAGTTGTATCAATGTATATCCAAAATGTAAAATCATTGCTATGGCAGTGAACAGAAATGTGGTGCAGTATACAAAAATAATGGGTGCTAAAAAAGCAATCGCATGGACACACGCTGATACACACATTATTTGTAAATCTTGTGATCCCATATAGAAAGAACCAATTTAACCACATATTCACGGTTTTTTGCATATCAGCATTGCTTCGAGTTTGAACCATCAGTTTCCAACACAAAGGACTAAAGAGGTATCTTCCTAGTGATTGGGGGAAAAAACAGATATTGTCATATATTATATAACCAATAATGCAAATTATAATACTAGAAATTAGGTAGCAAAATAAGTTGTATCACTGTATATCCAAAATGTAAAATCATTGCTATGGCAGTGAACAGAAATGCGGTGCAGTATACAAAAATAATGGGTGCTAAAAAAAGCAATCGCATGGACACACATTGATACACAAACATTATTTGTAAATCTTGCGATCCCACAGAAAGAACCAATTTGACCACATAAGCTATCGCAAAAGTGTGCTTTTTATCATAGAACACAGCGGAAAACCTTGATGCCAATTGGCGAAATCTGCAGAACAATTCAATGCCATCAATGGAAAAAAATAACATAGCAAAATAACTTGGGGAACAAATTTTATCGCTTATAAAATTTAAGGTTAAAAATATTGACAACTGAGACACACAGACAAAATAAGTTGTATCAATGTATTTCCGTTTGTTTCGTACTGTCTCTACTTCAAAACATCAAAACAAAAATGTCAAATGGAGTTTAATAATCATGTTAAAACATCGATTCTTCTTTCCAATTCCCATAGTACCAAGTGTGTTTGTTTTTGTTTTGTTTTTTTTTTTTTTTTTTTTTTTAAAAAAAAAAAAGAAAAGCTCGTTTGATGCTTAGGTTTCTACATTGTCAGTCCTGGAACTTTATTTTCTCTTGTTACAATTTGAATTGACTTTTTATTTTTGTTTTTTTGAACAGAGGAAGAGGGGGATGGGGTTGCTATGCCTGTTTTTGAATAGGGTTATTATCTTGGTGTTATGTTTAGTTTATTTTCTCTCAGCGATGATGAAACAAAGATGATGAGTCTGAAGGGGAAAAAAAATGTTTAGTTTATTTTCGTATGTAATGCCTGCAACTCATTTTGTGATGAAATGCATTTACATAGGTTGTGAATGTATCCCATCCTTTTTCACTGGAGAGTCCAAAGGACCAAAGCAACACGATTTTCCTGTGTGAACAAAAAAAAGTTTTTTACCATACTACCTAGAACTCTGCTGCAAAAGTAAGGTTTCAGCTATTTTGTGAAATTTCTTAAAGTCTTTAAAAAAAATTGCAGACAACATGAAGATAAAAAAAATATGAAAAAATGATATATGTATATATATATATATATATATATATATATATATATATATATATATATATATATATATATATATATATATATATATATATATATATAACCTATGGAAAAACATACCTTTTTCATGTTTATTCGCTTTCCAGATCTATAATCACCTTGAAGCTTACTGGTAAGGTAGGCTCCATAACCAAACGCAAATGCTGAGCCAATTCTTGTGATATATTAGCAGTGGAAAGTTCAAACCTTCTCCAATCTGTCGAGATTAATGGCGCAGCGGAGGCCAAACTCAACACACACAACAACTCAGTATAATGCACAGATTAACATAGACAACAAAATAGAGAATACACAGGTTTAACGTGGTTCGGCAATAGCCTACATCCACGGGCAAGAGAGTTGATTTTATTACCTCACAATGGAGAACACATAAAAACACTTACAATGGTTTCACAAAGACTCTCAGCTTACATATAAGAACTCAGCTCACTTTCAGGTTTTGATTATAGTGGCGGCTGCTCTCTCATAATTTTTCTTCTCAGCAAACCCTCACAAATGATACTTATATAGGGTATGGTCTCAAAAGTAAGAGGCCCACAAAACAAGCATGCACGTGACTTCACAACAAACGCAGCATACTTCACAATTCTCCACCTCGGATCATGCACAAAAGCATGAGACGATCACACACAAAGCACTCTGATTGCCACATATCCAGCTGCACCACCAAAGTAGTTGCCTACGTACCCAAAGGATCAAGCTGCCGTAGTTCATCAAAATGTCTCGCAAACGAGACTTCACAATGTTCCGAAGAACCTCCACCCCATCGGGGTATCATACATCAAACATACAAAACATTAATCAAGTCAAGACAATGCTTGAACTTGACATTAGGAACCACTTTAGTCAACATGTCTGCGGGATTCTCTTTTGTATCAATCTTTACCAAGAGAATATGACCCTCAGTTAATACTTCTCTAATGAAATGATAACGCACATCAATGTGCTTTGTTCGGGCATGATGAACTTGATTCTTTGCTAGGTGGATGACACTCATACTATCGCAATACACAGGAAGTTGATCTTGCACCACTCCCAAATCATCCAACAAACCTTGCAACCATATAGCTTCTTTGAAAGCTTCAGTCACTGCCATATACTCTGCCTCTGTAGTAGATAGAGCCACTGTCGACTGCAGAATAGACCTCCAACATATAGGACCTCCTGCCAAGGTAAACACATACCCTGTAGTAGAGCGTCTCTTATCCAAATCACCGGCATAATCTGAGTCTACATAACCAACACATAAATGATTGTTGTTCATATCCTTCACAAATTCTAAACCAGCATCGATAGTTCCCATAAGATATCTCAAAATCCATTTGACAGCATTCCAATGCTCTTTTCCAGGAGCATGCATGTAACGACTGACCATACTCACGGCATGTGAAATGTCAGGTCGTGTACACACCATCGCATACATAAGACTCCCAACAGCATTAGCATAAGGCACATGTGCCATAAACTGAATCTCATCATCAGAGGAAGGACACATAGTTACATTCAGTTTAAAATGAGCAGCAAGAGGAGTACTTACAGATTTGGTTTCTTTAGAAATGCCAAATTTCCTTAATACCTTCTTCAAATATGTCTTTTGAGATAAACACACCTTGCCCTTCATTCTGTCTCTCTGAATCTCCATGCCAAGAATTTTCTTCGCATCTCCAAGATTTTTCATTTCAAATTCAGCTGACAACGTACATTTCAGCTTCTCAATCTCAGACTTGCAAGTAGATGCAATCAGCATATCATCTACATACAACAGCAAATAAATGAAAGAACCATCACTCAGCTTCTTCAGATATACACAGTGATCATGGTGGCTTCTTGTGTATGCTTGGCCTAACATAAAACGATCAAATCGTTTATACCACTGTCTCGGAGACTGTTTCAGTCCATACAACGATCTTTTCAACTTACACACCAGATCGTCTTCACCGGGAGATTTGAATCCACTTGGCTGAGTCATATAAATCTCCTCATCTAGATCTCCATGTAAAAACGCTGTTTTTACATCCATCTGAACCAGATTCAAGTCATACTGCGCTACCAAAGCTAACAAAATACGAATAGAGGAGTGCTTCACAACCGGAGAGAATACTTCATTGTAGTCAATTCCCTCCTTCTGGGCATAGCCTTTTGCAACTAGCCTTGCCTTGTAGCGAATCTCATTTTTCTTCACTCCTTCTTTCTTAGCATATACCCACTTACATCCAATCGCTTTCTTGCCCTTAGGGAGCTTGGCAAGAACCAGGTGTCATTCTTGTGAAGAGATGTCATTTCTTCACCCATAGCCTCTTTCCATTCTTCACACTCAACGCTATGAACAGCTTGTGTGTACGTCTCAGGAATTCCTTCTTCAGTAACTGGTAAAGCATAAGTTACACAATCTCGAAACCAACCTGGTTTCCTGATATCCCTTTTCGGTCTACTAGAAGCAATTGACTCTGGAACACTCCTATCAACCTCTGTTTCTAACCCATCTTCGGAATCATCAGCACTGCCCCGGTCAACCGTAACTTCATCTGTTTCAACAACTGAATCTGTCACCTCTTCAGAAGCAGGTCCCACTGGTACAGTTTCATCTGGGACTTGTGTAACAATATCAAACTTCACACGCTGCAAATTCTCACGATTACTGCTCTCATTCTCCACCTGATGAGAACCCTTAGGCTTTAGCATAGCAGCTTCATTAAACGTAACATCCCTGCTTATAATCATTTTCTTGGTAACTGGATTCCAAAGTTTGAACCCTTTGACTCCAGTCTTCATGCCAACAAATATTGCCTCAACAGCACGAACTCCAAGCTTATTGTCCTTCACATGAAACCAAGCAGGACAACCAAATACATGAATCATATCATAGTCATAAGCAGGCTTACCATACCAGAATTCCATTGGTGTTTTGCCTCCTAATGCAGATGAAGGCAACCGATTGATGAGAAAACATGCATAAGTAACAGCTTCAGCCCAGAATGCTTTGCCTAATCCAGAATTAGACAACATACATCGTACTCTCTCTAGCAGTGTACGATTCATCCTTTCTGCAACTCCATTCTGCTATGGTGTTTCTCTAACTGTGAAATGTCTCTTGATTCCTTCATCCTGACATACTTTGTGAAATGGATCACTTGTGTACTCTCCACCGTTGTCTGAACGAAGAACTTTGAGTTTTCTACCCGTTTGAGTTTCAACTGCTTTCTTCCATCTCACAAATATTTCCAGAACATCACTTTTCTGTCTCATGACATACACCCATACACGCCGAGAATAATCATCAATAAAAGAGACAAACCAATGCTTACCTCCCAAAGAAGCATTTTTGGAAGGACCCCATACATCTGAATGAACATAATCTAGAACTCCACTAGATTTATGAATTCCCTTACCAAAGCGAGATCTTGTCTTCTTGCCTTTTACACAATGTTCACAGAAATCTAACTTACAGACAACAAGCTCTTTCAACAGATTTTGCTTAATTAAAGCATTCAAAGATTTCTCACCTGGATGTGCAAGCCTCATGTGCCATAGCATTGCAGATTCCTTAGCAGCAACTTCACTCTGCTCAGCTGTAGCTACATCCCCAGTCACTGTTCTCCCATTTAAGTAGTACAAGTTGTGATGACGTGTACCTTTCATAACAACCATAGCTCCAGAAATCACCTTCATAACTCCATTTTGGCCATCAAGTCTTAATCCCTTGGATTCAAGCATTCCAAAAGAAATCAGATTCTTTTTCATACTTGGCACGCACCTCACATTTTTCAGTTCTCCAACCTTACCATCATGCAGTTTCAGGCGAATACTACCAATGCCCACAATGCTACAAGAATTGTGATTTCCCATCAATACTTCGCCCTCAAACTTCGTAAAATTTGAAAACCATTCTCTATTTGGAGTCACATGAAAGGTAGCACCAGAATCAAGTATCCACTCATCATCTTTTGCCTTAGAGTTAGAAGGTAACGTGGTTAAAGAGTAATCTGACTCATTACCTGTGTCTTTGCTGGACTGGACGACATTTGCTGCACTTTTGCCTTTCCTGTCCCGCTCCTTGATCTTAGGACAATCCTTAGCCCAATGGCCTTTTTCATGACACCACGCACATTCATCCTTAGCCAGACGCCCTTTTGCTTTCGAGTATCCTTTACCCTTACCAGGATGTTGGCCAACATTTTTCTTATGGTTTGATTTTCCGCCTCTCACTACAAGAGCATCACCGCCATCTTCTCTGGAGATATCATCTCTATCCATCTTTCTGAATTCTTCGCTACGCAATGATGTAGCGACTTCATCATAAATCAGCTTGTCTTTGCCATGAATTAGCGACTTAATCACGGGTTCATATTTCTCCGGAAGAGAATTCACTAAACATAAAGCTTTCTCCTCATCTGGAATGATCTCATCATAATTAACCAACTCGGTAAGGAGTTTGTTAAAGGAATCCAGATGCTCCGTCAGAGTTGCACCCTTCTTCATATTGAACCGATACAAATTTCTTTTTAGATGAATTCGGTTCGCCACATTCTTCACAAGATACTTCGCTTCAAGTTTTTCCCATAATTCTTTCGGCGAGGTCTCATGTTGATAGCTCACTCTGATATCTGCTTCCAAGCAACCCCTGATCGTAGCCAAACAAAGCCTTTGATTCTTCTCCCACTGTTTGTCTGACCATTCTTCTGGTTTCTCTATTCTCAAACACGGTTCCAAATCCAAATGTTCAAGAGCATCAGACACATCTGTTCTCCACAAACCAAAGTTATTATTTCCATTAAATTTCTCTACATCTAGTCTAGCTCTGTGATACACTATTTTTTCAGATTGACTAGATTCACCCATTGTCGCAACACAAGCAAATTACACAAGAGAAACAACCACAAATGCAAACAACTGACTTCACAGGAATTTCGTCGAACACCTTCCGTGCACTAAACTGAACACACAAATCCAAAGATTGCAACCGCAAGCTTTGATACCAATTGTCGAGATTAATGGCGCAGCGGAGGCCAAACTCAACACACACAACAACTCAGTATAATGCACAGATTAACATAGACAACAAAATAGAGAACACACAGGTTTAACGTGGTTCGGCAATAGCCTACATCCACGGGCAAGAGAGTTGATTTTATTACCTCACAATGGAGAACACATAAAAACACTTACAATGGTTTCACAAAGACTCTCAGCTTACATATAAGAACTCAGCTCACTTTCAGGTTTTGATTATAGTGGCGGCTGCTCTCTCATAATTTTTCTTCTCAGCAAACCCTCACAAATGATACTTATATAGGGTATGGTCTCAAAAGTAAGAGGCCCACAAAACAAGCATGCACGTGACTTCACAACAAACGCAGCATACTTCACACAATCATCATCCATAGTTATTCATGTACGAATTCTTATATGTAACTGCATCACCAAAGCCATTTCAGACCTATCAAGTTCCGTCTCTTCCATTATTTCATCATCATCATCAAACACGGTGTTCAAAGTTTTGTCATTGGCATTTTGGTCGATACACACATTATGGTTAGACATTAAATGGTTAGTATCTAAATTTTCCTCTATATGCCAGCTTCTTTTTTCCTAACTTCATCTCCAACAACAGTTTCAGTTTCCTGCTTACTTTCAAGTTTGTCGTTAACTTGATGTGATGTGGCAGACCCAAGTGCCTGAGAAGTAGACTTCTCTTTATCAGACACGTACTGATACTGATCAGTGTTCTCATCAATATTTTCATCTAACAAGCCGTCAGTTTGATTTTCTTCGAATATATCAGTAACTTTAACACTTTCTTTCCATACTTCCATCGCATTTCCTATATCCCTATATGGGTTTGATTTAAAAATAGAAACGGAGGGGGAATCATTTTCTTGATTTTGAGCTTTTGGTTGATTATCAGAGGATAATTTAGAATTGTCATCCAAGTATGGAACGGACATTTCCATTTTCAGAGCATTTTCAAACTGTGAATTCATTGAAGGAGCGAGATAGTTATTCGCGTCACTGCTATTAATCCATCGCATCAATGATTCGGTACTGATACTGATCAGTGTTCTCATCAATGTAAACAAGCCGTCAGTTTGATTTTCTTCTAATTTATCAGAAACTTTAACTCTTTCTTCCCATTCTTCCATGGCATTTCCTATATCCCTATATGGGTTTGATTTAAAATTAGAAACGGTGGGGGAATCATTTTCTTGATTTTGAGCTTTTGGTTGATTATCAGAGGATAATTTAGAATTATCACCCAAATTTGGAACCAACATTTCCATTTTCGGAGCATTTTCAAACTGTGAATTCATTGAAGGAGCGAGATTGTTATTCGCATCACTGCTATTAGACCATCCCATCTCTGGTTCGGCTTTACCTGCACAATATGAATTGTTCACAGGTTCTACTGACTCAGAATCGGGGGTCAAATTATGGGAAGGTTTTATTTTCTCAGGTCAAATGTTTTCTTTTTTCGATTCTGCTACCATTGTTGTATTATCGTTTTCTTCTCCAGTATCCATGGTCTCATTGTCAACGTCATTGTCACCTTGACCGTTATTTTCACCATCATTCATTTCTTCATCACCATTAACTTCTTGGAATTCTTCTTCAGCTTCCTCCATGGCATCATCGTCAAAATCTTTTTCATGGTCACTGTGTTCAATCCCAGTAGGATCTTCAAATGAATTTTTCTTGTCAAACTTCATATCATCCAATTCATTTTCTTTTTCGGGTGTGTTTTTGTCATCTTCATTACCATCCTTATCGTTTCCTACTCGTGTGATTCATCTGGTGAAGGAGCGCTTCATCTTCTTTTGCTGGAAGTTCTTCATCACCAGTTTCTGTTTCTTTTATTGAGGGAACTGATTTGTATTTCTCCACATCGCTTTTTTCAGGTTTATCATCTTCGTTTCCTACTCGTGTGATTCATCCGGTGAAGGAGCTTTATCTTCTTTTGCTGGAAGTTCTTCATCACCAGTTTCTGTTTCTTTTATTGAGGGCACTGATTTGTATTTCTCCACATCGCTTTTTTCAGGTTTATCATCTTCGTTTCTATCTCAAAGCTTTTCATTGACTACTTGCTGGTCATCTCCAGTCTCTCCCATTTTAGATTCTATATTCACGTTGTCTTCTTCCTTTTCTTTTTCATCGTCTCCAGAATCTTCACTAACGCTGAATGTATCGCCTTCAAAATCTTCTTCCATTTCAATTCCTTTTTCCTTGTCATCGAGTAATTTTTTTGATTTGTCCTTTTCGTCCCTCTGTGTAATTAGTATAAAGAAAATATGTTTTAATTTTTTTAGGTAAATCAAACTGGATCGTAAAAACATTTAATTAATGCACTTCCGTTGTACTTGTTGAAGTTGTTACATTATGAGAATACCAGTAAGAATGAAATTTTGATCTCAAATAAACACACGTAAGGCTAAGATTAAGAAGCACTCGACAGTCAGATATATTTAAAAGAAACACAACCTAAATATCCCACACTTCAGTTAACCCAAGGAAATACAAGGGCCCATTGGTTTCGTTTCGAATTTTATGTCATGTGTTTCCAACTTGCACTACGAACTACAAGGAAAAATGAATTTCTTTTTCAATTCTCGGCCATTGCGATGGTTGACGGACCCATAGAGGGGACGAATTGTTTTCCATCATTTTGTCCCAAAATACGACAGATCAAATAAACTTGTTTTCTATTTTCTATGTTAATTTAAGTTTTCAAAATTGTTTGTTTTGAAAAACACACAAGAAGTGCACATTTTCGTTTAGACAAAATCACAAAACTAAATATGGCAAACCGAATGAGGCCTAAGTTTTTGTAAATTTATTTTTTCTTTAGTTGACTGTTTCAAAAATGTTTAAAACAGAACTTACTTACAAGTTGCAAAACAAGAAATGACTTATTTCGAAATTAGGTAAAAAGGTAACTTTTAAAGTTGTCCATCTGGACCAGCTCTACGACTTGCTTGAAAAGGCAAAACAGAAACTTTTATAAAGCCATTGAGATGCAACCTTAAGAATGCATATGGTTGTTTTGAACAACCAACCATACAATAGCAAATATTACCTTATCAAACATTCCAAGCAATTGTTCCTCATCTTCTATTTGTTCACTGACATCTTTTGTGCCTTCGCCTTCACCCATGCCCGTTCCGGCTGCATCTTTTGATCCATCACATTCATCATCTGCTTCTTCCGCATCACCAAATTCAGTATACGTCGGAACGATTCCAAAATGAAAGCAGGCAGGATATTTACTGTTTTATGTGCATCTAAAAATTTGGACAGCAAATTGTAAAACGAGGTCCAATGACGAATGAAGGCTACCAAGATGCATGTTGATTCGAGTCGTTACGCGATTATTCAGATTGGTCTGAGAATTTATTATATAAGAAAAGTCACACAATTGCAATAAAAAAGTGGAAAGCCAAAAAATTAAGTTTAAAGAACAGACCACTGATAAAAAGGTCAAGGCTCATATTTTCCATGCGGAAGTCAAAAAGATCTTTAAGTGCAGTTATATGTTGAGCAGATGATTCACTAAGAACAATGTGATCATCCCAAATAGTGCCCATCCTTTTAAAAACTGATGTCAGTAGCATATTTACTTCTTCAATCGCTGCCATAGAACTTTGCTCTTCGGAGTATGGCTTCAGACTTTCTTCTATTTCGGAATTGAATTTTGCAAAAATTGTTTTCCCCGGTAAACAGAAATATAATTTATAGATAAGCAGAATCATGGACGGAAACTAATTCTTCTCAAACTACCCATACTTTCCATGCCACCACTTATGTATTTCTCAATCTTCAATTATTGAAACCCTTGATCTACAAATTAAATTAAGTTCAATTTATTAGCCGATTTTCTTGTTAACATATGTTCATCTATTACTTATATAAATCAGAAGCTTGTATCATTTATAAACTTGTAATTGAATAAAATTAGACAACTATAGCATGACAGGCTACTCTATAAAGTTGTTTATTTTTTCTCATCAAAATACACAGGGTTGTATTTTGTTAAGAAATTGGTATACTCGGTAGATAAATTAATAATATTAGCTTGCATTAAATAGGATACATGTTTCCATTAAAGATTGTTTATAAGTTGATAAGAGTAAGGAAAAAAGAGTGCTACTATAAACACCCAGAAAGGCATTTCTTTTTACCGTATGCATTTAGCAAACAAATAAAAAAAAGAAGCAAATTGCTTTTTTTCTACCATACACCAGAATTTTCAATCTCAGTTTTCTGCACACGGAATTTCTCTTTGAAGAATCAATCAAAGAAAAACAAATTTCAATGTTTTTGGTTGACGAAAACGATAAAATCTAATATTGAAGGTGTATATTAATTTTTTAACTAAAACCAAGCAAGTTAAATGCTGTGGGCTTAAGCAAATACTGTGCTTAGTTGTAGATAGCAAGCTGAAAATGAGAATATGGTACACCATGGACACTTTTGTTTTGGATGTATCCAGGAGAACCCGACGGACCGGTAAACTCCCGAGGGAAATTAAGTTGTGCCTGTCCGCTTCAATTCATGGCACCTATAAACCCCCCATACTATTTTTATGAGAAGTGTGTGCAAGGCAAGGATCGAACCTGGATCTATAGACACATAATTTGTTTTAAAAATAGCGTACATTTTGTATAATATGGCGTTGAGATATAATTTGCCCAAGATTACTTTGTTTTTCGAAAATGATATGTAACTCATGATAAAATTGTCCAGAAAATTAGCATGACAAACCTTAATGACGAGACTCTCAAGCCGATCTAGCACAGAATCTCTCACAGCTGACTTAGGTTCCTTCTGCAAGCGTAAAGCATTGACATCCTCTCCAAAGTTCTGAATAACTTGAAAATTAAGCTCTAATAATTATTCCATCTGTTGAGAAGCAAAAAAAGGCGTACACTTCACAGACATCTTTATTGTGTCACCACTGTCAATGAGGTACTGTCTAAAAGATGCTTGTAATAAAAATATTTGAATAAAAAAAAAAGGTAAAGGTGCTTTTCCGTCTATTTAATAAGAAGAAAGCACTTTTGATTACCTTAGACTGCAAAAATACTGGTATATACTTCTCTCCAATATAACAGAAACACTGTCAACTTCAGCTTTTGCGACATGAATTTTTGTTACAATTTTCAACTTTTGGAAGAAATAATTGTGTATCTTTGGACATGGCTAGAAGATTATCAAATAAGTTCTGCCAAGAACAATAAATACAATAAAAGAATGTTACATTTACAATTGTAAAACAACATTCAACCAGTAAAACAGTATGCATTCAATGATATCAGAATGACAAACCTTTTGCTGCCATGTGAATTTGATGACAGTGCGCTGATTTGCACTCAAGATAAAATTATCACCCATTTCTGTAATAAAAATAAAATAAGGTTTAGACAAATACGAATGATAGAATAGGCTGTTTCTTTTTTCTTTTTTCTTTTTTGAAAGTAGGCAACCAGTCTCTGGAGGATGCAAACCCAACACCACTAGATTCAATCCAGAAGCCTATCAATGGTCCCAACATGATAGGTATGCTTGTGATAATAGAAGTTCAAAATTTTACGTACCTCTTCCACCAATATTACTGAACCGACATCGTAAATTTTGCAGCTGCTCGGCTACACAATAAGCAGCACATCTCTGCTCTTGCTGTACAATCATCAGATGATCAATCAAAGATACTGCTTGCTCCACCTGAATACACCAAATAATGTTGACGATCGATACATGATGTTTACGGCTGAATGGATTGTTAAAACTGAGTTGAACTTGTCGTAGTTGTTGAACTTGTTAAATTCAAAAGGCAAAGGAAAAAACATACCTGGTCAAGAATTAGAGTTTTGTTAAAACTGAGTCGAACTTGTCGTAGTTGTTGAACTATACCCAAAGTTCCTGGGGTAAATTTTATCTGCAGCCTCCCATGACGGTATACACTTACTGGATTGTAGCATGTTCTCCACACTATATGAAGGCTGAAGAAACAAACTGCCGGCACAGCTTCCATTGTTTTCCAACTAAACAAAAAAAAATACCAGACAAGCTTGACATATATTGGATTTGTTCTATATTATTAGGCTAGCAAACTGATATATAAACCAATTTTTGCATGGATATTTAAATTACTTTAACTCGATTAGCAATCAACATACAAAATAATAATTGAAAATAACACAATAAATTATGTAGTATGGTTTATGTGAGTTCGATAATTACTGAAATGTCTTTTTTTACATATGTAACTTCTACTTTAAATTATTCACTCATTCAAAATATAATAATAAGTAATTTTTTGAATACAATATAATTGTTTGTCATGACATACAAAAGTAACCTGAATACATAAAACATTGTTAAGAACAAAATAAAAATGGGTGAGTTGTCAATAGCCCGTTCAAATCTTGAAATTATGGACATTAGTTAAAATAAAATGGTAATCATGGAGTGGTGAAAGTTAAACGGCAAGTTTCTCATTTCGTATTAAATTAGTTTCTTTTATTAGTAGGAAAGAAGAGATGAATTTAGAGATATATCTAACCTCAGAGAACATGGTTTTACTTTTTGATAATCCCCGCATTGCACTAAAGTTTTCAGTAAACCTCTGAAAACTCCTTTCTTTTGATGGTTGTTCGTTTCATGCTGCCATGAATGAGCGAATTGGTCTGCATGTACACTAATTTTTTCGAATGAGTTCCAAGCTTTCCTTCCATGTTGTCATACAATTTTCTAATATGCTCTCTGGAAATAAAAGAAACAAAAGGAATGCATTACGACATCAAACCGACAGTAGGAATAATATATAGCAAGAGATCAAACAACATAAGTACTTCCAAATTTTCAGACCCAGATTCAAATTGTAAATCTAAAATTCAAACTTCAAATTAACATGGAATTAATACATGAAACATGGAGTATGCAAAAAATTGTTGAGCTTGTAAAGATATTCGCTAACAATATTTACCTTTTAAAACCGGGGATTTGAAAGTTGATTCAGCTTTCACTTTCCACTCCTCAAACCACAAAAATCTGGAGAATGTATGGCTAAATGTCAATTATGTATCCAAATTTTCAAACCCAGATTCAAATTGTAAATCTAAAATTCAAACTTCAAATTAACACGGAATTAAAACATGAAACATGCAGTATGCAAAAAATTGTTGAGCTTGTAAAGATATTCGCTAACAATATTTACCTTTTAAAACCGGGGATTTGAAAGTTGATTCAGCTTTCACTTTCCACTCCTCAAACCACAAAAATCTGGAGAATGTATGGTAAATGTCAATTATGTATCACAAGGTAAAAAAATATTGCAAAATTTATATATTACAAGTAAGAACCTCTTGGTATTATTGAGCTGCTCAATATCTAGTGGGAATTGAACCACACCAATATCATTTTCGTCACTGATTTTCTTTTCTAGCCAAGATGGAGGGAGTTTCACCCCCTTTGAACTCTATCTTGATTAAGCATTATCATAACCGGTTGCCGCAAAATCTCCTAAGAATTGCAACGTTGAGAATTAGAATGATTGACACAAGGAAATAATAATGTTGATACAAATATTTTGTAAACTGACATGCATATACATCACCTGTGGATTGTTATGTAAATTTGCATGAATAAATTAATGTTTATAATTCAAATTTTGCATGATTAGATAAACGTTTATATGAAGTGAAATAGTGTACATGAATGGAAGAATGCTTATTAAGTGTCATGGCGCACAATTACAAAGTACTTAATGTAAACCTGCATGAATAGATAGGATTTCAAATTTACATGAATGGAAGAATGCTTATTAAGTGTCATGGCGCACAATTATACAGAATCAATATGGCACTGCAAAGTATTGTCTACATAAAGCACATAGACACCTCATCAGATAATCAATCGCAATAAAATTAAAGGGTGAATTTAAAATGTGACAAAAAAATCAGGTCAGTTGGAGATGTACGTTATTATTTTTTGACGTGTTTCCATATCTTCTGTCTTGTCCTTCTAAAACTTTCCACAGCGGAACATTCCCAGTTGTATAGTTTGAGGCACTCCTTCAACTCTCTTTCTCTACTTCTTTTCGACCAGATTCGATATGCTCCAAAATCCTAAAAGAGAGGAAGAAATTATACAATTATAATCATATTCATATATAATGAACAAAAATAAAAACTGAAATTATAAAATATATCTACAAAACTTACAGGGGCAAAAATTGAAAGTAATATCCAACTACACTGTACAAAATACTCAGATTCTCCTTCATATGTGAACTTCCACTGCTGCAAGAATATGTTAATTAATTAATGCTATAAGGTAAACTGAGCAACAACAAGAAGTTGATACCGACAGATTTACAACATCAATTGATATGTATGTACACACTCAACTTACCTCGAATAAGCATGCAAATAAATACCATGACTGAGTTGACCATGAAAAGCATGGAGAAGCTGATGATGATGCCTCATGAATTCACCGAAGCTGGAAGTCTGTATAAAATCTTCGATACTGCAAAGCACATTTAAGTGGTTTATATAACTATATTACATTCGATCTATCAACTCAAAAAAGTAAAAGAACAAAAAAAATCTCAATCGAATACTTTAACGCACCTCTGAATCGTATCCATTTCACCATCTGCTGATAGGTTACGGTGAAGGATTGCTCTCAATGGAAACCATAGCTATACTGTACCACCCAAATTAAATAACAAAATAAGAAGACATTATGTGTTAGCTAAAAAACAATCAATCGATGAACAAGTTTGACATACCTTTTCAGCATTTGATTTATACTGCTGCTGAACTTCATCAAGCAAAACAGGCCAACTATCAAGCTCAAGTTTTTGCCAAAAGGACACTAAACTGTAAACAGGGTGTACTATATCTGTATTAAAACAAGGTTTTGTTAGGGTTGAAATAGTTAATTAGCATTAGTGATGATTTCAAAAAAAAAAAAAAAAAAAAAAAAAAAAAAAAAAAAAAAAAAAATCAATCATATTCAAGGCTTAGGTCTGTTAAAACAAAGGTTCATTAAAATGGAAATAATTAGCATTAGTAATAATTTCAATAAATCATATCCAAGACTTCGATCTGTATGCAACAGAAGATCATCACGACACTACATTTTCAAAACCAGATTCAAGTTGTAAATCGGGAAGTTTGGATTTTAGATTGAAATCGATTCAAATAATAAATCACAGATTCAAAGGGTAGACATTTTATTACGTATACATGTACTTGAACACTAGAAATTTTGCTCCAGGTAGCGTGTAAAAAAAGTATAACTGACAGCCAGGTATGTGCAATTTTCTACCAATAGCTTCTCTTAGTAACTGGAAGACAGTGGTTTTCCATTTTCATCGATAAGAAGAACAGGTTCTTTCATTTCATAGCATCGTTTTACAAGGATAATACAGCCACTTCATACTTTTAGTCCTTACAATACCGCAAAAGAAATAACACTTGTGAGAACAAAATCTCTGATGAGAGTTTGTGTGAGATAAAAAACTATTAAAAAGATGTGGTTGTTGTACTCACTTTTGGACGCTCGCTGGTTCAGTTTGGCGGTTCCCCTGGAATTGTACATGAGATATTATGTTATTCAGCATATGATATCTAAATACCAAGGAACCTTAAAGTAGAAGATATGACAATATACTGCATTTCAGACTTCAACCTACACTTTTTCCAAATAGCGGTTAATATATCATTTTAACGATATTTTCTTAATATATTGGCTATTGCTGATACTTGTTGATATATCACCGATACAAGATTGATCGATTATGCAAATATTAATGAATTGCGTCTTTCATCAATAACATAATTGTTTTTAACTTCCTAACAAACCCAAAAATCACTCGGATGCTATCCATTATTTCCGAAATATCGCATATCGGTCATTAACAGATAACTTGTTGATACTGATTAAATACCTAGGATACAGTATATGATTAAATCATCGACAATCGAAGGATTGAAATGTTTATTCCAAAAATTAAATGCATTTTCATTTTGCTGTATTAGAGTAAATTTACCAGGTTATTCATATAAAATGTCTGTTATTACAGGCATAAAACTACGAAAGTAAACTTAAAAAAAATGAAACTCAGTGTAAAATACACATACAAGAAAAGTAAAAACTCGCATCATTGTACAATTCATTGATTGCTAATTTCACAAGAAGTCTTCTCATACTCATCTCTTAACCTTCCAGCAAGAAGAAGATATCCCTCCTTACCCAAACCTTTTATATCGCAATGCCTGTCTAAACAAATCTCGAGGGGTAATAAATCCATGTTTTCCTGCAAATGCCTTACTGTTCTGCCTATGCAACTGCAAATCCTTCATAACTTTGACCATGTGATCAGCACGACTTTCAGGAATAACACATCTTTTTACCAGAATTTCAAATAACTAATTATCGGGAATTTCATCAACGTGAATTTCCAAAAACCGACTTTACGACCACCATATAACATTGGTGGGTTCTGTGTGGCAAACAGCATAAACTCAGGATGAGAAGAGACTGACTCTTGAGTTTCAGGCACAAACATCTCTCTGTTCCAGAAGACGATTTAGAGCTTCTAGAACATCCGAAGAAGCAAGATTAAGCTCATCCAGTACAATCCAATAACCGTTACGTACAGCTTTTACCAAGATACCACCTTCAAATAAGAGCTTTCCCAGAGAATCAGTTACATAAGATCCCAAGTATTCCTGAAGATCGGTATGTTCATGATTGTTTATGCGTACAAAGTTACAAACTTATGCCCAGTTGACGTTGCAAGGCACCGTACAAGACTAGTTTTACCGCTTGATGTGGGTCCCTGAAGAAGTACTGGATATTGCTTTATGTAGACAACTCAGGAAAGGTTAGTAAGATATTGTTCCACGCTTTTGGTTTTCACATAACTCGACATAAAACTATCTAATGAAGAATCAACTAGACTAGCATAATCCGCAAAAGTCAAGTTAGGGAGATTTGTACTACCAATTAAGTAATGTTTTATCATATCTTCCAATGATTCTAGCACTTTGTTCATCCAACAGGGTAAGAAAGAACATGGACCCATCATATATGGCTCTTTCAAAACCATACTTCCTTTCAGCCTTGTTCAAATACTGAAGTGCACGAGCAAGAAACCTCAAGCTAAACTGTGGTTTTTGAGTGGCGCCATCTTGGAGCTTGTCCTCTGATTTTTAATTTGCTTCTTTATAATATTCCACGATTTTGTTATGAACTTTCCTTGTGATGCTTCTTAGGAAGATATTACTTCACGAACAACCTCAAATCTTCATCATTAAAAACATCATCAACAAATTGTGGGTTTCTTTTAATGTAAGTAATATCGCATCTTTCAGCCAGACAAATAGTGCCCCTTTCTCCATCTAGAACACTGATAATTCTTTGCATTGTTTCTGGGGGAGCAAGGTTTACTTCATCAAGCAAGATCCAGTTGCCAGTTCTTAGAGCAGTTATGAAAGCTTCTCCTGCAAATTTGAATGACACGCCTGAAGACGATTTTATCTGCTTCTGTACAATTTCGAGTTTTGCATAAAAGGCTTTCCAGAGGCTAAGAATATTTTCATCTAGAGGTTTATTTTCTTTTGGGGCCGCTGATAGGCTGATTCAGAAAATGATGAGCTAAGCGCTTACAAAATTTCAGAAGCTTTGCCCAATTCTTTCCCATGACATATTTTTGCATTTTCGAAGCTCGCCTTCATTCACCTGTTCATGAAGGGTGTAGACTCTGTTGATTTTGATTTTATTACAATTCATACTAAATAGTTAAAAATAAAAAAGATAAATTATCTTGGAAATTCCCGGCTTGAATTGGTTATGACACTTTTAGTACCCAGGCTCTACGATTTTGTAAGTGCACTAGGCAGTAAGGAAAAAGGAAGGTTCAACAGAAAACACGTAATATAACCTTTCCTCTTTTAAAAGTGATATTTTACTCAAATAGAGCACCCATTTGTCTACAATGACCTACATTGTTGATACGAAGTGTTGAATATTTCTAGGTTGGCCAACTCAAAATTTCTGAAACGCGGTATATAGTTAGAATAAGGCTTAAATGGCGGCACGAAGCATTGAATATTATACATGTTGTTGCGTAGATTTCAAAAATTCCAGTCGGGTTAAGTTGCAAGGTGATTGAATATGTCATCGATATATTTAAACTACACGTGGCTTATATTAGGAGGTATAATGCGTGACAGCTAATAATATTGTTGTTTATCTATTGGTTGGGATAAGTACTTCACGTGGCTTTTATAATAGCTGAATGTCTCAAAAAATTGACTAATTTTGAATTCTTCATGCCGTAGTACAATTTATAAATGGATTTACCTATTCAAAATTTTACAAGTCAGGAAAATATTGGGTTTACCTATTCTAATGTTTGCAGGTGAAAGGATTTGACAAACTTTTAGGATCACATTTTAAAAGAACTTTGTATAAAGGGCAATTTTGTATTTCATGGTCGGACCAAAGTTTTGTATTTCCAAGAGAATTATTAATAAAGATGATTCCACTTCTATTACATAATTATTGTTTGCATGCTTAAAGAGCTAGACAACCTTTAACATTTATTCAGTAATAGTTGTTAACATAACCAATTGTCACATAATGCCACAATTTAGTCATATTGTCACTAATCTTCATTGCATATATCCAGCTAATACTGCTACAACCAATATGTTATCCAACATAATGTTTAGTAATTTGAAAATCATAGATACTTACGAAGTAGAAGGAAACTTCAAATTAAGAATTTGTATATATCCAAGATTCTGACATAAGAATATGACAGAATAATTAAATTTGGAAGCTGTATAAAACCTTCCTATGATACTTTTCCTATGTTAAAGTGGATGCACCCATCTTGAATGAGTTATTGAAACAATCGAACCTCCTCCAAGCAACTGACACCATGAGCTGAAGCGAATAACCCCACTATTGAACCTGATATGTCCAAATGGTTTTGAATATATAACATAAGAGGCGATTTTGTCGAGGATTTTGTGGTTTGAGACGCTATTGGAGGAGAATGATCGTCGTATTGCTAACTCCAAGGATTTGTGGAGCAAATTCTTTCAGAAAATAGTTCAACCCACCAGGTACAAACGGATTAACGAACTATTGACTTCAGGATTCAATGAAGTCTTGAAACAACGTTATCGGATTCAAAGTTTGTACGACTTTGATCCGATCAAGAACACTCTGAAAT
The DNA here is from genome assembly GCA_030737875.1 of Allium sativum. Classification (NCBI taxonomy): domain Eukaryota; kingdom Viridiplantae; phylum Streptophyta; class Magnoliopsida; order Asparagales; family Amaryllidaceae; genus Allium; species Allium sativum. Next base: position 208,104,348 of record CM060913.1, read on the forward strand.
TTGATTACTGATGATGCAATATAGAAGATAGAAATGAAGAGAAGAAGAGAACAAATCTGCAACACTTTCTGGATTTTCTAACACCTTTGAGGCTTTACAGACTTGCACAGCATTTGAAACGCTTTCTGGATGTTGTAGATTCTGGAAGAAGAAGAAGACAACAAAAAAAATTCATTTAAACACTTTCTGGGCGTGGCTATTTATAGCCAGCAAAATGATGTGTACGACTGTTTGCAACGGTTACATCCATTTCAAGTTGAAACGTCACGCCTTTCGATTCGCAACATTTCTGAAGCGTCGCATCCTTTCTCATTTGAATTGCAGCGCCATTTTGCAATGTTCAGAAAACGTTACAAACTCATCCCGCCTTAATTTCAAAATGGTTTCGGATCTGGGTCCTTTACGGGCTGAATTCAGCCCATTACGGTTTAAAACCCTGGTCCAAAAATGTAACGTCCCACTTTTCCGTATAATTTGAGCCGACATTTAACTGCCACAGTCAACCCAAGTTATACAGAAAAGCAGAAAGTTAGGAGAAAAAAGTCAAAGGGTGAGAGAAGATAAGAAAGAAATATTAAAATAGAAGAATCGGAAAAAGAACCAATACTTAATCAGAGTCTCACATCGCAGAGAAATAAAATATAGTATAAAAATATATCTTCATAAAGAACTTCCATAAATACTTACATTTTATCAGAGTACAACAAACAACTAACATGTCTGGATAGTGATAACAGCCTGTCCACGAATACAACTCACAGCGGAATAATATTATACATGTATAGTATGCCTAGACTCCTCTATCTCGTCTCTAAACTTCACAACATCTGATAACGTGGACCTGTAACTCGGGCTGACCCGAGACATTACAAATGCCACGGATCAGTCTGCTAAACCAGCGTGAAAAAAAACTCACTAAGTTTAAGTAACATCTGTATTGCTTAACTTTAAAAACCTTTCGAAAGAAAGGGTAATAGTAAGACCAGCCCACACATAAAAACGGATGGTTTTTACCTTACTATAACCAAAACCTTTTTGAAATAAATATTATTCTGATATTATAATAGTGATGTATATCAAGTAAATAACCAAGTAGCATAACACTTGCATCTCACGCTCTACATACATAGTCTAGAATCAAAAACCACGTAGGGCCCTTATTGGAAATTGGATTCCAACCATGACAAGGTATGGGACCACCTTCCGATCAATGTGCTCTAGAGGGTATACACTGGGGTTCAACAAGAACATCTTGTAACCTGGCCACACATGACCGCCCACTCATTTAGCTTGAGTGTAGCGAATGTATTATCACCCTGCGCTTTTAAGGGCCCACCTCACATCCACTGAGATACAGAAGGGAAAGAAGAACAAATAAAGAATTTCTCTAGATTGGTGATAATACACCCTGCTTGGGTGCGACCTAACAAGCCAAGCTTCCTGCCCGATTTTTGTCATTTCCCAGTTGTGAGCCTTGAGGCTACGTTTGTCTTCTAAAACAACACACCACCATTTACTTTGAATGCCACATTGTCAAACCCGTCAAACCACTAATTGACTTCCTAAAGATATTACGGGTATAAAAGCTAAGAGAAACGAATTCCTCCGCCACTTGACGTAATACCCTTAAGAGATCAACCGTACGTGATTTGTTAGGCATACTCTGTCAGACATTCGTCAATACAAGTTGTCCTGGGACTGAACAAACCTAAGGCACCCTCCTACCGTATCCTTGCGGATTAGTAGCGAGAAGTCCTTACAAATCCGTAAGAATCTCAACCATGACCGAATCATGTCAAAATACCTCTAATTGTACGACCAGAGAATATTCGACAAGTAATCCTTCCGCTTATGAAGATCCACGGTCTTCAATTGCTCCATCTTCTATCTTCAATGTTACGTATTTGCTAGTCCGTATGGTTTTCGAATATGAATTTGATCTCGATCTTTCCGAACCAACAATCGTTGGCCAAATTTCGATAGTCTGTTATTTAATTTTCAAAACAAAACAACCATTCATCCATAAAAAGAAAATGAATTCACTGATTAAATACCCAGCATCATTTAGCCTCTTTAATTAACCATCGATTAATTAAAACTTCTAAATCTCTAAACTTTTCAATATTTGGAATATGTTACCATTTCTTACTCAATAAAAGAATATCCATTCAAAACATCGCTTCAACCTTTATTAACAACTGAATGTAAGTCAGTAATTGAATAATTCTCTAAGTATACGACCCTGAAGGCCTAAACCAACATCAGATCGACACTTAAAAGATTATTCAACTCAACCAAACTTACATCAAAATTTTTACTCCTTTAAATATCGCTTTTATAAATATTATTTACAAGTCATATCCAACAACTATTATTAGTTGTTTAAATCCGAAAAAATCCTTTTATAAATCTTATGTTTGTGAACTTAAATATTTCAACATCATTAACCTCTTGCTATGCTTATAGTTTTGCCATTTCCAACATTGAACCCTTAACCATTCTCTTTATTTTTGTACTCTAATTCACAATCCTCTTGGTACAAGTCCATTTACATATATACATATCATTTATAAATGTTTTGGGAAAACTTGACTTAACAATCTATTTTCTATGCATTGGACCCAAATCCGATTATAAATCCATATTTACATTCAACTCAAATCTCATTTTAAAATTCACAATCTCATTCTCAAAGCACTTTTTATGTAATGACCCGGATATTTGACGGTGTAATAATTAACTTATTTAATTATTTAAAACAAGTAATATATTATTTAATCGACGATGTTAGAACGTATAATTATATTATAATTAAAACCGAGCTTGAAATGGCGCTGCAGTTCGTAATTTGGCGATTCGAACTTCAACTGAATGTACAGGATTCGTTTTAAATCGGATTTCTGTGAAATAAGAAACGCACGGAGCTGGTGGAGTATATCTTTCTAGTGGAATAGAAAAATCGGGATTTCGTCGTGTAGATTTTGAGATATGTCCAAATCAAATTTTAAAATAGTCGCTATAGAATCGTTTATCGACCGTAATGGTTTATTCGATATAACTAGAGATCGGGTTTGAATTTAGACAAGGTTCTTTTGGGAAGTAGTGATAATTTAATTTTTAGAATTTTATGGTAATTTTTAATTAATTAAATAAGCAACTTTTTATTTGGAGTATTTGGCACCCTGTGTCGACATTTCGGGGTTTCACAATATGAGTTAATCTACCGGTATTATTATATTTTTGGGATCAGGGCACTGAGCATGACACAACGGTATTTTTATTTTTATCCGTACGTAAGTAGGATTTTACATAACAAGGTACGTTCGATATTTTAACTTAAACAAACATACGCTACATACCTTTAAACAGACCAATTCCTAAGTGCTGTGCATAGGGCCTATGCTCCAAAGTAACACAATAGGATGAAATGGACAACCGGCTACCACGTTTAAAAGCAAATGAAGATATTTTCTAAATGATTAAAATATTGTATTATTCTCCTCTATACAAACACGTCCACGCTAAAACCTAATCTCCTGGTCAATGAAATTTTTGCGCCTCCACCTTCTTGTAAACGACCACAAATCTTCAAACCATCCTTTCTTATAATTCCTCAATCCAATCATTATGATCGAAAACACCTAACAGAAATGATGTCGGTCTATGTGAGATCCACCTAATCGAATGGTGATGATCGAAATCTAGGATCTGTAGTGGCCGATACTGGCTTCGCAACCGCTGGCGTTCGTGGCGAGTTGTCGGGGGTAGGCGAGTTCGAGGGAGGAGATATTGTAGGCGTTGGACAGAGAGGCGTAGGAGTGGAGTTTGGCGCCTTTAGATCAGCAGAAAATGGTGGTAGTTGGGTGTAGCGTTGGATAATTTTGAGTGGAGCATGGGATGTTTGAACTGACGAACTGGGAAGCAAAACCGAAAGAAGATGGAGTCACCGAAGTTGGCATATAAACAACTGGGGAAGTTACTAGGAACGAAGGGGGTACTGGGAATGTTTTAATAAAGTGGCGACCTCCTGTTGATGTATATGTGGGATGTATGGAGCGTGAAGATTGAAAACGTGGTACTGGGGAAGGAAGAACACCCCTTGCGTCCGTGGGTATCAAATGTCAGGCACGCAACTATTTTGAAGTAAAGACGTGAAGTATAAAGTTGGATTTCAAACAAGTGGCAACTGAATGGAGTGAACGATGCAAGTAAGGAAAATGAAGAAGTTGCTTATGCAACTGTCTGGAAGGATAGAAGAGCGGTTTGGAGGTGGGAACCGCATCGAGGACGGTGGACTCGAGTTCTACCAGAATGGTGCGGAAATGAAGAGGATTGAAGAGGGAAAATTATGGATATTTTAGTTGAATTTTTAAGGGTGTAGAGGAGGAGCAGTTCGGTGGAGTAGGAAAGTGAAAATGGTTTGGGCTTAAGGGAAAACAATCCGACGAAAACAAGAGACGTGGAACCGTCTCGACAAACGCCACAACATGGAAGTGGGTCTGAATGAATTGGAGCTCATAACAATTTATAGCGGAAATAAATTGTCTGATCAGAATCGACAACCGTAAATCGTTGGTTAACGATTACGGACAGTGTGAGTAAAACTCACCAACTCTGAACAGTTATATTTTTATAACGTATGCTTAGAACTGATAATTATCTGTTGATTGCTGTGTGTTGATTTGGTTGATTGAACTGCTAGTCAGTTAGTTGAAATTGTGTGTATATATATATATATATATATATATATATATATATATATATATATATATAACTGTTATATATATATATATTGATGTTGTTTATCAGAACATTTCATACTGAAATGAAGTTGATGTTAATTATATGGTTTAACATCTGTGATGCAGGGGAACAGGTTGGAGGTACCTAACTGGGTTCCTCAATATATAAAATAAAATACTGTTTTGTTCATATATTATGATATGTGATGTGTTATATAATCTGTGATGATTATGTGTGCTTGGTTAATAGTAATCATGGTTATACGGTATTTCAAATACCAAAATGAATACTGGGAAGTAAAAAGGGAAATTTCAAACTGTGTATTGAAATAGAAGTGTCAAACGATTATTTACTTAGCAAGTAAATAGAAGTATAAAGAAAGATATTTACTTTGGAAGTGAATAGAATGTATAAAGGAATATTTATTCAGAAAATAGAATAAATTAAAAAGGGGAAATATTTAGGAAATAAATATGATGTTATAAAAGGAAATTTATTTAGGAAATCATTGTAAGTGATTAAACGCTGTTGTAAGGAAATCTGTATAAGTGGAGAGACGTTGTTAAAAGGACATTTTTTAAAGTGAAGAACCGTTACTAAAAGTAAATCTTTATAAATGAATAAACATTGTTAAAAGGAAATCTTTTTAAATCAATAAAGTAATCGAATATTAGTATTCGAAAGGAGTTAATCAAAAAGGAGTTAAATCAAATAAGTTATTCAGTTAGAGTTAATCAAATAAGTTATTCAGTTAGAGTTAATCAGTTAGAGTTAACCAGTTAGAGTTAATCAAATAAGTTATTCAGTTAGAGTAAATCGATTAGAGTGAAATCGAACTAGAGTTATTCAAATATAGTTAATTGAATATTAGTTATTCGAATAAGAGTTAATCAAATAGAGTTAAAACAATATTAGAAACTGACTAGAGATTAGTTAAGTCGAATGGTTTTCCTGAGTGTGGATCTGATGTTGGTTTCGGCCTTCGGGGTTTATACTTAGAGAATTGTTCTCTTACTAGTTTACAGTTAGGGACTGATAGTTGTGGAATGGTAATGATACGTGAATTAGCTATGGAAATGTTTTCCAGTGTTAATAACGTATATTTTCTAATCATAGAAAATAAGGAAATAAGAATATATATATATATGTATATATGTTGGATGATTTGATCGATAATTCCATTTGGAATTAAGATCGTTGTGTGAACACCGACATGTTTTCAATTGATAGTTAGAACACAGACTATCAAAGTTTTGACCATTTTAACGTTGTTAATATGGAGAGACCGGTTGGATTAATATCCAAAGAACCACTCTGTATTGGCATAAGCGTTGCGAATATGCCAAAGAAAATGGAAGACGGAGTAAAGTGCAAGGACTGTTGTACAAGTCTTAGATAACATGGACTAAGATGGATGTATTGAATAGTGCCTTCGGTTTCGTTCAGTCCCAGAACGAACGTATATGGACGAGTGTCTGACAGGGTATTTCCAATGATCGAATGAGTTGGTCAGTATAGATATATATAGTTGCAATGGATTTATTCCCTTAGCATAACATCCAGAATATTTGTGTAAACCAATTAGTGATTAACGGATCTGAAAATGTGTCATTCAAAGTGAACGTGTTATCAATGAAATGAAAGTAGTCGTGGCCTCTGGCCTCAACATCCGGTAAATGACAAAAATCGGGCAGGCAGCATGGCCAAGTCGGTCGCACCGAAGTAGGGTGTATAATCACCTATCTAGAGAATATTCATTTGCTTCTTTAATCTATCAATGTTGTCCCATATATATACGGGAAACGGTTGCTGATCCCAACCGTTGGTGATGTACATTCGATACACTTAAGCGAAATGAGTGGTTGGTCATGTGTGGCTGAGTTGCAAGATGTTCTTGTTGAACTCCAGTGTATCGTTCCTAGAGTGCACTGATCGGAAGGTGGTTCCATACCTTGTCATAGTTGGAAATCCAATACCCAATACGTGCTTGCAGTTTTGATTGTATACTATATATGTAGAACGTGAGATGAAAGCGTTTCTGCTAGATGATTATTATAGTGGTGGTTGATAGACATTATTATAATATCAAAAGGTTTTTGATATAAAGATACTTTGGATTCTCATAAGGGAAAAACCCGTTTCGTTATACGGCGTGGTCTTATGAGATATCGTTTACTTGTTCAAATTGTTTTAAAACTGTTTTACTCACACTAGTCCATGACTGACCCGGAGTTTTTTTGTTTGTTTTCCCTAAACTCTTGGGTGCCTAATTTGTACGGGCAGTCAAGTAGTCGGGATTTTACAGATACACTTGGAGAGCTTGGAGCAGGACGCTTCAAGATTCTATAGCTATTATTATTTCTGCTGTTGTTGTAAGTGTTGTACTCTGAAATGTTATTTTATACATATACTGTTTGTATTTCAAAAGTTATGTTATATTTTATTCGTTCCGCTGTGAGATTCGTGTATACTCTGATGATGATGTTCTTCTTCTTCTTCTATTCTAATTGTTCTATCTTATCTATCCTCACCCTCTATCTTCTTTCTATTAATTTCTTGAATTTCCAGTGCAATTTGGGGTTGGACTTGTGTTATTTGGTCAGATCAAATTGGACAGGATTTTCGGGTCATTACAGTTGGTATATGAGCTTAAGTTAAGCGAATTACCTTGGCTCTGTGGCGTGACTAAGTAGAGATGGGGTTAGTAATACCCTAGATTTAGTTGAGTGTATATATACGAGTGAACGTATTTGTTATTAAATATAAAAATTTGTTCTATATTATGGAGCTTTATTGGTTGAGTGGCTTATGAATTCTAGTCGATAGTGGGGCACCACAATATCGATAGGGTTTCTAAACACTCGAATACGATGAACCAACATGATATGTTTTGAAATTAACATAGTATAATTGGTTGTGTTGGTTGTTATTATAATCAGATGAGATTATAAAAAGGTGAAATGGTTACAGATAACTAAACAGAATTCATATAAGTAAAGCATATGAAATAAGATGAATTTAATCTGAATCTATATCAGAATTAGGAATTAAAATAAGGAAATTTTAAGTTCCTGGGAGATTTTGAAAATGTTTTAAAATTTGAAAGTGTTATAGTATTGAACTCACTTAGATAAACTGGGAAATAACCCTGATGAGTGTGGCTACATCATCAGTGTTCATTTTCGAGTTGCTAAGTGACGGATTACTACCAAATATTCTGTTTTTGAATTGGTTTGAGAAAACAAGTGGTTTAGAAGTTCAAATATTTTGGATTGTTATTATGATTTCAAGTTGATTTGAAATGAACCTAGGAATTTAAATTCTGGAATTAAAATTTAACTTGTGAAGTTAAACAGATGGAGGTAGCAAAGGTGAATAAATAAAATTGAATTTAACTTAGATAAAGTTGAAAATAATCTGAAATGGGATTGAGATTGATGAGTTAAAGTTTGAAATTGGATATTGGAGTTTGAATGGAATTTGGCTTGGATATAAGAGAATGGTTGTGTTAGAGATAAAAACCGATTAGAGATTGATTGGAGTGCATTGGTATATGCTGAATTGTTGGTAACGAAAGGGAAAGATATAATGATATACCCGACAAAAAGGTACAAGTTTATATTTCATATGAGTTTGGTGATTTATGAGCCGATTTGGCAAGCCGTTTGGCTGTTTGATTTTCTTTTGTGTTGGAGAAGGCCTAGAGAGGCGAGTTGTGGTTTTACCGATAGGGCTGTACAAAGGAGGTTATGGCGAAATTTTCCGAAAATTTAAAGTGTTAGAAAATTTTCAAATTTTTTGAAAACTTAGGTTAGTCGAAAGGAATTAATATTTTAGTCAATATTAATTGGTTCAGTTGATACTGAAGTTAAGGTGTAAACCGATAAATATTTACCTAATAGATAGGGTCGTCCTCTACCTTAGCAATTTCGAGGACGAATTAAGTGGGGAAGAATGTAATGACCCAGATATTTGACGGTGAAATAATTAACTTATTTAATTATTTAAAACAAGTAATATATTATTTAATCGACAATGTTAGAATGTATAATTATATTATAATTAAAATCGAGCTTGAAATGGCGTTGCAGTTCGTAATTTGGCGATTTGAACTTCAACCGAATGTATAGGATTCGTTTTAAATCGGATTTCTGTGAAACAAGAAACGCACGGAGCTGGTGGAGTATATCTTTCTAGTGGAATAGAAAAATCGGGATTTCGTCGTGTAGATTTTGAGATATGTCCAAATCAAAATTTAAAATAGTCGCTATAGAATCGTTTATCGACCGTAAGGGTTTATTCGATATAACTAGAGATCGGGTTTGAATTTAGACAAGGTTCTTTTGGGAAGTAGTGATAATTTAATTTTTAGAATTTTATGGTAATTTTTAATTAATTAAATAAGCAACTTTTTATTTGGAGTATTTGGCACCTTGTATCGACATTTCGGGGTTTCACAATATGAGTTAATCTACCGGTATTATTATATTTTTGGGATCAGGGCACTGAGCTTGACACAACGGTATTTTTATTTCTATCCGTACGTAAGTAGGATTTTACGTAACAAGGTACGTTCGATATTTCAACTTAAACAAACATACGCTACATACCTTTGAATAGACCAATTCCTAAGTGCTGTGCATAGGGCCTAAGCTCCAAAGTAACACAGTAGAATGAAATGGACAACCGGCTAACATGTTTAAAAGAAAATGAAGATATTTTCGAAATGATTAAAATATTGTATTATTCTCCTCTATATAAACACGTCCACGCTAAAACCTAATCTCCTAGTCAATGAAATTTCTGCGCCTCCACCTACTTGTAAACGACCACAAATCTTCAAACTATCCTTTCTTATAATTCCTCAATCCAATCATTATGATCGAAAACACCTAACAGAAATGATGTCGGCCTATGTGAGATCCACCTAATCGAACGGTGATGATCGAAATCTAGGATCTGTAGTGGCCGATACTAGCTTCGCAACCGCTGGCGTTCATGGCGAGTTGTCGGGGGTAGGCGAGTTCGAGGGGGAAGATATTGTAGGCGTTGGACAGAGAGGCGTAGGAGTGGATCTTGGCGCCTTTAGATCAGCCGAAAATGGTGGTAGTTGGGTGTAGCGTTGGATAATTTTGAGTGGAGCATGGGATGTTTGAACTGACGAACTGGGAAGCGAAACCGAAAGAAGATGGAGTCTCCGAAGTTGGCATATAAACAACTGGGGAAGTTACTGGGAACGAAGGGGGTACTGGGAATGTTTTAATAAAGTGGCGGCCTCCTGTTGATGTATATGTGGGATGTATGGAGCGTGAAGACTGATACAGGAGTTTGAAAACGTGGTACTGGGGAAGGAAGAACACCCCTTGCGTTCGTGGGTATCAAATGTCAGGCACGCAACTGTTTTGAAGTAAAGACGTGAAGTATAAAGTTGGATTTCAAACAAGTGGCAACTGAATGGAGTGAACGATGCAAGTAAGGAAAATGAAGAAGTTGCTCATGCAACTGTCTAGAAGGATAAAAGAGCAGTTTGGAGCTGGGAACCGCATCGAGGACGGTGGACTCGAGTTCTACCAGAATGGTGCGGAAATGAAGAGGATTGAAGAGGGAAAATTATGGATATTTTAGTTGAATTTTTAAGGGTGTAGAGGAGGAGCAGTTCGGTGGAGTAGGAAAGTGAAAATGGTTTGGGCTTAAGGGAAGACAATCCGACGAAAACAAGAGACGTGGAACCGTCTCGACAAACGCCACAACATGGAAGTGGTTCAGAATGAATTGGAGCTCGTAACAATTTATAGCGGAAATAAATTGTCTGATCAGAATCGACAACCGTAAATCGTTGGTTAACGATTACGGACAATGTGAGTAAAACTCACCAACTCTGAACAGTTATATTTTTATAACGTATGCTTAGAACTGATAATTATCTGTCGATTCCTGTGTGTTGATTTGGTTGACTGAACTGCTAGTCAGTTAGTTTAAATTATATATATATATATATATATATATATATATATATATAAACCGTTATATATATTGATGTTGTTTATCAGAATATTTCATACTGAAATGAAGTTGATGTTAATTATATGGTTTAACATCTGTGATGCAGGGGAACAGGTTGGAGGGACCTAACTGGGTTCCTCAATATATAAAATAAGATAGTGTTTTGTTCATATATTATGATATGTGATGTGTTATATAATCTGTGATGATTATGTGTGCTTGGTTAATAGTAATCATGGTTATACGGTATTTTAAATACCAAAATGAATACTGGAAAGTAAAAAGGGAAATTCCAAACGGTGTATTGAAATAGAAGTGTCAAACGATTATTTACTTAGCAAGTAAATAGAAGTATAAAGAAAGATATTTACTTAGGAAGTGAATAGAATGTATAAAGGAATATTTATTCATAAAATAGAATAAATGAAAAAGGGGAAATATTTAGGAAATAAATATGATATTATAAAAGGAAATTTATTTAGGAAATCATTATAAGTGATTAAACGCTGTTGTAAGGATATCTGTATAAGTGGAGAAACGTTGTTAAAAGGACCTTTTTTAAAGTGAAGAACCGTTACTAAAAGTAAATCTTTATAAATGAATAAACGTTGTTAAAAGGAAATCTTTTTAAATCAATAAAGTAATCGAATATTAGTATTCGAAAGGAGTTAATCAAAAAGGAGTTGAATCAAATAAGTTATTCAGTTAGAGTTAATCAAATAAGTTATTCAGTTAGAGTTAATCAGTTAGAGTTAATCAGTTAGAGTTAACCAGTTAGAGTTAATCAAATAAGTTATTCAGTTGGAGTAAATCGATTAGAGTCAAATCGAACTAGAGTTATTCAAATATAGTTAATCGAATATTAGTTATTCGAATAAGAGTTAATCAAATAGAGTTAAAACAATATTACAAACTGACTAGAGATTAGTTTAAGTCGAATGGTTTTCCTGAGTGTGGAACTGATGTTGGTTTCGGCCTTCGGGGTTTATACTTAGAGAATTGTTCTCTTACTAGTTTACAGTTAGGGACTGATAGTTGTGGAATGGTAATGATACGTGAATAAGCTATGGAAATGTTTTCCAGTGTTAATAACGTATATTTTCTAATCATAGAAAATAAGGAAATATGAACATATATATATATATATATATATATATATATATATATGGTGGATGATTTGATCGATAATTCCATTTGGAATTAAGATCGTTGTGTGAACACCGACATGTTTTCATTTGATAGTTAAATCAAAGACTATCAAAGTTTTGACCATTTTAACGTTGTTAATATGGAGAGACCGGTTGGATTAATATCCAAGGAACCGCTCTGTATTGGCATAAGCGTTGCGAATAAGCCAAAGAAAATGGAAGACGGAGTAAAGTGCAAGGGTTGTTGTACAAGTCTTAGATAACATGGACTAAGATGGATGTACTGAATAGTGCCTTCGGTTTTGTTCAGTCCCAGAATGAACGTATATGGACGAGTGTCTGACAGGGTATTTCCAATGATCGAATGAGTTGGTCTGTATAGATATATATGGTTGCAACGGATTTATTCCCTTAGCATAACATCCAGAATATTTGTGTAAACCAATTAGTGATTAACGGATCTGACAATGTGTCATTCAAAGTGAACGTGTTATCAATGAAATGAAAGTAGTCGTGGCCTCTGGCCTCAACATCCGGTAAATGACAAAAATCGGGCTGGCAGCATGGCCTAATCGGTCGCACCGAAGTAGGGTGTATAATCACCTATCTAGAGAATATTCATTTGCTTCTTTAATCTATCAATGCTGTCCCATATATATACAAGAAACGGTTGCTGATCCCAACCGTTGGTGATGTACATTCGATACACTCAAGTGAAATGAGTGGTCGGTCATGTGTGGCTGAGTTGCAAGATGTTCTTGTTGAACTCCAGTGTATCGTTCCTAGAGTACACTGATCGGAAGGTGGTTCCATACCTTGTCATAGTTGGAAATCCAATACCCAATACGTGCTTGCAGTTTTGATTTTGTACTATATATGTAGAACGTGAGATGAAAGCGTTTTTGCTAGATGATTATTATAGTGGTGGTTGATAGACATTATTATAATATCAAAAGGTTTTTGATATAAAGATACTTTGGATTATCATAAGGGGAAAACCCGTTCCGTTATACGCCGTGGTCTTATGAGATATCGTTTACTTATTCAAATTGTTTTAAAACTGTTTTACTCACACCATTCCATGACTGACCCGGAGTTTATTTGTTTGTTTTCCCTAAACTCTTGGGTGCCTAATTTGTACGGGCAGTCAAGTAGTCGGGATTTTACAGATACACTTGGAGAGCTTGGAGCAGGAGGCTTCAAGATTCTATAGCTATTATTATTTCCGCTGTTGTTGTAAGTGTTGTACTCTGAAATGTTATTGTATACATATACTGTATGTATTTCAAAAGTTATGTTATATTTTATTCGTTCCGCTGTGAGATTCGTGGTTACTCTGATGATGATGTTCTTCTTCTTCTATTCTAATAGTTCTATCTTATCCATCCTCACCCTCTATCTTCTTTTTATTAATTTCTTGAATTTCCAGTGCAATTTGGGGTTGGACTTGTGTTATTTGGTCAGCTCAAATTGGACGGGATTTTCGGGTCATTACATTTTAATTCCCTTTCCCGTATTTGTAAAATAACGATTACAAAAACGCAGATTTAAACTTCAAAAATTTACCTTTAAAACAAACTTATAAATATATTTTATTAAAAATAAATTTCCCTATTGTATTCGCTTAGAATGATACGTTCAATTCAAATATAAAAATCATTTAAAATATTTCAAAATCAATTTAAAATCAATTTTGACAAACCAGTCTTATACAACGGTACTAAAGAGGCAAACGACCATTAAGGTACCAAACCGTGAAATATTAACCAATTTCACATTCAATAGCAACTATTAGATCAATTGATAAACATTATCAATATTATTGAGGAATTTGGTTGAATTCCTCCAACATGTCCTTCCCTGCATCAAAATGGGTTCCTCAATTCCAATATGGCAATATATTTATCATAATAACGGACATAAACAGTTTGACGAATAACGTTCAACAATCGATTAACAACATCCATTAAAACAACCAATTGTTTATTAAATACATTTATGTTATTAAAAACGTAATCAACAAAGTAAGTTACCTCGTTTGAAATATAATCGTTGAGACAACATTTAATTTAATCAATGCATTAACAATATTTAGCATCCATGCAAATAATTATCCAATCATTATCCATTAGCAAACATTGCACATAAAATAAAAAACTCGGCTTATAGAAAATATAAGTGGGATAAACTGAGTGAGTTGAACTCACCTTGGTTTATTCTGCGTTAAAACGATCCGGTAATAAATTAGACAGACGTTTAATTTTATCAAAATTCCCGGTTGCTTCCAATGTTGACCTAACTTGCTCCAGCATATAGCTTACGACCATACGATCCCAACGTGACGAACTGTGTTTAATTCTGTTAACATACATGTGAGTTATAACATTTATAAGTTCACATGATTTAGTAATAATTTCTTAATTAAATTATAATTTATAACTAATTACTTTTTATTTTCCATAAATTACAGTCGATACTTCATTCACAATTTCTCTTCGTTCTGCCCAGCTTCGTTCGTTCTAACATGGAACAACCCTCAACCCAGGATGACTTTGAACATTACCATGCTGCTTTGTTCGAATTTTATTACACTGTTTCCATTCCCATTTGCACTAACTGATGTCCTGTCATTTCTTAGATCTGCATCTTTGTTCCTGCCCACTGTATCAACCATCATCACGCACGAACTAATTTTCCAAATTTTAGCAACACCCGATTACATGATACAGGCCGTCTTACCAATTGAACAAACTATCGGGTCCTTCGTTTGCAGCGTCCACGTTTGCACATGTTATCATCTACATACCAACGTTTTTCTTTTTCCTGGAATTCACGTAATAACCAATGGAAGGCATGAAATCTCGTCGGCCCTATACCGTGTTTACCCTCATTTATTTATTTATTTTTCCTTCGTTAAGTTTTTTTATATATTAGAAGGCCCGAAGCCCACACGTTCTGTTTTTCTCCCAGCCCGCTCCCCTTACCTTATTAAGCTTCTTATTCCCACACTCTTATTCGATACACATACAACATCTACATGTGTTTCTCCCCCATATCGCAACTTACACGCACTCCCTCATACTATCAGATAAACACCATTCCTTATCAGACCCTCATTTCTTTCACCACGTCTTTGCTCCATTTTCTTCTAACGTCATTTCTCCTTTACACTTATACCGGCGCCTTTCTCCCCTTCATCATGCTGCCACCATGACAAACCTCAAACTCCGATAACCCAGTGTCCACTAGTGCCGCACCCACACTACCTTGTACCCGCCTGCCATCATCTTCATTCTGACCTGGACCTATCGTGCTACAGGAACTCGCCTCTTCCCTTACAATCCATCCTCCTGAAATTGTAAATCGTGCACTGCCTATGCACGTACATGCCACCCACACAGCACCCCACTGTCGCTCCTTCCCCGTCAATGCCACAGATCCATTCAAGCCTCCTTTGATGACGCCTAAAACCCACTGGAACCCACGCTTCCCCTCCGGTTCATCCCTGTCTACCCTTTCCATGCATGAAACATATCCACACGTCGCCTAAGACAATGATGTTTCTGTAAGAATATCCCGTTCCTGTAATACGCAACTTACCTCTCACGATTCACTAGTTTTAGGCAAAACAGTGGCGAGTTGGATGGAGAAATACAGTTGCACTAAAGAGGAGTTATTTGCGAGAGTGAGGAAATGACTCACCAGATTTTCAGTGGTGTATATTTTTGTTTTATTTTTCGAAGCAAATGAAAAGCTTAAGTGTTATTTTTCTTTTTTTGCTTGCAAAATGATGGAGAGCACCCTGGACAAGTGAAGCGGCGAGGTAGCTTTATATAAGAGGTAAATGAAGATAAGCACCATGTTCAATCCGATGTTACCACATAGGACTATTGCTGAAATTATAGGTCGGCACGGTGTTTGTGGATTGGCAGGCAAAGAAGTGAAATGTTTGGTGGCGCCGCCAGCAAAAGAAAAGAAAAATAGTGGGATGTCTAGTAGTGTTTAGTTTTTAGGATGTCAAATATTTTGTACTGCGTGTATGTATTTCATTTTTAATGGTAGCGGTTTACACAAGTAAGCGCAGCAGTAATAGTTGGCGTGTGTCTATGTATATTTTTAGATTATGTAAGGATTTAAGTTTTATACTATATTATTTATAAACGTATTCATCGTTGAGAGTTCCATGTACATACTGACACTCACAAATTCCAACTGCAACAAAAACGGTTGCACCGATATGTCTTGACGTTCCATGTAACAACTCGGATTTTCAGAACCAATTTAAATTTTTTATTTTGGCTATTTTATTGGATTTTGAATATTTAAAATAATTTATTTTAAATAATAACAACCAAAAATTTATTTTAAACCAAGTTAGAATGTATAAATTTATTTTAAATATAAAACGAGCCTGAAATGGCGTGGTAGTTTGAAAATTCGATTTCAAATTTCAATTGAATGTACAAAATTCAAAATAAATCGGATTTCAGTAAAACAAGAAATATTTGAATATGTTTAATTATATCTTTCTAACGAATGTGAAGAATCCAGATTTCATAATGAGAATTGGAAGTTATGTCCAATTTAGAATTTGAAATAGTCGCTATGGAAATTATATGTATCCCTTAAAAATAGCCGTTTTGCAAACAACCTCCGTTTTCGACGAAACCACTTTTTTTGGATCTGAAATGTCAAATCATTACTAGGTTTCAAATTTCATGATTTTTGGAATTAATATGTGGGCGTGGCAAAAGAAAACGTGTTTTGTCAATTTCAGCTGAATTAGATCGACCAAAAAATGACCATTTTTCAAATGGTCTCCAAATTCGATGAAATTGATTTTTTTAGGACCGTATCGTCAAAACATAGCTAGATTTATTTTTCTGGAATTTTTGGAGTCAGTATGTGGCCCCGGTAAATTAAAATGTACGTTTAAATTAAATATATATTGATTTATATTTTTAATTTTGATCAAAACTAATCAAAACGATAGAATTGGCTTATGAAACATATCTCATTATGTCTGGAGTAGGGGTATTACGCTAGGGGCGATAGTCGTTGGGTTCGATTTGGAGTTAGTGGCAAAAAACTGGTATTACTGGAATTTAAAATAGTAAAAAATAAAATAATTTTTCTATAAAAAGCCCTCCCCCCCCCCCCCCCCCCCGCCCGGTAATTTTCTAATACCCTAGCCGCTATTGGCCATCCACGGCTGAAATGCTCCCAATATTGGGGTGTTTTTTCTCCAAATCCGCTTAGAGTTAGATCGCCTTCCTAAAACAAAAATCAAAGTACTCTCTTCAATCTTCAAATCAATACCAGGTTGATGAAGAATCGTGTAGTGTGGTGTTGGAAATTTGAGCACGAAGCTCCGCCGTTCATGGCGATTTCCTGGGCTGACGGCGGGCTCGAGTTGCAAGGCAGGGGGTGGCGGAGGTGCGTGTCAGGGGCGGCGTTCGAGTGGTGGCGAAGGATCAGGGTCGCGGCGGCTGTATGCGGCGGAATTGACGGAGATGGAAATCGACCGTTTTGAATGATGGCCAGAGAAGGGTTAAGGAATGGTAACGATAATTAACGTTATTTTTAAACATTATAAAATTTAGTTTATTCTATTTTAATTATTCATAAAGCATTAACACAAATAACACCATAACTTTTCCATACGAGGTCCAAATCGAGCGAAACTGGATCTGTTGCGATCGTGTGGACGAGTGCTTCATAACAAGACTAACTGGGTCCAATTTGGAGCATGTTAGAATTTTGTTCAAACTCAAATTAAAACTGTTTAGGAATTCAGAAATAAAACTGGCGAAGTGGATCCCAATGTGAGAACTCCTTCACACTCTAATTATTTTACAGTTAAAAATATTTTAGGTTGCAGACGGGGCTTAGAAGCCCCCGACACCATTTATTGTACAAACCATGGTTGTTTGTTTGGATTGATTTGACTGTATTGTGTTTACTGAATGTATGAACTATATAAAATATTCATGTGTTGAAATAAATATCTTATCGTTAAAAATATAATTTTTAACGTGTATATGAATGAAAATAAATATTCATTTACAAATCGGACGACTTGTTTATGTACACCAATTTAACTGATATGGATTGGGACGATAAATTTTACACATCGCCCAACTACACAAATAATATTCAGTATTTGTTGGTTGAAACCCCACACGGGTATTGGGGTGATATTTGGCGTACACTAATCCCAATTGTTTTGTTGTATGTCAATCGATTGGTTGACGGACTATTGTAAGCGTTAATTGTTTATATTTAATGCTTATGCAGTTGTGTAATGCACTCTGGATGATGGTTGATTGTTTATCATCGTTATTATATACATGTGTTGTATGGAATCCATATAAATAACATTATATGGTAATTGATTGGGTCTCATTCCAATTTGGAAAATAATAGATATTTTAAAATAATATTCAGAAAAAAGATTAAAAATATTCATGTGTTGAATAAAGTATTTAAACAATAAAAATATCATTTTTATTGAATGTATAAACCATTAAAAATATTCATGTGTTGAATAAATTATTTAAACGATATTTTAAAATAATATACCGTAAAGGATTAAAATGTGAATTTGATGTCCGATTTTGGAGGGACACAAAATTATTGAAATATGTGAAGCAGTATTGATTAGATATGCGCCATTTTAATGCGAACGATATTTATATCGATTTTATTCATTTTTATAATGAATATCGAAAAGAAAATGATTTCAAAATCTGATATTTTGAAAATATTATCATTTATATATTATAATGATATAGAATATTCAATTTTGATTTAAAATTGAAAATGAAGTTGGAATCATTTTCTAAAACGAATTTAAAACGATTTATAAAATACGTTTTAAATGAAAATCGACGAAATATATATAATATATACTATATATATTTAATGGCCTGAATAGAACGCGCCGCACCGCGACCGTTCGCGAATTTCGACCATTGACTACGAATTGACATTACGGGAGATCCGACCGTCGGATTCTCCTAAAACTGGAACCGTTGGGTTCGTATCGAAAAGAGCTTTCCAACGAATATAAGAGATTTAAAATATAATGGTTTGATTTGGAATTACGTCCAAATCAAATTTGAAAAAGGTCGCTATGGACGCAGTTCGGTGGTCATTATTGGAAACCGACTGTACGGACCTTGATAAAATTATTAATAATTTTTGTAAAATCATAATAAATGATTTGGAAAGAATTTGGATGAAACATTCCACGTTTGTTAGGATAAAAATATATTTTTATCAAAATGAACTAGTTATTAACTAGATTCGAAATCCAATAATTTTTAGAAATAAATAAATTGGATTTGAAATGGTTTTGATTTATCCAGAATTTTCCAATGAATAAATTGGAATGGATTTGAATAGGAATTATCTTCGGATATTTCAATATTCGATTCCATGATTATACGGATATTGTGGAGGAATTTGGAACATATATATATATATATATATATATATATATATAGTTATTCCCAATACGATATTTGTTTGTTTCAGAATTTGATATTGAATATAAGCCGATATAATTTCTATTTAGAGCCTTATATTTAATATCAAAGTGGATTTTGGGTTTGTTGTGAATGGTGTCTTCAGTAACACTGTTCTTAAACCCCGTGTGAATAAAATAAATCTTTTAATTAAGATTATTTGAGTTTCCAATTATATTTAGTAATTTGAATAAAATGGAATGTGAATTGGGTTTATTGTGAACTATGTTTTTAATGACATTCATTCTTTAACCCGATTAATAGTGAATGTGATTTAAAATTTATAAATCTTTTTATTAAGATTTGATGAAAATTTTCCAAAGTAAAGTTTTCCAATTAAATAAAATAAATTGGAATTGAATGGAATTCGATTTGGTAATAATCGAAATGAGCTTCTATGCAGGAAGACTATTAATATATATGGAATTTAAAAGGCTTTATCATTATTCCATTTATATTATTAGTCGGATACGGAAATTGATATCGATTATATATTGATCTGTTTTCCGTGAAGATTCTATAATTAATGGAATGGGATTTTGGGTTTATCGTGAACTGTGTTTTAATTAACATTAGTTCTTTAACCCTGTTAGACAGGATTTATTTCCTAAATTTGAATAATCATTAAATAATGATTTTTGGAGATTAAAACTAAGTGGAGTTTTAAGAAATCTTTAATTAGATGGAAATGAGAATGTGATAATTTAAATTATCAATTTTGGGAAATTATTGAGAATGGAGTACCACCAGTTTTACTCCAAGTGATAGTTAAATCTTTAATTAGATTTGAACGTGAAATGGTAATTAATTTTACCGATAACACCATGGTGTTAGATATGGAGTATTACCAGTTTTGCTCCATGGGATGAATAGGTTGAGACTGGGAAATAAAATAAATGATTACTTCAGTAAGGTTCGCTAATCCCGACTAGTTTGGAAAACCTTAATTTGGTTTGAATTGATATCCAAAGGAAGATTAAAGAATAATTTTCAAAGAATTTATCTTTGATAAAATTAATGGGAACCTTTCCCTAGAAATGTGAATACTTGAATAAAAGAATATTCTAGATTGGAACGAGGCATATGTTGTGTTTTTATAGCACTTGTTTACACAATACGCGAGTTATTCAGAAAGATCGGGTTTATGCCCATTTTGAATAACTGATTCGACGATAAGTCGACGATGAAGATGGTGGTTGAAGACCGAAGATCTTCACATCATTTGGATGATTACTGATGTCTTGATTGGGCTGTACACCCGAGACAAGGTAATAAGTGGTGATCGTCCAGACGTACTTGGAGATCGACGTGATATGCGAGGGCCTCTCTCCTGTATTGGACATAGGGGATGAGGAATAAGGTGCCTCCGGTTTCGTTCAGACCTAGAACGGACATGTAAATTGATGTGTCTCTGACATTGGATTTCATCCTGTGTTGATTGATTTCTATTAAATATATATCTGTTTGGCGGCGGAGAATTTATTCTCTTGCTTAACGCCCTTCTCTGAGACGTATGAGCTCAGAGGTTATATATCGATAGACATCAGTTGCATGGCATGGTTTGTCAGTATGGCATGCTGAGATGCAAGTGATCAAGGCTTCTTTTGAAAAGCAGAGTCTTGTGGTTGATGATCAAAGCACGACCTTAAATGACATAGCTTTGTGTATAGCGTTAATTTGCGAGCCTCACACCTTGGTATGAGTCAAAAACGGGATCGTGACTACAGGGAGTGCACGGCGTTTCTTTCTAGCTATCGGTCGTGTCATGGTATGGAGCCCAGACATTTATATTTTTTACCTATGTGGATGATGGATAGCGAGGCGCCTCAGATATATCGGTTAGCCGATGGATAGGTCCTATAGGACTGGGAAACATGTGTTCAGGTATAACTAATCCGCTAAATGTGGACCGGCCCTGAAGATCCAAGGGTTCGCCAGCGTCCGAACCCTGAGGCATTTGCTAGAGTGTCTCAAAACCGGCGAGGATAATCCCTTGCCTCAACTCACAGATGGAAATCCAATTTCAAATACATGACATTTCGGTTTTAATTGCAGAACTAGTATGACGACATAGTAGGATGGGGTACTATGTCGTCTATGATTGATACATTTATATTTGAAGTTGTTTTATACACTATACACTTACAATAGTATCAAAATGATTTGTTTTAAACGTACTAAGCGTGTTTGGCTATTATAAGGTAAAACTCTATTCTCCGGCTTGTGTTGCATTGTGTGATGGGACCTGAGTCTTATAGCAGCTTCACTTTTCCAAAAAACATTGCGCTGTTTGTTATATGCATTGGTATTCTTGGGAGGAAACTCGTTCCGTGTTATGCGGCGTGGTCCCTTGATTTACTTTATTTCTAAAGTAAATTTTTAAATAACTGTTTTAGTTCTCACACCAGTCACATGACTGACTTGAAGTTTATTGTTTTAACCTAAACTTTGGGTGCCCATATTTTCCACACGAGCAGCTAGTAGTTTTGGTTTTGCAGATATTATATTCACAGGATCCTGGTTTACAGCTGGAGCTATATTCAGAAAGCTTTATATTCGTGTATACCTTTCAGTTGTGTTATGTTTTATCTTTCCGCTGCTTTTTAATTTAAATCTATGATATTTTTCTGATGTATATTATTTATTCATACTCTGTTATATTCTTGTACTCTGATGTAATTGTTGTAATAGCAGTGAAATATACTTCTGTTTGTGTTTGATTTGTCGTGTTCTTGACTCAGTTGTAACGACCACGGATTTCGCCCGGACCTAATCGATCGCTAGAACGACCAAGACCGTTCAAAACCCGGATATGTTAACTTTGGGTATACAACACATCATAACAAATACCAATAGATTTTTATACACATTATAATAATGTTACATCAAAGCACAAAATATCAGAGTACATCGAATTATATTACAGCAGAAGATTAAATTACAACAAATTAAAATACAATGCGTCGGAATTAAACATAATATACTAAATGAAGTATGAACAGCCAAATAGAAATGATAGGATCAGCTTCATAGCTATCCAGAATGAGTCAACTAAAACCTGAATACAAGGCTGCCCGTGTGGAAAAGGGGGCACCCGAGTTTGCAAGGTGAAACAAACTACGAGTCAGTCATGGGACTGGTATGAGAAATCTAATTAACCTATTTAATAATAAGGCTAATCACAGGACCATGCTGCTAACGCGGAACGGGTTTACTCCATTGGATTGCCAGTGCATGAAATAAAGTAAATCGTTAAAACAACGCAATGCTTTTTAGAAAAATGAAACCATTATAAGACTCAAGTCCCATCACACAATGCAATGCAAACCGGAAGATAGAGTTTTACCTTATAATGGTCAAAATATGCTTGATATGATAAAACGAATTTGATATTATTATTAGTGTGTGTATGTTTCAAAAACATTTCAATCATAATGTATCAATCATAGAAGGCATGGGTACCATATATCATGTCACCATACTAGTTCTACAATCAAAACCACATGATGTCGTATTGGAAGTTGGATTTCCATTATGAACCAAGGCAAAAGATAGTCCTTACCGAATTCGAGACACTCTAGCCCGTGCCTCAGGATACAGCCGCAACTACACTTGGATTTTCAGGGCCGGTCCACAAATATGTTAGTGGATTAGTTATGCCTGAACAATACGTTTCCCCGCCCAATGGGGCGTAAATAGAGCCATTAGGGACTCAAATAACCGAGGCGCCCATTCCATCATCCACATAAGTAAAATGCCAGGGCTTGTAAACGCTGACACCACTCCTAGCTAGAAAGAAACATATGTCCTCCCTGCAGTCCTCTCCCGTTTCTGGTTCATACCAGGGTGTGAGGCTCGCGGAGTAACGCTATACTATTTAAAGTTGTGCTTTTTTCATCAACCAC
Source organism: Allium sativum (assembly GCA_030737875.1). Classification (NCBI taxonomy): domain Eukaryota; kingdom Viridiplantae; phylum Streptophyta; class Magnoliopsida; order Asparagales; family Amaryllidaceae; genus Allium; species Allium sativum. Next base: position 208,127,676 of record CM060913.1, read on the forward strand.
AAGGCTCTGCTTTTCAACAAAGCCTACATCATTTGCATCTTGGCATGCCACATTGACAATCCATACCATAACATTGATTTCTGCCAATATATGACCTATAAGCTCGTATGTCTCAGAGAAGGGTGTTAGACACCAAATAGATATATATATATATATATATATATTTAGCAGAGATCAACAAATACAACATAAAGGAATACAACGTCAGACATACATCCATTTACAAGTTCGTACTGGGTTTGAACGAAACCGGAGACACCTTATTCCTCGTCCCATATGTCGAATACAGGAAAGAGGTTCTCGCATATCCATCGATCTCCAAGTATGTCTGGACGATCACCACTTATTACCTTATCTTGGATGGCCGCCCAATCAAGACATCAGTAACCATCCAAACGGTGTGAAGACCTCCGGTCTTCAACCACCGTCTTCATCTTCGACTCTTAATCGTCGTAGTAATTATTCGGAATGGGTTAAACCCGGCCTTTCCGAATAACCCGCGTATTTTATAATCAATAATAAAATACTATAAAAGCACATCATACGCCATCATTCCAATTCAGAATATTCTTTTAAATAAATATTCACATTATTAGGGAAAGGTTCTCATTAATTTTATCAAAGAAAAATTCATTAAATTAATTCTTTAACCTTCTTTTTAAAGATTCATTAAAACTCCAATTTGGTTTTAATATCAAAAATCATTACTTTATGATTCTTCGACTTTAAGAAATAAATCTTGTCTTTAACTGGGTTAAAGAACAAATGTTATTTAAAACACAGTTCGCGATAAACCCAAAATCATCTTCCATTAAATATGGAATTTTCACAGAAATCAAATCAATATATAATCGATATAAATTTCCGTATCAGACCAATAATACAAATGGAATAACGGCAAAGCCTTTTAAATTCCATATATAGTAACGGTCTTCATTTACAAAATCTCATCTCGATTATTATTGAATCGAATTCCATTCCATTCCAATTTAATATATTAAATTGGAAAACTTTTCTTTTGGAAAATTTCCATTAAATCTTAATAAAATATTTATAAATTCCAATTTTTATTTTCACTGTAAATCAGGTTAAAGAACAAGTGTAGCTAAAACCACAGTTCACAATAAATCCAATTCACATTTCATTTTATTCCCATTTCTAAATATAATTGGAAACTCTAATAATCTTAATTAAGAGATTTATTCTTTTCATACAGGGTTTAAGAACAGTATTATTTAAGATACCGTTCACGACATACCCAAAAATCCAATTTATTTTATTTAATTCCAAGTAAATATAAATTTATTGGAAAACTTCATTAAATCTTAATTTAAAGATTTATTCTTTATTTTAAAGATTCATCACTTTAAAATATTCTTTATATAAAAATATTCTTTATTTAAAAATATCCTTTAAAAGAATTCTGAATCGGAATGCGACTCAATCAATTATCATATAATTTCAGTTGTATGGATTTCCTACATCGCATGTATATAACAATAATGATCAATAATCATTAAACAATCCATTCACATCCAAAGTGAAATTTACAATTGTGTGAGCGTTAAAATAAATAAATAACGCTCAACACAGACTGTCAATCCATCGGTTGACATACAGCTAAATATTGGGACTAGTGTATGACAAATATCATCTCAATACCCGTGTGGGGTTCTCAATCAACAACAGTTTATATACATACATCATTGGTTAATAAATTTAACCAATTATAATTCAGTTTGAATTATTTCCACTTTAACCAATTTCCACTATTTAAAATTATAAATGACTATTTATAATTTAATTTCCACTATCATATATTTTGACAAGTATTTATTTTTATTCTTGTCTAACACGATGACATTTTTATTTCACAAAACATTATCCTAAACAAATGACATATTCATTTAACATGGATATAATCTAAATAAATGACATATTATTTAACATGACAATATTCTAACAAAATGACATTTATCTTTAACATGTTTTTATATTTCTATCTAATGATCATTTTAATCATTTCTACATGCACTTCTAAATAAAATGACATTAGTATACTAGCATGGCATTTATAAATAAAATGATAATTTTATTCTAATCAAACATCTTATACAAAAATGACATTTCATTCTAATCAAACATTCTATACAAAAATGACATTTCTATCAATAATGACATTGTTATTTCTATTATGACATTTCTAACCAGTTGACCTTTTTATTCTAAATACACATTTCTAGTGAAGATGATCTTTTTATTATAAATAATCATTTCTAATAAAGATGATCCTTTTATTCTAAATAATCATTTCTAATAAAGACGATTATTTTATCTAACATGACATTCAATGACAAAGATGATATTTTTATTTTAATGCAACATTTTTATAACAAAAATGTTACTTTTATTCTCATGCAACATTTTATAACAAAAATGTTATTTTTATTCCAATGCACAATTTATAACAAAAATGTTATTTCTTTTATAATGCAACATTTTAAACTAAAAATGTTATTTCTTTTCTAATGCAACATTTTATACTAAAAATGTTATTTCTATCCTAAGGTAACATTTTATAACCAAAAATTTTATTTCCTTCTAATGCAACATCTTATAACAAGAAATGTTATTTCTATTCTAATATAACATTTTATACAAAATGTTATTTCTTATCTAATATCACATTTCTAATGTAATGACATTTTTAATTAATGTGACATTTCTATTATAATGACATTTCTAATAAATGAAAATTCCTAGTAAATGACATTTCTAATAAATGACAATTTCTAATAAATGACATTTTCAATAAATGACAATTCCTAATAAATGACATTTTTAATAAATGACAATTTCTAATAAATGACATTTTCTAATAAATGACAATTTCTAGTAAATGACATTTTCTTATAAATGACAATTTCTAATAAATGACATTTTCTTAACAAAGATGACATTTTAATTTTAATGTAATATTCCTTAACAAAAGTGACATTTTTATTCTAATAAAACAATTTTAACCAAAATGACATTTTTATTTTAATGCAGCACTTTATAACGAAATAGTAGTTTTAATCTAATGCAACATTTCATAACAAATTGTTATTTTTATTCTCATGCAACATTTTATAATCAAAATATTATCTTTCTCTAATGCAACATTTTATAATCAAAATGTTATCTTTTATTCTAATGTAACAATTTATAGCAAAAGTGATGTTTTTATCTAACATAACATTTTTACAACAAAAAGGATTATTTTGATTCTAATGTACATTTTCTAACAAAAAAGTGATATTCGACAAATCATCATCAATATAGTCAATCAACCAATCTAAATTTCGCACAGCGCATATATTTAATATTACAATCACAAGCAATACATATATATATATATATATATTTATATTTATATTTATATATATATAATTTTTATTTTTAATTTAAAACGAGAAATCTCACATCGATTTGTCTGAATTTTCAACGTGTTCTGTTTCAGATCTGGTCTGTTTCATCGTCTAGATCTCATCACATGGATTCCAACGGAATTTGTTTCGTTCGATTCTGATTCTTTTTGCAAAAGTTACAACGATTTAAATATTTCAACATTTAAAATGTGTAAATTAACTTTAATTAATAATTAAATTCCCTTAACCTTGTTTAATTTAATATCGGCCATCTTCCTTCTCAACCTGGAACCCATCGTTCACTCCAGAATAGTCGAACCCAACCCTTAGCAATTAGGGTTCGCCATCTCCACGTCTACGGTCGACCAGAGCAGAATCGCACCTCACCACTTCAGAGCTCCTCAGTCACGCCACCATCGCCAGCGAGGCCAACGAGCTCGGTGCCCCAACGGCATCAGAAAACGGTGATGAACAGCCCAGCTTTGGGCACGAATTACGAGAAGATCACGCCACCAAACACCGTCTCTACCGTTGAGATTGTAGAGGTCATTGAGTAGATCAATATTGTCTTTGGAAGTGTTTGAATTCGGTGTGTGGATTTGAAGAAAAGAGGAGGAGAAACCTGGAGCACACCGACCATTGATATTAGTCCTGACGGCTACGTTTAAATAGGAATTAGGGTTTCCAACGTACTGTATTTATACTAGTATATATAGCGTATTTTTATTTTATTTTAATTTAATTTAGTTATTTTCCCAAAATATTTGCATGTTGATACAAACTCCAAATCAAACCCAACGTGTGTCGCCCTAGCCAAATAACCCCGTTCCGGACACAATGGAATATGTTTGGTCAGCCCGTTTGCTTGTCTCAGCCCACTTTTCTTTATTTTAAAATATAAATCATTTGATGATTTAATTTGTTCATACAATTTAATTTACCGAGGCCACATACGGACTCTAAAAATTACAGAAAAATTATTTCTAGCTATGTTTTGATGATACGATCCTAACAAATCTAATTTCGTCAAATTTAGAGACCGTTTGAAAAATGGCCATTTTCAAGTCGATTAAATTTGACTGAAATTGACAAAACACATTTTCTTTTGCCACGCTCGCATATTAATTCTAAAAATTATGAAAATTTAAACCTAGCAGTAATTTGACATCCGGTTCCAACAAAAGTGGTTTCATCGAAAATGGAAGTCATTTGCAAAATGGCTATTTTTAAGGGCTATATATTATATTAAAATATATATAAATTTTATAGCGACTTTTCTAAATTTTAAACTGGACACAACTTATAATTTATAAAGTGAAATCTTAGTTTCTTATATCTGTTAGGAAGATATGATTAAACATATTTAAATATTTCTTGTTTCGTTCAATTCTGATTTAAAATGAATTCTGTATATTTATTTGAAATTTAAATCGAATTTTCGAACTGCCGCGCCATTTCAAACTCCTTTTATAATTAAATTAAATTTATTTGTTTTAACTTTGATTAAAATAAATTTTTGGTCGTTATTATTTAAAATAAATCATTTTAAATTCTCAAAATCCTTTAAAAAATTTAAATTGGTTCAGAATCTCCGGGTTGTTACAATCTCCCCCACTTAAAATCTTTTCATCCTTGAAAAGGAACAAAGCTAAAAGTTTTTTACCTAACCTACTCAATTTTCATTCTTTTATTGGTTTTAATAATTTTATTAGTTGAACTAATAATCACACAACACAATCACCAATCAATTAGTTGATTCGCTTTTCAAATATATATAACTTTTATATATTCAAAAATCATATTTTCTAAGATCAGATTATATAGATAATCACAAATACGTTAATTATAACTTGTCACTCTCAACTCATTCTAGGGCATTACTAACCCCATCTCTAATGAGTTTTCTCATTCTAGGATACTGTTGATCCTATCTCTAATGAGTATTCCTATTGGATATTACTAATCCAATCTCTGATGAGTCTTTTGTTCAGTTCTAACGAGTTGTACCCCAAAGATTTGAGCTAACCAGAGCTATGGTACCAACTGTAACGACCACGGATTTTGCCCGGACCTAATCGATCGCTAGAACGATCAAGACCGTTCTAAACCCGGATACGTTAACTTTGGGTATACAACACATCTGAACAAATAACAACAAACTTTTATGAACATTATAATAAAGTTACATCAGAGCAAAGAATATCAGAGTACATCGAATTATATTACGGCGGAAGATTAAATTACAACAAATTAAAATACAATGCAACGAAATTAAACATGATATACTAAATGAAGTCTGAACAGCCAAATAGAAATGATATGATCCATCTTCAGCTTCATAGCTATTCAGAATGAGTCTGCTAAAACCTGAATATAAGGCTGCCCGCGTGGAAAAGAGGGCACCCGAGTTTGCAAAGTGAAACAAACTGCGAGTCAGTCATAGGACTGGTATGAGAAATATAATTAACCTATTTAATAATAAGGCTAATTACAGGACCACGCTGGTAACGTGGAACGAGTTTACTCCATTGGATTGCCAGTGCATGAAATAAAGTAAATCGTTAAAACAACGCAATGCTTTTTAGAAAAATGAAACCAATATAAGACTCAAGTCCCATCACACAATGCAACGCAAACCGGAGGATAGAGTTTTACCTTATAATGGTCAAAATATGCTTGATACGATAAAACGAATTTGATATTATTATTGGTGTGTGTATGCTTCAAAAACATTTCAATCATAATGTATCAATCATAGACGGCATGGGTACCATATATCATGTCGCCATACTAGTTCTACAATCAAAACCACATGATGTCGTATTGGAAGTTGGATTTCCATCATGAACTAAGGCAAAAGATAGTCCTTACCAAATTCGAGACACTCTAGCCCGTGCCTCATGATACAGCCGCAACTGCACCTGGATCTTCAGGGCCGGTCCACAAATATGTAAGTGGATTAGTTATGCCTGAACAATACGTTTTCCCGCCTTATGAGGTGTAAATAGAGCCACTGGGGACTCAAATAACCGAGGCGCCTCATTACATCATCCACATAAGTGAAATGTCAGGGCTTGTTATGCTGACACCACTCCTAGCTAGAAAGAAACATATGTCCTCCTTGCAGTCCTCTCCCGTTTCTGGTTCATACCGGGGTGTGAGGCTCGCGAAGTAACGTCGTACAAAGCTATGCTATTTAAAGCTGTGCTTTGTTCATCAACCACAAGGCTCTGCTTTTCAACAAAAGCCTTGATCATTTGCAACTTGGCATGCCACATTGACAATCCATACCATACCATTGACTTCTGCCAATATGTAACCTCTAAGCTCATACATCTCAGAGAAGGGTGTTAGACACCAAACAGATATATATATATTTAGCAGAGATCAACAAATACAACATAAAGGAATACAACGTCAGACATACATCCATTTACAAATTCGTTATGGGTTTGAACGAAACCGGAGACACCTTATTCCTCGTCCCATATGTCCAATACAGGAGAGAGGTTCTCGCATATCCATCGATCTCCAAGTACGTCTGGACGATCACCACTTATTACCTTGTCATGGGTGGTCGCCCAATCAAGACATCAGTAACCATCCAAACAATGTGAAGACCTCCAGTCTTCAACCACCTTCTTCATCTTCGACTCTTAATCGTCGTAGTAATTATTCGGAATGGGTTAAACCCGGTCTTTCCGAATAACGCGCGTATTATATAATCAATAATAAAATACTATAAAAGCACATCATACGCCATCATTCCAATTCAGAATATTCTTTTAAATAAATATTGATATTATTAGGGAAAGGTTCCCATTAATTTTATCAAAGATAAATTCATTAAATTAATTCTGTAACCTTCTTTTTAAAGATTCATTAAATCTCCAATTTGGTTTTAATATCAAAAATCATTACTTTATGATTCTTCGACTTTAAGAAATAAATCTTGTCATTAACTGGGTTAAAGAACAAATGTTATTTAAAACACAGTTCACGATAAACCCAAAATCATCTTCCATTAAATATGGAATTTTCACAGAAATCAAATCCATATATAATCGATATAAATTTCCGTATCAGTCTAATAATATAAATGGAATAACGGCAAAGCCTATTAAATTCCATATATAGTAACGGTCTTCATTTGCAAATTCTCATCTCGATTATTATTAAATCGAATTCCATTCAATTCCAATTTAATATATTAAATTGGAAAACTTTACTTTTGGAAAATTTCCATTAAATCTTAATAAAGATTTATAAATTCCAATTTTTATTTTCACTGTAAATCAGGTTAAAGAACAAGTGTCGCTAAAAACATAGTTCACAATAAACCCAATTCACATTTCATTTTATTCCAATTTCTAAATATAATTTGAAACTCTAATAATCTTAATTAAGAGATTTATTCTTTTCATACGGGGTTTAAGAACAGTATTATTTAAGACACCGTTCACGACAAACCCAAAAATCCAATTTATTTTATTTAATTCCAAGTAAATTGTAACGACCCAGAAAATCTGAACCAATTTAAAATTTTTAAATTGGCTAAAATAATGGATTTTAATTATTTAAAATAAATATTTTAAATAATAGCGATGAAAGCTGAGTTCGAATCGACATTTGAAAATGAATATAATTAATTATAATTATATATAGAATTGAAAATGGCGCGGTAGTTCGATAATTCGACTTCAAACTTCAATTGAATATACCGGGTGCAAAACAATCCGGATTTTAGGGAAACCAAAAATATTTAAATATGTTAGTGAATATCTTTCTAACGAATCCGACCAATCGAAATTTGATAGCGGGAATCAAAAGATATGTCCAATTGAAGATTCTGAATAGTCGCTATGGAATTCAGGCCCTTAAAAATGGACATTTAGCAAATGACCTCGGATTTCGACGAAACCACTTTTGTTAGATCCGCAGAGTCAGGTTATTGCTAGGTTTCAAATTTCATAATTTTTCGAATTAATATGTGAGCGTGGCAAAGGAAAACGCGTTTGACCGGTTTCAGTTGATTTTAATCGACTGGAAATTGGCCATTTCTCAAACGGTCTCAGAATTCGACGAAACTAGTTTTGTTAAGACCGTATCGTCAATACGAAGCTAGAAAATATTTTTCTGGAATTTTTTTAGTTAGTATGTGACCCCGGTAATTGAAATTTACGTTTAAAATTCAATATAGTGATTTAAATGAAAGTTCAAAAGGAAACTGATTGTAACGAGCAAATCAGCTTACGATACATATCCCATTGTGTTCGGAATGGGGGTAAAACGCTATGGGCGACAGGCGGTGGGCCTCGTTTCGAGGTCATATGTAAAAGTCAACCTTTTTACAAAAATTAAATAATTAATTAATAAAAAAATTATATATTATTTTAATTTTCTTTCCCCCTTTATCTTCATTGGCCCCCCCCGTTTCTTTTCGATTTCAGACAGAAAAAAAGGAAAAAAAAAAACCTAAAGACCTAGCGACAGCCGCGACGCCGATTCACCACCGCACGACCTCCTCCCTCCAGACATCGCCGTCGACGAAGAGGAAGACCCCGCCTCCACCTCGAAACCCTCGAACGCCCCCCAGATCGCTCGAGCTCCGCTGAAGCCCCCCCCTCGTTCGCGACGCTGAACCGCCGACCGCCACCAGAAAACCCCCCCTTTCCCCAGCTTCGGTGAGCATTTTCTTTTTTATTTTATTTTATTTTATTTTATTTTATTTTATTTTCTTTTTTTATTTATTTATTCTGTAAAACTGTTTTGTTTTTATAATAAAAACTGATTTGATTTTATAAAAAGATAAAAACTGATTTGATTTTATAAAAAGATAAAAACTGATTTGATTTTATAAAAAGATAAAAACTGATTTGATTTTATAAAATAAAAAAAACTGATTTGGTTTTTAAAAAAAGATAAAAACTGATTTGGTTTTTTAAAAAAAGATAAAAACTGAATTTTATAAAAAAAAGTAAAAACTGAATTTTATAAAAGAATTGAAAACTGATTTTATTTTAGATAAGTAAAAACTGATTTGGTTTTTAAAAGTTAAAAACTGATTTTATAAAAAGAGTAAAACTGATTTATAAAAATATAAAAACTGATTTTTCTGAGATTTTGAAAACTGATTTATAAAGGAATATAAAAACTGATTTTAAAATGATTTATAAACTAGAAGGAGATTAGGAATTTAAAAGGAAAAATCATATTTTTATATATCGAAAGTCGAAGTAAAAATCATATTTTTATATATTGAAAGCCGAAGGAAAAATCATATTTTTATATATCGAAAGTCGAAGTAAAAATCATATTTTTATATATTGAAAGTCGAAAGAAAAATCAGATTTTTATATATTGAATAGCATCGTAAAAGTTCGATTTTTACATGTGTAGAGAATACGGGCGAAAGCGAAAAAAGGCGAAGATTTCTATAAGTGAAGAGTCGTGCAGTTGGATAGCTATTGGTGAGATTTCTGATTTAAAAAATATTATATATGTGTTGAAATAAAAGTGAATAGCTATATATAAATATCTATATCTATATATATATATATATATATATATATATATATATATATATATATATACGCCCCTCGTCCACAAACCATGGACGATATTTATTGGTTGAAATTGTTGTGAAAATTGAATGGTTGTTTGGGATTGTTTGTGATTGATATTGGTTGTATGTGGTTGAAAAATACCCATTTGTGGTTGTGAAATATTTGGTTGAAACCACATAGGATTAGTTTGTGGAAATGAAATAAATATATACATGCCGCCTGCGTGCGAACTAGATGCATGATCCCCATTGTCAAAAACCGCGAGGTTTTAAGGTAGAGCGAGGAGCCGTACTAGGGACGGTCCCAGTGTAACTACCCTGCCGTTATGCTGCCGAAATTTTGAATAATATTTGTGTGTTTGAATTATTTTCATATGCTTAAACTATATTTATTCATTGTATTGAAAACATTCATGTGTTGAATTGATATTCATTCGTTGTTTAGAAATTCATGTGTTGAATGGTATTCATATTTTGAAATAAATTGTTCGATAAAAAAAATCACATTTTTATCTATATATAAAAAAAAAACTATTGAAAACATTCATGTGTTGAATTGATATTCATTCGTTGTTTAGAAATTCATGTGTTGAATGGTATTCATATTTTGAAATAAATTGTTCGATAATAAAAATCATAATTTTATCTATATATAAAAAAAACTATTGAAAACATTCATGGGTTGAATTGATATTCATTCGTTGTTTAGAAATTCATGTGTTGAATGGTATTCATATTTTGAAATAAATTGTTCGATAATAAAAATCACATTTTTATCTATATATAGAAACTATAGAAAACATTCATGTGTTGAATTGATATTCATTCGTTGTTTAGAAATTCATGTGTTGAATGGTATTCATATTTTGAAATAAATTGTTCGATAATAAAAATCACATTTTTATCTATATATAGAAACTATAGAAAACATTCATGTGTTGAATTGATATTCATTCGTTGTTTAGAAATTCATGTGTTGAATGGTATTCATATTTTGAAATAAATCGTTTGATAATAAAAATCACCTTTTATCGACTATATGAACTATATAGAAAAATAGTGTTTTGAAATGAATTGTTTTACAATAAAAATCACATTTTTATTGTATGCATAAATCGTTGAAATGTGAAGTGTTAAAAATAGCCACTTGTTCAAAATAAACATAGATGAGTTGAAATATTCATTAATTAGCTAATGAAATGATTTGCACCTATTTATGTAACATTAGAATGAATGGAGTTTTTTAAACCAAATAGAAATCAAATATGAAGTCGAATAGAAATTGAAAAATGATATGAACTGTATATATATGTACATGCAATATTCATTGAACAGGTTATAGCAAAGGGGCTAGAGAAGAGGAATAAAATTTTGTGCCCGACAAATAGGTACACATTTACTGATTTGTTTGGGTGACGATTTTGAGCCTGTTGGCTAGCCGCTTGGCTTCTTCTTTTTCTTTTTGAGATTAGAAGGACCGGGAACGCTATTTGCGATTTCCCGATGCTCCCGGTGCAGGGGAGGTTATGGCAAAATTTTTCCAAAATTTAAGGTGTTAGAAAAATATTTGAAGTGAAAACGATATTGAAATTGTTGAATGAACCATATTTATATAAATATATAAATATAAATAAAATTAAAACGAAACGAAGCCGTGCAGTTCGTATTTTGAAACCGTGTTTTCAAACAACTAGTACGGGAAATCCGACCATTGGATTTTCCCGAAACCTCAACCGTCGGGTTCGCCTTGGAAATATCTTCCCAACGGCACCAACTTTGTAGAAATCCAACGGTTGGATTGTCTGGAATGTTTAATTCAAATCTGAAGAAAAACAGCGCCAGAAACGATTATATTTATTTATATATATAAATATAATTATATTTAATCAAATAACGACGCTGCAGTTCGAATTTTGAAATCGAAATTTCAAACGATTGTACCGGGAGATCCGACCGTCGGATTTTCCCGAAACTGGAACCGTTGGATTCGTTTTGAAAAGACCTTTCTAATGATGTAAATTTTGTGAAGATCCAACGGTTAGATTTTCAGATATGTGTAAATCAAATCTGAAGAAAAACAGCGCCACGGCCACGTTATGGCCCGAAACGTCGTTTTGAATATATTAGCTATTTTAAAATAAATAAAAATAGCGATAAATAGTTATAAATTATCATAGGCGATATGGAATGGAAGTAAACTGAAATTTGCTTGATTTGTGTGGTATTTGATGGTTGAATGTGTTTTGTGTGAAGATTACATTAAAGAACAATATTGGTGTTGTCGAATAATTTAACCATTGAAATAAATCGATTTGAAATTCTAAATATACGTGAATTATTTGGAAAGGCCGAGTTAATTCTCATTTCGAATAATCGACCGACGATTGAAATTCGAAGATGAAGACGATGGTCGAAGACCGGAGATCTTCACCTCGTTTGGATGGTAACCAAGGTCCTGATTGGGAGGCATCCCGAAATATGGATAATGAGTGGTGATCGTTCAAACGTACGTGTTGATCGAAGGGTTTGCGAGGTATTGAGTGCCTCCGGTTTCGTTCAGACCCAGAACGGACTTGTAAATGGACTGTGTGTCTAACATAGGATTTATTCTGTGTGGCATGCTAAGATGCAGTGATCAGGGCTTCTGTTGAAAAGCAAAGTCTTGTGGTGATGATCAAAGCACCGCCTGTGTGGCGTAGCTTTGTGTATAACGTGAATTCGCGAGCCTCACACCCCGGTATGAACCAGAAACGGGAGAAAGGACCTCAGGGAGGACCTGCGTTTCCTCCTAGCTAAAAGTGGCGTCAGTGGTTTTACACGCCCTGACGAGTTTGACTTATGTGGTTGTTGCTGTTGCGAGGCGCCTCAGTTTGATCGGACGATCCGGGTCCGATGGAGTCATTCGTTGGCTCGTTTACGCCCCAAAGGGCGGGGAAACGTATGGTTCAGGCATTTTAATCCACAATCGGTGGACCGACCCTGACGATCCAAGGGTCAATCGAGCTCTGATCCTGAGACTCGGGCTAGGCAGTCTCGAATTCGGTGAGGACTATCTTTTGCCTCGGTTCATGACGGAAATCCAATTTCCAAATACGACATCGTGCGGTTTTGATTGTATATATATATGGCGACATGATATATGGTACCCATGCCGTCTATGATTGATAGTTATGATTTGAAATTGTTTTCAAGGCATATAAACACTAGCAATAATATCAAATGCCTTTGTTTTATTCGTATCAATCATATTTTGGCCATTATAAGGTAAAACTCTATCCTCTGGTTTGCGTTGCATTGTGTGATGGGAACTGAGTCTTATAATGGCTTCATTTTTATAAGAAGCATAGCGATGTTTAAAAGAAAGATTTGTTTTAAAGCACTGGCAATCCAATGGAGTAAACCCGTTCCACGAAAGTGGCGTGGTCCTGTGATTTGCCATATTATATAGGTGTTGAGTAGATTTCTCATACCAGTCCCATGACTGACTCGTAGTTTGTTTCACTCTCAAACTCGGGTGCCCCTTTTTCTACACGGGCAGCCTTGTATTCAGGTTTAGCTGGTTCTTTCTGGATAGCTGGAGCTGAAGATGGATTCTATCATTTATTTCTTTTTATGCTGTTCAGCTCCTATTGTACATATTTTGTTTATTTCCGCTGTAGACATTTATGTATAGCTGAACTGTATTTGTACTGAGTAAGATCCTGTATACTGTGTAACTCTGATGATTACTTTTATCCAGTATATTTTGTTGTTCATTCTGGTGCATTTATTTAATTCTGTTCCGCTATTATATGTTTCTGTGTTATATTCCAAAGATAACCTTGTTTCCGTGAGAACGGGAAATCGGGTCGTCTCATCGTGGTATCAGAGCTTTGGTTAAGCTTAGTTCTGGAATATAACATTTGAACGAACTCGTCAGAAATAGAACCAGTAGTGTTCTAGGACGGGTAACTCTATACAGATAGGATCAGTAATATCCTAGTATGAGTAAAGCATAATGAAATTACACCTTGATAGACACATTTACATTTGAAGTATGTGTTTCGATATTTTAAAATACCTTTTCTGTGACCTGACACTTGATCTGCTAATTGCAGAAGTACTAGAAAAATGCGTGCCAGAAACAGAAGAAATACAGAACCCGATCTAGAGGCTCTATTTAAGAGATATCGAAATCTGGGTGGAGAAAAATTCTCGGGAAATGAATCTATTATTCAAACTCAAGCTTGGATGAGTTCTGTCAAAAAAATCTTTGAGCATATCCAGCTGAGAGATGACCAGAAACGGTTAGTAGCATCTTGGGCGCTCAAAGAGGAAGCTTTAATCTGGTGGGAAACAATCATCAAAGATAATCCAGAAGGTGATATCACCTGGGACGGATTCAAAGTGATTTTCTTAGAAAGATTTACCCCTCCTGAAGCGACCGAGAGATTATGCGATGAATTTTCTTATCTAATACAAGGTGACATGACAATTCCCGAATATCATAAGAAATTCAATGAACTTTCTCACTTTGCTCCTCATCTAATTCAAAATCTGAAGAGGAAGAATTTGAGATTTATCAATGGCCTGCAAAGGAAATACCAGAATAAAGTATTGGGGCATGTGAAGCTTCCTTTCTCAGAAATGATTTATATGGCCTATCAGTATGAAGACCTCCACAAGAAAGGAATGTTGCGCGACGAAGAAGAAGTCAGTTCTAGTGACATACCAGAGTCGGAAACTGATATTCCAGAAGCCAGTAAGGAGCCCGAAGTAAATCGAAAAAGGGCCAGATCCGGAAAAGAACTAGTGACGACCGCTGTATGCAGTAACTGCCATAAACAGGGGCATTTGACTAGGAATTGTAAACCCTCGAAGAAGCTGAGGAAAGATGAAACTAAATCCGGTAAGAAGTTCCAAGAGAATAGAAAGTGCAGTCAATGCCATCAGTCCGGTCATCTTTCAAAGGCCTGTCCGCTACTCAGAAAACCTAAAGCAGTACATGTAAATGAGGTGGTAGAAGTACCTGCATCTTCGTCTGTTCAGGAAAGGCCCGATGTTTTAGAAGGCACACTAACTGTCAAAGATATTCCAGTCAAGGTACTGTTTGACACTGGCGCGTCACGAAGCTTTGTTGCAAAGAATGCAGCTAGGAAACTGGATTTGAATTTGAAAAAGCTGAAGGAACCAATGACTGTCCAGAATCCAGTTGGGGGGTCCGTCGATCTAAGTTGGGTTTGTGGAGTCCCAGTTTCTTTCTCTCGTTATCGGTTTCCTACCATCGCAGCCGTCATGAATTTTAGAGAGTTTTATCTTATCTTGGGGTTAGATTGGTTGACTAAATATGAAGCTGAAGTTAAATGCGCCGACAAAGTCGTAAAGGCGAAGATTAAATCAGGCGATTATATAACCATTCCCTGTGAAGGTCAGAATGCTAATAGGAAAGACTTCTGGGCAGCTTTGAATGTTTCTCCAGCCCAAATTGAAAATGTTCCTGAAGTCGCAGAGAATATTCCTGACCTCATTAAATATATTCCCGTCGTCAAGAATTATGCGGATGTGTTTGAGGAAGTCGTTCGCTTACCTCCGCAGAGAGAAATAGATTTCAAGATTACTTTGATTCCCAATGCAAGGCCGGTAGTTCACGCTATTCGAAGAATGTCCTTGAAAGAGAAGGAGGAATTAGACAATCAAACACGACAGCTAGTGTGGAAGGGTCTAATCAGGCCTAGTTTCTCTGATTGGGGTGCAGCAGTGGTATTTGTCCCAAAATCTGACGGTACTCTATGTCTATGTGTGGATTATCGTGATCTGAACAAACAGACAATAAAGAATAAATATCCATTGCCGCGAATAGATGATTTGTTGGATCGATTAAATGGAGCACAAGTATTCTCACGAATGGACCTAGCTACAGGATTCCATCAACTTCGAATTGCCGAAGAGTGTGTTCCAATGACAGCGTTCAGAGGCCCCGACTTATTCTACGAGTGGTTAGTAATGCCGTTCGGCTTATGTAACGCTCCAGCTTATTTCGTCGATCTGATGAACAGAGTATTCAGAGGAGTATTGAACAAATTTGTTCTGGTTTTTATTGATGATATTCTAATCTTCTCTAAATCAAAGGCCGAACATGAAAAACATTTGGAACAGGTTCTAGAAATCCTCAGAAGGAATGTATTGAAAGCCAAATTTTCCAAATGTATATTCTGGCAAGATGAAGTGAAATTTCTGGGCCATGTTGTATCGAAAGAAGGAATTGCTGTGGATCCAAGTAAAATCACGGCTATTCAAAATTGGAAACAGCCCAGTACTCCCACTGAAGTCCGCAGTTTCCTCGGATTGGCTAGCTATTACCGGAAGTTCGTTAAAGACTTTTCGAAGATATCTGGCCACTTAACGAAGCTTACAAAGAAGCATTCTAAGTTCAAATGGACTCAAGAGAGTGAGGAGGCTTTCGAAGAGCTAAAGTTAAGATTGACGACAGCTCCAGTGTTAACCATCATTGATGGCAACCAAGATCTAAAAGTCTGGACGGATGCGTCTAGAGAAGGCCTTGGCGCAGTGTTAATGCAAAGAGGTCAAGTGATTGCTTATGCTAGCCGTCAACTGAAGCCGCACGAGAAAAACTATGTAACTCATGATCTTGAGTTATTGGCTATCATATTCTCTTTGAAAATCTGGAGACATTATCTTCTGGGCGAGAGGTTTGAACTGTTTACAGATCACCAGTCGTTAAAGTATCTGTTCACTCAGAAGGATTTAAACCTGAGGCAGCAACGTTGGCTGCAGTTTCTTGCAGCATATGACTTTGAAATTATATATACTCCAGGAAAGGCCAATGTCGTGGCTGATGCGTTAAGCAGAAAGAATGTAATGATCGCCAGTTTTATCATCACGACTTCATTGCTAGATAAGATTTCTGCTCTTCAGGAAAATGATCACTTCATTCAGAAGATCAGAGGGATAATTCAACAAGGCGAACCCTCGAGTTTCCAAGTTGATAATGAGGGGACTCTAAGGCTCAAAGGTCGAATATGCGTTCCTAACATTCCTGAACTTCGAAAGGAAGTACTGGATGAGTGCCACAAGTCAAAACTCAGTATCCATCCGGGAGTAAGCAAAATGTATAATGACATCAAATGCACTTTCTGGTGGAAGTCGATGAAAAGGGACATTTCTTTATATGTAAGCCGATGCCCCACCTGCCAGCTAGTCAAAAGTGATCAACAGAAATTGGCTGGATTGTTACAACCGCTAGAAGTTCCTGGCTGGAATGGGAACATATTTCTATGGATTTCATTGATGGTTTGCCCAGAACCAGAAAAGGAAATGACAGTATTTGGGTGATCGTAGATCGCTTCACGAAGACCGCCCATTTCATACCTGTCAGATCAAACAGAACCGCTCAGAGTTTGGCGCAGATATACTTCAGGGAAATAGTTAGACTGCATGGAGTGCCGCTCAGTATAGTAAGTGATAGAGATACAATATTCACTAGAAAATTCTGGGAAGCATTTCAAGTCGAGCTAGGAACGAAGTTAAACCTAAGCACCGCTTATCATCCTCAGACAGACGGTCAGACTGAGAGGGTGAATCGCATTCTAGAAGATCTATTGTGGGCTTGTGTTATAGATTTCAGTGGATCATGGGAAGACAATCTACATTTGGCTGAGTTCTCTTATAACAACAGCTACCAGGCGAGTCTGACAATGTCGCCATTCGAAGCATTGTATGGTAGACCGTGCCGATCTCCTGCTTGTTGGGTTGAGCCTGGGAATAGACTTGTGTTGGGTCCTGATATGATTCGAGAAGCTGCCGACAAAGTCGATTTTATTAAGAAGCGATTACTCGCCGCTCAAAGCCGACAAAAGAGCTATGCCGATAGAAGAAGAAGAGATATATCCTTTGAAGTTGGCGACTATGTATATTTGAAAGTATCGCCGATGAGAGGAGTTATCCGGTTCGGTAAAACTGGAAAGTTAGCGCCCAAATTTATTGGTCCGTTTCCTATTCTGGAACGGATTGGGACTCTCGCATATAAAGTTAAATTGCCAGACTGGCTGCCTGGAGTTCATGATGTATTTCATATATCTCAACTTCGAAAGCACGTTCATGATCCAGACTTGATCGTGGAAGAAGCAGCTCAACAGGATATTGAAATTACTCCAGAATTAGCTGTGAGGCGTGAGCCGTTGAAGATCATCGGCAAAGAAACCAAAGAGCTGAGGAACAAGAAGGTTCACTTAGTCAAAGTGCAATGGAGTGGAGATCCGAGAGATTGTACTTAGGAAACCGAGGAGAGCATGCAGAAAGCTTATCCCAGATGCCGAGTAGATATCTCTGATTGACTCCGGTGCAAGGTATATTTACCATACTTTACCTCACCATTTAATTCTCTATTCTATTATAATTGTTTGAATGATTTTAGAAGAAAAATAGGAATTAATTTGTATGACTTTGAAAGCTTAAAAACAATTGGATTGGTAGTTGTGTTGTGTGATCGTAGATTTATCAAACCACTTTCGACTTTATTCCTTTTCGGGGACGAAAAGTTTTAAGTGGGGGAGATTGTAACGACCCAGAAAATCTGAACCAATTTAAAAATTTTAAATTGGCTAAAATAATGGATTTTAATTATTTAAAATAAATATTTTAAATAATAGCGATGAAAGATGAGTTCGAATCGACATTTGAAAACGAATATAATTAATTATAATTATATATAGAATTGAAAATGGCGCGGTAGTTCGATAATTCGACTTCAAACTTCAATTGAATATACCGGGTGCAAAACAATCCGGATTTTAGGGAAACCAAAAATATTTAAATATGTTAGTGAATATCTTTCTAACGAATCCGACCAATCAAAATTTGATAGCGGGAATCAAAAGATATGTCCAATTGAAGATTCTGAATAGTCGCTATGGAATTCAGGCCCTTAAAAATGGACATTTAGCAAATGACCTCGGATTTCGACGAAACCACTTTTGTTAGATCCGCAGTGTCAGGTTATTGCTAGGTTTCAAATTTCATAATTTTTCGAATCAATATGTGAGCGTGGCAAAGGAAAACGCGTTTGACCGGTTTCAGTTGATTTTAATCGACTGGAAATTGGCCATTTCTCAAACGGTCTCAGAATTCGACGAAACTAGTTTTGTTAAGACTGTATCGTCAATACGAAGCTAGAAAATATTTTTCTGGAATTTTTTTAGTTAGTATGTGACCCCGGTAATTGAAATTTACGTTTAAAATTCAATATAGTGATTTAAATGAAAGTTCAAAAGGAAACTGATTGTAACGAGCAAATCAGCTTACGATACATATCCCATTGTGTTCGGAATGGGGGTAAAACGCTATGGGCGACAGGCGGTGGGCCTCGTTTCGAGGTCATATGTAAAAGTCAACCTTTTTACAAAAATTAAATAATTAATTAATAAAAAAATTATATATTATTTTAATTTTCTTTCCCCCTTTATCTTCATTGGCCCCCCCGTTTCTTTTCGATTTCAGACAGAAAAAAAAGGAAAAAAAAAAAAAAACCTAAAGACCTAGCGACAGCCGCGACGCCGATTCACCACCGCACGACCTCCTCCCTCCAGACATCGCCGTCGACGAAGAGGAAGACCCCGCCTCCACCTCGAAACCCTCGAACGCCCCCCAGATCGCTCGAGCTCCGCTGAAGCCCCCCACTCGTTCGCGACGCTGAACCGCCGACCGCCACCAGAAAACCCCCCCTTTCCGCAGCTTCGGTGAGCATTTTCTTTTTTATTTTATTTTATTTTATTTTCTTTTTTTATTTATTTATTCTGTAAAACTGTTTTGTTTTTATAATAAAAACTGATTTGATTTTATAAAAAGATAAAAACTGATTTGATTTTATAAAAAGATAAAAACTGATTTGATTTTATAAAAAGATAAAAACTGATTTGATTTTATAAAAAGATAAAAACTGATTTGATTTTATAAAATAAGTAAAAACTGATTTGGTTTTTTAAAAAAAGATAAAAACTGATTTGGTTTTTAAAAAAAAGATAAAAACTGAATTTTATAAAAAAAAGTAAAAACTGAATTTTATAAAAGAATTGAAAACTGATTTTATTTTAGATAAGTAAAAACTGATTTGGTTTTTAAAAGTTAAAAACTGATTTTATAAAAAGAGTAAAACTGATTTATAAAAATATAAAAACTGATTTTTCTGAGATTTTAAAAACTGATTTATAAAGGAATATAAAAACTGATTTTAAAATGATTTATAAACTAGAAGGAGATTAGGAATTTAAAAGGAAAAATCATATTTTTATATATCGAAAGTCGAAGTAAAAATCATATTTTTATATATCGAAAGTCGAAGTAAAAATCAAATTTTTATATATTGAAAGCCGAAGGAAAAATCATATTTTTATATATCGAAAGTCGAAGTAAAAATCATATTTTTATATATTGAAAGTCGAAAGAAAAATCAGATTTTTATATATTGAATAGCATCGTAAAAGTTCGATTTTTACATGTGTAGAGAATACGGGCGAAAGCGAAAAAAGGCGAAGATTTCTATAAGTGAAGAGTCGTGCAGTTGGATAGCTATTGGTGAGATTTCTGATTTAAAAAATATTATATATGTGTTGAAATAAAAGTGAATAGCTATATATAAATATCTATATATATATATATATATATATATATATATATATATATATACGCCCCTCGTCCACAAACCATGGACGATATTTATTGGTTGAAATTGTTGTGAAAATTGAATGGTTGTTTGGGATTGTTTGTGATTGATATTGGTTGTATGTGGTTGAAAAATACCCATTTGTGGTTGTGAAATATTTGGTTGAAACCACATAGGATTAGTTTGTGGAAATGAAATAAATATATACATGCCGCCTGCGTGCGAACTAGATGCATGATCCCCATTGTCAAAAACCGCGAGGTTTTAAGGTAGAGCGAGGAGCCGTACTAGGGACGGTCCCGGTGTAACTACCCTGCCGTTATGCTGCCGAAATTTTGAATAATATTTGTGTGTTTGAATTATTTTCATATGCTTAAACTATATTTATTCATTGTATTGAAAACATTCATGTGTTGAATTGATATTCATTCGTTGTTTAGAAATTCATGTGTTGAATGGTATTCATATTTTGAAATAAATTGTTCGATAATAAAAATCACATTTTTATCTATATATAAAAAAAAACTATTGAAAACATTCATGTGTTGAATTGATATTCATTCGTTGTTTAGAAATTCATGTGTTGAATGGTATTCATATTTTGAAATAAATTGTTCGATAATAAAAATCACATTTTTATCTATATATAAAAAAAACTATTGAAAACATTCATGGGTTGAATTGATATTCATTCGTTGTTTAGAAATTCATGTGTTGAATGGTATTCATATTTTGAAATAAATTGTTCGATAATAAAAATCACATTTTTATCTATATATAGAAACTATAGAAAACATTCATGTGTTGAATTGATATTCATTCGTTGTTTAGAAATTCATGTGTTGAATGGTATTCATATTTTGAAATAAATTGTTCGATAATAAAAATCTTTTTTATCTATATATAGAAACTATAGAAAACATTCATGTGTTGAATTGATATTCATTCGTTGTTTAGAAATTCATGTGTTGAATGGTATTCATATTTTGAAATAAATCGTTTGATAATAAAAATCACCTTTTATCGACTATATGAACTATATAGAAAAATAGTGTTTTGAAATGAATTGTTTTACAATAAAAATCACATTTTTATTGTATGCATAAATCGT
The DNA here is from genome assembly GCA_030737875.1 of Allium sativum. Classification (NCBI taxonomy): domain Eukaryota; kingdom Viridiplantae; phylum Streptophyta; class Magnoliopsida; order Asparagales; family Amaryllidaceae; genus Allium; species Allium sativum. Next base: position 208,149,419 of record CM060913.1, read on the forward strand.
TGAAATGTGAAGTGTTAAAAATAGCCACTTGTTCAAAATAAACATAGATGAGTTGAAATATTCATTAATTAGCTAATGAAATGATTTGCACCTATTTATGTAACATTAGAATGAATGGAGTTTTTTTAAACCAAATAGAAATCAAATATGAAGTCGAATAGAAATTGAAAAATGATATGAACTGTATATATATGTACATGCAATATTCATTGAACAGGTTATAGCAAAGGGGCTAGAGAAGAGGAATAAAATTTTGTGCCCGACAAATAGGTATACATTTACTGATTTGTTTTGGTGATGATTTTGAGCCTGTTGGCTAGCCGCTTGGCTTCTTCTTTTTCTTTTTGAGATTAGAAGGACCGGGAACGCTATTTGCGATTTCCCGATGCTCCCGGTGCAGGGGAGGTTATGGCAAAAATTTTCCAAAATTTAAGGTGTTAGAAAAATATTTGAAGTGAAAACGATATTGAAATTGTTGAATGAACTATATTTATATAAATATATAAATATAAATAAAATTAAAACGAAACAAAGCCGTGCAGTTCGTATTTTGAAACCGTGTTTTCAAACAACTAGTACGGGAAATCCGACCATTGGATTTTCGCGAAACCTCAACCGTCGGGTTCGCCTTGGAAATATCTTCCCAACGGCACCAACTTTGTAGAAATCCAACGGTTGGATTGTCTGGAATGTTTAATTCAAATCTGAAGAAAAACAGCGCTAGAAACGATTATATTTATTTATATATATAAATATAATTATATTTAATCGAATAACGACGCTGCAGTTCGAATTTTGAAATCGAAATTTCAAACGATTGTACCGGGAGATCCGACCGTCGGATTTTCCCGAAACTGGAACCGTTGGATTCGTTTTGAAAAGACCTTTCTAATGATGTAAATTTTGTGAAGATCCAATGGTTAGATTTTCAGATATGTGTAAATCAAATCTGAAGAAAAACAGCGCCACGGCCACGTTATGGCCCGAAACGTCGTTTTGAATATATTAGCTATTTTAAAATAAATAAAAATAGCGATAAATAGTTATAAATTATCATAGGCGATATGGAATGGAAGTAAACTGAAATTTGCTTGATTTGTGTGGTATTTGATGGTTGAATGTGTTTGGTGTGAAGATTACATTAAAGAACAATATTGGTGTTGTCGAATAATTTAACCATTGAAATAAATCGATTTGAAATTCTAAATATACGTGAATTATTTGGAAAGGCCGAGTTAATTCTCATTTCGAATAATCGACCGACGATTGAAATTCGAAGATGAAGACGATGGTCGAAGACCGGAGATCTTCACCTCGTTTGGATGGTAACCGAGGTCCTGATTGGGAGGCATCCCGAAATATGGATAATGAGTGGTGATCGTTCAGACGTACGTGTTGATCGAAGGGTTTGCGAGGTATTGAGTGCCTCCGGTTTCGTTCAGACCCAGAACGGACTTGTAAATGGACTGTGTGTCTGACATAGGATTTATTCTGTGTGGCATGCTAAGATGCAGTGATCAGGGCTTCTGTTGAAAAGCAAAGTCTTGTGGTGATGATCAAAGCACCGCCTGTGTGGCGTAGCTTTGTGTATAACGTGAATTCGCGAGCCTCACACCCCGGTATGAACCAGAAACGGGAGAAAGGACCTCAGGGAGGGCCTGCGTTTCCTCCTAGCTAAAAGTGGCGTCAGTGGTTTTACACGCCCTGACGAGTTTGACTTATGTGGTTGTTGCTGTTGCGAGGCGCCTCGGTTTGATCGGACGATCCGGGTCCGATGGAGTCATTCGTTGGCTCGTTTACGCCCCAAAGGGCGGGGAAACGTATGGTTCAGGCATTTTAATCCACAATCGGTGGACCGGCCCTGACGATCCAAGGGTCACTCGAGCTCTGATCCTGAGACTCGGGCTAGGCAGTCTCGAATTCGGTGAGGACTATCTTTTGCGTCGGTTCATGACGGAAATCCAATTTCCAAAACGACATCGTGCGGTTTTGATTGTATATATATATGGCGACATGATATATGGTACCCATGCCGTCTATGATTGATAGTTATGATTTGAAATTGTTTTCAAGGCATATAAACACTAGCAATAATATCAAATGCCTTTGTTTTATTCGTATCAATCATATTTTGGCCATTATAAGGTAAAACTCTATCCTCCGGTTTGCGTTGCATTGTGTGATGGGAACTGAGTCTTATAATGGCTTCATTTTTATAAGAAGCATAGCGATGTTTAAAAGAAAGATTTGTTTTAAAGCACTGGCAATCCAATGGAGTAAACCCGTTCCACGAAAGTGGCGTGGTCCTGTGATTTGCCATATTATATAGGTGTTGAGTAGATTTCTCATACCAGTCCCATGACTGACTCATAGTTTGTTTCACTCTCAAACTCGGGTGCCCCTTTTTCTACACGGGCAGCCTTGTATTCAGGTTTAGCTGGTTCTTTCTGGATAGCTGGAGCTGAAGATGGATTCTATCATTTATTTCTTTTTATGCTGTTCAGCTCCTATTGTACATATTTTGTTTATTTCCGCTGTAGACATTTATGTATAGCTGAACTGTATTTGTACTGAGTAAGATCCTGTATACTGTGTAACTCTGATGATTACTTTTATCCAGTATATTTTGTTGTTCATTCTGGTGTATTTATTTAATTCTGTTCCGCTATTATATGTTTCTGTGTTATATTCCAAAGATAACCTTGTTTCCGTGAGAACGGGAAATCGGGTCGTCTCATAAATATAAATTTATTGGAAAACTTCATTAAATCTTAGTTAAAAGATTTATTCTTTATTTTAATGATTCGTTACTTTAAAATATTCTTTATATAAAAATGTTCTTTATTTAAAAATATCTTTTAAAAGAATTCTGAATCGGAATGCGATTCAATCAATTACCATATAATTTCAGTTGTATGGACTTCATACATCGCATGTATATAACAATAATGATCAATAATTATTAAACAACCCATTCACATCCAAAGTGAAATTTACAATTGTGTGAGCGTTAAAATAAATAAATAAATAACGCTCAACACAGACTGTCAATCCATCGGTTGACATACAACTAAATATTGGGACTAGTGTATGACAAATATCATCCCAATACCCGTGTGGGGTTCTCAATCAACAACAGTTTATATACATAAATCATTGGTTAATAAATATAACCAATTATAATTCAGTTTGAATTATTCTCACTTTAACCAATTTCCACTATTTAAAATTATAAATGACTATTTATAATTTAATGTCCACTACCATATATTTTGACAAGTAATTATTTTTATCCTTGTCTAACATGATGACATTTTTATTTCACAAAACATTATCCTAAACAAATGACATACACATTTAACATGGATATAATCTAAATAAATGACATATTATTTAACATGACAATATTCTAACAAAATGACATTTATCTTTAACATGTTTTTATATTTCTATCTAATGATCATTTTAATCATTTCTACATGCACTTCTAAATAAAATGACATTAATATTCTAATATGGCATTTATAAATAAAATGACCTTTTCATTCTAATCAAACATCTTATACAAAAATGACATTTTATTCTAATCAAACATTTTATACAAAAATGACATTTCTATCAATAATGACATTATTATTTCTAATATGACATTTCTAACCAATTGACCTTTTTATTCTAAATACACATTTCTAATAAAGATGATCTTTTTATTCTAAATAATCATTTCTAATAAAGATGATCTTTTTATTCTAAATAATCATTTCTAATAAAGATGATTATTTTATCTAACATGACATTCTATGAAAAGATGATATTTTTAGTTTAATGCAACATTTTTATAACAAAAATGTTACTTTTATTCTCATGCAACATTTTATAACAAAAATGTTATTTTTATTCTAATGCACATTTTATGACAAAAATGTTATTTTTTTTATAATGCAACATTTTAAACTAAAAATGTTATTTCTTTTATAATGCAACATTTTAAACTAAAAATGTTATTTCTTTTCTAATGTAACATTTTATACTAAAAATGTTATTTCTATCCTAAGGTAACATTTTATAACAAAAAATGTTATTTCTTTCTAATGTTACATTTTATAACAAGAAATGTTATTTCTATTCTAATACAACATTTTATGCAAAACATTATTTCTTATCTAATATCACATTTCTAATGTAATGAAATTTTTAATTTAGATAAACATTTCTAATGAAAATGACATTTTTAATATAATGTGACATTTCTATTATAATGACATTTTTAATAAATGACAATTCCTAGTAAATGACATTTCTAATAAATGACAATTTCTAATAAATGACATTTTCAATAAATGACAATTCCTAATAAATGACATTTTTAATAAATGACAATTTCTAATAAATGACATTTTTCTAATAAATGACAATTTCTAGTAAATGACATTTTCTTATAAATGACAATTTCTAATAAATGGCATTTTCTTAACAAAGATGACATTTTAATTTTAATGTAATATTCCTTAACAAAAGTGACATTTTTATTCTAATAAAACAATTCTAACCAAAATGACATTTTTATTTTAATGCAGCATTTTATAACGAAATAGCAATTTTAATCTAATGCAACATTTCTTAACAAATTGTTATTTTTATTCTCATGCAACATTTTATAATCAAAATGTTATCTTTCTCTAATGCAACTTTTTATAATCAAAATGTTATCTTTTATTCTAATGTAACAATTTATAGCAAAAGTGATGTTTTTATCTAACATAACATTTTTACAACAAAAAGGATTATTTTGATTCTAATGTACATTTTCTAACAAACGTAATATCCAACAAATCATCATCAACTCATGCAATCAACCAATCTAAATTTCACACAGCGCATATATTTAATATTATAATCACAATCAATATACATATATATTGATATATATATATCTATATATATATAATTTTTATTTTAAATTTAAAACGAGAAATCTCACATCGATTTCTCTGAATTTTCAACGTGCACTGTTTTAGTTCTGGTCTGTTTCATCGTCTAGATCTCATCACAAGGATTCCAACGGAATTTGTTTCATTCGATTCTGATTCTGGTTGCAAAAGTTACAAGGATTTAAATATTTCAACATTTAGAATGTGTAATTAACTTTAATTAATAATTAAATTCCCTTAACCTTGTTTAATTTAATATTGGCCATCTTCCTTCTCAACCTGGAACCCGTCGTTCACTCTAGAATAGTCGAACCCAACCCTTAGCAATTAGGGTTCGCCATCTCCACGTCTATGGTCGGCCAGAGCAGAATCGCGCTTCACCACGTCAGAGCTCCTCAGTCATGCCACCATCGCCGTCGAGGCCAGCGAGCTCGGTGCCCCAACGACATCAGAAAACGGTGATGATCAACCCAGATTTGGGCATGAATTACGAGAAGACCACGCCACTAAACACCATCTCTACCATTGAGATCGTAGAGGTCATTGAGTAGATCAATATTGTCTTTGGAAGCGTTTGAATTCGGTGTGTGGATTTGAAGAAAAGAGGAGGAGAAACCTGAAGCACGTCGGCCATTGATATTAGTCCTAACGGCTACATTTAGATAGGAATTACGGTTTCCAACGTACTGTATTTATACTAGTATATATAGCGTATTTTTATTTTATTTTATTTTAGTTATTTTCCAAAAATATCTGTATGTTGATACAAACTCCAAATCAAACCCAACGAGTGTTGCCCATAGCCACATATCCCCGTTCCGGACACAATGGAATATGTTTGGTCAGCCCGTTTGCTTGTCTCAGCCCACTTTTCTTTGTTTTAAAATATAAATCATTTAATGATTTAATTTGTTCGTACAATTTAATTTACCGAGGCCACATACGGACTCTAAAAATTTCAGATAAATTATTCTGGCTATGTTTTTACAATACGGTCCTAACAAAACAAATTTTGTTGAATTTAGAGACCGTTTGAAAAATGGCCATTTTCAAGTCGATTAAATTTGACTGAAATTGACAAAACACGTTTTCTTTTGCCACGCTCACATATTAATTCTAAAAATTATGAAAATTTAAACCTAGCGATAATTTGATATTTCGGTTCTAACAAAAGTGGTTTCGTCGAAAACGGAGATCGTTTGCAAAATGGCTATTTTTAAGGGCTATATATTATATTAGAATATACATATAAATTATTTAACGACTTTTCTGAATTTTAATCTGGACACAACTTATAATTTATAAAGTGAAATATTAGTTTCTTATATCTGTTAGAAAGATATGATTAAACATATTTAAATATTTCTTGTTTCGTTCAATTCTGATTTAAAATGAATTCTATATATTCATTTGAAATTTAAAATTGAATTTTCGAACTACCGCGCCGTTTCAAATTCCTTTTATAATTAAATTAAATTATTTGTTTTAACTTTGATTAAAATAAATTTTTGGTCATTATTATTTAAAATAAATCATTTTAAATTCTCAAAATCCTTTAACATTTCTAAAATAAAAATTTTAAATTGATTCGGAATTTTCGGGTTGTTACATCAATCCGCTGTTTTCCGTCTCTTCAGAGATCAGGGGATTTCGGAACGTTATAGTTTGGTATCAGAGCATTGGTTTACAGAGCTCGAGAATAAGACACATTAGAACCTAACGAAAGAATTATTCAAAGATTGGATTAGTAATATCCAAGGAGAATGACTCATTAGAGATAGGATCGGTAGTATCCTAGAACGAGTGCGAAGAGTGTCATTTAAAAAAAAATGGTTCTAAAATATTATATCAATTCTTCGTATTTGATTATTTTATTTTAAATTGAATTTGGACAACCGAGTATATGAAGATTTTGCATATACGCCTTGCAAACGTGTATACAAAGCCTTAAATATACTAGGTAGATATAGAATCACACTCTAGTCGCCCAGAAACGATCCTGATGACTGAGGCCTCATCATCAGCGTTTATTTTCAAGTTTCGAAAGTGGGATATCTATATATTTCCTATTGACTGGTGTGAGAACCAAAACTCAGATAGGGTCTATTATTTGGAATTGGCATCAAAAACATGATTTTGAATATATATATATATATATATATATATATATATATCAAAGTTATGAATTTGAAAATTTAACTAACTAATTAATTGATGGTTTTGTTGTTTGATTATTAGTTTAACTAATAAAATTATTGAAACCAATATGTAAATGAAAGATAAATTTGGCCAAATTGAATCAAAATTTGAACTGAATTGAAATTGATTGAAATTACATGCATATACATGTATATACATTGAACAGGTCATAGCAGGTCGCTAAGAGAGGAATAAAATTGTATGTCCGACAAATCGGTACATGTTTACTATTTTCTGGGGTTTTGATGATTTTATGAGCCGATTGGCTAGCCACTTAGCTTTTTCGTTTTCTTTTGGATAGATGAGGGGCCTGTGAGGCTAGTGGCGGTTTAAAAGGTCTCCCCGTACAAAGGAGGTTATGGCGAATTTTTTTCGAAAATTTAGGGTGTTAGCCAAATTTTTGAAAAATTTGAAAATTCTTATAAACTGAAAAGTTGAAGAATGAAATTTGAGTTGGTTGGTTAAACAACTTTCAGCTATGTTCCTTTACGAGGACAAAAATATTTTAAGTGGGGGAGATTGTAACAACCCGGATTTTCAGAACCAATTTAAACTTTTTATTTTGGCTATTTTAATGGATTTTGAATATTTAAATGATTTATTTTAAATAATAATGACCAAAAATTTCTTTTAAACGAAGTTAGAACGTATAAATTTATTTTAAATATAAAATGACCTTGAAATGGCGTGGTAGTTTGAAAATTCGATTTCAAATTTCAATTGAACGTATAGAATTCAAAATAAATCGGATTTCAGTAAAACAAGAAATATTTGAATCTATTTAATTATATCTTTCTAACGAATGTGAAAAATCCAGATTTCATAACGAGAATTGAAAGTTATGTCCCATTTAAAATTTGAAATAGTGGCTATGGAATTTATACATATTTTAAATTATATATAGCCCTTAAAAATAGTCATTTTGCAAACGACCTCCGTTTTCGATGAAACCACTTTTCCTGGATCCGGAATGTCAAATCATTACTAGGTTTCAAATTTCATGATTTTTGGAATTAATATGTGGGCGTGGTAAAAGAAAACGTGTTTTGTCAATTTTAATTGAATTGGATCGACTAGAAAATGACCATTTTTCAAACGGTCTCCAAATTCGACCAAATTACTTCTGTTAGGACCGTATCGTCAAAACATAGCTAGATTTATTTTTCTGGAATTTTTGGAGTCAGTATGTTGCCCTGGTAAATTAAAATGTACGTTTAAATTAAATATATATTGATTTATGTTTTAATTTTGATAAAACTGGTCAAAATGATAGAACTGGCTTACGAAACATATCTCATTGTGTCCAGAATGGGGGTATTGCGCTAGGGGCGACAGTCATTGTGTTTGATTTGGAGTTAGTGGCAAAAAACCGGTATTATTGGAATTTAAAATAATAAAATAATTTTTATATAAAAATCCCCCCCCCCTCGTAATTTTCTAAAACCCTAGCCGTCAGTTGCCATCCACGGCTGAAACGCTCCCGGTTTTGGGGTGATTTTTCTCCAAATCCGCTTAGAGTTAGATCGCCCTCCTAAAATAAAAATCAAAGCACTCTCTTCAATCTTCAAATCAATACCAGGTTGATGAAGAATCGTGTAGTGTGGCACAGGAAATTTGAGCACGAAGCTCCGCTGTTCGTGGCGATTTCCTGGGATGATGGCGGGCTCGAGTTGCAAGGCGGGGGGTGGCGGAGGTGCATGTCGGGGGCGGCGTTCGAGTGGTGGCGATGGATCTGGGTCACGGCGGCTGTACGGGGGGAATTGACGGAGATGGAAATCAACAGTTTTGAACGATGGACTGAGAAGGGTTAAGGAACGGTAATGATAATTAACGTTATTAAATATAGTTAATTCTATTTCAATTATTTCATAAAGTCGTTAACACAAATAGCACCATAACTTTTCCATATGAGGTCCAAATCACGCGAAACTGGATCCGTTGCAATCGTGGGAACGAGAGCTTCACAACAAGACTAACTTGGTCCAATTTTGAGCATGTTAGAATTTCGGCCAAATTCAAATTCAAACTGGTCAGAAATAAAACTGGCGGAGTGGATCCCAATGTGAGAACTCATTCTCACTCAAATTATTTTACAGTTAAATTTTTTTAGATTATAGACGGGGCTCAGAAGCCCCCGGCACCATTTATTGTACAAACCATGGTTGTTTGTTTGCATTGAATTGACTGTATTGTGTTTACTGAATGTATGAACTATATAAAATATTCATGTGTTGAAATAAATATTTTATCGTTAAAACTATAATTTTTAACGTATATATGAATGAAAATAAATATTCATTTACAAATCGGACGATTTGTTTATGTACACCAATTTAACTGATATGGATTGGGACGATATATTTTACACATCGCCCAACTACACAAATAATATTCAGTATTTGTTGGTTGAAACCCAACACGGGTATTGGGATGATATTTGATGTACACTAATCCCAATTGTTTAGTTGTATGTCAGTCGATTGGTTGACGGACTGTTGTAAGCGTTAATTATTTATATTTAATGCTTATGCAGTTGTGTAATGAACTCTAGATGATGGTTGATTGTTTATCATTGTTATTATATGCATGTGTTGTATGGAATCCATATAAATAACATTATATGGTAATTGATTAGGTCTCATTCCAATTTGGAAAATAACGGATAATTTAAAAAAATATTCAGAAAAAGAATTAAAAATATTCATATGTTGAATAAAATATTTAAACAATAAAAATATCATTTTTATTGAATGTATAAACCATTAGAAATATTCATATGTTGAATAAAATATTCATGTGTTGAATAAAATATTCATGTGTTGTATAAAATATCAAAATAATATTTTAAAATAATATTCCGTAAAGGATTAAAATGTGAATTTGATGTCCGATTTTGGATGGACACAAAATTATTGAAATATGTGAAGCCGTATTGATTAGATATGCGCCATTTTAACGTATATCGATTTTATTCATTTTTATAATGAATATCGAAAAGGAAATGATTTCAAAATCTGATATTTTGAAAATATTATCATTTATATATTATAATGATATTGAATATTCAATTTTGATTTAAAATTGAAAATGAAGTTGGAATCGTTTTCTAAAACGAATTTAAAACGATTTATAAAATACGTTTTAAATGGAAATCGACGAAATATATACAATATATATTATATATATTTAATGACCTGAATAGAACGCGCCGCGACCGTTTGCGAATTTCGACCATTGACTTCGAATTGACATTACGGGAGATCCGACCGTCGGATTCTCCTAAAACTTGAATCGTTGGGTTCGTATCGAAAAGAGCTTTCCAAAGAATATAAGAGATTTAGAATCTAACGGTTGGATTTGAAATTATGTCCAAATCAAATTTGAAAAAGGTCACTATGAACGCAGTTCGGTGGTCGTTATTGGAAACCGACTGTACGGGCCTTGATAAAATTATTAAAAATATTAATAATTTGTGTAAAATCATAATAAATGATTTGGAAAGAATTTGGATGAAAAATTCCACGTTTATTAGGATAAAAATATATTTTTATTTAAATGAACTAGTTATTAACTAGAATTGAAATCCAATAATTTTTAGAAATAAATAAATTGGATTTGAAATGATTTTGATTTAACCAGAATTTTCCAATGAATAAATTGGAATGGATTTGAATAGGAATTATCTTCAAATATTTTGATATTGGACTCTGTGATTATGCGGATATTGTGGAGGAATTTGAAATATATATATCATTATTCCCAATATGATATTTGTTGGTTTCAGAATTTGATACTAAATATAAGCCGTTATAATTTCTATTTTGAGCCTTATATTTAATATCAAAGTGGATTTTGGCTTTGTTGTGAATGGTGTCTTCAGTAACACTGTTCTTAAATCCCGTGTGAATAAAATAAATCTTTTGATTAAGATTATTTGAGTTTCCAATTATATTTAGTAATTAAAATAAAATGGAATGTGAATTGGGTTTATTGTGAACTGTGTTTTTAACGACATACGTTCTTTAACCCGATTAACAGTGAAATGTGATTTGGAATATATAAATATTTTTATTAAGATTTGATGAAAATTTTCCAAAGTAAAGTTTTCCAATTAAATAAAATAAATTGGAATTGAATGGAATTCGATTTAGTAATAATCGAAATGAGCTTCAGTGGAGGAAGACTGTTAATATATATGGAATTTAAAAGGCTTTGTCGTTATTCCATTTATATTATTAGTCGGATACGGAAATTGATATCGACTATATACTGATCTGTTTTTCGTGAAGATTTTATAATTAATGGAATGGGATTTTGGGTTTATCGTGAACTGTGTTTTAAATAACATTAGTTCTTTAACCCATTTAAAGACAAGATTTATTTCCTAAATTTGAATAATCATTAAATAATGATTTTTGGAGATTAAAACTAAGTGGAGTTTTAAGAAATTTTTAATTAGATGGAAATGAGAATATGATAATTTAAATTATCAAATTTGGGAAATGATCGAGAATGGAGTACCACCAGTTTTACTCCAAGCGATAGTTAAATCTTTAATTAGATTTGAACGTGAAATGGTAATTAATTTCACCGATAACACCGTGGTGTTAGATATGGAGTATTACCAGTTTTTCTCCATGGGATGAATAGGTTGAGACTGGGAAATAAAATAAATGATTACTTCGGTAAGGTTCGCTAATCCCGACTGGTTTGGAAAACCTTAATTTAATTTGAATTGATATCCAAAGGAAGATTAAAGAATAATTTTCAAAGAATTTATCTTTGATAAAATTAATAGGAACCTTTCCCTAGAAATGTGAATACTTGAATAAAAGAATATTCTGGATTGGAATGAGGCGTATGTTGTGTTTTTATAGCACTTGTTTATACGATACGCGAGTTATTCGGAAAGACCGGGTTTATGCCCATTCTGAATAACTGATTCGACGATAAGTCGATGATGAAGACGATGGTTGAAGACCGGAGATCTTCACATCGTTTGGATGATTATTGATGTCTTGATTGGGCTGTACACCCGAGACAAGGTAATAAGTGGTGATCATCCAGACGTACTTGGAGATCGACGTGATATGCGAGGGCCTCTCTCCTGTATTGGACATATGAGACGAGGAATAAGGTGCCTCCGGTTTCGTTAAGACCCAGAACAGACATGTAAATGGATGTGTGTCTGACATTAGATTTCATTCTTTTTTGATTGATTTCTATTAAATTTATATTTATTTGGCGGCGGAGAATTTATTCTCTTGCTTAGCGCCCTTCTCTGAGACGTATGAGCTCAGAGGTTATATATCGATAGACATCAGTTGCATGGCGTGGTTTGTCAGTGTGGCATGCTGAGATGCAAGTTATCAAGGCTTCTGTTGAAAATCAGAGTCTTGTGGTTGATGATCAAAGCACGGCCTTAAATGGCATAGCTTTATGTATAGCGTTAATTCACGAGCCTCACACCTCGGTATGATTCAAAACGGGATCGTGACTGCAGGGAGTGCACGACGTTTCTTTCTAGCTATGGGTGGTGTCATGGTATGGAGCCCAGACATTTATATTTTTTACCTATGTGGATGATGGATAGCGAGCCGTCCTGGATATATCGGTTACTACGAAGCCGATGGATAGGTCCTATAGGACTGGGAAACGTGTTTTCAGGTATAACAAATCAGCTAAGTTTGGATCGGCCCTGAAGATCCATGGGTTCGCCAACGTCCGAATCCTAAGGCATTTGCTAGAGTTTCTCAAAGCCAACGAGGATGATCCCTTGCCTCAACTCACAAACGAAAATCCAATTTCCAATATGTGACATTTCGATTTTAATTGCAGAACTAGTATGGCGACATAGAAGGATGGGGTACTATGCCGTCTATGATTGATACATTTATATTTGAAGTTGTTTTATATACTATACACTTATAATTGTATCAAAATGATTTGTTTTAAACGTACCAAGCATGTTTGGATATTATAAGGTAAAACTCTATCCTTCGGCTTGCATTACATTGTGTGATGGGACCTGAGTCTTATAATAGCTTCATTCTTTCAAAAAGCATTACGCTGTTTATTATATGCACTGGTATTCTTTGGAAGAAACCCGTTCCGTGTTATACGGCGTGGTCCCTTGATTTACTTTATTTCTAAAGTAATGTTTCAAATAACTGATTTAGTTCTCATACCAGTCACATGACTGACCAGGAGTTTATTGTTTTAACCTAAACTCTGGGTGCCCATATTATCCACATGGGCAGCTAGTAGTTTTGGTTTTGCAGATATTAAATTCACAGGATTCTGGTTTACATTTGGAGCTATATTTAAAAAGCTTTGTATCCGTGTATACCCTTCAGTTGTGTTATGTATTATCTTTCCGCCTCTTTGTAATTTAAATCTCTGGTATTTTTCTGATGTATATTTTTTATTCATACTCTGTTATATTCTTGTACTTCGATGTAGTTGTTGTAATAGCAACGAAATGTTCTTCCGTTTGTGTTTGATTTGTCGTGTTCTCAACTCAATCCACTGTTTTCCGTCTCTTCGAAGATCGGCGGATTTCGAATCATTATATTCTGGTCCCAACGAAACTAATTTAGTTGAAAACGGGCTTCGTTTTTCAAAAAAAGCGTATTTATTGGTTCACCTTTAAATTTCGTCTATCGGCAAAATAACTCTGTTTGGCTTCAAACTGAAAATCTTACAATAATTAATTATACGTTTTCCAATAAAATTTGTTTCATCGAAAACGAAGGTCGTTTGAAAAACAGTTATTTTTTTAAAGGTTATAAAATATCGATATAATATAATTAAATTTCAAAACAATTAAATTCAACAAAAATAGATCATTATCATCGAACATATTCTAGATAAAATAATATACAACTTCAAATCCAATCAATGTGAAAGTACAACTCATCGTTAACGTATTTAAGTTTAACGATGTCCATATATATATATATATATATATATATATATATAACCCTTCTAAATAAACTAAATAACGTTATAATTATTAATGATTTCCATAGCGATTTTTTCAAAATTTGATTTGGACATAACTTGCAATTTATAAGATGAAATCTCGATTTTTCACTTTCATTATGAAATTATAATCAACGAGATTCGAATGTTTCTTGTTTCATGGAATTTTGACTTTTATCGGATCCTATATATTCAATTAAAGTTTAAAATTCAATATTACAAACTACCGCGTCGTTATGAGTTCGTTTTAATTATAATATATATATATATATATATTCAAACTTCGTTTTACTAAATAAATTCGATATAAAAATGCACTAATATCCCAAATCAATATTTAAAACGGATTTAAATATTCATAGTTAACGTTCAAAAATCTGGGACGTTACATTCTTTTCCCCTTAAAAGAATTTTGTCCCTGAAATTACAAGGTAAGAAGAATGCTCCAAACCCAATTAGTTCCAAAATAATTATTTTGGGATTATCATCAAAATAAATTCAAATTCTTAAAAGTTTCAAAAAAAAGTTCGCCAGCACTTCCTCTACGTGGTTCGATCTATACAACTGCCACTTCTGGTCTTAACTTCTCCAAAAGAAAGCCAAATGGCTACCCAATTCAGGGGTAAAATCAATCCCTCCAATTAATATATTAAGGTTTACCTATTTGTCGGGCAACTCTTCTAATTTTCGAAGCAATCAACAAACTGCCCTTCATCTTCCAATCTGTGCTTCAATCTCTGTAATCATGTCAATACCCCTAGCCTTCTAGTATTTGTACTTAACTCAATTTCTAATACAAGTAACGAATATATGGTTAACTCATTTAGTTTCATTTCATAAACGATTCTATTTCATTTATTATCCATTCAAACCCTTAATTTGTTTGATTTAAATTCCATTTCAATATCCGGTCCTTAATTCAATTCACTTAACCAGGCTATTTGATTAACTAATTATTTTCTAGCCAATTCAATTTCATTTTATTATTCATTATGAATTCCAAACAAAACCATCAAACAACCAATACTATTATACTTAAGAAAATTATTTTCTTTTCTATATTAAAATATAGTTTGGGAAAAAAATCATTTATTCTCTTTATAAAATAATTAAAAAATACTTTTATATTCAATTACAAATACATGCTCTCATATTTATACACTTAAACACAATCTAGGGTATTTCTAACCCTATCTCTATTGAGTTACGCCACAGAACCAAGGTTACTACTCAACCTACAGCTCGATACCATATTGTAACATCCCACTTTTCTATACAATTTGAGCCGATATTTAACTGCCACAGTCAACCTAAGTTATACAAAAAGCTGAAAGTTAAGAGAAATAAGTTACAGGGTGAGAGAAGATAAGGAAGAAATATTAGAATAGAAGAATTAGAAGAAGAACCAATACTTAGTCAGAGTCTCACATCACAGCGAAATAAAATATTATATAGAAATATATCTTCATAAAGAACTTCCATAAATACTTACATTTTATTAGAGTACAACAAACTACTAACATGTATGGATATTGATAACAACCTATCCACGAATACAACTCACAGCGGAATAATATATATATATATATATCGTATGCCTGGACTCTTCCATCTCATCTCTAAACTTCAAAGCATATGATAACCGGAACTTGAAACTCGGGCTGACCCGAGACATTACAAACTCCACAGATCGGTCTAGTGAACCAGCGTGAGAAAAATTCACTAAATTTAAGTAACATCCATATTGCTTAACTTTAAAAACCTTTCGAAAGAAATGGTAATAGTAAGACCAGCCCACACATAAACACGGACGGTTTTTACCTTACCATTACCAAAGCATTTTTTAAATCAATACTATTCTGATATCATAATAGTGATGTGTATCAAGTAAATAACCAAGTAGCAGAACGCTTGCATCTCACGCTCTACATACATAGTCTATAATCAAAAACCGCGGGGCTTTTATTAGAGATTGAATTCCAACTATGACAAAGTATGGGACCACCTTCCGATCAGTGAACTCTAGAGGGTATACACTAGGGTTCAATAAGAACATCTTGCAACCCGGCCATACATGACCGCCGACTCATTTGGTTTGAGCATAGCGAATGTATTATCACCCTGAGCTTTTAAGGGCCCACCTCACATCCGCGGAGATACGGAAGCGAAAGGAGAACAAATAAGGAATTTATCTAGATTGGTGATAATACACCTTGCTTGGGTGCGAACCAACTAGCCATACTTCTTGTCCGGTTTTTGTCATTTCCCGATTGTGAGGCATGAGGCTACATTTGTCTTCTAGAACAGCACACCACCATTTACATTGAATGCCACATTGTCAAACCACTAATTGACTTCCAAAAGATATTACAGGTATAAAAACTAAGAAAAACAAATTCCTCCGCCACCTGATGCAATACCCTTAAGAGATCAACAGTACGTGATTTGTTAGGCATACTCTGTCAGACATTCGTCCATACAAGTTGTCCAGGGACTGGACAAACCGAAGGCACCCTCCTACCCATCCTTACGGATCAGTAGCGAGAAGTCCTTGCAAATCCGTAAAAATCTCAACCACGATCGAATCACGTCAGAATACCTCTGGCAATACGGCCAGAGAATATTCGATAAGTAATCTTTCCGCTTATGAAGATTCATGGTCTTCTGTTGCTCCATCTTCTATCTTCAACGTTACGTATTTACTGGTCGGAATGGTTTTCGAATATTCGATCTTGGTTTTTCCGAACCAACAATCGTTGGTCAGATTTCGATAGTCAGTTATTTAATTATCAAAATAAAACAACCATTCATCCATAAAAAGAAAACGAAATCACTGATTAAATACCCAGCATCATTTCGCCTCTTTAATTAACCATCAGTTAATTGAAACATCTAAATCTCTAAACTATTCAATATTTGGAATATGTTTCCATTTCTTACTCAATAAAAGAATATCCATTCAAAACATCGCTTCAACCTTTATTAATAACTGAATGTAAGTCAGTAATTGAATAATTCTCTAAGTATACGACCCCGAAGGTCTAAACCAACATCAGATCGACGCTTAAAAGATTATTTAACTCAACCAAACTTACATCAGATTTTTTTTACTCCTTTAAATATCACTTTTATAAATATTATTTACAAGTCATACCCAACAACTATTATTAGTTGTTTAAATCCAAAAAAAAAATTCCTTCTATAAATCTTATGTTTATGAACTTAAGTATTTCAACATCATTAACCTCTTGCTTTGCTTATAATTTTTCAATTTCCAACATTGAACTCTTAACCATTCTCTTTATTTTTGTACTCTAATTCACAATCCTCTTCGTATAAGTCCATTTACATATATACATATCATTTATAACTGTTTTGGTAAAACTTGACTTAATAATCTATTTTCTATGCATTGGACCCAAATCCGATTATAAATCCATATTCACATTCAACTCAAATCTCATTTAAATATACACAATCTTATTCTCAAAGAACTTTTTATTTCCCTTTCCCATATTTGTAAAATAACGATTATATAAACGCAGATTTAAACTTCGAAAATTTACCTTTAAATCAAACACCGAAATTTATTTTATTAAAAATAAATTTCCCTATTGTGTTCGCTTAGAACGATACGTTCAATTCAAATATAAAAATCATTTAAAATATTTCAAAATAAATTTAAACTCAATTTCGAGAAATCAGTCTTATACGACGGTACTAAAGAGGCAAACGACCACTAAGGTACCAAACCGTGAAATTTTAACCAATTTCACATTTAATAGCAACAATTAGATCAATTGATAAACATTATCAATATTATTGAGGAATTCGGTTGAATTCCTCCAGCTTGTCCTTCCCTGCATCAAAATGGGTTCCTCAATTCCAATACGGCAATATATTTATCATAATAGCGGACATAAACGGTTTAACGAAAAACGGTCAACAATCGATTAACAACATCCATTAAAACAACCAATTGTTTATTAAATATGTTTATATTATTATAAACGTAACCAATAAGGTAAGTTACCGCATTTGGAATATAATCGTTGAAACAACGATTTATTTCAATTAAATTAAACAACGTTTAATTTAATCGATGCATTAACAATATTCAGCATCCATGCACACAATCATCCAATCACCATCCATTAACAAACATTGTACACAAAATAAAAAAGCCCAACTTATAGAAAATATAAGTGGGATAAACTGAGTAAGTTGAACTCACCTAGGTTTATTCTGCGTTAAAACGATCCGGTAATAAATTAAACAAACGTTTAATTTTATCAAAATTCCCAGGTGCTTCCAATGCTGACCCAACTAGCTCCAGCGTATAGCTTACGACCATACGATCCCAATGTGATGAACTGTGTTCAATGCTATTTACATACATGTGAGTTATAACATTTATAATTTCACATGATTTAGTAATAATTTCTTAATTAAATAATAATTTATAACTAATTACTTTTCATTTTCCACAAATTACGGCTGATACTTTGTTCACTGTTTCTCTTCGTTCTGCCCAGCTTCGTTGGTTCTAACATGGATCAGTCCTCAACCCAGGATGACTTTGAAATTACCATGCTGCCTTGTTCGAATTTTGTTACACTGTTTCCATTTCCATTTTCACTAACCAATGTCCGGTCATTTCTTGGAACTGCATCTTTGTTCCTACCTACTATATCAACCATCAACGCGCACGAACTAATTTGCCAAATTTTAGCAATGCCCGATTACATGATACGTGTCGTCTTCCCAATTGAACAAACTGTCGGGTCCTTCGTTTGCAGCGTACACGTTTGCACATGTTATCATCTTCATACCAACGTTTTTCTTTTTCCTTGAATTCACGTAATAACCAATGAAAGGCACAAAATCCAATCAGCCCCGTACCGTGTTTACCCTCATTTATTTTTTTATTTTTTTATTTTGCCTTCGTTAAGCTTTTTTTTTATTAGAAGGCCCAAAGCCCACACGTTCTGTTTTTCTCCCATCTCGCTCCCCTTACCTTATTAAGCTTATTCTTCCCACACTCTTATTCGATATACGTACATCATCTACAGGTGTTTCTCCCTCATGTCGCAGCTTACACGCACTCCCTCATACTATCAGACAAACACCACTCCATATCAGACCCACATTTCTTACGCCATGCCTTTGCTCCATTTTTTCTAACGCCGCTTCTCCTTTACACTTATACCGGCTCCTCTCTCCCCTTCATCATGTTGCCACCATGACAAACCCCAAACTCCGACAACGCGGTGTCCACTAGTGCCGCACCCACACCGCCTTGTACCCGCTTGCCACCATCTTCATTCTGACCTGGACCCACCGTACTACAGGAACTCATCTTCCCCCTTATGATCCATCCTCCAGAAACTGTAAATCGTGCACTGTTTGTGCACGTACATTCCACCCACACAACGCCCCACTGTCGCTCCTTCCCCGTCAACGCAACAGCTCCATTTCAACCTCCTTTGACGGCGTCTGAAACCCACTGGAACCCACGCTTCCCCTCTGGTTCATCCCTGTCTACCATTCCCATGCATGAAACATATCCCCACGTCTCCTGAGACAATGTTGTTTCCGCCAGAGTATCCCCTTCCTGTAATATGCAACTCACCTCCCACTATTCATTACTTTCAGGAAAAACAGTGGCGAGTTGGATGGAGAAATACGGTTGCACTAAAGAGGATTTATTTGTGAGAGTGAAGAAATGACTCACCAGATTTTCAGTGGTGTAAATTTTTGTTTTATTTTTCGAAGCAAATGAATAGCTTTCGTTTTATTTTTATTTTTCTGTTTGTAGAACGATGGAGAGCACCCTGGACAAGTGAAGCATCGAGGTAGCTTTATACAAGAGGTAAATGAAGATAAGCACCATGTTCAATCTGATGTTACCACGTAGGTCTGCTACTGAAATTTATAGGTCGACACAGTGTTTGTGGATTGGCAGGCAAAGAAGTGAAATGTTTGTAGGCGCCGCCAGCAAAAGAAAAGAAAAACAGTAGGATGTCTAGTATTGTTCAGATTTTAGGATGTTTGATATTTTGTACTGCGTGTATGTATTTCATTTTTAATGGCAGCGGTTTACACAAGTAGGCGCAGCAGTAATAGTTGGCATGTGTCTATGTATATTTTTAGATTGTGTAAGGATTTAAGTTTTATACTATATTATTTATAAACATATTCATCATTGAGATTTCCATGTACGTACTGACACTCACAAATTCCAAATGCAGCAAAAATAGTTGCACCGCTATGTCTTCACGTTCCGGTCCCAACGAAACTAATTTCATTGAAAACGGGCTGCGTTTGCAAAAACAGCGTATTTATTGGTTCACCTTTAAATTTCGTCTATCGGCAAAACAACTCCATTTGGCTCCAAACTGAAAATTTTACAATAATTAATTATACGTTTTCCAATAAAATTTGTCTCATCGAAAATGGAGGTCATTTGAAAAATGGTTATTTTTTTAAAGCGTATAAAATATCGATATAATATAATTAATTGCAAAACAATTAAATTCAACAAAAATAAATCATTATCATCGAACATATTCCAGATAAAATAATATACAGCTTCAAATCCAATCAATATGAAATTATAACTCATCGTTAACGTATTTAAGTTTGACCATGTCCAAATATATATATATATATAAGTTCCTTTCAAATAAATTAAATAACATTATAATTATTAATGATTTCCATTGTGACTATTTTCAAATTTGATTTGGACATAACTTGCAATTTATTAGATGAAATCTTGATTTTTCACTTTCATTAGGAAATTATAATCAACTAGATTCGATTTTTTCTTGTTTTACGGAATTCCTATTTTTAACGGATCTTATATTTTCAATTAAAGTTCAAAATTCAGTATTACGAACTACCACGTCGTTGCGAGTTCGTTTTAATTATATTATAAATATATATATGTATATATTCAAACTTCATTTTATTAAATAAATTCGATATAAAAATCCATTAATATCCCAAATAAATATTTAAAACGGATTTAACTATTTGTAATTAACATTCAAAAATATGGGATGTTACAAAAAATATTTATTGGATCCGAAACCCGAAACTCGACCGGGCCTGGTTCGGTCGGACAAATGGCGCGCGTGTGTGTAGTAGAGATGCATGGTCTCCCTCCTCACAACAAAGAAAACATGTGGGAGCCCCAAGGCCCCAACATCCCATTGAGAATGATATTGATATACTTTGCATAACTTTCATTTTTCTACAATGTGGGACTAGTAAATTTTCCTCCATTTCATCTTCCTTTTTTATTCCTTCTTCAAAATAAACCCAAGCCCAAAACAACTTTGAAAATTTCACAACAATCTCCCCTAATTTTCAAAAATAAAGAAATAATTAAAATGGACGGTTGAATCACTTGTGTGACTTCCTACATACCTAAGTGGGATCAAGCTTATGTAGTTCTAAGATCAAGATTTGCATCATCGTGGAAACAACACATAAATAAAGGTATCTTTTGGATTTGAACCTTTACTTAGTGAACGAATATCGAATATTGAATATTGAATCAAGTATCCCTTAATGATACCGGAACAATCAAAACATATTGATTTCCTTAGATAGAGTGTTCTGTATTGCTCAGCACGTTAATGCTGACGTGCTTAAATCCTGGTTCATGAGTCTACTTTAGAAAGCAGTTTTACTTTCCTAGGAAATGACCTGATTTCCGTACTCATATAGGTAAGTCTCTTAAGGTGTTTATGTGGTACACCTTTTAGGGTATCTAACATATTAAGGATATTCATCCACCCTTTGTTCTTGCAGAATCCAACACTAAATATTATGGGATTATTGATTTAGTGTTCCATTACTCTTAACTATGGGATTATTGATTTAGTGTTCCATAATCATTCTCTTAACTTGTTGGTACCCATCGAACTTTGTCTATCCTTTTCGAGACACAAGTTGGGTTTCTGTTAAGGATGATTAATCTTCATTCACAGACCTTAGTTCCATTTCTTTTGACTTTATAGAAACCATTTCCTTTGGAATACCCTTCGTAAGTAGGTCAGTCAAGTCTTCGTTTCTAAGTAGTCAACAGTTATAACTCCACTTTTGAGTAACTGTCTTACCATTTGATGTCTTAGACTCACATGTTTAGACTTACCATTGTATGCCTTATTATAGACATTATATATTATTGCTTGATTATCATAGCTAATGAAGACTGCGGGAGATGGCTTCTTCCATAATGGGATTTCCATTAACAAATTCCTAAGCCATTCCGCTTCCTTACATGCATCTGCTAATGCAATCAATTCAGAGAACATAGTTGAGGCAGATATACAGGTCTGCTTCTTGGAAGCCCAAGACATAGCAGCACCTCCTAATGTAAATATCCATCTAGTCATAGACTTGGATTTGGATTCAACATTGTTCCAGGTTGCATCAATATATCGTTTTATTACAGCAGGATATCCTTTATAAGATAAACCATAGTTCATGGTACCTTTCAAATAAGCTAAACCCTGGAAATGGCTTTCCAGTGTTTGTGTAACAACCCGTATTTTTGGAACCAATTTAAAATTTATTTTTAATGAATTTTACATGGACTTGTAGTCAAAATTAAAAATTCGATAATTTAAAACGATAAATTTTGAGAATTAATGACGTAAAGTTTATTTAAATGTATAATTTATTTTAATTATAAAACGAGCTTGAAATGGCGGTAATTTGAAAATTCGATTTTAAATTTCAATTGAATATACAGTATTCAATATAAATTGGAATTTGATGAAACAAGAAACATTGGAATATTTTGAACTGTAATTTTCTAACGAATGTAGGAAACTGAGATTTCGTTTTATAAATTGTTAGTTATGACCAATTCAAAATTTAAAATAGTCGCTATGGAATTTATACATATATTAATAATATATATAACCCTTAAAAATAGCCATTTTGCAAACGACCTCCATTTTCGACAAAACTAATTTTGTTGAATCCGTAATGTCAAATTATTGTCAGATTTAAAATTTAAAGTCAATTGGAATTAATATGTGAGCGTAGTAAATTTAAATGTGTTTTGTAAACTTGGTTGAACTTAATAAGCTAGTTATAAGACCATTTTTCAAACGGTCTCCAAATTCGATGAAATTAATTTTGTTAGGACTGTATTGTCAAAACATAGCTGGATTTCAAATTTCATAATTTTTGGAGTCAGTATGTGACCCCGGTAAATTAAAATGTATGTTGGATTCAATATTGAACGTTAAATTAATTTATATTTTAATTTTGATAAAAACTGATGAAAACAATCGAATCGTCTTACGAAACATATACCGTTGTGTCCGGAATGGGGGTATTTGGCTAGGGCCGATAGTTGTTGGGATTCGTTTGGAGTTCGTGGAGTTAAACAAGCAATAAAACAATTAAATAATATTATACTATTAGTATATATACACCCTAGGTTTTCCAAACCCTAATTCAAACACAATTGCGGTCAACCTTCTATAAGCCACCTAGAAGCGATTCTATGGCCAGATTTTTCGAGATTTGAATCTCCAAATTCTTCCAATCTAGAAATCGAATCCAAATACTTTTAAAAACAAAATCGAAGAGCCGGTGGCATCTCGAAGGTGAACGACTAAGATTGTTTTTCAATTCATGATTTGGGAGAAAAGGTGACTCAAAGTCGCGATATTCAGCATCGTTTTCGTGGCCACTGACGCCACGGAGCTCGACTGGACTGAGGGCATTGGCAAGCAGCGTATGGGGCTTTCGTTGAGTGGCTTCAAATCGACAGTCGGTAGCCTGGAGAGGGGAGCAGGGGTGGAAAGATGATGCGAGCAGTTGAGTTTTTCTTGGTCGTAAATAACGTGAAAAAGAACGAAGGGTTTAAGCCCTAATCATGTAATTAATTAGGTTAAGCAAAGGTAATTAGGGAATTTGTCAATAATCAAATTATTTTAATTATGTTAAAGTCTGAAATGTTTATATCTTGGGCAAACGAAAACAGAACTGGACAAACTTGAGTCCGTTGGAATCACGTCGTCAAACACTATATTTCAGAATAGACCAGAACAAAATTTGAGCAAGTTAGAATTTGGGCAAATTTAAACCCAAACAGTACTGAAATCGTCAATTAAAGACTGACAGAGTGGAAACCAAAAGTGAGAACTCTCTCACTCATATTATTTTTCAGTTATTATATATGTGACTGAATATATATTTATTACCTGTGTTTGCAATATGTTTTTGGTGTTGATGGTTGTTTACAGTTTTAATATTATTATCCTTATTAAACTGTGATTATAAATGTTAATAAATAAAATGTTTATATTATGAATAATGTTCACATGAACTGTGATGTAAACCCCACACGGGCATTGGGACAATAATTTTACACATTGCCCAATTATTGATAGATGATTGAAAACCCCATACGGGTCCGGGGATGATAATTAATTCACATCTCCCTTGGATTTAATTGTATGTCAATCGATTGACCGACAGATTGTTATAAGCGTTATTTAATAATTTAATGCTTATACATTTGTAAATTGCGCTCTGGATGTGAATTGAATATTTAATATTTGTTTATCACTATTTTTGAATACATGCGATGTATGGAATCCATATAAATAAATGTATATGGTAATTGATTGAGTCTAATTCCAATTCAGAAATAACGAATATTTTGAAATAATATTCAGTGAAGAGTCAAAATATGATTTTGACGTCCGATTTTGGATGGACACAAAAATATTGAAATATGTAAAGCTGAGTTAAGTAGATGTGTGCCATTCATTTTATAATGAATATCAAAAAGATTTGGTTTTGAAATCTGATATTTTGAAAATATTATCATTTTAATATTACAATGATATGGAATATTCAATTTTGATTTAAAATTGAAAATGGAAGTTGAAATCATTTAAAAATGAATTTATAAACGATTTATAAAATACATTTTAAATGGAAATCGATGAATTATATATATTTATATGGCTTGAATAGAACGCGCCGCGAAACGACCGTTCGCAGATTTCAACCATTGACTTCAAATTGGCGTAACGGGGGATCCGACCGTCGGATTCTCCTAAAACCAGAACCGTTGGGTTCGAATTGAAAAGATCTTTCGAATGATAATAACAGATTTGAAATTTAACGGTTAGATTTTAAGATATGTCCAAATCAGTTTTGGAAAAAGTCGTTATGGATGCAGTTCGATGGCCTATATTGGAAACCGACTGTAAGGGCCTTATTAAAAATATGAATAAATTATGTAAAATCATAATCAATGATTTGGAAAGAATTTGGATGAAATATTCCACATCTGTAAAGATAAAATATGTTTTTATTTGAATAAGTTGTTTTTCAACTAGAATAAAGAATTGAAATGGTTTTAATATAACCAGAATTTTCCAATGTATGAATTGGAATGGAAATAATCTTCGAAATATTTCGATATTGGATTATGTGATTATACAGATATTATTGAGGAATTTGGAAGATATAGATAACATTCTTCCTAAAACGATATCTGTTGGTTTCAGAATTTGATATTGAATATAAATCGATATGATTTCTATTTAAAGCCTTGTATTTAATACCAAATTTGATTTTGGGTTTGTCGTGAATGATGTCTTTAATGACACCGTTATTAAACCCAATTGAGAATAGAATAAATTTTTAATTGAGATTTTGAGAAATTTACCAATTAATTAATTTAATTGGAATTGAAATGAAAGTTGATTTTGGGTTTATCATGAACAATGTTTTAAATAACATTTGTTCTTTAACCCAATTAACAAGTGAAGATATGATTTGGAATTTATAATCTTTTAATTAAGATTGATAGAACTTTCCAAAGTAAAGTTTTCCAATTTAATATATTAAATTGGAATTGAATGGAATTCGATTTAATAAATGAGATGACCTTTTGTAAAGGAAAACCGTTACTATTTACGGAATTTAAAAGGCTTGTCGCTATTCCACTTATAGTATTTGATACGGAAATTTATACTGATTATATACTGTTATGATTTCCGTGAAGATTCCATTTTGATGGAAGATGATTTTGGGTTTATCGTGAACTTTGTTTTAAATGACATTGGTTCTTTAACCCAGTTAAAGGCAGGATAAATTTTCTATAGTTGAATAATCATTAAGTAATGATTTTCAAAGATTAAAACTAAGTAGAGTTTTAATGAATCTTTAAATAGATTGGAGTGTGAATGAGGTAATTATATTTACCGAAGTCAAGAAATGATGGAGAATGGAGTACCGCCAGTTTTACTCCATGCGATGGTTAAATCTTTAATTAGATTTGAAATGGGAAATTGTAATTAATTTTACCAATAACAACGTAGGTGTTAGATATGGAGTACTACCAGTTTTGCTCCGTGGGATGAATAGGTTGGGATTAGGGTAATAAAATAAATGGTTACTTCGGTAAGGCTCGATAATCCCGACTAGTTGATAAACATTAATTGGAATGAGGCGTATGATGTGTTATTGTAACACTTGATTATAAGATAAGCGAGTTATTCGGAAAGACCGGGTTTAACCCATTCTGAATAATTGATACGACGATTAAAAGTCGATGATAAAGACGGTGGTTGAAGACCGGAGATTTTCACATCGAATGGATGATTACTGATGTCGTGACTGGCCTGTACACCCAAGAAGAGGTAATAAGTGGTGATCGTCCAGACGTACTTGGAGATCGACCGGATATGCGAGGGCCTCTCTCCTGTGTTGGACATATGGAACGAGGAATAAGGTGCCTCCGGTTTCGTTCAGACCCAGAACAGACTTGCAAATGTATTGTATGTTTGACATTGTAGTTCACATTGTATTCGTTGATCTCTGCTAAATATATATATGTTTGGTGGCGCAATTTATTCTCTTGCTTAACACCCTTCTTTGAGATGTACGAGCTTAGAGGATATATATTGGTGGAAATCAATGGTATGGTATGGATTGACAATGTGGCATGCTGAGATGCATGGATCAAGGCTTTTTCTGAAAAGTAGAGCCTTGTGGTTGATGATCAAAGCACAACTTTAAGTAGCATAGCTTTGTGTAGCGTTAATTCATCAACCTCACACCCTGGTGTGAACCAAAAACAGGATAGTGACTGTAGGGAAATGGAAATACGTTAGCTTCTAGCTAGAAGTGATGTCATGGTATGGAGCCCAGACATTTATTTATGTGGATGTTGGATATTATTTAATGGATAGCAAGGTACTCGAATTTGATTTAAGTCTCCAATGGCTCTTGATTGGTCGAAAACTGGCAGATTTGCCGACGTATTGACCGTTGTTAAGGTTCGATAGAACCGGCTAACGTATTGTCTATGGTATTGCCAATTAGTGATGACTAACCGACCCTAAAGATCCAAGGGTTGCTAAGGGCGCGATCCTGAGGCAATTGCTAGAGTGTCTCGAAATCGGTGAGGAAGATCCCTTGCCTCGGTTCAAGATGGAAATCCATTTTCTAATACGCGATTTTGTGGTTTTAGTTATAAACTTATATGGCGACATAATATATGGTACCTATGCCGCCTATGATTGATACATTTATATTTGAAGTTGATTTCTTCACTTATAGTAATAATAAAAGATTAATTTCGCGTATCAAGCATGCTTGGCCATTATAAGGTAAAACTTTATCCTCTGGTTTGTGTTGCATTGTGTGATGGAACCTGAGTCTTATAATGGCTTTATTTTTCGTTTTAGCATCGCTTTATTTGTTTTATGGTATTCTTAAGAGAATACTCGTTCCGTGTTATACGGTGTGGTCCCTTGATATACCCAGATTTAAAATAAAGTTAATAACTGTTTTAGTTCTCACACCAATCCCATGACTGACTCAGAATTTATTGTATCCACCTAAACTCGGGGTGCCCATATTTTCCACATGGACAGCTAGTAGTTTGGTTTTGCAGATATTTATTTTCATAGGATCCTGGATTACATCTGGAGCTACATTCGCAATGCTTTTTATCCGTGTATTTGTTTCAGTTGTAGTAGTTGAAGTTTTTCGCTACACATTATGTTTATGTATCTAAATGTAATTTAAATCTCTGATATTTTTCTGTTGTAAATTATTTATTTGTACTCTGATGTAATAACAATGAAATGTTCTCATGTTTTGTTCTGATGAGTCGTGTTCTCAATGCAATCCGCCTTCTTGTTCGGTTTAGGCCAGACGGGAAGTTCGTGTCGCTATAGTTCGAAACCTGGGCTACTAGTAAATTGACACAACACACTTATAACAAATGTGATGTCTGGTCTAGTACAATGCATAACATACATAAGACTCTGAATAACACTAGAATACTCAGTGTTCTTTTCTAACTTGATGCTTGGATCTAAAGGAGTTGGCGCTGGTTTGTCATCATAATGACCGTACTTCTTTAGGAACTTCTCAATGTAATGAGATTGGGTTAGTAATAACTCACCCGCTTTCCTAATGATTTTAATTCCTAAAATTTTATCAGCCTCTCTTAGATCTTTCATATCGAATTTAGAAGATAGAAACTTCTTAGTTTTATTCACGTAGGATATGTTGGAACCAAATATCAGCATGTCTTCAACGTATAAACATATTGTAACATAACCGTTGTTACCTGATTTGATATAAATACATTTATCTGCATCATTAACAATGAATCCAAATGACATACCAACCTTATCAAACTTCTCATGCCATTGCATAGGAGCTTTCTTCAGACCATAAAGAGATTTTACTAATTTACAAACTTTCTTTTCTTGGCCTGGATTTATGAAACCTTCAGGTTGTTCCATATATACCTCTTCTTTTAAATCTCCATTTAGAAAATCTGTCTTTACATCCATTTGATGTATGACCAAATTATATTGACGCAAGTGCTATTAAACAACATATAAAAGATATGCGAGCAACTGGAGCATATGTATCAAAATAATCTACTCCTTGTATTTATTTATATTCCTTAGCAACTAATATGGCTTAAACTTATCAATGGATCCATTTGTAGTCAACTTTTTCTTTAATATCCATTTACATCCTATAGGTTTAGCACTAGGAGGCAAATTATTTAAAAACCAAGTTTGGTTTAATATTATGGAATTCATTTCATCATTGATAGCTTCTTACTAGAAATTAGAATCTCTAGAACTCAGAGCCTCATAATAAGTTTTGGGATCATCATCAATGTTCATTACATATCACATTAAGGACTTCGTCCTTATTGCCTTCTACGAGATATGTTACGAAGTCAGGACTATAGTCCCTTCACTATTCTCGCTCTTTTACTTCTTATGTGTTCAGTGCTATTTTATGGTACTGACACTTCCTTGTTGTTTTAAGGAGGAGCATATTCATCGTCATTGATATCATTACTCTCAGTTGGTTCTGGACTAGATGATGTCAATAGATTCTCAATAGTTTGATTTTCAAAGAATTCTACATCTACATATTATATAACTTCTAAGGTGTCAAGAATAAGGAACCTATAAGTTATACGGTTAAGAGAATATCCTATGAAAACACACTTAAATGCCCTATTACCTAACTTTGGTCATTTAGGGTCTGGTTTTCTAACATATGCTAAGCAACCCCAAACTTTAAGTCTAGTAAGGTTAGGTTTTCTATTAAACAACAATTCATAAGGGGATTATTTCTTTAAGTGGTACTCTATTTAAAATGTAGCATGCAGATAACATAACATCATCTCAAAGATTATATGGTAAATTAGAACTTATAAGCATGGCGTTAACCATTTCTACTAAATTTCTACTTTCCCTCTCAGCAACACCATTCTGTTATGGTGTATAAGGGGCGGTACATTGGTGAACTATACCATGTTATTTACAAAACAAGGTAAATTTATTAGAAAAATATTCACCACCACAATCTGAGTTGTAACACTTTAATTTTAACTCCTAATTGTGTTTCGACTTCTGCTTTGTAAATCTTGAATTTATCAAAAGCCTCCTCTTTCGATTTCATTAGTTATACATATGCATATCTAGTATAATCATTAATAAATGTTATATAGTATTCGTTACCACCATAGGTGATATGACTTTTTAAGTCACGCACATCACTATATACCAAATCAAGCAAACCAGTTTTCCTTTCTACAGATTTAAAGGATTTCTAGTGTATTTTTGCTCGAACACATATTCCACATTTAGAGATGGAATCAAAATCACAATCAGAAATTAATCCTAATTTATGCATATTTTTAAGAGACTTATAATTAACATGTCATAATCTACTATGCCATAAATTGAGAGAATCAACAATATAAATAGAAGATTTCTTTATTAGATTCAACTTAATCATGCCGTTACAAGAATATCCATGTCCAATAAATTTGCTGTTCTTTGACAATACTAACTTATTAGACTCATACACCATCTTGAATCCTCCTTTGTTACAGAAACCAAATTCTTACACATATCGGGTACATAAAATACATTGACTAATATAAGAACTTTCCCTGAGGTGAATGTAAGTTCAGTTGTGCCTTTTCCTATAACTTTGCTTGCAACTTTGTTTTCTCCAGTAACTTCGCTGGATTCTCCATTATTTTCTATGTAAGTCTTGAACATATTACGGTCTTTGTAAATATGAATGGTTTGTCCAGTATCAAGCCACCAATCATTATCAATGCCACTAACGGAGTTTGCCTCTTGTACAACAACAACAAGCTTTTCTTCGACTACATTCGCTTTTTATTGTTTCTTCTGAAGACGACAGTCTTAGGCATACTGGCCGGGTTCATTACAATAGTAACAAGCACCCTTCCTTTTGTTCTTGGAATTATTAGTTTTCTTCTTAAATTGTATCTAATTCTTAGGCTTTATTATATCAGTAATTTCAACATTAATGGCCTTAGATTGAGATTCAGTTTACGGATTATCATCTAGTTCGCATTTACGAGAATCCTCTTCAATATGAAGATAATGCTGCAAACCGTCTAAGTTATAATCCGTTTCTGCATGTTTCAATTTTTTCTTATAACCATTCCAAGAATTAGAAAGTCTCAAAATAATAACTCCAACAACAAAGATTTCGGGAGATCAATACCGACATCTTTAAGTTGGTTCACCAACAGTGGATTTGTTAGCAACCATTTTAAAATCCACAAAATTATAAATAAGAAAAAAATTTATTACTTGCCTCGGATATGCGATACTTGCTCTCCAATGCGGTCCAGAGGTCCTTTGCGGTTTCCATGGTTCTATGAGCGTTGTAGACTGGAGCAGACAATGCATTCAAGATGTGCCCTCAGCATAGAAAATCAACCTTTTTGCACTTTGCATGTTTTGCCTTAAGAGAAGCATCTTCCTTATCAGTTTCCTCCAGTATAACTTTCAATCCGTCTTCCAAGATGTAGATCAATTTGGCGATGATCAGAAAGAACTTCATTGTCTCTTGCCAGCGAGTAAAGTTTTCGCCATCAAATTGCTCCAATTTCATCAAATGTTGATTCATCATTTGTAATGCGCTCAAAACTTCCATGGTTGAAGTTATTGTTTGAAATTTATTGGAAATTTTGTGGTTTGAGACGCTATTGGAGGAGAATGATTGTCGTACTTCTGACTTCAAGGATTTGCGGAGCAAATTCTTCCAGAATGTTGTTCAACCCACCAGGTACAAATGGGTTAACGAACTATTGACTTCAGGATTCAATGAAGCCTTAAAACAGCGTAATCGGATTCAAAGTTTGTACGACTTTAATCTGATCAAGAACACTTTGAAATTTGATTATTGATGATGCAATATAGAAGATAAAAATGAAGAAAAGAAGAAGAGAAAAAATCTGCAATACTTTCTGGATTTTGCAACACCTTTGAGGCATTACAGACTTGCACAGCGTTTGAAACGCTTTCTGGATGTTGCAAATTCCGGAAGAAGAAGACGACAAGAAAAAAGTCATTTGAACACTTTCTATGCATGGATATTTATAGCCAATGAAATGATGTGCCTGTTCATGAATAGTCATGACTGTTTGCAACGGTTACATCCGTTTTCAATTGAAACGTCGCGCCTTTCTATTTGCAACATTTCTGAAGCAGGGCATCCTTTCAACATTTGAACTGCAGCGCCATTTTGTAATGTTCAGAAAATGTTCAAACCCATCCCGCCTTAATTTCAAAATAGTTTTAGGTCTGGGTCCTTAATGGGCTGAATTCGACCCGTTACAGTTTAAAGCCCTGGTCCAAAAATATTCTTATTGGATCCGAAACCGGAAACCCGACTCGGCCCGGTTCGGTCGGACCACGCGTGCATGTGTGGTAGAGTTGTTTGGTCCCCCTCCTCACAACAAAGCAAACATGTGGGATCCCCAAGGCCCCAACATCCCTTTAAGAATGCCATTGGTATACTTTGCATAACTTTCATTTTTCTACTATGTGGGACTAGTAAATTTCCCCCCTTTCTTCTTCATTCTTTCTTCCTTCTTTAAAATAAACCCAAGCTCAAAACAACTTTGAAAATTTCACAACAGATTTGTGATATCATTAATGTAAATGAGTTGAATATTGAGGGGATTAGATTATTCCAAAGAAACTGCATTTTATGACCCTGACATCCAGTCTTGCTAACGTACACCTGCAAGGGCCCATATTAATACAATCTAGTCAGGTAACACTGGGGAATTATTCGCCACTATCTTTACATCTCCCCATGTGTTGCCGATTCTATGTTAATTGATCATTGTCGATTGCTGTTAATAGGACTGGTGCAGGTGACTCTCTTGGTGCAGTTGCTGCTCTTAATATTATTGATTCTTCGCATGACGCAATTGCTCTCACTGTGATCATTCTAGATACTCATGGAACAGTTGAAATTATACATATAGCGAATATTGATACACTATATGTAAGTATATATCAGCATGGCAACTGAATATAAGGATGCAGCTAGAAATGAGGAATGTAGTTTCCTAGATCTACCTTCTGATGTCGCTAGTATTAATAGAACT
The DNA here is from genome assembly GCA_030737875.1 of Allium sativum. Taxonomy (NCBI): domain Eukaryota; kingdom Viridiplantae; phylum Streptophyta; class Magnoliopsida; order Asparagales; family Amaryllidaceae; genus Allium; species Allium sativum. Next base: position 208,182,518 of record CM060913.1, read on the forward strand.
GTTAATAGAAATTTTGATTCATCTATCATGAATAACACACTTAATATTAAAAGAACTCTTGATGCATTCATTAGGAAAGGCTAAGTGATAATGAATGCGCATGAGGAGCTTGTTTACCAATGTACAACTTCCAAGTAAGAGATCTCATATTAATGCAACATCCTCCGTTATGTTGCCAAAAACTGTTTTTGTTCGATATACACCATTATTGTAGAGCCAGTTCATGAAGTCTGACAATATTTAGTGTGGCTCGATCATGATCCCCACTAGTTATCAGATAATAAACACACAATAAAGTAGGAAAATGAGAAAGCCTGTACATAGTTAGCATATTTTTAAATACCTTTAAATTCACGTGTAGAATAATGTTTATCGAAGAGTTACTAAAATTCAAAATATTTCCTTAGACTGGGTATGCATAGCTAAAATATTAATTCTCCCATTTTCACGAGTAGTGTATGAGCACAATAGAATAACAACAAAGGAGACAAATCATAAAACCCATAAACCAACCAGTATGTGATATACATAAGATAAAGTTAAAGGTGTATATACATATAGAGAGGTAAACAATATGCAAGACAAAATGAAGAAAAAAATTGAAAAAGTGTGGAATTTGACATATGAATCTTGAAGTAGAAGGTACATAAGCAAACAGTAAACAAAAAGAAAACGGAAGTACCATCATAAGTAGCAAAAAGTCCTGCAAAAGAAAGTGTTGGAGGAATACTAGGTTGACCTTGGTATAAGCCATAGCCATATGGGAACAATAGTTTAAAAACTTGTATTCAAGCTTTGAATTTCTCTATGCAGACCACAGAATAGAGTTTGTGTCCATTAAAGAAGAGAAGAATAAATTAAATATGAATTGGTATGTGGTAGTAGAAGCAATTGTAAAAACTGAATTCCGAGCATGCGTGAAGGAAGATTCTCTTTTTGTGAATGAATGATGCCATTTAAAATTAATATCAGCAATCATGATAAGAAACGTTTAGCTGTAATCTTTTGACGGACAACTCATATGCATGAAACCGAAAAAGAAAACGTAAGTCGTATAAATCATATCATCATGCATTATGAAAACAAAATGTGGAAGAAGGGGATGGAAATCAGGAAAGGAGAAAATCATATGCAGTCGAATAAAAAATTATTGCCTGTAATTGAGGAGATGCAGAAAGGTATGAACGATGATAAAGTGGGTAACGTTTTACGTGTGCTGAAATGGTATGTGAAAGTAGTGGAACATTTTCAGCACATTCTGGGCATCCACAACACAACGTATCTGTTAAATTTACAACCGTCCAGTTCCTTACTTCAAAAGTAAATTTCATATGTTCTTTGTCTTTTGTTTATCTGCCAAGCTATTTTATTATATAGATTAAGTTTTTAGCATTAGTTGCGTTATATCGGCTGTAGCTACCGTAAATTGATCCCATAAATCAATTTAAATGGAGCATGCTGAAACTAACATTTTCCTTGTAAAATTTACAAGATAGATTTTATATAAAATACCACATTTTATAAATCAATATTACAACATTAAGTTGTAATTGATTTCACGATAGTTTTAAGAAATTTGCACTTTGAAACTAAATAATCATTCTAATTTTATTATTCAAGTTAGACATATGTTTCTAATTTATATCTGGAAATAAAATATATACATTTTTATTATTCAAAATAAATAAAATTTCTATCAATCACGTTATTTAAACCATCAAAATTCCAAGTTTTTACATAGAAGTTTCCACCCATCAAAGGGTATCTTATGTTTCGATAGTAATAAAAAGCTAAGAAAGGAATCTTTGGAGTTGATTACTCATCTCAGGGACGAAGCCGCTATTCGACCAACGGACTATCAAAGGCGGACGACCCGATACTATAACATAAAGATACGGACAAAAGGTATTCAACGAAGAAGACTAGTTCTCCAAAGGATTATGGACAATACCAAAAATCTGACAGATGGACCATTAAAGATGAACTGGGAAGGACCATTGATTATCCAAATGATAATACCCCCAGGAGCTTACCGCTTTGTCACCGGGATGGAAATATGGTTCCAAGAACATGGAATGCAGAACATTAAGACGATATTTCCCTTTATAAGTGAATAAAGTAAGGTTTATTAAGGAAAACATTCACGTAAGGGATTGAGAGAAACCAGTCCCAAAGGTGCGAAAAAGGAAATTAAAACTCGAATATTTTTTTTCAGATACACCTACATGGATAAAATAATGGATAAATGACTTTCGAAAGGAATATTTAAAAAAAATCTTCTTGGTCAGAATGAGATGCCATTCATAAATGGATTAACTCAAAAAGTCTTTGACATGGGCAAGGAGCTTCCTAAAAGGGAGGATGGGTAAGTTCCGGGCATTCGACACCTATTAAATTCCTTGGTATACCAAGGTCCTTCTCCGAACAAAGGACGGGAGGGGGATAATCCCAGGACATATGTGCATGGTCGAGGGGTAAGTGCACGACATGCAAGCATGGTCCCCAAAATTCTTGATGTAGTTAATGCGCCCTCTAAAGGAGGGGCGGGTAATCTATTTTCAGTGCACAGTATCAGTTCCGGCTAAAGTCTTTGACCAAGTCAAGATGCTCTTTAGAGGAGCGATGGGTAATCTATTTTTGGTGCACGTTAGAGGTTCCAAACGAAGCATGTTAAGCCTCTACTTATGTCTCATCCCGTAGAAGGGAACAAAAGCTCAAAAGTAGCACCTAAAGCATGCTAAGCCTTTGCTTTAGTTAAAATTCTAAAATGGCAGAGTTAGTTAAAATCGAAAGCGCTTTCGTATCTAAAAACCAGAATAGGATATTCTAGACTTCTTTTATCATAAGTACCTGAATAAGGGTTTCAGGTCTTCTATTAAGGCTAAATATGTCTTCGTAAATGTTGAGATCGGAAGAGGAGATTCTTGACTTCTATTATCATGAATATCTGAATCTAGGTTTTGCATCTTCTAAAAAGCATAAGGAGGCTTTATTTACATTATTTCCAAAATTGGGATCTCTATACTTCTAAATTGCTTATTACCTGAATTTGAGTTTCAGGTCTTCCAACACGCTGAAGCAAGCTTCGCTTATATTATTTCCACAATTTAGATTCCTGGATTTCTAAATTTCTTATTACCTGAATCTGAATTTTGGAATTTCTAATAAGTCGAAGGAGGCTTTGTTTATAGTGTTTCCAAAATTGGGAAGGTTACTAAATTTCTTATTACCCGAATCTGGAGTCATCTAATAAGATGAAGGAGGCTTCATTTATTTTATTTCCAGAATAGGGATCTATGGATTCCAAATTTAATATTACCCAAATCAGGGTTTCAGTTCTTCTAATAAGGCGAAGGAGGCTTCGTTTATTATTTCCAGAATTGGGATCTTTGGATTTCTAAATTTCATATTACCTAAATCTGGATATTAGGTCCTTTAATAAGCTAAAGGTGACTTCGTATATGCTATTCCTAGAAATAGAGTCCCTAAATTTCTTATTTTCTATTATTACTTGAGTCTGGACTCTAAATGTTCTGCAAACTGAAGAAGGTACTGTTCACGTATTCTAAGAGGAAAAACTTCAAATAACTTCCATCCTCCAAATCTGCGCTTCAGGTCAATCATTATGCCTGAAGCTGCATTAATCGTCATTTCTTAAAAATATTTTTCTAAATTTTAACTATTATCCAAATCCACTCATTGCAGGTTATCATGACTTCGACTAGACCAACCTACTACAAGAAGAGATCTTTTGATTTCTTTTTCCTAAAGATTGACGTTTAATCAAAGCCATGAGAAGTTCCGATAAAACCCGCTTAAGGGTTTCAGACCATATTAATTCTTAGCTAACTGGAAATAAGTGAATTTATACATGCATATTATTATTGAGGTTTCTAACATGTATAAGCTTGTAGAGAAAATAAGAAGAAGGAACTCGCAGTTTTTGTCCTAAAGAAAAAGAGCTTCTTTCACACTAGAGAGGGCTAATGTTAGCCAAAATTCATTCCTTCATGAAGACAAGGTGAAAGAAGGCCAAAGTAGAAAGGAAGGCCTACGGAGTAAATGACGAAAGGTTAGACACTTCAAAAATATTTCTTGATTGAATAAAGGGATCCTTACAAAGAGATGATATAAACCAGGAAGCCTTCAACACAATAAAAAAAACCCATTCTAGAAATACCGAATGACGTAGCCTTCGGGATAATATGGTCTAAATCCAAGTAGTAATTAAAACGTAGACCAAAAGAAAGGTCGTTTCAAAAGAAAGTCACGAGATCTCGGCCTTATGCCTGACAAAAGGATAGTCATACCAATAGACTATTAATATCAGGACAAGTTGCAATAATAGGGCAGGAACTTTCATAAACATACGTCTCCCGTAATAGCCAACCAATCTATCCCTGTATAATGTTCTCCAAAAATTCAATAAAACTTAGCCACTAATTAACAAAGGCGCCTTCGTACAAGCTTCTAGGGAATCCTCTAAAAAAGCATATGAATGAGGCCTAGGTGACGGAAGGGGTCAACCCGCATCTATAAATACGACCCCAGGGGTCTAGGATCGGGACAATCAATTTCATTCCAAAACTGTAAACTCCAAATTGTAGAGTGAAACTCTTGTTTTCAAATAAAACTAGGGAACTATTTTTTCTTGTAATATTATTTCATAATATATTACTTGTATTGGAAAAGAGAACCAAAGTTTGCATTACTCCAACTTTTGCCAAGTGGCACTGTTAGAGTTTATGCCCTAGAGACAATCCATTTGTTGTGATTAATAACATTGTTGATGTTATATTTTATTTTGAATAAAAATTCTGTTATGTTATATTTACTATGTAATATAAATATTAACATAGTAAAAGTCCTTAGAATAATAGTAGATAATTATATAGTTTCAAGTAAGTGACCTGAACATGAGACTAAATTATATAATTATAAGCATTATAATTCTTAAATGTCCCTAGTCAAGTTTTATTGTGTATGGGACAACAATAACACATTGAGACTAGCATGTTGATTGACTGATGATCATATCTCATTAATCATTTATATATGTGATATTAATGTTAATACATAATTACGAATCAAAGAATAGTGTATTAGACTGACCCAACTTGAGAAAACTTCATGGAATGTAATTAATAGTGTCATAAGTAATTCTCATAGTGACAGTGATGTAATGATCCTCAGACCTGATATCATTATAAATTTATTCTAGGATATTTTTGTTTAAATGTCATCAAAAGTTACTTTTAACCGAATAGACGATAAAGGTGATTATCAGATACATCTTGAATCGATTGAAAATCATGAATGATCTTGATGGAATTTAACCCTATAATATAAGTTGTGATATCCATGGGCCTCGTGATTGAGTGAGACTATGAAATGCATGGCCGTGCTCAAATATTGATTTGTTTTATATAGTCTACTCATCGATTAAGATAAAAGGATTAAATTATAAAGAGGACAATATGTTCCATCATCCATGCCTCGAGTTTAATCTTGGATATATTGGTTAAAAGGATTAGATTACATTGAAACACTGGTCACAGAAAAGGTTGTATCCAATCATTGATTTTTACTTGGGTAACAACGATGTTTACAATTTTAAATATGATTTAAAATTGTTGCTAATGTTATAATAACCTATAGGCCCGCACAATTAGAACGTTATAAAAAGAGAGAACCATTATCAAGCAAATAATATATATATCAAATGTTGATATTTAATTTTGTTTGAAATGGTGAATGGAGATTTTATATTTTTTCATTTTTATGGGTTTCATTTTATTTAAAAAGGAGGTGCCGACCCATTTTCTATCTAAGATAGAGAAATCTGAAATCCACAAAAATGGAAAAGATAAAATCTTACATCGACTAGTACCGATATCCCTTTTCTTTCAATTTCGTTCGACGAGATTGAAATGGCGTATGTGGACTAATATAGAGGCGTTGTCTTCAAGCATTGGACCTCGATTTATAAAGATCTTCTTCAATTTTAGGAAAAAATGAAAGCATTGAAAGGTATAATACCTTATTTACTAATTTTGCATAGATTTATCAAATTAGGGTTGTTAAAATTTTGTAAAAGTCCGCTAGAGATTGGATCTAAAACCCTAACAGTGGTATCAGAGCTTGACTTGCAAAAATTAGTAATTTGGGCTATGGTTTTGACTTATCTGTGTCTGATTTCATGGATAATCAACTTAAAACTCGGATGCAAGAACTTAAGGTAGAATCTTTTCAGAAGTGAAATTGTTGCACTTTTAGTAGAATCTGTATTTGATACAACGTATAAAATTGTTTTACTATGAAGAAATTTTATATTTGATATAAAGTTTCGAAATAAATTCATGGTTAATTCTGGATAACAACTATGTTTTATATTATGATTACCTAGCCTATTTGGAAATATGAGAATGGTCTGTTAAATTTGTTTGTTTTAATGATATTTGGATCTGTTAAAATGAGTGAACTCTTTTATACCATTACAATCAAAGATTCTTGATTGTTTAAACATATTAATGTCTATAATTATGTTTGGATCAAAAAACTTTTTTTGTGTGACCATATGTATGTGATAATTGATATTCAAATTCACGTCAGGATGATTTTGAATCATTGCAATCATGATAAACAGTATGATTAAGGTTATGAACAAGCAGATTATACTGTGTTGAACATTAATATATGATACATGTATCACAACTACCCTGTCAACGACTGTGTTCGTATTAGTTAACCATTCTTGCAAGTGTATAACTAGTATAGATATAGTTATATATAAAAATACCACTTGAGAGTTATAACTTAACTAGGTTGACTCCTTTGATTTTATGATGTAACAACCTTGAATTTTGGGGCCAATTAAAAAATTTTATATTAGAAATTTTTATGGATTTTAATATTTAAAATAATTTATTTTAAATAATAACGACGAAAAATTTATTTTAAATCCAAGTTAAAACGAATAAATTTAATTTAATTATAAAAGGTGTTTAAAACAGCGCCGCAGTTTGAAATTTTGAATTTGAATTTTGACTAACTGTACAGGATGCAAAATAAATAGGATTTTAGTGAAACAAAAAATATTTAAATCTGTTTGATAATATCTTTCTAACGAACCTGAAAAATTGAAATTTCATTTTAAAAATTAAAAGTTATGTCCAGTTTAAAATTTAATAAGGTCGCTACGAAATTTATATATATAATATATAAAGGTCAAAACTGCTACTTTTTGCATACGAAGGAATTTTAACTCGAAACCACTTCCATTGAGTTTAGAATGACGTTTCTGCATTGAAAAACAGTAAACACTTATATATTTCGAGTTTCGGAAATTATCGGTATAAAAATGTATTTTTAATATTTAATATATACGCTTTGAAAAAGACCATTTTTCAAACGGGTTCAGAATTGAGCGAAATTAATTTTCCTAGGTCCGCAGCGTCAAAACATAACTAAATATATTTTTCGAGAATTTTTGAAGTTGATTTGTGGCCCGGCATATTTAAATGTACGGTGGAAATTAAATTATTAATTTAATATTGTAATTTTAATAAAACATGCAACAGACTTCAGAATTGGGCCACGGGGCATAGTCCATCGCGTTCAGAGGGCGTCAAAACCTTAAGTTTGACACTAACTGGGCCTGATTTGGAGACAGTCCAAAACTCCACCTTTAAAGCACGAAAATCGAGATTTATTATTAAAATAATAAAAATAAAACCCTAAAAAATGGCAGCCGCCGTTTTCATTCATGGCCACTGTGATGGCCTGGAATTTCGCTCGATCCGAATTAGTCGTTAAACCGATCTATATCGTTCGAAACCCCTGATCGTTTGAGAACAAGACAAATCAGAACACAAACAGAAGAACATTTCATTGTTTATTACAACAATTCCATCAGAATACAAGAATATACAGAGTATAATTGAATAAATTACATTCGATAAATATCAGAGATTACAATAAATTACACAGCAGCGGAAAAATATACAAAACACAACTGAAAGTAATACACGGATACAGATGTGACGATCCCAAAATCCGAGGGGCGGTATTAAGGATAATCATTAGGAAATAACACATTAATCATCATAGCAGAGTACAGATAATAGCAGAAACAATAAATAAAATAATTTAACATGGATATGACAGCGGAATCACAACATGTAGGAATATCAGAATAGCATAACGTGGGGATACACTTAGTAAAAAGGAAGGGAAGTGATCAGTCATCATCGCCAAAGGCGGAATACATACATGCAGTGACAAAATAAGAATATCAGTCTACATCGCCGAAGGCGGAATACATATACATATCGTGAGAAATACGGAAAGTAAATCAGTCTGCATCGCCAGTGGCGGAATCATAATATACACAGTAATGGCGGAAAATATCTAAGTCAACACTATGAAGTCAGCCTCGCCATGAGCCAAAAGTGCATGCTGGGCAGCAGTGCAGAACCAAAAATCACCTGTGACCTGTGTACTAGGCTGCCCGTGTGAAAATAAGGGCACCCGCGTTTGCAAAGTGAAACAAACAACGAGTCAGTCATGGGGACTGGTATGAGGAATCCATTAACAGTTAAACAATAGTAATAGCAAATCATAGGACCACGCCACTTTCGCGGAACGGGTTTACTCCAGTGATTGCTAGTGCAATTAAAACAAGGTACATTCTTTTTAAGACAATCGCAATGCTTTTAGAAAGAATGAAGCTATTATAAGACTCAGGTCCCATCATACAATGCAACGCAAGCCGGAGGATAGAGTTTTACCTTATAATAGCCAAATATGCTTGATACGTATAAAGCAAAGCCATTTGATATTATTACTAGTGCATATATGTTTTAAAGCAAATAGCATCATAAATATCAATCATAGGCGGCATAGCTACCATATACTATGTCACCATACTAGTACTACAATCAAGTCCGTTATTTCGTATTGGAAATTGGATTTCCGTCATGAGTCGAGGCAAGGGGCAAGCTCCTCTCCGCTTCGAGACACTCTAGCAAATGCCTCAGGATTACGCACACTGGGTAACCCCTGGATGCTTCAGGGCCGGTCCTCACTTACGTTAGAGGATTGGCAATTCCTGAACACACGTTTCCCGGTCCTTACAGACCTATAATCGAGGCGCCTCGCATTCCAACAACCACAAAGGTGAAAAGTAGATATATATGTCAGGGCTGGTAAGTCACTGACACCACCATAGCTAGAAAGAAACGTCGTGCTCTCCCTGCAGTCCGTATCCCGTTTTTAACTCATACCGGGGTGTGAGGCTCGCGAATCTACGAAATACACAAAGCTAGGTCACGTAGACCTTGCTTCGATCATCATCCACAAGACTTTGCTTTGCAACAGAAGCCTTGATCACAGCATCTTGGCATGCCACATAGGCAGTCCACTCCATACGATTGATTTCCATCGATATATAACCTCTAAGCTCGTACGTCTCAGAGAAGGGCGTTAAGCAAGAGAATAAATTCTCCGCCGCCAAACAGATATATATTTAACAGAGATCAATCAATATAGAACAAAATCCAATGTCAGACACACAGTCCATTTACAAGTCCGTCCTGGGTCTGAACGAAACCGGAGGCGTCAAATTCCTCGTATATCCGTCCAATCAACATACACGTTCAGACGGCTACTACTTCCGTCCCTTTCCGGTAGCTACTCCGGTTAGGAACCTCAGTAGCGCCCATCCAACCGATACGAAGATCGTCGGTCTTGAATCGTCTTTGCACCTTCCAATTCGAATCGCTCGATGAATTATTTGAAATGAGGGTTAGCTCGGCCTTTTCAAATAACTCACGTCATTAGAATTTAAATCGATTCTTTATATGGTTATATTATTCGACATCCATCTTTCAGTTATTTAGTGTTATTTTCATGTCATACACATACAACCATCAAATATCAAACAATTCAAGCCCAACTGGTTTATTTGCAACCTATGTTGCTTATAATATTTTATAACAATTTTTCGCCATTTTTATTTATTTAAAAATGGCCATAATTAATTAAACGACGTTTCAGGTCGTTTCGTGTCACTGGCGCTGTTTTTCCCTTAATTTGTTTTACACATATCGGAAAATCTAACCGTTGGATCTTCACAAATTTTACATCATTAGGAAGGTCTTTTCAAAACGAATCCAACGGTTCCAGTTTTGGGAAAATCCGACGGTCGGATCTTCCACACTAATCGTTTGAATTTACGATTTCAATTTACGAACTGCAGCGTCGTTATTCGATTAAATTTAATTATATTTATATATATATATATATAAATATAATCGTTTCTGGCGCTGTTTTTCCTTAATTTTGAATTAAACATTCCAGACAATCCAACCGTTGGATTTTTACAAGGTTGGTGCCGTTGGAAAGATTATTCCAAGGCGAACCCGACGGTTGAGGTTTCGGGAAAATTCAATGGTCGGATTTCCCGCACTAGTCGTTTGAAATCACGGTTTCAAAATACGAACTGCACGGCCTCGTTTCGTTTTAATTTTATTTATATTTATATGTTTATATAAATATAGTTCATTCGACGATTTCTATATCGTTTTCACTTCAAATATTTTTCTAACTCCCTAAATTTTGGAAAAATTTCGCCATAACCTCCCCAGTACCGGGGGCATCGGGAAATCGCAAATAGCGTCCCGGTCCTTCTAATCTCAAAAAGAAAAAGAAGAAGCCAAGCGGCTAGCCAATAGGCTCAAAATCATCACCCAAACAAATTAGTAAATGTGTACCTATTTGTCGGGCACAAATTTTATTCCTCTTCTCTAGCCCCTTTGCTATAACCTGTTCAAAGAATATGCATGTACATATATATACAGTTCTTATCAATTATCATTTTCTATTCAACTTCATATTTGATTTCTGTTTGGTTTAAAAACACCATTCATTCTAATGTTACATAAATAGGTGCAAATCATTTCATTAGCTAATTAATGAATATTTCAACTCATATATGTTTATTTTGAACAAGTGGCTATTTTTAACACTTCACATTTCAACGACTTGGTGCTTACAATAAAAATGTGATTTTTATTGTAAAACAATTCATTTCAAAACACTATTCTTCTATATAGTTCACGTTGGCGATAAAAATGGAATTTTTATCATAAAACAATTTATTTTAAAATATGAATACCATTCAACACATGAATTGCTAAACAACGGATGAATATCAATTCAACACATGAATGTTTCTATAGTTAAATAAAATGTGATTTTTATTATCGAACGGTTTATTTCAATATATGAATATCATTCAACACATGAATTTCTAAACAACGAATGAATATCAATTCAACACATGAATGTTTTTATAGTTAGATAAAATGTGATTTTTATTATCGAACGGTTCATTTCAAAATAAGAATACCATTCAACACATGAATCGCTAAACAACGAATGAATAGCTATTCAACACATGAATGTTTTTTTATAGTTAGATAAAATGTGATTTTTATTATCGAACGGTTCATTTTAAAATAAGAATATCATTCAACATATGAATTTCTAAACAACGAATGAATAGCAATTCAACACATGAATGTTTTCTATACAATGGATAAATATAGTTAAAGCATATGAAAATAATTCAAACACAAGAATATTATTCAAAATTTCGGCAGCATAACGGCAGGGTAGTTACACCGGCACCGTCCCTAGTACGGCTCCTCGCTCTACCTTAAAACCTCGCGGTTTTTGACAATGGGAATCATGCATCTAATTCGCACGCAGGCGGCATGTTTATATTTTTTTCATTTCCACAACTAATCCTATGTGGTTTCAACCAAATATTTTCCAATCACAATTGGGTATTTTTCAACCGCAATCAACCAATATCAATCACAAACAATCCCAAACAATCAATCAATTCCAACCAATAAATATCGTCCATGGTTTGTGGACGAGGGGCGTATATATATATATAGATATTTATATATAGCAGTTCATTTTCAACTCATATATAATATTTTTAAAAAGGAGTTGAAGAGTGAGAAATCCTCACCAATAGCTATCCACTCACACGATTGATTTCCTTAATAGAAACTTCGCCTACTTCGCCTTGTTGTTGCTTTTGTTGACTGTATCCTCTACATAGGTAAAAATCGAATTTTACTATGTTATTCAATATATAAAGATTGCATTTTGACTTCGCTATTAAATATAAAGATTATATTTTTATTATTCTTTCAAAACTGCTTTTATAATCTTTTTTTTTTCTTTTTAATAAATGCAGTTTTTATCTTTAAAATAAATGCAGTTTTTCTTTTATTAAAAATGTAGTTTTACTCTTTAAAATAAATGAAGTTTTTCTTTTATTTCAAATGCAGTTTTACTCTTATTAAAATTGCAGTTTTACTCTTATTAAAAATGCAGTTTTACTCTTATTAAAAATGCAGTTTTACTCTTATTAAAAATGCAGTTTTTCTATTCTTAAAAATGCAGTTTTTCTATTCTTAAAAATGCAGTTTTTCTATTCTTAAAAATGCAGTTTTTTTTTTTTTTTTTTTTTTTTTTTAATATGCAGTTTTTTCTTCTATCAAAAATGCAGTTTTTTCCTTTTAGAAAGATGCAGTTTTTTTTTTATTTTATCTTTTTCAAATGCAGTTTTTTTCTTTATTCTCAAATGCAGTTTTGCCTTTTAAATAAATGCAGTTTTTATTTTTATTTTTTTATTTTTTCAAATGCAGTTTTTGATTTCTTTTAAAAAATTTCTGTTTTAAAAACTAAAAGAAATCAGTTTTTAAATTTATGCAGTTTTTATTTCTCAAAAATGCAGTTTTTTTATTTTATTAAAAAAATGCAGTTTTACTTCTTTAAAAAATGCAGTTTTTTTACTTTTATTAAAAAATGCAGTTTTTTTTTTTTTTTTTAAAAATGCAGTTTTTATATTATTCCTTTTTAAAAATTCTGTTTTGATTTCTTTTAAAACAGTTTTCAAATCTCCTTTTTAAATTTCAGTTTTAAAACTTTATATAAAAAAAACAGTTTTTATAAGTTTCTTCTTTTTAAAAATTCTGTTTTAAAAACTTAAAACAAAAGTCAGTTTTATAATTCATATATATAAAAAAAAAGTTTATGCATTCACTGTAAAACAAAACAAAAAGCAAAAATAAAAATAAAATCAAATTAAACGCTCACCTAGCTTCGAATGGGAGGAGAAGATTGGTCGGCGGTGGCTCGTGGCGTTCGGCGGTGACGGGGTTGTCGCGACTGGGTGTCTTGAGAAGTCTCGAGGTGAAGGCGGCTTCGACACTGGGAGGAGGCGGCGTCGAGGGTTCGTCGGCGATGGGTTCAGGCGGCTCGAGCGTCGGGGCGGCGCGATACTTTTAGGGTTAGGGTTTGGTCTCTTTTTTTTTCGTTTGTGAATACTGATCGGGGGGGGGGGGGGGGGCCAACGAGGAAGAAAAAGGGGGGAATGTATTTTTTTATTATTTTATTATATTATTTAATTATTAAATTATGCACAAGGGTTGACTTTTACATATGACCTCGAAATGAGGTCCACCGCCTGTCGTCCATAGCGTTTTACCCCCATTCCGAACACAATGGGATATGTATCGCAAGCTGGTTTGATCGTTACAATCAGTTTTCGTTGAATTTACAATTTAAATCCTTTTATTGAATTTTAAACGTACATTTCAAATTACCGGGGTCACATACTAACTAGAAAAATTCCAGAAAAATATTTTCTAGTTTCGTATTGACGATACGGTCCTAACAAAACTAGTTTCGTCGAATTCTGAGACCGTTTGAAAAATGGCCAATTTCCAGTCGATTAAATTCAATAGAAACTGGTCAAACGCGTTTTCTTTTGCCACGCTCACATATTGATTCGAAAAATTATGAAATTTGAAACCAAGCAATAGTTTGACATCCCGGACCCGACAAAAGTGGTTTCGTCGAAATCTGAGGCCATATGCAAAATATCAATTTTCAAACTGACTTACTATTTCTTAACTCACTAATTTATTGAAATATTCTATATTTTATGGGAATAGGCTATTCTAATCATTCAAATTTCTTGTTAATAACCTAATTAAAAAATTTTAAACTGGTTCACATTTTCCGGGTTATTACAATCTCCCCCACTTAAAACTTTTCGTCCTCGAAAAGGAAATAATAGTTAAGCAGGAAATAAAATGTAAATGCAAAGTATTGTAAAGGTACCTTGCACCGGAGTTAGTCAGAGATGTCCACTCTGCATTTGGGATAGGCCTGTTTAATGCTTTCCTCAGTTTCCCAAGTACAGTCTCTAGGATCACTACTCCACTGCACTTTGACTAAGTGAATCTTTTTCCTCCTTAGCTCTCTGGTTTCTTTGCCAACTATCTTTAATGGATCTCTTTTGAGTGCTAATTCAGGAGTTATGTCAATATCCTGTTGTGCTGCTTCTTCCACAACAAGATCTGGATCATGAACATGCTTTCTGAGTTGAGATACGTGGAACACATTATGTACACCAGGCAACCAATCAGGTAATGAAACCCTATATGCAAGAGTTCCAATCCGTTCAAGTATAGGAAAGGGACCAATAAATCTCGGTGCCAACTTCCCAGTCTTGCCAAATCTGATTACTCCTCGCATTGGAGAAACTCTTAGATAAACATAATCGCCAACGGCAAACGATATATCCCTTCTTCTCGCATCAGCATAACTTTTCTGTCGGCTCTGTGCGGTTTTTAATCTCTTCTTAATGGAATCGACTTTATCCGATGCTTCTTGAATCATATCGGGCCCTAACACAAGTCTGTTGCCAGGTTCTACCCAACATGCGGGAGATCTGCACGGTCTACCGTATAGTGCTTCAAATGGGGACATTCCCAAACTTGCTTGATAGCTATTGTTGTAAGAGAATTCTGCTAAATGTAAATGGTCTTCCCATGAGCCTCCAAAATCAATAACGCAAGCCCGCAGCAAATCTTCTAAAATTCTATTCACCCTCTCAGTTTGGCCGTCTGTCTGAGGGTGATAAGCGGTGCTTAGATTTAATTTGGTCCCCAATTCTTCTTGGAATGCTTCCCAGAATTTGCTAGTGAACAGGGGATCTCTATCGCTGACTATACTGAGCGGTACTCCATGAAGTTTAACAATTTCTTTGAAGTAAATTTGTGCCAGACTTTGAGCCGTTCTGTTGGATCGGACAGGGATAAAATGGGCAGTCTTCGTGAAGCGATCTACGATTACCCATATACTGTCGTTTCCTTTTCTAGTCCGAGGCAGGCCATCGATGAAATCCATCGAGATTTGTTCCCACTTCCAACCTGGAATTTCTAATGGTTGTAATAATCCAGCCAATTTTTGTTGATCACTCTTGACTAGTTGGCAAGTGGAGCATCTGCTAACATATAATGAGATATCTCTCTTCATTGACCTCCACCAGAATGTGCGTTTGATATCGTTATACATTTTGCTCACACCTGGATGGATACTTAATTTGGATTTGTGGCATTCATCAAGTATTTCTCTCCTGAGCTCGGGAAGGTTTGGGATGCAGATTCTACCCTTTAATCTTAGAACTCCCTTGTCATCGAGTCTAAAACTTGTGGATTCACCTCCTTTGATTCTTTGACTGATTCTTTGAATAAATTCATCGTCTTTCTGAAGAATAGCAATCTTATCTTGTAAGGAAGAAGTAATAATAAAACTGGCAATGATTTCATTTTTCCTGCTGAGCGCATCTGCCACAACATTGGCTTTCCCTGGAGTGTATATAATTTCAAAATCGTATGCTGCAAGGAATTCTAACCAACGCTGTTGCCTCAAGTTTAAATCTTTCTGGGTGAACAGGTATTTCAAGGATTGATGATCAGTGTATAGTTCGAATTTCTCGCCCAATAGATAATGCCTCCATATTCTTAAAGCAAACACGATAGCTAATAACTCAAGATCATGAGTAGCATAGTTTCTTTCATGTGGCTTTAGTTGACGACTGGCATATGCGATCACTTGGCCTTTTTGCATTAACACTGCTCCTAGCCCTCTAATAGAAGCATCTGTCCATACTGTCAAGTCTTGGTTACCTTCTATTATTGTCAATACCGGAGCGGTTGTTAACTTCAGTTTCAGCTCTTGGAAAGCTTCTTCACATTCAGGAGTCCATCTGAATTTTTCATGCTTCTTTGTAAGCTTTGTCAAAACTCCTGATATCTTTGAAAAATCCTGAACGAATTTCCGATAGTAACTAGCTAATCCAAGGAAACTTCGAACTTCAGTGGGCGTAGTAGGTTGTTTCCAGTTCTGAATCGCTGTAATTTTGCTTGGGTCTACAGCAATTCCTTCTTTTGACACCACGTGGCCAAGGAATTTAACTTCATTCTGCCAGAAGACACACTTAGAAAATTTAGCTTTCAAAACATTTCTTCTTAGAATTTCCAACACTTGTTCTAAATGTTTTGCATGCTCTTCTTCCGACTTAGAGTAGATTAGAATGTCATCGATGAAGACTAGAACAAATTTATTCAACACACCACGGAACACTCTGTTCATAAGATCAACGAAGTATGCCGGAGCGTTGCACAAGCCGAACGGCATTACTAACCATTCGTAGAATAGATCGGGACCCCTGAAGGCTGTCAAAGGAACACAGTCTTCGGCTATACGCAATTGGTGGAAACCTGTAGCTAGGTCCATTCTGGAGAATACGGTTGCTCCATTTAATTGATCTAACAGATCGTCTATTCGGGGCAAAGGATATTTGTTCTTCAGTGTTTGTTTGTTGAGATCCCTGTAATCGACGCAAAGTCTTAGAGTACCGTCTGATTTAGGGACAAATACTACTGCGGCTCCCCATGCTGAAAAGCTTGGTCTGATCAGACCTTTCCAAAGTAATCCTCGGGTTTGGCTACTTAGCTCTTCTTTTTCTTTTGGGGCCATTCTTCTTATTGGATGGACTACTGGTCGAGCATTCGGAATTAGATCAATTCTAAATTCAATTTCTCTTTGCGGTGGTAAGTTTTCTACTTCCTCAAACACATCCGCATAATTTTTCACGACCGGTATCTTTTCTATTGAAGGGGGAGTAATTTCTAAAGAAGCCCAGAATTCTGTTCTATTAATTTCTGAGCCATGGCATGGTATATATATAGGTCCAAGCTTCGTTTCAACTTTAACGATTCTTTCCGCACATCTAACTTCGGCCTTATATTTTGTTAACCAATCAAGTCCCAATATCATATCAAATTCGGAAAGGTCCATGACAATCGAATCAAAGGAGAACTTGTAACATGAATAAGAGATAGGCACTCTGCAGTATAAACTGAGACTAACAGAACCTCCTATCGGGTTTTGAACTTTAATCGGTTCCTTTAGAATTCTTTGTTTTAATTTTAACTTGTGTACAATTTTACCAGATATGAAGCTACGTGATGCACCAGTATCAAAAAGTACAGAAATAGGAATATTTTTGATAGTAAGGGTACCTCCCAAGACATCGGGTTTACCTGAGCCGTCGGTGATAGCTGGCGGGGTATTCCCGTCATAAACATGGGCCACTTGTGCGCTCTTCTTCAAAGGACACTTATTGCTGTAGTGCCCCTTCTGGTGGCAGTTGTAGCATTCAACTGAGTCACTGGCCCTTGGCTTCTTTGGAGCTTTGCATACATTTGAGAAATGACCGGGCTTCCCGCAATTATAACAGTTGCCTTTTGGGATCTTTGCGGGTTTTTGAGTCGCGGCCGCGGTGATGCTAGATTCAGGTTGGTCAGTTGAGGTCTTGCGCTTAATCCCTGCTTGGCTCTTAGCGCGGTCCTGGGTAGCATGCCTCTCATCCAGGTCCTCGTAGTTGCAAGCCATCTCTACGAGCTCTGTAAAAGAAAGTTTTATGTTGCTCATCGCCCTATCATGATATTTGCGCTTCAGCCCAAAAATGAATCTTTTATTCTTCGCTTTGTCGGTCAAAACCAACTCTGGGGCATAGCGCGATAGCTGAGTGAACTTATTCAGATAGTCTTGAATTGAGAGGTCTCCCTGCTGGAGATTAGCAAATTGCTCCCGCATCCTCTCAAGAGCTTGTTCTGGCACAAACTTCTCATTGAATAATGTCCTGAACTGCTCCCATGTTCGGATAGTACCAGCTGCATCTCCAGAAGTAATGGCGTCCCACCACAGCTCTGCCTCTTCCTGAAGAAGCCAAATGCCCAGTCGGGCTTTATTGTTAGTTCCCATGCCCATACCTTCGAATATTTTCTCGCAGGTCTTTAGCCAAGCGATAGCTTCAGTCACTGTGCCTGTGCCTGTAAAAGGTTTCCCTCCAAGATTTCGGTATCTCTTTGCCACTTTATCCAACTCAAAGTCTTCGGGAGCTGGTGCCTGAATAATAGGGGCCTCTGCAGCTACGGGGATATTCCCCCGTCCTCTTGCTGCATCTCCTCGGCCTCCACGGCCTCCTCTGGCTGCTGCTGCTCGTGTAGCCATCTAAGAATACTGTATAAGCAAGAAAAGAGTCAAGCTCACAGATTTGATAATTTTCATAAATGATAAAGCAAGGAAATACAAGGAAAGATAATGATGATGTACTGATCAAATTGTTTTGCTAATCTGTTTAGCTCATTCTAGGATATTGCTAATCCTATCTCTAATGAGCTACTCGCATTAGAACACTACTGATTCTATTCTGACGAGATGTTTAATGTGTTAGATCCCAGAACTAAGGTTAACCAAAGCTCTGATACCAACTGTGACAATCCCAAAATCCGAGGGGCGGTATTAAGGATAATCATTAGGAAATAACACATTAATCATCATAGCAGAGTACAGATAATAGCAGAAACAATAAATAAAATAATTTAACATGGATATGACAGCGGAATCACAACATGTAGGAATATCAGAATAGCATAACGTGGGGATACACTTAGTAAAAAGGAAGGGAAGTGATCAGTCATCATCGCCAAAGGCGGAATACATACATGCAGTGACAAAATAAGAATATCAGTCTACATCGCCGAAGGCGGAATACATATACATATCGTGAGAAATACGGAAAGTAAATCAGTCTGCATCGCCAGTGGCGGAATCATAATATACACAGTAATGGCGGAAAATATCTAAGTCAACACTATGAAGTCAGCCTCGCCATGAGCCAAAAGTGCATGCTGGGCAGCAGTGCAGAACCAAAAATCACCTGTGACCTGTGTACTAGGCTGCCCGTGTGAAAATAAGGGCACCCGCGTTTGCAAAGTGAAACAAACAACGAGTCAGTCATGGGGACTGGTATGAGGAATCCATTAACAGTTAAACAATAGTAATAGCAAATCATAGGACCACGCCACTTTCGCGGAACGGGTTTACTCCAGTGATTGCTAGTGCAATTAAAACAAGGTACATTCTTTTTAAGACAATCGCAATGCTTTTAGAAAGAATGAAGCTATTATAAGACTCAGGTCCCATCATACAATGCAACGCAAGCCGGAGGATAGAGTTTTACCTTATAATAGCCAAATATGCTTGATACGTATAAAGCAAAGCCATTTGATATTATTACTAGTGCATATATGTTTTAAAGCAAATAGCATCATAAATATCAATCATAGGCGGCATAGCTACCATATACTATGTCACCATACTAGTACTACAATCAAGTCCGTTATTTCGTATTGGAAATTGGATTTCCGTCATGAGTCGAGGCAAGGGGCAAGCTCCTCTCCGCTTCGAGACACTCTAGCAAATGCCTCAGGATTACGCACACTGGGTAACCCCTGGATGCTTCAGGGCCGGTCCTCACTTACGTTAGAGGATTGGCAATTCCTGAACACACGTTTCCCGGTCCTTACAGACCTATAATCGAGGCGCCTCGCATTCCAACAACCACAAAGGTGAAAAGTAGATATATATGTCAGGGCTGGTAAGTCACTGACACCACCATAGCTAGAAAGAAACGTCGTGCTCTCCCTGCAGTCCGTATCCCGTTTTTAACTCATACCGGGGTGTGAGGCTCGCGAATCTACGAAATACACAAAGCTAGGTCACGTAGACCTTGCTTCGATCATCATCCACAAGACTTTGCTTTGCAACAGAAGCCTTGATCACAGCATCTTGGCATGCCACATAGGCAGTCCACTCCATACGATTGATTTCCATCGATATATAACCTCTAAGCTCGTACGTCTCAGAGAAGGGCGTTAAGCAAGAGAATAAATTCTCCGCCGCCAAACAGATATATATTTAACAGAGATCAATCAATATAGAACAAAATCCAATGTCAGACACACAGTCCATTTACAAGTCCGTCCTGGGTCTGAACGAAACCGGAGGCGTCAAATTCCTCGTATATCCGTCCAATCAACATACACGTTCAGACGGCTACTACTTCCGTCCCTTTCCGGTAGCTACTCCGGTTAGGAACCTCAGTAGCGCCCATCCAACCGATACGAAGATCGTCGGTCTTGAATCGTCTTTGCACCTTCCAATTCGAATCGCTCGATGAATTATTTGAAATGAGGGTTAGCTCGGCCTTTTCAAATAACTCACGTCATTAGAATTTAAATCGATTCTTTATATGGTTATATTATTCGACATCCATCTTTCAGTTATTTAGTGTTATTTTCATGTCATACACATACAACCATCAAATATCAAACAATTCAAGCCCAACTGGTTTATTTGCAACCTATGTTGCTTATAATATTTTATAACAATTTTTCGCCATTTTTATTTATTTAAAAATGGCCATAATTAATTAAACGACGTTTCAGGTCGTTTCGTGTCACTGGCGCTGTTTTTCCCTTAATTTGTTTTACACATATCGGAAAATCTAACCGTTGGATCTTCACAAATTTTACATCATTAGGAAGGTCTTTTCAAAACGAATCCAACGGTTCCAGTTTTGGGAAAATCCGACGGTCGGATCTTCCACACTAATCGTTTGAATTTACGATTTCAATTTACGAACTGCAGCGTCGTTATTCGATTAAATTTAATTATATTTATATATATATATATAAATATAATCGTTTCTGGCGCTGTTTTTCCTTAATTTTGAATTAAACATTCCAGACAATCCAACCGTTGGATTTTTACAAGGTTGGTGCCGTTGGAAAGATTATTCCAAGGCGAACCCGACGGTTGAGGTTTCGGGAAAATTCAATGGTCGGATTTCCCGCACTAGTCGTTTGAAATCACGGTTTCAAAATACGAACTGCACGGCCTCGTTTCGTTTTAATTTTATTTATATTTATATGTTTATATAAATATAGTTCATTCGACGATTTCTATATCGTTTTCACTTCAAATATTTTTCTAACTCCCTAAATTTTGGAAAAATTTCGCCATAACCTCCCCAGTACCGGGGGCATCGGGAAATCGCAAATAGCGTCCCGGTCCTTCTAATCTCAAAAAGAAAAAGAAGAAGCCAAGCGGCTAGCCAATAGGCTCAAAATCATCACCCAAACAAATTAGTAAATGTGTACCTATTTGTCGGGCACAAATTTTATTCCTCTTCTCTAGCCCCTTTGCTATAACCTGTTCAAAGAATATGCATGTACATATATATACAGTTCTTATCAATTATCATTTTCTATTCAACTTCATATTTGATTTCTGTTTGGTTTAAAAACACCATTCATTCTAATGTTACATAAATAGGTGCAAATCATTTCATTAGCTAATTAATGAATATTTCAACTCATATATGTTTATTTTGAACAAGTGGCTATTTTTAACACTTCACATTTCAACGACTTGGTGCTTACAATAAAAATGTGATTTTTATTGTAAAACAATTCATTTCAAAACACTATTCTTCTATATAGTTCACGTTGGCGATAAAAATGGAATTTTTATCATAAAACAATTTATTTTAAAATATGAATACCATTCAACACATGAATTGCTAAACAACGGATGAATATCAATTCAACACATGAATGTTTCTATAGTTAAATAAAATGTGATTTTTATTATCGAACGGTTTATTTCAATATATGAATATCATTCAACACATGAATTTCTAAACAACGAATGAATATCAATTCAACACATGAATGTTTTTATAGTTAGATAAAATGTGATTTTTATTATCGAACGGTTCATTTCAAAATAAGAATACCATTCAACACATGAATCGCTAAACAACGAATGAATAGCTATTCAACACATGAATGTTTTTTTATAGTTAGATAAAATGTGATTTTTATTATCGAACGGTTCATTTTAAAATAAGAATATCATTCAACATATGAATTTCTAAACAACGAATGAATAGCAATTCAACACATGAATGTTTTCTATACAATGGATAAATATAGTTAAAGCATATGAAAATAATTCAAACACAAGAATATTATTCAAAATTTCGGCAGCATAACGGCAGGGTAGTTACACCGGCACCGTCCCTAGTACGGCTCCTCGCTCTACCTTAAAACCTCGCGGTTTTTGACAATGGGAATCATGCATCTAATTCGCACGCAGGCGGCATGTTTATATTTTTTTCATTTCCACAACTAATCCTATGTGGTTTCAACCAAATATTTTCCAATCACAATTGGGTATTTTTCAACCGCAATCAACCAATATCAATCACAAACAATCCCAAACAATCAATCAATTCCAACCAATAAATATCGTCCATGGTTTGTGGACGAGGGGCGTATATATATATATATAGATATTTATATATAGCAGTTCATTTTCAACTCATATATAATATTTTTAAAAAGGAGTTGAAGAGTGAGAAATCCTCACCAATAGCTATCCACTCACACGATTGATTTCCTTAATAGAAACTTCGCCTACTTCGCCTTGTTGTTGCTTTTGTTGACTGTATCCTCTACATAGGTAAAAATCGAATTTTACTATGTTATTCAATATATAAAGATTGCATTTTGACTTCGCTATTAAATATAAAGATTATATTTTTATTATTCTTTCAAAACTGCTTTTATAATCTTTTTTTTTTCTTTTAAATAAATGCAGTTTTTATCTTTAAAATAAATGCAGTTTTTCTTTTATTAAAAATGTAGTTTTACTCTTTAAAATAAATGAAGTTTTTCTTTTATTTCAAATGCAGTTTTACTCTTATTAAAATTGCAGTTTTACTCTTATTAAAAATGCAGTTTTACTCTTATTAAAAATGCAGTTTTACTCTTATTAAAAATGCAGTTTTTCTATTCTTAAAAATGCAGTTTTTCTATTCTTAAAAATGCAGTTTTTCTATTCTTAAAAATGCAGTTTTTTTTTTTTTTTTTTTTTTTTTTTAAATATGCAGTTTTTTCTTCTATCAAAAATGCAGTTTTTTCCTTTTAGAAAGATGCAGTTTTTTTTTTATTTTATCTTTTTCAAATGCAGTTTTTTTCTTTATTCTCAAATGCAGTTTTGCCTTTTAAATAAATGCAGTTTTTATTTTTTTTTTTTTTTTTTTTCAAATGCAGTTTTTGATTTCTTTTAAAAAATTTCTGTTTTAAAAACTAAAAGAAATCAGTTTTTAAATTTATGCAGTTTTTATTTCTCAAAAATGCAGTTTTTTTATTTTATTAAAAAAATGCAGTTTTACTTCTTTAAAAAATGCAGTTTTTTTACTTTTATAAAAAAATGCAGTTTTTATTTTTTTTTTTAAAAATGCAGTTTTTATATTATTCCTTTTTAAAAATTCTGTTTTGATTTCTTTTAAAACAGTTTTCAAATCTCCTTTTTAAATTTCAGTTTTAAAACTTTATATAAAAAAAACAGTTTTTATAAGTTTCTTCTTTTTAAAAATTCTGTTTTAAAAACTTAAAACAAAAGTCAGTTTTATAATTCATATATATAAAAAAAAAGTTTATGCATTCACTGTAAAACAAAACAAAAAGCAAAAATAAAAATAAAATCAAATTAAACGCTCACCTAGCTTCGAATGGGAGGAGAAGATTGGTCGGCGGTGGCTCGTGGCGTTCGGCGGTGACGGGGTTGTCGCGACTGGGTGTCTTGAGAAGTCTCGAGGTGAAGGCGGCTTCGACACTGGGAGGAGGCGGCGTCGAGGGTTCGTCGGCGATGGGTTCAGGCGGCTCGAGCGTCGGGGCGGCGCGATACTTTTAGGGTTAGGGTTTGGTCTCTTTTTTTTTTTCGTTTGTGAATACTGATCGGGGGGGGGGGGGGGGGGGGCCAACGAGGAAGAAAAAGGGGGGAATGTATTTTTTTATTATTTTATTATATTATTTAATTATTAAATTATGCACAAGGGTTGACTTTTACATATGACCTCGAAATGAGGTCCACCGCCTGTCGTCCATAGCGTTTTACCCCCATTCCGAACACAATGGGATATGTATCGCAAGCTGGTTTGATCGTTACAATCAGTTTTCGTTGAATTTACAATTTAAATCCTTTTATTGAATTTTAAACGTACATTTCAAATTACCGGGGTCACATACTAACTAGAAAAATTCCAGAAAAATATTTTCTAGTTTCGTATTGACGATACGGTCCTAACAAAACTAGTTTCGTCGAATTCTGAGACCGTTTGAAAAATGGCCAATTTCCAGTCGATTAAATTCAATAGAAACTGGTCAAACGCGTTTTCTTTTGCCACGCTCACATATTGATTCGAAAAATTATGAAATTTGAAACCAAGCAATAGTTTGACATCCCGGACCCGACAAAAGTGGTTTCGTCGAAATCTGAGGCCATATGCAAAATATCAATTTTCAAACTGACTTACTATTTCTTAACTCACTAATTTATTGAAATATTCTATATTTTATGGGAATAGGCTATTCTAATCATTCAAATTTCTTGTTAATAACCTAATTAAAAAATTTTAAACTGGTTCACATTTTCCGGGTTATTACAACAGAGCTTTCCGAGCATCGTTCCAGCTGTAAATCAGGATCCTGTGAATATAAATCTGCAAAACCAAAACTACTAGCTGCCCGTGTCGAAAATAAGGGCACCCAGAGTTTAGGTTAAAACAATAAACTCCAGGTCAGTCATGTGACTGGTGTGAGAACTAAAACAGTTATTAAAACTTTATTTTAAAAGAGAGTAATTCAGGGGACCACGCCGTATAACACGGAACGGTTTTCCTCCTAAGAATACCAGTGCATAGGATAAACAACGCAATGCTTTTTTGAAAAATGAAGCTATTATAAGACCCAGGTCCCATCACACAATGCAACGCAAGCCGGAGGATAGGGTTTTCCCTTATAATAGCCAAACATGCTTGATACGTTTAAAACAAATCATTTGATACTATAATAAGTGTATAGTGTCAAAACAATTTCAATCATAAATATAAATCATAGACGGCATAGCATCCCATGCTACTATATCGCCATACTAGGCTCTACAAATAAAGCCGAAATATCTCGTATTGTAAATTGGATTTCCGTCATGAGTCGAGGCAAGGGGCAAGCTCCTCTCCGCTTCGAGACACTCTAGCAAATGCCTCGGGACTACACACTCTGGGCAACCCCGGATGCGGCTGGGCCGGTCCTCTCTTACGTTTGAGGATTGGCAATTCCTGAACACACGTTTCCCGGTCCTTACAGACCTATAATCAAGGCGCCTCATTCCAACAACCACAAAGGTGAAAAGTATATAAATGTCAGGGCTGGTAAGTCACTGACACCACCAAAGCTAGAAAGAAACGTTGTGCTCTCCCAGCGGTCCGTATCCCCTTTTTAACTCATACCGAGGTGTGAGGCTCGCAAATTCACGTTATACACAAAGCTACGCCACAAAGGCCGTGCTTTGATCATCAACCACAAGACTTTGCTTTTCAACAGAAGCCTTGATCTATGCAACTCAGCATGCCACACTGGCAGTTCATGCCATGCGATTGATATCTATCGATATATAACCTCTAAGCTCGTACGTCTCAGAGAAGGGCGTTAAGCAAGAGAATAAATTCTCCGCCGCCAAACAGATATATATTTAACAGAAATCAATCAACACAGAATAAAATCCAATGTCAGACACACAATCCATTTACAAGTTTGTTCTGGGTCTGAACGAAACCGGAGGCACTTTCCTCGCATATCCATCCATCTCCAAGTACGTCTAGACGACAACCAACTGATTCCCTCATCTTGGGTGTACCGTCCAATCAAGATCATCAGTAATCACCCAAACGATGTGAATACTTCCGTCTTCGACCACCGTCTTCATCTTCGACATATCGTCGAATCGGTTATTCAGAATGGGTATAAACCCAGCCTTTCCGAACAACCCGCGTATATTAAAAACAAATGTTACACAAACACAACATACGCCTCATTCCAATTCAGCAGCCACTAACCGCAAATTTCATATTCTTAGGGAAAGGTTCCCATTAATTTTATCCAAGATAAATTCTTTAAAATTTATCCTTCAATCTTCCTTTGGATGTCATTTCAAATCAAATTATGGTTTTCCAAACTAGTCGGGATTAGCGATCCACACCGAAGTAATTATTTATTTTATTTCCCAATCTCAACCTATGCATCCCATGAAGCAAAACTGGTAATACCCCATATCTAATACCATGGTTTTATCGGTAAAATTAATTACCACTTCACGTTCAAATCTAATTAAAGATTTAACTATCGCTTTGGAGCAAAACTAGTGATACTCCATTCTCGCTCACTTTCTAAAGTTGATAATTTAAATTATCAATTCACATTTCAATCTAATTGAAGATTCATTAAAACTCCTTTTACTGGGTTAAAGAACTGATGTCTTTTAAAACACAGTTCACGACAAACTCAAATCACATTCTATTTAGTATCGGGTTAAAGAACAAGTGTCTTTTAAAACACCACTCACGAAAAACCCACAAATCAATTCTATTTACAACCCATTTCAAATCCAATTTATTTATTTAAAAATAAATGGGTTTTAATTTTAGTTCCAAACTAGTTCATTTCGATAAAAATCTATTTTTATCTTTTCAAATATGGAGTTTTTCATCCTAATTTTTCCCAAATCGTTTCTTATGATTCTACGCAAATTATTACTATTTTTTAATAATTTTATCAAGGCCCGTACAGTCGATTTCCATCAACGGCCATCGAACTGCACTTACAACGACCTTTTCCAAATTTGATTTGGACGTATCTCCAAATCCAACCGTTAGATTTCATATTTCTAATATTCGTTAGAAAGCCCTTTTCGATACGAACCCAACGGTTCTGGTTTTAGGAGAATCCGACGGTCGGATCTCCCGTAATGTCCGTTCGAAGTCAATGGTCGAAATTCGCGAACTGCCATGGCGTGGCTCGTTCTATTCAGGCCATTATATTATATATATAATATATATATAATATATATTTCGTCGATTTCTATTTAAAATAAACTTTATAAATAGTTTAAATTCATTTCAAAAACATTTCAATTCTATATTCAATTTCAAATCAAAATTGAATATTCCCTATCATTACTATATAAATGATAATATTTTCAAAACGTTATATTTTGAAATCACTTCCTTTTCAATATTCATTATAAAAACGAATATAATCGATATAAACATCGTTCACGTCAAAACAGCGCAACTCTAATCAACACGGCTTCATATATTTCAATAAATTCGTTATTCTATTCAACAAATGAATAATTATTCTATTCAATATATGAATCTATATTTTTGTCAACACACGACTAATCTCAACGAATGGGTACTGTCCATGTGTGACTATTTTTTTTATTCAATATATTTTATAAAAATTAAGGTATCTATCGTTTGATATTTAATCAGACTCCAACCGTAAATTAGTAAGAGAACGATTCCCTAAATATTAACCCCGAAGGCCGGAACCAACATCAGATCAATATTCAGGAGACCACTCATCTTATCTATTTTTCAATTAGTTTCTAATCTTATATATGATAAAGATGTAAATTTTATTGTTAAAATATTTCGTTCAACACATGACTAATCTCAACGGATGAGTACGGTCAACACATGAACCTTTATTCTATAAAGATAAAGATGTAAATTTTATTATTAAAATACTTCGTTCAACACATGACTAATCTCAACGGATGAGTACTGTCAACACATGAACATTTATTCTATAAAGATAAAGATGTAAATTTTATTATTAAAATACTTCGTTCAACACATGACTAATCTCACCGGATGAGTACTGTCAACACATGAACATTTGTTCTATAAAATTCTTTATCTTGTAAACTGGAATGAGGCCAAATCAATTACCATATAAAGTTAATTATATGGATTCCACACAATACATGTATATAATAGCAACGATAAATAATCAACCATCATCCAAAGTGCACTACACCGTATAAGCATCAAATATAGATATCTAACACTTACAACAGCCTGTCAATCAATCGATCGACATATTTAATCAATCAGGATGAGTGAACTTCAAATTTCATCCCAACACCCGTGTGGGGTTTCGAACAATCAAACACAGATTTTATTTGTGCAGTTGGGCGATGTGTAAAATTTATCGTCCCAATCAATATCAGTCAAATCAGTGTACATAAACAAATCGTCCGGTTTGTAAATGAATATTTATTTATTCACATTCACTATATTCATATTCACGTTAAAAATTATATTTTTAACGATAAAACATTTTATTTCAACATATGAATTTCTATTCAGTTCATTCTTTAAATAAAATGATACTCTTATTTTCCTAACTTATTTTAGAAAATTTCGGCGGCATAACGGCACGATACTAGAAACGGGACGAGGCCTAGCCTTATCCTCGGTCTAGTGAAGGCCCACGCCATTCACACATCAATCAAATCCATTCATTTCACCAAATAATCAAATTCAAACCAAATAATCTAACCAACTACACAACCAAACAATTTAACAAACAAGCCATCCATGGTCTGTGGATGACGGGTGTCGGGTGCTACTAAACACCGTCTGCATCCTAGTATATATATATATATAACTAGAAAAAGAGATTTTGAGTGAGAAGTTCTCACCAACTAGCTAATCCAATCATCTCGACTCTTCTTATGTAGAAAATCTTGTCGTTCTCGCTTTTTGTCACTTTCGTTGCCCGTAGTCACTACATATATAAAAATCATATTTTTATTATCTATATTATATAAAAATCTTATCTTTATATTCTCTATAAGTTAAAAATCGGATTTTTATCCTCTCTATAATATAAAGATCATATTTTTATTTACTTCATATGTCAAAAACTGTAGAAGCTTTAAAATGGAGAAAACTCACTTTTTTTCTAACGCCCAGATTCGTTGTTCTGGTTCCAGAATTTGCAAACGAGCTTCAATCTTCACACCATCTTTTTTTCTAGCTTAAACGCGCCATTCCGGACAACTTTCGCCTTAGGGTCTTTTTGCCGAAAATGCTCCAATTCGCCAGAATTCGCGAAAGTACACGAAATTTACCGCTTTTGAACAGCAGACTTCGAACGCGTTTTCCCGACAACTCCGCAATGCAAAATAGGACTTACCATATACCAAATCGAAGAGAAAATCGTGCTCTTCGACTTTGGTCTTGAGGAACTTTGGCCAAAAGCGCACCGTTTGGGAGTTATTGGCGAAATAAGGACAGAGGCTTATTTGCAAAACGGGAAATTAGTGAAAAAGGTGATTTTGAGGTGGAGGGGCCCACGGCCGGAATTGAGGGGGGCATCGGGCCTGATGTGGCGTGGGGAGGTGGCTAGGGGCCGGCGGCGGCGGTGGTGGTGGCCGTGGTGGTGGTGGTGGCTCCTAGGGTTTGCAAAATCACATAAAATAGAGGAGAGAGAGAGGAGGAGGAAGAGGAGGAGGAGGGGAGGAGGAGGGGGTGCGGCGGCTCGCCGGAGGCCGGTGGTGGCGGTGGGAGGAGGGGCAGCGGCGGTGGGGGGTGAGACTCCATTTTTGAGTTTTTGTGAAGAAAGAGGAAGAGGAAGAAAGTGAAGAAGAAAAGGAAGTAAAAGTGTTTATATGCTAGTTTCTCGCGTATCGCCTGAACGCTAGCGATCTCCGATGGCCGCGGATTTCGGACACGAGATAGTAGACGTGAAGACGAGTCCAATGAAATAAGTTTCGTCGAATTCCGAGTTCGTTTGACCGTTCAAAAAAAATCACGAAAATGCTCAGATAAGCTCTAAAAATGCTATTTTGACGCACCTTTTCTTCTCGCACGCTCACACACTAACTCTAAAAATCATGCCCTCTTGGATTTAACCATTATTAGACGATACGAATCCAAAAAAAAACGAAATCAAATTCTGAGGTCGTATCAATAATGTTCCTTTGCAAAGTGACTACCTGTTTTACCCTGAACTGTTTTAGCTCGCACGGCCACATACTAACTCCGTTCGACGCGCCATTTGGAACTCAACAATAATTTGTCATTTTGAATCCATAAAAATTTATCTCGTCGAATTCTGAGCTCGTATGCAAAATTTCACTTTTTAAGGGCTATGTTTTGTTAACCGAAAAGCTCCTGTCAATTGCCACTATTCCGGATATCGGAATATATCGAAGCTTATACTTTTCGGAGTTCTAAACGGCATTTTGAACTCAATGAAAGTGGTTTCGAGTCCAAATTCATTCATATGCAAAATTTGACTTTTTGGGCCATGTATAGTTTACACAACGACTATTCTGAATTTTCAACTGGGCATAACTTTTGATTCCCGCTATGAAATTTCGATTTTTCGGATTCGTTGGAAAGATATTCTCAATTAGATCCTATAATTTTTGGTTTCGCCAAAATCCGGATTGTTTTGCACCCGGTACATCCAATTGAAGTTTGAAATCAAATTATCGAACTACCGCGCCATTTTCAATTCCTTTTATAATTATATATAATTATTTATATTCTAACGACGATGCATATAAATATATACGTTCTAAATATATTCAAAATAAATTTTCGTCGATATTATTTAAAATAATTCATTTTAAATATTCAGAATTCATTAAAATTTCCAAAATAAAAATTTTAAACTGGCCCAGATTTTCGGGTTATTACAATCTCCCCCACTTAAAACTTTTCGTCCCCGAAAAGGAACAAAGTCGAAAGTGGTTTGATTAATCAAATCTACGTTCATTCTGGCTTCCATTCTCCAACTTTTCAGTTTCTGAGAATTTCCAAATTCTCAAAAATTTGGCTAACACACGGAATTTTCGAAAAATTTCGCCATAACCTCCTTTGTACGGGGAGCACGGGAAAATCCCGAAATTGCCATATAGGCCTTCTGATCTCAAAAAGAAAAAGAAAAAGCCAAGCGGCTAGCCAATAGGCTCATAAAATCATCATCACCCAGACAAAACAGTAAATTATAGTAAACATGTACCTATTTGTCGGGCAAACAAATTTTATTCTCTGCTCTAGCCTCCTTGCTATGACCTGTTCAATGTAAGTATATGTATATGCAAGCAGATGCGACTAATTTTCGATACTGTTCAATATTTGGTTCAATTAGGCATAACGGTTCAAAATTCAATTAGGCAACAATAATCAAACAACACAAACATCAATCAATTAGTGGATTAACGTTTCAAATTCATAAATTTGACGTATATACAAAAAATCATGTTTTTGATGCCAAATCACAACAAAGTATTCTAGCTATATTAGTTTTGGTTCTCACACCAGTCTAATGGAAATATATAGAAAATCACAACTTCGAAACTCGAACACACACTACTGATGCTATATAGTCATCAGTAGCATCATCTTCGGGCGACTAGAGTGCGGTTCTATATCTATCCGGTATATTAAAACTTCGAATATACGTTCATGACGCGTATATGCAAAATCTTTATATATCGGATTGTCCAAATTGAAAATAAATAAATATTCAAATACGTAGAATTGATTTAAATTTTCAAAAAAAATTGTTTTCTTTTTTTTTTAAAAAAATATACTCTTCACACTCGTTCTAGGATACTACTGATCATATCTCTAACGAGTCATTCTAATTGGATATTGCTAATCCAATATCTGATGAATTCTTTCGTATGGTTCTAATGTGTCTTGTTCTCGAGCTCTGTAAACCAAAGCTCTGATACCAAATGTGACGGCCTGGAATTTCGCTCGATCCGAATCAGTCGTTAAACCGATCTATATCGTTCGAAACCCCTGATCGTTTGAGAACAGGACAAATCAGAACACAAACAGAAGAACGTTTCATTGTTTATTACAACAATTCCATCAGAATACAAGAATATACAGAGTATAATTGAATAAATTAGATTTGATAAATATCAGAGATTACAATAAATTACATAGCAGCGGAAAAATATACAAAACACAACTGAAAGTAATACACGGATACAGAGCTTTCCGAGCATCGTTCCAACTGTAAATCAGGATCCTGTGAATATAAATCTGCAAAACCAAAACTACTAGCTGCCCGTGTCGAAAATAAGGGCACCCAGAGTTTAGGTTAAAACAATAAACTCCAGGTCAGTCATGTGACTGGTGTGAGAACTAAAACAGTTATTAAAACTTTATTTTAAAAGAGAGTAATTCAAGGGACCACGCCGTATAACACGGAACGGGTTTCCTCCCAAGAATACCAGTGCATAGGATAAACAACGCAATGCTTTTTCGAAAAATGAAGCTATTATAAGACCCAGGTCCCATCACACAATGCAACGCAAGCCGGAGGATAGGGTTTTCCCTTATAATAGCCAAACATGCTTGATACGTTCAAAACAAATCATTTGATACTATAATAAGTGTATAGTGTCAAAAAAAATTCAATCATAAATATAAATCATAGACGGCATAGCATCCCATGCTACTATGTCGCCATACTAGGCTCTATAAATAAAGCCGAAATATCTCGTATTGGAAATTGGATTTCCGTCATGAGTCGAGGCAAGGGGCAAGCTCCTCTCCGCTTCGAGACACTCTAGCAAATGCCTCGGGACTACACACTCTGGGCAACCCCGGATGCGGCTGGGCCGGCCCTCTCTTACGTTTGAGGATTGACAATTCCTGAACACACGTTTCCCGGTCCTTACAGACCTATAATCGAGGCGCCTCATTCCAACAACCACAAAGGTGAAAAGTATATAAATGTCAGGGCTGGTAAGTCACTGACACTACCAAAGCTAGAAAGAAACGTCGTGCTCTCCCAGCGGTCCGTATCCCCTTTTTAACTCATACCGAGGTGTAAGGCTCGCGAATTCACGTTATACACAAAGCTACGCCACAAAGGCCGTGCTTTGATCATCAACCTCAAGACTTTGCTTTTCAACAGAAGCCTTGATCTATGCAACTCAGCATGCCACACTGGCAGTTCATGCCATGCGATTGATATCTATCGATATATAACCTCTAAGCTCGTACGTCTCAGAGAAGGGCGTTAAGTAAGAGAATAAATTCTCCGCCGCCAAATAGATATATATTTAACAAAATCAATCAACACAGAATAAAATCCAATGTCAGACACACAATCCATTTACAAGTTCGTTCTGGGTCTGAACGAAACCGGAGGCACTTTCCTCGCATATCCACCCATCTCCAAGTACATCTGGACGACAACCAACTGATTCCCTCATCTTGGGTGTACGGTCCAATCAAGATCATCAGTAATCACCCAAACGATGTGAAGACTTCCGGTCTTCGACCACCGTCTTCATCTTCGACATATCGTCGAATCGGTTATTCAGAATGGGGATAAACCCGGCCTTTCCGAACAACCCGCGTATATGAAAAACAAATGTTACACAAACACAACATACGCCTCATTCCAATTCAGCAGCCACTAACCGCAAATTTCATATTATTAGGGAAAGGTTCCCATTAATTTTATCCAAGATAAATTCTTTAAAATTTATCCTTTAATCTTCCTTTGGATGTCATTTCAAACCAAATTATGGTTTTCCAAACTAGTCGGGATTAGCGATCCACACCGAAGTAATTATTTATTTTATTTCCCAATCCCAACTTATGCATCCCATGAAGCAAAACTAGTAATACTCTGTATCTAATACCACGGTGTTATCGGTAAAATTAATTACCATTTCACGTTCAAATCTAATTAAAGATTTAACTATCGCTTTGGAGCAAAACTGGTGATACTCCATTCTCGCTCACTTTCTAAAGTTGATAATTTAAATTATCAATTCACATTTCAATCTAATTGAAGATTCATTAAAACTCCTTTTACTGGGTTAAAGAACTAATGTCTTTTAAAACATAGTTCACGACAAACTCAAATCACATTCAATTTAGTATCGGGTTAAAGAACAAGTGTCTTTTAAAACACCACTCACGATAAACCCACAAATCAATTCTATTTACAACCCATTTCAAATCCAATTTATTTATTTAAAAATAAATGAGTTTTAATTTTAGTTCCAAACTAGTTCATTTCGATAAAAATCTATTTTTATCTTTTCAAATATGGAGTTTTTCATCCCAATTTTTCCCAAATCGTTTCTTATGATTTTACGCAAATTATTACTATTTTTAATAATTTTATCAAGGCCCGTACAGTCGATTTCCATCAACGGCCATCAAACTGCACTTACAACGATCTTTTCCAAATTTGATTTGGACGTATCTCCAAATCCAACCATTAGATTTCAAATTTCTAATATTCGTTAGAAAGCTCTTTTCGATATGAACCCAACGGTTCCGTTTTTAGGAGAATCCGACGGTCGGATCTCCCGTAATGTCCGTTCGAAGTCAATGGTCGAAATTCGCGAACTGCCGCGGCGTGGCGCGTTCTATTCAGGCCATTATATTATATATATAATATATATAATATATATTTCGTCGATTTCTATTTAAAACAAACTTTATAAATAGTTTAAATTCGTTTCAAAAACATTTCAATTCTATATTCAATTTCAAATCAAAATTGAATATTCCCTATCATTACTATATAAATGATAATATTTTCAAAACGTTATATTTTGAAATCACTTCCTTTTCAATATTCATTATAAAAACGAATATAATCGATATAAACATCGTTCACGTCAAAATAGCGCAACTCTAATCAACACGGCTTCATATATTTCAATAAATTCGTTATTCTATTCAACAAATGAATAATTATTCTATTCAATATGTGAATCTATATTTTTGTCAACACACGACTAATCTCAACGAATGAGTACCGTCCATGTGTGACTATTTTTGTTATTCAATATATTTTATAAAAATTAAGGTATCTATCGTTTGATATTTAATCAGACTCCAACCGTAAATTAGTAATAGAACGATTCCCTAAATATTAACCCCGAAGGCCGGAACCAACATCAGATCAATATTCAGGAGACCACTCATCTTATCTATTTTTCAATTAGTTTCTAATCTTATATATGATAAAGATGTAGATTTTATTGTTAAAATATTTCGTTCAACACATGACTAATCTCAACGGATGAGTACGGCCAACACATGAACCTTTATTCTATAAAGATAAAGATGTAAATTTTATTATTAAAATACTTCGTTCAACACATGACTAATCTCAACAGATGAGTACTGTCAACACATAAACATTTATTCTATAAAGATAAAGATGTAAATTTTATTATTAAAATACTTCATTCAACACATGACTAACCTCAACGGATGAGTACTGTCAACATATGAACATTTATTCTATAAAATTCTTTATCTTCTAAACTGGAATGAGGCCCAATCAATTACCATATAAAGTTAATTATATGGATTCCACACAATACATGTATATAATAGCAACGATAAATAATCAACCATCATCCAAAGTGCACTACACTGTATAAGCATCAAATATAGATATCTAACGCTTTCAACAGCCTGTCAATCAATCGATCGACATATTTAATCAATCAGGATGAGGGAACTTCAAATTTCATCCCAACACCCGTGTGGGGTTTCAAACAATCAAACACAGATTTCATTTTTGCAGTTGGGCGATGTGTAAAATTTATCGTCCCAATCAATATCAGTCAAATCAGTGTACATAAAAAAACCGTCTGGTTTGTAAATGAATATTTATTTATTCACATTCACTATATTCATATTCACGTTAAAAATTATATTTCTAACGATAAAACATTTTATTTCAACATATGAATTTCTATTCAGTTCATTCTTTAAATAAAATGATATTCTTATTTTCCTAAATTATTTTAGAAAATTTCGGCGACATAACGGCACGATACTAGAAACGGGACGAGGCCTAGCCTTATCCCCGGTCTAGTGAAGGCCCACACCATTCACACATCAATCAAATCCATTCATTTCACCAAAAATCAAATTCAAACCAAATAATCTAACCAACTACACAACCAAACAATTTAACAAACAAGCCATCCATGGTCTGTGGATGACGGGTGTCGGGTGCTACTAAACACCGTCTGCATCCTAGTATATATATATAACTAGAAAAAGAGATTTTGAGTGAGAAGTTCTCACCAACTAGCTAATCCAATCATCTCGACTCTTCTTATGTAGAAAATCTTGTCGTTCTCGCTTTTTGTCACTTTCGTTGCCCGTAGTCACTACATATATAAAAATCACATTCTTATTATCTACATTATATAAAAATCTTATCTTTATATTCTCTATAAGTTAAAAATCGGATTTTTATCCTCTCTATAATATAAAGATCATATTTTTATTTACTTCATATGTCAAAAACTGTAGAAGCTTTAAAATGGAGAAAACTCACTTTTTTTCTAACGCCCGGATTCGCTGTTCTGGTTCCAGAATTTGCAAACGAACTTCAATCTTCATTCCATCATTTTTTCTAGCTTAAACGCGCCATTCCGGACAACTTTCGCCTAAGGGTCTTTTTGCCGAAAATGCTCCAATTCGCCAGAATTCGCGAAAGTACACGAATTTTACCGCTTTTGAACAACAGACTTCGAACGCGTTTTCCCGACAACTCCACAACGCAAAATAGGACTTATCATATACCAAATCGAAGAGAAAATCGTGCTCTTCGACTTTGGTCTTGAGGAACTTTGGCCAAAAGCGCACCGTTTGGGAGTTATTGGCGAAATAAGCACAGGGGCTTATTTGCAAAACGGGAAATTAGTGAAAAAGGTGATTTTGAGGAGGAGGGGCCCACGGCCGGAATTGAGGGGGGCGCCGGGCCTGATGTGGCGTGGGGAGGTGGCTAGGGGCCGGCGGCGGTGGTGGTGGCCGTGGTGGTGGTGGTGGCTCCTAGGGTTTGCAAAATCACATAAAAGAGAGGAGAGAGAGAGGAGGAGGAAGAGGAGGAGGAGGGGAGGAGGAGGAGGGGGTGCGGCGGCTCGCCGGAGGCCGGTGGTGGCGGTGGGAGGAGGGGCAGCGGCGGTTGGGGGTGAGACTCCATTTTTGAGTTTTTGTGAAGAAAAAGGAAGAGGAAGAAAGTGAAGAAGAAAAGGAAGTAAAAGTGTTTATATGTTAGTTTCTCACGTATCGCCTGAACGCTAGCGATCTCCGATGGCCGCGGATTTCGGGCACGAGATAGAAGACGTGAAGACGAGTCCAACGAAACAAGTTTCGTCGAATTCCGAGTTCGTTTGACCGTTCAAAAAAAATCACGAAAATGCTCAGATAAGCTCTAAAAATGCTATTTTGGCGCACCTTTTCTTCTCGCATGCTCAGACACTAACTCTAAAAATCATGCCCTCTTTGATCTGACCAATATTAGACGATACGAATCCAGAAAAAAACGAAATCGAATTCTGAGGTCGTATTAGTAATGTTCCTTTGCAAAGTGACTGCCTATTTTACACTGAACTGTTTTAGCTCGCACGGCCACATACCAACTCCGTTCGACGCGCCAATTGGAACTCAACAATAATTTGTCATTGTGAATCCATAAAAATTTATCTCGTCGAATTCTGAGCTCGTATGCAAAATTTCACTTTTTAAGGGCTATGTTTTGTTAACCGAAAAGCTCCTGTCAATTGCCACTATTCCGGATATCGGAATATATCGAAGCTTATACTTTTCGGAGTTCTAAATGGCATTTTGAACTCAATGGAGGTGGTTTCGAGTCCAAATTCATTCATATGCAAAATTTGACTTTTTGGGCCATGTATAGTTTACACAACGACTATTCTGAATTTTCAACTGGGCATAACTTTTGATTCCCGCTATGAAATTTCGATTTTTCGGATTCGTTGGAAAGATATTCTCAATTAGATCTTATAATTTTTGGTTTCGCCAAAATCCGGATTGTTTTGCACCCGATACATCCAATTGAAGTTTGAAATCGAATTATCGAACTACCCCGCCGTTTTCAATTCCTTTTATAATTATATATAATTATTTATATTCTAACGACGATGCGTATAAATATATACGTTCTAAAGATATTCAAAATAAATTTTCGTTGATATTATTTAAAATAATTCATTTTAAATATTCAGAATTCATTAAAATTGCCAAAATAAAAATTTTAAACTGGCCCAGATTTTCGGGTTATTACAACCACGAACATTCAAAACTTCTCGACTCAATATCTTGCAATCCTTCAATGAAATTCAACATATTATATACCAAATCGAAGTTCTTGGAGAGATCTACAGATCCATACGGCTAAGATCGGGTTTTAGTTCACGGATTTCGCGAATTCGCAGAACGAAGTGCCGGCGCTTGGAGGGATTTTCGAGGCACAGGGGGGCTGTGAGTGGGGCCCACTTTTTGGCGCAAGGAGAGGTCGGTGCGGCTTTGAGTTGAGTGTCTCCGATCGGCTGCAGGTGGTCAGATGGAGGTGCGATGAGATGCCCTAGACGTTGAGAGTTGGGTTCAGACGGTGCAGGGAAATCAACGTAAGAAGAAGAAGAAAAGGGGTTTGGGGGGAGGTGACGTGGCAACATCTTAGTGGGTGAGTTGGATGGGTTAATTATTTTTATAATTTAAATTTACAATCTTTAAACATGTATAACTTCTTCATACGAGGTCCGTTTTGCGAACCGTTTGTTGCGTTGGATTCGTCTTTCCGAGATCTTCGCGATGGCGCTGACCAGATATGAAACGGAGACAGTTGAATTTTCAGCCAAATCGATGTGAGAATCTCTGATTTTTTACAATTTAAATAATTTAATTAATTGTTCTTTCGTTGTTAAATAATTATATGTATGTTATTTATTCAGATCTATGCTGTGATGAATTTTGCTTGTGTTCGATGAATTTTATTTCATTGTATTGTTTAGATCTATTATCGTACGATCTAGATCTGTATGAATCCGATAAAAATCATCGTGTTCTGTAAATTAGATTAAACTAGAGTTTTAATCCAATTAAAAATAATGACTTGACTGTAGATCGGATTAGATCAGAAAATTTTATTCCAATTAGATTGTCATATAGACTGTGTTTATTTAGGGATATTAAAATCGTTTTATATATTCTGATTTACACTTCATATGTAAATAAAAAAATAAAAAAAAGAGGAAAACTTGTTGTATGTTGATATGTTAATTTGATACTTATTGTGTTATAATAAAATGTTGAAATGTCTTATTAGATTTAAATTAATAGTTGTTATGAAATGTTATGTAAGGATTAAAATATCGTTTGTATTTTAAAATGAAAGGTTAGACAAATATAACATGTTTAGTTAAAACATTTTTGTGTAAATAAAAATCACAATTTTAGTTAGGACATCATTGGTGTAGACAAAATTTACATTTTAGTTAAAAATGTCACATTGGTATAAAATTGGCATTTTAGTTTTAAAAATGTCAATATTAGGAAAGAACGCCATTTTATTTATAAAATGTGAGAATAGAATAAAAGTACATAGTATGGAATGTTAAAATAGAGCAAAGATACATTTTTGTTATAAATTGTCAACTTTGATTAGTGAATAAAGAATCAACATTTTTTTTTTCAAATTTGATTAGTGAATAAAGAATCAACATTTTTGCCAAACCTTGATTAGCGAGCAAAGATAATCTTTTTGTTAAAAGAAAGATTAACGAGAAAATAACATTCTTGGTCAAAAACATGATTAGTGATATTAAATTAACATTTCTAGTCAAAACATGATTGGTGAAATAAAATATTCATTTTTATGATAAACATGTTATTGAGATTAAAAATGGGCATCATATTTTTTATACATTTAAAAGAATGAATTGGAAATTGTATATTTCTATACATTAGAAAAGATAGAAAATCACATTTTTATCTGTAATATGAAACATTATAAAAGATAATAAAAAGTAGGAATTCGCATTTGTATTAATTTTACATTTTTTTATATGTAAATAAAAAGTAGGAATTCGCATTTGTATTAAATTTACGTTTTTATATGTAAATAAAAAGTAGGAATTTGCATTGTAATTAAAAGTACTTTTCTTTTATATGTAGTGTTAAGAAAGGGAATTTGCACTATAAATAAAAATTACATTTTTATTATGTAATTAAAGAGAAGAATTTGCATTGTAATTAAAGGTACACTTTTATTTGTAAATTAAGAATAAGAATTGGTATGTAATGTAAAATTTCATTTTTGTATGTAATTAGAGGTAGGATTTTACCTTGCAGATTAAAAAGAAAAAGAACAAAATTTTCATTATTTTTGTTGTGCAATAGAAAAGGAACAAAGGTGAAAGAAACATTATTAATGTCATTTTTGTTAAAAGGTAAAAGAAGCATTATTAATATTGTTGTGTTGAAATTGAAATAAACATCATTTTGCACCATTATGTG
Source organism: Allium sativum (assembly GCA_030737875.1). Taxonomy (NCBI): domain Eukaryota; kingdom Viridiplantae; phylum Streptophyta; class Magnoliopsida; order Asparagales; family Amaryllidaceae; genus Allium; species Allium sativum. Next base: position 208,223,067 of record CM060913.1, read on the forward strand.
TTAATTTAGAAATGGAACTTATTCACACCGTTATGTTGAAATGGGAAAAGTTTACATTTTTAATGTAAATGAGATCAAAAAAGTGAAGTTACATTTTTCACTAATATAAATAAGACAAGAAGTAAAGTTTACATTTTTAATGTAAATTAGACTAAATAGAAAAGTTTACATTTTCTTAATGTAAATAATTAATTAGAAAAGTTTTACATTTTTCTTAATGTTAATAAGAATTAGAAGAGAATTACATTTTTATGTAATCGAGTTAAAGAACATAAAAATTACATTTTTATGTAATTAAGTCAATTTCCTTGTGGATTAGATTAAAAGTAAAAAATTTACATTTATCATGTAAATTAAGGTAAAGGAGAAAAATTACATTTTTATGTAATTAAGTTAAAGAAGATAAAGTTTATATTTTCATGTAATTAAGATTTAAAGTAAGAGAATTACATTTTTATGTAATGAAAAGATTGGATTTTGACATTGCAAAATTATTTACATTCTTTTTATGTAAATTAAATTAAAAAGGAAAAGTCACATTTTTAATGCAGATTATATTAAAAGGAAAACTTTACAATGTTAATGTGAATAAAAATAATAGAATTAAAAATGTATATTTTTATCTTCACTTTAGATGCGATAAAAGAATAGAATAAATATTATATATTTTTCATCGTCATTTTAGAGGCGGTAAAAAAAAAGAAATTACATTTTTCAATGTAAATAGAAGAAAAATAGTAAGTTACATTTTTATATGTAATTAGAGAAATATAAAAATTTACATTTTCCAATGTAAATAGAAAATGAAATAAAACTTTACATTTCTTAATGTAAATAAAATAGGGATAGAAAATTACAGTTTTCAATGTAAATAAAAGGTTTAGAAATTTATATTTTAATGAATGGATTTTCATTAGAAAGAATAATGAGACCAAATATATATTTTGTGTAATTTGTAAGATAAAAGAAAATATACATTATTATGTTTAGGATGTGTATGTAAATTAAAATAAAAACAGGCATTATTAAGTGTCATGTTATACCTCGACATTATATAAATAAATGGGGATATTTGTTGTTAGCAAAATATAGTGAAATGGAACGGATGACGGAATTATATATAATTTTATATAAATATAATTACAATTAAACGAATCGAGCGTGGTAGTTTGCGTTTTGGAATTGTACTTTAAATTGATTATACCGAAATATCCGACTGTCGAATTTTCCCAAATCTGAAACCGTTAGGTTCGCCTTGGGAAGATCTTTCCAATGATATAAACTATGTTAAATTCCGACGGTTAGATTTAGAGAAATGTGTGAAACAAATTTGGGTGAAAACAGCGCCAAGGTCGCCTTTTGACTTGAAGCGTCGTAAAATGGAATTTAATTATTTTTATATAGATAAAAATAAAGGTTGATCGTTATAAATTAATATCAACGATATGAAATGATTTATATGTATATATATATACGAGGATCATTTGAAAAGTCCGAGTTCAGTCTCATTTCAAATGATCATACGACGATTGAAAGTCGAAGAGTTGAAGACGGTGATTGAAGATCGGCGATCTTCACATCGAATGGACGATGACTGCTGATGCCCATGATTGGAGTAGCTACCTTGAAGGGGCTACAGTAGTGGCCGTCCGGACGTTGTGTTGATTTGTACGGATTTGGCTTTCGCTCGGACCCAGAGCATAAGCTTGTAAATGGAACGTGTGTCTGACATTGTACTCCTTTATATTGTATTTATTGATTTTCTGTCGAATGTACGAATGTTGGTAGCGGAGAATTTATTCTCTTGCTTAACACCCTTTTGTATATTTTGGCAAAGGATTAATAGTATGATATGGATTGACAGTGTGGCATGCCAAGATGCAATGATCAAGGTTTCTTGTTGAAAAGCAGAACCTTGTGGTGACGATCAAAGCACAGATTGAATAAGCATAGCTTTGTGTATTACGTTACTTCGCGAGCCTCACAACCCGGTTGAGTCTAAAACGGAAGAAGGGAACGCAGGGAGAGCAGCACGTTTCTAGCTAGAAGTTGTGTCGGTGCTTAAACTGGTTGATATTTACTTATGTGGATGATGGAAGTGGCACGCCACGGATGATAGGTCCTATAGGACTGGGAAACGTGTGTTCAGGAATAACTAATCCGCAAACTTGTATAGTGGACTGACCCTGCAGCTATCCAAGGGTTCTCTGCGGGGGATCCTGAGACATTAGCTAGAGTGTCTCGAATCGGTAAGGAGCTCCTCCCTAGCCTTGACTCATGATGGAAACCCAATTTCCAATACGACTTCATGCGGTTTTGATTGTAGAACTAGTATGGCGACATAGTAGAATGGGGTACTATGCCGTCTATGATTGATACATTATGATTGAATTGTTTTTGACACTTACATACACTAGCAAAAATATCAAATCCGTTTTTATCGTATCAAGCATCTTTTGACCATTATAAGGTAAAACCCTATCCTCCGGTTTGTGTTGCATTGTGTGATGAGACTTGGGTCTTATAATGGTTTCATTTTTCTAAAAAGCATTGCGTTGTTTAACGATTTACTTTATTGTTATGCATGACAATCCATTGTAATAAAACTCGTTCCGTGTTAGCGGCGTAGTCCTTGGATTTGCCTTATTATTATTAGATTAGTTAAGAATTCTCACACCAGTCCCATGACTGACCCGTTGTTTGTTTCCACCTTTGCAAACTTGGGTGCCCTCTTTTCCACACGGGTAGTCGAGTAGTTTGTCTATAGGTCCTTATCTTGAGCAGGATTCTGGATTGAAGCTTAAAGCTGTGTCTAGAACATAAAAGTCTTCCGCTGTATCTATTTATTTCCGCTGCACTGTATTGTATTAAAATATTGTAATTTATCTTCCGCTGTAATTTTATTCGATGTACTTTGATATTCTGTACTCTGATGTAAACATTTTGTACTATTTATAAAAGTCTGCTGTTGTTGTTCTTACGTGTTGTATTCCCAAAGTTAATGTGTTCGGGTTTTGAACGATCTTGGTCGATTTTGCGATCGATCGGGTCGGGCGAAATCCGGGACGTTACATATGATATGTGGTTATTATATGTACCGACTCATGATCTGGTTGGTTGTTTAATTCTTCTGATGACAATAGTTTGGATTAAGAACCGCTGTATTGGTTCAACATTTGTATAGTTCCTTAACTCATTGAATCTATATGATATTGATACAACCTTTAGATAGACCATAGGTAAATATATATAAATGTTTTTTTATATATATACATATATATATATGCATATGTTACAATTTTCAGAAAATATATACATATGTTACATATATTATATGGGTTTTGTGGTGCCTATGAAATCCGGCTTTTACAAAACATGCTTGAACCTTATAAAAGATTTAAGATGTTTGTTTATCACAACACTGTATGTGGGACACGAATATTAATTTAAGCACACATTTTAATTCAGGTTAGGCCAACTTACAGTTATCATATTGATGTCAACTGTAGACATTTTCCATTTGAATGCACTTTTTTATGCATCTATTTATGCTTTTGCATTAACATACCACCGTATATTAATAGTCAATATATGGTAGGTTGCATGAATAATAAATATATCAACATGACAAATTATACACCTATTTGTTTACCTTCAGCATACATATATGATAGCATGTCTATATGTATAGTATATATTTAAATCAACAATAAAATTAATGTTATTTTATTCTAAATTAGCATGCTTTGAAAAATTTGCGTAAATATTTGGGATGCAATAATAAACTTCTATATATATTTATATACATATGAGCCAACATTATTGCATATATATATATATATATGTATGTATGTATATATATATGTGTGTGTGTGTGTGTGTGTTTTGATGGGCCAACATGATTGTATTTCTCGAATACATTTAAAAGCAATATGATTGCCTCAAAAATTTATACTGCAATTTAATTTGCAGTAGTATGCAATCTGAATGTGTTTTTGTAATTAGTTAACACCTTTTCATATATATATATATATATATATATATATATATATGTATTATATGAAACTATATTTGGATTAGAAATCTTATACGTAGTGATCTATATGAAGGATTGTTGCTATAAGTATAACTTAACGATGATTTGAATCATTGAAAAAGATGAGCAGTAAGGTTGTGAACTTAGAAGTGTATTTTAAATTTGGAATTTGAATCATATATATATATATATATATATATATATATATATATATATATATATATATATATGCACATACACATGAAGTATTATAGTTATACTCTGTTTATGACCAGAGTCACATTGCATATTGTTTGCATGTGTTAGCACCCCTGATAGGCTGATATAGATATATCTACTGTGAAAAACATGACACTGAATTGTTCAGTTATAAATCTATACATCTTAGATTTATGTGTATATATTACTGGAATAAATAGATATGTTGCTTATATGTAAAGTTATATACCCCAATGAATCAATAATTTGATACTGTTACAGTATATGATAAATGATAGGATAAAGAATGGTTCTTGTAATTATTAACGCATGGATACTGTGTGTTTGACATTAGAAGATGAAAATGATATTTATTTTGTTTTAATATATGTTAATTGCTTCTAGACATATAATAGCATAACATGATATATATATATATAGACTAATCCGGGCATACCGATCCATTTAAAGATTTCAAATGCAAGCTATGTTTTGAACATTCTTGGATAAATACATGTCTAATGTAGGACTTTGACATATATGTACCAATGTGAAAATACTAAAATGGTTTCAAAACTAGTGTGTATATATATATATATATATATATATATATATGCATTACAACATGGACATAGACATTGACACCTGTATAAATGGAACAACTGAAAACATATACATATCTGGTAGTATGCAATATTGATTGATGCTACTTACCTTATTTGTGTGTGTATATATATGTATGTATGTATGACACACACACACACACCCATATATATATATATATATATATATATATATATATATATATATATTAGGATATAAAGCAGAGTAAAACAACATTATATATATATATTGCCTACCTTGACACACTGTTTACATTCAATTGGATAGGGCTGTAAATTTTGTTCGAATGTCCGACGTCCGTTCGTGTCCGTGACCGAAATACGTCCGTCCGAGTTCGTCCGATTTTCATTTAGGACACGATTTAGGACAACAAGATTTGTACGAGAAAAAATCATGTCCGGTCCGGGCTCGTCCGAATTCGTCCGAATTATTTGAAATTCGTCGTATAGTAGAGAGAAAATCTAGTAAAATGTACAAAATGTGATATAAATAGCCATGTCTGACCGAGTCCGACTAGTCCGATCGTGTCCGTGTCCGACCGATTTTATTTAGGACACGAATTAGGACAACGAAATTTGTCCGAGAAAAAATTTGGTCCGGTCCGTTTTCGGTCCGATTTTTTTTAGGACAGAAACTGAACATACCTCCGTCCGGTCCGGTCCGACCGATTTACACCCCTACAATTGGATATTGAATCTGCTATTGTTTATATTGATAATTACTTGCAGATATGTCCCTGTGACATGAAGAGGACAAAAAAATAATTTTATGAATACTGAAACTGTTTCAGTAAGAGGGGCAATACGCAGGCAAGGGTCTCATTGTGGGCAACTTCAATCATCACTAATGAGACCAGTGTTGGATGCCCACTCCTTTTGCCTCCGGCTTGGCCAAGAGCAACTCGAACATATGGGCCAGCACTGCCTATATGCTTAATAGATGTGAGTATGCATTTTAAACAAGTGTGACTTGATTTGTTAATGTAATATATATATATATATATATATATATATATATATATATATATATATATATATATTCGTTTGTAATCTGGGGCATTGATTATAAATGTAAAGTATCTTAATTATATGAACTGCTTCATTGAAGTTTGCTGCAAACATAATGTGTTATGTGTATATATATTAATCAACATTAGCAAATGTTGTTAATTCAAAATTATCAGATTGAATGTTGGTTTAAATATGTTTAAATCTACACATTCCAATGATTTATCTTAAATGTTATGTCTGAAATATTTGTGAATATGCTAAGTATACAATTGTCATGTATATGTAATCAATTATGTTTATATTTAAATGTTTTAAATAGAAAATCAATTAAGCCTAGAAATGTTGGGCTTCATTTTTACAATAATGAACATAATATGCGGATGTTATCTTAGTGGTATTAATGTCTTATTTATGAGGGGTGTGTGACACACAAAAGTTATGAAGACCAATGTTTTGAAAAATGTCCTAAAAACCAATACGCATATTTCCACTATAACGTTGAATTTATATAAAACGCGTGTTTTATAAATATGAATTTATTGTATTTATATGCAATTAGTATTACCAATGTAAAATACATATATTTTAATATGTGTATATAACACTAATATTGTTCACCACTGCGAATTACAAAATTCCTTCGAACTAATTATTTATATTAAGTCATGGGATGTCTTCCAATAAATACACTCATCAATGCCAGAATCAATAGGCGTAGGTAATGCCAAAGCATTAGTGCACTATTTATTTTGGTTATATGTGATAGAGTAAATGTGATACTCAACTATATAATTGGGTCTGACTTAACTAGGCTTCCAGAATAAGATTATGGGGTTAAAAGACAAAGAGCATGAAATATTCAATATTTAGAATGAACAAAATTGTTTATCATGTTATCCAAGAATTATATATGAGATATAATTGACATATTCTGCCTACCTAAAAGATTGTGTTTTAGGGATTTGCCAAAGCTAACTCAAGGCATGATTAGATATGGATCTTGGATCACTAAGATATGTATATGATATATATATATATATATATATATATGAGTGGAAACCCGTGCGATGCACGGAAGCATAGACCTTTGAGTGTTTTAGTTTGCATTCATCAATAAGCGGTGAGAACATAATTTGTAATAGCAAGATATATAATGTAAGTAATTACCAACCATAATGATTGACGCAAAGGAACAGTAAGCAGAAAAAATTAGCATTCATAAGATAAAGATAAAAAATAATTCAGTAGTTTAAAAGTAGGCATAGTTAAAGATATATGTATGGGGAGACCAATAATGAGAGAATGATAGAAGTGCTATGTGAACAAAAAGTATATGTGAATGCCCCATTGTATTTTATAAATTATTAGCATAAATAATTTGACGTACACATTGCCAGATTTCAATCCAACTTAGGATTAAGAATTTGTTGCCCATTATAAATAGAATGTTAGAACATGTTCATAATATATGTAGCAGATCACGTGGCAGACATTTTTTATAAGCTTTATAGCCTATTACCAATTAAATATTACATTATGTTCACAATGCATATAGAGAAGAAGAACAAAGCAAATGCCAGCCCGTCGTATTGGAAATAACGATACAAATATATATCTTTCAAATTTCCATAACACCTGTAATATCACGAATTCCAACATCGAAATATTCCGAAGACAATTTCGATTCAAATCCACTCCAATGCAATCATTGGAATTTTGGTTACTTTTAAAACCCTTTTCGAATTCAATTTATTTATTTTAAAAATAAATAGAATTATAATTCTAGTTCAAAACTAGTTCATTTCGATAAAAATCTATTTTTATCTTTTCAAATATGGAGTTTTTCATCCCAAATCTTCACAAATCATTTCTTATGATTTTACACAAATTATTACTTTTTTTAATAATTTTATCAAGGCCCGTACAGTCGATTTCCATCAATGGCCATCGAACTGCACTTACAGCGACCTTTTTCAAATTTGATTTGGACATAATTCCAAATCCAACCGTTAGATTTCAAATTTCTAACCTTCGCTAGAAAGCTCTTTTCGATACGAACCCAACGGTTCCGGTTTTAGGAGAATCCGACGGTCGGATCTCCCGTAATGCCCGTTTGAAATAAATGGTCGAAATTCGCGAACTGCCGCGGCGCGGCGCGTTCTATTCAGGCCATTATATTATATATAATATATATATATAATATATATATCGTCGATTTCTATTTAAAACGAATTATATAAATAGTTTTGAATTCGTTTCAAAAACATTTTCAACTTCCATTTCAATTTAAATCAAAATCGAATTCTTCTTTATAAATTCGTTTTAAAATCCATTTCTATTCAATTCAAATTTCAATTCAATTTGAATTTATTTCACTTCGCTTTCAATTCAATTCGAATTCGTTTTCAATTCAATTCATTTCGAAATCGTTTTCAATTCAATTCATTTCGAAATCGTTTTCAATTCAATTCATTTCGAAATCGTTTTCAATTCAATTCATTTCGAAATCGTTTTCAATTCAATTCATTTCGAAATCGTTTTCAATTCAATTCATTTCGAAATCGTTTTCAATTCAATTCATTTCGAAATCGTTTTCAATTCAATTCATTTCGAAATCGATAAAATCGATATAAATATCGTTCACGTCAAAATGGCGTCAATCTAATCAACACGGCTTCATAAAGTTCTATTTTCAAATATTCTATTTCAAATATTTCTTTTTCAAATATTTCTATTTTAAAACTGGAATGAGGCCCAAACAATTACCATATAAAGTTAATTATATGGATTTTCATACAACACATGTATATAATAGCATTGAAAATAATCAACCATCAACCAAAGTGCACTACACTGTATAAGCATCAAATATAGATATTCAACGCTTATAACAGCCTGTCAATCAATCGATCGACATGTTTAATCAATCAGGATGAGTGAACTTCAAATTTCATCCTAACACCCGTGTGGGGTTTCAAACAATCAAACACTGATTTTTATTTGTGCAGTTGGGCGATGTGTAAAATTTATCGTCCCAATCAATGTCATTCAAATAAGTGTACATAAACAAACCGTCTGGTTTGTAAATGAATATTTATTTTATTCACTTCACGTTAAAAATTATATTTTTAACGATAAAACATTTTATTTCAACCTATGAATTTCTATTCAATTCATTCTTTAAATAAAATGCTATTTTTATTTTTCTAACTTATTTTAGAAAATTTCGGCGGCATAACGGCACGATACTAGAAACGGGACAAGGCCTAGCCTTATCCCCGGTCTAGTGAAGGCCCACGCCATTCACACATCAATCAAATCAATTCGTTATGCAAACCACAAACTTTGGAGTAAGGGTCTAACCTAGCCTTACTCCTTCGCCTTATAACGGCGCACGTCTAATCCTAACCAATTTATCGATTCGATTTTTCACACCACAAACCACATTCAAACCAATATCACAATCAATCACCAAACAGTCAAACAAACAAGTCCATGGTCTGTGGACGGGTGTCGGGTGCTACTAAGCACCGTCTGCATCCTAGTATATATATATAACTAGAAATAAAATAGAAAGGTGAGAAATTCTCACATATAGCTATCCAGCTCCACGGCACTTCTAACGTAGGAAATCTTCGCCAACTCGCCTTTTTATCGCCTTTGTTGCCCGTAGCCACTACATATATAAAAATCGAATTTTTATTTCAAAGTTCAATATATAAAAATCGAATTTTTATTTCAAAGTTCAATATATAAAAATCGAATTTTTATTTCAAAGTTCAATATATAAAAATCGAATTTTTATTTCAAAGTTCAATATATAAAAATCGAATTTTTATTTCAAAGTTCAAATCTTTTTCCATTCTAAAGCTCAAACCTTTTCTCTTTGAAGTTTAAACCTTTTCTATTTTAAAGATTTCCAAACAAAAATCATTTTTAAATTAACAAAAAAAAAATCAGTTTTCTCATTATTTTAAAAAAATCAGTTTTCACATTATTTAAAAATCAGTTTTCACATTATTTAAAAATCAGTTTTCACATTATTTTAAAAATCAGTTTTCACATTATTTAAAAATCAGTTTTAACTATGTACATATAGCAAAAGACATTTAAATTAAAATAAAATAAATAATAAAAAAAAAAAAAAAAAAGATAAAACTTACAGTTTTTAATCTGGAAGGGGGGGAGATGCCGCAGTCGGTCTTCGAGCAAGGGGGGGGTTCGCCATACGAGGTGCTCGACGTCGGAGGCTTCTTCGAGCGGCGGCGCTAGGGCTTTGAACGGGGGGGCTTCGGGGTCTCGAACGGCTTCGGGGGGGGGGGGGGGTGTCGGATTGAAGGAGGAGGAGGGAGCGATGCAAGGAAGAGGGGGGGGGAGATGATCGGAGTTTCGGTGGAGCGGTCGTGGCGCTGGCGGCTGCTGCCGCTTCCTTCTTCCTTTTTTTTTTTTTTTTTCGATTTTATGAAATCGGGGGGGGGGGGGGGCCAGGCAGAAGAAAAGGGGGGGGAAAAGAATATTATTTTATTTATATATTTATTTATTTATTTATTTATTTATAAAGGTTGACTTTAACATCCGACCTCGAAACGAGGCCCACCGCCTGCCGCCCATAGCGTTTTACCCCCATTCCGAACACAATGGGATATGTATCGCAAGCTGATTTGATCGTTACAAACAGTTTCCGTTAAATTTACATTTAAATCATTATATTGAATTTTAAACGTACATTTCAAATTACCGGGGCCACATACTAACTAGAAAAATTCCAGAAAAATATTTTCTAGCTTCGTATTGACGATACGGTCCTATCAAAACTAGTTTCGTCGAATTCTGAGATCGTTAGAAAAATGGCCAATTTCCAGTCGATTAAAATCAACTGAAACTGGTCAAACGCGTTTTCCTTTGCCACGCTCACATATGGATTCGAAAAATTATGAAATTTAAAATCTAGCAATAACTTAACACCACGGACCCAACAAAACTGGTTTCGTCGGAATCCGAGGTCGTTTGCAAAATTGCTATTTTTAAGGGCCTTATATATATAAAAATATATATAAATTCCACAGCGACTATTTCTAATTTTAAACTGGACATATCTTATCATTTCTAAGATGAAATCTCAGTTTGTTAACTTCGTTACAAAGATATAGTTATACAGATTCAAATATTTCTTGTTTCGTTCAATTCTGACTTATATTGAATTCTGTATATTCATTTGAAATTAGAAATCGAATTTTCGAACTACCGCGCCATTTTCAATTCTATTTATAATTATATATGATTATTATATATTCTAACGACGACGTATATAAATATATTCGTTCGAATTCTATTCAAAATAAATTTTTCGACGATATTATTTAAAATAATTCCTTTTAAATAATCAAAATTCGCTAAAATCGCCAAAATAAAAATTTTAAACTGGCCCAGATTTTCCGGGTTGTTACAATCTCCCCCACTTAAAACTTTTCGTCCCCGAAAAGGAACAAAGTCGAAAGTGGTTTGATTATTCAACACTATATTCGATCTGGCTTCCATTCTCCAACTCTTCAGTTTCTGAGAATTTCTAAAATTTCAAAAATTTGGCTAACACCCTAAATTTTCGAAAAATTTCGCCATAACCTCCCCTGCAATGGGAGCATCGGGGAATTTCAAATAGCTTCCCCGGTCCTTTAGATCTCAAAAAGAAAAAGAAAAAGCCAAGCGGCTAGCCAATAGGCTCACAAAATCATCATCACCCAAACAAAACAGGAAATTATGTAGTAAACATGTACCTATTTGTCGGGCAAACAAATTTTATTCTCGGCTCTAGCCTCCTTGCTATGACCTGTTCAATGATATATATGTATATGCAAGCAAACGCGACCAATTTTCAATACAGTTCAATATTTGATCAAATTAGGCATAATGGCTGAAAATTAGCAAACAAATAGGCAAACAACACAAACATCAATCAATTAGTGAATTAGAGTTTCAAATTCATAATTTTGATACATATACAAAAATCAGATTTTTGATGCCAAATCACAACAATAGGCCCTATCTAATTTTGGTTCTCACACCAGCCAATAGGAAATATATAGAAATCTCACTTTCGTCGCCCGAAAATAAATACTGGCGACAGTGCCCCATCACCAGAATTATTCCCGGGCACTAGAGGGATTCTATATCTACCCAATATATTAAAACTTCGAATACACGTTTGCAAGACATATATGCAAAATCTTTATATATTGGATTGTCCTAATCAATATAAAATAAATAATCAAATACGAATAATTGATTTAAATTTTCAAAACGAAATTTGTTTTCATTTGAAAAATATACTCTTCACACTCGTTCTAGGATACTACTGATCCTATCTCTAACGAGTCATTCTAATTGGATATTGATAATCCAATATCTGATGAATTCTTTCGTACGGTTCTAATGTGTCTTGTTCTCTAAGCTTTGTAAACCAAAGCTCTGATACCACGTGTGAAGACCCGCAACTTCCCCGTAAAGGAAAGCGTCGGATAGTTCGAGAACAAACCACAGCAGAACGCATACAGAAGAACATTTCATTGTATATTACAACAATGCATCAGATTACAAGAATATACAGAGTATAAATCAATATTACACAGAAATATCAGAGATTTAAATTACATTTAAATACATAGCAGCGGAAAATAATACAATACACAACTAGAATGAGATATACGGATACAAAGCTTTCCGGATATCGTTCCAGCTGTAAACCAGGATCCTGTGAATATAAATCTGCAAAACCAAACTACTAGCTGCCCGTGTCAAAATAAGGGCACCCAGAGTTTAGGTTAAAACAATAAACTCCAGGTCAGTCATGTGACTGGTGTGAGAACTAAAACAGTTATAAATCTTTATTTTAAAGCTTAGGTAAATCAAGGGACCACGCCGTATAACACGGAACGAGTTTCCTCCCAAGAATACCAGTGCATAAAACAAACAGCGCAATGCTAAATAAAGAAAAATGAAGCTGTTATAAGACCCAGGTCCTATCACACAATGCAAACGCAAGCCGGGGGATAGGGGTTTCCCTTATAACAGCCAAAGAATGCTGGATACGTTTAAAACAAATCATTTGATACTATTATAAGTGCATAGTGTATAAAACAACTTCAAATCATAAGTATCAATCATAGGCGGCATGGGTACCATATATCATGTCGCCATATATAGGTTTACAAATAAAACCGCAAAGTCACGTATTTGGAAATTGGATTTCCGTCTATGAACCGAGGCAAAAGATAGTCCTCAACCGATTCGAGACGCTCTAGCCCGTGTCTCAGGATCAGAGCTCGAGTGACCCTTGGAGCGACAGGGCCGGTCCACCGATGTGGATTAAAATGCCTGAACACTGCGTTTCCCCACCCTTTGGGGTGTCAATGAGCCAACAAATGACTCCATCGGTTCGAGAACGACCGATCAATCCGAGGCGCCTCGCAACAGCAACAACCACATAAGTCAAACTCGTCAGGGCGTGTAAAACCACTGACGCCACTTTCTAGCTAGAAGAAAACGCATGCCCTCCCTGAGGTCCGTCTCCCGTTTTTGGTTCATACCGGGTGTGAAACACGCGAGGTAAACGTTACACAAAGCTACGCCACAAAGGCCGTGCTTTGATCATCACCACAAGACTTTGCTTTTCAACAGAAGCCTTGATCATTTGCATCTTAGCATGCCACACAGGCAAACCATCCTATGCAACCGATATCAGTCACACAGAATGAAATCCGATGTCAGACACACAGTCCATTTACAAGTCCGTTCTGGGTCTGAACGAAACCGGAGGCACCTAGTACCCCGCATATCCATCGATCTCCAAGTACGTCTGGACGATCACTAACTGTTTCCATCTTCTTGGGTGTACAGCCCAATCAAGATCATCAGTTATCACCCAAACGACGTGAAGACCTCCGGTCTTCGACCATCGTCTTCATCTTCGACTTATCGTCGTATCAGTTATTCAGAATGGGATAAACCCGGTCTTCCCGAATAACTCGCGTATATTTTATAAAAGTGTTACACAAACACAACATACGCCTCATTCCAATTCATTAGTCACTAACCGTAAATTAATCAAGAGAATAATTCCCCAAATATTAACCCCGAAGGCCGAAACCAACATCAGATCAATATCCAGAAAACCATTCTACTTAACTAACCGACCGTTAGTTTCTAAATTTCACGTTCAAATCTAATTAAAGATTTAACTATCGCCTGGAGCAAAACTGGTGATACTCCATTCTCGATCTTTTCAATCTAATTAAAGATTCATTAAAACTCCACTTAGTTTTAATCATTATCTGGGTTAAAGAATCAGTGTCATTTAAAACACGATTCACGATAAACCCAAAATCACTTTCCATTAATTATCGGGTTAAAGAACAAGTGTTATTTAAAACACTGTTCACGATAAACCCAAAAATCAATACCAATTCAATTCCAATTAAATATTATTTAATTGGTGCACTTCATTAAATCTAAATCAAAAGATTTAATCTTTTCTCAACTGGGTTCAAGAACAGTGTTAGTGAAGACACCATTCACGACAAACCCAAATCACATTCATTAATTATCGGGTTAAAGAACAAGTGTTATTTAAAACACTGTTCACGATAAACCCAAAAATCAATACCAATTCAATTCCAATTAAATATTATTTAATTGGTACACTTCATTAAATCTAAATAAAAAGATTTAATCTTTTCTCAACTGGGTTCAAGAACAGTGTTAGTAAAGACACCATTCACGACAAACCCAAATCACATTCGATATTCAATACAAGGCTCTGAATAGAAAATATATCGGCTTATATTCAATATCGAATTCTACGACTAACAAATGTCGTATTGGAAATAACGATACAAATATATATCTTTCAAATTTCCATAACACCTGTAATATCACGAATTCCAACATCGAAATATTCCGAAGACAATTTCGATTCAAATCCACTCCAATGCAATCATTGGAATTTTGGTTACTTTTAAAACCCTTTTCGAATTCAATTTATTTATTTTAAAAATAAATAGAATTATAATTCTAGTTCAAAACTAGTTCATTTCGATAAAAATCTATTTTTATCTTTTCAAATATGGAGTTTTTCATCCCAAATCTTCACAAATCATTTCTTATGATTTTACACAAATTATTACTTTTTTTAATAATTTTATCAAGGCCCGTACAGTCGATTTCCATCAATGGCCATCGAACTGCACTTACAGCGACCTTTTTCAAATTTGATTTGGACATAATTCCAAATCCAACCGTTAGATTTCAAATTTCTAACCTTCGCTAGAAAGCTCTTTTCGATACGAACCCAACGGTTCCGGTTTTAGGAGAATCCGACGGTCGGATCTCCCGTAATGCCCGTTTGAAATAAATGGTCGAAATTCGCGAACTGCCGCGGCGCGGCGCGTTCTATTCAGGCCATTATATTATATATAATATATATATATAATATATATATCGTCGATTTCTATTTAAAACGAATTATATAAATAGTTTTGAATTCGTTTCAAAAACATTTTCAACTTCCATTTCAATTTAAATCAAAATCGAATTCTTCTTTATAAATTCGTTTTAAAATCCATTTCTATTCAATTCAAATTTCAATTCAATTTGAATTTATTTCACTTCGCTTTCAATTCAATTCGAATTCGTTTTCAATTCAATTCATTTCGAAATCGTTTTCAATTCAATTCATTTCGAAATCGTTTTCAATTCAATTCATTTCGAAATCGTTTTCAATTCAATTCATTTCGAAATCGTTTTCAATTCAATTCATTTCGAAATCGTTTTCAATTCAATTCATTTCGAAATCGTTTTCAATTCAATTCATTTCGAAATCGTTTTCAATTCAATTCATTTCGAAATCGATAAAATCGATATAAATATCGTTCACGTCAAAATGGCGTCAATCTAATCAACACGGCTTCATAAAGTTCTATTTTCAAATATTCTATTTCAAATATTTCTTTTTCAAATATTTCTATTTTAAAACTGGAATGAGGCCCAAACAATTACCATATAAAGTTAATTATATGGATTTTCATACAACACATGTATATAATAGCATTGAAAATAATCAACCATCAACCAAAGTGCACTACACTGTATAAGCATCAAATATAGATATTCAACGCTTATAACAGCCTGTCAATCAATCGATCGACATGTTTAATCAATCAGGATGAGTGAACTTCAAATTTCATCCTAACACCCGTGTGGGGTTTCAAACAATCAAACACTGATTTTTATTTGTGCAGTTGGGCGATGTGTAAAATTTATCGTCCCAATCAATGTCATTCAAATAAGTGTACATAAACAAACCGTCTGGTTTGTAAATGAATATTTATTTTATTCACTTCACGTTAAAAATTATATTTTTAACGATAAAACATTTTATTTCAACCTATGAATTTCTATTCAATTCATTCTTTAAATAAAATGCTATTTTTATTTTTCTAACTTATTTTAGAAAATTTCGGCGGCATAACGGCACGATACTAGAAACGGGACAAGGCCTAGCCTTATCCCCGGTCTAGTGAAGGCCCACGCCATTCACACATCAATCAAATCAATTCGTTATGCAAACCACAAACTTTGGAGTAAGGGTCTAACCTAGCCTTACTCCTTCGCCTTATAACGGCGCACGTCTAATCCTAACCAATTTATCGATTCGATTTTTCACACCACAAACCACATTCAAACCAATATCACAATCAATCACCAAACAGTCAAACAAACAAGTCCATGGTCTGTGGACGGGTGTCGGGTGCTACTAAGCACCGTCTGCATCCTAGTATATATATATAACTAGAAATAAAATAGAAAGGTGAGAAATTCTCACATATAGCTATCCAGCTCCACGGCACTTCTAACGTAGGAAATCTTCGCCAACTCGCCTTTTTATCGCCTTTGTTGCCCGTAGCCACTACATATATAAAAATCGAATTTTTATTTCAAAGTTCAATATATAAAAATCGAATTTTTATTTCAAAGTTCAATATATAAAAATCGAATTTTTATTTCAAAGTTCAATATATAAAAATCGAATTTTTATTTCAAAGTTCAATATATAAAAATCGAATTTTTATTTCAAAGTTCAAATCTTTTTCCATTCTAAAGCTCAAACCTTTTCTCTTTGAAGTTTAAACCTTTTCTATTTTAAAGATTTCCAAACAAAAATCATTTTTAAATTAACAAAAAAAAAATCAGTTTTCTCATTATTTTAAAAAAATCAGTTTTCACATTATTTAAAAATCAGTTTTCACATTATTTAAAAATCAGTTTTCACATTATTTTAAAAATCAGTTTTCACATTATTTAAAAATCAGTTTTAACTATGTACATATAGCAAAAGACATTTAAATTAAAATAAAATAAATAATAAAAAAAAAAAAAAAAAAGATAAAACTTACAGTTTTTAATCTGGAAGGGGGGGAGATGCCGCAGTCGGTCTTCGAGCAAGGGGGGGGTTCGCCATACGAGGTGCTCGACGTCGGAGGCTTCTTCGAGCGGCGGCGCTAGGGCTTTGAACGGGGGGGCTTCGGGGTCTCGAACGGCTTCGGGGGGGGGGGGGGGTGTCGGATTGAAGGAGGAGGAGGGAGCGATGCAAGGAAGAGGGGGGGGGAGATGATCGGAGTTTCGGTGGAGCGGTCGTGGCGCTGGCGGCTGCTGCCGCTTCCTTCTTCCTTTTTTTTTTTTTTTTTTTCGATTTTATGAAATCGGGGGGGGGGGGGGGCCAGGCAGAAGAAAAGGGGGGGGAAAAGAATATTATTTTATTTATATATTTATTTATTTATTTATTTATTTATAAAGGTTGACTTTAACATCCGACCTCGAAACGAGGCCCACCGCCTGCCGCCCATAGCGTTTTACCCCCATTCCGAACACAATGGGATATGTATCGCAAGCTGATTTGATCGTTACAAACAGTTTCCGTTAAATTTACATTTAAATCATTATATTGAATTTTAAACGTACATTTCAAATTACCGGGGCCACATACTAACTAGAAAAATTCCAGAAAAATATTTTCTAGCTTCGTATTGACGATACGGTCCTATCAAAACTAGTTTCGTCGAATTCTGAGATCGTTAGAAAAATGGCCAATTTCCAGTCGATTAAAATCAACTGAAACTGGTCAAACGCGTTTTCCTTTGCCACGCTCACATATGGATTCGAAAAATTATGAAATTTAAAATCTAGCAATAACTTAACACCACGGACCCAACAAAACTGGTTTCGTCGGAATCCGAGGTCGTTTGCAAAATTGCTATTTTTAAGGGCCTTATATATATAAAAATATATATAAATTCCACAGCGACTATTTCTAATTTTAAACTGGACATATCTTATCATTTCTAAGATGAAATCTCAGTTTGTTAACTTCGTTACAAAGATATAGTTATACAGATTCAAATATTTCTTGTTTCGTTCAATTCTGACTTATATTGAATTCTGTATATTCATTTGAAATTAGAAATCGAATTTTCGAACTACCGCGCCATTTTCAATTCTATTTATAATTATATATGATTATTATATATTCTAACGACGACGTATATAAATATATTCGTTCGAATTCTATTCAAAATAAATTTTTCGACGATATTATTTAAAATAATTCCTTTTAAATAATCAAAATTCGCTAAAATCGCCAAAATAAAAATTTTAAACTGGCCCAGATTTTCCGGGTTGTTACATTATAAAGCTTCATTGTCGAACAATCTGAAAATAAAAATATAAAGAACTTATATGGCTTCATGAAAATCAAACTTATTGATTTTTGTACAGGAAAATGGCTAAAAGAGGGAAATTGTTATATAGATTTTTAGAAAAAAAATCAAATGATGTTATTTATTATTTCTAGTTAACATTCAAATTTTACTGGCTAAGAAACTACATAGTGCTCAATGGAAACTTCTCAGATTTTACTGATGCATAACATGAAACAAAAGCCGACTAAAGAACAATTTGTTTCTTTTATATTCTGCTGGACAAAATGCTTATCATTTATCTGTTATGCAATTTTAGGATAAACAAGTAAATAATTAAAAGACTGTATAATAGTACTATGAAAAATTATATTTCCATGTATAGTATTCAGTAGTAATAAAAAATGAATATATTGAGAAAACCATAATAAGTTTGAAAACTGCTAAAATTGTAGACTAAAATAGTTTGCACAGTGTCACTATAGAAAGAAACTGACACGCAATATATCAATTTAAAATGATTACCAAAAATAATAGATGTAAAAACCAAGCCTACAATATACGTGAACCAAAAAATTAAATGTAAGTATGATTCATCTTTAAGTGAAAAATGAATATGAAACATGGTTTGCTTTGACATGCAAAAAGAGCATGCTGCATTTAACAAATGTTTGCATGAAAATGAGGGCATATCCATGAAGAAAAATAAACAACATATAGAAGCTATCATTTGTACATGTATTATGGAAACGGGCAAAGATTAATGTATACATGGAAAGAAATAAAATAATACATAATATAGCAGATTCATATATTGAGACCTCACATTTAGTCATAAATTCGTTTATGATGCTCCTTGTACGTAGCGTCGTACTTGGAAAATATCCTATACATACAACCTGCCAGGTGGGACACCATTATGGCCCTGACCTTGTTGTGACAAAGAAGGAAAACATGACTTTTTCAAATGAATATTCACAAGCTTGAAAGGAAAGCATGAACAAATTTATTTGAATTACATATTTTATGGTAAATTAGATACGTTAATCAATCACATATAAATTAAAGATTTAACATTGATAACACATCCATCTTACTTCAAACGCAAGCATGATACCGTATTTATATTTGTCCTTTTCCTAATTCATTTTTGCTGTCTATTCTTTAAAATCTCTCTCCTCTTGTGCATTTCTATTAAAATGCTTTTATGCACATGGAGTTTTCTGGAATGTAAATGGAATAAACTGCCATTAATGTCATGTTGCAAGAATTAATGACGAAATGTCAAAATATGGAATGAAATGATACAGATACTTTTCAGCATAAAAATTATTCTTGATATAATTGTAGTAAATGGAAATATATCACTTCATAAAATTATCTGTAATAGAAAATACTCTTTTGAATTTTTTATAAAATTATGACATTACTCTTGCATATGAAAAATATATTAGCAAGAATCAACCAAAATGAAAAAAAAATGAAGTGAAGAAGAAAAAAAGTACATAGTCAGAATGGATTGGCATACAGTTATACATGGTAATTTGTAAAAGTATACATAAAGATTGATTATATTAAGTGAACCTTTTGTCAAAGCAACAGTTTATATGTTAACCCATCAATATGACTTTTTTTTTGCAAGGCACCCATCAGTATGACTTTGTCTGACTTGCTTATCTAGTCTTTGGTGTCATAATCACATGTAAAAAATAATCCAACTCATATATGCTCCCGTTTTCTCTATCTTTCATAAACTTCTCGAGGATGTATCGATGTGCTCCATGGACTTCCATGCCTTCAAAACATGTTTTGAGTGATTTTCAGTTTAAATTGTATGATTAACAAAACTATTTTGCCATTTGTTTTGATAAATCAACTAAACAATACTTTGATATGAACAAAGTTGTGCTTGATGGAATGGTATAATCAAGTGGGATGTATATTGCTTTGGATGAATATACATAGCATCTGCAGTGTTAAAAATAAGGAAAAAAGTATACATTAAGCACTGAATTTTACTGCATTTATAGTAGCAACTTTGAAGTCGTCAACTTTTAAGGAATCTCATCGGACATTATCTTCGTGGAGCCATACCCTTTGGTCTTTACTGTCCTATATATGTGAACATTTCTTATGTTCACATTATAGATTTTGCATTTCAGATAGGATCATATAACTTGAAATTAATTCTAACCCACTAATAATTGAATATTTACTTTGCTTTAGCATTGTAACTTGATATTTGTCATTAGCCAAAGAGAACTAAAGCTCCAAAAGGAATGTAACAGAAAACACACACTACTGGGATTTTGGAAAAACATTCTTAAAAGTAAGGATGATCGTAAAAAATTCATCTCTTGCAAAATTGTAAATGGGAAAGATTTAGTTTGGGGGCTATGAAAACAAAGTAGATGCTATCATCGAAAACGATCGCTGGATTCCAGAACAAAGAGGCTTTCAATCCATTACAGTAGAAGTAAAATATCTTCCCCTGTTCATTATAAGAAGGAAAGAGAATCTCATAAAAATGGTAGCTTTCTAATAAAATTATAAGGTTGTATTACTCAGCAATTCGTTATGTCTTCATTGAAAACCATATTTTCGCTTATTGATTTTGTTTTTAGCCTGGTTATCAAGCAAGACTGAACTTAATACCACATACTAATATGATAATGTATATACATCTTGCCAGCAAATATTGTCAGATTAAATATTACTATTTATTTATTAATGAAATACCATATTAATATGTTTCACCTACTTGTTTTTTTTTTTTTAATTTGTAAAGTCCATATTAAGAATTATTTACAGCAAAGATAATCAATTAGGTGAAGTAAACCAATATATTTAGATGTACATACATATGCATTGAATCTATATAATAAAATTCCCCCCCTAGACAAACCCTTAGACAAACAAGGAGACAAAGAGCGGCTGAGATTTAATCCCGCAAAAACAAATCCACCATCCTAATTTAAACACATCCCCTATAATTGAGGAACGGTGGATTTTGTTGCATGATTGTTTGCAGTTATTTGGATTGAATTGGCATTGAAAGCTTGCGTGATATATGGAATCAATTTGTATGATTTTATAGCCCTTTGAATGTATGTCGTATGTTTTCTTGCCCCAAAAATGTTGATCAAAACTGGAAACAATTCAAAATAGTTCTTGCCCAATACCATTTCATGTTTTTTTATTTTATTTTTGAATGGAATTTTTAGTGATTGAAATTTATTAAGTTATAGTCTACAGCACAGCTGAAATATAATAATGTATTAAAACTTGCTATAAAAGATTGATCTATACCGTTTTCATTTTCTAAAATATATGTTACATTAAATAGTTAAGGTTTTAGGAAATGGAGTAACATGCAAGTTGAAATCCGCTTGATAAATTTGTCAGTTAATTGATATTTGACATTAAAATATTGGACCACATGAAATTTTCCTTATACTCTCAACTTATTTTTTTAGTCTTTAAATGCATCATATAAGTGGTACTTGATTTTGGTAAATGATGTTCAGTTTGTAATCTAATTTTATCAGGCAAGTGGCTTAGAGTTTGATTTCATTTTTTTATGAACATTAAAATTAGTAATCTTCAACATAGGGAAATTAAATTTCTCTTCCTTTAATGTGCATTTTCCTTTCTTTACATTAATGTTATCCAATAAAACCTTGATTATATCCTTTGTTGATTCAAATCTATTTTAATCAAATGCAACCAAGGAATACAAAGAACATAACTGATATATTTGATAATTTGAGTTTGAATTTTATACAATTCAATACAAGTCATTGCTTTTACGAGTATGGCATTAAATTTCGTCCAAACATGTGTTCTACATTTCAAAACGTTGTCATTACATAAATGTTGGTGGATATTAGTATCCATGGTAAAAGTATATAATAATTTTCTGTAATTTTAATCTTTGATATAAGGCAATAGGGCATGCAGGGATATAAAGGTTTATTAAATATAGCATAGTATTTCAATCAAAATTTAATATTCGTACGATTAGCACATTTAACGTCTTTCCTTAAAAACAAAGAGTGTCATTCTCTAATGCTTTTTGAATTTCTATCAAACGTATCCAACGTCTGTATATAAAAAGAAAATACGTTTTTCTCTAGCACTCTTTGAATTTCTATAGAATTTAATACCCGTATTATTTAGCATATTTAACGTCTTTACTTATAAAGAGAATACCCTATTATTGAACACAGTTTGCATTTACTAAATTAGTTGATGAACATAGTAGGAATACAATTCCCCCCCTAGACAAACCCTTAGACAAACAAGGAGACAAAGAGCGGCTGAGATTTAATCCCGCAAAAACAAATCCACCATCCTAATTTAAACACATCCCCTATAATTGAGGAACGGTGGATTTTGTTGCATGATTGTTTGCAGTTATTTGGATTGAATTGGCATTGAAAGCTTGCGTGATATATGGAATCAATTTGTATGATTTTATAGCCCTTTGAATGTATGTCGTATGTTTTCTTGCCCCAAAAATGTTGATCAAAACTGGAAACAATTCAAAATAGTTCTTGCCCAATACCATTTCATGTTTTTTTATTTTATTTTTGAATGGAATTTTTAGTGATTGAAATTTATTAAGTTATAGTCTACAGCACAGCTGAAATATAATAATGTATTAAAACTTGCTATAAAAGATTGATCTATACCGTTTTCATTTTCTAAAATATATGTTACATTAAATAGTTAAGGTTTTAGGAAATGGAGTAACATGCAAGTTGAAATCCGCTTGATAAATTTGTCAGTTAATTGATATTTGACATTAAAATATTGGACCACATGAAATTTTCCTTATACTCTCAACTTATTTTTTTAGTCTTTAAATGCATCATATAAGTGGTACTTGATTTTGGTAAATGATGTTCAGTTTGTAATCTAATTTTATCAGGCAAGTGGCTTAGAGTTTGATTTCATTTTTTTATGAACATTAAAATTAGTAATCTTCAACATAGGGAAATTAAATTTCTCTTCCTTTAATGTGCATTTTCCTTTCTTTACATTAATGTTATCCAATAAAACCTTGATTATATCCTTTGTTGATTCAAATCTATTTTAATCAAATGCAACCAAGGAATACAAAGAACATAACTGATATATTTGATAATTTGAGTTTGAATTTTATACAATTCAATACAAGTCATTGCTTTTACGAGTATGGCATTAAATTTCGTCCAAACATGTGTTCTACATTTCAAAACGTTGTCATTACATAAATGTTGGTGGATATTAGTATCCATGGTAAAAGTATATAATAATTTTCTGTAATTTTAATCTTTGATATAAGGCAATAAGGCATGCAGGGATATAAAGGTTTATTAAATATAGCATAGTATTTCAATCAAAATTTAATATTCGTACGATTAGCACATTTAACGTCTTTCCTTAAAAACAAAGAGTGTCATTCTCTAATGCTTTTTGAATTTCTATCAAACGTATCCAACGTCTGTATATAAAAAGAAAATACGTTTTTCTCTAGCACTCTTTGAATTTCTATAGAATTTAATACCCGTATTATTTAGCATATTTAACGTCTTTACTTATAAAGAGAATACCCTATTATTGAACACAGTTTGCATTTACTAAATTAGTTGATGAACATAGTAGGAATAAAATTCCCCCCTAGACAAACCCTTAGACAAACAAGGAGACAAAGAGCGGCTGAGATTTAATCCCGCAAAAACAAATCCACCATCCTAATTTAAACACATCCCCTATAATTGAGGAACGGTGGATTTTGTTGCATGATTGTTTGCAGTTATTTGGATTGAATTGGCATTGAAAGCTTGCGTGATATATGGAATCAATTTGTATGATTTTATAGCCCTTTGAACGTATGTCGTATGTTTTCTTGCCCCAAAAATGTTGATCAAAACTGGAAACAATTCAAAATAGTTCTTGCCCAATACCATTTCATGTTTTTTTATTTTATTTTTGAATGGAATTTTTAGTGATTGAAATTTATTAAGTTATAGTCTACAGCACAGCTGAAATATAATAATGTATTAAAACTTGCTATAAAAGATTGATCTATACCATTTTCATTTTCTAAAATATATGTTACATTAAATAGTTAAGGTTTTAGGAAATGGAGTAACATGCAAGTTGAAATCCGCTTGATAAATTTGTCAGTTAATTGATATTTGACATTAAAATATTGGACCACATGAAATTTTCCTTATACTCTCAACTTATTTTTTTAGTCTTTAAATGCATCATATAAGTGGTACTTGATTTTGGTAAATGATGTTCAGTTTGTAATCTAATTTTATCAGGCAAGTGGCTTAGAGTTTGATTTCATTTTTTTATGAACATTAAAATTAGTAATCTTCAACATAGGGAAATTAAATTTCTCTTCCTTTAATGTGCATTTTCCTTTCTTTACATTAATGTTATCCAATAAAACCTTGATTATATCCTTTGTTGATTCAAATCTATTTTAATCAAATGCAACCAAGGAATACAAAGAACATAACTGATATATTTGATAATTTGAGTTTGAATTTTATACAATTCAATACAAGTCATTGCTTTTACGAGTATGGCATTAAATTTCGTCCAAACATGTGTTCTACATTTCAAAACGTTGTCATTACATAAATGTTGGTGGATATTAGTATCCATGGTAAAAGTATATAATAATTTTCTGTAATTTTAATCTTTGATATAAGGCAATAGGGCATGCAGGGATATAAAGGTTTATTAAATATAGCATAGTATTTCAATCAAAATTTAATATTCGTACGATTAGCACATTTAACGTCTTTCCTTAAAAACAAAGAGTGTCATTCTCTAATGCTTTTTGAATTTCTATCAAACGTATCCAACGTCTGTATATAAAAAGAAAATACGTTTTTCTCTAGCACTCTTTGAATTTCTATAGAATTTAATACCCGTATTATTTAGCATATTTAACGTCTTTACTTATAAAGAGAATACCCTATTATTGAACACAGTTTGCATTTACTAAATTAGTTGATGAACATAGTAGGAATACAACTAGATACTAAAGGATCAGCTTTATATATTTGAAATAATTATGTACTTATGTTACATGGCATCCTAGGTTGAAAACTATCGTAACTTTCATTTTAGCATATCTTCTCATATTATTCTTCTCTTGGTTAAAAAAAACTGAATTTCAATTAGATTTAGCCCAAAATATGTAAATTAATCATTATTTAATGAGGTCTTTATGCTAGGTCTTGCATCCGAAATTGGCGTTGTGGTTTCAACTTTGGATGGTTTGGCTTACCAAATTTTGGTCAACATGTTGTAGTTTTCTGATATAGGTGTTTTCTTATTCCACCTATAAAAATTAGGCATTTTTAAAGAAATAGTTAGTTCAATAGGATTTGAGCTTTTACTCTTGCTAGATTTCCATTTTCTAATTTGGATTCCTAAAAATATCATATAACTCCTTAGAAAGTTTTGAAATATTGCTATAATTATTTTCTTTATTTCATATAAACTATGTTTTTTTAATGTTATTTGTCTTCTTCACCCATATATAATTTGACCAAGTTGTTGTCGAGCAACTATGTAAAATCATAAATATTTGTTTCTTTGCATATTATTTAACACCATACTTTTGTTTTCAACTTTCAGTATTCCACCAATTAGGAATTGCTATTTATGAATCAACTTGCACTAATTCAGAGTTTGCCTTTTATTACGGTACCTATATTATTATCAGTATATCTTATTTAGCACTTAATAATCTTTTCATTAGGTAAATGGATGCAAACATATGATATCACAAGCCTATGAAGCATTAATTACTCAACATCAAATATGAAGTAAAATTGGAGTGTTGTGATCACATTACACTTCACAGGAATGTCTAATTTGCAAGAACAAAAAAAATACTTTATCATTCATATACACATTTAATTGTTTAGAAATATCATTTAACTGTTATGTTATTAATATACTTCAATGCTTTTTGAAATTATTCCACGAAATGTAATAAAATTCTCTCCATGGAGTTTTAGCAAATTGTAAGAGCTAGAAATTTTTATATGATTAATGTCTTCACATAGTGTATTTATGTTAATGTTCAAAAAGATGCATGGAAAGCTTGCAAGCCCAGCAAGCAAAAGGTTTATGAGACAGAGCTTTATATCTGTTTACATAATATTTGTGGCACAACGGTCCATACGCGAAGCGCGAGCCGTGATCATGCGTGAAGCGCATGCCATCATCACGCGCAAAGCGCGTGCCTTGATTACGCGCGAAGCGCGTGCCATCATCACGTGCGAAGCGCGTGCCGTTACGCTCTTCGCGCGAAGCGCATGCCATTACAACCACGCGCGTGCAAACTACAACACCCCGTACTCTATGCTCCCGTGCAAACTACAACACCCCGTACTCTATGCTTCCGTGCAACGCATGGGTTTCCACTCGTATTTCATAAAATACAGACTATTGTCATTTATCATTCTTAAAAAAATAGTGAAGACGTACCACAAAAATCAATTTCAAACACCAAGTTTTGAAGAACAGAGCCCATGCTCTAAAACTGAACATAAACCATAACACAAATCAAACCATCGTACTTAATTTCCAAGCTTAGAAAGAATTAGGCATTATCAATATTTGATAGCTCTCTTTTTGGAAACATAATATTCCTTCTACATTAATTGTAAGAAGAAATAATCTGCAGTATCATTAAGAATTAAACAATGGAAAATTATCTTAAATTTCCACATTAATTGTTTTACACATGAAACTTAAAGAATTATCAATTAATCCATTTAATTCACTTCCATACAGTTGCATTAAAGACTGCAATTGCTGAATTATCAATTAATCCATTTAACTCACTTCCATACAATTGTTGAATTAGACATCATTACAATTCCATTAAAGGCTGCAATTTTCTATAATCTTCTGATGCTAAAACAATATGCATTATCAATATGGCAACAACGTAAGAGGAATATGGAAACAGCGTAAGAGGAATTACGTAGAGATAATATTCAATTTTGGGTGGTTTCAATCTATAACTATACAAAGAGATAATATGGCAACAACGTAAGAGAAATTACGTAGGAAAACAACTGTTTTCATTATCGTACTAAAAATACACAATTTTAGATAGAATTAGGCGTTATCAATATCATAGGAAATGGTCGGTTCAAATGTAGTGATTCAGGAAGCACAAATAATTTAAAATTCATTATGTCAAATCATATTAAACATCAGCAGAAACTTTGAAAAATTGAAGCGAAATTGAGAAGATTACCTTTAATCTCATAATTTTTCATGAATCAGTAGTTGAAAATTGGAGCAACCAAGGTAGAAGAAGATGCAAGAGTACCATGCTTCATTCCGTTGAAAATATTTTTTTCTTGGAGAATAGGATGCAAACTAGAGTGGTGGAGAAGATGCAAAAAGAATTTAAAGAAATCGCTGGAAAAAAATTATGGAAAAAATGACGACCCCATTGATGATAGATGATGTAAAGTGGCTGTTTGAATAAGTAAAAAGAGGAGTAATTAGGGGTAATGGATCGTGGGAAAGTGGATAGAAACCAAGGACAGGTGGTTTAATTACGTATTAAATGGCTCTATTTGTTTCTGTTCTACATTTGAGAAGACGTGTCCAATTTTTAGCCACTTGATATATGTCTCAGCATTAAATCTGAACCTCTCTTTTTCTCTTGGTTTGTCCAAGGGGGCAATTTTATTATATATATATATATATGGACGTTGATTTGAGCAGGAGCCTATATTATACTTTTATATTAACATGCAATAATTTTGATTGTCAAAATTTGTATAAATATATTGCAAAATCATTTATCATTGTTTATTATCTACTGTAGATATTAAATAGCCAACAACTCCGATAATTTATTACTAAATTTGATTTTTAAGAAGGATAAAATGAATTAAATCAAATTTCTTGACTAATGTCGAAATTTGAGGATTATCCTCAAACAAAATTGAAACGTAATTTTTTTTACAAAATAGAAGATCTAAAACAAGAAATTGAAATATTCTTCGACCAAATAAAGTATAAATGTTAATAACAATTTACTTATACATCTCTAGTATAAGATACTACACACGGATCACATATATGTATGTGATTTTGTAGGAATTGCAAAAGTAGTAGAAATCTAACAAAAGGAGAAGTGGACTTACGAATGGAAATGAAGCAAATATTGCTGCATTATCCATAGGAAGCCTCCTCTTGTTCTAAACAGTGGCTTGATTAAAAAAATTAAAATATTGTTATTATGAAATTTTCATTTAAAATAAATGTTATTCTGTATCTTGTTTAGATAAGTTTGAATTTTCATTTGTAATAAAACACAATTATTGTTCATTTTATTTAAATGAAATAACTTACGGAAATTCACAATTAGTTGATTATCTTTGCAAATCCTTAACTACGATGTGTTTGGTTATAACATAAATTCTAAGCGGATTAAATCTAATGATTTAAATCCAATATACCTTTGGGATTGTCATTTAGGCCATATAAACAAGAAATGCATATCAAAATTCCATAATGATGGAATTTTGAGGTTACTTGATTACCAATCATATGAGGAATGCAAATCTGGTTTATTAGGCAAAATGATTAAAGCACCTTTCACTTGACACAGTGAACAGGCTAGTATGTATTGGGCCCCATACATAATCGTGTATGTGGACCAATGAGTACATCAGCTAAAGGTAGGTTTTATTACTTTGTTATATTTACTGATGATGTAAGTAGATATGATTGTGTGTATCTTAGAATCCTTTTAAAAGTTCAAAAAACTCAAAAATGAGGTTTAAAACCAATTTTTAAAGAATATATAGACTCTTCGAACAGATCGAGGAGAATAATTAAGCCAATAATTTAATGAATATCTAAAAGAGTGTGAAATTTCCTCACAACTCACCCTGCTTAGAACACCACATCAGAATGGTACGTCTAAAAGGAGAAATCGCACCTTATAAAATATGGTACAATCAACGATGAGTGATAGAGATATTCCAATAAATTTTGGGGTAATCGCCTTTAAAAGATTACATTCATATTTAATTATAATCCTATTAAAACAATTCTGAAGGTTCAATATGAGATATAAACTAGGGAACATCCTGGTGTGTCTTTTGTGAAGATTTGGGATGTGAGGCGTTTATTAAATGTCTTTCCTCTGACCAGATTGAACCCAAATCTGATAAGTATTAGTTTGTGGAATATCCGAAAGAACAAAAGGATATTATTTATATCAATCCTATGAGAATAAATTGTTCATTACTGGAACAGGTACTCTTTAAAAGGAGAATTAGTCATTGAAATACAGATTGGAATAAATTAAAACCCGAAACGTCTTGGGAAGCACAAAATTCCATTGAACCTTGTTTAGACAAGGAATTTAGTGGGAGTACACAATAATCCTAATATTATATATTGATAACATATTACTTATTACGAATGATGTTAGTTTAAAACAAGGAATAAATACTGACTCTACAAAGGAGGATATTTGGATTAAGAAATTCATTATTGATCTCAATCCATTATTGATCCAGTAATTTACATTGTGATAACAATGGGACCATGATCAGGCTTAGAAGCCTAGATCTTGTTAACGATCCAAACACATACTTAAGAATATAATTTCATTTGTGAAATTGTTCGCAGAAGAGATTTACATATCTGCAAAGTACCAGTATATAATAATGTTGCAGACCCACTGAATAAACTCTGTTGCAGCAGAAGAATGATTGTCACACTAGTTTCATGGGTATACGATATATGATTGATTGACTCTAGTGCAAGTGGGAAATTGTTAAAGTTTTTTCCCTAAAGGCAATCCATTCGATGTAATTAATAACATTGTTGATGTTATATTTTATTTGAATAACAGATTTTGTTATGATATACTACGTAATATAAATGTTAACATAATACAAGCCTTTAGAATAATAATACAGAATTATACAGTTACAAGTAGGTGACTTGAACATGAGTTTATATAATATAATAATAAGTATTATAATTCTTAAATGTCCCTAGTAAAGTTTTATTGTATATAGGACAACAATAAAACATTTAAATTAGTATGTTGATTGGCTGATGATCATATCTCATTGACCATTAATATATGTGATATTAATGTCAATACATAACTACGTATTAGAGAATAGTGTTTGGACGGACCCAACTTGAGAAAACGTCATGGAATATAATTAACGGTGTCATAAGTAATTGATCTCATAGTACAGTGTTGTAATGGTCCTCAGACTTGAAATCATTTTAATTTTATCCGAGAATATTTGTGTTTTGATATCATCAAAAGTTACTTTTAACTGAGTAGACGATAAAGGCAATTATTGGGTACATCTCGAATCAATTGAAAATTATGAATGATCCAGATGGAATTTAACCCTACAATATAAGTAGTGATATCCCTGGGCCTCTTGATTCAGTGAGACTATGAGATGCATGGTCATGTTCAAATATTGATTTGTTTTATATAATCTACTCATCGATCAAGATAAAAGGATTAAATTATAAAGTGGATGATACGTTCCATGCCTTGAGTTTAATCTTGGATATATTGGTTAAAAGGATTAAATTACATTGAAACACTGATCATAGAAAAGGTTGTATCAAATCATTGATTTTATTATAACATGGATAACAACGATGTATTACTAGATGCCACTCACTGTTTATAATTTTAAATATGATTTAAAATTGTTGCCAACGTTATAATAACCTATCGGGTCTCACAAGTAGAACATTATAAAAAGGGAGAATCGTTATTAAGAAAATATTACATATACATATATACATACAAACATATATATATATATATATATATATATATATATATCAAATGTTGGTATTTAATTTTGTTTGAACTAGTGAATAGAGATTTTATAGTTTTCCATTTTATCAAGGGTTTGTTTTATTTAGAAAGGAGGCGCCGACCCTTTTTCTATGTAAGACAGGGAAAATCTGAAATCCACAAAAATGGAAAAGGGAAAATCTTACATCAGCTAGTACTGATATCCCTTTTCTTTTGATTCTGTTCGACAAGATTGAAATGGCATACATGGACTACTATAGAGGCGTTGTCTTCAGGCATTGGACCTTGATTCATACAGATCTTCTTTGATTTCAGGAAAAGTGAAAGCATTGAAAGGTTTAATACATGATTTACTAATTTTGCATAGATATATCAAATTAGGGTAGTTAAAATTTTGTAAAAGTACGCTGTAGATAAGATCTAAGAACCTAATAGGAACTACTATTTTACTACAATTTCCGGTTAAAAAATAATAATTCATGCTTCCTTTCTTCAATTACTATGCCTTTTACGTGTCTATTTCTTCCACTCTCTTTCTTTCCTTTCCCTTTCCCCACTACCGTCATCGTTGCCCTGATTGTTTCTACCTATTAATGATATGCATTACTTCTCGAAAAGAATGATCTAATGTTTTAGATTTCTAATAATCATGCATAAATTTGTATTTGGGGAAATTTTATAAAGGTACAATATACCTTTTCTTATACCATTATACTTTGTTACTAAGGATGATGTTTGTGCTCGATGAGCAGGAAATGTAAATCAACAAAAGTCGCACTACTTGTTTACCCAATTTCTCAGCAAAAAAAAAAAATCCATCACTTTATTCGATTACCACGCCTCTAACATGTCGATTTCTTCCATAATCTTTCTTTCCATTTCGTTTCCCCACTTTCGTCATCGCTATCCTAACTGATTTCTACCAATTAATGGTATGCTGTACTTCTCGAAAAGAATGATCTAAGGATGTTATGGATTTTTAATATTATGTAAAAATTTGAATATGGGGAAATTTTCCAAAGGTATATTATAACTTTTCTTATACCACTATACTTTGTTACTAAGGATGATATTTATGATCGATGAGCAGAAAATTTATTCTATACTCAATTTATTGCTTCAGCCTGCATTTGGTCAGCAATATCATCACCTTGACCTTTACTGTAATAACCCGGAAATTCTGGGCCAGTTTAAAATTTTTATTTTGGCAATTTTAGCGAATTTTGAATATTTAAAATGAATTATTTTAAATAATATCGACGAGAAAATTTATTTTGAATAGGATTCGACGTA
The DNA here is from genome assembly GCA_030737875.1 of Allium sativum. NCBI lineage: Eukaryota > Viridiplantae > Streptophyta > Magnoliopsida > Asparagales > Amaryllidaceae > Allium > Allium sativum. The sequence continues at coordinate 208,255,839 of CM060913.1, forward strand.
TATATTATATACGCCGTCGTTAGAATATAAATATTTATATATAATTATAAATAGAATTGAATATATAACGATTTCAAAATAAATTGAATATATAACGTTTTCGAAATAAATTGAATATATAACGATTTCGAAATGAATTGAATATATAACGATTTCGAAATGAATTGAATATATAACGATTTCGAAATGAATTGAATATATAACGATTTCGAAATGAATTGAATATATAACGATTCCAAAATGAATTGAATATATAACGATTTCGAAATGAATTGAATATATAACGATTTCGAAATGAATTGAATATATAACGATTTCGAAATGAATTGAATATATAACGATTTCGAAATGAATTGAATATATAACGATTTCGAAATGAATTGAATATATAACGATTTCGAAATGAATTGAATTGAAAACGATTTCGAAATGAATTGAATTGAAAACGAATTCAAATTGAATTGAAAACGAATTGAAATGAATTCAAATTGAATTGAAATTTGAATTGAATAGAAATGAATTTTAAAACGAATTTATAAAGAAGAATTCAATTTTGATTTGAATTGAAAAGGAAGTTGAAATTGCTTTTGAAACGAATTTAAAACTATTTATATAATTCGTTTTAAATAGAAATCGACGAAATATATATTATATATATTATATATATAATATAATGGCCTGAATAGAACGCGCCGCGCCGCGGTAGTTCGCGAATTTCGACCATTTATTTCAAACTGACATTGCGGGAGATCCGACCGTCGGATTCTCCTAAAACCAGAACCGTTGGGTTCGTATCGAAAAGAGCTTTCTAATGAATATTAGAAATTTGAAATCTAACGGGTGGATTTGGAGATACGTCCAAATCAAATTCGAAAAAGGTCGCTGTATGTAAAGGCCCGCAAATCCGTGCTATCTGAGTTGACTAAAAATACCACACGTCCAACTCAAATTGCACAGAAATACGACTCATTAATTAGAAAGAAGATAGAGGGTGAGAATAGATAAGATAGAAAACTTAGAATAGGAGAAAAAACGAAGATCACAACTCACAGCGGAACGAATAAAATATATTATATAACATAAGCTTTGAAATACAATCTGTTTTGTACATAGATACATACCATCATCAGAGTACACATAACATTTGATCCAGCGGAAGTAACTCTAAAGAACTAACGTTGAAGCCTCCTGCTTCAAGCTCCTCCAAGTGTATCTGTAAAAGCCTGAAACACTTGACTGCCCGTACAAATTTGGGCACCCAAGAGTTTAGGGAAAACAAAACAAAATAAACTCTGGGTCAGTCATGGGACTGGTGTGAGTAAACTCCAACCACTTGTTTAACTTTCAAAATCCTTTTCGAAAGAAAAGATAATAGTAAGACCAGCCCACACATAAACATGGACGGCTTTTACCTTACTATAACCCAAACACTTTGATACGAAAATCCAGTGATATTATAATAATGTCTACATCAAGTAAATAACCAAATAGCAGAACGCTTGCATCTCACGCTCCACATACATAGTATAAAATCAAAACCCGCATGGCGCTTATTGGAGATTGGATTTCCAACATGACAAGGTATGGGACCACCTTCCGACTGTGTATCTCTAGAGGCGAATACACTAGGTTCAACAAGAACATCTTGTAACCCGGCCCACACATGACCGACCACTCATTTCGCTTGAGTGTATCGAATGTATATCACCAACGGTTGGACTCAAACCACCGTTTCCCGAATGGGCAGAATCGATAGATTAAGAAACAAAAGGAATTTCTCTAGATAGGTGATTATACACCCTAATGGGTGCGACCCACATAGCCATGCTGCCTGCCCGATTTTTGTCCTTTTCCGGTTGTTGAGGCCTGAGGCTACGAATACTTACCATTCATTGATAGCACAATCACTTTGAATGCCACATTGTCAGATCCGTTAATCACTGGTTGAGTTTGCACAAATATTCTGGATATTATGCTAAGGGATAAATCCGTTGCAACCATATACATTCATACAGACCAACCCATTTGATCATTGGAAATACTCTGTCAGACATCCGTCCATTTACGTTCGTTCTGGGATTGAACGAAACCGAAGGCACCATTTCTATTAATAGAAACAGCCCTTGCACTTTACTCCGTCTTCAATATATTCAGCATACTTGGTTCGCAACGCTTATGCCAATACGGAGTGGTTCTTCGGATAATAATCCAACCGGTCTCCCCATATTGACAACGATGGTCAAAACTTCGATAGTCTGTGATTTAACTATCGAATAAAACAAGTGTTCATCCAAACATATCAAACAAATCACTGGGCTCTTTAATTAATATTTCATTAATTAAATCTCTTCCTCATTTTCTCTATCAATATTTGTTAACCAAATATTTTCAATAATCATCTCGGCCTCTTATGTCATTTGGAAAACATTTCCAAACATTAACTTCTTTTATTTTCTATATATTAGAAAATATCTCTATTTGCAATTGGAAACAATTCCAATCACTTAACTCTATCCCTTTACAACATTCGATTTTTATATTCACTTTCCTATCGAATTCAATACGTCGATACAATGATTTCTAATTATCAAAATATCTTAAAAATATTCTTACTCCTTAAATTTCCGGAAAATTTCGCCATAACCTCCCCTGTATCGGGAGCATCGGGAAATTTCAAATAGCTTCCCGGTATCTTCAAATCTCAAAAGGAAAAAGAAAAAGCCAAGCGGCTTGCCGATACGGCGCATAAAATCTCATATATGAATTAAACATGTACCTTTTTGTCGAGCACATAAATTTAAAATCTTCATATATTCCATCCCATATTTGTTTAACACCTGTTCACCTGTTTCCAATTCAATTCAACTCAATCCATTCGTTTGAATTCAATTTTGAATCGTTTGAATTCAGTTTCGCTCAATTATTCTTTAATTAGCCTTTTCGCCTATTTTACTTCTTTGTTGAACATAACATGTTCAAACAAAATATTTAACTTGCTCATAACCAAATTGAATTTCAATTTCAATTCTAGTTCTCTTTTCTATTTCGAATATAAATTCTCAAATCGAATTCACTTATTTAAAGCTCAATATTCATTCGAAATCTCATTAACTAATTTCTATTCGAATTAGTTAACCCTATTCAATAAATCAAAAATCTGATTTCTATTTCAGAAATCAACTCATTACTCCACTGGAGTTCACATATATTTTATAACTCACATCTGGATTTTTCTAAATAGAAATTTCGATTTTTATTTGCTTAAAATCCTTTAATTTAATTAAAAAAACCGTTATGGTTTTATAATGGTTCTGGCGCTGTTTTTCTGAAAATTTGATTTTGACATAACTCAAAATCTATACGACGAAATTCAGATTTTTCTCTTTCATTAAAAAAACTATTATCAAATCGGTCCTGACGTTTCTTGTTTCGAAGAATTCCGACTTCAATCGAGTTCTATATATTCAATTGAAGTTCGAATCGCTAATTTACGAACTGCAGCGCTGCGGCGAGTTCGTTTTAATTATATTTATATATATAAACTTTTAAACTTCTAAACTTCTTTAAAATGAATTCAACTCCATTTAACTCTGCTTGATTCAAATTCAAATCTCACTTTTATTTGAAATTCTAAATTCAAATTCCAATTCCTTTTCTATTTGATATTCAAATTCAATATTTGAATTTCTATTTGAATTCCCTTATTCAACTCTATATTTAAATTCCATTTTAACTTTCTATATTCCAATTTCTATATTTGAATTCTATTGGAATTCAATTATTCAACTCCTTTTAAATTCTATATTCGAAATTCCATAGTTTAAAACCCATTTGAATTTCATATTCAAATCCCATAGATTAAATCCTATTTGAATTCAATTTGAATCTCTTATATTCAAATTTCATTTTCCTTTTCCGACCCCATTTGAATTTCTAATATTCAAATTCATTTCCAACACCATTTGAATTTCTAATATTCAAATTCCATTTCAAAACTATTTGGATTTCCTATTTTGAAATCCTATTTGAAATTCTATTTCCCATTCTACTTTGAAATCCTATTTTCAAAGTTTATTTCAAATTCTATTTTGAAATCTCATATTCAAATTTCTACTTGAATTTCTGTGTTGAATTCCATGTTCAAATTCAATACTTGAATTTCTATTTCAAATCTCAATTCAAATCTCATATTTAAATTCCATTCAAATCTCTATTCAAATTTCACATTTGAATTCTTCTTTGAAATACTATATTTCAAATTCTATTCAATTCTTCTTTGAAATTCTATACTTCAAATTCTATTTCAAATTCTCTTTTGAAAATTCTATTTTGAAATTCTATTTCAAATTCTATTTGGAAATTCTATTTCAAATTCTCTATATTCAAACACCATTTGAAAGTTCTATATTCAAATCCACCTTGGATTTTCTATTTGAATTCTAAATTCAAATTTTCTATTTCCTTTTCTTTTTGAATTCAAATTTCCATTTCCTTTTCTTTTATTCAAATTTCCATTTCCTTTCCTATTATTCAAATTCTATATTTAAATTTCCTTTTGAATCATATTTTCAAAACACTTGTATTTCTATTTCTGAATTATCAAATGATAATTCTTTTCACTTCATTTATAACTTCGTTATAAAAGAACTATTTTTAAACTTCGTTATAAAAGAACTATTTATAAATTTCGTTTATAAAGAAAACTACTTGTTTATTTTTTTAAAACAAGTTTATATTTTTATTTCCATTAAAAATTCAAATTCTATTTAAAAATAGAAATTTTCCTTTTAAAATCTCAAATATCCTTTTTATTGGCCCAGTGATATTTAAACGCACAAAGCAACGAATTATTTATTTTTCTAACACGTCATATATATGCAAACAAATAAACAAACAGATAATATATTTTTGAGGAATCCAGTTGGATTCCTCCAACCTGTTTTCCTGCATCCACAGATGTTAGCACATAAATAATACCCATTCTGCTTCGTGGCAGAATATCGCGGTATAGAAGGTCATCCACTCATCATAGCGTGGGGCGTATAGGGTAATCATCCGCTATGAAACTGCGGGCATCCGCTAATGAGACTGCGGGAATCCAACCAATCAATCAACCCAATATATATAATAGTCAACCAATCCTAGATAACTAATATATTTTTAACAGCGATAAATAAATATTTAAAGCATCCAACAATCAACAAAACAATTATTTTAAATCGATAAAAATAATTCTAAATATAACAGAGCGAGATTTACTCACCTTATTTTTTCTCTTTTGTCGAAAATCCTGTTTGATTCCATATTATCTCGCCTCTGTATTGTCTTGACCGAATATATTCATCCACTATGATTATAGAATTTTATTTATCGATTAATCATTATTTTATATTTAACTACTTAAACAAATAATTACATAAATTCTAAGTATTTATATTTTCGGTAAAATTTATACCTTACTGCCTCATTTTTCCCTTATTGTTTTAAACTACCCAGCACTTCCAAGCCTTTTGTCGAACTAAGCTCCTCCTTCCCTTTCTAGTTTCGGACTGAAAATCCCCTTCTGACGAACCCTTAATGCCCATCGAATAAACCACCGCACCCAATAACCCTTATCCAGTTTGCATCCCTTACCAGCGTCGACCCTCACCAAATTGCAACCGACTTCCTCTCCATCCCGAAACTTCTGAGCCTCGTCGCCTTGGATCCAGCACCCCTCGACCTTCGAACGAGTCTTTAACCCCATCGCAACTCCCTGGGAGCCCAACGCCCTAGTTTCCAGTTCGGATTTTGAAGACCGAAGGTGAGCGTCGCACCCTTAAATCGATCGATGTACGAGCTCCCATCATCGCGAGCTCTAAATTGCCTGTCCCTGATGCGCGAGTGATCCAAGACTGTGTTCGAGCTCCAGGAAGTAACCTCCATCGCGATTTCTGCTAGTCCTTGGTCAAGCTTCTCGCGTCATCCTCCCAGCTCGCGATGAATTCAACTGCGATTGGGATATGAGGGCAGCGGCCATTTTTTGATTTCGTTTGTTTTTCTGTTGAACGAAAGAATGGAGTCACGGTGGGTTATATAAGCAAAAGAAGGGAACAACGAGTACGAGCCATTAAAATTGTTATTTGCTTTGCTATGAAGAACGGAAACAAATTTTCCTGCTCGATGCAAAAATAGGTCTGCGTTATTAATTGAGATAGGTTGGCTGATAAAAATCCTAGGACGACCCTCTTTAATTTGATTTGATTTAATTCCAATTAAATAACTAATATATCTCGCGATCTCTCACTCGAAATTCCCGAACTGCCATTTAATTGTAACGATCAACTTCCCCTACGTCATTTGCAACTCTGAACTCGACGGAACAAGTTCTGAATTTTAATTCAATTGTATGGAGGAAATAACAATTTAAATCGACAGTTTAAATTGAACTCGATTAAAAATATAATTCGATTTCAAACAATTAAATTTATCGAAAATAAATTATTATCGTCGTTCTAATTCAAATAGAATTCATATCAGTCGACTGAACTGTTTTGATTCAGTGTTACACTGGTAATTCAATTATCACTATTATGATAATTAAATATATTCGATATTAAATCATATATCGATAATTAAATTGACAAATCCAATATAAAATTTATTTATATTATGAATTCAATATTTAAACCATACTAAATATTTAAAAATAATTTAGCCAAAAATCCGGGTCGTTACACTGTAAGTGCAGTTCGATGGCCGTTGATGAAAATCGACTGTACGGGCCTTGATAAAATTATTAAAAATAGTAATAATTTGTGTAAATTCATAAGAAATGATTTGAGAAGAATTGGGATGAAAAACTCCATATTTGAAAAGATAAAAATAGATTTTTATCGAAGTAAACTAGTTTTGAACTAGAATTATAATTCTATCTATTTTTAAATAAATAAATTGAATTTGAAAAGGGTTTTAAAAATAACCAGAATATCCAATGATTGCATTGGAGTGGATTTGAATCGAAATTGTCTTCGGAATATTTCGATGTTGGAATTCGTGATTATACAGGTGTTGTTATGGAAATTTGAAAGATATATATTTATATCGTTATTTCCAATACGACATTTGTTAATCGTAGAATTTGATATTGAATATAAGCCGATATATTTTCTATTCAGAGCCTTGTATTGAATATCAAATGTGATTTGGGTTTGTCGTGAATGGTGTCTTCACTAACACTGTTCTTGAACCCAGTAGAGAAAAGATTAAATCTTTTTATTTAGATTTAATGAAGTGTACCAATTAAATAATATTTAATTGGAATTGAATTGATATTGATTTTTGGGTTTATCGTGAACAGTGTTTTAAATAACACTCGTTCTTTAACCCGATAATTAATGGAATGTGATTTTGGGTTTATTGTGAACCGTGTTTTAAATGACACTGATTCTTTAACCCAGTTAACGATTAAAACTAAGTGGAGTTTTAATGAATCTTTAATTAGATTGAAATGATCGAGAATGGAGTATCACCAGTTTTGCTCCAGGCGATAGTTAAATCTTTAATTAGATTTGAACGTGAAATGGTAATTGAATTTACCGATAACACCGTGGTGTTAGATATGAAGTACTACCAGTTTTACTTCATGGGATGAATAGGTTGGGATTGGGAAATTAAAACAAATGATTACTTCGGTAAGGTTCGCTAATCCCGACTAGTTTTGAATTGATATTCAAAAATAGAATAAAGAATAAATTCAAGAAATTTATCTTGGACAAAATTAATGGGAACCTTTCCCTATGAATGTGAAATCAGAAAATAACTGTCGGTTAGCTAAGCAGAATGGTTTTCTGGATATTGATCTGATGTTGGTTTCGGCCTTCGAGGTTAATATTTGGGGAATTATTCTCTTGATTAATTTACGGTTAGTGACTGATGAATTGGAATGAGGCGTATGTTGTGTTTGTGTAACACTTATTTAAAGTATACGCGAGTTATTCGGAAAGACCGGGTTTATCCCATTCTGAATAACTGATACGACGATAAGTCGAAGATGAAGACGATGGTCGAAGACCGGAAGTCTTCACGTCGTTTGGGTGATTTCTGATGATCTTGATTGGGCTGTACACCCAAGAAGATGGAAACAGTTGGTGATCGTCCAGACGTACTTGGAGATCGATGGATATGCGGGGTACTAGGTGCCTCCGGTTTCGTTCAGACCCAGAACGGACTTGTAAATGGACTGTGTGTCTGACATTGGATTTTAATCCGTGTGATTGATCTCTATTAAATATATATCTGTTTGGCGGCGGAGAATTTATTCTCTTGCTTAACGCCCTTCTCTGAGATGTACGAGCTCAGGGGTTATATATTGATGGATATCAAACGCATGGAGTGAATTGCCTGTGTGGCATGCCTAAGTGGCAATTGATCGAGGCTTCTGTTGAAAAGCAAAGTCTTGTGGTGATGATCGAAGCACGGCCTTTGTGGCGTAGCTTTGTGTAACGTTTACTTCGCGAGTTTCACACCGGGTATGAACCAAAAACGGGAGACGGACCTCAGGGAGGACTTGCGTTTCTTTCTAGTTAGAAGTAGCGTAAGTGGTTTTACACGCCCTGACGAGTTTGACTTATGTGGTTGTTGCTGTTGCGAGGCGCTTCGGATTGATCGGTCGTTCTCGAACCGATGGAGTCATTTAGTTGGCTCACTTACACCCCATAGGGTGGGGAAACGTAGAGTTCAGGCATAATAATCCACATCGGTGGACCGGCCCTGATGATCTAAAGGCTTGCCTGCGCGCTTGCCTGTGGCTCGAGCTAGAGAGTCACGAATCGGTTGAGGACGATCCCTAGCCTCGGTTCATACCATAAATGATAACCCAACTTCCAATACGATATTTGCGGTTTTAATTGTAGAACTAGTATGTCGACATGATATATGGTACCCATGCCGCCTATGATTGATACTTATGATTTGAAGTTGTTTTATACACTATGCACTTATAATAGTAACAAACGATTTGTTTTAAACGTATCAAGCATTCTTTGGCTGTTATAAGGGAAAATGTGACGATCCCAAAATCCGAGGGGCGGTATTAAGGATAATCATTAGGAAATAACACATTAATCATCATAGCAGAGTACAGATAATAGCAGAAACAATAAATAAAATAATTTTACATGGATATGACAGCGGAATCACAACATGTAGGAATATCAGAATAGCATAACGTGGGATATACTTAGTAAAAAGAAAGGGAAGTGATCAGTCATCATCGCCAAAGGCGGAATACATACATGCAGTGACATAATAAGAGTATCAGTCTACATCGCCGAAGGCGGAATACATATACATATAGTGAGAAATACGGAAAGTAAATCAGTCTGCATCGCCAATGGCGGAATCATAACATAAATACAGGAATGGAGGAAAATATCTAAGTCATCTCTATGAAGTCAGCCTCGCCATGAGCCAAAAGTGCATGCTATGCAGCAGTGCAGAACCAAAAATCACCTGTCACCTGTGTACTAGGCTGCCCGTGTGAAAATAAGGGCACCCGCGTTTGCAAAGTGAAACAAACAACGAGTCAGTCATGGGGACTGGTATGAGGAATCCATTTAACAGTTAAACAATAGTAATAGCAAATCATAGGACCACGCCACTTTCGCGGAACGGGTTTACTCCAGTGATTGCTAGGGCATTTAAAACAAGATAAATTCTTTTAAAGACAACGCAATGCTTTTAGGAAGAATGAAGCTATTATAAGACTCAGGTCCCATCACACAATGCAACGCAAGCCGGAGGATAGAGTTTTACCTTATAATAGCCAAATATGCTTGATACGTATAAAGCAAAGCCATTTGATATTATTACTAGTGCATATATGTTTTAAAGCAAATAGCATCATAAATATCAATCATAGGCGGCATAGCTACCATATACTATGTCACCATACTAGTACTACAATCAAGTCCGTTATTTCGTATTGGAAATTGGATTTCCGTCATGAGTCGAGGTAAGGGGCAAGCTCCTCTCCGCTTCGAGACACTCTAGCAAATGCCTCAGGATTACGCACACTGGGTAACCCCTGGATTCGGCTGGGCCGGTCCTCACTTACGTTAGAGGATTAATTATGCCTGAACACACGTTTCCCGGTCCTTACAGACCTATAATCGAGGCGCCTCGCATTCCAACAACCACAAAGGTGAAAAGTAGATATATATGTCAGGGCTGGTAAGTCACTGACACCACCATAGCTAGAAAGAAACGTCGTGCTCTCCCAGCGGTCCGTATCCCGTTTTTAACTTATACCGGGGTGTGAGGTTCGCGAATCTACGAAATACACAAAGCTAGGCCACGTAAGCCTTGCTTTGATCATCTTCCACAAGACTTTGCTTTGCAACAGAAGCCTTGATCACAGCATCTTGGCATGCCACATAGGCAGTCCACTCCATACGATTGATTTCCATCGATATATAACCTCTAAGCTCGTACGTCTCAGAGAAGGGCGTTAAGCAAGAGAATAAATTCTCCGCCGCCAAACAGATATATATTTAACAGAGATCAATCAATATAGAACAAAATCCAATGTCAGACACACAGTCCATTTACAAGTCCGTCCTGGGTCTGAACGAAACCGGAGGCGTCAAATTCCTCGTATATCCGTCCAATCAACATATACGTTCAGACGGCTACTACTTCCGTCCCTTTCCGGTAGCTACTCCGGTTAGGAACCTCAGTAGCGCCCATCCAACCGATACGAAGATCGTCGGTCTTGAATCATCTTTGCATTTTCTAATTCGAATCGCTCGATGAATTATTTGAAATGAGGGTTAGCTCGGCCTTTTCAAATAACTCACGTCATTAGAATTTAAATCGATTCTTTATATGGTTATATTATTCGACATCCATCTTTCAGTTATTTAGTGTTATTTTCATGTCATACACATACAACCATCAAATATCAAACAATTCAAGCCCAATTGGTTTATTTGCAACCTATGTTGCTTATAATATTTTATAACAATTTTTCGCCATTTTTATTTATTTAAAAATGGCCATATTTAATTAAACGACGTTTCAGGTCGTTTCGTGTCACTGGCGCTGTTTTTCCCTAAATTTGTTTTACACATATCGGAAAATCTAACCGTTGGATTTCTACAAAGTCTATATCAGTGGGAAGATATTCCCAAAACGAACCCAACGGTTTCAGTTTCGTGAGAATCCGACGGTCGGATCTTCCACACTAGTCGTTTGAAGTTACGGTTTCAATTTACGAACTACAGCGTCGTAATTCGATTAAATTTAATTATATTTTTATATATATATATATATAAATATAATCGTTTCTGGCGCTGTTTTTCCTTAATTTTGAATTAAACATTCCAGACAATCCAACCGTTGGATTTTTACAAGGTTGGTGCCGTTGGAAAGATTATTCCAAGGCGAACCCGACGGTTGAGGTTTCGGGAAAATCCAATGGTCGGATTTCCCGCACTAGTCGTTTGAAATCACGGTTTCAAAATACGAACTGCACGGCCTCGTTTCGTTTTAATTCTATTTATATTTATATATTTATATAAATATAGTTCATTCAATGATTTCTATATCGTTTTCACTTCAAATATTTTTCTAACACCCTAAATTTTGGAAAAATTTCGCCATAACCTCCCCTGTACCGGGGGCATCGGGAAATCGCAAATAGCGTCCCGGTCCTTCTAATCTCAAAAAGAAAAAGAAAAAGCCAAGCGGCTAGCCAACAGGCTCAAAATCATCACCCAAACAAATCAGTAAATGTGTACCTATTTGTCGGGCACAAATTTTATTCCTCTTCTCTAGCCCCTTTGCTATAACCTGTTCAATAAATATGCAGGTACATATATATACAGTTCTTATCAATTATCATTTTCTATTCAACTTCATATTTGATTTCTGTTTGGTTTAAAAACACCATTCATTCTAATGTTACATAAATAGGTGCAAATCATTTCATTAGCTAATTAATGAATATTTCAACTCATATATGTTTATTTTGAACAAGTGGCTATTTTTAACACTTCACATTTCAACGATTAATGCATACAATAAAAACGTGATTTTTATTGTAAAACAATTCATTTCAAAACACTATTCTTCTATATAGTTCAAGTTGGTGATAAAAATGGGATTTTTATCATAAAACAATTTCTTTTAAGACGAGATTATTTTACACAGTTCATATAGTCAATAAAAGGTGATTTTTATTATCGAACGGTTTATTTCAAAATATGAATATCATTCAACACATGAATTTCTAAACAACGAATGAATAGCAATTCAACACATGAATGTTTTCTATAGTTTCTATATATAGATAAAAATGTGATTTTTATTATCGAACGGTTTATTTCAAAATATGAATATCATTCAACTCATGAATTTCTAAACAACGAATGAATAGCAATTCAACACATGAATGTTTTCTATAGTTTCTATATATAGATAAAAATGTGATTTTTATTATCGAACGGTTTATTTCAAAATATGAATATCATTCAACTCAAGAATTTCTAAACAACGAATGAATAGCAATTCAACACATGGATGTTTTCTATAGTTTCTATATATAGATAAAAATGTGATTTTTATTATCGAACGGTTTATTTCAAAATATGAATATCGTTCAACTCATGAATTTCTAAACAACGAATGAATAGCAATTCAACACATGAATGTTTTCTATAGTTTCTATATATAGATAAAAATGTGATTTTTATTATCGAACGGTTTATTTCAAAATATGAATATCATTCAACTCATGAATTTCTAAACAACGAATGAATAGCAATTCAACACATGAATGTTTTCTATAGTTTCTATATATAGATAAAAATGTGATTTTTATTATCGAACGGTTTATTTCAAAATATGAATATCATTCAACACATGAATTTCTAAACAACGAATGAATATCAATTCAACACATGAATGTTTTCTATATAATGAATAAATATAGTTTAAGCATATGAAAATAATTCAAACACAAGAATATTATTCAAAATTTCGACAGCATAACGGCAGGGTAGTTACACCGGCACCGTCCCTAGTACGGCTCCTCGCTCTACCTTAAAACCTCGCGGTTTTTGACAATGGGAATCATGCATCTAATTCGCACGCAGGCGGCATGTTTATATTTTTTCATTTCCACAAGCTAATCCTATGTGGTTTCAACCAAATATTTTTCCAATCACAAATGGGTATTTTTCAACCGCAATCAACCAATATCAATCACAAACAATCCCAAACAATCATTCGCTATCAATCAGTTTTCACAACAATTTCAACCAATAAATATCGTCCATGGTTTGTGGACGAGGGGCGTATATATATATATATATATATATATAGATATTTATATATAGCAATTCACTTTCATTTTCAACGATTATAACATTTATATTTAAAGAAATTGAAGAGTGAGAAATCCTCACCAATAGCTATCCACTCACACGATTCTTCCTTAATAGAAACTTCGCCTTCTTGTTGCTTTCGTTGACTGTATCCTCTACATAGGTAAAAATCGAATTTTTACTATGTTATTCAATATATAAAGATTGCATTTTGACTTCGCTATTAAATATAAAGATTATATTTTTATTATTCTTTCAAAACTGCTTTTATAATCCCTTTTTTTTAAAACTGTTTTTAGTTTCCATCAAAACAGTTTTTGCCTTTTAGAAAAATCAGTTTTTCTTTTATTAAAAATGCAGTTTTTTTTTCCCTTTTAGAAAAATGCAGTTTTTATTTTATTCTTTTTAAAATATGCAGTTTTGCCTTTTAAAAATGCAGTCTTGCCTTTTACAAAATGCAGTTTTTATATTCTAACAAATCAGTTTTTTTCATTTTCTTCTTTTAAAACAGTTTTCACAATCCTTTTTAAAAATTCTGTTTTTTTATTTTCCTTTTAAAACAAACAGTTTTCAATTTTAAATTTCTGTTTTTAAAACTCTTTTATATAAAAAAAACAGTTTTAAAACTTTATAAAAAAAACAGTTTTTATAACTTAAAATAAAAATTCAGTTTTATTTTCTTTCAAAAAAAAAAATTCTGTTTTAAAAACCTAAAACAAAAATCAGTTTTTTCTTCTTTTAAAACAGTTTTCAAATCATATAAAAAAACAGTTTATATATTTACTGTAAAACAAAACAAAAGCAAAAATAAAATAAAATAAAATTAAACGCTCACCGATTTCGAATGGGAGGAGGAGTCGGCGGTGGTTCGTGGGTGGAGGCACTCGAAGGTGTCGCGATGTCTTCGGGGGTTGCTTCGATTCGATGTCGGCAGCGTCTGGAGGGAGGTGGTCGCGAGGCTTCGGGGCGCTGCTTCTTCGACTGTCGGCGGTATCGGCGGTGGCTTCCAGGTCAGGGGGCGGCGGCGATTTAGATTAGGGTTTTCTCTTTTTTTTTTTTTTTTCGTTTTATGAATAACTGAATCGGGGGGGGGGGGGGGGGCAGTTGAAGAAGAAAAGGGGGGATTCTATTTTTTTTTATTATTTAATTATTAAATTTTTGCCAAAGGGTTGACTTTTACTTATGACCTCGAAACGAGGTCCACCGCCTGTCGTCCATAGCGTTTTACCCCCATTCCGAACACAATGGGATATGTATCGGAAGCTGGTTTGATCGTTACAATCAGTTTCCGTTGAATTTACAATTTAAATCCTTATATTGAATTTTAAACGTACATTTCAAATTACCGGGGTCATATACTAACTAGAAAAATTCCAGAAAAATATTTTCTAGTTTCGTATTGACGATACGGTCCTAACAAAACTAGTTCCGTCGAATTCTGAGACCGTTTGCAAAATGGCCAATTTCCAGTCGATTAAATTCAATAGAAACTGGTCAAACGCGTTTTCTTTTGCCACGCTCACATATTGATTCGAAAAATTATGAAATTTGAAACCTAGCAATAGTTTGACATCCCGGACCCGACAAAAGTGGTTTCGTCGAATTCCGAGGCCATATGCAAAATATCAATTTTCAAACTGACTTACTATTTCTTAACTCACTAATTTATTGAAATATTCTATATTTTATGGAAATAGGCTATTGTAATCATTCTAAGTTCTTGTTAATAACCTAATTTAAAAATTTTAAACTGGTTCGCATTTTCCGGGTTATTACAATCTCCCCCACTTAAAACTTTTCGTCCTCGAAAAGGAAATAATAGTTAAGCAGGAAATAAAATGTAAATGCAAAGTATTGTAAAGGTACCTTGCACCGGAGTTAGTCAGAGATGTCCACTCTGCATTTGGGATAGGCTTGCTTAATGCTCTCCTCAGTTTCCCAAGTACAGTCTCTAGGATCACTACTCCACTGCACTTTGACTAAGTGAATCTTTTTCCTCCTTAGCTCTCTAGTTTCTTTGCCAACTATCTTTAATGGATCTCTTTTGAGTGCTAATTCTGGAGTTATGTCAATATCCTGTTGTGCTGCTTCTTCCACAACAAGATCTGGATCATGAACATGTTTTCTGAGTTGAGATACGTGGAACACATTATGTACACCAGGCAACCAATCAGGTAATGATACCCTATATGCAAGAGTTCCAATCCGTTCAAGTATAGGAAAGGGACCAATAAATCTCGGTGCCAACTTCCCAGTCTTGCCAAATCTGATTACCCCTCGCATTGGAGAAACTCTTAAATAAACATAATCGCCAACGGCAAACGATATATCCCTTCTTCTCGCATCAGCATAACTTTTCTGTCGGCTCTGTGCGGTTTTTAATCTCTTCTTAATGGAATCGACTTTATCCGATGCTTCTTGAATCATATCGGGCCCTAACACAAGTCTGTTGCCAGGTTCTACCCAACATGCGGGAGATCTGCACGGCCTACCGTATAGTGCTTCAAATGGGGACATTCCCAAACTTGCTTGATAGCTATTGTTGTAAGAGAATTCTGCTAAATGTAAATGATCTTCCCATGAGCCTCCAAAATCAATAACGCAAGCCCGCAGCAAATCTTCTAAAATTCTATTCACCCTCTCAGTTTGGCCGTCTGTCTGAGGATGATAAGCGGTGCTTAGATTTAATTTGGTTCCCAATTCTTCTTGGAATGCTTCCCAGAATTTGCTAGTGAACAGGGGATCTCTATCGCTGACTATATTGAGCGGTACTCCATGAAGTTTAACAATTTCTTTGAAGTAAATCTGTGCCAGACTTTGAGCCGTTCTGTTGGATCGGACAGGGATAAAATGGGCAGTCTTCGTGAAGCGATCTACGATTACCCATATACTGTCGTTTCCTTTTCTAGTCCGAGGCAAGCCATCGATGAAATCCATCGAGATTTGTTCCCACTTCCAACCTGGAATTTCTAATGGTTGTAATAATCCAGCCAATTTCTGCTGATCACTCTTGACCAGTTGACAAGTGGAGCATCTGCTAACATATAATGAGATATCTCTCTTCATTGACCTCCACCAGAATGTGCGTTTGATATCGTTATACATTTTGCTCACACCGGGATGGATACTTAATTTGGATTTGTGGCATTCATCAAGTATTTCTCTCCTGAGCTCAGGAAGGTTTGGGATGCAAATTCGACCCTTTAATCTTAGAACTCCCTTGTCATCGAGTCTAAAACTTGTGGATTCACCTCCTTTGACTCTTTGACTGATTCTTTGAATAAATTCATCGTCTTTCTGAAGAGTCGAGATCCTGTCTATTAATGAAGACGTGATGACAAAACTGGCGATGATTTCATTCTTTCTGCTGAGCGCATCTGCTACAACATTGGCTTTCCATGGAGTTTATATAATTTCAAAATCGTATGCTGCAAGGAATTCTAACCAACGTTGTTGTCTCAGGTTTAGATCTTTTTGGGTGAAAAGGTATTTCAAGGATTGATGATCGGTAAATAGTTCGAATTTCTCACCCAATAAATAATGCCTCCAGATTCTTAAAGCGAACACGATAGCTAATAACTCAAGATCATGAGTAGCATAGTTTCTTTCATGCGGCTTTAGTTGACGACTGGCATATGCGATCACTTGGCCTTTTTGCATTAACACTGCGCCTAGCCCTCTAATAGAAGCATCTGTCCATACTGTCAAGTCTTGGTTACCTTCTATTATTGTCAATACCGGAGCGGTTGTCAATTTCAGTTTCAGCTCCTGGAAAGCTTCTTCACATTCGGGAGTCCATTTGAATTTTTCATGCTTCTTTGTAAGCTTCGTCAATACTCCTGATATCTTTGAAAAATCCTGAACGAATTTCCGATAGTAACTAGCTAACCCAAGGAAACTTCGAACTTCAGTGGGTGTAGTAGGTTGTTTCCAGTTCTGAATCGCTGTAATTTTGCTTGGGTCTACAGCAATTCCTTCCTTTGATACGACGTGGCCAAGGAATTTAACTTCATTCTGCCAGAAGACACACTTAGAAAATTTAGCTTTCAAGACATTTCTTCTCAGAATTTCCAACACTTGTTCTAAATGTTTTACATGTTCTTCTTCTGACTTAGAGTAGATTAGAATGTCATCGATGAAGACTAGAACAAATTTATTCAACACACCACGGAACACTCTGTTCATAAGATCAACGAAGTATGCCGGAGCGTTGCACAAGCCGAACGGCATTACTAACCATTCGTAGAATAAATCGGGACCCCTGAAGGCTGTCAAAGGAACACAGTCTTCGGCTATACGCAATTGGTGGAAACCTGTAGCTAGGTCCATTCTGGAGAATACGGTTGCTCCATTTAATTGATCCAACAGATCGTCTATTCGGGGCAAAGGATATTTGTTCTTCAGTGTTTGTTTGTTGAGATCCCTGTAATCAACGCAAAGTCTTAGAGTACCGTCTGATTTAGGGACAAATACTACTGTAGCTCCCCATGCTGAAAAGCTTGGCCTGATCAGACCTTTCCAAAGTAATTCTCGGGTTTGGCTACTTAGCTCTTCTTTTTCTTTCGGGGCCATTCTTCTTATTGGATGGACTACTGGTCGAGCATTCGGAATTAGATCAATTCTAAATTCAATTTCTCTTTGCGGCGGTAAGTTCTCTACTTCTTCAAACACATCCGCATAATTTTTCACGACCGGTATCTTTTCTATTGAAGGGGGAGTAACTTCTAAAGAAGACCAAAATTCGGTTCTATTAATTTCTGAGCCATGGCATGGTATATATATAGGTCCAAGCTTCGTTTCAACTTTAACGATTCTTTCGGCACATCTAACTTCAGCCTTATATTTGGTTAACCATTCCAAACCGAGAATAACATCGAATTCTGATAAATCCATGACAATTAAGTGGATGGGAAACTTGTAACGTGAATAAGAGATAGGCACTCTGCAGTATATACTGAGACTAACAGAACCTCCTATCGGGTTTTGAACTTTAATTGGTTCCTTTAGAATTCTTTGTTTCAATTTTAACTTGTGTACAATTTTACCAGAAATGAAGCTACGTGATGCACCAGTATCAAAAAGTACAGAAACAGGAATATTTTTAATAGTAAGGGTACCTCCCAAGACATCGGGTTTACCTGATCCGTCGGTGATAGCTGGCGGGGTATTCCCGTCATAAACATGGGCCACTTGTGCGCTCTTCTTCAAAGGACAATTATTGCTGTAGTGCCCCTTCTTGTGGCAATTGTAGCATTCAACTGAGTCACGGGCCCTTGGCTTCTTTGGGGCTTTGCATACATTAGAGAAATGACCGGGCTTCCCGCAATTGTAGCAGTTTCCTTTCGGGATCTTTGCGGGTTTTTGAGTAGCGGCCGCGGTGATGCTAGATTCAGGTTGGTCAGTTGAGGTCTTGCGCTTAATCCCTGCTTGGCTCTTAGCGCGGTCTTGGCTAGCATGTCTCTCATCCATGTCCTCATAGTTGCAAGCCATCTCTACGAGTTCGGTAAAAGAAAGTTTGATGTTGCTCATAGCCCTATCATGGTATTTGCGCTTCAGCCCAAAAATGAATCTTTTATTCTTCGCTTTGTCGGTCAAAACCAACTCTGGGGCATAGCGCGATAGCTGAGTGAACTTATTCAGATAGTCTTGAATTGAGAGGTCTCCCTGTTGGAGATTAGCAAATTGCTCCCGCATCCTCTCAAGAGCTTGTTCTGGCACAAACTTCTCATTGAATAAAGCCTTGAACTGTTCCCAAGTTCGGATAGTACCAGCTGCATCTCCAGAAGTAATGGCATCCCACCATAGCTCTGCCTCTTCCTGAAGAAGCCAAATGCCAAGTCGGGCTTTGTTGTTAGTTCCCATGCCCATACCTTCGAAGATTTTCTCACAGGTCTTCAGCCAAGCGATAGCTTCGGTCACTGTGCCTGTGCCAGTAAAAGGTTTCCCTCCCAGATTTCGGTATCTCTTTGCCACTTTATCCAACTCAAAGTCTTCGGGAGCTGGTGCCTGAATAATAGGGATCTCTGCAGCTACGGGGATATTCCCCCGTCCTCCTGCTGCATCTCCTCGGCCTCCACGGCCTCCTCTGGCTGCTGCTGCTCTTGTAGCCATCTAAGAATTCTGTATAAGCAAGAAAAGAGTCAAGCTCACAGATTTGATAATTTTCATAAATGATAAAGCAAGGAAATACAAAGAAAGATAATGATGATGTACTGATCAAATTGTTTTGCTAATCTGCTTAGCTCATTCTAGGATATTGCTAATCCTATCTCTAATGAGCTACTCGCATTAGAACACTACTGATTCTATTCTGACGAGGTGTTTAATGTGTTAGATCCCAGAACTAAGGTTAACCAAAGCTCTGATACCAACTGTGACGATCCCAAAATCCGAGGGGCGGTATTAAGGATAATCATTAGGAAATAACACATTAATCATCATAGCAGAGTACAGATAATAGCAGAAACAATAAATAAAATAATTTTACATGGATATGACAGTGGAATCACAACATGTAGGAATATCAGAATAGCATAACGTGGGATATACTTAGTAAAAAGAAAGGGAAGTGATCAGTCATCATCGCCAAAGGCGGAATACATACATGCAGTGACATAATAAGAGTATCAGTCTACATCGCCGAAGGCGGAATACATATACATATAGTGAGAAATACGGAAAGTAAATCAGTCTGCATCGCCAGTGGCGGAATCATAACATAAATACAGGAATGGCGGAAAATATCTAAGTCATCTCTATGAAGTCAGCCTCGCCATGAGCCAAAAGTGCATGCTATGCAGCAGTGCAGAACCAAAAATCACCTGTCACCTGTGTACTAGGCTGCCCGTGTGAAAATAAGGGCACTCGCGTTTGCAAAGTGAAACAAACAACGAGTCAGTCATGGGGACTGGTATGAGGAATCCATTTAACAGTTAAACAATAGTAATAGCAAATCATAGGACCACGCCACTTTCGCGGAACGGGTTTACTCCAGTGATTGCTAGGGCATTTAAAACAAGATAAATTCTTTTAAAGACAACGCAATGCTTTTAGAAAGAATGAAGCTATTATAAGACTCAGGTCCCATCACACAATGCAACGCAAGCCGGAGGATAGAGTTTTACCTTATAATAGCCAAATATGCTTGATACGTATAAAGCAAAGCCATTTGATATTATTACTAGTGCATATATGTTTTAAAGCAAATAGCATCATAAATATCAATCATAGGCGGCATAGCTACCATATACTATGTCACCATACTAGTACTACAATCAAGTCCGTTATTTCGTATTGGAAATTGGATTTCCGTCATGAGTCGAGGCAAGGGGCAAGCTCCTCTCCGCTTCGAGACACTCTAGCAAATGCCTCAGGATTACGCACACTGGGTAACCCCTGGATTCGGCTGGGCCGGTCCTCACTTACGTTAGAGGATTAATTATGCCTGAACACACGTTTCCCGGTCCTTACAGACCTATAATCGAGGCGCCTCGCATTCCAACAACCACAAAGGTGAAAAGTAGATATATATGTCAGGGCTGGTAAGTCACTGACACCACCATAGCTAGAAAGAAACGTCGTGCTCTCCCAGCGGTCCGTATCCCGTTTTTAACTCATACCGGGGTGTGAGGTTCGCGAATCTACGAAATACACAAAGCTAGGCCACGTAAGCCTTGCTTTGATCATCTTCCACAAGACTTTGCTTTGCAACAGAAGCCTTGATCACAGCATCTTGGCATGCCACATAGGCAGTCCACTCCATACGATTGATTTCCATCGATATATAACCTCTAAGCTCGTACGTCTCAGAGAAGGGCGTTAAGCAAGAGAATAAATTCTCCGCCGCCAAACAGATATATATTTAACAGAGATCAATCAATATAGAACAAAATCCAATGTCAGACACACAGTCCATTTACAAGTCCGTCCTGGGTCTGAACGAAACCGGAGGCGTCAAATTCCTCGTATATCCGTCCAATCAACATATACGTTCAGACGGCTACTACTTCCGTCCCTTTCCGGTAGCTACTCCGGTTAGGAACCTCAGTAGCGCCCATCCAACCGATACGAAGATCGTCGGTCTTGAATCGTCTTTGCATTTTCTAATTCGAATCGCTCGATGAATTATTTGAAATGAGGGTTAGCTCGGCCTTTTCAAATAACTCACGTCATTAGAATTTAAATCGATTCTTTATATGGTTATATTATTCGACATCCATCTTTCAGTTATTTAGTGTTATTTTCATGTCATACACATACAACCATCAAATATCAAACAATTCAAGCCCAATTGGTTTATTTGCAACCTATGTTGCTTATAATATTTTATAACAATTTTTCGCCATTTTTATTTATTTAAAAATGGCCATATTTAATTAAACGACGTTTCAGGTCGTTTCGTGTCACTGGCGCTGTTTTTCCCTAAATTTGTTTTACACATATCGGAAAATCTAACCGTTGGATTTCTACAAAGTCTATATCAGTGGGAAGATATTCCCAAAACGAACCCAACGGTTTCAGTTTCGTGAGAATCCGACGGTCGGATCTTCCACACTAGTCGTTTGAAGTTACGGTTTCAATTTACGAACTGCAGCGTCGTAATTCGATTAAATTTAATTATATTTATATATATATATATATAAATATAATCGTTTCTGGCGCTGTTTTTCCTTAATTTTGAATTAAACATTCCAGACAATCCAACCGTTGGATTTTTACAAGGTTGGTGCCGTTGGAAAGATTATTCCAAGGCGAACCCGACGGTTGAGGTTTCGGGAAAATCCAATGGTCGGATTTCCCGCACTAGTCGTTTGAAATCACGGTTTCAAAATACGAACTGCACGGCCTCGTTTCGTTTTAATTCTATTTATATTTATATATTTATATAAATATAGTTCATTCAATGATTTCTATATCGTTTTCACTTCAAATATTTTTCTAACACCCTAAATTTTGGAAAAATTTCGCCATAACCTCCCATGTACCGGGGGCATCGGGAAATCGCAAATAGCGTCCTGGTCCTTCTAATCTCAAAAAGAAAAAGAAAAAGCCAAGCGGCTAGCCAACAGGCTCAAAATCATCACCCAAACAAATCAGTAAATGTGTACCTATTTGTCGGGCACAAATTTTATTCCTCTTCTCTAGCCCCTTTGCTATAACCTGTTCAATAAATATGCAGGTACATATATATACAGTTCTTATCAATTATCATTTTCTATTCAACTTCATATTTGATTTCTGTTTGGTTTAAAAACACCATTCATTCTAATGTTACATAAATAGGTGCAAATCATTTCATTAGCTAATTAATGAATATTTCAACTCATATATGTTTATTTTGAACAAGTGGCTATTTTTAACACTTCACATTTCAACGATTAATGCATACAATAAAAACGTGATTTTTATTGTAAAACAATTCATTTCAAAACACTATTCTTCTATATAGTTCAAGTTGGTGATAAAAATGGGATTTTTATCATAAAACAATTTCTTTTAAGACGAGATTATTTTACACAGTTCATATAGTCAATAAAAGGTGATTTTTATTATCGAACGGTTTATTTCAAAATATGAATATCATTCAACACATGAATTTCTAAACAACGAATGAATAGCAATTCAACACATGAATGTTTTCTATAGTTTCTATATATAGATAAAAATGTGATTTTTATTATCTAACAGTTTATTTCAAAATATGAATATCATTCAACACATGAATTTCTAAACAACGAATGAATAGCAATTCAACACATGAATGTTTTCTATAGTTTCTATATATAGATAAAAATGTGATTTTTATTATCGAACGGTTTATTTCAAAATATGAATATCATTCAACTCATGAATTTCTAAACAACGAATGAATAGCAATTCAACACATGAATGTTTTCTATAGTTTCTATATATAGATAAAAATGTGATTTTTATTATCGAACGGTTTATTTCAAAATATGAATATCATTCAACTCATGAATTTCTAAACAACGAATGAATAGCAATTCAACACATGGATGTTTTCTATAGTTTCTATATATAGATAAAAATGTGATTTTTATTATCGAACGGTTTATTTCAAAATATCATTCAACTCATGAATTTCTAAACAACGAATGAATAGCAATTCAACACATGAATGTTTTCTATAGTTTCTATATATAGATAAAAATGTGATTTTTATTATCGAACGGTTTATTTCAAAATATGAATATCATTCAACTCATGAATTTCTAAACAACGAATGAATAGCAATTCAACACATGAATGTTTTCTATAGTTTCTATATATAGATAAAAATGTGATTTTTATTATCGAACGATTTATTTCAAAATATGAATATCATTCAACACATGAATTTCTAAACAACGAATGAATATCAATTCAACACATGAATGTTTTCTATATAATGAATAAATATAGTTTAAGCATATGAAAATAATTCAAACACAAGAATATTATTCAAAATTTCGACAGCATAACGGCAGGGTAGTTACACCGGCACCGTCCCTAGTACGGCTCCTCGTTCTACCTTAAAACCTCGCGGTTTTTGACAATGGGAATCATGCATCTAATTCGCACGCAGGCGGCATGTTTATATTTTTTCATTTCCACAAGCTAATCCTATGTGGTTTCAACCAAATATTTTTCCAATCACAAATGGGTATTTTTCAACCGCAATCAACCAATATCAATCACAAACAATCCCAAACAATCATTCGCTATCAATCAGTTTTCACAACAATTTCAACCAATAAATAGCGTCCATGGTTTGTGGACGAGGGGCGTATATATATATATATATATATATATATATATATATATATAGCAATTCACTTTCATTTTCAACGATTATAACATTTATATTTAAAGAAATTGAAGAGTGAGAAATCCTCACCAATAGCTATCCACTCACACGATTCTTCCTTAATAGAAACTTCGCCTTCTTGTTGCTTTCGTTGACTGTATCCTCTACATAGGTAAAAATCGAATTTTTACTATGTTATTCAATATATAAAGATTGCATTTTGACTTCGCTATTAAATATAAAGATTATATTTTTATTATTCTTTCAAAACTGCTTTTATAATCCCTTTTTTTTAAAACTGTTTTTAGTTTCCATCAAAACAGTTTTTGCCTTTTAGAAAAATCAGTTTTTCTTTTATTAAAAATGCAGTTTTTTTTCCCTTTTAGAAAAATGCAGTTTTTATTTTATTCTTTTTAAAATATGCAGTTTTGCCTTTTAAAAATGCAGTCTTGCCTTTTACAAAATGCAGTTTTTATATTCTAACAAATCAGTTTTTTTCATTTTCTTCTTTTAAAACAGTTTTCACAATCCTTTTTAAAAATTCTGTTTTTTTATTTTCCTTTTAAAACAAACAGTTTTCAATTTTAAATTTCTGTTTTTAAAACTCTTTTATATAAAAAAAACAGTTTTAAAACTTTATAAAAAAAACAGTTTTTATAACTTAAAATAAAAATTCAGTTTTATTTTCTTTCAAAAAAAAAAATTCTGTTTTAAAAACCTAAAACAAAAATCAGTTTTTTCTTCTTTTAAAACAGTTTTCAAATCATATAAAAAAACAGTTTATATATTTACTGTAAAACAAAACAAAAGCAAAAATAAAATAAAATAAAATTAAACGCTCACCGATTTCGAATGGGAGGAGGAGTCGGCGGTGGTTCGTGGGTGGAGGCGCTCGAAGGTGTCGCGATGTCTTCGGGGGTTGCTTCGATTCGATGTCGGCAGCGTCTGGAGGGAGGTGGTCGCGAGGCTTCGGGGCGCTGCTTCTTCGACTGTCGGCGGTATCAGCGGTGGCTTCCAGGTCAGGGGGCGGCGGCGATTTAGATTAGGGTTTTCTCTTCTTTTTTTTTTAATTTCGTTTTATGAATAACTGAATCGGGGGGGGGGGGCAGTTGAAGAAGAAAAGGAGGGATTCTATTTTTTTTTAATTATTATTTAATTATTAAATTTTTGCCAAAGGGTTGACTTTTACTTATGACCTCGAAACGAGGTCCACCGCCTGTCGTCCATAGCGTTTTACCCCCATTCCGAACACAATGGGATATGTATCGGAAGCTGGTTTGATCGTTACAATCAGTTTCCGTTGAATTTACAATTTAAATCCTTATATTGAATTTTAAACGTACATTTCAAATTACCGGGGTCATATACTAACTAGAAAAATTCCAGAAAAATATTTTCTAGTTTCGTATTGACGATACGGTCCTAACAAAACTAGTTCCGTCGAATTCTGAGACCGTTTGCAAAATGGCCAATTTCCAGTCGATTAAATTCAATAGAAACTGGTCAAACGCGTTTTCTTTTGCCACGCTCACATATTGATTCGAAAAATTATGAAATTTGAAACCTAGCAATAGTTTGACATCCCGGACCCGACAAAAGTGGTTTCGTCGAATTCCGAGGCCATATGCAAAATATCAATTTTCAAACTGACTTACTATTTCTTAACTCACTAATTTATTGAAATATTCTATATTTTATGGAAATAGGCTATTGTAATCATTCTAAGTTCTTGTTAATAACCTAATTTAAAAATTTTAAACTGGTTCGCATTTTCCGGGTTATTACAGAAAACCCTATCCTCGGCTGCGTTGCATTGTGCGATGGGACCTGGGTCTTATAACAGCTTCATTTTTCTTTATTTAGCATTGCGCTGTTTGTTTTATGCACTGGTATTCTTGGGAGGAAACCCGTTCCGTGTTATACGGCGTGGTCCCTTGATTTACCTAACTTTAAAAATAAAGATTAATAACTGTTTTAGTTCTCACACCAGTCCCATGACTGACCTGGAGTTTATTGTTTTAACCTAAACTCTGGGTGCCCCTATTTTGACACGGGCAGCTAGTAGTTTTGGTTTTGCAGATTTATATTCACAGGATCCTGGTTTACAGCTGGAACGATATCCGGAAAGCTTTGTATCCGTATATCTCCTTCAGTTGTGTATTGTATTATTTTCCGCTGCTATGTATTTAAATGTAATTTAAATCTCTGATATTTCTGTGTAATATTCATTTATACTCTGTATATTCTTGTAATCTGATGCATTGTTGTAATATACAATGAAATGTTCTTCTATATGTGTTCTGTTGTGGCTTGTTCTCGAACTATCCGCCGCTTTCCTTTACGGGGAAGTTATGGGTTTTCACATTTACTTCATCAGTTCGTTGTTGGTAAATTATCTATCTATTATAATTCACTTTTCCTTTTTCTTATCTTTCACCTACTCTCATCAATTTCATTCTCTGATTTTTATAGTTGAATACACCACAATTTTGATTTTATGTTTAAGCTAGAAGTGGAATGCTATGGCTATATTCTTATGAAGAATGTTATATGCCAATTTATTTTATGACTAGAGCATAAAAATTGATGAAGGCTAATTATAGTAGGCTATGATTTCACAATTTTTTTAAATCATGGATTTTGAACATATAGAATATTGTAAATGTTTGTAGATCATAAATAGTTTTTTATTTAATTTAATAAGGATATTATTTTCTGTATTGATATGTATATTTTCATTACTTTACCAACTTATTCCTTTCTCATTTAGATTCTCATTATTTCTAGACAAAATTACTGTTTTTTAAACATTTTTAAAACAGTAATGATGTTATACAACAACCCGGAAATTCTGTGCCAATTTAAAATTTTTATTTTGGCGATTTTAATGAATTTTGAATATTTAAAATGGATTATTTTAAATAATAACGACGAAAAATTTATTTTTGATGAACTTAAAACAAATAAATTTATTTTAATTATATAACGAGCCTTAAATGGCGCTGTAGTTCGAAAATTCGATTTCGAATTTCAAATGAATATACAGAATTCGTTTTAAGTCGGAATTGAGCGAAACAAGAAATATTTGAATCTGTTTAATCATATCTTTCTAACGGATGTAAGAAACTGAGACTTCACTTTATAGAGCGTAAGATATGTCCAGTTTAAAATTCAGAAAAGTCGCTGTGGAATTTATATATATTTTAATATATATAAAGGCCCTTAGAAATGGATATTTTGCAAACGACCTCGGTTTTCGACGAAACCACTTTTTTTGGATCCGGAATGTCAAATTATTGCTAGATTCCAAAATTCATAATTTTATGAATCAATATGTGAGCGTGGCGAAGTTAAACGTGTTTTAACAGTTTCAGTCAATTTAGATCGACTAGAAAATAGCCTTTTTTCAAACAGTCTCAAAATTCGACGAAATTAGTTTTGTTAGGACCGTATCGTCGATACGAAGCTAGAAATAATTTTTCGAGAATTTTTATAGTTCGTATGTGGCCCCGGTAAATTAAAATGTACGTTAAAATCAATATTGACTATAATATTGATTTACATTGTAAATTTAATGAAAACTGATCGAAACGGCTGAATTGGATTATGAAACATATCCCATTGTGTTCAGAATGGGGGTAATTAGCTAGGGACGACAGCCGTTGGGTCTCGTTTCGAGTTCGAATAAAAAGTCAACTTTTTATTGAAAATTAAATTAAATATTAATATATATACTTGGTCAAACCTTCTTCCTCCTTTCTCTTTCTCTTCCTCCGTTCATTTCAGCGAAAGAAAAAAACGCATGCCCTCCCCACCAGCACCGCCGCCGCCCTTCTCCTCCTCCCCTTCTCCTCCTCCTCTTCCTCCTCTCCTCTCTCTCCTCCTCTTTCTCCCTTCAATTTCTAAATCCCTAAACCCCCAAATCACTAAACCCATCGCTGTGGGCCCCTCCAGTGCCACCGCCACTTGGCTGCACCTCCCCCACACCCAATCAGGTCTTGCTGCCGCCCTTTAGCCCCTAGCTCCGACCGTGGGGCCCCCAACATCCAAAAACACATTTTTCACAAAAATCTCGTTTTTACATAACAGCCCCTAAACTGTTTTAGCCAATAACTACCAAGCCGTGCATTTCTGGCCAAAGTTCCTCAAGACCAAAGTTGTAGAGCACGATTTTCTCTTCGATTTGGCTATATGGAAGTCATATTTTGGAGTTCGGAGCTGCTCGGAAAACACGTTCAAAGTCTGCTATCCAAAAGCTGTAAAAATCATGTACTTTCGCGAATTCTGGCGAATTGGAGCATTTTTGGCAAAAAGTCCCTTAGGCGAAAGTTGTTCAGAATGGCGTGCTTATGCTAGAAAAAAAAGATGGATTGAAGATTAGAGCTTGTATGCGAAGTCTGGAACTCCAACAACAATTCAGCAGTTCAGAAAACGTGTTAGAATAAAATCAAGGTGAGAACTTCTCACTTTAAATTTCCTTTTCTAGTTAAAAATATATACTAGGATGCAGACGGTGCTTAGCAGCACCTGACACTCGTCGTCCACAGACCATGGACAACTTGTTTGTTTGGTTGTGTAGCTGATAGGATTATTGGTTTGAATTTGGTTTGGTGTGTGAAATGGAATTGATTAGATTGGTATGTGTATGGCGTGGGCCATTATTAGACTGGGGATAAGGCTAGGCCTTGTCCCGTTTCTAGTATCGTGCTGTTATGCCGCCGAAATTTTCTAAAATAAGTTAGAAAAATAAAAGTTCATTTTATCGAATAAATGAAATGAATAGAAATTCATATGTCGAAATAAAATATTTTATCGTTAAAAATATAATTTTTAACGTGTGTGTGAATAAAATAAAATATTCATTTACAAATCAAACGATTTGTTTATGTACACTAATTTGACTGATATTGATTGGGACGATAAATTTTACACGTCGCCCGACTGGACAAATAAAATCTGTGTTTGTTGATGTGAAACCCCACACGGGTATTGGGATGATATTTGACGTACACTAGTCCCAATAATTAGTTGTATGTCGATCTATAGGTTGACAAACAGTTGTGTTGTGCACTTTGGATAATGGTTGATTATTTATCGTTGTGATTATATACATGTATTGTATGGAATCCATATAATTAACATTATATGGTAATTGATTGGGCCTCATTCCAATTTAGAAAATAAAGAATATAATAAAATATAATATCCATGTGTTGAAATAAAATATATATTCATGTGTTGAAATAAAAAATATATTCATGTGCTGAAACAGAATGTATTCATGTGTTGAAATAAAATATATATTCATGTGTTGAAATAAAATATATATTCATGTGTTGAAATAAAATATATATTCATGTGTTGAAATAAAATATATATTCATGTGTTGAAATAAAATATATATTCATGTGTTGAAGAAAATATTCATTTGTAGAATAGAATAACGAAGTTATTGAAATATATAACGCCGTGTTGATTAGATTTGCGCCATTTTGACGCGAACGATATTTATATCGATTTTATTCGAATATCGAAAAAGAAGTGATTTCGAAATATAACGTTTTGAAAATATCATCATTTATATATTGACGATATGTAATATTCAATTTTGATTTAAAATTGAATATGAAGTTGAAGTCGTTTTTAAAACGAATTTAAAACGATTTATAAAATACGTTTTGAATTGAAATCGACGAAATATATATAATATATATATATATTATATATATTAATGGCCTGAATAGAACGCGCCGCGCCGCGGCAGTTCGCGAATTTCAACCATTGACTTCGAATTGACGTTACGGGAGATCCGACCGTTGGATTCTCCTACAACCGGAACTGTTGGGTTCGTATCGAAAAGAGCTTTCCAATGAATATTAGAAATTTGAAATCTAACCGTTGGATTTGGAGTTACTTCCAAATCAAATTTAAAAAAAGAAGCTGTGAGTGCAGTTTGATGACCGTATATGGAAATCGACTATACGGGCCTTGATAAAATTATTAAAAATATTAATAATTTGTGTAAAATTATAGTAAATGATTTAGAGAGAACTGGGATGAAAAATTCCCTATTTGAAAGGATAAAAATATATTTTTATCGAAATGAACTAGTTTTGAACTAGATTTGAAATGGTTTTAAAATAACCAGAAATTTCCAATATATGAATTGGAATGGATTTGAATCGAAATTATCTACGGGATATTTCGATGTTGGATTTCGTGATTATACAGATATGGTTGTGGAAATTTGATAGATATATCCATATCATTATTTCCAATACGATATTTGTTGGTTTCAGAAATTGATATTGAATATAAGCCGATATATTTTCTATTCATAGCCTTGTATTTAATATCAAATGGGATTTTGGATTTGTCGTGAACGGTATCTTTAATAATACTATTCATAAACCCAAATGGAGTTAAGAAAATTAGGAACCATCTGGGGATCAGTTAAGTTGAATGGTTTCTTGGATATTGATCTGATGTTGGTTTCGACCTTCGGGGTTAATATTTAGGGAACTATTCTCTTACTAATTTACGGTTAGAGACTGATAGAATGGAACGTGATTCGAGTTTATCGTGAATGGTGTTTTAAAAGACAATGGTTCTTTAACCTAGTTAGAGAATAAAACTAAGTGGAGTTTTAATGTAATGACCCGCATTGTCAGAGGTATTATAATTAATTTATTTAATTTTGTAAATAGTGATTTAGGGAATTACATCGTCGTTAATTAAATTATAGTGAATATTTAATTAAATTAAATAATAGAATAATATATTTAATTCAGAAATAATCAAAATATTGGAAATCACAATATTCTGTGAACTGGGTCATGCCTAGGATTTATGTAACGAAAAGGAATTTCGGTCGATCCGAATCAGTCGCTAGACCGACCAAGACCGTACGAAACGTCTGATTGTTTTGAGAACAATCCACAACAGAACGCAGACGGAAGAACATTTCATTGTATATTACAACAATTCCATCAAAATACAAGAATATACATAGTATGAATAAATATTACACAGAAATATCAGAGATTTAAAATACATTTAAATACATCGCAGCGAAAATAATACAAAACACAACTAGAAGGAGATATACAGATACAAAGCTTTCCGGATATCATTCCAGCTGTAAACCAGGTTCCTATGAATGTAAATCTGCAAAACCAAAACTACTAGCTGCCCGTGTCAAAATAAGGGCACCCAGAGTTTAGGTTAAAACAATAAACTCCAGGTCATTCATGTGACTGGTGCGAGAACTAAAACAGTTATTAATCTTTAATTTAAAGTAGGAAAATCGAGGGACCACGCCGTATAACACAGAACGAGTTTCCTCCCAAGAATACCAGTGCATATAACAACGCAATGCTAAATAAAGAAAAATGAAGCAATTATAAGACCCAGGTCCTATCACACAATGCAACGCAAGCCGGGGGATAGGGTTTTTCCCTTATAATAGCCAAAGAATGCTTGATACGTTTAAAACAGATTATTTTTATAATACTATAGGTGTATAGTGTCAAAAACAAATTTCAAATCATAAGTATCAATCATAGACGGCATAAGCGCCCCATCCCACTATGTCGCCATATATAGGATTACAACTAAAATCGAAACGTCACGTATTTGGAAATTGGATTTCCATCTATGAACCGAGGCCAGGGATCGTCCTCTACCGATTCGAGACAATCTAGCCTACCATGTCTCAGGATCAGAATGCATCGACCCTTGGAGCGACAGGGCCGGTCCACCGATGTGGATTAGACGAAATCCTGAACACTGTGTCTCCCCGCCCTATGGGGCGCAAATGAGCCAACAAATGACTCCATCGGACCTGGATCGTCTGATGAAACCGAGGCGCCTCGCAACAGCAACAACCAGATAAGTCAAACTCGTCAGGGCGTGTAAAACGACTGACGCCACTTCTAGCTAGAAAGAAACGCATGTCCTCCCTGAGGTCCTCTCCCGTTTTTGGTTCACCACCGGGGTGTGAGGCTCGCGAATCAACGTTACACAAAGCTATGCCACACAGGCCGTGCTTTGATCATCAACCACAAGACTTTGCTTTTCAACAGAAGCCTTGATCATTTGCCACTTAGGCATGCCACACAGGCAATTCACTCTATGCGTTTGATATCCATTAGTATATAACCCCTGAGCTCGTACGTCTCAGAGAAGGGCGTTAAGTAAGAGAATAAATTCTCCGCTGCCAAACAGATATATATTTAATAGAAATCAATCACATGGAATAAAATCCAATGTCAGACACACAGTCCATTTACAAGTTCGTTCTGGGTCTGAACGAAACCGGAGGCACCTAGTACCCCGCATATCCATCGAACTCCAAGTACGTCTGGACGATCACCAACTGTTTCCATCTTCTTGGGTGTACAGCCCAATCAAGATCATTAGTAATTATCCAAACGACGTGAAGACCTCTGGTCTTCAACCACCGTCTTCATCTTCGACTTATCACCGAATCAGTTATTCAGAATGGGATAAACCCGGTCTTTCCGAATAACTCGCGTATATAATAAACAAGTGTTACACAAACACAATATACGCCTCATTCCAATTCATCAGTCACTAACCGTAAATTAACAAGAGAATAATTCCCCAAATATTAACCCCGAAGGCCGAAACCAACATCAGATCAATATCCAGAAAACCATTCTGCTTAGCTAACCGACAGTTAGTTTCTAAATTTCACATTTCTCAGGGAAAAGTTCCCATTAATTTTATCAAAGATAAATTCCTTTAAATTTATTCTTTAATCTTCTTTTGAATATCAACTCAAACTAGTCGGGATTAACGAACCTTACCGAAGTAATCATTTGTTTTAATTTCCCAACCCCAACCTATTCATCCCATGAAGTAAAACTGGTAATACTTCATATCTAACACCACGGTGTTATTGGTAAATTTAATTACCAATTCACGTTGAAATCTAATTAAAGATTTAACTATTGCCTGCAGAGCAAATGGTGATACTCCATTCTCGATCATTTCAATCTAATTAAAGATTCATTAAAATTCCACTTAGTTTTAATCTTTAACTGGGTTAAAGAATCAGTGTCATTTAAAACACGGTTCTCTATAAACCCAAAATCACATTAAATTTCAATCAGACCCTAACCATAAATTAGCAAGTGAGCAATTCCCTAAGTATTAACCCCGAAGGGCGAAACCAACATCAGATCAATACCCCAGAAACCATTCAACTTAACTAATCTCCAGTTAGTTTCTGATTTTCTTAACTCCTTTCGGTCTAAGAACAGTATTATTGAAGATACCGTTCACAACAACCCAAAATCACATTCTATTAATTATCGGGTTAAAGAACAAGTGTTATTTAAAACACTGTTCGCGATAAACCCAAAAATCAATACCAATTCAATTCCAATTAAATATTATTTAATTGGTACACTTCATTAAATCTAAATAAAAGATTTAATCTTTTCCTCAACTGGGCTTAAGAACAGTGTTAATGAAGACACCATTCACGACAAACCCAAATCACATTTGATACTAAATACAAGGCTCTGAATGGAAAATATATCAGCTTATATTCAATATCAAATTCTACGACCAACAAATATCGTATTGGAAATAACGATACAAATATATCTTTCAAATTTCCATAACAATATCTGTATAATCACGAAATCCAACATCGAAATAATCCAAAGACAATTTCGATTCAAATCCATTCCAATTCAATTATTGGAAATCCTGGTAACTTTTAAAACCCTTTCAAATCAAATTTATTTATTTAAAAATAAATAGAATTTTAATTCTAGTTCAAAACTAGTTCATTTCGATAAAATCTATTTTTATCTTTTCAAATATGGAGTTTTTCATCCTAATTTTTCCCAAATCATTTCTTATGATTTTACACAAATTATTACTATTTTTAATAATTTTATCAAGGCCCGTACAGTCGATTTCCATCAACGGCCATCGAACTGCACTTACAGCGACCTTTTCCAAATTTGATTTGGACATAATTCCAAATCCAACCGTTAGATTTCAAATCTCTAATATTCGTTGGAAAGGTCTTTTCGATACGAACCCAACGGTTCCTGTTTTAGGAGAATCCGACAGTCGGATCTCCCGCAATATGCATTCAAAGTCAATGGTCGAAATTCGTGAACTGCCGCGGCGCGGCGCGTTCTATTCAGGCCATTATATATATATATATATATATATATATATAATATTACATATATTTCATCGATTCCCTTTTTTAAACGTATTTTATAAATCGTTTTAAATTCTTTTTCAAAACGATTTCAACTTCTTTTCAAATTCAAATCAAAATTGAATTTTTCCTTCTAAATTCGTTTTAAATTCAATTCAAAATGATTTCTAATTCAATTTCAGTTCGTTTTCAATTCCAATTCGAATTCATTTCAATTCTATTCAATTTGAATTCATTTCTATTCAAAATACCAGATTTTGAAATCACTTTCTATGTTCATTATAAAATGAATAAAATCGATATAAATATCGTTCACGTCAAAATGGCGTAAATCTAATCAACACGGCTTCATATATTTCTATTTTAAAATGTTTCTATTTCAAATATTTCTTTTTTTCAAATATTTCTATTTCAGATATTTCTATTTTTCAAATATTTCTATTTCAAATATTTCTATTTTAAATATTTCTATTTCAAATATTCCTATTTCCAATATTGAATGAGGCCCAATCAATTACCATATAATGTTAATTATATGGATTTTCTACAACACATGTATACAATAACAACGATGAATAATCAACCATCATCCAAAGTGCATTCTACAATGTATAAGCATCGAATATAAATATTTAGCGCTCATAACAGTCTGTCAATCAATCAATCGACATACAACTAAACAATCGGGATTAGTGTACGTCAAATATCATCCCAATACCCGTGTGGGGTTTTCAAACAATCAAACACAGATTTTATTTGTGCAGTTGGGCGATGTGTAAAATTTATCGTCCCAATCAATATCAGTCAAATGTGTGAATATAAACAAATCGTCATATTTGTTTATTTTTATTTCATTTCATATACACGTTAAAAAAATCTATTTTTAACTATAAAATATTTTCCACTATAAAATATTTTATTTCAACTATATAAATGTTTTATTTCATTTCACATCACATCACACAATCAACTACACATCAAAATCAAAAAAACAAGCATACAAGCCGTCCATGGTCTGTGGACGACGGGTGTCGGGTGCTACTAAACACCGTCCGCATCCTAGTATATATTTTAACTAGAAATAAAATAAAATAAAGGTGAGGAGTTCTCACAGAGGGTTCCACTCTGTCATGCTTTGCTGTTGAACTTCTGAACTGTCTGGATTCCTTTGAAATTCCAATGCAGTTCCATCTCATTTCTTTTCACGCTGTTCAAGTAAAAATCATATTTTTATTTCTTCATTTCAATAAATAAAAATTCCATTTTTATTTCGAATTCATATATATTTTTACAACGCTTATTCTATATAAAAATTATATTTTTTATTTCTGCTTCTTATATAAAGATTGAATTTTTATTTCATCGCTATAAAAATCTCATTTTTACTTCACTATATATATAATAAAAATCAGATTTTTATTTCGCTACATATATAAAGATAATATTTTTATATTCTCTATTATGATAGAAATTCTATTTTCAATACACTACTTACATAAAAATAGTATTTTTATATCTTCTATTATATAAAGATCATATTTTTAATATGCCACTAGAATAAAAATTATATTTTTAACCTTTCTATATTATAAAAATTATATTTTTATAACCTCTAAAGATTATATTTTTAATGCTATTCCTATTATATAAAAATTACATTTTTAACACTGCTCCGTATCGATAAAATTCATGTCTTCTTCTATTCGCTACATATATAAAGATTTCATATATATATAAAAAACTATTCTTTTTCATTTATAAAAATATGAAATTTCAGTTTTAAAACCATATATAAAATCAGATTTTTTTCTACTTGGTGATTATAATTTAAACCTGAAATTAAAGCAAAATAAATGCAAATAAATAGAAAACTCACATCTTTTCGGACCTAGGGGTTGAACGAGGTTTGCTCGCGAGGTGGAGCGGATTGAGGAGGCGTCGACCAGTCGAAGGTGGGGCGGATGGCACCAGGGTGGCGGCACTGGTCTTCAAGCATTCAGGGCGTCGGGTTTTTTTCTTAAAGGAGGCGGAGGAGGTTAGAACGGGGATCAGAGGGAGGAGCGACGGGCGGAGGGGGCGGTTCCTCGCTGGAGGCGGCGCTGGTACGGGCCCGCGTCGGAGGCTTGGCGGCGGCTTCTGCCTTCCACGATCTTTCTCCCTTTTGTTTCTTTCTTAATTTGAAATGAACGGTAGAAGGGGGGGGGGCTTAAGTGATAAGGGAAGAGGGAGGGATATTATAATTTTGTATTATTTTATTTCAAAAAAAGTTGACTTTTTATTTCGACCTCGAAATCAAGCCCACCGCCTGTCGTCATAGCTAACTACCCCCATTCCGAAAACAATGGGATATGTATCGTAAGCTGATTCGATCGTTTCGATCGGTTTTCGTCAAAATCAACATATAACTCTATATATTGAATTTGAACACGCATTTCAATTTACTGGGGTCACATACTAACTCGAAAAATTCCAGAAAAATATTTTCTAGCTTCGTATTGACGATACGGTTCTAACAAAACTAGTTTCGTCGAATTCTAAGACCGTTTGAAAATGGCCATTTTCTAGTCGATTAAAATC
Source organism: Allium sativum (assembly GCA_030737875.1). Classification (NCBI taxonomy): domain Eukaryota; kingdom Viridiplantae; phylum Streptophyta; class Magnoliopsida; order Asparagales; family Amaryllidaceae; genus Allium; species Allium sativum. The sequence goes on from CM060913.1 coordinate 208,292,800, forward strand.
AACTAAAACTGGTTAAACACGTTTTCCTTTGCCACGCTCACCTATTGATTCGAAAAATTATGAAAATTGGAATCTAGCAATAACTTGACATCACGGATCCAGCAAAAGTGGTTTCGTCGAAAGCCGAGGTCGTTTGCCAAATTCCCATTTTTAAGGGCTGAAATTCCATAGCGACTATTCTGAAATTTCAACTGGACATATCTTTTGATTTCCGCTATGAAATTTCGATTTCTCGGATTCGTTGGAAAGATATTCTCAATTAGGTTCTATTAATTTTGGTTTTGCTAAAATCCGGTTTATTTTGCACCCGATACATTCATTTGAAGTTTGAAATCGAATTATCGAACTACCGCGCCATTTTCAATTCCTTTTATAATTTAAAATAAATATTTATATTCTAACGACGATCTATATAATATATACGTTAGAATTCTATTCAAAATAAATTTCTCGTTGTTATTATTTAAAATAATTCATTTTAAATATTCAAAATTCGCTAAAATTGCCAAAATAAAATTTTTAAATTGGCCCAGATTTCTGGGTTATTACAATCTCCCCCACTTAAAACTTTTTGTCCCCGAAAAGGAACGAAGCCGAAAGTTGTTTTACTAATCAACTCTTTCTTTCAATATTTTCGCTACGGCTTAAGTTCTTCAACTTTTCAGTTTCTAAGAACTTATCAAATTTTTCAAAAATTTGGCTAACACCCTAAATTTTCGAAAAATTTCGCCATAACCTCCCCTGTACCGGGAGCACCGGGAAATCCCGAAATTGCCATACAGGCCCTCTGATCTCAAAAAGAAAAAGAAAAAGCCAAGTGGCTAGCCAATCGGCTCATAAAATCATCATCACCCAAACAAAACAGTAAATTATGGTAAATATGTACCTATTTGTCGGGCAAACAATTTTATTCTTCTGCTCTAGCCTCCTTGCTATGACCTGTTCAATGTAAGTACATGTATATGCAAGCAAATGCGACCAAATTTCAATATAATTCACTTTTTGGTACAATTTGGCTAAATGGTTCAAATTTAATTAATCAAACAACACAACCATCAATCAATTAGTGGGTTATCGTTTCAAACTCATAACTTTGATATATAGTCAAAAATCACATTTTTGATGCCAAATCACAACAATAAGCCCTATCTAATTTTGGTTCTCACACCAGTCAATAGGAAATATATAGACATCCCACCTTCGTCACTCGAACATAAATACTGATGATGCGATCGCTATCATTAGAATTACCCCGAACGACTACAGTGCGATTCTATATCTATCCAGTATATTAAAACTTCAAATACACGCGGACCAGACGTGTACACAAAGTTTATATATACTGGATTGTCCAAATAAATACAAATAAATATTCAAATACGTATAATTGATTTAAATTTTCAAAACAAAAATTGTTTTAACTTTTATTTATCAAAAACACTACTCTTCACACTCGTTCTAGGATACTACAGATCCTAACTCTAACGAGTCATTCTCGTTGGATATTACTAATCCAATTTCTGATGAATTCTTTTGTGTGGTTCTAATGTGTCTTGTTCTCTGAGCTTTGTAAACCAAAGCTCTGATACCAACTGTAACGAAAAGGAATTTCACTCGATCCGAATCAGTCGCTAGACCGACCAAGACCGTACGAAACGTCTGATTGTTTTGAGAACAAGCCACAACAGAACGCAGACGAAAGAACATTTCATTGTATATTACAACAATTCCACCAGAATACAAGAATATACATAGTATGAATAAATATTACACAGAAATATCAGAGATTTAAAATACATTTAAATACATCGCAGCGAAAATAATACAAAACACAACTAGAAGGAGATATACAGATACAAAGCTTTCCGGATATCATTCCAGCTGTAAACCAGGTTCCTGTGAATATAAATCTGCAAAACCAAAACTACTAGCTACCCGTGTCAAAATAAGGGCACCCAGAGTTTAGGTTAAAACAATAAACTCTAGGTCAGTCATGTGACTGGTGTGAGAACTAAAACAGTTAATAATCTTTAATTTAAAGTTAGGTAAATCAAGGGACCATGCCGTATAACACGGAACGGGTTTCCTCCCAAGAATACCAGTGCGTATAACAACAGCGCAATGCTAAATAAAGAAAATTGAAGCTATTATAAGACCCAGGTCCTATCACATAATGCAACGCAAGCCGGGGGATAGGGTTTTCCCTTATAATAGCCAAAGAATGCTTGATACGTTTAAAACAGATTATTTTTATAATACTATAGGTGTATAGTGTCAAAAACAAATTTCAAATCATAAGTATCAATCACAGACGGCATAAGCGCCCCATCCCACTATGTTGCCATATATAGGATTACAACTAAAATCGAAACGTCACGTATTTGGAAATTGGATTTCCATCTATGAACCGAGGCCAGGTATTGTCCTCTACCGATTCGAGACAATCTAGCCTACCATGTCTCAGGATCAGAACGCATCGACCCTTGGAGCGACAGAGCCGGTCCACCGATGTGGATTAGACGAAATCCTGAACACTGCGTCTCCCCGACCTATGGGGCACAAATGAGCCAACAAATGACTCCATCGGACCCGGATCGTCCGATGAAACCGAGGCGCCTCGCAACAGTAACAACCACATAAGTCAAACTCGTCAGGGCATGCAAAACCACTGACGCCACTTCTAGCTAGAAAGAAATGCATGTCCTCCCTGAGGTCCTCTCCCGTTTTTGGTTCACCACCGGGGTGTGAGGCTCGCGAATCAACGTTACACAAAGCTACGCCACACAGGACATGCTTTGATCATCAACCACAAGAATTTTCTTTTCAACAGAAGCCTTGATCATTTGCCACTTAGGCATGCCACACAGGCAATTCACTCTATGCGTTTGATATCCATCAGTATATAACCCCTGAGCTCGTACGTCTCAGAGAAGGGCGCTAAGCAAGAGAATAAATTCTCCGCCGCCAAACAGATATATATTTAATAAAAATCAATCACACAGACTAAAATCCAATGTAAGACACACAGTCCATTTACAAGTTCGTTCTGGGTCTGAACGAAACCGGAGGCACCTAGTACCCCGCATATCCATCGATCTCCAAGTACGTCTGGATGATCACCAACTGTTTCCATCTTTTTGGGTGTACAGCCCAATCAAGATCATCAGTAATTATCCAAACGACGTGAAGACCTCCAGTCTTCAACCACCGTCTTCATCTTCGACTTATCGTCGAATCAGTTATTCAGAATGGGATAAACCCGGTCTTTCCGAATAACTCGCGTATATAATAAACAAGTGTGACACAAACACAATATACGCCTCATTCCAATTCATCAGTCACTAACCGTAAATTAACAAGAGAATAATTCCCCAAATATAAACCCCGAAGGCCGAAACCAACATCAGATCAATATCCAGAAAACCATTCTGCTTAGCTAACCGATAGTTAGTTTCTAAATTTCACATTTCTCAGGGAAAAGTTCCATTAATTTTATCAAAGATAAATTCCTTTAAATTTATTCTTTAATCTTCTTTTGAATATCAACTCAAACTAGTCGGGATTAACGAACCTTACCGAAGTAATCATTTGTTTTAATTTCCCAACCCCAACCTATGCATCCCATGAAGTAAAACTGGTAATACTTCATATCTAACACCACGGTGTTATCAGTAAATTTAATTACCATTTCACGTTCAAATCTAATTAAAGATTTAACTATCGCCTGGAGCAAAACTGGTGATACTCCATTCTCGATCATTTCAATCTAATTAAAGATTCATTAAAACTCCACTTAGTTTTAATCTTTAATTGGGTTAAAGAATCAGTGTCATTTAAAACACGGTTCACTATAAACCCAAAATCACATTAAATTTCAATCAGACCTCAACCATAAATTAGCAAGTGAGCAATTCCCTAAGTATTAACCCCGAAGGCCGAAACCAACATCAGATCAATACCCCAGAAACCATTCAAATTAACTAATCTCCAGTTAGTTTTTGATTTTCTTAACTCCTTTTGGTCTAAGAAAGGTATTGTTGAAGATGCCATCCACGACAACCCAAAATCACATTCTATTAATTATCGAGTTAAAGAACAAGTGTTATTTAAAACACTATTCGCGATAAACCCAAAAATCAATACCAATTCAATTCCAATTAAATATTATTTAATTGGTACACTTCATTAAATCTAAACAAAAGATTTAATCTTTTCCTCAACTGGGCTTAAGAACAGTGTTAATGAAGACACCATTCACGACAAACCCAAATCACATTTGATATTAAATACAAGGCTCTGAATAGAAAATATATCGGCTTATATTCAATATCAAATTCTACGACCAACGAATATCGTATTGGAAATAACGATATAAAATATCTTTCAAATTTCCATAACAATATCTGTATAATCACGAAATCCAACATTGAAATAATCCAAAGACAATTTCGATTCAAATCCATTCCAATTCAATTATTGGAAATCTTGGTTACTTTTAAAACCCTTTCAAATCAAATTTATGTATTTAAAAATAAATAGAATTTTAATTCTAGTTCAAAACTAGTTCATTTCGATAAAAATCTATTTTTATCTTTTCAAATATGGAGTTTTTCATCCCAATTTTTCCTAAATCATTTCTTATGATTTTACACAAATTATTACTATTTTTAGTAATTTTATCAAGGCCCGTACAGTCGATTTCCATCAACGGCCATCGAACTGCACTTACAACGACCTTTTTCAAATTTGATTTGGACATAATTCCAAATCCAACCGTTAGATTTCAAATCTCTAATATACGTTGGAAAGCTCTTTTCGATACGAACCAACCGGTTCCGGTTTTAGGAGAATCCGACGGTCGGATCTCCCGCAAAATCCATTCGAAGTCAATGGTCGAAATTCGCGAACTGCCACGGCGCGGCGCATTCTATTCAGGCCATTATATATAATATATATATATATATTATATATTTCATCGATTTCCTTTTTAAAACGTATTTTATAAATCGTTTTAAATTCCTTTTCAAAACAATTTCAACTTCTTTTCAAATTCAAATCAAAATTGAATTTTTCCTTCTAAATTCGTTTTAAATTCATTTCAAATTGATTTCAATTCAAATTGATTTCTAATTCAATTTCAGTTCGTTTTCAATTTCAATTCGAATTCATTTCTATTCAATTTCAATTCTATTCAATTTCAATTCGAATTCGTTTCTATTCAAAATATCAGATTTTGAAATCACTTTCTATGTTCATTATAAAATGAATAAAATCAATATAAATATCGTTCACGTCAAAATGGCGTAAATCTAATCAACACGGCTTCATATAATTTTATTTTCAAATATTTCTATTTCAAATATTTCTATTTCAAATATTTCTTTTTTTCAAATATTTCTATTTCAAATATTTCTATTTTTCAAATATTTCTATTTCAAATATTTCTATTTCAGATATTTCTATTTCAAATATTTCTATTTTAAATATTTCTATTTCAAATATTCCTATTTCGAATATTGAATGAGGCCCAATCAATTACCATATAATGTTAATTATATGGATTTTCTACAACACATGTATACAATAACAACGATGAATAATCAACCATCATCCAAAGTGCATTCTGCACTGTATAAGCATCGAATATAAATATTTAACGCTCATAACAGTCTGTCAATCAATCGATCGACATACAACTAAACAATCGGGATTAGTGTACGTCAGATATCATCCCAATACCCGTGTGGGGTTTTCAAACAATCAAACACAGATTTTATTTGTGCAGTTGGGCGATGTGTAAAATTTATCGTCCCAATCAATATCAGTCAAATGTGTGTATATAAACAAATTGTCCGATTTGTTTATTTTTATTTCATTTCATATACACGTTAAAAATTCTATTTTTAACTATAAAATATTTTCCACTATAAAATATTTTATTTCAACCATATAAATGTTTTATTTCATTTCACACCACATCACACAATCAACTACACATCAAAATCAAACAAACAAGCATACATATTGTCCATGGTCTGTGGATGACGGGTGTCGGGTGCTACTAAACACCGTCTGCATCCTAGTACATATTTTAACTAGAAATAAAATAAAATAAAGGTAAGGAGTTCTCACAGAGGGGTCCAGTCCGTCGTTCTTTACTGTTGAACTTCTGAACTGTCTGGATTCCTTTGAAATTCCAATGCAGTTCCATCTCATTTCTTTTCACGCTGTTCAAGCAAAGATCATATTTTTATTTCTTCATTTCAATAAATAAAAATTCCATTTTTATTTCGAATTCATATATATTTTTACAACGCTTATTCTATATAAAAATTATATTTTTATATTTCTGCTTCTTATATAAAGATCGAATTTTTATTTCATCGCTATAAAAATCTCATTTTTACTTCACTATATATATAATAAAAATCAGATTTTTATTTCGCTACACATATAAAGATAATATTTTTATATTCTCTATTATATAGAAATTCTATTTTCAATACACTACTTATATAAAAATAGTATTTTTATATCTTCTATTATATAAAGATCATATTTTTAATATGCCACTAGTATAAAAATTATATTTTTAACCTTTCTATATTATAAAAATTATATTTTTATAACCTCTAAAGATTATATTTTTAATGCTATTCCTATTATATAAAAATTACATTTTTAACACTGCTCCATATCGATAAAATTCATGTCTTCTTCTATTCGCTACATATATAAAGATTTCATATATATAAAAAAAATCTATTCTTTTTTATTTATAAAAATATAAAATTTCGGTTTTAAAAACATATATAAAATCAGATTTTTTCTACTTGGTTATTATAATTTAAACCTGAAATTAAAGCAAAATAAATGCAAATAAATAGGAAACTCACATCTTTTCGGACCTAGGGGTTGAACGAGGTTTGCTCGCGAGGTGAAGGGGATTGAGGAGGCGTCGGCCAGTCGAAGGTGGGGCGGATGGCCCCAGGATGGCGGCGCTGGTCTTCAAGCATTCAGGGCGTCGGGTTTTTTCTTAAAGGAGGCGGAGGAGGGTAGAACGGGGATCCGAGGGAGGAGAGATGGGCGGAGGGGGCGGTTCCTCGCTGGAGGCGGCGCTGGTAGGGGCCCGCGTCGGAGGCTAGGCGGCGGCTTCCGCCTTCCTCGATCTTTCTTCCTTTTTTTTCTTTCTTAATTTGAAATGAACGGTAGAAGGGGGGCTGAGTGATAAGGGAAGAGGGAGGGATATTTTAATTTTATATTATTTTATTTCAAAAAAAGTTGACTTTTTATTTCGACCTCGAAATCAAGCCCACCTCCTGTCGTCCATAGCTAACTACCCCCATTCCGAACACAATGGGGTATGTATCATAAGCTAATTCGATCGTTTCGATCAGTTTTCGTCAAAATCAACATATAACTCTATATATTGAATTTGAACACGCATTTCAATTTACTGGGGTCACATACTAACTCGAAAAATTCCAGAAAAATATTTTCTAACTTCGTATTGACGATACGGTCCTAACAAAACTAGTTTCGTCGAATTCTGAGACCGTTTGAAAAATGGCCATTTTCCAGTCGATTAAAATCAACTAAAACTGGTCAAACACGTTTTCCTTTGCCACGCTCACATATTGGTTCGAAAAATTATGAAAATTGGAATCTAGTAATAACTTGACATCACGGATCCAACAAAAGTGGTTTCATCGAAATCCGAGGTCATTTGCAAAATTCCGATTTTTAAGGGCCGAAATTCCATAGCGACTATTCTGAAATTTCAACTGGACATATCTTTTGATTCCCGCTATGAAATTTAGATTTCTCGGATTCGTTGGAAAGATATTCTCAATTAGGTTCTATTATTTTTGGTTTCGCTAAAATCCTGTTTTTTTTGCACCCGATACATTCATTTGAAGTTTGAAATCGAATTATCGTACTACCGCGCCATTTTCAATTACTTTTATAATTTAAAATAAATATTTATATTCTAACGACGATCTATATAATATATACGTTTGAATTCTATTCAAAATAAATTTTTCGTCGTTATTATTTAAAATAATTCATTTTAAATATTCAAAATTCGCTAAAATTGCCAAAATAAAAATTTTAAATTGGCCCAGATTTCCGGGTTATTACAATTTAGTTCAGCTTAGAGTTGAATTATTTTGACGAATATATTCAGTGGACGTCAGTTTGAAACGTAGAATTATAATATAATTAAAATAGAGCACACAACCACGCGGCAATTCGCTATTTGGCGATTCGAACTTCAATTGAGTATACAAGGTTCGTTTTAAATCGGATTTCTGTGAAACAAGAAACGTGTGGAGGTGGTGGAGTATATCTTTCTATTGGAAGAGAAATATCAGGATTTCGTCGTGTAGATTTTGAGTTACATCCAAATCAAATTCTCAGAAATGCAGCGCCCTGACCATAACGATTTAATTATATTTTTATATAAAGATTTAAATAGAAATCGAACATCGATATAACTCTGACGATGTAATATCGAGTTAGAAATAAATATAGGATTTATCCTGAGCTGTTTGGTATTCCACTGTGAATATAGACGATATTTTTTTTAAATATTTGATTTAATTATATTTAAATATATTTATATATTTAAATAGGCTATTTAGAGCTTTAAAACTAGCCACTTTTGCAAATGAAGTTGGAATTCGACGAAACTAATTTTGTTGGATCCGCAATGTCAAATAGTTGTTAGATTTCCACTTTCGTGATTTTTAGACTCAGTGTGTGGCCGTACAGATTTTTAGAGTGAGAAATAGTCAGTATTTTGACAGTTAAAAATACGCTGTGTGAGCATAAGGAGTCGGAATTCGTCGAAACCAGTTTCTTTGGGACCGTAATGTCGAGTTGTAGCTACATGTCCAGTTTCGTGATTTTTGGGTATCGTTTGTGATCGCACAAATTTATAGAAAGGAAAAATAAAAAAAATAAAATTTCTAAATGAAGTGTGTGAATGTTAAAGAGCCAACTCCCTCCTTTACAACCACACAACAATCTCCTCCTCCTTATAAAAGCAAAATACAAGCCGCCGAACACTTCAGGAAACCAAAAACGTGAACTATCCTCTTCTAAAAATCAAAATCAAAGAGTGTAAAATCCAATAAATCATAATACTAATATACATATGTTCCTTCAGTGATTCTCTCCATCATCATATTTGTTTGGAAGAACTCGACGTCAGTTTTGGGTATTTAATGTTGCTCAGCGAACCTAGGGTTCGTCTTTGGGTAAAATTAAAGCATTTGTTGGCGAATCTAAGTTTGAATTTGGGTTAGGATGTGAAGGAGGGTTGGTTTGTGGTAGTTTTGAGGGATTCAGTGCAAGAGGAGGTCGTGGGTCTTCATGACAGCGTGGAAATGGCCTAGCAACGAAAATCACCATGGTGCGTCGAACTGGAAATGAGGGGTATGGGGAAGGAGAGTTCGAGAAGAGGAGATTTATGGATATTTTAGTTCGATTTTTAAGTTGAAGGATGAGGGGATTGGAGCAAGCAAAGGTCCGCTAATGGATGTTTGAGGACAAGATCGCGTTCGTCTGTTAGGGAAGAAGGGTTACGGTGCGAGCTTGGGTATGGTAATGGGCTGAGGAAAACAAGTGTGAGGCCCAATTAAAATTAGCTTAGTTTTAGTTAAAATCCATTTAAATAATTGTAAAACTTGTTGATATCATATCTTGGCCATACTGTATCAGAAATTCGAACCGTCAGTCACGTTAGGAACGTATGGACGGTGGTTACACACTGGAACTGACTAGGAGTGGATTCGAGCTCATTACAATTTATGGCGAAATAAATTGTCTGATCAGAATCGACTAACGCAAATCGTTATTTAACGGTTAACGCGTAATGTGAGTAAAACTCACCAACTCTGAATAGTTCTATTTTTACAGCATATTCTTAGAACTGATAATTATTTGTTGATTACTGTGTGTTAACTGTTTGATTTGAATTGCTTGTGTATTGGTTGAAATTATAAATAACGATATATATTTATATATATCATTAATCAAATATCGATTCTGTTCATCAGAATATTTCATATCAAAGTGAAATCGATGTTATTAAATTGTTTAACATCTGTGGTTGTAGGGAAATAGGTCGGAGGAATCCAACTGGATTCCTCAACATTTATTTTTCTGTGATTTATATATATTGTGATATATGATGTGATATATATAATTTGTTGTGATTATGTGTGTTGGACGATATTTATCGTTGTTATATGGTGTGTTAAATACCATAAGAAATACCAAAATGTGGAAAAGGGATTTTCAAAGTATATTTTGAAAATAATTTATTTATATAAAATCAATGGATTTTATATTATAAAAGAAAAAGGATTTTGAATAAAAGGAATTATATTTGTAAATCAAATATAAGGGAATTATATTTGCAAATCAAATATAGAGAAAATATATTTGTTAAACAAATATAAAGGAAAATATTTGTAAAACAAATATAAAGGAAAATATTTGTCAAAACAAATAGAAAGAGAAATAATTGTAGAACATTTACAAAAAGATAAGAAAGGATTTATTTATTTAGGAAATAAATAAAAGTAAAAGGGTTTATTTATTTAGGAAATAAATAAAGAGTTAAAATAAATAAAATAAAGGAGATATTTATTTGTTAAAATAAATAGAATAAAGGAGATATTTATTTGTTAAACTAAATAGAATAAAGGAGATATTTATTTGTTAAACTAAATAGAGAAAAAGGAGATATTTATTCGTTAGAATAAATAGAATTAAAAGGAATATTTATTTGATAAATAAAGAGGATTAAATCAAAGGAATTTTTGTTTGATAAATAAATGGGATTTAAATCAAAAGGAATATTTATTTGGGAAATAAATAGAATTAATTCAAAGGAATATTCAGAAGATGAATAGGAAATGGAAATCTGTTTTAACAGATAAATATAAAGATTAATTTATAAATGACAGTTTATAAATTAAATAAAAATATTTATCATTCGATAAATAGAATATATAAATCTGAACTTATATAGAGAAGAGATATTGGTTTTAACATCGATAGTTTTAAATAGAATGGGTACACAACACTTGTATAAGTGAAGTAACGTTATTAAAGAGAACATTTATAAAGTGAAGAACCGTTACTAAAAGTAAATCTTTATAAATGAATAAATGTTATCAAATAGGAGTTATTAGAATTAGAGTTAATCGATTAGAGTTAGAGTTAACCAGTTAGAGTCAACCAGTTAGAGTTATCCAAATGGAGTTAAAGGAGTTAATCGAATATTGGTTATTCGAAGTGAGTTAATGAATATTGGTTATTCGAAGTGAGTTAATCGAATATTGGTTATTCGAAAGGGGAGTTATCAAATCTAATAGAGTTAAAGGAGTAAATCGAATATAGTTTATTCGAATAGAGTTTATTCGAATAGAGTTAAATGAGTTAATCGAATATAGTTTATTCGGGTAGAGTTAAAGGAGTTATCGAATATAGTTTATCCGAAAGGAGTTAAGTGCAAGAGTTAAATCAAATAGAGTTAATCCAATAGAGTTAATCGATTAGAGTCAAATCAATAAGGGTTAGTTGAATAGAGTAAATTGAATATAGTTTATTCGAAGAAAGGTTATCGAATGTAGTTATTCGAATGGAGGAGCTATCGAATAAAGATTATTCAAAAGAGAATTTCGTAAGGAAGTTTGTTAAAGTTTTAAAGGATAAACCTTGTCTATCCCGAAGTTTAAACCGTTGTTCAGTTAAGGTCTGAGAGGTAATTATACCCCAACTTGATTGACTTCGTTTTTAACTAAGGAATGACTAAGGTTTGATAGTAAGTGATGGTTAAATGAATATAGTTAATAAGTGTAACGGTTTGAGTTGGCATCATGATGGTTTGTTTAAACATCCGCCTAAGTCCAATGAACGAGTTTTGGAAATGTTTTCCAATAAGAACCAGAAATGTTTTCTAGTATAGAAAACAAGAAATGGAAATGTTCCCAATTTAATAACGTATATTTTCTAAATTTAGAAAATAGAAAATGTTGAATATAGGGAAACAGGAGATGAAAAATGTACTAAAAAGATAAATGTTAAATGATGTTTGATCGATATAATTTCCATCTGGAAATAATATCGTTGTTTGCACACTTGTTTTTCTTTGATAGTTAACTCACAGACGATCGAAGTTTTGACCATTTTAACGTTGTTAATACGGAGAGACCGGTTGGATTATTATCCAAAGAGCCACTATGTATTGGCATAAGCGTTGCGAATCATTTATGCCAAAGATAATTGAAGATGGAGTAAAGTGCAAGGCCTGTTGTATAAGTCTTAGATAACAGTGACTAAGATGGATATACTGAATAGTGCCTTCGGCTTGTCCAGTCCCAGGACAACTTGTATGGACGAAGGTCTGACAGAGTATATCCAATGGATCGTGTAAGTTGATCTCTTCAAACGTATATACGTTGGTGGCGGAGGAATTCGTTTATGTTAGTTGTATACCCATTGTATTTTGGAGGAAATCAATTTGTGATTTGGCGGGTATGACGATGTGACATTCTAAGTGAATAAAGATGTGGCATGTAAACCTGGATGACATGTATGGATGAATGTCTGACAGAGTATTTCCAGAAAGGTCACGTACATTGATTTCTTCAACCGTACCAAGAGTGGAAGCGGAGAAGGAAACTTCTTAGCTAACACGTAATGTACTGTTGTAGACGTCAATTAGTGATTTTCGATGGATCTGACAATGTGGCATTCGAAGTGAATCTGATATGATGATAAAAGCATAACCTCAAGCCTCATCAATCGATAAATGATAGAAATCGGGCAGGTAGCATGGCTATGTAGGTCGCACCTATTAGGGTGTATAATCACCCGATCTAGAGTTTTATTTACTTCTAAAAATCTATTGTCGATGCTGTCCCTTATCGGGAAACGGTTGCTGATCCCATTCGTTGGTGATATACATTCGATACACTCAGCGAAATGAGTGGTCGGTCATGTGTTGCCGGGTTGCAAGATGTTCTTGTTGAACCTAGTGTATTCCTTACTAGAGGTACACTAGCAGAAGGTGGTTCCATACCTTGTCATAGTTGGAAATCCATTATCCAATACGTGCTTGCGATTTTGATTGTATACTATATATGTAGAACGTGAGATGAAAGCATTTCTGCTAGATTGATATCTATTTGTACTTAGACATTATTATAATATCAGAATGATATTGCTTTTCAAGATGTTACATTATCGTAAGGGAAAAACCTGTTCCGTATTCACGGCGTGGTCTTGTGAGATATCATATACCTGTTTAAACTGTTTTACTCACACCAGTCCCATGACTGACCCAGAGTTTATTTTGTTTAGTTTCCCTAAACTCTTGGGTGCCTAAATTTGTACGGGCAGTCAAGTAGTCGGGATTTACAGATATACTTGGAGAACTTGGAGCAGGAGGCTTCAAGATATTTATAGCTATTGTTTTTCCGCTGTGTTGTAAGTGCTGTATTCTGATAAGTGCTATTGTATACATAACTGTTATATTTCAAAGTTATGTTATATATTATATGTTATTCATTCCGTTGTGAGATTCGTGTTACTCTGATGATGTAAGTTCTTCTTCTACTTCTATTCTAAGTTTCTATCTTATCTATCCTCACCCTCTGTCTTCTTTCTATTAGTTTCTTGAATTTCCAGTGCAATTTGGGGTTGGACTTGTATTAATTGGTCATCTCAAATTCTACCGGATTTTCGGGTCACTACTGTTGGTATCAGAGCTTAAGTTAAGTGAATTACCTTGGCTCTGCGGTGTAACTCGGTGGGGATGGGGTTAGTAATACCCTAGATTTGGTTTGAGTGTATATATACGAGTAAGAATTTGTAATTTGATATAAAGTGGTTTTATATTGTGGGGATTCATTGGCTGAGTTGTTTATGGGTTCTGATCGATTGGTTTGATCCACTGTATCGGTAGGAGTTTGTAAACACTCGAATACGATGGGTCGACACGATATGTTTTGAAAGGAGGGTAAATTAAAATAAGTTTACCCAAGGTATATCTTGATATAGAGAAGATATATATATCAAAATTATAATATAGTGGATATATTGGTTGTTATTGTAATCGAGTAAGATTATAAATTAAATGGTTATATAAATAACCGATCAAAATTCACATAAGTGAAATACGTGAAATTAGATGAGTTAAATCTAAAATTTTAAACAAGAAATTGAATTAAAATTCTGGAAAATTGGATAAGTGTTTGTAAATGGATTTGGATTAAAAGTAAGGAAAATTTAAGATCTTGGGAGATTTTAAATTGTTTAAAGCATTGTGAAGGATATTTTGAACTGACTTCAAAATGGAAATATTCAGAAATGGTTTTGAAAAGTGATTTAGTATTGAACTCACTTCGATAGCTGGGAAATAACCCTCATGATGAACCGCGACATCATCAGTGTTCATTTTTGAGCTGCTAAGTGACGGATTACTACCAAAGAAATTGTTTTAGAATTGTTTTGAGAAAAACCAATTGTTTTGATATTCCAAATTGAAAATTTTGATTTTTGGAAGAGGTTAAGTTGTTTAAAAACTCCTAGAAACAGATTATGTGAATTAAAACAAATTAAAGTAGAATATGTAAAAGCCAATAGAATTGAGATTGAATTAAAAGCCAGTTAAGTAAAAATCGTATTGAAATAGATTGATGTCAAGGGGAATTAGACCCGATTAGAGATAATCTGGAATTATATTGTACTGGTGAGTTATGGATTGGAAATCAAGAATAGTGCTTGAGTTTGAAATGAAATTCGACTTAGGTATAAGCGAATGGTTGTGTTAAAGATAAATTGATTTGAGATCAAGTTGGAATGACATTGGTATATTTTGAATTGGTAACAGATGCAAAGGACATAGACAAAAAGGTACAAGTTTATATTTGATATGAGCATGAGATTTATGAGCTGAATCGGCAAGCCGCTTGGGTGTTTGATTTTCTTTTGGGTTGGAGAAGGCCTAGAGAGGCGAGTTGTGGTTTTACCGACAGGGCTGTACAAAGGAGGTTATGGCGAAATTTTCTGAAAATTTAAAGTATTAGAAAATTTTCAGAATTTTTGAAAATTTTAGTTAGTCAGAAGGAATTAATATTTTAGTCGATATTAAATTGTTCAGTTGAAATCAGAAATAAGGGGTAAACAAATCTTAGGAATTCCAATAGATAGGGTCGTCCTTTACCTTAGCAATTTCGAGGACGAAATTATTTTAAGTAGGGAAGAATGTAATGACCCGCATTGTCAGAGGTATTATAGTTAATTTATTTAATTTTATAAATAGTGATTTAAGGAATTAAATCATCGTTAATTAAATTATAGTGGATATTTAATTAAATTATAGTGGATATTTAATTAAATTAAATAATAGAATAATATATTTAATTCAGAAATAATCAAAATATTGGAAATCACAATATTTTGTGAACTGGGTCATCCCTAGGATTTAGTTCAGCTTAGAGTTGAATTATATTGATGAATATAATCAATCGACGTCAGTTTGAAACGTAGAATTATAATATAATTAAAATAGAGCGCGTAACGACGCAACAGTTCGCTATTTGGTGATTCGAACTTCAATTGAGTATACAGGGTTCGTTTTAAATCTGATTTCTGTGAAACAAGAAACTATGGAGCTGATGGAGTATATCTTTCTATTGGAAGAGAAATATCGGGATTTCGTCATGTAGATTTTGAGTTACGTCCAAATCAAATTCTCAGAAATGCAGCGCCCTGACCATAACGATTTAATTATATTTTTATATAAAGATTTAAATAGAAATCGAACATCGATATAACCCTGATGATGTAATATCGAGTTAGAAATAAATATAGGATTTATCCTGAGCTATACGGTATTCCACTATGAATATAGACGATATTATTTACTTTTAAATATTTGATTTAATTATATTTAAATATATGTATATATTTAAATAGGCTATTTAGAGCTTTAAAACTAGCCACTTTTGCAAACGAAGTTGGAATTCGACGAAACTAATTTTGTTGGATCCGCAATGTCAAATAGTTGTTAGATTTCCAGTTTCGTGATTTTTAGAGTCAGTGTGTGGCCATAAGGATTTTTAGAGTGAGAAACAGTCAGTATTTTGACAGTTAAAAATACGCTGTGTAAGCATACGGAGTCGGAATTCGACGAAACCAGTTTCGTTGGGACCGTAATGTCGAGGTGTAGCTACATGTCTAGTTTCATGATTTTTGGGTATTGTGTGTGATCGCATAAATTTTTAGAAAGAAAAAATTAACAAAAATAAAATATCTAAATGAAGTGTGTGAATATTAATGTGACGATCCCAAAACCCCGTGTTGCGGTGTTAAGGATAATCATTGGAATATAACACATTAATCAACATTAGCAGATCACAGATAATAGCATAAACAGAAAATAGAATAATTTACACACATATGACAGCGGAATCATATAGATATCATCACATCAGAGAAGCACAATACAGGATACAACTTAGTGCATAATGATACATAATCAGTCACCATCGCCTGAGGCGGAATCATACATAAAGAGTACACAAAATAAATATCAGTCCACATTGCCAATGGCAGAATCATAATATAGATACAATAATGGCGGAGAAAATCCAAGTCAGCACGGTGTAGTCAAGCCTCGCCATAAGCCAAAAGTGCGTCAGAAACCTGTAACTAGGCTGCCCGTGTGAAAATGAGGGCACCCGAGTTTGCAAGGTGAAACAAACTACGAGTCAGTCATGGGACTGGTATGAGAAATCTACTTAACTTATTAACAATAATAACAAGGCAAATCAATGGACCATGCCACTTTCGCGGAACGGGTTTACTCCAATGAGTACTAGTGCATGAACTAAAGTAAATGATTAAATCATCGCAATGCTTTTTATAAAATGAAGCCATTATAAGACTCAGGTCCCATCACACAATGCAACGCAAGCCGGAGGATAGAGCTTTACCTTATAATGGCCAAAAATGCTTCATACGTATAAAACAAATTGTTTGATATTATTACTAGTGCATATATGTTTCAAAAGCAAATTCAATCATAAATATCAATCCTAGACGGCATGGGTTCCACATATCATGTCGACATACTAGTAATACAATCACGTCCGCATATTTCGTATTGGAAATTGGATTCCTTGATGAGTCGAGGCAAGGGGCAAGCTCCTCTCCGATTCAAGACAATCTAGCAAATGCCTCGGGACCACACACAGCAATCCCTGGATCCTCCAAGGCCGGTCCTCCCTTACTTTTGAGGATTAATTATTCCTGAACACACGTTTCCCGGTCCTTACAGACCTATAATCGAGTCGCCTCGTATTTCAACTACCACACAGGTGAAAAGTAGATATAAATGTCAGGGCTGGGAGGTCACTGACACCACCATAGCTAGAAAGAAACGTCGTGCACTCCTTGGGTCCTTCTCCTGTTTTTGACTCATACCGGGGTGTGAGGCTCGCGAATTCACATTATACACAAAGCTACGTCACACAGACCATGCTTTGATCATCAACCACAAGACTTTGCTTTGCAACAGAAGCCTTGATTATATGCCACTCAGGCGTGCCACACAGGCAATCCACTCCATGCGACTAATTTCTATCAATATATAACCTCTGAGCTCGTACGTCTCAGAGAAGGGCGTTAAGCAAGAGAATAAATTCTCCGCCGCCAAACAGATATATATTTAATAGAGATCAATCAGCACAGAACAAATCCAATGTCAGACACACAGTCCATTTACAAGTCCATTCTGGGTCTGAACGAAACCGAAGGCACCCATTCCTCGCATATCCGTACAATCAACAATATGTTTGGACGGCTACTACTTCAGTTCCTTCATGGTAGCTACTCCAATCACGAGCATCAGTTGCGCTCATCCATCCAATGTGAAGATCGTCGGTCTTCAACCGTCTTCGACTCTTCGACTTCTCAACGTCGATCGATTATTTGAAATGAGATGAACTCGGCCTTTTCAAATAATCCACGTATATTTAGATTTTAAATCAATTTATCACATGGTTGGACTATTCAACATTCACATTTCAGTTCTTTAGTTATAATTCTCATGTTAAATACATTCAACCATCACATATCAAGCAAACACAACAAAATTGGTTTATTTCCACTCTATATCGTCTATAGTATTTTATAACGATATATCGCCATTTTTATTTAATTTAAAACGGCCATATTTAATTAAACGACGTTTCAGGTCGTGCCGATGCACTGGCGCTGTTTTTCACTAATTTTGTTTTACACATATCTAAAAATCTAACCGTTGGATCTTCACAAATTTTATATCATTAGGAAGGTCATTTCAAAACGAATCCAACGGTTTCAATTTGGGAAAATCCGACGGTCGAATCTTCCACACTAGCCATTTGAAGTTACGATTTCAATTTACGAACTACAGCGTCGTTATTCGATTTAATTTAATTATATATATATATATATATATAATCATTTCTGGCGCTGTTTTTCTTTAGATTTGAATTAAACATTCCAGACAATCCAACCGTCGGATCTTCACAAAGTTGGTGCCGTTGGAAAGATATTTCCAAGGCGAACCCAACGGTTGCGGTTTCGGGAAAATCCAATAGTCGGATTTTCCGCACTAGTCGTTTGAAATCACGGTTTCAAAACATGAACTGCACGGCCACGTTTCGTTTTAATTTTATTTATATTTATATATTTACATAAATATAGTTCATTCAAAAATTCCTATATCGTTTTCACTTCAATTATTTCACTAACGCCTTTAAATTTGGAAAA
Organism: Allium sativum; assembly: GCA_030737875.1. Lineage (NCBI taxonomy): Eukaryota > Viridiplantae > Streptophyta > Magnoliopsida > Asparagales > Amaryllidaceae > Allium > Allium sativum. The sequence goes on from CM060913.1 coordinate 208,311,640, forward strand.
TTTCGCCATAACCTCCTTTGTACGGGAGGGTCTGGGAAAATTCCCAAATAGCCACACGGGCGTCTCATGTCAAAAAGAAAAAGAAAAAGCCAAGCGGCTAGCCAACAGGCTCATAAAATCATCACCCAAACAAAACAGTAAATGTGTACCTATTTGTCGGGCACAAAATTTTATTCCTCTTCTCTAGCCCTTTTGCTATAACCTGTTCAATAAATATGCATGTACATACATACAATTTTTATCATTTAACATTTTCCATTCAACTTCATATTTGATTTACTTTGGTTTAAAAACACCATTCATTCTAATGTTGCATGCATAGGCTAAAATCATATCATTAGCTAATTAATGTATATTTCAACTCATGCACATTTATTTCAACAAGTGGCTATTTTTAACACTTCACATTTCAAAGATGATAATTTTGGCGAACTAAAATAGATTTCAACACATGACTATTTTATTTAGTTCCTATGCATGTTAAAAATAATATTTCATTCACAAATATTTATTTCAACGTCCGCATATCTTTAGCATATCACATATATGATAAAAATGATATTTTTATCATTTAAAATATTTATTCAACAAATGAATGTTTTCAACACTTCATAGCTTCAATACAAATGTAATTCTTATTGTTCGATCTTTTTATTCAACACACGAACATTTCCACTACACACACTTCTCAACACATGAGCATTTCCACACATGGATATTTTATTTATGTTGTTCATATAAGAAAGATGGAATTTTTATTGTTGAAACTATTTATATAAGGCGAATATTTTTCATACTTCATATATATATATTATAAAATTGTGATTTTTATTGTTTAGACGCTTCATTCATTCACACATGAATTTAATTTTCACACATCACTTTTCAACACATGAACATTTCCACACATGGATATAGTTTCAACATATGACTTTAATTTCAACGCATGAAGATAATTTCAACATATGAAAGTTATTCTAACACATAAAGATTATTCAAAATTTCGGTAGCATAACGGTAGGGTAGTTAAAACCGGCACCGTCCCTAGTACGGCTCCTCGCTCTACCTTAAAACCTCGCGGTTTTTGACAATGGGGAATCATGCATCTAATTCGCACGCAGGCGGCATGTTTTATTTTTATTTCCACAAATATTTCCAATTCATTTCAATCACCAATGGGTATTTTTCAACCACAAACAATTATTCAACCATTCGTATTTTTCATCCAATATTTCATACCAATTCACAACAATAAATATCGTCCATGGTTTGTGGACGAGGGGAGTATATATATATATATTATTGCTATATTTCACTTGCATTTCAACACATATATCAATTATTCTATGCATGTATAATTCATACTTCGCTTATATAGCTTACACCATGCATGTACATTAGGTATACAACACGTGTGTAATTTATATTTTGCTTATATAATTTATACACGACATTTTCCAATTCAAATTCAATTAATTTAGATTTCTCACATTGGTTTTCGGAGAGCTAAAAATCGCAGGTGACTCAGAAAAATCTGCGGCTTCTTCTATGTGGTAGAGAGCTTCCTTGCGGTCATGGTGTTTCCTGTTTCATCGAATTTCGTCAACACACCAAAAAGATATGATTTTTCAAAGTGCAGACATCAAAAAGGACCCACCTTTCTATTTGGTTCGAAACTGGTTCGAGGTTTTCGCGAAATCCGTGGCACGTGGGGACGATCGGGGAGTTGGACGTGGAAGAGCTTTGAGTGGGGGTCCTGTCGGTGGTTGTTTGGTGGAGCTTGGTGGTAGATCGGAGCGGCGGCGACGATGGGAAGTGGTGGACTTTGGGCGCTCGATTCAGGCGGAGGAGGCGATGGTGGCTGTCGTGGGTGGGTCGGATCTGACGAGGGGAGGGAGGCGCGTCGAGTGGTGGTGGCGGCGGCGATAGAGGGCTGAGGCGGGGGCAATCGGTCGGAGAAGAATCGAACGGGTTTCGCCGTTCGTTCGTGGGTTACGGGGAATTTTAGTTTTTTTTTTAAATAATGAATGGAATTTTCTGATTCGCCCAATATATATATTTCAGAAAATTAAGGTTTTCACCAACGAACTCATTTTTAAGCCCAACGACTGTCGCCCCTAGCTAAATACCCCTATCCCGGACACAATGGGATATGTTTCGTTGGCCAATTCGACTGTTACAGTCAGTTATTTTTCAAATTAAAGTATAAAACATTTAATTTTAACTTTGAATGCACATATCAATTTGCCAGGGCGACAAACTGATTTGAAAAATTCCAGAAAAATAAATCTAGCTATGTTTTGACGCTACGGTCCCAACAAAACTAGTTTCGTCGAATTCTGAGATTGTTTGAAAAATGGCCATTTTCTGGTCGATCCAATTTAACAGAAATTGACCAAACACATTTTCTTTTGCCACGCTCACATACTAGCTTCAAAAATTATGAAATTTGAAACCTAGCAATAGTTTGGCATCCCGGACCCAACAAAAGTGGTTTCGTCGAATTCCGAGGTCGTTTGCAAAATATCATTTTTCCAGGGCTATATATTCTATATAGCGACCTTTCTGAAAATTCATTCGGCCATAACTTTTGAATCCCGTTATGAAACTTAGATTTTTCAGATTCGTTAGAAAGGTATTGACTAACAGATTTAAATATTTTTAGTTTCGCTAAAGTCCGTTACATTTCCCACCCTGCACAGTCAGTCAAAGTTTGAATTCAAATTTTCAAACTGACTCACTATTTCTAATTCACTATTTTATTGAAATATTCTATTTCAATTGTTCAAATTCCTTTGAAATCACCAATTTAAAATTTTTAAATTGGCTCGTATTTTCTAGGTTATTACATTCTCCCCCACTTAAAACTTTTCGTCCTCGAAAAGGAAACAACAGTAAAGTAGGAAACAAAATGTTAATGCAAATTATTGTAAAGGTACCTTGCACCGGAGTTAGTCAGAGATATCCACTCTGCATTTGGGGTAAGCTTGCTTAATGCTTTCCTCAGTCTCCCAAGTACAGTCTCTAGGATCACTGCTCCACTGCACTTTAACTAAATGAACCTTTTTGCTTCTTAGTTCTTTAGTTTCTTTGCCAACAATCTTTAATGGCTCCCTTCTGAGTGCTAATTATGGAGTTATGTCTATATCCTGTTGCGCTGCTTCTTCTACAACAAGATCTGGGTCATGCACATGTCTTCTAAGTTGAGATATGTGAAATACATCATGCACTCCAGGCAACCAATCTGGTAATTGAACCCTATAAGCAAGAGTTCCAATTCGTTCGAGTATAGGAAAGGGACCAATAAATCTCGGTGCCAACTTCCCAGTTTTGCCAAATCTGATTACTCCACTCATCGGAGAAACTTTCAAATAAACACGATCACCAACAGCAAATGTCTAATCTCTTCTTCTAGAATCTGCATAACTTTTCTGTCGGCTTTGGGCGGTTCTCAATCGCTTTTTGATGAATTTGACTTTATCAGATGCTTCTCTAATCATATCAGGTCCTAACACAAGTCTATTGCCAGGTTCTACCCAACATGCTGGAGATCTGCAGGGTCTACCATATAATGCTTCAAATGGTGACATTCCCAAACTTGCTTGATAGCTATTGTTATATGAAAATTCTGCCAAATGCAAGTGATCTTCCCATGACCCACCAAAATCAATTATACAAGCCCGCAATAAATCTTCTAGAATTCTATTCACCCGCTCAGTTTGGCCATCTGTTTGAGGGTGATAAGCGGTGCTCATATTCAGTTTCGTTCCCAATTTTGTCTGGAAAGCCTCCCATAATTTGCTAGCAAATATCTGGTCTCTATCACCGACTATGCTGATGGGAATTCCATGCAGCTTAACGATTTCTTTGAAATATATCTTTGCTAGACTTTGAGCGGTTCTACTGGATCTGACAGGTATAAAATGGGCAGTCTTCGTGAAGCGATCTACGATTACCCAAATGCTGTCATTACCTTTCCTGGTTCGCGGCAAGCCATCTAAATCCATGGAAATCTATTCCCATTTCCAACTTGGGACTTCCAACGGTTGCAACAGTCCAGCTAGCTTCTGTTGGTCGCTCTTGACCAATTGACAAGTAGGACATCTGCTAACATACAAAGAAATATCCCTTTTCATTGCCCTCCACCAAAAAATGCGTTTGATATCGTTGTACATTTTACTCACACCAGGATGGATGCAAAATTTGGATTTATGGCATTCGTCTAGCACTTCTCTTTTGAGCTAAGGGATGTTGGGAACACACATTCTCCCATTCAGTCTCAGAACTTCTTCTTTATCTACCTGAAAACTTGAAGGCTCTCCCCTCTAGATTCTCCCTTTGATCCTTTGAATGAAATAATCATTCCTCTAGAGAGCACATATCTTATCGATCAAGCTAGGGGTAATTATAAGATTAGCAATGATTGCGGTTTTTCTACTAAGCGCATCCGCTACAACATTAGCCTTCCCCGGCGCATACAGGATATCAAGATCATATGCTGCAAGAAATTCTAGCCAACGCCGCTGTCTCAAATTCAGATCTTTTTGGGTGTATAAATACTTCAATGATTGATGATCTGTGTACAGTATAAATTTCTCGCCCAATAAATAGTGCCTCCAGATTTTCAATGCGAAAACGATGGCTAATAACTCAAGATCATGAGTCACATAATTCTTCTCATGCGGTTTCAGTTGACGGCTTGCATAAGCGACTACTTGGCCTATTTGCATTAACACTGCACAAAGACCTCTAATAGAAGCATCTGTCCAAACCGTTAAATCCTGATTGCCATCAATAATGGTCAACACTGGAGCAGTTGTCAGTTTCGATTTCAATTCCTGGAAAGCTTCTTCACAGTCGGAAGTCCACTTAAACTTCTCATGTTTTTTCGTGAGCTTCGTTAACGGACCGGATATCTTCGAAAAATTCTTAACGAACTTTCGATAATAACTAACCAACCTCATAAAACTTCTAACTTCTGTGGGAGTAGTGGGTTGTTTCCAGTCTTGAATCGTTGTTATTTTGCTTGGGTCAACAGAAATTCCTTTCTCTGACACGACATGGCCAAGAAACTCCACTTCTTCTTGCCAGAAGACACATTTAGAGAATTTGGCTTTGAAGACGTTCTTTCTTAGAATCTCCAATACTTGATCTAAGTGTTTTTCATGCTCGGGTTTTGATTTGGAGTAGATTAAAATATCATCGATGAATACGAGGACAAATTTATTCAAAACTCCCCTCAACACTTTATTCATTAGATCGACAAAGTATGCTGGAGCGTTGCACAGGCCAAACGGCATTACTAGCCATTCATAAAATATGTCTGGACCTCTGAAAGCTGTCAAAGGAACACACTCTTCTGCTATTCTCAATTGATGAAAACCTGTAGCTAGGTCCATTCGGGAAAATACTTTCGCCCCATTCAATTGGTCTAGCATATCATCGATGCGGGGAAATGGATACTTGTTTTTGAGCGTCTGTTTGTTGAGGTCTCAGTAATCAACGCATAATCGAAGAGTACCGTCTGACTTTGGAACAAACACAACAGCTGCACCCCAATTAGAAAAACTAGGTCTGATTAGACCCTTCCACAACAGTTGACAAGTTTGATCGCCCAATTCTTTTTTTTTCCTTCGGAGTCATTCTGTGAATTGGATGTACCACTGGTCTGGCATTGGGAATTAGATCGATTCGGAATTCTATTTCTCTTTGCGGAGGTAGGTTTTCAACTTCTTCAGACACATTCGCATAGTTTCTAACAATCAGAATCTTTCCAATGAAGTGGGGATAATTTCTAATGCCGACCAAAATTCTTCTGTATTCGGATTCGAACCATGACATGGTACCGTAATATATCCAAGCTTCGTTAGATTTTTAACGATTCTTTCTGCACCATTTACCTTAGCTTCGTATTTCGTTAACCATTCTAACCCAAGGATAACGTCGAATTCAGGAAAATCCATAACGATTAGATTAACGGGAAATTGGTAGAAAGAATAAGAGATTGGCACTCTACAACATGTATTGAGAGTGATAAAACCCCCTATCGGATTCTGTACTTCAACCGATTCTTTAAGCTTCCTCTGTTTTAACTTTAATTTGTGCACTGTGTTTCTAGAAATAAAACTACGCGACGCACCCGTGTCAAATAATACAGAAACAGGAATATTTTTAATTGTAAGGGTACCTCCCAAAACATCGGGTTTACCTGCTCCTTCGGAAGCAGCTGGCGGGCTATACCCGTCATACACGTGAGCTGCTGTAGCCTTCTTCAGCAGAGGACAGTCTTTGACTAGATGATCGGTCTTGCGGCAATTAAAGCAGGAGCGAGGGTTCTGAGAACCCTGGCTTGAACCTTGTGAATTTGTCTTCCGCCTCTTCGGGGCTGTGCACACATTAGAGTAGTGCCCCACTTTGCCACAGTTAAAGCAACTTCCCCTTGGCGGCTTGCCAGTCTGAGGTTTCGAAGATGCTGCTTGGCTTGACTCAGCTTGATTCGCAGCAGGCTTGCGTTTGTTCCCGGCTTGGCTTCTAGCGCGATCCTGCTCCAGATGCCTATGGTCAAGGTCTTCGTAGTTGCATGTCATTTCCACCAGTTCGTTAGATTCCAGCTTGACATGGGCTATGGCTCTTTCATGATACTGTCGCCTTAGCCCAAGGATAAACCTCTTATTTTTGGACTTTGCAGTGGCGACGAGCTCCGAAGCATAGGGCGACAACAGTGTAAATTTATTCAGATAATCCTGCACGGAAAGATCCCCCTGCTGGAGGTTGGCGAAGTCATCGTGCATTCGTTCCAGTGCTTGTTCTGGGACATATTTCTCCTTGAAGAGTTCTTTGAATCCATCCCATGTTCTTCTAGCTTCTCTATTCCCGGCGGTGAGAGATTCCTACCATAGTTCAACTTGTTCCTGCATAAGCCAGGCGCCCATAATTGCTTTATCTTGGTCTCCAAGCCTTAGGCCTTCAAGAATTTTCTCGCATGTTTTGAGCCATGCGAGGTCCTCTATTACTGTGCCAGTTCCCGAGAAGGTCTTGCCTCCTAAGTTCTTATATTTCTTAGCTACATGGTCTAGCTCGAAGTATTGAGCGGCCGGAGGTTGTATCAAAGGTCCTTCTTGAACTAGGGCTTCTCCCCGTCCTCTGCCACGGCCGGCACGGCCTCCTCTTGCGGCGGCTGCTCTGGTAGCCATTTGTCAAATTCTGTATAAGAAAGGAAAGAGCCAGCTAACAGAAATGATAGTTTATTGCATAGTTAAGCAGAAAATTTACGGAAAGATAACGATGGACTGATCAAATTGTTTTTGCCATTCTGCTCGGCTCATTCTAGGACTTTACTAGTCCTATCTCTAATGAGCGACTTGCCTTAGAATACTACTAATTCTATTCTGACGAAGTGTTTAATGTGTTAGATTCCAGAACTAAGGTTAACCAAAGCTCTGATACCAGCTCTGACGATCCCGAAACCCCGTGTTGCGGTGTTAAGGATAATCATTGGAATATAACACATTAATCAACATTAGCAGATCACAGATAATAGCATAAACAGAAAATAGAATAATTTACACACATATGACAGCGGAATCATATAGGTATCATCACATCAGAGAAGCACAGAACATGATACAACTTAGTGCATAATGATACATAATCAGTCACCAACGCCTGAGGCAGAATCATACATAAAGAGTACACAAAATAAATATCAGTCCACGTTGCCAATGGCGGAATCATAATATAGATACAATAATGGCGGAGAAAATCTGAGTCAGCACGGTGTAGTCAAGCCTCGCCATGAGCCAAAAGTGCGTCAGAAACCTGTAACTAGGCTGCCCATGTGAAAATGAGGGCACCCGAGTTTGCAAGGTGAAACAAACTACGAGTCAGTCATGGGACTGGTATGAGAAATCTACTTAACTTATTAACAACAATAACAAGGCAAATCAATGGACCACGCCACTTTCGCGGAACAGGTTTACTCCAATGAGTGCTAGTGCATGAACTAAAGTAAATGATTAAATCATCGCAATGCTTTTTATAAAATGAAGCCATTATAAGACTCAGGTCCCATCACACAATGCAACGCAAGCCGAAGGATAGAGTTTTACCTTATAATGGCCAAAAATGCTTCATACGTATAAAACAAAGTGTTTGATATTATTACTAGTGCATATATGTTTCAAAAGCAAATTCAATCATAAATATCAATCCTAGACGGCATGGGTACCATATATCATGTCGACATACTAGTAATACAATCACGTCCGCATATTTCGTATTGGAAATTGGATTCCTTGATGAGTCGAGGCAAGGGGCAAGCTCCTCTCCAATTCGTGACACTCTAGCAAATGCCTCGGGACCGCACACAGCAATCCCTGGATCCTCCAAGGCCGGTCCTCCCTTACTTTTGAGGATTAATTATTCCTGAACACACGTTTCCCGGTCCTTACAGACCTATAATCGAGGCGCCTCGTATTCCAACAACCACACAGGTGAAAAGTAGATATAAATGTCAGGGCTGGGAGGTCACTGACACCACCATAGCTAGAAAGAAACGTCGTGCACTCCTTGGGTCCTTCTCCCTTTTTGACTCATACTGGGGTGTGAGGCTCGCAAATTCACGTTATACACAAAGCTACGTCACACAGACCATGCTTTGATAATCAACCACAAGACTTTGGTTTGCAACTGAAGCCTTGATCATATGCCACTCAGGCATGCCACACAGGCAATCCACTCCATGCGACTGATTTCTATCAATATATAACCTCTGAGCTCGTACGTCTCAGAGAAGGGCGTTAAGCAAGAGAATAAATTCTCCGCCGCCAAACAGATATATATTTAACAGAGATCAATCAGCACAGAACAAATCCAATGTTAGACACACAGTCCATTTACAAGTCCATTCTGGGTCTGAACGAAACCGGAGGCACCAATTCCTCGCATATCCGTACAATCAAAAGTATGTTTGGACGGCTACTACTTCAGTTCCTTCATGGTAGCTACTCCAATCATGAGCATCAGTAGCGCTCATCCATCCAATGTGAAGATCGTCGGTCTTCAACCGTCTTCGACTTCTCAACGTCGATCGATTATTTGAAATGAGATGAACTCGACCTTTTCAAATAATCCACGTATATTTAGATTTTCAAATCAATTTATCACATGGTTGGACTATTCGACATTCACATTTCAGTTCTTTAGTTATAATTCTCATGTTAAATACATTCAACCATCACATATCAAGCAAACACAAAAAAATTGGTTTATTTCCACTCTATATCGTCTATAGTATTTTATAACGATATATCGCCATTTTTATTTAATTTAAAACGGCCATATTTAATTAAACGACGTTTCAGGTCGTGCCGATGCACTGGCGCTGTTTTTCACTAATTTTGTTTTACACATATCTGAAAATCTAACCGTTGGATCTTCACAAATTTTATATCATTAGGAAGGTCATTTCAAAACGAATCCAATGGTTTCAGTTTGGGAAAATCCGACGGTCGAATCTTCCACACTAGCCATTTGAAGTTACGATTTCAATTTACGAAATGCAGCGTCGTTATTCGATTTAATTATATATATATATAATCGTTTCTGGCGCTGTTTTTCTTCAGATTTGAATTAAACATTCCAGACAATCCAACCGTTGGATCTTCACAAAGTTGGTGCCGTTGGAAAGATATTTCCAAGGCGAACCCAACGGTTGCAGTTTTGGGAAAATCCAATAGTCGGATTTTCCGCACTAGTCGTTTGAAATCACGGTTTCAAAACACGAACTGCATGGCCACGTTTCGTTTTAATTTTATTTATATTTATATATTTATATAAATATAGTTCATTCAAAAATTCCTATATCGTTTTCACTTCAATTATTTCACTAACGCCTTTAAATTTTGGAAAATTTCGCCATAACCTCCTTTGTACGGGAGGGGCTGAGAAAATTCCCAAATAGCCACATGGGCGTCTCATGTCAAAAAGAAAAAGAAAGAGCCAAGCGGCTAGCCAACAGGCTCATAAAATCATCACCCAAACAAAACAGTAAATGTGTACCTATTTGTCGGGCACAAAATTTTATTCCTCTTCTCTAGCCCCTTTGCTATAACCTGTTCAATAAATATGCATGTACATACATACAATTTTTATCATTTAACATTTTCCATTCAACTTCATATTTGATATACTTTGGTTTAAAAACACCATTCATTCTAATGTTGCATGCATAGGCTAAAATCATATCATTAGCTAATTAATGCATATTTCAACTCATGCACATTTATTTGAACAAGTGGCTATTTTTAACACTTCACATTTCAAAGATGATAATTTTGGCGAACTAAAATAGATTTCAACACGTGACTATTTTAATTAGTTCCTATGCATGTTAAAAATAATATTTCATTCACAAATATTTATTTCAACGTCCGCATATCTTTAGCATATCACATATATGATAAAAATGATATTTTTATCATTTAAAATATTTATTCAACAAATGAATGTTTTCAACACTTCATAGCTTCAATAAAAATGTAATTCTTATTGTTCGATCTTTTTATTCAACATATGAACTTTTCCACTACACACACTTCTCAACACATGAGCATTTCCACACATGGATATTTTATTTATGTTGTTTATATAAGAAAGATGGAATTTTTATTGTTGAAACTATTTATATAAGGCAAATATTTTTCATACCTCATATATATTATAAAAATGTGATTTTTATTGTTTAGACACTTCATTCACTCACACATGAATTTAATTTTCACACATCACTTTTCAACACAAGAACATTTCCACACATGGATATAGTTTCAACATATGACTTTAATTTCAACGCATGAAGATAATTTCAACATATGAAAAATTATTCTAACACATAAAGATTATTCAAAATTTCGACAGCATAACGGCAGGGTAGTTAAAACGGGCACCGTCCCTAGTACGGCTCCTCGCTCTACCTTAAAACCTCGCGGTTTTTTACAATGGGGATTCATGCATCTAATTCGCACGCAGGCGGCATGTTTTATTTTTATTTCCACAAATATTTCCAATTCATTTCAATCACCAACGGGTATTATTCAACCACAACCAAACCATATCAACCACAAACAATTATTCAACCATTCGTATTTTCATCCAATATTTCACACCAATTCACAACAATAAATATCGCCCATGGTTTGTGGACGAGGGGAGTGTATATATATATATATTATTGCTATATTTCACTTGCATTTCAACACATATATCAATTATTCTATGCATGTATAATTCATACTTCGCTTATATAGCTTACACCATGCATGTACATGAGGTATACAACACGTATGTAATTTATATTTCGCTTATATAATTTATACACGACATTTTCCAATTCAAATTCAATTAATTTAGATTTCTCACATTGGTTTTCGGAGTGCTAAAAATCGTAGGTGACTCAGAAAAATCCGCGGTTTCTTCTATGTGGTAGAGAGCTTCCTTGCGGTCACGGTGTTTCCTGTTTCATCGAATTTCGTCAACACACCAAAAAGATATGATTTTCAAAGTGCGGACATCAAAAAGGACCCACCTTTCTATTTGGTTCGAAACTAGGTTCGAGGTTTTCGCGAAATCCGTGGCACGTGGGGACGATCGGGGAGTTGGAAGTGGAAGAGCTTTGAGTGAGGGTCCTGTCGGTGGTGGTTTGGTGGAGCTCGGTGGCAGATCGGAGCGGCGGCGGCGATGGGAAGTGGTGGACTTTGGGCGGTCAATTCAGGCGGAGGAGGCGATGGTGGTGGTCATGGGCGGGTCGGATCTGACGAGGGGAGGGAGGCGCGTCGAGGGGTGGTGGCGGCGGCGATAGAGGGCTGAGGCTGCGGGAATCGATGGGAGAAGAATCGAACGGGTTTCGCCGTTCGTTCGTGTGTTACGGGGGTTTTTATTTTTTTATTTTTTAAATAATTAATGGAATTTTCTGATTCGCCGGAATATATATATTTTAGAAAATTAGGGTTTTCACCAACGAACTCCTTTTTAAGCCCAACGACTATCCCCCTTAGCTAAATACCTCCATCCCGGACACAATGGGGTATGTTTCGTTGGCCAATTCGACTGTTACAGTCAGTTATTTTTCAAATTAAAGTATAAAACATTTAATTTTAACTTTGAACGCACATTTCAATTTGCCAGGGTCACAAGCTGATTCGAAAATTCCAGAAAAATAATCTAGCTATGTTTTGACGCTACGGTCCCAACAAAACTAGTTTCGACGAATTCTGAGATCGTTTGAAAAATGGCCATTTTCTGGTCGATCCAATTTAACAAAAATTGACCAAACACATTTTCTTTTGCCACGCTCACATACTAGCTTCAAAAATTATGAAATTTGAAACCAATTCCGAGTTCGTTTGCAAAATATCAATTTTCCAGGGCTATATATTATATATAGCGACCTTTCTGAAAATTCATTCAGCCATAACTTTTGATTCCCGTTATGAAACTTCGATTTTTCATATTCGTTAGAAAGGTATTGACTAACAGATTTAAATATTTTTAGTTTTGATAAAATCCGTTATATTTCCACCCTGCACAATCAGTCAAAATTTGAATTCAAATTTCCAAACTGGCTCACTATTTCTAAATCACTATTTTATTGAAATATTCTATTTCAATTGTTCAAATTCCTTTGAAATCACCAATTTAAAAATTTTAAATTGGCTCGTATTTTTTGGGTTATTACAATTAAAGAGCCACATCCCTCCTTTACAACCACACAACAATCTCCTACTCCTTATAAAAGCAAAATACAAGCCGCCGAACACTTCAGGTAACCAAAAACATGAACTATCCTCTTCTAAAAATCAAAATCAAAGAGTGTAAAATCCTATAAATCATAATACTAATATACATGTGTTCCTTCAGTGATTCTCTCCATCATCATATTTGTTTTGAAGAACTCGACGTCGGTTTTGGGTATTTAGTGTTGCTCAGCGGACCTAGGGTTCGTCTTTGAGTAAAATTAAAGCATTTGTTGGTGAATCTAAGTCTGAATTTGGGTTTAGGATGTGAAGGAGGGTTGGTTTGTGGTAGTTTTGAGGGATTCGGTGCAAGAGGTGGTCGTGGGTCTTCATGACAACGTGGAAATGGCCTGGCGACGGAAATCACCATGGTGCGTCGAACTGGAAATGAGGGGTACAGGGAAGGAGAGTTCGAGAAGAGGAGATTTATGGATATTTTAGTTCGATTTTTAAGTTGAAGGATGAGGGGATTGGAGCAAGCAAAGGTCGGCTAATGGATGTTTGAGGACTAGGTCGCGTTCATCCGTTGGGGAAGAAGGGTTACGGTGCGGGCTTGGGTATGGTAATGGGCTGAGGAAAACAAGTGTGAAGCCCAATTAAAATTAGCTTAGTTTTAGTTAAAATCCATTTAAATAATTGTATAACTTGTTAATATCATATCTTGGCCATAATGTATCAGAAATTCGAACCGTACGGTGGCTACGCACTGGAACTGACTAGGAGTGGATTCGAGCTCGTTACAAATTATGGTGAAATAAATTGTCTGATCAGAATCGACTGACGCAAATCATGATTTAACAGTTAACGCGTAATGTGAGTAAAACTCACCAACTCTGAACAGTTCTATTTTTACAGCGTATTCTTAGAACTGATAATTATCTGTTGATTGTTGTGTGTTAACTGTTTGATTTGAATTGCTTGTGTATTGGTTGAAATTATAAATAACGATTTATATTTATATATATCGTTAATCAAATATCGATTCTGTTCATCAGAATATTTCATATCAAAGTGAAATCGATGTTATTATATTGTTTAACATCTGTGGTTGCAGGGAAACAGGTCGGAGGAATCCAACTGGATTCCTCAACATTTATTTTTCTGTGATTTATATATATTGTGATATATGATGTGATATATATAATCTGTTGTGATTATGTGTGTTGGACGATATTTATCGTTGTTATATGGTGTGTTAAATACCATAAGAAATACCAGAATGTGGAAAAGGGATTTTCAAAGTATATTTTGAAAATAATTTATTTATATAAAATCAATGGATTTTATATTATCAAAGAAAAAGGATTTTGAATAAAAGGAATTATATTTGTAAATCAAATATAAGGGAATTATATTTGTAAATCAAATATAGAGGAAATATATTTGTAAAACAAATATAAAGGAAAATATTTGTCAAAACAAATAGAAAGAGAAATAATTGTATAATATTTACAAATAGATAAGAAAGGATTTATTTATTTAGGAAATAAATAAAAGTAAAAGGGTTTATTTATTTAGGAAATAAATAAAGAGTTAAAATAAATAGAATAAAAGAGATATTTATTTGTTAAAATAAATAGAATAAAGGAGATATTTATTTGTTAAACTAAATAGAATAAAGGAGATATTTATTTATTAAACTAAATAGAGAAAAAGGAGATATTTATTTGTTAGAATAAATAGAATTAAAAGGAATATTTATTTGATAAATAAATAGGATTAAATCAAAGGAAAATTTATTTGATAAATAAATGGGATTTAAATCAAAAGGAATATTTACTTGGGAAATAAATAGAATTAAATCAAAGGAATATTCAGAAGATGAATAGGAAATGGAAATCTGTTTTAACAGATAATTAGAAAAGATTAATTTATAAATGACAGTTTATAAATTAAATAAAAATATTTATCATTCGATAAATAGAATATATAAGTCTGAACTTATATAGAGAAGAGATATTGGTTTTAACACCGATAGTTTTAAATAGAATGGGTACACAACACTTGTATAAGTGAAGTAACATTATTAAAGAGAACATTTATAAAGTGAAGAACCATTACTAAAAGTAAATCTTTATAAATGAATAAACGTTATCAAATAGGGGTTATTAGAATTAGAGTTAATCGATTAGAGTTGACCAATTAGAATTAACCAGTTAGAGTTATCCAAATAGAGTTAAAGGAGTTATTCGAAGTGAGTTAATCGAATATTGGTTATTCGAAGTGAGTTAATCGAATATTGGTTATTTGAAAGGGGAGTTATAAAATCTAATAGAGTTAAAGGAGTAAATCGAATATAGTTTATTCGAATAGAGATATAGGAGATAATCGAATATTGTTTATTCGAGTAGAGTTAAAGGAGTTATCGAATATAGTTTATCCGAAAGGAGTTAAGTGCAAGAGTTAAATCAAATAGAGTTAATCCAAAAGAGTTAATCGATTAGAGTCAAATCAATAAGAGTTAGTTGAATAGAGTAAATCGAATATAGTTTATTCGAAGAAAGGTTATCGAATGTAGTTATTCGAATGGAGGAGTTATCGAATAAAGATTATTCGAAAGAGAATTTCGTAAGGAAGTTTGTTAAAGTTTTAAAGGATAAACTTGTCTACCCCTAAGTTCAAACTGTTGTTCGGTTAAGGTCTGAGAGGTAATTATACCCCAACTTGATTGACTTCGTTTTTAACTAAGGAATGGCTAAGGTTTGACAGTAAGTGATGGTTAAGTGAATATAGTTAATAAGTGTAATGGTTTGAATTGGCAACGCGATGGTTTGTTTAAACATCCGCCTAAGTCCAATGAACGAGTTTTGGAAATGTTTTCCAAAAAGAACCAGAAATATTTTCTAGTAGAAAGCAAGAAATGGATACGTTCCCAATTTAATAACGTATATTTTTTTAAATTTAGAAAATAGCAAATGTTGAATATAGGGAAACAGGAGATGAAAAATGAACTAAAAAGATAAATGTTAAAGGATGTTTGATCGATATAATTTCCATCTGGAAATAATATCGTTGTTTGCACACTTGTTTTTCTTTGATAGTTAACTCACAGACTATCGAAGTATTGACCATTTTAACGTTGTTAATATGGAGAGACCGGTTGGATTATTATCCAAAGAACCACTCTGTATTGGCATAAGCGTTGCGAATCATTTGTGCCAAAGATAATTGAAGACGAAGTAAAGTGCAAGGGCTGTTGTATAAGTCTTAGATAACAGTGACTAAGATGGATATAATGAATAGTGCCTTCGGTTTGTCCAGTCCCAGGACAACTTGTATGGACGAAGGTCTGATAGAGTATATCCAATGGATCACGTAAGTTGATATCTTCAAACGTATATATGTTGGTTGCAGAGGAATTCGTTTCTCTTAGCTGTATACCCGTTGTATTTTTGAGTTAATCAATTTGTGATTTGGCGGGTATGACGATGTGACATTCTAAGTGAATGAAGATGTGGCATGTAAACCTGGATGACTTGTATGGATGAATGTCTGACAGAGTATTTCCAGAAAGGTCACGTACATTGATTTCTTCAACCGTACCAAGAATGGAAGCAGAGAAGGAAACTTCTTAGCTAACACGTAATGTACTGTTGTAGATGTCAATTAGTGATTTTCGATGGATCTGACAATGTGGCATTCGAGGTGAATCTGATATGATGATAAAAGCGTAACCTCAAGCCTCATCAACCGGTAAATGACAGAAATCGGCCAGGTAGCATGGCTATGTAGGTCGCAACTATTAGGGTGTATAATCACCTGATCTAGAGTTTCATTTACTTCTAAAAATCTATTGTCGATGTTGTCCCTTATCGGGAAACGGTTGTTGATCCCAACCGTCGGTGATATACATTTGATACACTTAGCGAAATGAGTGGTCGGTCATGTGTGGCCGGGTTGCAAGATGTTCTTGTTGAACCCAGTGTATTCCTCTCTAGAGGTACACTAGCAGAAGGTGGTTCCATACCTTGTCATAGTTGGAAATCCATTATCTAATACGTGCTTGCGATTTTGATTGTATACTATATATGTCTAAACGTGAGATGAAAGCGTTTCTGCTAGATTGATATCTATTTGTACTTAGACATTATTATAATATCAGAATGATATTGCTTGTTAAGATGTTAAATTTTCATAAGGGAAAAACCCGTTCTGTATTCATGGCGTGGTCTTGTGAGATATCATATACCTGTTTAAACTGTTTTACTCCCACCAGTCCCTTGACTGACCCGGAGTTTATTTTGTTTTGTTTCCCTAAACTCCTAGGTGCCCAAAATTTGTACGGGCAGTCAAGTAGTCGGGATTTACAGATATACTTGGAGAACTTGGAGCAGGAGGCTACAAGATTTTTATGGCTATTGTTTTTCCGCTGTGTTGTAAGTGTTGTACTCTGATAAGTGCTATTGTATACATAACTGTTATATTTCAAAGTTATGTTATATATTATATGTTATTCGTTCCGCTGTGAGATTCGTGTTACTCTGATGATGTAAGTTCTTCTTCTTCTATTCTAAGTTTCTATCTTATCTATCCTCACCCTCTGTCTTCTTTCTATTAGTTTCTTGAATTTCCAATGCAATTTGGGGTTGGACTTGTATTAATTGGTCAGCTCAAATTCTACCGGATTTTTGGGTCACTACAGTTGGTATCAGAGCTTAAGTTAAGTGAATTACCTTGGCTCGGTAGCGTAACTCGGTGGAGAAAGGGTTAGTAATACCCTAGATTGAGTTTGAGTATATATACGAGTGCGTATTTGTAATTTGATATAAAGTGGTTTTATAATGTGGGGATTCATTGGCTGAGTTGTTTATGGGTTCTGATCGATCGATTTGATCCACTGTATCGGTAGGAGTTTGTAAACACTCGAATACGATGGGTCGACACGATATGTTTTAAAAAGAGGGTAAATTAAAATAAGTTTACCCAAGGTATATCTTGATATAGAGCAGATATATATATATATACCAAAATTATAATATAGTGGATATATTGGTTGTTATTATAATCGAGTAAGATTATAAATTAAATGGTTATGTAACTAACCAATCAAAATTCACATGAGTGAAATACGTGAAATCAGATGAGTTAAATCTAAAATTTTAAACCAGAAATTGAATTAAAATTTTGGAAAATTGGATAAGTGTTTGTAAATGGATTTGGATTAAAAATAAGGAAAATTTAAGATACTGGGAGATTTTAAATTGTTTAAAGCATTGTGAAGGATATTTTGAACTGATTTCAAAATGGAAATATTCAGAAATGGTTTTGAAAAGTGATATAGTATTGAACTCACTTCGATGGCTAGGAAATAACCCTGATGATGAATCGTGACATCATTAGTGTTCATTTTTGAGCTGCTAAGTGACGGATTACTAGCAAAGAAATTGTTTTGATATTCCAAATTGAATATTTTGATTTTTGGAAAAGGTTAAGCTGTTTAAAAACTCCCAGAAACAGATTATGTGAGTTAAAACAAATTAAAGTAGAATTTGTAAAAGCCAATAGAATTGAGATTGAATTAAAACCCACTCAAGTAAAAATCGTATTGAAATAGATTGATGTCAAGTGGAATTAGACTTGATTAGAGATAATCTGGAATTATATTGGACTGGTGAGTTATGGATTGAAAATCAAGAGTAGTGCTTGAGTTTCAAATGAAATTCGACTAAGGTATAAGCGAATGGTTGTGTTAAAGATAAATTGATTTGAGAATAAGTTGGAATGACATTGGTAATTGTTGAATTGGAAACAGCTGCAAAGGACATAGTGATATGCCCGACAAAAAGGTACAAGTTTATGTTTGATATGAGCATGAGATTTATGAGCCGAATCGGCAAGCCGCTTGGCTGTTTGATTTTCTTTTGGTTGGAGAAGGCCTAGAGAGGCGAGTTGTGGTTTTACCTATAGGGCTGTACAAAGGAGGTTACAGCGAAATTTTCTGAAAATTTAAAGTATTAGAAAATTTTCAGAATTTTTAAAAATTTTAGTTAGTCAGAAGGAATTAATCTTTTAGTCGATATTAATTGGTTCAGTTGAAATCAGAAATAAGGGGTAAACAAATTTAGGAATTCCAATAGATAGGGTCGTCCTCTACCTTAGCAATTTCGAGGACGAAATTATTTTAAGTGGGGAAGAATGTAATGACCCGCATTGTCTGAGGTATTATAATTAATTAATTTAATTTAATAAATAGTGATTTTGGGAATTAAATCGTCGTTAATTAAATTATAGTGGATATTTAATTAAATTAAATAATAGAATATTATATTTAATTCAGAAATAATCAAAATATTGGAAATCACAATATTCCGTGAACTGGGTCATCCCTACGATTTAGTTCAGCTTAGAGTTGAATTATATTGATGAATATATTCAATCGACGTCAGTTTGAAATGTAGAATTATAATATAATTAAAATAGAGCGCGTAACGACGCGGCAGTTCGCTATTTGGCGATTCGAACTTCAATTGAGTATACAGGGTTCGTTTTAAATCGGATTTCTGTGAAACAAGAAACGTGTGGAGCTGGTGGAGTATATCTTTCTATTGGAAGAGAAATATCGGGATTTTATCGTGTAGATTTTGAGTTACCTCCAAATCAAATTCTCAGAAATGCAGCGCCCTGACCATAACGATTTAATTATATTTTTATATAAAGATTTAAATAGAAATCGAACATCGATATAACTCTGACGATGTAATATCGAGTTAGAAATAAATATAGGATTTATCCTGAGCTGTATGGTATTCCAATGTGAATATAGACGATAATATTTATTTTTATATATTTGACTTAATTATATTTAAATATATTTATATATTTAAATACGCTATTTAGAGCTTTAAAACTAGCCACTTTTGCAAACGAAGTTGGAATTCGACGAAACTAATTTTGTTGGATCCGCAATGTCAAATAGTTGTTAGATTTCCAGTTTCGTGATTTTTAGAGTCAGTGTGTGGCCGTATGGATTTTTAGAGTTAGAAACAGTTAGTATTTTGATAGTTAAAAATACGCTGTGTGAGCATACGGAGTCGGAATTCGACGAAACCAGTTTTGTTGGGACCGTAATATCGAGGTGTAGCTACATGTCCAGTTTCGTGATTTTGGGGTATCGTGTGTGATCACACAAATTTTTAGAAAGTAAAAATTAAAAAAAATAAAATATCTAAATGAAATGTGTGAATATTAAAGAGCCACATCCATCCTTTACAACCACACAACAATCTCCTTCTCCTTATAAAAGCAAAATACAAGCCGCCGAACACTTCAGGAAACCAAAAACTTGAACTATCCTCTTCTAAAAATCAAAATCAAAGAGTGTAAAATCCTATAAATCATAATACAAATATACATGTGTTCCTTCAGTGATTCTGTCCATCATCATATTTATTTTGAAGAACTCGACACGGTTTCGGGTATTTAGTGTTGCTCAGCGAACCTAGGGTTCATTTTTGAGTAAAATTAAAGCATTTGTTGGCGAATCTAAGTTTGAATTTGGGTTTAGGATGTGTAGGAGGGCTGGTTTGTGGTAGTTTTGAGGGATTCGGTGCAAGAGGAGGTCGCGGGTCTTCATGACAGCGTGGAAATGGCCTGGCGATGGAAATAACCATGGTGCGTCGAACTGGAAATGAGGGGTATGGGGAAGGAGAGTTCGAGAAGAGGAGATTTATGGATATTTTAGTTCTATTTTTAAGTTGAAGGATGAGGGGATTGGAGCAAGCAAAGGCCGGCTAATGGATGTTTGAGAACCAGGCCGCGTTCGTCTGTTAGGGAAGAAGGGTTACGGTGTGGGCTTGGGTATGGTAATGGGCTGAGGAAAACAAGTGTGAGGCCCAATTAAAATTAGCTTAGTTTTAGTTAAAATCCATTTAAATAATTGTATAACTTGTTAATATCATATCCTGGCCATACTGTATCAGAAATTCGAACCGTCAGTCACGTTAGGATCTTATGGACGGTGGCTACGCACTGGAACTGACTAGGAGTGGATTCGAGCTCGTTGCAATTTAGGGCGAAATAAATTGTCTGATCAGAATCGACTAATGTAAATCGTTACTTAATGGTTAACGCGTAATGTGAGCAAAACTCACCAACTCTGAACAGTTCTATTTTTACAGCGTATTTTTAGGACTGATAATTATCTGTTGATTGTTGTGTGTTAACTGTTTGATTTGAATTGCTTGTGTATGGGTTGAAATTATAAATAACGATATATGTTTATATATATCGTTAATCAAATATCGATTCTGTTCATCAAAATATTTCATATCAAAGTGAAATCGTTGTTATTATATTGTTTAACATCTGTGGTTTCAGGGAAATAGGTCGGAGGAATCCAACTGGATTCCTCAACATTTATTTTTCTGTGATTTATATGTATTGTGATATATGATGTGATATATATAATCTGTTGTGATTATGTGTGTTGGACAATATTTATCGTTGTTATATGGTGTGTTAAATACCATAAGAAATACCAGAATGTGGAAAAGGGATTTTCAAAGTATATTTTGAAAATAATTTATTTATATAAAATCAAAGGATTTTATATTATAAAAGAAAAAGGATTTTGAATAAAAGGAATTATATTTGTAAATCAAATATAAGGGAATTATATTTGTAAATCAAATATAGAGGAAATATATTTGTTAAACAAATATAAAGGAAAATATTTGCAAAACAAATATAAAGGAAAATATTTGTCAAAACAAATAGAAAGAGAAATAATTGTAGAACATTTACAAATAGATAAGAAAGGATTTATTTATTTAGGAAATAAATAAAAGTAAAAGGGTTTATTTATTTAGGAAATAAATAAAGAGTTAAAATAAATAGAATAAAGGAGATATTTATTTGTTAAAATAAATAGAATAAAGGAGATATTTATTTGTTAAACTAAATAGAATAAAGGAGATATTTATTTGTTAAACTAAATAGAGAAAAAGGAGATATTTAATTGTTAGAATAAATAGAATTAAAATGAATATTTATTTGATAAATAAATAGGATTAAATCAAAGGAATATTTGTTTGATAAATAAATGGGATTTAAATCAAAAGGAATATTTATTTGGGAAATAAATAGAATTAATTCAAATGAATATTCAGAAGATGAATAGGAAATGGAATTCTGTTTTAACAGATAAATATAAAAGATTAATTTATAAATGACAGTTTATAAATTAAATAAAAATATTTATCATTCGATAAATAGAATATATAAGTCTTAACTTATATAGAAAAGAGATATTGGTTTTAACACCGATAGTTTTAAATAGAATGGGTACATAACACTTGTATAAGTGAAGTAACGTTATTAAAGAGAACATTTATAAAGTGAAGAACCGTTACTAAAAGTAAATCTTTATAAATGAATAAACGTTATCAAATAGGAGTTATTAAAATTAGAGTTAGAGTTAACCAGTTAGAGTCAACCAGTTAGAGTAATCCAAATAGAGTTAAAGGAGTTAATCGAATATTGGTTATTCGAAGTGAGTTAATCGAATATTGGTTATTCGAAGTGAGTTAATCGAATATTGATTATTCGAAAGGGGAGTTATCAAATCTAATAGAGTTAAAGGAGTAAATCGAATATAGTTTATTTGAATAGAGTTAAAGGAGTTAATCGAATATAGTTTATTCGAGTAGAGTTAAAGGAGTTATCGATTATAGTTTATCCGAAAGGAGTTGAGTGCAAGAGTTAAATCAAATAGAGTTAATCCAATAGAGATAATCGATTAGTGTCAAATCAATAAGAGTTAGTTGAATAGAGTAAATCGAATATAGTTTATACGAAGAAAGGTTATCGAATGTAGTTATTCGAATGGAGGAGTTATCGAATAAAGATTATTCGAAAGAGAATTTTGTAAGGAAGTTTGTTAAAGTTTTAAAGGATAAACCTTGTCTATCCCGAAGTTTAAACCGTTGTTCAGTTAAGGTCTGAGAGGTTATTATAACCCAACTTGATTGACTTCGTTTTTAACTAAGGAACGACTAAGGTTTGATAGTAAGTGATGGTTAAGTGAATATAGTTAGTAAGTGTAATGGTTTGAGTTGGCATTGCGATGGTTCGTTTAAACATCCGCCTAAGTCCAATGTACGAGTTTTGGAAATGTTTTCCAATAAGAACCAGAAATTTTTTCTAATATAGAAAACAAGAAATGGAAATGTTCCCAATTTAATAATGTATATTTTCTAAATATAGAAAATAGCAAGTGTTGAATATAGGGAAACAGGAGATGAAAAACGAACTAAAAAGACAAATGCTAAATGATGTTTGGTCGATATAATTTCCATCTGGAAATAATATCATTGTTTGCACACTTGTTTTTCTTTGATAGTTAACTCACAGACTATCGAAGTTTTGACCATTTTAATGTTGTTAATTTGGAGAGATCGGTTGGATTATTATCCAAAGAACCACTCTGTATTGGCATAAGCGTTGCTAATCATTTATGCCAAAGATAATTGAAGACGGAGTAAAGTGGAAGGGCTGTTGTTTAAGTCTTAGTTAACAGTGACTAAGATGGATATACTGAATAGTGCCTTCGGTTTGTCCAGTCCCAGGACAACTTGTATAGACGAAGGTCTGACAGAGTATATCCCATTGATCGCGTAAGTTGATCTCTTCAAACGTATATACGTTGGTGGCGGAGGAATTCGTTTCTCTTAGCTGTATACCCATTGTATTTTTGAGAAAATCAATTTGTGATTTGGCGTCTATGACGATGTGACATTCTAAGTGAATGAAGATGCCGCATGTAAACCTGGATGACTTGTACGGATGAATGTCTGACAGAGTATTTCCAGAAAGGTCACGTTCATTGATTTCTTCAACCGTACCAAGAGTGGAAGCGGAGAAGGAAAATTCTTAGCTAATACATAATGTACTGTTGTAGACGTCAATTAGTGATTTTCGATGGACCTGACAATGTGGCATTCAAAGTGAATCTGATATGATGATAGAAGCGTGACCTCAAGCCTCATCAACCGGTAAATGACATAAATCGGGCAGGTAGCATGGCTATGTAGGTCGCACCTATTAGGGTGTATAATCGCCTGATCTAGAGTTTCATTTACTTCTAAAAATCTATTGTCGATGCTGTCCCTTATCGGGAAACGGTTGCTGATCCCAACCGTTGGTGATATACATTCGATACACTCAGTGAAATGAGTTGTCGGTCATGTGTGGCCAGATTGCAAGATGTTCTTGTTGAACCCAGTGTATTCCTCTCTAGAGGTACACTAGCAGAAGGTGGTTCCATACCTTGTCATAGTTGGAAATCCATTATCCCGTATGTGCTTGCGATTTTGATTGTTTACAATATATGTAGAACATGAGATGAAAGCGTTTCTGCTAGATTGATATCTATTTGTACTTAGACATTATTATAATATCAGAATGATATTGCTTGTCATTATGTTAAATTCTCATAAGGGAAAAACCTATTCCGTATTCATGGCGTGGTTTTGTGAGATATCATATACCTGTTTAAACTGTTTTACTCACACCAGTCCCATGACTGATCCGGAGTTTATTTTGTTTTGTTTCCCTAAACTCTTGGGTGCCTCAATTTGTACGGGCAGTCAAGTAGTCGGGATTTACATATATACTTGGAGAACTTGGAGCAGGAGGCTGCAAGATTTTTCTAGCTATTGTTTCTCTGATGTGTTGTAAGTGCTGTACTCTGATAAGTGCTATTGTATACATAACTATTATATTTCAAAGTTATGTTATATATTATATGTTATTCGTTCCGCTGTGAGATTCATGTTACTCTGATGATGTAAGTTCTTCTTCTTCTTCTATTCTAAGTTTCTATCTTATCTATCCTCACCCTATGTCTTCTTTCTATTAGTTTCTTGAATTTCCAGTGCAATTTGGGGTTGGACTTGGATTAATTGGTCAACTCAAATTCTACCGGATTTTCGGGTTACTACAGTTGGTATCAGAGCTTAAGTTAAGTGAATTACCTTGGCTCTGTGGCGTAACTCAGTGGAGATGGGGTTAGTAATACCCTAGATTGAGTTTGAGTGTATATATACGAGTGCGTATTTGTAATTTGACATAAAGTGGTTTTATATTGTGGGGATTCATTGGCTGAGTTGTTTATGGGTTCTGATCGATCGGTTTGATCCACTGTATCGGTAGGAGTTTGTAAACACTCAAATACGATAGGTCGACAAGATATGTTTTGAAAAGAGGGTAGATTAAAATAAGTTTACCCAAGGTATATCTTGATATAGAGAATATATATATCAATATTATAATATAGTGCATATATTGGTTATTATAATCGAGCAAGATTATAAATTAAATGGTTATGTAAATAACCAATCAAAATTCACATAAGTGATATACGTGAAATCAGATGGTTAAATCTAAAATTTTAAACCAGAAATTGAATTAAAATTCTGGAAAATTGGATAAGTGTTTGTAAATGGATTTGGATTAAAAATAAGGAAAATTTAAGATCCTGGGAGATTTTAAATTGTTTAAAGCATTATGAAGGATATTTTGGACTGATTTCAAAATGGAAATATTCAGAAATGGTTTTGAAAAGTTATATAGTATTGAACTCACTTCGATAGCTGGGAAATAACCCTGATGATGAATCGCGACATCATCAGTGTTCATTTTTGAGCTGCTAAGTGACGGATTACTGCCAAAGAAATTGTTTTTGAATTGTTTTGAGAAAAACAATTTGTTTTGATATTCCAAATTGAATATTTTGATTTTTGGAAAAGGTTAAGTTGTTTAAAAACTCCCAGAAATAGATTATGTGAATTAAAACAAATTATAGTAGAATCTGTAAAAGCCAATAGAATTGAGATTGAATTAAAAGCCAGTTAAGTAAAAAAAAGTATTGAAATAGATTGATGTCAAGTGGAATTAGACCTGATTAGAGATAATCTGGAATTATATTGGACTGGTGAGTTATGGATTGGAAATCAAGAATAGTGCTTGAGTTTGAAATGAAATTCGACTTAGGTATAAGCGAATGGTTGTGTTAAAGATAAATTGATTTGAGATCAAGTTGGAATGACATTGGTATATGTTGAATTGGAAACAGATGCAAAGGACATAGTGATATCCCCGACAAAAAGGTACAACTTTATATTTGATATAAGAATGAGATTTATGAGCCGAATCGGCAAGCCACTTGGCTGTTTGATTTTCTTTTGTGTTGGAGAAGGCCTAGAGAGGCGAGTTGTGGTTTTATCGATAGGGTTGTACAAAGGAGGTTATGGCGAAATTTTCTGAAAATTTAAAGTGTTAGAAAATTTTCAGTATTTTTGAAAATTTTAGTTTGTCAGAAGGAATTAATATTTTAGTCGATATTAATTGGTTTAGTCGAAATCAGAAATAAGGCGTAAAAAAATCTAAGGAATTCCAATAGATAGGGTCGTCCTCTACCTTAGCAATTTTGAGGATGAAATTATTTTAAGTGGGGAAGAATGTAATTACCCGCATTGTCAAAGGTATTATAATTAATTAATTTAATTTAATAAATAGTGATTTAGGGAATTAAATCGTCGTTAATTAAATTATAGTGGATATTTAATTAAATTAAATAATAGAATAATATATTTAATTCAGAAATAATCAAAATATTGGAAATCACAATATTCTGTGAAGTGGGTCATCCCTAGGATTTAGTTCAGCTTAGAGTTGAATTATATTGACGAATATATTCAATCGACGTCAGTTTGAAACGTAGAATTATAATATAATTAAAATAGAGCGCGTAACGACGCGACAGTTCGCTATTTGGTGATACGAACTTCAATTGAGTATATAGGGTTCGTTTTAAATCGGATTTCTGTGAAACAAGAAACATGTGGAGCTAGTGGAGTATATCTTTCTATTGGAAGAGAAATATCAGGATTTCATCGTGTAGATTTTGAGTTACGTCCAAATCAAATTCTCAGAAATGCAGCGCCCTAACCATAACGATTTAATTATATTTTTATATAAAGATTTAAATAGAAATCGAACATCGATATAACTCCGACGATGTAATATCGAGTTAGAAATAAATATAGGATTTATCCTGAGCTGTATGGTATTCCACTGTGAATATAGACGATAATATTTATTTTTAAATATTTGATTTAATTATATTTAAATATATTTATATATTTAAATAGGCTATTTAGAGCTTTAAAACTAGCCACTTTTGCAAACGAAGTTGGAATTCGACGAAACTAATTTTGTTGGATCCGCAATGTCAAATAGTTGTTAGATTTCCAGTTTCGTGATTTTTAGAGTCAGTGTGTGGCCGTACGGATTTTTAGATTGAGAAACAGTCAGTATTTTGATAGTTAAAAATACATTGTGTGAGCATACGGAGTCGGAATTCGACGAAACCAGTTTCATTGGAACCGTAACGTCGAGGTGTAGCTACATGTCCAGTTTCATGATTTTTGGGTATTGTGTGTGATCGCACAAATTTTTAGAAAGAAAAAAATTAACAAAAATAAAATATCTAAATGAAGTATTTTAATATTAAAGAGCCACATCCCTCCTTTACAACCACACAACAATCTCCTCCTCCTTATAAAAGCAAAATACAAGCCGCCGAACATTTCAGGAAACCAAAAACGTGAACTATCCTCTTCTAAAAATCAAAATCAAAGAGTGTAAAGTCCTATAAATCATAATACTAATATACATGTGTTCCTTCAGTGATTCTCTCCATCATCATATTTGTTTTGAAGAACTCGACGTCGGTTTTGGGTATTTAGTGTTGCTCAGCGGACCTAGGGTTCGTCTTTGAGTAAAATTAAAGCATTTCTTGGAAAATCTAAGTTTGAATTTGGGTTTAGGATGTGAAGGAGGGTTGGTTTGTGGTAGTTTTGAGGGATTCAGTGCAAGAGGAGGTCGCGGGTCTTCAGGACAGCGTGGAAATGGCCTGGCGACGGAAATCTCTATGGTGCGTCGAACTGGAAATGAGGGGTAATGGGAAGGAGAGTTCGAGAAGAGGAGATTTATGGATATTTTAGTTCAATTTTTAAGTTGAAGTATGAGGGGATTGGAGCAAGCAAAGGCCGGTTAATGGATGTTTGAGGACCAGGTCGCGTTCGTCTGTTGGGGAAGAAGGGTTACGGTGCGGGCTTGGGAATGGTAAGGGGCTGAGGAAAACAAGTGTGAGGCCCAATTAAAATTAGCTTAGTTTTTGTTAAAATCCATTAAAATAATTGTATAACTTGTTAATATTATATCTTGGCCATACTGTATCAGAAATTCGAACCGTCAGTCATGTTAGGATCGTATGGACGGTGTCTATGCACTGGAACTGACTAGGAGTGGATTCGAGCTCGTTACAATTTATGGTGAAATAAATTGTTTGATCAGAATCGACTAACGCAAATCATTATTTAACGCGTAATGTGAGTAAAACTCACCAACTCTGAACAGTTCTATTTTTACAGCGTATTCTTAGAACTGATAATTATCTGTTGATTGTTGTGTGTTAACTGTTTGTTTTGAATTGCTTGTGCATTGGTTGAAATTATAAATAACGATATATATCTATATATAACGTTAATCAAATATCGATTCTGTTCATCAGAATATTTCATATCAAAGTGAAATCAATGTTATTATATTGTTTAACATCTGTGGTTGCAGGGAAACAGGTCGGAGGAATCCAACTGGATTCCTCAAGATTTATTTTTCTGTGATTTATATATATTGTGATATATGATGTGATATATATAATCTGTTGTGATTATGTATGTTGGACGTTATTTATCATTGTTATATGGTGTGTTAAATACCATAAGAAATATCAGAATGTGGAAAAGGGATTTTCCAAGTATATTTTGAAAATAATTTATTTATATTAAATCAATGGATTTTATATTATAAAAGAAAAAGGATTTTGAATAAAAGGAATTATATTTGTAAATCAAATATAAGGGAATTATATTTGCAAATCAAATATAGTGGAAATATATTTGTTAAAAAAATATAAAGGAAAATATTTATAAAACAAATATAAAGGAAAATATTTGTCAAAACAAATAGAAAGAGAAATAATTGTAGAACATTTACAAATAGATATGAAAGGATTTATTTATTTAGGAAATAAATAAAAGTAAAAGGGTTTATTTATTTAGGAAATAAATAAAGAGTTAAAATAAGTAGAATAAAGTAGATGTTTATTTGTTAAAATAAATAGAATAAAGGAAATATTTATTTGTTAAACTAAATAGAATAAAGGAGATATTTATTTGTTAAACTAAATTGAGAAAAAGGAGATATTTATTTGTTAGAATAAATAGAACTAAAAGGAATATTTATTTGATAAATAAATAGGATTAAATCAAAGGAATATTTATTTGATAAATAAATGGGATTTAAATCAAAAGGAATATTTATTTGGGAAATAAATAGAATCAATTCAAATGAATATTCAGAAGATGAATAGGAAATGGAAATCTGTTTTAACAGATAAATATAAAAGATTAATTTATAAATGACAGTTTATAAATTAAATAAAAATATTTATCATTCGATAAATAGAATATATAAGTCTGAACTTATATAGAGAAGAGATATTGGTTTTAACACCGATAGTTTTAAATAGAATGGGTACACAACACTTGTATATGTGAAGTAACGTTATTAAAGAGAACATTTATAAAGTGAAGAACCGTTACTAAAGTAAATCTTTATAAATGAATAAACGTTATCAAATAGGAGTTATTAGAATTAGAGTTAATTGTTTAGAGTTAGAGTTAACCAGTTAGAGTCAACCAGTTAGAGTTGTCCAAATAGAGTTAAAGGAGTTAATCGAATATTGGTTATTCGAAGTGAGTTAATCGAATATTGGTTATTCGAAGTGAGTTAATCGAATATTGGTTATTCGAAAGGGGAGTTATCAAATCTAATAGAGTTAAAGGAGTAAATCGAATATAGTTTACTCGAATAAAGTTAAAGGAGTTAATCGAATATAGTTTATTCGAGTAGAGTTAAAGGAGTTATCGAATATAGTTTATCCGAAAGGAGTTAAGTGCAAGAGTTAAATCAAATAGAGTTAATCCAATAGAGTTAATCGATAAGAGTCAAATCAATAAGAGTTAGTTGAATAGAGTAAATCGAATATAGTTTATTCGAAGAAAGGTTATCGAATGTAGTTATTCGAATGGAGGAGTTATCAAATAAAGATTATTCGAAAGAGAATTTCGTAAGGAAGTTTGTTAAAGTTTTAAAGGATAAGCCTTGTCTATCCCGAAGTTTAAACCATTGTTCAGTTAAGGTCTGAGAGGTTATTATAACCCAACTTGATTGACTTCGTTTTTAACTATGGAATGGCTAAGGTTTGATAGTAAGTGATGGTTAAGTGAATATAGTTAATAAGTGTAATGGTTTGAGTTGGCATCGCGATGGTTTGTTTAAACATCCGCCTAAGTCCAATGTACGAGTTTTGGAAATGTTTTCCAATAAGAACCAAAAATGTTTTCTAATATAGAAAACAAGAAATGGAAGTGTTCCCAATTTAATAATGTATATTTTCTAAATATAGAAAATAGCAAATGTTGAATATAGGGAAACTGGAGATGAAAAATGAACTAAAATGATAAATGTTAAATGTTGTTTGGTCGATATAATTTCCATCTGGAAATAATATCGTTGTTCGCACACTTGTTTTTCTTTGATAGTTAACTCACAGACTATCGAAGTTTTGACCATTTTAATGTTGTTAATATAGAGAGACCGGTTAGATTGTTATCCAAAGAACCACAATATATTGGCATAAGCGTTGCGAATCATTTATGCCAAAGATAATTGAAGACGGAGTAAAGTGCAAGGGTTGTTGTATAAGTCTTAGATAACAGTGACTAAGATGGATATACTGAATAGTGCCTTCGGTTTGTCCAGTCCCAGGAGAACTTGTATGGACGAAGGTCTGACAAAGTATATCCAATGGATCGCATAAGTTGATCTCTTCAAATGTATATACGTTGGTGGCGGAGTAATTCGTTTCTCTTAGCTGTATACCCGTTGTATTTTTAAGGAAATCAATTTGTGATTTGGCGGGTAGGACGATGTGACATTCTAAGCGAATGAAGATGTGGCATGTAAACCTGGATGACTTGTATGGATCAATGTCTGACAGAGTATTTCTAGAAAGGTCACGTTCATTGATTTCTTCAACCGTACCAAGAGTGGAAGCGGAGAAGGAAACTTCTTAGCTAACACGTAATGTACTGTTGTAGACATCAATTAGTGATTTTCAACGGATATGACAATGTGGCATTCAAAGTGAATCTGATATGATGATAAAAGTGTAACCTCAAGCCTCATCAACCGGTAAATGACAGAAATCAGGCAGGTAGCATGGCTATGTAGGTCGCACCTATTAGGGTGTATAATCACCTTATCTAGAATTTCATTTACTTCTAAAAATCTATTGTCGATGTTGCCCCTTATCGGGAAATGGTTGTTGATCCCAACCGTTGGTGATATACATTCGATACACTCAGCGAAATGAGTGGTCGGTCATGTGTGGCCGGGTTGCAAGATGTTCTTGTTGAACCCAGTGTATTCCTCTCTAGAGGTACACTAACAGAAGGTGGTTCCATACCTTGTCATAGTTGGAAATCCATTATCCAATACGTGCTGCGATTTTGATTGTATAATATATATGTATAACGTGAGATGAAAGCGTTTCTCCTAGATTGATATCTATTTGTACTTAGACATTATTATAATATCAGAATGATATTGCTTGTCAAGATGTTAAATTCTCATAAGGGAAAACCCGTTCCGTATTCACGGCGTGGTCTTGTGAGATATCATATACCTGTTTAAACTGTTTTCTCACACCAGTCCCATGACTGACCCGGAGTTTATTTTGTTTTGTTTCCCTAAACTCTTGGGTGCCTAAATTTGTACGGGCAGTCAAGTAGTCGGGATTTACAGATATACTTGGAGAACTTGGAGCAGGAGGCTTCAAGATTTTTATAGCTTTTGTTTTTCCGCTGTGTTGTAAGTGCTGTACTCTGATAAGTGTTATTGTATACATAACTGTTATATTTCAAAGTTATGTTATATATTATATGTTATTCGTTCCGCTGTGAGATTCATGTTACTCTGATGATGTAAGTTCTTCTTCTTCTTCTATTCTAAGTTTCTATCTTATCTATCCTCACCCTCTGTCTTCTTTCTATTAGTTTCTTGAATTTCTAGTGCAATTTGGGGTTGGACTTGTATTAATTGGTCAGCTCAAATTCTACCGGATTTTCGAGTCACTACATTTAATGAATCTTTAATTAGATTGAAATGATTGAGAATGGACTATCACCAGTTTTGCTCCAAGCGATAGTTAAATCTTTAACTAGATTTAAACGTGAAATGTAATTAATTTTATCGATAACACCGTGGTGTTAGATATGGAGTATTACCAGTTTTGCTCCATGGGATAAATAGGTTGGGATTGGGAAATAAAATAAATAATTACTTCGTTGTGATTCGCTAATCCCGACTAGTTTGAAATGATACTCAAAGGAAGATTAAAGAATAAATTTCAAAGAATTTGTCTTTGATAAAATTAGTGGGAACATTTCCCTAAGAATGTGAAATTTAGCAATTAACTGAAGGTTAGTTAAGATGAATGGTTTCCTGGGTATTGATCTGATGTTGGTTTCGGCCTTCGGGGTTAATATTTGGGGAATTGTTCTCTTACTAACTTACGGTTAGTGACAGATGAATTGGAATGAGGTGTATGTTGTGTTATACGCGAGTTATTCGAAAAGACCGGGTTTAACCCATTCTGAATTACTGATACGACGATAAGTCGAAGAAGAAGACGGTGGTTGAAGTCTGGAGGTCTTCACATCCTTTGGGTGATTACTGATGATCTTGATTGGGTTGTAAATGGAGATCGACCAGACGTACTTGGAGATCGACGGATATGCGAGGAAAGTGCCTCCGGTTTCGTTCAGACCCAGAACGGACTTGTAAATGGATTGTGTGTCTGACATTGGATTTCATTCTGTGTGACTGATATCGGTGGCATAGAGTGGTTTTCCTGTATGGCATGCTAAGATGCAAATGATCAAGGCTTCTGTTGAAAAGAAAAGTCTTGTGGTTGATGATCAAAGCACCGCCTTTGTGGCATCGCTTTGTGTAGCGTTGATTCGCGAGCCTCACACCCCGGTATGAACCAGAAACAGGAGAGGACATCGAGGAGGACATGGGTTTCTTTCTAGCTAGAGGTGGTGTCAGTGCTTAAACTAGCTGACATTTATGCTATTTTCACCTAGGTGGTTGTTGCTGTTGCGAGGCGCCTCGGTTATATCGGTCGATCCGAGACCGATGGAGTCATTCGTTGGCTCACTTAGGCCCCAAAGGGCAGGGAAACGCCATGTTCAGGCATTTTAATCCACATTGGTGGACCAGCCCTGACGATCCAAAGGCTTGACTGAGTACTTGCCTGCGGCTCGGGCTAGACAATCTCGAATTCGGTAAGGACTATCCTTTTGCCTTGGTTCATGACCGAACTCCAATTTCCAAATACGGCATCGTGCGGTTTTGATTGTAAACCTGTATATGTTGACATGATTTATGGTACCCATGTCGTCTATGATTTATATTTATGATTGTATATAAAATTAGAAACTAACTGGAAACGAGCTAAGATGGGTGGTTTCTTGGGTATTGGTCTGATGTTGGTTTCGGCCTTCGGGGTTAATACTTAGGGAATCGTTCTCTTACTAATTTACGGTTGGAGTCTGATTAAGAATTAAAAGATAAAATTTAGCGTATCAAGCATTCTTTGGCCATTATAAGGTAAAAACCCTATCCTCCGGCTTGCGTTGCATTGTGTGATGGGACTTGGGTCTTGTAATAGCTTCATTGTTCTTTATTTAGCGTTGTGTCGTTTGTTTTATGCACTGGAATTCTTGGGAGGAAACCCGTTCCGTGTTATACGGCGTGGTCCCTTGATTTACCTAACTTTAAAATAAAGATTTATAACTGTTTTAGTTCTCACACCAGTCACATGACTAAACTGGAGTTTATTGTTTTGACCTAAACTCTGGGTGCCCTTATTTTCCACATGGGCAGCCAGTAATTGGGTTTTGCAGATTTATATTCACAGGATCCTGGTTTACAGCTGGAACGATACTCGGAAAGCTCTGTATCCGTGTATTTATTTCAGTTGTGTTTTGTATAATTTTTCCGCTGTAGTAATGTATTTAAATCTCTGATATTTATAAAATGTCTAATATTTATTCATACTCTGTATATTCTTGTATTCTGATGGAATTGTTGTAATAAGCAATGAAATGTTCTTCTGTTTGTGTTCTGATTCCTCTTGTCCTCAAAGTAATATGTGCTTTCCTTACCGGGGAAGTTACAGATCCTTACAGTGGTATCAGAGCTTTGGTTTACAGAGCTCGAGAACAAGACACATTAGAACCGAACGAAAGAATTCATCGGAGATTGGATTAGTAATATCCAATGAGAATGGCTCATTAGAAATGGGATCAGCAGTATCCTAGAACGAGTCGAAAGAGTGTTATTTTTGAAATAAACATGAAAACAAATTTTGTTTTGAAAATTAAATTCAGTTATACGTATTTGAATATTTTATTTTTATTGATTTGGACAATCTAGTATATGATTATTTTGCGTATACGCGTCATGAACGTATATTCGAAGTTTTAATATACTGGATAGATATAGAACCACACTCTAGTTGCCCGGGAATGATTCTGATAATGCTGCAGCGTTATCAGTATTTATTTTTGAGTGTCAAAAGTGGAATATCTATATATTTCCATTAGACTAGTGTGAGAACCAAAATTAGATAGGGCTTATTGTTATGATTTGGCATCAAAAACATGATTTTCTTTACACATATCAAAATTATGAATTTGAAACGTTAATTCACTAATTGATTGATGGTTGTCTTGTTTGATTATTGGCTTGAAATTTTGAACCATTATGCCAAATTGAACCGAATATTGAACTGTATTGAAAAAATTGATTGCATTTGCATATATATATATATATATATATGTGTGTGTATATATATATACATATACACATGTATATCTACTGAACAGGTCATAGCAAGGAGGCTAGAGAAGAGGAATAAAATTGTATGCCCGAAAAATAGGTACACATTTACTATTTTGTTTGGGGGATGATGATTTTATGAGTCGATTGGATAGCCGCTTGGCCTTTTATTTTTCTTTTTGAGATGAGAGGGCCTATGTGGAGGTTTGGGGATTTTCCTGATGCTCCCGGTGCAGGGGAGGTTATGGCGAAATTTTTCGAAAATTTAGATTGTTAGCCAAATTTTTGGAAAATTTGAAAGTTCTTAGAAACTGAAAAGTTGAAGAACTTAAGCCATAACTAAAATAATGGAAGTTGAGTTGATTAGTTAAACAACTTTCAGCTTCGTTCCTTTTCGAGAACGAAAAGATTTTAAGTGGGGGAGATTGTAACAACCTGGAAATTCTATGCCAATTTAAATTTTTTATTTTAGCGATTTTAATAAATTTTGAATATTTAAAATGGATTATTTTAAATAATAAGGACGAAAAATTTATTTTCGACGAAGTTAAAATAAATAAATTTATTTTAATTATATAACTAGCCTGAAATGGCGCTGCAGTTCGAAAATTCGATTTCGAATTTCAAATGAATATACAGAATTCGTTTTAAGTCGGAATTGAGCGAAACTAGAAATATTTGAATCTGTTTAATCATATCTTTATAACGGATGTAAGAAACTTAGATTTCACTTTATAGAGCATAAGATATGTCCAGTTTAAAATTCAGAAAAGTTGCTGTGGAATTTATATATTTTTTAATATATGAAAAGCCCTTAGAAATGGAAATTTTGCAAACAACCTCGGTTTTCGACGAAACCACTTTAGTTGGATCCGGGATGTCAATTATTGCTAGATTCCAAAATTCATAATTTTCGGAATCAATATGTGAGCGTGGCGAAGTTAAACGTGTTTTAACAGTTTCAGTCAATTTCGATCGACTATAAAATGGCCATTTTTCAAACTGTCTCAGAATTCGACGAAATTTGTTTTGTTAGGACCGTATCGTCGATATGAAGCTAGAAATAATTTTTCGAGAATTTTTAGAGTTCGTATGTGGCCCCGGTAAATTAAAATGTATGTTAAAATCAGCATTGACTATAATATTGATTTACATTGTAAATTTAATGAAAACTGATCGAAATGGCCGAATTGGGTAACAAAACATATCTCATTGTGTTCGGATTGGGGGTAATTAGCTAGGAACGACAGTCGTTGGGTCTCGTTTCGAGTTCGAATAAAAAGTCAACTTTTAATTGAAAATTAAATTAAATATTAATATATATACTTGGTCAAACCTTCTTCCTCCTTTCTCTTTCTCTTTCTCTTCCTCCGTTCATTTCAGCAAAAGAAAAAAAATGCACGCCCTCCCCACCAGCACCACCGTGCCCCTAGCACCGCCACCGGCCATCTCCTCCTCCCCTTCTCCTCCTCTTTTTCCTCCTTTCCTCTCTCTCCTCCTCTTTCTCCCTTCAATTTCTAAATCCCTAAACCCTCAAATCACTAAACCCTTCGCTGTGGGCTCCTCCAGTGCCACCACCACTTGGCTGCACCTCCCCCGCACCCAATCAGGTCTTGCCGCCGCCATTCAGCCCCCCAGCTCTGAACGTGGGGCCCCCAACATCCAAAAACACATTTTTCACAAAAATCTCGTTTTTACATAACAGCCCCTGAACTGTTTTAGCCAATAACTCCCAAACCGTGCATTTCTGGCCAAAGTTCCTCCAGACCAAAGTTGTAGAGCATGATTTTCTCTTCGATTTGTCTATATGGAAGTCATATTTTGGAGTTTGGAGCTGCTCAGAAAACGCGTTCAAAGTCTGTTGTCCAAAAGCTGTAAAAATCGTGTACTTTCGCGAATTCTGGCGAATTGGAGCATTTTTTGGCAAAAAGTCCCTTAGGCGAAAGTTGTTCAGAATGGCGTGCTTATGCTAAAAAAATTATGGATTGAAGATTAGAGCTTGTATGCAAAGTATGGAACTCCAACAACAATTCAGTAGTCCAGAAAACGTGTTAGAATAAAATCAAGGTGAGAACTTCTCGCTTTAAATTTCCTTTTCTAGTTAAAAATAAATACTATGATGCATACGTTGCTTAGCAGCACCTGAAACCCGTCATCCACAGACCATGGACGACTTGTTTGTTTGGTTGTGTAGTTGATAGGATTATTGGTTTGAATTTGGTTTGGTGTGTGAAATGGAATTGATTAGATTGGTATGTGTATGGCGTGGGCCATTATTAGACTGGGGATAAGGCTAGGCCTTGCCCCGTTTCTAGTATCGTGCCGTTATGC
Organism: Allium sativum; assembly: GCA_030737875.1. Lineage (NCBI taxonomy): Eukaryota > Viridiplantae > Streptophyta > Magnoliopsida > Asparagales > Amaryllidaceae > Allium > Allium sativum. The sequence continues at coordinate 208,348,797 of CM060913.1, forward strand.
CGCTGAAATTTTCTAAAATAAGTTAGAAAAATAAAAAGATCATTTTATCGAATAAATTAAATGAATAGAAATTCATGTGTCGAAATAAAATATTTTTATCGTTAAAAATATAATTTTTAACGTGCGTGTGAATAAAATATTCATTTACAAATCAAATGATTTGTTTATATACACTAATTTGACTGATATTGATTGGGACGAATTTTACACGTCGCCTGACTGCACAAATATAATCTGTGTTTGTTGATGTGAAACCCCACACGGGTATTGGGATGATATTCGACGTACACTAGTCCCAATAATTAGTTGTATGTCGATCGATAGGTTGACAAACAATTGTGTTGTGCACTTTGGATGATGGTTGATTATTTATCGTTGTGATTATATACATGTGTTGTATGGAATCGACATAATTAACATTATATGGTAATTGATTGGGCCTCATTCCAATTTAGAAAATAAAGAATATAATAAAATATATATCCATGTGTTGAAATAAAATATATATTCATGTGTTGAAATAAAATACATATTCATGTGTTGAAATAGATTATATTTATGTGTTGAAATAAAATATATATTCATGTGTTGAAATAAAATAAATATTTATGTGTTGAAATAAAATATATATATTCATGTGTTGAAATAAAATATATATTCATGTGTTGAAATAAAAGATATATTCATGTGTTGAAATAAAATATATATTCATGTGTTGAAGAAAATATTCATTTGTTGAATAGAATAACGAAGTTATTGAAATATATAAAGCCGCGTTGATTAGATTTGTGCCATTTTGACGTGAACGATATTTATATCGATTTTATTCGAATATCGAAAAAGAAGTGGTTTCGAAATATAACGTTTTGAAAATATCATCATTTATATATTGACGATATGGAATATTCAATTTTGATTTAAAATTGAATATGAAGTAGAAGTCGTTTTTAGAACGAATTTAAAACGATTTATAAAATACGTTTTAAATTGAAATCGACGAAATATATATAATATATATATTAGTGGCCTGAATAGAACGCGGCGTGACAGTTCGCGAATTTCGACCATCGGATTCTCCTGCAACCAAAACCGTTGGGTTCGTATCGAAAAGAGCTTTCCAATGAATATTAGAAATTAGAAATCTAACGGTTGGATTTGGAGTTACGTCCAAATCAAATTTAAAAAAAGTAGCTGTGAGTGCAGTTCGATGACCGTATTTGGAAATCGACTGTACGGGCCTTGATAAAATTATTAAAAATATTAATAATTTTTGGAAAATCAAAATAAATGATTTAGAGAGAACTGGGATGAAAATTCCCTGTTAGAAAGGATAAAAATATATTTTTATCGAAATGAACTAGTTTTGAACTAGATTTGAAATGGTTTTAAAATAACCAGAAATTTCCAATATATGAATTGGAAAGGATTTGAATCGAAATTATCTTCGCGATATTTCGATGTTGGATTTCGTGATTATACATATATGGTTGTGGAAATTTGAAAGATATATTTATATCGTTATTTCCAATACGATATTTGTTGGTTTGAGAAATTGATATTGAATATAAGCCGATATATTTTCTATTCAGAGCCATGTATTTAATATCAAATGGGATTTTGGATTTGTCGTGAACGGTATCTTTAATAATACTATTCTTAAACCCAAATGGAGTTAAGAAAATTAGGAACTAACTGGGGATCAGTTAAGTTGAATGGTTTGTTGGATATTGATCTGATGTTGGTTTCGGCCTTCAGGTTAATATTTAGGGAACTGTTCTCTTACTAATTTACGGTTAGAGACTGATAGAATGGAATGTGATTCGGGTTTGTCGTGAACCGTCTTTTAAAAGACATTGGTTCTTTAACCCAGTTAGAGATTAAAACTAAGTGGAGTTTTAATGAATCTTTATTTAGATTGAAATGATCGAGAATGGAGTATCACCAGTTTTGCTCCAAGCGATAGTTAAATCTTTAACTAGATTTGAACGTGAAATGGTAATTAATTTTATCGATAACACCGTGATGTTAGATATGGAGTATTACCGGTTTTGCTTCTGGGATAAATAGGTTAGGATTGGGAAATAAAATAAATAATTACTTCGGTGTGGTTCGCTAATCCCGACTAGTTTGAAATGATATTCAAAGGAAGATTAAAGAATAAATTTCAAAGAATTTATCTTTGATAAAATTAATGGGAACCTTTACTTAAGAATGTGAAATTTAGCAACTAACTGTAGGTTAGTTCAGATGAATGGTTTCTTGGGTATTGATCTAATGTTGGTTTCGGCCTTCCGGATTAATATTTGGGGAATTGTTCTCTTACTAACTTACGGTTAGTGACAGATGAATTGGAATGAGGCGTATGTTGTGTTTGTGTAACACTTGTTTATTATATATGCGAGTTATTCGGAAAGACCGGGTTTAACCCATTCTGAATAACATATACGATGATAAGTCGAAGAAGAAGACGGTGGTTGAAGACCGGAGGTCTTCACATCGTTTGGGAGATTACTGATGATCTTGATTGGGTTGTACACCTAAGAGGAGGGAATAAATTGATGATCGTCCAGACGTACTTGGAGATTGACGGATATGCGAGGAAAGTGCCTCCGGTTTCGTTCAGACCCATAACGGACTTGTAAATGCACTGTGTGTCTGACACTAGATTTCATTCTGTGTGACTGATATCGGTGGCATAGTGTGGTTTGCCTGTGTGGCATGCTAAGATGCAACTGATCAAGGCTTCAGTTGAAAAGTAGAGTCTTGTGGTTGATGATCAAAGCACCGCCTTTGTGGCATCGCTTTGTGTAGCGTTGATTCGCGAGCCTCACACCCCGGTATGAACCAGAAACGGGAGAGGTAATCAGGGATTACATGCGTTTCTTTCTAGCTAGAGGTGGTGTCAGTGCTTAAACTGGCTGACATTTATACTATTTTCACCTATGTGGTTGTTGTTGTTGCGAGACGCCTCAGTAATATAGGTCGATCCGGGACCCATGGACTCATTCGTTGGCTCACTTACGGCCCAAAGGGCGGGGAAATGCAGTGTTCAGGCATTTTAATCCACATCGATGGACCGGCCCTGACGATCCAAAGGATTGACTGAGTACTTGCCTGAGGCTCGGGCTAGATAGTCTCGAATTCGGTAAGGACTATCCTTTTGCCTTGGTTCATGACGGAAATCCAATTTCCAAATACTACATCGTGCGGTTTTGATTGTAAACCTATATATGGCGACATGATATATGGTAGCCATGTCGTCTATGATTGATATTTATGATTGTATATAAAATTAGAAACTAACTGGAAACGAGCTAAGATGGGTAGTTTCCTGGGTATTGGTCTAATGTTGGTTTCGGCCTTCGGGGTTAATACTTAGGGAATCGTTCTCTTACTAATTTACGGTTAGAGTCTGATTAAGAATTAAAAGATAAAATTTAGCGTATCAACATTCTTTGGCTATTATAAGGTAAAAACCCTATCCTCCGGCTTGCGTTGCATTGTGTGATGGGACCTGGGTCTTTTAATAGCTTCATTGTTCTTTATTTAGCATTGCGCTGTTTGTTTTATGCACTGGTATTCTTGGGAGGAAACCCGTTCCGTGTTATACGGCGTGGTCCCTTGATTTACCTAACTTTGAAATAAAGATTTATAACTGTTTTAGTTCTCACACCATTCACATGACTGACCTGGAGTTTATTGCTTTGACCTAAACTCTGGGTGCCCTTATTTTCCGCACGGGCAGTTAGTAGTTGGGTTTTGCAGATTTATATTCACAGGATCCTGGTTTACAGCTGGAATGATAATCGGAAAGCTCTGTATCCATGTATTTATTTCAGTTGTGTTTTGTATTATTTTTCCGCTGCAGTAATGTATTTAAATCTCTGATATTTATAAAATGTGTAATATTTATTCATACTCTGTATATTCTTGTATTCTGATGGAATTGTTGTAATAATCAATGAAATGTTCTTCTGTTTGTGTTCTGATTCGTCTTGTCCTCAAAGTAATCCGTGCTTTCCTTACTGGGGAAGTTACGGGTCCTTACAGTGGTATCAGAGCTTTGGTTTACAGAGCTCGAGAACAAGACACATTAGAACCGAACGAACGAATTCATCGGAGATTGGATTAGTAATACCCAATGAGAATGGCTCGTTAGAAATGGGATCAACAGTATCCTAGAACGAGTCGAAAGAGTGTTATTTTAGAAATAAACATGAAAACAAATTTTGTTTTGAAAATTAAATTCAATTATACGTATTTGAATATTTTATTTGTATTGATTTGGACAATCTAGTATATGATTATTTTGCGTATACGCGTCATGAACGTATATTCGAAGTTTTAATATACTGGATAGATATAGAACCACACTCTAGTTGCCCGGGGATGATTTTGATAATGCTGCAGCGTTATCAGTATTTATTTTCGAGTATCGAAAGTGGGATATCTATATATTTCCATTAGACTGGTGTGAGAGCCAAAATTAGATAGGGCTTATTGTTGTGATTTGGCATCAAAAACATGATTTTCTATATATATATATATATATATATATATATATATATATATCAAAATTATGAATTTGAAATGTTAATTCACTAGTTGATTGATGGTTGTGTTGTTTGATTATTGGTTTGAAATTTAGAACCATTATGCCAAATTGAACCGAATATTGAACTGTATTGAAAAAATTGGTTGCATTTGCATATATATATATATATATACATTTATATCTACTGAACAGGTCATAACAAGGAGGCTAGAGAAGAGGAATAAAATTGTATGCCCGACAAATAGGTACACATTTACTGTTTTGTTTGGGGGATGATGATTTTATGAGCCGATTGGATAGCCGCTTGGCTTTTTCTTTTTCTTTTTGAGATGAGAGGGACTGTGTGGCGGTTTGGGGATTTTCCCGATGCTCCCGGTGCAGGGGAGGTTATGGCGAAATTTTTCGAAAATTTAGGGTGTTAGCCAAATTTTTGAAAAATTTGAAAGTTCTTAGAAACTGAAAAGTTGAAGAACTTAAGCCAAAATCAAAATAATGGAAGTTGAGTTGATTAGTTAAACAACTTTCGGCTTCGTTCCTTTTCGAGGACGAAAAGATTTTAAGTGGGGGAGATTGTAACAACCCGGAAATTCTGTGCCAATTTTAAATTTTTATTTTGGCAATTTTAATGAATTTTGAATATTTAAAATGGATTATTCTAAATAATAACGACGAAAAATTAATTTTTGATGAAGTTAAAACGAATAAATTTATTTTAATTATATAACGAGCCTGAAAGGGCGTTGGAGTTCGAAAATTCGATTTCGAATTTCAAATGAATATACAGAATTCGTTTTAAGTCGGAATTGAGCAAAACAAGAAATATTTGAATTTGTTTAATTATATCTTTCTAATGGATGTAAGAAACTAAGATTTCACTTTATAGAGCGTAAGATATGTCCAATTTAAAATTCAGAAAAGTCGCTGTGAAATTTATATATATTTTAATATATATAAAGGCCCTTAGAAATGGAAATTTTGCAAACGACCTCGGTTTTCGACGAAACCACTTTTATTGGATCCGGGATGTCAATTATTGCTAGATTCCAAAATTCATAATTTTCTGAATCAATATGTGAACGTGGCAAAGTTAAACGTGTTTTAACAATTTCAGTCAATTTCGATCGACTAGAAAATGGCCATTTTTCAAATGGTCTCAGAATTAGACGAAATTAGTTTATTAGGACCGTATCGTCGATACGAAGCTAGAAATATTTTTTCGAGAATTTTTAGAGTTCGTATGTGGCCCCGGTAAATTAAAATGTACGTTAAAATCAATATTGACTATAATATTGATTTACATTGTAAATTTAATGAAAACTGATCGAAACGGCTGAATTAGGTTACGAAACTTATCCCATTGTGTTCGGAATGGGGTTAATTAACTAGGGACGATAGTCGTTGGGTCTCGTTTCGAGTTCGAATAAAAGTGAACTTTTATTGAAAATTAAATTAAATATTAATATATATACTTGGTCAAACTTTCTTCCTCCTTTCTCTTTCTTTTCCTCCGTTCATTTCAGCGAAAGAAAAATAAAACGCATGCCCTCCCCACCAGCACCACCGTGCCCTCTAGCACCGCCGGCGGCCTTCTCCTCCTCCCCTTCTCCTCCTCCTCTTCCTCCTCTCCTCTCTCTCCTCTTTCTCCCTTCAATTTCTAAATCCCTAAACCCCCAATTCACTAAACCCGTCGCTGTGGGCCCCTCCAATGCCACCACCACTTGGCTGCACCTCCCCCACACCCAATCAGGTCTTGCAGCCACCCCTAGCTCCGACCATGGGGCCCCCAACATCCAAAAACACATTTTTCACAAAAATCCCCTTTTTACACAACAACCCCTGAACTGTTTTAGCCAATAACTCCCAAATCGTGTATTTCTGGCCAATGTTCCTCAAGATCAAAGTTGTAGAGCACGATTTTCTCTTTAATTTGGCTATATGGAAGTCATATTTTGGAGTTTGGAGCTGCTCGAAAAACGCGTTCAAAGTCTGCTGTCCAAAAGCTGTAAAAATCGTGTACTTTCGCGAATTCTGGCGAATTGGAGCATTTTTGGCAAAAAATCCCTTAGGCGAAAGTTGTTCAGAATGGCATGCTTATGCTAGAAAAATAAAGATGGATTGAAGATTAGAGCTTGTATGCGAAGTCTGGAACTCCAACAACAATTTAGCAGTTCAGAAAACGTGTTAGAATAAAATCAGGGTGAGAACTTCTCACTTTAAATTTCCTTTTCTATTTAAAAATACATACTATGATGCAGACGGTGCTTAGCAGCACCTGACACCCGTCGTCCACAGACCATGGACGACTTGTTTGTTTGGCTGTGTAGTTGATAGGATTATTGGTTTGAATTTGGTTTGGTGTGTGAAATGGAATTGATTAGATTGGTATGTGTACGGCATGGGCCATTATTAGACTAGGGGATAAGGCAAGGCCTTGTCCTGTTTCTAGTATCGTGTCGTTACGTAGCCGAAATTTTCTAAAATAAGTTAGAAAAATAAATAGATCATTTATCGAATAAATGAAACGAATTGAAATTCATGTGTCAAAATAAAATATTTTTTCGTTAAAAATATAATTTTTAACGTGTGTGTGAATAAAATAAAATATTCATTTACAAATCAAACGATTTGTTTATGTATACTAATTTGAATAATATTGATTGGGACGATAAATTTTACACGTCGCCTGACTACACAAATAAAATCTATGTTTGTTGATGTGAAACCCCACACGGGTATTGGGATGATATTCGACGTACACTCGTCCCAATAATTAGTTGTATGTCGATCGATAGGTTGACAAACAGTTGTGTTGTGCACTTTGGATGATGGTTGATTATTTATCGTTGTGATTATATACGTGTGTTGCATGGAATCCATATAATTAACATTATATGGTAATTGATTGGGCCTCATTCCAATCTAGAAAATAAAGAATATACTAAAATATATATCCATGTGTTGAAATAAAATATATATTCATGTGTTGAAACAAAATATATATTCATGTGTTGAAATAGAATATATTCATGTGTTGAAATAAAATATATATTCATGTGTTGAAATAAAATATATATTCATGTGTTGAAATAAAATATATATATTCATGTGTTGAAATAAAATATATATTCATGTGTTGAAATAAAATATATATTCATGTGTTGAAATAAAATATATATTCATGTGTCGAAGAAAATATCCATTTGTTGAATAGAATACCGAAGTTATTGAAATATATAAAGCCGTGTTGATTAGATTTGCGCCATTTTGACGCGAACGATATTTATATCGATTTTATTCGAATATCGAAAAAGAGGTGATTTCGAAATATTACGTTTTGAAAATATCATCATTTATATATTGACGATATGGAATATTCAATTTTGATTAAAATTGAATATGAAGTTGAAGTCATTTTTAAAACGAATTTAAAACGAAAATACGTTTTGAATTGAAATCGATGAAATATATATATTATATATATTAATGGCTTGAATAGAACGCGCCGCGGCAGTTCGCGAATTTCGACCATTGACTTCGAATTGATGTTACGGGAGATCCAACCATCGGATTCTCCTGCAACCGGAACCGTTTGGTTCGTATCGAAAAGATATTTCCAATGAATATTAGAAATTTGAAATCTAACGGTTGGATTTGGAGTTACGTCCAAATCAAATTTTAAAAAAAGTATTTGTGAGTGCAGTTCGATGACCGTATATGGAAATCGGCTGTACGAGCCTTGATAAAATTATTAAAAATATTAATAATTTGTGTAAAATCATAATAAATAATTTTGAGTGAACTGGGATGAAAATTCCCTATTTGAAAGGATAAAAATATATTTTTATCGAAATGAACTAGTTTTGAACTAGATTTGAAATGGTTTTAAAATAACCAGAAATTTCCAATATATGAATTGGAATGGATTTGATTCGAAATTATCTTCAAGATATTTCGATGTTGGATTTCGTGATTACATAGATATGATTGTGGAAATTTGAAAGATATATCTATATCGTTATTTCCAATACGATATTTGTTGGTTTCAGAAATTGATATTGAATATAAGACGATATATTTTCTATTCAGAGCCTTGTATTTAATATCAAATGGGATTTTGGATTTGTCATGAATGGTATCTTTTATAATACTGTTCTTAAACCTAAATGGAGTTAAGAAAATTAGGAACTAATTGGGGATCAGTTAAGTTGAATGGTTTCTTGGATATTGATCTGATGTTGGTTTCAGCCTTCGGGGTTAATATTTAGAGACGTGTTCTCTTTCTAATTTACGGTTAGATACTAATAGAATGGAATGTGATTCGAGATTATCGTGAACCGTGTTTTAAAAGACATTGGTTCTTTAACCCAGTTAGAGATTAAAACTAAGTGGAGTTTTAGTGAATCTTTAATTAGATTGAAATGATCGAGAATGGAATATCACCAGTTTTGCTCCAAGTGATAGTTAAATCTTTAACTAGATTTGAACGTGAAATGGTAATTAATTTTATCGATGACACCGTGGTGTTAGATATGGAGTATTACCAGTTTTGCTCCATGGGATAAATAGGTTGGGATTGGGAAATAAATTAAATAATTACTTCTGTGTGGTTCGCTAATCCCGACTAGTTTGAAATGATATTCAAAGGAAGATTAAAGAATAAATTTCAAAGAATTTATCTTTGATAAAATTAATGGGAACCTTTCCCTAAGAATGTGAAATTTAGCAACTAACTGAAAGTTAGTTAAGATGAATGGTTTCCTGGGTATTGATCTGATGTTGGTTTCGGCCTTCGGGGTTAATATTCGAGGAATTGTTCTCTTACTAACTTACGGTTAGTGATAGATGAATTGGAATGAGGTGTATGTTGTGTTTGTGCAACGCTTGTTTATTATATACGCGAGTTATTCGGAAAGACCGGGTTTAACCCATTCTGAATAACTGATACGACGATAAGTCGAAGAAGAAGACGGTAGTTGAAGACTGAAGGTCTTCACATCGTTTGGGTGATTACTGATGATCTTGATTAGGTTGTACACCCAAGAGGAGGGAATCAGTTAGTGATCGTCCAGACGTACTTGGAGATCGACGGATATGCGAGGAAAGTGCCTCCGGTTTCTTTAAAACCCTGAACGGAATTGTAAATGGACGGTGTGTCTGACATTGGTTTTCATTCTGTGTGACTGATATCGGTGGCATAGAGTGGTTGGCCTATGTGGCATGTTAAGATGCAAATGATCAAGGTTTCTGTTGAAAAGCAGAGTATTGTGGTTGATGATCAACGCACCGCCTTTGTGACATCGCTTTGTGTAGCGTTGATTCGCGAGCCTCACACGCCGGTATGAACCAGAAACGGAAGAGGATATCACGGAGGACATGCATTTCTTTCTAGCTAGAGGTGGTGTCAGTGCTTAAACTGGCTGACATTTATACTATTTTCACCTATGTGGTTGTTGCTGTTGCGAGGCGCCTCGGTTATATCGGTCGATCCGGGACCGATGGAGTCATTCGTTGGCTCACTTACGCCCCAGAGGGCGGGGAAACACAGTGTTCACTCATTTTAATCCACATCGGTGGATCGGCCCTGACGATCCAAAGGCTTGACTGAGTACTTTCCAAAGGCTCAAGCTAGACAGTCTCGAATTCGGTAAGGACTATCCTTTTGCCTTGGTTCATGACGGAAATCCAATTTCCAAATATGAAATCATGCGGTTTTGATTGTAAACCAATATATGGCGACATGATATATGGTACTCATGCCGTCTATGATTGATATTTATGATTGTATATAAAATTAGAAACTAACTGGAAACGAGCTAAGATGGGTGGTTTCCTGGGTATTGGTCTGATGTTGGTTTCGACCTTCGGGGTTAATACTTAGGGAATCGTTCTCTTACTAATTTACGGTTGGAGTCTGATTAAGAATTAAAAGATAGAATTAGCGTATCAAGCATTCTTTGGCTATTATAAGGTAAAAACCCTATCCTCCGGCTTGCGTTGCATTGTGTGATGGGACCTGGGTCTTATAATAGCTTCATTGTTCTTTATTTAGCATTACTTGTTTGTTTTATGCATTGGTATTCTTGGGAGGAAACCCGTTCCGTGTTATACGGCGTGGTCCCTTGATTTACCTAACTTTAAAATAAAGATTTATAATTGTTTTAGTTCTCACGCCAGTCACATGACTGGCCTGGAATTTATTGTTTTGACCTAAACTGTGGGTGCCCTTATTTTCTACACGGGCAGCTAATAGTTGGGTTTTGCAGATTTATATTCACAGGATCCTGGTTTACAGCTGGAACGATACTCGGAAAGCTCTGTATCTGTGTATTTATTTCAGTTGTGTTTTGTATTATTTTTCCACTACATTAATGTATTTAAATCTCTGATATTTATAAAATGTGTAATATTTATTCATACTCTGTATATTCTTGTATTCTGATGGAATTGTTGTAATAAGCAATGAAATGTTCTTCTGTTTGTGTTCTGATTCGTCTTGTCCTCAAAGTAATCCGTGCTTTCCTTACCGAGGAAGTTATAGGTCCTTACATGTTATATATTACATCTCGGTTTCATAATTTACCATTACCTCAGAGAAGTTATATATATGCATTATTAAATAAAGATCAAACAGGATCACCTCACTTTATGCATCCAAAAATTAATCATCAATATTTTGATGTAAGTTCCTTGGGCTAATATTTCACATGCACTATTAATGTTTGGATGTAGATTTTGAAATTAATCCCTACAAAAATTACGGTGATTGTAAACTTTACTCTTCATCATGAGTCAATGGTAAATTAATTTTTATTGCAAATAGTTATATTAGTAAATATATACATTAAAATCAGATGAAAAGCCAATCTATATTATAAATGGTAACCTGCTTAGATATTTTGAAATGCTACATTAGAGCATGGCTTTGTAACATATAATAGAAACATGTCATTACGTGGTTAAGCAACAAAAGAAAAACTGCATTGATTTTCTTTACTTTGACCCATTTTCTTAAGTCTAATTTTAACCAAAGTTCAGTAGTTTTTAACTTTATTTTTCGAACTTCCATTTTAGTTTTTCGCATTAACTCGGTTTGACAGTCAAATTATCATCTAGTAAATAAGATTAAAAATTAAAATGATTATCGTAGCATAAGATTTATGTAAGGAGCATTAGTGCAATGTTCACCTTTTAAAAATGTCACTATGCATATGTAAATAATTAAAAAAAAATCTTATTGATAATGCATGTTAAGGTAATCAATAATTCAACTAACATGATGAATAATGCATATATTTTGATAAATTTGGATCACTTTAACTTTACATCCATAATTTTTACACTATTCATAAGTTACAATGAAAATGAAATAAAATATAACTAAATTATTCCACCATTTGAGACATTTTTGAGTCATAAAAAGATAAAGCTATATTGTAAATTTAATAAATTAACTATTCATACACACTAATCCAAAATAAACATCCATCTATCTCTCTTCTCTTTGTATTGTTTACTGTAATTGGCATCCTTATTAAGACCTTTCTTTGTTTTTAGTAGTCCACATCTTCTTGGAATTTAGTATCCTTATTATCCTCAGTTTAATAAAAATTCAAAATATACAACTAGCTGTTCATCAATTTAGTTTATCTATACTGATATCTTAAATCAGGTAAAAAAAAATATATCCACGTACATGATAAATCTAAAAGAATTGAGAACCACTACACTTTTACTCTATTAAACATTGCACATAGTTTAGCTATACGTTACAATGAAGTTATAATAATTATGGAATATTATCTATAACATTTTTACTAAACAAAATATTTCATGTGTTCTGTTAAAACTGGAAATGTTTCGACAAATTAGGAAAGTTTATTTATATATTATCAGTGTTAGTGGTAGTAAATCATATAGTACTTTTCACTCATTTTACATCTCATATCTAATTTTAAAACAACTATTAATTACTCTTATGTGTTAATATAAAATTGATATAATTAATGCCTTTCCTTCTATTGTTTCAACACCTGCCCATGGAGTGATGTTCACTTTGCTCTCCTAGTGTACAATTGACATCAAATTTTCCATTATACATCGTGTTAGTTGAATTACTAAGTATCTTAACATGCATTGTCTATAAGAACCTTTTTTATATTCATTGACTTACATATGCATGGAGACATTTTGAAAGAGGTGAACATTGCACTTGTGTACAGTACATAGATCTTAGCTATTGCAATCATTTTAGTTTTTAAATCTTATTTACAGCATGTTAACTTGATTGTCCAACCTGGTTAATGCAGAAAAAATAAAATGGAAGTTTAAATTTTTTGACAAAAAACCTAGTGCACTGTGGTTTAAATTGGACTTAAGAAAATAGGGCAAAGTACATAAAATCAATGTAGTTCCTCTTCGGTTGCTTAACCATGTAACGACATATTTCTCTAATATGTTACAAAGCCAGGCTCTAATTTAGCACATCAAAGTATCTATCCAAGCATGTTACCACTGATATAGATTGGCTTTCCATCTATTTTAATTTATATCTTACTAATATAACTATTTGCAACAGAAATTAATTTACCACTGACTCGTGATGAGGAGTGAAGTCTACAATCATCATGAATTTCGTAGGACTTAATTTCAAAATTTGCATCCAAACATCAATAGTGCATGTGAAATATTAGTCCAACAAATTTGCATCAAAATATTAACTGATAATTTTCGGATGCATAAAGTGAATATGTCAATTGGTAATCCTACTTGATCTTTATTTAAGAATGGATACATATAACTTTTAAGAAGTAATGATAAACTACGAATCCGAGATGTAATATATAACACTTAATTTAGTAACTATTGCAAAAACGTATAAAAAACAGAAATTTTAAGTAGAAATAATGAAACGCTAAACGAGAAAGAAATAAAATGGTAAAGTAATGAAAATATATGTATCGATACAGAAAATAATATCCTCAATGATATTCAAGAATTGAATGAAAAACATCTTATGATCTCCAAAATATACAATATTCTACAAGTTTAAAATTGACAATTAATAAATTTTATGAAATCATAACCTACTATAGTTAGCTTCATCAATTTTTATTCTCCAGTCATATAATAATTCAGCATATAACATTCTTCATAAGAATATAGCCATATCATCCTACTTATTGCTTAAACATAAAATCAAAAGAGTGGTGTATTCAACTATAAAAATTAGAGAATAAAATTGATGGGAATAGTTGGAAGATAAGAAAATTGAAGAGTGAATTATAATAAGGTGAATAATTTATCAACTATTGACTAACGAAGTAAAGGGCAAGGTGATGAAATTGTGGACCAAAAGCAGACTAATCCAATAAAAATGAATAAAGAACAATTTTTTGCTCATTAAGCATAAATATCATCCTTAGCACCAAAGTATAATGTTATAAGAAAGCGTATACTATACCTTTAGAAAATTTCCCCTAGTCCAAATTTCTGCTCGATTATTAGAAATCCAGAACATCCTTGGATCGTTCTTTTTGAGAAGTACTGTATAATGTCGGTTTCACATATGAACCGCGTTTCTACTAAAGCCAGATCTTTTATCACACAAACACGCAGGCTTGGGCTTTGTATACTTGGCTCATTATATTTGTTATTATAGGTTAGCTTCTTATTTTTAGCAAGTGAACGTTAGACCTATTGCCTATATATATACATGCTTTGTTTTTCAATCTTGTACCAATTACAATCAATAATAAACTTCTTTTGTATTATTCTCTTTATCTCCAATATGCTATGAGAGCACCACCGCCGAAAGGCTTAACATCAAACAGAAAGTTTTTTTCTCCTCCGATTTTATCTTCATCGCTGGAGTTTTATCGAAGGGACATCCAACTTTCTGTTGATATTGGATCATCGATCTAAAATCAGCCACCCCTAGCTGCAACTGGCTGCTAATTCCTGATCTCACTGTTTTTTCTGGTGAAGATTGTAGCGGCTGCTGTTAAGGTCTCATTTTGCCAAGCACTATAAGCGTCTAAGGGAACCAAAACTACCGTGCCAAGCATACGTCTCCACTTTTCCATCTCGATTTTCGATCTACAATCCTCTTTAGGTTTCAGCTGCATTTCCTTGCCTCATAAAGCCCTGAACAGCCATGGAAAATAGCAACGAAGCCACTTCAGCTATCTCTGGCAGCATGGGCAATGATGCTTCACCAAACTGGCACAACCTGATTAAACCAAAAAGCCAAGTCATTGCCACATCTCTGGATGAAGACAACTACGTATATGGAAATATCAAATAGAGATTGCACTCAAAGGGTATGGTTTACAGGACTACATAAAGGGTACACTACCTACTCCATCAGTCATGATGACTGATCAAGAGGGAAAAACCATACCGAACCCTGACTACATCAGATTTCAAAAACTAGACTGTTTGTTATCATCATGGCTCCTATCATCTATTAGTTCGAATTTACTATCACAAATTGTAGGGTGCAATTCATCATATGAAATATGGATCACAGATCACTATAGAGTATATTTTCAGCTTACAATAAGCTGCACATATAATGCAGTACATAAGGGAATTACAAAAGTCAAGAAAAGAGGATACAAGCATGAAGGAATACTTAAGCCAAATAAAAAATTTATGCAATAAACTAAATGTATTGGAACATAAAATAAGTGACAATGAACATATACTCTTGATTACTGGAGGATTAGACGAAGAATACGCGTCATTAGTTACGGTTATTGCAACACAACAAACATTACCTGACTACTGTTTGTCAAATCTGCACTGCTCGTCCATGGAGGGAGAGTAGACCAATGGAAAATGATACAAGGGGACTTTCTGCAAACTATGCTACAGCTAAAAACAAGAAAATTCATAGAAACAACAACTCAAATAAACAAGAAGACCAATATCAAAAGGGATACCAACCCCAGAGAGCGTATCAACTACAGAGAGGTCGTGGACGAGGCGAATGGAACAACAATAGGGTGGAGTGACAAATTTGTCAGAAATTTGGACACATGGCAAACAGGTGCTACTTTAGATATAACAGTGACTACAGTGGACCAAAAACAGATCAGAACAACCAGGCATCAAGACCAAACATGGTTGTCATAAATAACCAAAACAAAGGAACTACTGGGGACAAAGGCAAAGGTCAGACCAGCAATGAAGATAAGAATGACGAGGATGAAGTTGACGAGTGGTATCTAGACTCTGGAGCTACACACCATGACACAAATAGCCTTTAGAACTTAAATATTGGAAGCAAAGGCTATACAGGTATGAAATCACTACACATAGGTGATGGCAATACTGCCTACATTACACACATTGGTAAAGGCAATATACAAGGAAAAAGGCAACTTATGCTAAATAATTTACTTAGAGTTCCCATAATTAACAAAAATTTACTAAGTGTTTCTAAATTCGCTAAAGATAATAATGTTTTCTTTGAATTTCACCCAAAGTTTTGCCTAGTTAAGGACCTCCTCAGTCATGAAATATTGCTATAGGGTGACCTCCATGATGGACTATAGAAATTTGGCAACTTGAAGACCGAAAACACTTTTAGTAAAGAAATTGGTGCAACAATGTAGACATCAGTAGCAGTAGTAATTGTGGTTCTCTTAGTAGTAGGAATAATAGATGTAATGATAATAATGTAGTTGACCCTTGGCATATGAAACTTGGTCATCCCACTTTGGAAACTATTAGAAATATTTTAAATAATAATGGCATTCATTTTGAAAACAAACCTTTCAAACACATCTGCACACACTGATAACTCGACAAAAGCCACAAACTTCCTTTTAGTAGATTTGAAACAGTATATAACAATCCCTTGGTGCTTGTTGCAACTGATCTATGGGGACCAGCACCACTAAACTCATATCAAGGACACTGGTATTGTCTATCCCTTGTTGATGCTTATTCCAAATACAGATGTATATACAAGCTCAAAAGCAAATAAAAGATATGTAATACAATTATTTAGTTTATAATTTTTATTGAAAAGCTGATCAATTGCAAGGTAAAAGCAATACAAACAGATGGTAGGGGTGAGTTTAAACCGCTCACAAATTTCTTCATTAAAAAGGGGATAAAACATAGGTTAACCTACCCCCATGCATTTGAACAAAATGGTTTGGTTGAAAGAAAGCACAGACACATAGACGAAACTGGTTTAACATTGCTATCACAAGGGGCATTACCAATGAAATATTGGAATGAAGCATTCAACACTTCTGTGTACCTTATAAATAAATTACCCACAAAAGTGTTGAACAATAAAACCCCAGATGAAGTGATATTCAATGAAAACCAGATTATAAAATATTGAAAAAAAATGGGTGTCTGTGCTTTTTCTATGCTTAAGGGATTAAAACATACACAAACTTAGCATGAGATCATGCCCATGCACTTTCACTGGTTGTCCACAAAATCAAAAGGGCTACAAGTGTATAGACAAAAATGGTAAGGTCTAGATATCAAGACATGTCATATTTGATGAAAATGTTTTCCCACATGTAGATAAGTAAGCTGCAAAAGAAGAGTGTAGACAAAATCATGGGATCCAAGTCATCAACATGCCACCTTTGACAAAGCAGATGACATGCAGCAATAAAGAGGGACAAGACACATGCATCATACACACAAACTGATCTCAACAATACAAGCAACACTCGGACGAATCCATGCAACAATGATAATGAAGAGGTTCATAGCAATCAGCAAAAACATGTAAATGAGGGAAGCAACAATGACCAAAACTTGACAAGAACCAGCCTAGAACACCAACCACGAGCACAAGAAAGACAAATAGGGCATCACATTTTAACTAGATCAAATGGAATTTACAAACCCAAGGTATATAATATATCATTGAATGAGGTAGAACCAGGGAGTTACACTCAAGCTGTCAATTCGGAAAAGTGGAAAAAGCAATGAGTGCTAAATACGAGGCATTAATGAAAAATAAAACTTAGAGCTTGGTTACACTACCTACTCACAAGAACATTATAGGATGCAGATGGACTTACAAAATAAAGAGGAAGGCAGATGGGACATTAGAAAAGCACAAGGCCATGCTTGTCGCTAAGGGATATGCTCAACAGTTTGGGTTTGATTTTAACAAGATTTTTTCACCAGTCATAAAACCCACAACAATCAGGATCATACTGACTATAGTTTTGTGTAAAAAATGGAATATCAGCAATTGGATGTAAATAATGCCTTCTTAAATGGCTACCTAACGATGAAGTTTATATGCAGCAACCAAAAGGATCCGAGGTCAGCAATGATAACAAACATTAAGTATGCAAACTGCACAAGGCTATATATGACCTCAAGCAAGCTTCGAGGGCATGGTATGAAAAGCTAAAGCTAACATTATCGAGAATTGGTTTTTCACAAGCGAAATCATATGAGACTCTATACATGAAAAAGGATAATGAAAATGTCATCTACATTCATGTATACGTGGATGACATGTTAATAACGGGGAATAACAATCAGGAAATCAACAGGATCATAAATGTTCTTGACCAAAGTTTTACCATCAAAGATCTTGGTGAACTACACTATTTTTTAGGGATTCAAATCAGATGAGGTGAAAGTGAATGTTTTTATCCCAACAGGGTTATATTGTTGAAATTTTACAAAAGATCAACATGCACGAAGCTAAGTCCCTATCAACACCAATGACCAGTAGTTCACGTTTATCAAAATTCAAGGGTGAAGCCATTAACAATGCTACTCAGTACAGTAGTGTAATTGGAGCATTGCAGTATGCGACAATTACATGACCAAATATATGCTATAGCGTAAATAAAGTAGGTCAATACATGGAAAACCCATTATTTGAACATTGGAAAGCTGCCAAAAGGTTATTGAGATACTTGCAAGGGACCAGACACCATGGAATAACAATAAAAGCCGACAAAGAAAGGAACTCACAAGGATTCAGTGACTCAGATTGGGCGAATGACATCGATGATAGAAGGTCGGTATCGAGATATTGTGTATTCCTCAGCACGAGTCTTGTCTCATGGTGCACCAAGAAGCAGACAACCACATCCAGGTCAAGCACTAAAGCTAAGTACCGAGCTCTTGCCAGCGTCACTACTGAAATTTCGTGGATCGAGTCACTGTTACATGAATTAGATTTTACTCCAAAAAAAACTAGTGATCTGGTGTGACAACAAAGGGACAATATCTTTATCTCTCAACCCGATTCAACACTCGAGAACAAGGCATCTGGAGATAAATCTGCATTTCATACGAGAACGAACTCAAGCTGGAAAATTATTGGTATGCCACATCCCAGCGTATTATCATAGAGATGATATTCTAACGAAACCACTATCAACAAAAAATTCCTAAGATTAAAGGAGAAATTAAGAGTGAGTGATGGCGGCGGAATGAAGAAGAGAGGAAAACTCTAGATGCGTTTGAGGGGGGATAATGTTGGTTTCACATATGAACCGCGTTTCTACTAAAGCCAAATCTTTTATCACACAAACACACAGGCTTGAGCTTCATATGTACAACCCATTATATCAGTATTATCGGATAGTTTCTTATTTTTAGAAAGTGAATGTTTGGCCCATTGCCTATATATACATGCTTTGTTTTTCAATATTGTACTAATTACAATCAATAATAATAAACTTCTTTTGCATTATTCTCTTTATCTCCAATAAATGGGTAGAAATCAGTCAGGGTAGCGATAGCAAAAGCGGGGAAAGGAAAAGAAATAAAGAGAGTGGACGAGACATTTGTGTTAGAGGCGCGGTAATTGAAGAAAGTAGGCATGTATTTTTTTGCTGAGAATTCGGGTGAACTAGTAGTGCGACTTGACAAAATGTGGAGTAATGCAATCTCTGGTTTCTCTTTTCCAATATCAGATGTTGATGTGAGAAATTGGTTATTTGCACACGCCAACGCTCAAGTGTAAGTTTAGTAGCAAACTTATAATTCAAATATCCAAAGTATGAGAAATGTAAATGGAGTGCACAACTTTTATAATGGTTCAGCACTAACGCCTACGTCCACTTCATAGTGATCATTCATCATATAATTGCTGATTACAAAGTTTGTATAAGTTCGGACATTTGTATACAAAGTTGTTAGCTTGTTAATTTAAAACTTTGACCAAAATTCTTTTCTTCTTTGTGGTGATCCAAAATATGTGTCAATGTCCAAGAGAAAGCTTCAATGCCCAAAAGTATGGAAAATGTCCAAAAGCAAGCCAAAAGTCCAATTGAATGTCTAAAAGTCATAGGCAAATGTTTATACAACGTTTGGAAGTCCTAGCAGTGTCTAGTAGTCACAAAAATGATGATGACAGTCGTTAATGGTGCTTAAGAGTTCCAATTTTGTATGCCAAACTGTAGGCAGAGTCCAAAAATGCCAACCCCTAAGAATGCCAAGTAGGGGGGTAATTGTAGGTGAGTTTTGGGGGCATCAGGTCGAATTTCGTATCTCGAAGAGATAGCAAAAAAGCTAAGCCATATGCAAAAAATCGCATCCCTAAGCCATGTAATTTAGAATCCTAAAAGTAGCCTGAGCACGTCGTGTCAACTGGGAAAAAACTACTGATCTGCACGTGAAAAGTAAGTTTGCCACTTCACTTTGGCATTTGCCAATTCTTGTATCTGATATTACTATAAGCGGAATAACGATAAAGCCTTTTAAATTCTTTAAATAGTAAAGGTATTCATCCATAGAGAGCCATCTCGATTATCACTAAATAGATTCCCATTCAATTACAATTTAATTTATTAATTAAAAAACTCATCTTTGGAAACTTTATTAAATCTTAAAATAAAGATTCAATTAACTTAACGAAGATCATAACTTTCAAGAATTCCAAACATAACTTCATCTTTAACTGGATTAAAGAACGATGTTGTTAAAGACACCATTCACCACAAACCCCAAACCAATTGATATTAAATATAAGAATTATAACAGATTGTATCAACTTATATTCAATATCAATTCTCGTAATCAACGAATAATATAAGTGGAATAACGATATAAACTTCTTCCAAATTCCTTAAATAGTACACCTTTACAAAACGGTAATCAATCTCAAATATTTGAAGATCATTTCTATCCAAATTTGATTAATTAAATTTGGAAAACTTCTATCTTACTCAAAAGATTTATCAAAACACGTCCTTTAAAACACATCTTTCAAAATGATGTTATATTTTGATAACAAATTAACTTAACTTATTAGGTTAAGGATGATGTTATTCAAGACATCATTCACAACAACCCAAAAATAGTTAGTATTAAATATAAGATTTAGAAAGAAATCGTATCAGCTCATTTCCAATGTCAACTTCATACATTCAACAAATACTATAAGTGGGATAATGGTGTATTCACCATTCAAATTCCACGAATACTACGAGTCTCATCTACGAAACTAACACAAAACACTTGATGATTAATTCCAATCAATCCAATAAGTTAAGATTTCAAAACTTTAGTTCATTTAACTTAAATTCCCAAAATATCGTTTTACTGTTTTTATCCAATTAGGCAGAAAACACAAATATCCAAAATATTGTTCGAAACTTCATAGTTCTTTTCCAAACCACTTTGAAATCATTACTTATGATTTATTATAGTTTTTCATATTTTTAATAATTTTTATATGCCATTTCGATCGATTTCCAATTATAGACACCGAACTACGTATATAGTGACCTTTTCAAAAATAGATTTAAACATAACATGAAATCTATAAGCTGAAATTCAAAATTTATTCTTTCATTTGAAATCTACATTAATAGAAAACAAACGTTTTTCGTTTCGTGCAACTTCGATTCAAATTGCATTATTATTGGAACAATAATTTCAAATTAAAAACGTCGTTTATATATCTTACTCAAATTCACTTTTGAATTTACAATTCCAAATCTATTTTTAATTAGAATAAGCTATTTCTAATTCAAAACTCTTTCAAATCCACTTCAACCTTTTCAATAGTTGTTTGAAATAATTTCAATTTCATTTCCAAATCATTTCGGATATAAAAGTCCAATTTCCTTTTTCATATCTATTTCACTTAAATGAATATAATATTCAATTAAAACTCCAATGGGATAAGAGCTAATCAATTCCCAAGTAATTTTATATTTGTGGTGTCTATGTGTGTGAACATTTATAATAACAACCACAATAGTTATCATCCATCAAACAAAAAGTCATAAGATAAGCGTTATAATTGTTAACATCATAAGGTAAGCATTATAATTGTTAACGCTTATATGTACATAAACGGTATAAATAAAACTGTAATAAACATCCATCATCCACGAAGCAACCATAACAACCACAAGCAATCAATATATAACCAATTAACGATTATAATAACTTTCAAGTTAAATCATGAAAAGTCGTTGTGGCGATGAATAAATAGACGCTATGTACTGGATCGATGATGGCCAATATATATGTAGATTTTGAAGTGCAGTAGCCACAACAGCAGTAAAATAATTGAAATAGCTGCGAAAAAATATAAATCATACAGTCGATTTATATTGGTTCGGACTTCCCGTCCTACGTCCAGTCCCAAAGCTCCTCTTCGTCCTTTTAACTATCAAAACAACCCTCACTTAACTCGAAAGAATAGGTTTACAAACACTACTTGATTTCACGAGCCACAAGCTTACCCACTTGATTTTAACGGACTACAAGCTTACCCACCTGATTTGAATGGGCTACTGGCTTACTAAAACTTTAATACAAAGTAAGTAGATGATTGACTATATATTGTGTCTTCAATACATGAAGTAGTCGTGGTGTAGTATAATTTCAACAGCCTTCAACAATAATGATGTAAACTGAGTGCGGAAAGGCAAGGAAGCAAAATTCGACCAGATTTGAATATTTGTGAAATGAAGTAACGCATGTCTAATATTTACTTTGAAATAATCACGGAAATTTGTGCGTTTGGAAGCAATGTGAGAATGGTTTAGAGAATAGAGCAGTTGTTTTTGGTTTTGTGATTGTGGAAGGTTTATAAAGGAATGGAAAGATGTTATTGAACAACAACAACGCTTCATCAATTTACTTTGGAAGAGACGCAACCACTTGGAAGTTTGCATTTGCTAGAAACGATGCATTGGTAGGCATATGGATGTTCATTCGTTAGCGGTAATATAAAATTGTCGTTGCATTCAATTTCAAAGGCCTTTGTAGGCGAGTTGGTTGAGGCGTCCGCTCAACAACACTGAGGTGCATGGTTTGATACCAGGTAGCATCCTTTTGTAAATTAGTTTTTGCCTTTTAAATTGAATAAATAGTGTCGTTTGGTTTTCAAGTTCAATGGATGCATAGCTCGGTTTGGTATGTTGTGCTTCTTTGCATTGTGCGGTCCTGGGTTCAATACCTAACGCATTCATTTTTTTGCCTTCCGCCGTTTCATTGTATTGATGGAGTTTTTATGCAACTTGTAGTTAAAAGCATGTGTAGATTTTGTGGTATGACGCGTGATTCCTTCACCCATGATCTTGTGTTCAAGTCCTATTAACGCCAACCGTTGCATTGTCACTTTTTAGTGCGTTTTTTTACTTTATTCACTTTTTCCTTGTAATATGATTTTCATGCGACCATTCAATGAATGGTTATGTGATGATACATGCATATGGCTTCAAGATCCAATTCCTTGTTTTTTGTTAACTAATTTGTTTTGTGATAGAGAGATTGCAATGCAAGTGGTATTGGTTAAATTCCCAACTTCTGTCAACTTTTTCCTTCTTCTTTTTGAATTTTTGCTTCTTTTGTAAATGCATCTAGTTTTAGTCTTGCTCTTGCTTTTTCAACAGATCGTGTATTACTGCAATATTTGCAGCCATGTTAGAAAAAGCGGCATACAGTTGTTATCATCAAAACACCAAAATCGTATTTCCAACAAATCAAAGAGTTCTCAAAGTGATTTTTGATCATTTCAATAACGATCGCTTTTAAATTATATTAAACGTGGGTTTAATTTAAGCCAAAATTTTATCTAGCTCTAAACTTGTCCAAACTAGTTTGTACACATAGTATTCTTCTCCACAATTTCAAGGGATCTTGTTTCGTCCAATTCTGAGTTCGTATGAACGAGATATAATAGTTCGAACTTTGAATACATCAATTAATTAAATTAAAATATAATTAACCTTAATACTCCTTCTTCCTCAAGTCGTTCACCGTTGCTCACCTCCAATCCTCACTTGTCATGCATGCCTGGAGCCACCAGAGCCCGAGACACTTTGCCACCAGCACGACCTACCAAAGGTGGACCTATGCTAGCTGCCACCATTGCCTGAAATTCACCCATAACCCAAAACCGCCTTTTATGCTGCCAGCGCCACCACATAGCTCCAAACACCACCAAAATTCTTAACCAGTAAGGTCTCGACATTCCGAGCTACTTTCCAGCTGGGCACTTCGCTTGAAAACGCCCCCTTCGACCGAAAATCGCAACTTTACGTTTGTTGCACCAAAAGCTGTCCATCTCCGATCATGTCGTCGTCACAACCACTACAGGCCTTTTCAAGCTGAACCTTCAACATGAAGCTTGTCGACCATCCTCTTCACCCCAACTTTCCTTCAGACCCCACGCCTAATAGTCCAACGTTTGCACGTAAAACAATTAAACACGAAAATGAACAGTTCATGGTCGTGGTGAGATCCGACCACCTCAGGTGCCCGTTGGCCACCAAATATTAACATTAGGTAGCACTCAACATGATCTACAACTTCCATGTTGGACATTTCCCCTAATTCTCACTCATTTGAAAGTTAAAATTAAAAAGGTTGTTTTGCAAATATTGGATTGTTTGGGGTGGTGGCTGGAAAATGTGAAAAGGAAGGAGTGAATGAGGGTTTGGGGAGTTAGAGATATTATATAAATGAGATATTTTGTTTTAATATTATTCTATTTTATTATTTCTTGCCTACCACTATCTCTGATCGTCATTTATCAACTCGCACGATCACAAATGAACTTCGTTCAAGGTGAAAATTGATATACAACTATGGTTTGTCATTACGGTCCTAATGAAACTTGTTTCGTCGAAATTCGAGTTCGTTTGCTCGGATAGCCCTAGTTTGGGCTCAAATTATTGATTAATTATACATACGTATGTACATTGAACATTTATATCTCGCATGGCCACATACTAACTCCGATTGATATGAAATTTGGAATCTTACAATAATTTAACATTACAGATCCGATAAAATTGGTTTTTCGAAATCCGAGATCGTTTGCAAAAAGGATATTTTTCCATTTTTACTTAAATCAATATAATATAATTTAAATTCAAAATCAATTCAATTTAATAATAATAAATTAATATATCGTATATATCCAAATAGAATATCATATAGCTCCAAAATAAACATACTTGGGTTTATAACTCCATGTTTCAAAATCCAAGTAAAATTCATGTTCAATTTACAATAAAATTCTTTTATTTTATTGAATAAAACGTTGTTGTTTATAAACGATTCCATAACGACTTTGTAAAAATTTGATTTGGACATAACTCACAATCTACAGTATGAAATCTTGATTTTTCACTTTCACTAGAAAATTATTGTTCAATAGATTCGAACATTTCTTGTTTCAGTGAATTATGACTTATAATGGATCCTACACATTCATTTAAGTCCAAAACGTAATATTACGAAATACTACGCCGTTGCAAGCTCATTTTGATTATATTATAAAGTATATGTTCAACCTTAAATTAAATAAACTTCAAGTCGTTAATCCTTAAAATAAATCATTTTAAATATTTAATATTTATCAAATATTTCTTAACAAAATCTGGCCATTGCAGGTGGGTTCGATCAAGAATGGTGATCGACTGAACATTCTGGAGATGGGGTTAAGTTGCGGGTCGGAGGAAATATTGGTTGCATGCCCCTAGATCGGTTCGAAGGAGGTAACATGAGCTAAGGATTGATTTTGTTAGTTGAACCATACCTTGTGAGTTGTCTACACCCATTGTGTCAGTTACAACTGATTTACTCGAACCTAGAGACACCGATCCGAAGGAATCCAACCAAAAAGGGATCGAACCAAGACTTTCGACCATATACTTTGACTAAATATAACCCCTGATCATATAGCCGATTCTGCTTGCATATTCTGGACAGTTAGGATAGTGCCTTGGCCGTATGAACTGAAATTTGCAAATGAACTGGACTTTTTGGACTTAAACACACTTCCACTTTTAATATTCGTTATTTCTGCTATCATTTCTACTACACACACTTGCACTAGTACACATACTGGGAGGTTACGGTCTTAACTTTCTAACCAGCAGTCTTTCATGAATTGTATAACCAAAATGATTGGGAGATATGAAACTCGAGGCTCCAGAGCTGATAGAACAAGGTTCTCCCTCCTCGCCCAGACTTAGAGAATGACTCCTTTATTGAACCATAGACTAACCTTGATCCACATCTTAAGGTCGAAACTCATGCTCAAGAATAGAATCCATCACCCATCGGGGAAGAAGGAGCGACAAGTGGAGCATTGGCTTTGGGGGAAGCTCCTAACACTCTTCCTGATGCCATAATTTTAAAGAAACCTTCGGATTCCTGGCCATGCATAATGAGTGAAAAACAGTTAAAAAGACTGAGTGTCAAGCATAACATTCCCTGGAGTGACATTCAAATTCCTCGAGTAGGAGAATTCCTCGAGTAGGAGAATTCCCTCATCGACCACCAAAAGGCTTCATGGTGCTGACTCGCCAAGTGTGCACTACAGGAATCATTCCTCTGTTCCACCCCTTTATTATTGACTTCTTAAGGCGTATAGTTTGGCACTGATGCAACTTCATCCAATCACTTATGCTAACCTGTCGTCCTTGTACATTCTATTCATGGAGCACCTTTGTTTGGCTCCAACATTTGAAAAATAGCCTTTTTCTTTAATTTCAAGCATAGAGAATATTACACCCCTTCCTTTCTTTTCTTTGAAGTCGTTTGTCACAACAAGATCCTTGATGATATACCCGATAAATTAGGAGACATTAGACACAACTTATTCTATGTTCCACAACAACCGGGATGTGCCGACTGGTAGCTTAAATGCAATAAGTCTTACATCTCAATTAAATGAGCCATAGGAAGATTTCTTACATCAATTATTTTCTTGTAGGTGATAAGCCAGCAAAGTCAGTAGGCATGGTATTCCAAAAGCGTCTAAATATTCTAGCCCGCCATGGCTTAAAGTATCGAAGTATTAAGGCATGCTTGACTAACGTACTTTTACATCGCTATCGTCATCTTGATGCCAACAAGACGTTAGGATCTCTTGGGGGTCGAGCCCTTCCAATAGTTGCTTCATAGATAGATATTCTCTTAGTCGGGGAGACTTCAGCGGCTGTCACTAATGTGCCTCTAGTCGAGGGGTAGTCCATTCGACCCTCAATCAGAGTAAACATGGATGTTACAATTCTCTCTCCAGCGAAAGGGAAGAAAGCCTCCAAGAACAGAATCATTAAGGAGACCAACCTTCTTAAGGCTCAAAAAGATACGGTGATAAGGGAGAAAGAGAGATCTCCTGAGAAAGTGGTGGAGAAGGAGCCCAGGATCCCCATCCGGGGGATTCTATCATAAGGAAAGAGCCCTCACCTTCCCAGGGTGATCAAGAAGAAGAAGTGGATTCCCCCTACCGGGACTTAAAAGTTTTAGATATTTCAGAAAACTTCCTTTCCTCTCAAAATGTGGATTCTTCCACTTTCTTCCCCAAATCCGAGGAAGACGTAACTCCTGTCAAGTCTAAAGAGGCAATGGCCACAAGTCAAATTCAGGGCTTTGGTCCGTTTAGGGGGTTACCTAGGGCATACACCATACAAGAATTGCATGTCACAATACCATTTTCTCATGCTTATGCTAAGTGCCGACTAATGTATTCTTTTTGTATTGTAGGTGACATGAAGAAAGGTGGGAAATATTATGATCATTTTGGCTCTCTCTTGAGAAAAGGTGGCCTAACTGGTCCGACTTCTTCTCAAGGAAGAATTGATTGAGAGAGTGATAATAGGAGAGCCCATGAGCATGTAGAAAAGGAACGAAAGAGGAAGGAGAGAGAAGACCAGGAGAACAAAAATAGAGACAAGAAGAGGAAGGACAACAGGGAGAAAGAGAAAGAGGAGGTATCCCGGAAAAAGGACAAAGAGCATGAGATGGAAAAACATCGCTCTACTTCCCGTTCTCAAGATAATACTCGTAGAGGAGATGGTAAGACTGTCAATGGACACTCCCAAATCATCCCTCATTATCCATGGCCTCCTACCAATCCTCCTCGAAAGTCACAATCAGTTGGTTCCCATGGATAAGACCTTACTCCTCTCACCAAACATCCTGATAAGAGTCCCCAAATACCAATTTCGTCAGCCCAAAAAAAGACTCCTGCTGAAAGGGTCGAAGAACTTAAGGAAGCCTTTCGCCGCCTTCACTTTGCTGGTATTAAATTTGTTCCTAATCTTCAACCATTCTCGGAAAACTTCGGCAGTCTGGTTAGGTCAGACATTGATTTTGCTTTAACTCAGTATGATGCAATGTATACATATTTTGTTTGAGGTTATTAGGACCATGGAGGTTGAAATTGAAGGAATGCAAATGGAATGGGATTATAACGAGAAAGCCCTTGCGACAACAAAGAAAGAATTGGAGGAGCATGCGGCCGAGCCAGTCGTTCTCAAGGAAAAATTTGAAGAAAACCAAGAGCGACTTGGAGAGTAAAACCGATCGACTTTATATTGAACTTGATCATTGTCACTCCTTACTAGGACATCTCAGGACGATGTAAAATTAGTGGAGCATCAATGCATGTCTCTCAATGAGATCCTAAGAAATGATAGAGGACATATGGAGATGGAGGTGCAAAATCCTAAAGCTCAGCTTACCGCGTCTGAAGTGGCTAAAAAGCAGGCAGAAGATAATGCCAATCCTACGATAGAGAAAGCCACTAACTCCCAGCTCCAATATGAAATTGAGATCCAAACTCTTAAGACCGATCATGCGACGAGTCCTTCGCCATTGGGATCTCTCTTGGGTTGATGACTATTCATGAAATTCGGCGGATGCTTGGGAGGTTTTCATGGAAGAAGAAAGGAGAATTGCAGCTGGGAAACCAGTGGATGAGGAAACACTGATAAACCAGTTTTTGCGAGGTGGCGAGCCAGAGGCATTGGCTAAGGGAAAGAAGCTATCGATGGAAGCAGAGAACGCCGAGCGGTATAAGATCAAGGGGAAATATCCATGGAAGGGGAGGCTACATCCTCTATCCAGGCTGCTAGTGATCTTACTATTGGTCAGTCGACTATTCCTCTCCCCTCTGCTTAGTCTTCGGGAATTGTGGATGAGTATAGTCCAGACAATCCACTCCTGTTTCCTAGAAAACCACTTAGTCCTATTTCGAAGGTCAAGACTCCTGCTACACCCAAGGATTCTTCGGTCGATGTCATATCAGTTCTTTCCATCCAATTTTAGAAAGTATTTGTGACTCATCACCTAGCGGTTGAGATTCTAGTCAGGAGTCATACCATTCTGCCAGGTCTAATTGTTGCTCTTCCTGCTATAGGTATACCAGCGGCGAAAACCATCACTAAGTCTGAGACCAAGGTAATGGAGGAGCAACAAGGGACATCTGCTGCCAAACCAGGAAAGGATGAGGAGATGATTGATGCTTTAAAGGGGTTAGATGGCAAGGATGCTCAACTGGAAGAGGCGGAAGTGGTGTTCGTTGGGGAGACTTCCAAAACTAGTCTACTAACCCAGAGATGAAAACCAAAGATAAGGGCAATATTATCTCCCTTAAATTTAGACCAATTGTCGATCCTCTTGATATTAAGCCTCTCCAAGTTATCCCTACTTCTACCGTAGGTCTGTTAGTTAAAGAAACTCCTCACATCTCGACCGGTCAGAGCAAGAGGAAGCACGATGCACCAACGTCTGGATACTCCGGTTCCTCTAGTAGCAAATCCAAAAAGCAAAGGCCCCTCATGACTATTGAGGAGATTGTAGATTTATCGAGCATAAAGATATAGAGGAGAGTAGGATATTTTTTCTTGTATCGTTTTAGGCTCTTTGGATGTCCTTGCGAGTGCGACCCTCACGTTTATGCCTTGCTTAGTCTTGCATTTTGTAAACAAAGTTTCCCTTAATGTGAACAATGTTATCTACTTGCTAGTGTACGCATAACTAAGTCGAGTAAATTAAATATTACCGAGTCAAGTAACAAATAACGAATTATTAGATAAGAACCATAGTCAAAGTCCAGGGACACAACATATGTGCCTCCAACTATCTTTGAATCTCAGGATTCATCCAAACGGTGTTCTAAGTTAGTTTATTAGACTATACCTATGCCCCTAGTGTCATTGGGGACTATGTTCAAATTAGCTTGGACGCCTGGTCCTTTGTACTTTCTCGAGGTTCCCCAGGTTAAAGTTGCAAAGTCGGGCGGCCTCATGTCATGACACATGAGTCTTTTTATTCTCTCTCCTCATTCACTAGGAGTTAGAGTTTTAGGAATCGAGCGGTCGTTTGTCTGTGCACACCTATTACGCACGTCCGTAATTTTATATTCTTTCTCAAGTCGTGAGAGTTAGAGTTAGCTAGGTGGGTAGATATGTCATTCAACTTAGTATCATTCCCACACTATAGTCTATAATGGGGTTTGCTGATTTGGGTCTCGATATCAAACTCGAATTTAGTCAATCCCAGATTTGGTCAGTCACAGAACTGAGGTGGCTCGTTAAAACGCGAGCCAATGAATATTGTCAGGGAGTTTGTCACTTCCTTTATCCGAATTTGACTTTGGTTGGTCAAATCACAACACACAGTCACAAAAAAAGAGAGCAATAGAACGGAATACAGAAACGAGTCTTTATTTATAGACAATAGTGAGTGGCAAAACATGCCTTATTACAATGCTTAAAATAAATGAAATAAAAGCTTTAAGAAAGATGACACCGTAAATACTCAGCATTCCATGCTCTTTGAAGAAGCTCTCCATCAACAGTTGCTTGCCTGAAGGTTCCATTATCAAGCCTCCGTTGGATGACATAAGGTCCTTCCAACTTTGGGCCCATTTGAATAGGAGTTTGGAAGACTCATTTTAGGACAAGGTCACCAAAGTCAAAGGCCTTGGGCCGAACCTTCTTATTATAATATCGAGCTACTCGCCGTCGATGCACCACAACACGCAAGTTAGCTTCTTATCTCTTCTCATCAATCATGTCGAATGATTCTAGGAGAAGCGTCTTGTTTGTCAGCGGATCATAATAGGTCGTCCTATGAGAAGGGAATTCGAGTTCTATTGGGATGACCGCTTCGGAGCCATAGGACAAGGAAAAAGGAGTGTGCCCCGTGGTAGTCCTATGGGTGATACGGTATGCCAAAGAGCTATAGGTAAATCATCGACCCATTTGCCTTTGGCTCAATCCAAGCGTTTTTTCAAGATGGATTTGATAATCTTGTTTACGGTTTTGACTTGTTCGTTGGATTGTGGGTGTGCAAATGTCATGTATTTCTTCTCAATGCAATATCTTTGGCAGAAATCCTTGAATTTTGAGTTATCGAATTGGATCCCATTGTTAGTTATGATTGTTCGGGGTAGGCAAAATTGACATTAGATATTTCTGGCAACGAAGTTGATTACCCACTTCGTCGTGATCATGGTTTATGGTTCAGTTTTGGCCCATTTTGTGAAGTAATCCACAACCACAATTGCATACTTTGCACCGGTTTTTGAGATCGGAAGACTCCCGATAATGTATGTCCCCCATACAACGAAGAACCAAGGGCTAACCATCTGGGTAAGTTCTATTGGAGGAGATCTTAGAATCTGGGAAAATCACTAGCATTTATCACATAGCTTGGAAAAGTTGGCTGCATCCTTGCTAAAGATAGGCTAGAAGCAACCGTACCGTATCACCTTTTTAGCTAGGGTTTGCCCTTTGGTGTGAGCGCCATATTTATCCTCGTGCGCTTCCCTCAACACCCTCTTAATGTCATCGTTGGCCACACATGGGGGCATGGGAACTGAGAACCCACTCCTGTAAAGCTTATCTCCTTGAATGATATATCTCGAGGTATGGCGTACGATAGCTCATTTTTCATTCTTGCTTTATGGAAGATTTCCATGCTAGAGAAAACTTTTAATAGGAGTCATCATGACTCTTTCTTAATTTTGGCCTCCAAGGATTGATCAATTTCCATCTGATCTATGCTCGGAGTGTTCAATGCCTCCACTGGGACTAATTCTGCTTCACTTTGGTTGTAATAGCTAGAAAACTTCGCAATCTATCAGCCTTTTGATTCTCTTCCCTTGGAATATGGGAGATACTATACTGATCAAAATCATTCAATAGCTCCACAACCGGCTTGAGATAGGCGGCAAGTCATGTCCCCTGGTTTGATACTCTTTCCGAACCTGAAACATAATAAGTTGTGAATCATAGAAAATGGCTAATGCTGCTACTCTCAATTCTCTCGTGAGCTTCAGCCTGACAATCAAGGCTTCATACTTAAAGTCATTGTTGGTATTGGAAAAAATTAATCTTAGGGGATAATAAATTGGTCGTCTTTCAGGAGTTAACAACACGACTCCGACGTGAGAACGTCAATCATTGCGCGCCCCATCTGTGTACAATTTCCAAGTGCTAGTATCATTTTGACGTTAGGGTATTTGGAATCATTCTCTAGATTTTCATTCTTGAGAGTAGTGAATTCGGCTATAAAGTCAGCCATTGCTTGTCCTCAGATGGATTCCCATGGAATGAAGGTTAGGTCAAACTGACTCAACTCGATGTTCCATTTGAGTAGCCTCCAAGATGCCTCAGGTCACTGGAGAACCTATCGTCTTGGCTGATCGGTATACACTTTGATAAGGTGACCCTGAAAGTAATGGCAGATCTTTCTTAATGCGACCAGTAGGCTATAGGTGATTTTATCAATCCTTGGATGATTACGCTCTACTTCCGTCTATTTTTTGCTTACATAGTAAACTGGCCGTTGCATCCGATTTTCTTCGCGGACTTAGGCCGAGATGATAACATGCATGGATACTGCTAGGTATACCAATAAATCTTCATGGTCGACCGGCTTAGACAAGATAAGTGGCTTCTCCGGATGATCCAACAATTCCGAAAGTCTTTGACACAGTCAGGAGTCCAGGAAAAATTGTGCTTCCCTCTTTTTATCAACTCAAAGAAGGGAAGACACTTGTCTGTAGCTTTGGATATGAACCGCCCCAAGGAAGCTACCTTTCCTACCAAACTTTGCACATCTATTATTTTCTGAGGTTCTTGAATACCCTTGATTGGCAAGATTTGATTGGGATTGATTTGTTTCCCCGTGAACTCACGATGAAACCCAAGAATTTTCCTGACGCTACGCGAAAAAAGAATTTCAAAGGATTGAGCTTCTTTCCATATCTACGAAGAACATCGAACATCTCTGCCAGGTCTTCGACATGACCAGATGATTGCTTTGACTTCACCAACATGTCATCTACATATACCTCCATCGTCTTCCTGATTTGATAATGGAAAGCGATTGACTAGGCACTGTTAAGCTTCTCCCGCATTCTTCGGTCCAAATGGCATAACCACATAACAGTACAACCCGAGATCCGTTATGAAACTGGTATGTTATTGGTCTGGGACATGCAATGCAATCTAATTATATCCCGAGTATGCATCCATGAATGAGAGGAGTACGTGCCCAACCGTTGAATCGACGAGCTGGTCGATCCTAGGAAGCGGAAAATTGTCCTTAGGGCATGCTTTATTTAAGTCTTAAAAGTCAATACACGTTCTCCATTTCCTATGGCCTTC
This sequence comes from Allium sativum, assembly GCA_030737875.1. Lineage (NCBI taxonomy): Eukaryota > Viridiplantae > Streptophyta > Magnoliopsida > Asparagales > Amaryllidaceae > Allium > Allium sativum. Next base: position 208,382,244 of record CM060913.1, read on the forward strand.
TTCAAAAGTATTGGGTTAGCTATCCACTTTGGATAAGTTGCGTTTCAGATAAACCCATTATTCTTAAGCTTTTCGATCTCCTTCTTCAAAGCCGTTGACCCTTTGAGCCGAGTATCCGCTTTTTCTTCTTATCAGGAACATACTTTGGGTCAATGTTTAGCAAGTGAGTCATAATGGAGGGTGATATCCCACACATGTCAGCATGGGTCCATGCAAACACGTCAAGATTTGCATGGAGGAATTTCTCTAGCTCCCGTCCGAAAGGGTCAAGATGGGATCCGTTCTTCAAGACCCTAGTCAGGTCGTCGTCATCGACCGAAATCTCCACTATGGTTTCAATAGGATTCACCTTTCTACATCCCAAATCTTCATCCTCTCTTGGATCAATGTCCTAGAGCTAGCAACCAGACGGTCCTGGTTGGGATGTTTTCTTTAGTTACAATGCCTCCATCTCCTTTGTGAGGGGATTATCTTCTAGCTTCGTATTCTCTCCATCTCGGAGTTTTTTCCACTCTTCCGAGTAACATACCCGTCTAGTTACTTGATGTCCCCGTATAGTTCCGATTCCGCCCTCGATTGGGAACTTCAAGAGAAACACTAAGGAGTGATGCAAGTTCTGAATTTTGCTAGGGTCATTCGACCCAAAAAAGCGTTTTAAGGAGAGCTTATTTCCATCACAAGGAACGGGAGGATCCGCACTCTCCTAGTCTCCTCCTCCTAATTTTATCGACGGATCAACAATACCATCTGGTTTGGTGGATGATCCATTAAAGCCGTGTATCTTTCCCGTGAATGACTTTAATTCTCTTAACTCCAACTTCTGATGTTCATAAGGACCTTCCATACTATGTCTTAGCCAATGATGGCTATAATTACTAATGGGTCAATACATGGGGTATAATAGCTCGCTCCTTAGTCCATGCAAGATATTGTGCCCAAATTAGCCACCGTACAGGTGTGGGGTTTTGTTCCTCAAAAGGCTTCGACACTTTCTTAAGGAGGGAACTTACTATATAAGCAACAACTTCACATTTGAATTCCATGATGTAGGACTATTAATCCCACTTTGAAGTAAGGGGTGTTACATTCTCCCCTCCTTCAGAGCCCAACGTTCCCGTTGGCTCACGAGCACCTTGCCCAGGCGCTGTGGCTGACAACGAGCCACAATTCTAGCTGGTTGTTGGCTCTGATACCACTGTAATATCCCGCTCCTTAATCCGTGCAAGATATTGTCCCCAACTTAGCCACCGTATAGGTGTGGAGTTTTGTTCCTCAAAAGGCCTCGGCATTTTCTTAAGGAGGGAACTTACTATATAGGCAACCACTTCACATATGAATTCCATGATCTGGGACTATTAATCCCACTTTGAAGTAAGGAGTGTAACACGGGGTCTCCACCCCCACTGGTTCTCTCTCGTGGAAGACAATGTCACTCGTCATTGTCCTCCTTTGTTTCACGGGACTAGCAACTTTGGGAATACTAGACTCTCCAACATTAAAATACTTTGCAGAATTCACATATCGCACCCTAGTACGAACGCTATATCTTGTCGGATGTGGTCCTCCGAAAAGGGTATTAATCACGATTTTTTGGCCTTTTATTGGATGGTGGCCCGGGGATCCACCTAACCTTGTTTGGGAGTTGAGGTCCCCTGCCCCCATTTCTCTTGGGGCAACCTTGTACTTATTAAGCTTTCCTTCTCTAATTAATTTCTCTATGATATCCCTAAGATGATGACATTCATAAGTCGCATGTCCATATATCTCATGGAATAAGAAGAGCATTATGGTCGTGCATTCTTTCTCCAAGGCTTCCCATGGAGGTGGTTTTTTATTTTGGACTGTACTGCACGTGTCAAGGTAGAAATTTTCCAGTGTGTCATTCAACGCTGTATAGCTCTCAAATACTTGAAATCGAAGTTGTTTTCTAGAATTCCCCTTTTGACCATGGTTTCCATTAGTGCCTTTTTATCGGTTTTCATTTCACTTGACACGATAGCCAACATGTACTTCCACTTTTTCGGAATTGTCTCCGGATTGTTTGATCGCCACATTGCTCTGAATGGCTTTATTGGATGCATTATTTGGTCCATCTTCTTCATCTAACCATGCATCTTCCTATCGTAGTCGGATGTTAGCTTTTTTCATAGAACAACTCGATTTTTATGGGAGGCTTTCCGATTAGATATTTCCCGAACTCCGTCATCTTGTTGAGTTCGTCCGCTATGGCCATTAGGACTGTCTCGTGGTTGGGATTTCTTACCTCATTGACGACCATGTTGAATCGATTAAGGTAATCCCTCAAAGATTCACCTTTTTCTTGTTTTATCGCTGAAAGGGCCATAACATGCTTTGTCTTGGAGGCGTGAAGGCAATATTGATTCAAAAACTTCTCACTTAAGTATTTGAATTTTGGAACCGATCTCGGGGGAAGTCACATGAACCACATGAGCCCTACCCCGCTAAGAAATATCGGGAAAGCTTTGCATTTAATTGCGTAAGAGGTTGCGTCTATCTGCATGTGCCACGAGTATCTCATTAAATGTTGTTGCAAGTATGTCATACATGTATAGTGGCTTATCTGAGGCAATTAAACCTTCTTGGAAATTCCTCCTGTAGAATGTAATCTATAAACGGTGTGTGGCTATGGTTGATTCCCCGATCTTCGTTCATGTAGCCTCGACTGTTGACACTGTAATAACCCGGAAAATGTGAACCAAATTAAAAATTTTAAAATTGGTTATTACCAAAGAATTTGAATAATTGAAATAGCGTATTTCAATAAAATAAAGAATTAGGAATACTAAGGCAGTTTGAAAATTTGAATACAAACTTTGTCTGACTATACCGGGTGGAAAATATAACGGGTTTTAGCGAAACTGAAAATATTTAAATCTGTTTATGAATACCTTTCTAACGAATCTGAAAAATCGAAGTTTCATAATGGGAATCAAAAGTTATGGCCAAATGCATTTTCAGAAAGGTCGCCATATAGCCTATATAGCCCTTGAAAATAGATATTTTGCAAACGACCTCGGAATTCGACGAAACCACTTTTGTTGGGTCCGGGATGTCAAATTATTGCTATGTTTCAAATTTCATAATTTTTGAAGCTAGTATGTGAGCGGGGCAAAAGAAAATGTGATTTGTCAATTTCTGTTAAAATGGGTCGACCTAAAAATGGACATTTTGCATATGAGCTTAGAATTCGACGAAACTGGTTTTGTTGGGACCGTATCGTCAAAAAAAGCTAGAATTATTTTTCTGGAATTTTTCGATTCAGTTTGTGGCCCTGGCAAATTGAAATGTACGTTCAAATTGAATATAAAATGTTTTATACTTTAATTTGAAAAATAACTGACTGTAACAGTCGAATTGGCCTATGAAACATATTCCATTGTGTCCGGAATGGGGGTAAAATGCTAGGGGCGACAGTCGTTGGGTTGAAATTGGTGTACGTTGGCTAGAAGGAGTAATAAAGGAATTTAAAAATATAATATAATAGAAAATATCTCTATTTTCTCTCTCACTTCAGCAAAACCCGATCAACCCTAAAATCGAACGGCGGAAAACGTCGAAACCTTCCCATTGATTTCGCCGCCGCCACAGCCTGTATCGTCGCCACCTCCAGTTAACAATTCCGATCGCCTCCCTCCCCTCTTCAAATCAAAACAAGCCTCGCCAGAAACCATCACCGATTCGCGTCGAATTTCCTCCAGGAAGTTCACCCCTTTGAAGCTCCGTCGTGCCTCGCTGGAGCCGCCGAGTCTGCTGCCACCACCATCGATCAGAAGCTGGTTCGTAGCCCTTCAACGTCGTAGGGTCTGATCGGAGCAACGAGGTACGGTTTGGATTTAAAATCAAAACCTAGTTTTGAAGGTTTAAAAACCCTTGTGCTTCGAATTTCTGAAATGAAAATAACACTTTTAAGTGTTGAAAAACTTTGAAAAATAATATAATTTTCGTTCGTTAACGAAATTTGATTAAACAGGAGACACCGTGACTGCAAGGAGGCTCTCTACCATCTAGCAGAAGCCGCGGATTTTTCTGATCTTCCTACGATTTTTAGCACTACAAAAACCAATGTGAGGAATCTAAACTAAATTGTGTGAATGGAATCGTGTTGTATAAATTATATAAGCGAAGTGTAAATTATATACGCATTGTATACCTCATGTACATGTGTTGTATAAGTTATATTAGCGATGTATAAATTATACAAGCGTTGAATGAAACATATATGCTTTGAATTATGATGAAATGCAAGTGAATTATAGATATATATATATATACACTCCCCTCATTCACAGACCATGGACGATATTTACTGCTTATGAATGACGTGATATTTTATGCTATGACGAATGGTTGGAAATAATTGTTTGTGGTTGATATTGTGGTTGAAAAATACCTTTGTGGTTGAAAAATACCTTTATGGTTAAAAAATACCCTCTTGTGGTTGAAACAAATTAGAATAGGATTGTGGAATTGAAAATAAAACATGCCGCCTGCGTGCAAACTAGATGCATGATCCCCATTGTCAAAAACCGGGAGGTATTAAGGTAGAGCGAGGAGCCATACTAGGGACGGTTCCGGTTTTAACTACCCTGCCATTATGCGGCCGAAATTTTCTGAAATATTCATGTGTTAGAATAATTTTCATTCATTGAAATTAATTACATATGTTGAAACAAATATTCATGTGTTGAGTTGAAATTCATTCGTTGAGTTGAAATTCATGTGTTGAATATTATTTGAATTTAAACAAATAGCTTTAGCGAAAAAATCACATTTATATATATATACAAACTATAGGAAATATTCATGTGTTGAGTTGAAATTCATTCGTTGAGTTGAAATTCATGTGTTGAATATGATTTGAATTTAAACAAATAGCTTTAGCGATAAAAATCACATATATATATATATATATATATATACAAACTATAGGAAATATTTATGTGTTGAGTTGAAATTCATTCGTTGAGTTGAAATTCATGTGTTGAATATTATTTGAATTTAAACAAATAGCTTTAGCCATAAAAATCACATTTTTATATATATACAAACTATAGAAAATATTCATGTGTTGAGTTGAAATTCATTCGTTGAGTTGAAACTCATGTGTTAAATATTATTCGAATTTAAACAAATAGCTTTAGCGATAAAAATCACGTTTTTATATATATACAAACTATAGAGAATATTCATGTGTTGAATTGAAATTCATTAGTTGAGTTGAAATTCATGTGTTGAATGTTATCGTATTTTAAAAATAAAATGAATAGACAATAAAAACTACATCTTTATTGTGAATATGAAGTGTTAAAAACATTCAAGTGTAGAATAAATATTTTTGATGATAAAAATATTTCTTTTGTCATGTATACGCTTTGACAAAAATACACACGTGTCGAAATAAATAATGGTTTGCTAGAAATATTATTATTAGCTTTGTTCTACATATATATACATGTGTTGAACAGGGAAAATGGATTAGCTGTAGAGTAAAGAAATTATTTGCGTGCCCGACAAATAGGTAAGCCTTGATGAGTTGGCTGCGCAATTTTATTTTTATATCAACTCCTGTGAATGCCATTGGATGCAGAGTGCTGGTTATTCTGTGTGAAATAATAAACATCGCCATAGGATAGTAATAATTAATTTTTAACTACACTACATGGCATACTATTTGACGATAGGCATACTTCATCATATTCCACATATGCATTTGGAGCTTGTGTGACGAGGTGGAAGATTTACCATACGAGCGAGAGGCTTGTATGGCGATGATTTTATACTACAGGTTGAACTGATGAATGATATGGACTATTTAAAATATAACGATAAACTACTAGATTAATAAAAACCCCACACGGGTCTGGAGTTGACAATAATCACGTCTCTCTAGTTATTAGATACGGCACATGGACTATTTATTTCCACATGGAGCGGGGTGACGAGAATTTATTCTCTGGAGTTATTATCTATACACGCTCCCCCGTAAACACCAGAATATATCACTATAAATATGTGGATGCTTTATAGGATTTATTGGGTACCTAACACGGCCCAATAAATTTCCAAACCCCTTCCCGTACAAAGGAGGTTATGGCGAAATTTTTCGAAATATTAAGGCGTTAGTGAAATATTTGGAGTGAAAACAAAGTTGAGATTAATGAATGAACTATATTTGAAATTATAGAGTGAACTATATTTATATATATAAATATAAATATAATTAAAAGGAATCGAAGCCGTGCAGTTCGTGTTTTGGAATCGTAATTTGAAACGATTAGTACGAGAAATCCGACCATCGGATTTTCCCGAAACCGCAACCGCTGGGTTCGCCTTGGAAATATCTTTCCAACGGCACCAACCTTATAAAAATCCAACGGTTGGATTGTCTGGAATGTTTAATTCAAATCTGAAGAAAAACAGCGTCAGAATCATTTATATTTATATATAAATATAAATATAATTAAATTAAATCGAATAACGACGTTGCAGTTCGAATTTTGAAACCGTAACTTCAAACGACTAGTGTGGAAAATCCGACCGTCGGATTTTCACGAAACTGGAACCGTTGGGTTCGCTTTGGAGATATCTTCCCACTGATATAGACTTTGTAGAAATCCAACGGTTAGATTTTCCGATATGTGTAAAAAAAATAAGGGGAAAAACAGCGCCAGTGCCACGGCACGACCTGAAATGTCGTTTAATTAAATATGGCCATTTTTAAATAAATAAAAATGGCGAAAAATCGTTATAAAATATTATAAGCATCATAGATTGGAAATAAACCAATTTGGTTTGATTTGTTTGATATTTGATGGTTGTATGTGTTTGACACGAAAATAATACTAAAGAACTGAAATATGGATGTCGAATAATATAACCATGGAAAGAATTGATTTAAATTCTAATTACGTGAATTATTTGAAAAGGCCGAGCTAACCCTCATTTCAAATAATTTTTCGAGCGATTCGAATTGGAAGATACAAAGACGATTCAAGACCGACGATCTTCGTATCGGTTGGATGGGCGCTGCTGAGGTTCCTGACTGGAGTAGCTAACATGAAGGAACGGAAGTAGTAGCCGTCTGAACGTATGTGTTGATTGGACGGATATACGAGGAATTTGACGCCTCCGGTTTCGTTCAGACCCAGAACGGACTTGTAAATGGACTGTGTGTCTGACATTGGATTTTTTTCTATACTGATTGATCTCTATTAAATATATATCTGTTTGGCGGCGGAGAATTTATTCTTTTGCTTAACGCCCTTCTCTGAGACGTACGAGCTCAGAGGTTATATATCGATAGAAATCAGTCGTATGGAGTGGATTGCCTATGTGGCATGCCAAGATGCTGTGATCAAGGCTTCTGTTGCAAAGCAAAGTCTTGTAGTTGATGATCAAAGCACGGTCTACGTGGCCTGGCTTTGTATATAGCGTGGATTCGCGAGCCTCACACCTCGATATGAGTTAAAAACGGGATACGGACCGCTGGGAGAGCACGACGTTTCTTTCTAGCTATGGTGGTGTCAGTGACTTACCAGCCCTGACATTTATATCTATTTTTCACCTATGTGGTTGTTGAAATGCTAGGCGCCTTGATTATAGGTCTGTAAGGACCGTGGAAACGTGTGTTCAGGAATAATTAATCCTCAAACGTAAGAGAGGACCGGCCCAGCCGATCCAGGGTTACCCAGAGTGTGTAGTCCTGAGGCATTTGCTAGAATGTCTCAAAGCGGAGAGGAGCTTGCCCCTTGCCTCGACTCACGACGGAAATCCAATTTTCAATATGAGATAACGGATTCGATTGTAACTTATATATGGCGACATAGTGGCATGGGACGCTCATGTCGCCTATGATTGATATTTATGATGCTATTCATTTTTGAAACATATATGCACTAGTAATAATATCAAATGATTTTGCTTTACACGTATCAAGCATATTTGGCCATTATAAGGTAAAACTCTATCCTCCGGCTTGCGTTGCATTGTATGATGGGACTTGAGTCTTATAATGGCTTCATTTTTTTTAAAGCATTGCATTGTTTTAAAGAATTTACTTTGTTTTAAATGCACCAGCAATCACTGGAGTAAACCCGTTCCGCGAAAGTGGCGTGGTCCTATGATTTGCTTATTACTGTTGTTTAAACTGTTAAATAGATTCCTCATACCAGTCCCCATGACCGACTCGTTGTTTGTTTCACTTTGCAAACGCGGGTGCCCTTATTTTCACACAGGCAGCCTAGTTCACAGGTGAAAGGTTGTTTTTGGCTCTGCACTGTTGCATAGAGTGCATTTTGGCTCATGGCGAGGCTGACTTCACAGAGATGACTTTGACATTTTCTGCCATTATTGTACTTATATTATGATTCCGCCACTGGCGATGCAGACTGCTTTACTTTCAGTACTTATTATCGTATGTATATGTACCGCCTTCGGCGATGTAGACTGATACCCTTATTATGTCTCACTGCATGTATATATTCCGCCTCTGGCGATGGTGACTGATCATTTCTCTTTTATTTACTAAGTTATATCCTACGTTGTGCTATTCTGATGTTGTTACATGTTGTGATTCCGCTGTCATATCCATGTAAAATTATTCTATTTATTGTTTATGCTATTATCTGTACTCTGCTATGATGATTAATGTGTTATATCCCAATGATTATCCTTAATACCGCACCTCAGATTTTGGGATCGTCACAGACACGACCCAAACTTCCCCGGTCTCCGAAGAGAAGAGAAAGAACGGATTGCTTTGAGGACAAGACGAATCAGAACACAAACAACAGAACATCTCATTTCTTATTACAACAGTTTACATCATAATACAAGAATATTCCAGAGTATGAATAAATAATATACATTTGATTAATATCATAGATTTAAATTACATTTAAATACATATCAGCAGAAAAATAGTACAAAACACAACTGAAAGAAATACACGGGCATAGAGCTTTTCGAATATCCCTTCAGCTGTAAACCAGGATCCTGTGAATATAATATCTACAAAACCAAAACTACTCGCTGCTCGTGTGGAAAATAGGGGCACCTAGAGTTTAGGTTAAAACAATAAACTCCAGGTCAGTCATGTGACTGGTGTGAGAACTAAAACAGTTATTAATCTGATTTTAGAGTTAGGTAAATCAAGGGACCTCACCGTATAACGAGCAACGGGTTTTAACCCCAAGAATACCAGTGCATATAACAACAGCGCAATGCTAAATAAAGAAAATGAAGCTATTATAAGACTCAGGTCCCATCACACAATGCAACGCAAACCGGAGGATAGAGTTTTTAGCCAAAAATGCTTGGTACGTGAAATTTCATATTTTATTATTACTATAAGTATAGTGTTAAAAACAACTTCAATCATAATGTATAAATCATAGACGGTATAAGTGCCCCATACCACTATGTTGCCATATTAGGCTCTACAAATAAAACCGAAATGTCACGTATTGGAAATTGGATTTCCGTCATGAGTTGAGGCAAGGAATGTACTCCTCGTCGGCTTCGAGACACTCTAGCAAGTGCCTCAGGGTTCGGATGCTGGCGAACCCTTGGATCGTCCAAGGCCGGTCCACACATAGGGGATTAATTATACCTGAACACACGTTTCCCGGTCCTATATGACCTATCCATCGGCTCCTAGAGACCGATATATCCGAGGCGGCTATCCATCGGCTCCTAGAGACCGATATATCCGAGGCGGCTCGCATTCCAACAACCACACAGGTAAAAATAATATAAATGTTAGGGCTTGTAAACGCTGACACCACCCATAGCTAGAAAGAAACATCATGTTCTCTTTGGGTCCCTTATCCCGTTTTTGACTCATACCGAGATGTGAGGCTTGCGAATTAACGCTATACACAAAGCTATGCCATTTAAGGTCGTGCTTTGATCATCAACCACAAGACTCTGCTTTTCAACAGAAGCCTTGATCGTTTGCCACTTAGGCATGCCACACAGGCAATTCACTCCATGCGACTAATGTTTATCGATATACAACCTCTGAGCTCGTATGTCTCAGAGAAGGGTGTTAAGCAAGAGAATAAATTGTCCGCCGCCAAACAGATGTAAATTTAATAAAGATCCATCATCACAGAATAAATTCCAGTGTCAGTCACATAGTCGATTTACAAGTTCGTTTTGGGTTTGAACGAAACCGGAGGCACCTTATTCCTCGTCCCATATGTCCAATACAGGAGAGAGGCCCTCGCATATCCGTCGATCTCCAAGTACGTCTGGACGATCACCACTTATTACCTTGTCTTGGGTGTACTGCCCAATCAAGACATCAGTAATCATCCAAATGATGTGAAGACCTCTGGTCTTCAACCACCATCTTCATCATCGACTTATCGTCGAATCAGTTATTTAGAATGGTTATTAACCTAGCCTTTCCGAATAACTCGCGTATATTATAAACAAGTGCTACACAAACACAACATACGCCTCATTCCAATCCAGAATATTCTTTTATTCAAATATTCACATTTTTAGGTAAAGGTTCCCATTAATTTTATCAAAGATAAATTCTTTTAAATTTATTCTTTAATCTTCCTTTGAATATCAATTAAAACCATATTAAGGTTTCCCAAACTAGTCGGGATTAGCGAACTACACCGAAGTAATCATTTATTTTATTTCCCAATCCCAACCTATTCATCCCATGGAGCAAAACTGGTAATACTCCATATCTAACACCACGCTGTTATAGGTAAATATTAGTTACCATTTCACGTTCAAATCTAATTAAAGATTCATTAAAACTCCACTTAGTCTTAATCTTCCCAAAAATAATGATTATTCAAAGCTAAGAAATTAATTTATCTTTAACTGGGTTAAAAAACCAATGTCATTTAAAACACCGTTCACTATAAACCCAAAATCACATTCCATCTTTTTCCAATTAGAAAATATAACTGGAAATTCTAATAATCTTAATTAAAAGATTTATTCTTTTCACATGGAGTTTAAGAACCGTGTTACTAAAGACACCATTCCATCAATCTCTAACTGTAAATTAGTAAGAGAACAATTCCCTAAGTGTTAATCCCGAAGGCCGAAACCAACATCAGATCAATACCCAGGAAACCATTCAACTTAGCTAATCTCCAGTTAGTTTCTAATTTTCTTAACTCCATTGGGTTTAAAAAGAGTATTTTTAAAGATACCATTCACGACAAACCCAAAATCACATTCCATTGTTAATCAGGTTAAAGAGCAAGTGTTATTTAAAACATCGTTCACAATAAACCCAAAATCCAATTTTAACTCGATTCCAATTAAATATTAATTAATTGGTAAACTTCTTTAAATCATATTTAAAAGATTTATTCTCTTCTAATTTGGGTTTAAGAACAAGTGCTAATGAAGTCACCGTTCACGGCAAAACCAAAATCCAATTTGATATTAAATTCAAGGCTCTGAATAGAAAATATATCGTCTTATATTCAATATCAAATTCTGAAATCAACAAATATCGTATTGGGAATAACAATATATATATATATCTTTCAAATTCCTCCATGATATCCGTATAATCACGGAATCCAATATTGAAATATTTCGAAGATAATTTCGATTCAAATCCATTCCAATCTATTCATTGGAAAATTCTGGTTATTTTAAAACCACTTCAAATCCAATTTATTTATTTAAAAATATTGGATTATAATTCTAGTTCATAACTAGTTCATTTCGATAAAAATATATTTTTATCTTTTCAAATAAGGAATTTTTCATCCCAATTCTTTCTAAATCATTTATTATGATTTTACGCAAAATATTAATAATTTTAATAATTTTATCAAGGCCCGTACAATCGATTTCCATAAACGGTCATCGAACTGCACTTACAACGACCTTTTCCAAATTTGATTTGGACATAATTCCAAATCCGACTGTTAGATTTCAAATCTCTAATATTCGTTCGAAAGCTCCTTTTGATACAAACCCAACGGTTCCGATTTTAGGAGAATCCGACGATCGGATCTCCCGTAATATCAGTCCGAAGTCAATGGTCGAAATTCGCAAACGGTCGCTGCGCGGCACGTTCTATTCAGGCCATTTAATATATTATATATATATATATATATATATATATATTATATATTTCATCGGTTTCCAATTAAAAAGTATTTTATAAATCGTTTTAAATTCATTTTAAAAATGATTTCAACTTCATATTCAATTTTAAATCAAAATTGACTATTCCTTATCATTAATATAAATGATAATATTTTCAAAATATCAGATTTTGAAATCATTTCCTTTTCGATATCCATTATAAAAATGAATAAAATCGATATAAATAACATTCGCGTCTAAATGGCGCATATCTATCAATAGGGCTTCAAATATTTTAATATTTCCGTGTCCATCCAAAATTGGACATCAAGATCAGATTTTGATCTTTTACTAAATATTATTTTGAAATATTCGTTATTTTATTTTATTCAACACATGAATATATTCTTCAGCACATGAATAATTTATATGTTTTATATTTAATAAAAATGATATGTTTATTGTTTAAATAATTTTATTCAACACATGAACATCTTATTTTATTCAACACATGAATATTTTCTTATTCAACACATGAATATTTATTCCTTTTCTGAATATTATTTTTAAAATATTCTTTATTTTCCAAACTGAAATGAGGCTGAATCCATTACCATATAATGTTATTCATATGGGTTCCATACAACATATGTATATAATAACAATCATAAACAATCAACCATCATCCAGAGTGCATTCCACAACTGCATAAGCATTAAATATATATATAATTAACGCTTACAACAGCTTGTCAACCAATCGATTGACATACAACTAAACAATTGGGATTTGTGTACGTCAATTATCATCCCAATACCCATGTGGGGTTTCAATCAACAAAACACATATTTTATTTGTGCAGTTGGGCGATGTGTAAAATTTATCGTCACAATCCATATCAGTAAAATGAGTGTAGATAAACAAATCGTCTGTTTTGTAAATGAATATTTATTTTATTTCAACACATGAATATTTTATTTTATTCAACACATGAATATTTCATTTTATCCAACACATGAATATTTGATACAGTCAATTTCACATACAAACCAATTTTCACAGCACAATAAAACAAACAAGTCATCCATAGTCTGTGGACGACGGGGAACAGTTCATATATGCAGTTATGAAATAAATAACTGTATAAAAATAATTTTGGTGAGAAGTTCTCACCTTTGGGTTCCACTCCACCATTCTTTATTTCTAAACGGTTTGGATTTGGATTTGATTCCAGTCTACTCCATCGCTATCTTTTTCCGCTGTTCATAGTAAAAAACCATATTTTCAATATGATGTTTATATTAAAAATCACACTTTTATATTGCTACTTCATATGTAAAAATCACATTTTTATTTCGCTATTTATATAATAAAAATCATATTTTTATATCGTTATATATAAATTAAAAATCACTTCTTTTATGTTATACGTATAAATAAAAATCAAATCTTTATTCTAAAACCATATTTATATACCACAACTTCATATATGTAAAGATTGAATTTTTATTCTAATGATAATCATAAAAGATCGCATTTTAAGACGATGTTATATATATTAAAAATCAAAATTTTAATACTATGTTTTCTATAAATAAAAATATTTTTTAAATAATCCTTTATATAAATAAAAAAACTGATTTAACTATGTTATAAAAAACAAAATCAGAAAAAGAAAACTCACTTTGTATTCGTTGATGGTGGTTGGAGAAGGCTCGGGGAGGGGCGCCGGAGTTGGAGTCACGGCGGAGGCGGGTGCGCCTGCCTGGAGGCGGTGGCTAGGGTTTGGCAGCGGGAGGGTTTTAGGCGGCGTCAGGGCCTTGGGGGGTGCGGTGGTCTTCAAATCGAAGAGGGGAGAGGCACGTCGAAGGGGAAGGATCGGAGGAGGGGGCGTGAGGCCTGGCGGTGCGGTGGAGCTCCGGTGGTGGCGTGGAGCGCGGTGGATGGGAGGAAATCGCAACTGCGTATGAGGGAGGCGGGTTTTTCGATTTTGACTTGGGGGGCGGTGGAAAGTTTGACCGAGTATAGGAGAAAGGGGCTTGGGCCCAATTATATATTTATAATTAATTTATTATTATTTTTCTCTAAAAAGCTACTTTTTCTTTCAAACCCCCAATCGAACCCAACGACTGTCGCCCCTAGCTAATTACCCCCATTCCGAACACAATGGGATATGTCCCGTAAGCCAATTCGACCATTATAATCAGTTTCCATTAAATTTAAAATATAAATCATTATGTTTTAATTTCAAACGTACATTTTAATTTACCAGGGCCACATACTGACTCTAAAAATTCCCAAAAAATATTTCTAGCTTTGTATTGGCGATACGTTCCTAACAAAACTAATTTCATCAAATTTGAAGACCTTTTGAAAAATGGCCATTTTCTGGTCGATCCAAATTGACTGAAACTATCAAAACACGTTTTCCTTCGCCACGCTCACAGATTAAACCCAAAAATTATGAATTTTGGAATCTAGCAATAATTCGATACCCCGGATCCAACAAAAGTAGTTTCATCGAAAACGGAGGTCGTTTGCAAAATGGCTATTTTTAAGGGCCTTATATATATTAAAATAAATATAAATTCCACAACGACTTTTCTGAATTTTGAATTGGACATATCTCTCAACTTATAAAATGAAATCTCAGTTTTTCACATTCGTTAGAAAGATATTATCAAACAGATTCAAATATTTCCTGTTTCGTCCGATTCTGACTTATAACGAGTTCTGTATATTCATTTGAAATCGAATTTTCAAACTACCGCGCCATTTCAGGCTCGTCTTATAATTAAAATAAATTTATTCGTCCTAACTTCGTCGAAAATAAATTTTTTGTCGTTATTATTTAAAATAATTCATTTTAAATATCCAAAACACATTAAAATTTCTAAAATAAAAAATTTAAATTGGTTCTGATTTTCCGGGTTGTTACAACTGTCGTTCTTGATTTGTCACACCATGGCAGCCAAATCAGGAGTATTGAATATGCATCGATCAGTGTCGTCAACTTGTTGGGTTCCCTCTTTCCCCACTTCAGGCAACATCGCCCAAGTCGTCGTCCGGGTTGAATTTCCTTGAGCCCGATTGTCTCGGTTATTCGCAAAGATGTTCGGAGGAAGAACCAGAGCACGGGTTGTTCGTGTAATATCGCGGTGAGCTAGCGGAGAAGTGCTTTGGTTTGGTTAGCATCGGGATCGACATCCTCTGGATCAACCAGATCGATCCGGGTCTGATTAGCTATGGATGACTCACTTGTGCTTCCTTCCTGGCGTAGCTGCTGCATGTTTTCTGGCCTTTCAAGCGGACGTATTTACTGCGGCCGACCCCTACTTTCCCTAGACGATGAGGAGCCTTCCGAGACCTGGTTCTGTAATAGAGGAAAAGATTATTGGCCTCTGAATTCCTCCCATTGGTTCATCATGCGGTTCATGTCTTGCCTCATCCCAGCATTCTTTCATGCTTGAGCATCCAGTGCTGCCACCGTTTCTCGAAACTGATTCAGTGCTGTCTTGAAGTCGTCACATGTGGAAAATGTCGAGGAAGGAGCCTGATCTAATGCAGGCGGTTGTGTAGGGAAATGCAAAGAAGTTTGGTTCGATGTCGAACCCGGAACAGTCGACCCGACCTAGGTCAAACCGACCTAGGTCTAACCGAGTGCTGGAGCCATTGATGAAGGCATTGGAGCTTGTTGCTCTGTTGTTTCCCAGAAGCATGTGCTAAAGTCTTGGAAAACATTATTTGCTGAGGTTAAAAGAAACTTAGGATTTCATGTCAGACTTGGTGATCAGTAAGTTGAGTAAAATCCTTTCGACGCTGAGAATATCAATTCTCAGTGAAAGCATCAAAGTGTTGATACTAAAAAGTGGCACAACACCCAAGAAATAGAGATGTAGAGAATAAAAATGAAGATAAGTAAATGTAAATGAATCAGAATGCAATCACACACAAATTTATAGTGTTTCGGCGTTAACGAGACTACGTCTACGTCATAATCTCTTGATTTTATGAAAATTTTGAGTACAAATGGTGATTTCGATGACTAATCTCGAGAACAATGCTGGAATAATACTAAAAGGACAAGAGATTGGCCAAAAGTCCCTTCTTTGAAGTTCTGGGGGGCTATTTATATGTTCTGCAGTGCTCAGGTCAATCAGGACACGTGTCGCTCATCCCAAGATCATGGGAAAATCTGAAGAAGCGTTCCTTTCACGTAGAAAGATCCGGCCTGACTGTACAATGATAGGTGGCAACTGATCCAATGTTCTTGGAAGATTGGAATTGGTCAAATAGGGGTAGAAGCAAGTCTCTGAGAAGATATTTTGCGCATTAACAGGTTCGGTTTGTCGTGATAGAAGCAAATGTTGTTCGATACGAAGCATTTGCGCATTGGTCCTCTATCTCATGCGAAAAGGCTCTGGATTCATGTCAAGCTATGTCTAGGTTGACCTGAAATGTTCATCGTGCAAGGCTGTGATGGTCATTTGTCAATGGGCATATGTGTCAATAGCTCGGGTCGGCTAACTTCTTGGCCGAGCCCATTTGGGAGACAAAACGAGACTACTCTTCATGATGATTCTTCCAAGATTCCCGGCATAAGGCTAGTCAATGGACGTATCATAAGTTGAAATATAAGTAAGGATTCTTATTAGTCGAAGTACATGAGAATATTTGATTTTTGTTGTCTTGTTTTCTTATTATTTTCATCTTCCCTCTTTAATTATTATGTTCGTATACGGTTATATATGTGTAATAGTTCAATTTAATTTCTATTAAATAATATGAAATCTGAAAAACATTACAACCCCATGATAGTAGAAATAAGGTTTATATTTTATAGCTTTAAACCTATAAGTTTATTTTTGAATTTTTTTTGACTTTAAACTAATTAAATTAATTTGATGATTAGACAGTTTTATACATAAAATTGTTAAAACCATGAAAATCATTTTTCTTTCTTGCTTTAAATAAACCATTAGAAAAACTAAATGCAATATTATTTTTGTTGTTATATTTTATGATCAAACATTTCTTACATAACATCAGCATGCGATCTTATGATCTCTAAACTTCTTACGTGCATTGAAAAACCAGCTAACTTATAGTCAAGTGAAACAATTTGTAGCTCATACAATAGTCATTGTACGCACATCTTACAGAGGATTCACTCATTACTTGCAAATTAGTAGTCCAGTACTTAAACAAACAAAATTCCATACAAAATTTAATAAACTAAGCATAATATTTGAAAAAATCAGCATAACATGCTTAAATATAGTTGTGTAGTATGTCAACATATTGATATACATAGAAGTAAGAAATCGAATGAAATTCCAGTCTAATCTTTATCAGTTATCAACTTTCCCTTTTGTTTATAAAAATTTACATCATTCTTTCTTTCACTTATATGATAAAGAAGTACATCGTTGAAGAAGATCATATCTTCTTCAAATATACGACAAACTAAACATTCCTCTAAATACAATAACACACAATACTTAGACTATGCACTTACAACAATTTACAGATTATAAAAAATAAATTCTTTTCACAAAATGATTACAAATGTTGACCGTGTGTGTAGCAAAAGACGCATACTGGTTCGTAATAAAAAGGAGAATCTCAACTCACAAAGTTTAATTTTACGAAAAAAAGGTTTGATTAGTTTTAAATGCTAACTTGTTTGGTAGTCGATTGCACATGATTCTAACTTCTAACTTCTTATCTTTATTTGAAACCATGTTGCAAAACGCATGAAAAGGAATATTATAGCAAGGTCCAAAAGTAGCAAATCCTTATTTGAAGAGTATAAGCAGAATTACTGTTAACGGATTTTGACTATCTTAAAAGATTACGACTTTTTCCTTATTAATGCGCTTCAAAGCATCAAGATTCTTTATTTATTCATTTCTAAAATAGAGCCTTCCTAGAGGATTATTAATCATCCAAAAGTGGATAAGGGTTTCAACATCATTTATAGTTTGGTTTGAACAAATAAAGGCTTGACTTCACATGTTTTCAGTGGTCCAAAGGTCGTAAATACTGGCTTAACTCAAGTAAAAGCCTTTGATGACATCGGAAGCAGAAACACATTATCTCTTTTGAGGAATGGCCAACCTCAATGAAACTAATCCAAAAGCAGATCCCTTTGAACTCTGTTCATTCATAACCTTTTTTGGGGGTTAACCATTTATATGGCTAACATATCCCGATGTTTGTAAAGATGATTTCTAAAAAGAGTTCTAGTTCGAATGGCTCGAAAGTGATAAAATGGGCAGCAGATGTATTCAGCTAGTAAGCACTTCTTTTAAGTATTACCGTTCTTGGTAAGGGTGGTATATAGTACTATCGGTAGTACTCGGTTTCTTGAATCGCTTTGGTATTTCTTGATTGGTATGAATGAAACTCGGTATTTAGTTCTAATTTTTTTGGAAGAAATTTAATATGAACTGTTATATATATGATGCCCAAGTAGTAATAGCTTGCACCAGAATAAATGATTTAAACATTTCATACGATTAGGTAATATATGCTTATCAAATTATTAAGATATATTAAGTTATTTGTAGACTCCTACAATTTATATATTGAGATTACAAGGATGTAGACCATCTAATAATAAGCAACTTGGTAAAATTCCAAAGATTAAATGAACCGAGATTTTCGATGAATATGGATAGTTGGAAATTTAGAAATTGATTTAGAACATAATGTTGAAACATTAATGAAGATATAAAGTTGAGTTTGCACGACACTTGATTTAAGAAGCTAACAGTTTAAGAAGAAAATTTGTTGAACACTGTTAGGAAAATGAACTAGATGTTTTATATGCTCAAAGGATATGCGGCCTACCCCAAGACCCATATTAACGAAGAGTATTAACAAGTAATATTGTCTATTAATACAAAGAATAGGGCTTGCTCGGAGAAACCATCAGTAATCTTGTATCAAACAAGTATCACGTATGTTGAGTTTTTTTCCATGGATCAACATACCTAACCCTTATTTAATACGCAATTAAGATGGCTACGAAACTTATTCAGAACAAAATACAATATAGATAATATGAAAATGTTATAGAATAATAGACATAAATATACATATACACAAATACATCATGTACAATACATCGTACTACAAATAAGTGGTCGAATAAGCGACCATACATATGTATATACATTAAATTCACCACAAAAGAATATACATATCGACATATATCGATAAGACTACAAAATGACTACAACAAAAACTAGGCGATCCAAAAGGTCAAACATGATATCCATGAGTGAGCAGCTAAGCATATGCCTAAAGGACCTAACCTGTAAATTGGTCTGACCCGAGTAATGAATACACGGGTCAGTCTAATTTAAACTTGAAAAGTAGTATGTAATGCAATATGATAACATTCATTAAGGGAAACATTCCATTAGGTCATAAAGGAACGAAATGATATGGCTTACACATGTTTACAAAGACAATACTTGAAATTGTGTAAGGAGATACATAAAGAGGGTTAATTTGCTTATTGCAAGATTTCTTTCCACAAAAGTAACATATGGAATAACACATAAGACCACAAGAAAGAAACACAAATCCATAAGAATCACAAAAACACCGAAACCCGTTTAAGCTATGGAGATGATTCATCATATGTACACATAGAAGTCTTTAAATAACTCGAAGCAATGTGCATATACATATATAATAATTATCATCTCAAAATAGTGAATTTACTCACGCTAGTTTTAGCCTGATCTAGGCATTTTTATGTGATGATGTTCTGGTCAGACCGAGCATTTTTATCAGGTTAGCTTAGGTTCTTTGGATCTTAGGAGGAGCTAGAGGCTGGGACGTACTTCCGTATTTTAGTTATATTTTCCACCATGTGTATTTTTATGTTTAGCTTTCTAGATTTCAATATTCATTATTTCTAGATTCTGAGATTTCACTATAATTTCACTGTTCTGAGTTTATCATCATCATATATACACTACAACAAATATACCATATTACAACGGTGCAAAAACGTTGTAAAAAGTTTTTAAAACGGTGGAACCACCATCGTGTATTAAGAAGTTGTAATATACTTATATCTTTTACAACGTTTCTACACCGTTGCAACACCGTTGTGAAATAGGGTATTAAACAACTTTTACTCACTGTTGTAATAAATTTTATTACAACTTTTATTCTCCATTGTTGTATATTCTGTTATAACATCAGAGCATAGGTATAACAACTTTTACCACCATTGTAATAAACTTTATTACAACTTTTTTTTGCTGTTGTAACTCATATACACCTTACTAATATAAAGAATTCATATATATTAATAATAATATGATTCATATTTCAAGGCAGCAAATATAATTATACGGAATCATTCATATATATTAATTAACATAATATTCGATCGACATACACATAGTACATCATCAACTAAGCCCGTCACAAAAAACATAACCGTTTCAAAATACATACATCGATATAACACAAAAGATGCATAAGCATACCCTACAAAAGCACTCTAGCTAAAGACAATGTAATTTTTATTACAAGCCATAGTTGATCCAACAGCTTCTCCAATGATAGTCATTTCGGAATTCGGCTTCCACAAGAAAGCCTCTGAAACCTATGAAACCTATTAAGTTGAATTATGCATACAAATAAATATCTTGGTATTTTTATTCAACAAGAATCAAAGCAAAAAAATGTCGAAAGAATATGTAGACAAACGTGGCTGTATGAGAGAAGATATGAACATTTAATCTTTAATGTTTAAAAAAAATAGACACAAAAACAAGTCACTTGTAACATTAGTGATCACTTGTGTGATCTTCTGAGCTGCAAGTGCTTTTAATTTATTTCCATGTATATAAACAAGTCACATGCACCATTTTATTATAGCAGTAACCTGCACCATTTTAAAGGGAAATTTAGCAGTAACCTGGTGAAGAAGTTTGAAAATGGGTAAACCTTCCTTTTACACAATGATGAGTCCCATGCATTAGTTGTTGATCAGCTTAAGAGCCAAATGTTTGAATAGATTTAAGGGACATAATATTTATTTATTCATATGCATTGTTAAAATATGTTTATCTCTAGGTGGACTGATGGAAATCGCCACAGCATAGTTAGAGCGCCATTTATAACGAAATGTGGTAATAACGTCAAAAATAAATTTTAAAATGGGTGGACCTAATAAATTTATACACAACATGCTTTGGCACTTTTATCTTGTCTAAAGCCAGCATGGTATTATTTATTTATAAGAACGAAATTATGAATGTGCCTATTGCCATAAATATTAGTGTATATTACGTTCTGAAGGTCCATAAACAATCAATACCTCTACATCACCAGTACAACCAGCTTGATGAACATGAACAAGCGATTCATTTTCATATTCATCTTTTGCTTCTTCAATACCCACTGTAGTCAAAGTTCCAGCATCCTCTTCTGAGACTGGTGTCTCCATTGCTTGCCTTATCTTTTTAAGAATTTCGGGATCATTCATGTACCTAAAAATTAAGTCCAGAAGACTAAATATGAAAATCATAAAATATCATTTGAATACTATGGAAAAAATTTGGTCTAAAGTAACATTGCATTACTTCATTATTGCAGTCGGGTTGTCCCCATTCCATTGCCAAATGCATTAAGATAAGCAGCTGCTCTGCATGATATAATATATTCTTAAATGAAATAGATCAAATTACGTTTCCTATACAATAATATGAACCAATATCATGGCTTATGAAAAATACCCAGCAATATCAAGGCTTAGTGTATGGCTTAATGTACCCAAAATCGGCCCAAACAATTCTAAATGTAACATAACAGGGAAGGACACACATAATACTTTGCTATTTCTTAAGTTGCCTACTCATGTTTAGGCCTACAAATGAGGTGACAAAATAATATTTGCAGAATATTACTTCGAATATACAGGGTGTCGAAATATTTTTAGGAAGGCATCACATGCATGAAGTTAAAAAGAACATTCACTTATAAATTCCGAACTGCCGATGGTCCCCATAATACCAGATCAAATTCCAGGTTCAGGCAAACCGGGTTCATATTTTCCAAACTAGTATTTTTTTGTCTTGTCCAAATTAAAACCCCTTACCATATTATTAAGAGATTTGCTAAGCACAGTCGCTTAGAGCGACTGTCCTTGTTACTCGCGATCCTATTGGTTCATTGGCTTGCACTTCTATTTTTTTATTGTTATTCAAAGTAATGGCGGGACCCACTATTCTTGTGCTACCCAATTGGATGGGCGACTGTAATTCACAGTCGCTCATGGGCGAGTTTCCATAGCATTTGTGTATTATTAAATATCCGTTACACAGCTGTAAATTAACAAATCACATGCTTTGTACTCCCTGCCCCATCAAAAATACAGACTTCCGTACAACCAAGAAGCAAACAGACCCAAATAGTAAATTTACTTTGAAGCCTCATTCAGCATCTATTGCTACACGGAATTTAGAAAAAGGAGAGTTTCCAAGCTTTAAGATGATTTCTTCAGTTTAGCAGAAGCTAACCGAGTTTCAGCTTGCATTAAAGAAAATTGCAATGTTTTTCATACTATGCCTTGGTTACATTGTATGTAGCCACTGTATATATTACATTGTTGTGAAGTTAGTCTCATAATTATGATTTTGACATTTATACAAACCAACTCCAATGCCAATGCAATCTATCCAGCATGTGTGTGTGTGTCATAGGTAAGTTATCATATGAAATTCTAAAACATATAAACCTATTATATATTATTTGGCAAACATATCAAGATAGATTTAAAATGATTCTAGTATAATATAAACAGAATAACATTAAAAAGAAACAACTAAAAGCATAAAAAATTCGGTAAAAAATCCCAAAACAATTTCTGGTAAATTTGGGAAAGAAAACCATGCAATTTTTGTGCTGCTACAAAATTAGACGAAAAAATATACCTCCTTTTTAACTGGCTCTTCTTTCTCTGACAAAATAAGTTTGATGTGACAAGGTGATGACATATAAGGATTAAGCTATCCATGAGCTCGGTAAGTTCTACGCCTCTGCTTTTGAGCCTGATTCACTTGGACGTGAGAGATATAAAGTGCATCCACATCTAAACCTTTCACTTCTGCATTGCTCTCGGCATTCTTGAGCAAGTCAAGGATAAATTTTGCATATTTCATTGGCTAGCGACCTTGACCATTTGAATGGCGATTCTTGGCTTGTGTTGTGCGACCAACTCCACCACAATACCTTCTAAAAGGGATGGCTTGTTGATGGGCAATAACATCTTCTAGATACCTTTTAGCCTTTGCCAACGGCATCTTCCTTATTGAAAATGCAGTTTCCCTAGTGTTATTGAAGTGAACCCTCAAATCCCTGCCCATAGCGTTTGTAGAATTAGTGATGTTGTCTGGTTCTCTTTAGTACTTCACCATTGTGGATGATCGTTATGACTGACCTGTTTTCTTTTGCCTCTTTTTCTTTCGTTTCTTCCCCCAGGTTCTCGGGGAGGAAACTCTAGCACTTAGCTTGGATTTCTCTTGCTTTCAGTTCAGCTCATGTACGGTTTGATCTTAAGCTATGCTATGGCTGCATTTCTGCTATCTTTGGGGAATTAAGCTACTTTTGTTGTTTAAAGTTTTATGCTTCTTTATTTATGCAAGACAGAATAAGTTGTAATGGAAAATGATGACTTTGGTTATTTGGTACCTTGGATGAAAAAGACTTTGACTATTTTGAAAAATTTGTCTTTTGATTCTTCCGCTGTTTTATTTATGTTCTGTCTTATAATATTTCTGTGATGGTTTACCGCGATAACGCTCCTCCAAAACTAGTGCATTCCCTTTGTGAGTGACCCTAGTGGAGGTGGGGTGTTACAGCAGCCGCCTAAGCGAAATCAACATATAGTAGTTATTAGTGATCATTTACATAAGTTCATTGGTGCGTGAACATACAGTAGTGGCAGCATACAAGAAATTAAAATGCACAGTTTCAGGTCCTAGTTTAATGACAGAAAGGTGTTTTCTCCCTTCTTTTTTTTGTTTTTTGAATCTAAAAGAGCAACCACAACTTTGAAGAACACTAACACAAGTCGGAAATTCTCAACACAAATCAGAAGCCAAAATATGTAATAACGCAGAGACTAACCAACAAAACCAATATCCACGCCGACACACTAAAAGCAAGGTCATAGAGACAGACGAATACTCATCAGCACGTCCTACGATGTACGGTCCACAACTAACACTCGGTCAGCCTTTCGGTATGTGCTCGAGTGACTGAAGCGACCAGTTGCTAGAAGAAAGACAGATCAGGAAGCCGTGAGAGGCTCAAACAAAAGACGTCAGAAAGGTAAAAGGGGAGGACAAAGAAATACCGTATGTTGAATCGTAGGGTTTAGTGATAGCTACGATAGATCTAAGAGAGATTCAACTCACCTTGAACGGCAAGAAATTGGCATAGAAAAACGGCGGTGGCAGCGTCGAATGAGGACAAGCGGCTTTAGGAGATGAAGTTGAACAATGGAGTGGGGCAATTCAATGGCGGGGGTGATGGCTGCAGGCTTTGATTCAATCTGGAGCAGAGCAAGGGCTATAATCGGTTTTGGGGTTGATCTCTAGGAAGAAAGGAGAGGCTTCGGGTGAATCAGCTGCCCTGGATTTCGATTTGGGAATAAATATTTGGATGGAGGACATCATTTTTATTTTGGGGCTTTCTGCTAAGCTTAAGCGATAAAGTGAAAAATAATGGATCGGGGAGAAACAAAAGGGACCGCTGATAAAAACACGGTGAAGACAGGAAAAGGCATGTGTAACAAGTATGAATTGCAAAAAACCCAAAAATTTTGTTTTGGAGCCAAAAAGAAATTTGGACTTAAAGCCAAAAGAAAAGAGCATTTGTATACTCCACCGTATAACATTCTATAATAAATATTTAAGAAGTTCAAAATTCAGCTGTATTCGAAAAATAAAAATTATATGATTTTGGAAAAAGAAATACAAATACGGAAATGGTTACACTAGCTCGCATCCGATGATTGTTTGTTTAGGTATAATTAAATTATACTTAGTTTTTCGAGTAATTTAGTAGATAAAATAATTCTCATTTATTATTTTATATAAGTAAAATATCTTAATACGTATTATTATTTTTATCATTTTAGTTATTAAAATTTCATTTTAACTATTATTATTTAATTATCGTCCGATTAATCAACATTGTTTATAAAATTTTATAATTAATTATAAATTATAGCATTCAATAGTGAGTTATTTATAAACTATAGATTATAAATTATTAATTAGATGTTTACTATTAGTTCATTTATTATTAATAATAATTTAATACTTAATTATTGACTATTAATTATTAATTAACTATATTTGCTAGTACTAATTACCAAATATTAAATATTAACTACTTAATTATTAAATAATAAATATTAATTACTTATTAATTATTAATTACTAGTTATTAATTTCTCATTAAATATATTAATTACTAATACCAGTTATTAATAAGTAGTTAACATACATTAACTATTAAAAATAAATTACTACTTGTTAACTATTAATTATTTAATAATAATTGACAAATATTATTGATTCCCAAGTTTATTATTAATTCTTATTATTAATTCTTATTATTAAATATCAATATAATTAATTATTAAATATAGATACTATAAACATGAAGTTTGTACTAGGCATATCTATTACAACGAATAAAATGAAAAGTTGTGATATATATATGTTTATTACAACAGTGATTTTTTCACCGTTGTAAAAAACATTTAGTACAACAGTGCGTTTTTCATAGTTGTAAAAAAGCATTTATTACAACTGTGCTTTATGCACAGTTGTAATATGGTGTTTTTGTCGTAGTGTATATTGTTTGGTGTCAATCTAAGGATTTAATTATATAGTGATTTCATGTATGTGTTTTAAACTCTTAACTGAGTTTCGAATTATGTGGTTTCTGAGATTTCTAAGTTTCTATTAATTATGTGGTTTCCATCCTATGATTTGTAAATTTTATAAATCATAGTATTACAATTAAAGGAATCCGAATTAATGGAAACATCTGAGTATTGTAACAAACGACCTTTCTTACCTCTAAAAACGGCACTCAATACATCCTCTGTATTCTTGTGTGATCATTTGGTTGTTCGAAAGACAAATCATTTATGGAGAAAGGAAGAAAGAGATAGAAAAGAATCTTACAACGCAACGAAAAATTTATAAGATAACAAGATTCTTCACAAAAGAAAGAATCGCCACTTGAGATCTTGATGATCTCTGTTCAAGGGCCGCCGACAGCTTTTAAGGGTTTGGGCGAGAACTACTGGACAACTCCAGCACTACAGTCGTGTCTCCTTCTTTCCAGCCTCCTTGGTTTTCCTCTAATCCTTGTCGATCTTTCTTGACCTCCCTATCTTCTTTTTTCTGAGAACTGCACTCGGCCTTTAGCTTTTTCTCCTCTTCGGTCTCTAGCCTTTTAAGCTCAGGCTCCGCTTTCTTTTGGGCGACCTCATCTTCGGCTTTCTTTCGAGCCGCCTCTTAAACCTTGATCTGAGCCTCCTCCTCGGCCTTTTTCATCGTTTCCTCTTGAGATTTTTGGAGGGCTTCTTCATTAGCTTTTCTCTTTTCCTCCCATTCGTCCGACTTTGCAAGCGGTTGAGCTTTCTACTTTTCGACCAGCTCATACATGCTTTGCCCACCTGTTTCATCGGTCCAGTAATTTGGACAACCTCCTCAGGCCTCCCTTTTACTTCTGGAAAGAGGTCTTCCATTTTCAACTCTCCCAACTCCATATCCGGGAAGGTGTCCATGTGACCAAATCCCTCTCCTAGCTACTCCTGTTGAGCTTCCATATCAAACCTGGGAGTAATTGGCATTGTTGGTGAGAAACCCGTTGTCGCCTCTGCTCCAAAGGAACCGGCATGATAGGGAATAAGACAAGTCAATCTACTTCAAATTCATGTTACCATCCTTCTAAGCACTCGTAAGAAATTGGTTTTACCTTCCAACACTTGTTTTGTGGTTTCGACGGGGATAGAGCTTTGGGCTATTGGCTGAAGAGAGCCTCCGTGTTCCAGTCCTAGATAATCAGGATCATACTCAGTAATGACGAGGGATGTAACAGACGGATTGCTAGTAGGGATGAGTGGGGAAAATTGCTACTGTTGAGAGATGCCACCTTAAAATGTATGAGCGACTATTACACTCTCATTCGAAACTGCTCTCCCTTTCGCAGCAGTAAGTTATGCCACCCTCCCCACCACGACAGCCTCACTCAATAATACCCTTCCTTTGGCAAACACATGATGCTCTTCCTCTGTCAAGTATTGAACCATCAGCGTCACCTCATCAACCGAGTCCACTTACTGCTGCCTAGCCTCATACTCCACCAGCTTACCCCAGGTTTGAGACAGAGTTCGAGGTTAATCTTCAACCCACGAGATTCCACGAAATCGAAGTGTCTTGAGGTAAAAGCCCCATATTGGTGGCTCTACCTCTGCCTTTGATTTATCCTCGGCCTCCTTCACCTCGGATCTAAGCTTCTCCAATTCAATCAGGTGCTCAGCCTTCACCCTATCTCCCTAACCCAGTACCTCTTTGTTCAGGGCCTCAACAGACTCCTTTTTATTTGTCTGCTCGAGTTCAGCATGGGTGGATTCTACAAATTTCTCGATCTCATCATTTTTCTTGATAAGTCATTGTGCTTCCTCATTTTCTTCTTGTAGCCTCTCATTTTCCAAGGTCAGGATTTCGTTGCTTTCTTTGATCTAGTGCACTTCCTCATTTTCTTTCATTGGCCGGAGGTTCTCCTCGGATACGGCACTATTGTCCTGCTCAAGCATTGTGTTATGGGTTGAAATAGAGGCCAGAGTGTCTTTGAATTATTCCTGGGCCTGGTGCATCTCAGCTTTATCCTTTATAAGCTCTATCTCCATCTCCTATCTTTCAACAATAGAGAGCTAGTACATAAATGTGTTACTCGAATACGCATAAACATATACAAATTGAAATGTTGTCTTACTCAATTCAGCATCCTGGTTCCATAGGCTCTCCCTTTTAGCAATGAGATCTAGCTGTAGACCCAGGATCTCTCTGTTATTTTTGAAAATAAACTCCAAGAGTCTCCTCGAGTACTTGTAAACTCCTTGTACTGATAATAAACATCGTACACTTTACTGCATATGTCATTGTCCACATCCAGCAAGATCTTTGTATGTTCGATAACCATAGCAACTCATCAAAGTAGAAGTCACGGAAATACTTCTTAAGTAATTCCTTTTCTTCATTGCTCAGCTATGGGATCACTGATATGTTACCCAACGTCGGATCCCACTTTGCCATAACCTTCTTCTTAAGCTCAGATCCTCCAACTGCCTTCTTCTTGCTTGTATCTTGGGTCGTTGGCGTTGTTGAGCAGACACAAGCGGCAAACATCAACACTAGTTTCCTCGTACTCATAATTTCTGGCCCTTTATTTGCTTCCGCCGATGGAATAGCGGGTTGTGAAGATTCCAAGCATCAGGGTTAGTCTCTATGACGTCGGCCACTACTGCGGCTGCAAGAATGATGGGACTGCGAATATAAATCTGTGCTCCTCTTGAAACTGCTTACAGTCCCGCTCTTCAGTGGTCGACGACTTCTAAACCCTCGATCTCGGTCTTTGTCACTGTCTCTAGCAGTTGCACTTGCATGGGGAAGATTTTGAGTCAGAACCAAAAGTTCCACGCAAGCAAACAAATTTTGTGTCACCTAATGTTTATGAGTGTGTATCCTAAGTGTTCCCTCCACAAACTAGATTTCAACCCGCTTGAGTGGGTGACTTCCCTAATGCTCAGCGTAAGGATCCCGACGTTAGTGCTACTTGGATAAGAGAGTGTAAGCTCCATTGGAACATTACTAAAGTCTTTGCATTGGCCTTCTGGCTTCAACATTGTAGTGGTCTTAGAGGTCCTGACTGGAGAAACCAATTTAGGCGACCCTCCTAACCCCATCTCCTCTATCGGAGAAGGAATGAAAGTGACCTCCAAATCATCTCCTCTGATGTGGATCTCCTCATCACCGCCTCCATGAACGTCGAAACCCCCCTGAGCCCATCCAACCTCTTCTTCACATGGGATATTGCAAGAGGCACGATAGGGGACATCTCCTCCTACGAACCCAAAGGAGAAATTCCTCCCTTAGCTTTCGCTTCAACTTCTTCCCATCGTCGTTCGGGGGACCAGTCGGACAACTCTCCGGAATCAGTCCTAAAAAGTATAGGATTTAATATGTAAGCATTGATTGGGCATCGCGAAACCCGCCTGGGACCTCCCTCAACGTTGCAAGGCGCTCAAAGTATACATCATCTCTTAGGATCCGGGGGATACTTGTTATACTAGAACTTTAAGTTTGTCTAGAGCTTACGACTCAATTGACTTAAGCCATAATCCAAATATAGAATACTTACATCCAGCAAGCTCAAAGTATACATCATATCTCGAGATCCGTGGGGCACCAAACATAGAACCAATCATGTTTGAAGTTACTTAGCCTTTTCCACTCCCCTAGGATGAAACGAGTAATATCTTGTGCCTCAAGGTAAACAAGTGAACGCGTTGCGGTTGCTCTTTTGTTCACGGAGAAAATAAACCGAATGTTATCTCTGGTTGGTTCCACACCTAAGTACTTGATGAATAGGATGATGGCGGCAAGCAAGAAAGCATACGCATTTGGATGAAGCTGCATCGACACCAACAGAAAGAAGCACAACATATTTAGAATGAACGGGCAAGATGGAGGCACACATCTGACAGTGCACATGTGCCTATTATAGGCAGTGTACCCTTCCTATGGTGCATGCACTCTATCCTCCTTTCCGAGGAGGAGAACGGTATCCCATGATACGCCATATTTCTTGTAGACGCCTCTCAACGAGACATCGTCAATTCGTGAGACGACAGAATCCAGTGTATTCTCAAGAATAACATTGTTATCCATCATATCCCTCGCCTCCAAAACGTCTTCTTGCTTGTCATCCACGTATCCTTCCTCTTGCGAACAACCCTTTGCCACTTTCCCCCTTCCGGGATCTCTAGCTCATCCATATGTTCGGTCGAATGGTGAGATCCTTTTGGCTCTCTCACTTGATCGTGTATGTTGGTCGAGGCTACTTGTTGAGAAGGGGAGGAAGATCCAAAAGTCTCAAGCTTGTTGTTGGTTGGGCTAGAGTCGTGGGACGACCCACTTGGTATGGATGGTAATTCCGTGGGTTCGGCTTCCAAGCCCTACATTCTCCTTGAGCTACTTGATGACATTGCAAACTATACTCTCAAAATAGTTGCGTTAGTAGGCACACTGAAATTTGTGCCTCTTTGTTGGTGTAAATTAATATGGAGTGTGCAAGGTTGTGCGTGTTGATGCAATTACAATAAAGCTTATTGGAAAGCAACAACGATTTCCGGTTCCATAAACTTAAAACATCATCATCGCCGACCAAGATTGTTGAATTCACATTGCCTCGCGACTATGTCGCCGTTAGAGTTGGAAATTTAGTCTGTAACAACCCGTATTTTTGGTCAATTTAAAAAATGAATTTAATATAATTTAATGAATTTTGAAATAGAAAATGCTGATTATGAGTCAACAAAATTTGAGAATAATTTTAAAATTAGTTTTAATATTTTATTTGACTTAAAACAGGGTCGGTAAAATTTGCAAATCAATTTAAAAGCTCAGATTTTGAAAATCGATATTTCGAAGCTATATCAATCGTTTGTAAAAGGACCATTTTGGAGACAGTCTCGGAATTCGATGAAACCACTTTTATTTGATCAGGAATATAGAACTATGTCATGATTTAAACTTTCAAGTCAAATGGAGTTCATATGCGAGAGAATGGTATATAAATGCACGTTGAAAATTCAGTCAGAATTCATTTTATGCTAGAAATAAGACGATTTTTCAAGCGATCTCGGAATTCAATGAAACTTGATTCGATGGAAGGGTAATTGCATAATGTAGCAAGATTTCAAATTTTGTAATTTTTGGAATTAACGTGTTGCCGTGCGACTAGATTGAAGTTTGCAATGTGTAATTAATACATCGTCATCGTACATCAATTCATGCAATAGTTCCTAGCCAATTAAAATTAGACAAGCACTCCCTCTCTGCCACTTGTCCTCTTCTTATTCATCTAGTCATTCATTGATTTGATTTAATCCTAATGGGATTTAATTTACCTCTAAACTATCTTCCATTTTCTAAATCACATTTTAAAGCTTAAAACCCTAAACACTGGCCTCTTCCTCCTTGAAACTCCACCACACACCACCAGTTAGGTAATGCCGCCGCCTGAGCTACCTATTGCCATTCTCCCTGTCACGTTACCAGCTGGCGCATGCACGTGGCCCCCCCTCTCCTCCTTAAACTCTCTCTCTCTTCTCTTTTGTGTGAAAGGTTGTACCTTTTAAGGCTTTAAACCATTTCTACTACCTCTAATAACCCTTACTAGCCCCTACCTTGCCATGTGGCACCCCACAATAGCTGCCGTATCATCTATCCCTGCTGGATAGCAATACACCGGGCCCCACAAGCCTCCAAACCACTAAAAATCATAACTTTCTTGCTCTAAACTCAAGTTAGACTGTGTACAAGCATTGTCGAGAAGTTTGGAGTTGATCTGAGAAGAAAAGGCGACAATTTTTAGCCCGTAACAAGAGCGGGAAGATCCGATTTTGCAGTATACTATTGTTCGATGGCTGGGGTGAGAGCTTCTCACTCTAAATGTTATGTTTGTGTAGTTTAATTATAGTTAAACAGTCAAATAGTTAACCGTCTAGCGATAAAGTTAATGTGGAAATGTTAAGTGAATTGAAAGTTAGAAATTGGTTAATCAGGAAGTTAGCACGACATTGAAATATATAACAGTTAGTTGATTAAACAATAGTGAAAACTATAGTTTCAATTTGATTAATTTGTTTATAAGTTGTTATACGGTATATGGTAGCTTACATCACAGTTGTTTGCAAACCCTATGGATGAATGGATGACATGTAATGTTTTGGATGTGAATTTGAGTGCATTAACATGTTAAAATGATATTAAAATATTTGTGGCAGTTGAAGTAGCATTAAATATTCATTTATAAGCTAAACGATAATTTTATTATCACATGTTTAAGTGAAATTGGTTAGATTGAAAAATGAATAAATTATGATTAAATTCATGGATCAGTGGTTTGTTTGAATTGATTATTTATTGGTTGAAAACCCCACACATGTCTTGGAATGATATTTGACTTACACATCTCCCTTGTATGTAGTTTATATGTCGATCGGTAGATTGACAAGCCAAATTAAGCGTCAATAGTTTGATTGAGGCTTATAGGGGTGTAGGTACAATCTAGATGTTATTTGGATGTTTGATGGTTTTTTACAATTATTGTTGGATGTACAAAATTCGTATAAGTGAAATGATATGGTTTTTGTTGAATGTTATTTTAATCCGGAATAAATATGAATATTTTAATAATATAATATTCAGTGAAAAATCAAAGTTTGATTTCGATGTCCGATTTTGGATAGACGCGTAGATGAATATTCGTAACTATAATGAATGGTTTTGAAATAAATTTAGTACACTTTTGGCACATCAAAGTTTTGAATTTAAAATGAATTGTAACTTTTTAAAGTGAAGTTCAGTTAGGCTATTTAGCCAACATTTTAAAAGAAGTTTTCTTTCGAAAGTTCTTTGTTTATTTTTATCACAAATAACAGGAGATTTTGAGCTTAAAATTACAAGTTTGGAAAAATAATATTATTTTATTTATTTAAATAAAATTAAAATGATTTAATATTGAGATATTAGATTTTGAAAGTTAAATGATTGAAATAGAATTTCAAGTGGCAGTTGTGGATAATTTATAATATTTATAAATTATTGTGGAAACTGTTTCGATTTTATTTTAATTATAAATCGAAGTCGGACTTGAATAGAATGCGTCGTGCAGCGATTGTTCGCGAACGTCAACCCGTAACTTCGAATTGACGTAGTGGGAGATTCGATAGTCGAATTATCCTAAAACCGGAATCGTTTGGTTCATTTCGAAAAGAACTTTCAAATGATAATAAGAGCTTCAAAATCCAACGGTAAGATTTTTAAATTAAGTCCAAATAAGTTTTGGAAATGGTCGCTATAGATGTAGTTCGGAGGCCAATATTGGAAACCGTCTGTAAGGGCCTTAATAAAATTATTAAAAATATGAATAAATTATGTAAAATCATAAAGAATGATTTGGAAAGATTTTTGGATGAAATATTCCACGTTTGAAAAGATGAAAGGTATTTTTATCTAAATGAACTAGTTAACAACTAGAGTAAAGAACCAAAAGGAATACGCGATGATTCATGAGAGCATAGTCTAGTAGAACTTGAGAGATCTAACTGGAAATTATTCCATTAGACGAGGGGTGGGAAGAACCGAAAGGAACATCAGATATTAGACTATGATCAAACGATGTTTTCTGAAGAGTAATAATCCAATGACAATTAAATTAATAAATTGGACTTGTGAATGATTTTGATATAACCAGAGATTCCTAACTTATGTATACTGGAATGGATTTGAATGGAAATTATCTTTGGATATTTCTGATATTGGATTCCGTAATTATACGGATCTCATCGTGGAATTTGGAAGATATAGATATCGTTATTCCTCTACGATATATGTTGGTTTTAGAATTTGGTATTGAATGTAAGTCAACATGATTTCCATTTGAAACCTTATATTTAATATCAAATTGGATTTAGGGGTTTGTTGTGAATGTTGCTTTAATAACACCATTCTTAAACCTTGTTGAAGTTTGAGAATAAATATTTTAATCGATATTTAATGGAATTTTTCCAATTAAATAAATTAAATTGGAATTAAATGTAAGTTGATTTTTGGGTTTATTGTAAACGATGTTTTAAATGACATGTGTTCTTTAACCTAGTTAAAGATAGGATTAATTTCCTAAAAAGTTGAATAATCATTCAATAATGTTTTTTGAAGATTAAAACTGAATCAGAGTTTCAATGAATCTTTAATTAGATTGAAATGTAAAGTGGTAATTAAATTTACCATAACACGATGGGTGTTAGATATGGAGTACTACCAATTTTGCTCCACAGAATGAGTAAGATGAGGAAAGGGATATCGATATAAAATATTATCATTCGTGTAAGATTTGATTATCCCGATAAGGTTTATAAACCTTGAAGCGTGAAAAGATATTATAAAATCTTTTGTAATGGTTCCAAGAAAGATTTAAGCAAGTGTTTAAATGATATAAATCTTTATAAGATTTATGGGGTTAATTCCCATGTAATGAATATTTGAATAAAAGAATATTCCGGATTGGAATGAGATGTGTGCATTATCTTTATGTACGCATATCACACATGATTTTAAAGATACGCAAGTTATATGGAAAGACCAGGTTTAACCCATACTCAATAACTATTACATCGATTACGGTAGTTGAAGATCGGAGATCTTCACATCGTTCTAAGGTATTGCTGATGTATCGGTTGGGCCGTACACCGAAGACGAGGTAATAAGTGGTGGTTGTCCGGACATACTTGGAAATTGACCGGATATGCGAGGACCTCGCTAATGTATATGACATATGGGACGAGGAATACGGTGCCTCCGGTTTGTTCAGACCCAGAACGGATTTGCAAATGAACTATGTCTCTAACATTGTATTAGATGTTGTATTCAGTGATCTATGTTAGACATATATCTATTGGTGGCGGAGAATTTATTCTCTTAGCTTAACACCCTTCTCTGAGACATACGAACTCAGAGGTTATATATTGATGGAAATCATTGATATGGTATGGATTGACAATGTGGCATGCTGAGATGAATGGATCAAAGCTTTAGTTGAAAAGCAGAGCTTTGTGGATGATGATCAAAGCATGGCTGATATAGCGTAGCTTTGTGTATCGCGTTAATTCGCGAGCTTCACACCCCGGTCTAAGTCAAAAACGGGATGCGGGACAGTAGGGAGGACATGCGTTCTTTCTAGCTAGAGGTGATATCATGTTATGCATCCCAGACATTTTACTTATGTGGATGATGGAAGCGAGGGCCCTCGGATATGGCCGCACAAGGCCAAAGTGGTCGACGTACTGACTAAAAGGTCCGATAGGACCTGGAAATGTATTGTTCAGGAAATTTTCCAATCAACGACGCACAGCTGACCGACACTACTGATCCAAGGGAACTTGCGTGCATCCCTAAACATCTTGCTAGAGATAGTCCAAAACCAGTGAGGAGAGATCCCTTACCTTGGCTCATTATGCAAATCCAAATTGAAATACGCGATTTTACGGTTTTAATTGTATACTATGGCGACATAATAGGATATGGTATTATGTCGTCCAAGATTGATACATTTATTTTCGAAGTTTTTCTTTGTACTATGCTCTTATAATTATATAAAAATATTTGTTCTGAAGCGAATCAAGCATGTTTGGCTATTATAAGGTAAAACTTTATCCTCCGGCTTGCGTTGCAATGTATGATGGGACCTGAGTCTTATAATAGCGTCATTTTACAAAAAGCATCGCGTTGTTTATGTTATAATGATATTCATGCGGAGTAAACCCATTCTGTGTCATACGGCATGGTCCCCTGATTCCCTAATTTTTAAAGTAAAGTCTTAATAACTGGCTTTATGTTCTCACATCACTCCCATGACCGAGCAGGAGTTTATTGTTTTCACCTAAACTCTGGGTGCCCATATTTTCCACAGGGGCAACTAGTAGTTTTGGTTTTTATAGGTATTTATTTAACAGGATCCTAGATTACAGATGGAGTTATACTCTTGAAAGCTTTGTATCCGTGTATTTCCTTCAGCTATGTCAGCTGTGCATTGTATTTGTACATTTTTATTTCTGCTGCATTGTTGTAACTTATTGCTCTGATATTCATTTTCCTGCTGTGATTTATTTTATTTTATCTTCCACACTTTGATATTCTTGTACTCTGATGTACATTGTTGTGATAGCAATGAAAAGTTCTATTGTTACGTGTTCCTATGTTCGGGATCTCAAAGCAGTCCACCTTTCTTTGTCATTTTGGATTGGACTTGTGTGGTTTATTGTCGATTAGAAGGGCGGGAGATTTTAGGACGCTACAGGTGGTATCAAAGCTTTGGTTTACAAAGATCGAGAACAAGAACCGGACAAAAGAACTCATCAGAGATAGGATTAGTAACATCATATTAAAGAATACTTATTAGAGATAGGGTCAATAGTATCCTAGAATGAACAGAACGTTAGAGATGGAGGTTAGTAATGCCCTAGAATGAGTTGAGAGATATGTTTATAAGTAACGTATTTGTGATTATTATATATATAATCTGATTTTCAATTATTTTATGTATATAAAAGAAACTTATGTTTTGATAACATACATGAATTCAAAATTTATTAGTCAATTGATTGATTTCTTGTTTCATTACTTAAATTGTCTGATAAGGGTAAGTAACAGAATCTTCGACGATTTCGGACCGTCGATGAATTCTGACACACCTTAGGGTTTAAATTTGTAAAGGAGTTATATTCACGATTTTGGACATTGAATATATGCAAAACCACTTGTTATTTATTTAAAATGAGTTAATTTAAACTTATGTTCTAATTTAAAGTTCTTTGTTTCAAACTCGTAAAGAGGTAAGCATGTACCCATTGGACAGCACGGGGTTCCGTTTATTTTATCTTCCTCATCTTCTTTTGATGGTAGTTCATCCTTGTGATAGCGACACCTCATGTGATAGTTCAGATAGTAGCTCTTCGGTTTCGACATATCGTAGTAGTGTTCAAATTACCCTTGATTACAGCAGCGAAGTGATTACATGTCAGATGCTACTTCCACTTTTGTATTTATGGTGCCCTTGGATACTGATTCTGATTATGGTTCACATGATGACTCCATGGACTTGGGCTCTTACGAGTCTGAGGATTCTGGAGACTACAATGCTTGGATGTTGGAGGACGACGATGGATTTGCATTTGACCAGTTCAGACATTTAGTTATGTGGGACCCAGTTCCCATATCTCCTCCAGTAGTTGAGGATCCGCCACCTGCTAAGTTGCGGATAATTTCAGATTATATCCCCGAGCCTGACATAGACATAGTCTTTTATGATATGGTCCCTGAGTTTCCTGTACTCCCACATCCTGAGATAGATGCCCTTATGTGGGAGCATACGATGATGGAGGGTTTCACCCTGCCCGTAGTACCCGAGGAGACGCCTGTTTGGGACTTAGCCCCAGGGTTGCTTGATGAGGAGGAGCCACCAGTTGCCCCGATGTTAGAAAATGTAGATGTGTCATTTATAGCTCCAGTTGTACCTGGGATTACAGAGCCAAGACTTGCGTTAAAATGGCCAGAGACTGAGGATATACAGATACAGGATATAGCGGAGCAGCCAGTAGAGCTTGAGCAGGCTAAGGAAGAAGATGATGAGGATGAGGTGGTCATATACTAGTCGGACTATGATAGCGATGATTACCAGCCATACGATTTTTGGGTAGAGGACCACGTGCCAGATGACTCGGCAGATATACTTCTTAATCTAGATGATAAGTTTGGGCAGGAACCAGAAGAGTTGACGATATTTGGACCTCCTGTGCCTAGCTATAGCGACGAGCAGTTGTGATGTATGCTTGTTGTGTGTGTATGTATGTATATATATATATATATATATATGAATTTTCAAATATATATATATGATATGTATGTTCTAGTCCTGTTTTGGTATATGTATATATATATATATACATATATATGATATGTATGTGCTAGTCCTGTTTTGGTGCGACATAGGCACGTGTTGTACATTTTGGGTGTGATACATTTTGTGTTGTAGGCCGCCTCAAGTACATAATTGTACTCGGGTGGGCATAGATATGGATAGCATGGTACATATACATGGTTTATACCTTAAGTGGCATTACACACTAAGGTATATGCTATGTCTATGACTATAGTTGATCTTTTTGGTTGTGACTTTACTATGATATGATATATGACTTGATGATGATAGTTAATCTTTTGTTATGACTTGATGATATAAACTATATGCTTGGAAATTTGTGCGATTTGACCGAGTAACATATGTTATGTGATATGACCCCATTGCATAGCATATACTGTGGACTGCATAGCATAACATATCCATATAAGCATGTGATTGTTTGATGAATGTATTGCGAGTACTGAATCATGGACTGATTGTGGACTAAATGACCAAATAAAAATGTAATTGTTTGGTGTATATATCTTGTGTATTTTATTATGATTTATGAGAGCCTATAGAGGCCATTTATAGTTGTGCAGATTAACCCGTACAAAGGAGGTTATGGCGAATTTTTCGAAAATTTAAGGCGTTAGCCAAATTTTAGGTAAATCGGAAAGTTCTTAGAAACTGAAAAGTTGAAGAACTTGAGTTAAGGTGAAGGTTGATTTGGTTAAGTAAAGGACCTTCGATTCTTCATTCCTTTTCGGGGATGAAAAGTTTTAAGTAGGTGAGACTGTAACAACCCATATTTTTGGGTCAATTTAAAATTTGAATTTAATCTATTTTAATGAAATTTGAAAGAGAAAATGCTGATTTTGACTCGATAAAATTTGAGAATAATTTTAAAATTAATTTTAATGTTTTATTTAACTTAAAACAGAGTTAGTAAAAATTTCAAATCAATTTAAAAGCTCAGATTTTGAAAATCGATATTTTAAAGCTATATCGATCGCTTGTAAAAGTGCCATTTTGGAGACAGTCTCGAAATACGACGAAACCAATTTTATTGGATCTGGAATTTCGAAATATGTTAGGATTTAAAATTTCAAGTCAAACGGAGCTCGTATGCGAGAGAACGGAATATAAACGCACGTTGAAAATTCAATCAGAATTCAGTTTAAGCCAGAAATGAGGTGATGTTTCAAATGATCTCGGAATTCAATGAAACTGATTCGTTGGAAGCGTAATTCTATAACGTAGCGAGATTTCAAATTTCGTAATTTTTGTAGTTAACATGTTTGTGCGACTAGAATGAAGTTTGCAAGGTGTAATTAATACATCATCATAATGCATCGCTTCATGCAATAGTTCCTAACTAATTAAAATTAGACAAGCATTCCCTCTCTCCTCCACTTGTGCTCTTCTTATTCATCTAGTCATTCATTTATTTGATTTAATCCTAATGGGATTTAATTAACTTCTAAACTATCTTCCATTTGCTAAATCACATTCTAAAGCTTAAAACCTTAAACACTAGCCTCCTCCTCCTAGAAACCCCACTACCCACCACCATCTAGGTGCTTCCTCTGTCTGAGCTGCTTGCCGCCGACCCCTCTCCCACGACAGCAGCTGGCACACGCACGTGGGTCCCCCTCTCTCCTCCTTAAACTCTCTTTTCTCATTCGTGTGAAAGGTTGCACCTTTAAGGCTTTAAACCACTTCTACTACCTGTAACAACCCTTAGTGGCCCTTACCTTGCCACGTGGCACCACCACAACAGCCGCCACGTTATCTACCCTAGTGGACAGCAAGACCCTGGTCCCTACAAGCCTCCAAACCACTAAAAATCGTAGTTTAATTGCTCTAAACTCAAGTTAGAGTGTGTACAAGCGTTGCCGAGAAGTTTGTGTTGGAGAATGGAGTTTTGATGACAACAACCTTACTTGAATATTAATTGATTATAAAATATATACTAACATCTCTATCTAGAATATATATATACATATATGTAGGATTTTTATACATGAATTAATACTAAAGACTGTACAGTTTTAAAGTTTTAGAGTTTCAAGAGATTCAGGATTCATAAGAGATTCAAGACTCACGAAGTTATCAAGCTATCAAGATATCAAGGGTTCAAGAAAAATATAGTAATAGAGTTTAGTTTATATGTAACACTTTGAATAGCACTCCAGGTTCAAACTCTGTTTTTCAAATTATCTCTTTTCAAAATTGATTTCAAACTTCTCTAAAAATAATATGATCTTTCAAGAATTTCAAATTTAGGATTTCAAACATATTTCCTAATTTATAAGTATTCCTATTTTTAGTTTTCTTAAATCATTTATATATATATATATATATTTATATTTATATATTACTAAGTTTATATTTGACTATAATATTCTTATTTAACTCTAAGTTTTCATATAACATTTTTTATATAGTTTATAAATATCTCTTTATAAATTCCTATATATCTATATATGTGTATAATTATATTATATATAGTTTTTATATCACATATATATAAAGTTTTTAATCAAATGTTTGAATAATATTTTCTTTTATTTTTATACTTGAAAATAATGTTTTAATAACTAGTTTTGTTTCACGAATTTTCAGTATGTACGTACTGATTTAAATACTTTAAAAATAAAAAATGTGGTGGATATGTCGACATACATACATGGGTGTGTCGACATAAAACTGTCAGAAATTTAAAATTGAAAGGAAGTGTCTTTTCACTATTTGTAACGTTCCAGAAGCATTGCAACCTTTCAAATCTTATAATTAGGGGTTGAATTCGATTTTTTTTAATCATTCTTCTTCTCCATCTTCAATCCTTTTCATTACTCCATTATTATATCATATTTATATGATTTCTACACTTATATTCTACCTATTTCAAATCCAATTATAAAACTTCTTCTCTTCACACTCTCTACTCATTACTCTCTAAATTGAAGTGTTATTAAAGAGTTATATGGTTGTTGTAATCATTTGGAGTTGTTTTAGGATAGTCTGGAAACGGTGTGTTCCTTATAGCCGTGAAACCAAGGAAGGAAACGGTGGTAACCTTGAAGCTGAGGAAATCAAGGGTGGTGTGGGAACGGTGGTAGCCTTGTAGCCGAAGAAATCAAGGGTGGTGTGGAAACGGTGGTAACCTTGTGGCTGTGAAATCAAGGGTGTTGTACTTGGATATTGATGTAGTAATAAAACTCAGCACAATCCAGCACTGCGTGGGACTGGATGTAGGAGTAATCAGAACCAGTATAAAATCCGGTGTGTTCTTTCCTTTTCTGCATTTTACTTTTGCTTATTTATGTGTTTGTGTTTGATTCTGTGTCTGT
The DNA here is from genome assembly GCA_030737875.1 of Allium sativum. Classification (NCBI taxonomy): domain Eukaryota; kingdom Viridiplantae; phylum Streptophyta; class Magnoliopsida; order Asparagales; family Amaryllidaceae; genus Allium; species Allium sativum. Next base: position 208,423,508 of record CM060913.1, read on the forward strand.
GATCATCTCTGTGATGTGTTATTCATATAGTAGACCATATTTGGTTTAGATTTTCTTAAATTTCTTGAAAACACAATTCATCCCCCCTCCTCTAGTGTTAGTTTTGCCTTAACGATCAATTCCGCATTCCCTAACAATTGGTATCAGAGCAAGGTTTTTCAAAAAGTTCATAATCTGATTTTTGAAAATATATGGAAAATTTTGAACACTAGTTTAAATTCATGCCTTGCATCAGTATTAGATGAGTTTGCAATCGATTTTATTGAAAAATCAAGTTATCATGATATGATTTCTTGAAAAGTTTAAATGGATATATCACGTAATCGTCATGATGTTATCATTTCAAATTACGATTAGTTGTTTTGAAAAGTCACTTGACTCTTTAAAAAGGTATGTTGTTTTGCAGGAAAAGAAGTTATATTTGATGACTGCTGGCCAAAAGACACCAAGATGATCATTCATCAATCAAGAAAAGATGTGTTCATGAAGGGTTATAACTTTTGGGCTTATAGTAGTTGAAGTGTCCATTCATTCGAAATTCAAATTCAAATTCAAAATTCTAACGCTAAAAATGAAGATAGATGTTATAACTACAACAGACCAGGCCATATAAAAAAGATGTGTCCTTATCCAGATGACTCAGATTCATCATCAAGCAATGAGAGCCAGAAACTGGAAATTCAAATATGTGTTTCACAGTAATTCAGAATTCAGAAAATATCGAAGAAATGGATCTAAAAATCGGGTACGCTTTAATTAATTTTTAAATTTTTTGGTTGAATGGATGCTTTGATTTTCTTGCTTGTTTGCTTTGCTTTGAATTTGAAATTTAAAACTTTAAAATTTGAATTTGAATTTTGAATTTTGAAATTCAAAATATCAAAAAAATAATAAATATAATAATAAAATAAATTTTGGATGGTTGTTAGGATTAGTGTTATTTCAGGAAATAGTTAAACCTGAAATATAAATCAATAATTTAAAACTGAAGTCACAAAACCATATGTTCTTTGAAATTTATACATGTATGTCGACATACATATGTCCTCATGTTGACATAAAGGCTTGTAAAATGAAATTCAAATTTTGAGTTTCAAAAGCTTAAATTTCAAACTTCCCTCCATCTTTTAAATAAGAAAATGCCAGTTCAAATTCTAATTATTAACTAAATCTGTCTACTTATTTTCTTATAACTTATTCCAAAATATATATAAATTCACAAAATTGTATAGACATGATAATATGACATACATAATTAATATAATTTTATCGTTATAAAATATAAATTTATTTATCTTTTATATATGGTTTAAACATGCATAGTTTAACTTATATATTATTCATATGATTTCATAACAATTTTGGGTTATATTATCACAAATATTATTTATAACTTAATACTTATTTTGATTTCTTATTAAGATTTATAAAAGCTTGAATGTTTAACCTAGTATTTTGGTGTAAAATAATATATACATATATATGATTTTATTTCTAAAATATGTAGTTTAAATATAAGAAGTTATAGTTTTATAGTTTAATTTATATACAGATTTCATAATTTTGTTATGACTATAGATTTCTTTTAAAAGTTTTAACATATAAATGGTTCCTTAGCAAATTAATACATTTTGATTTCTAAAATTTTAATTTTAAAATTGATTGTATCAAAAGATTGATTTGTATTTCATAATAAATTAAATTTTAAGTCCTTTTTAAGTTTAGTTTATTATATATACACAATTATGAATATATGTTTATATAAAAATAGTTTACTTTATATGATACAATATTTATGTTCTCTATATAAAGATCTTCAATTTTTACTATATCGTTTTTTTAAAAGAAACACCCTACTTAAATTAATTAATTCTGTATTTCTCATAGAATTATTCTGAATATTATACTACCTAATATGATTATATTTTTACCATTAAATTTTTATCTTCACTATCCTTTCAATCTCGTTCATAAGTACCATTAAACTAAGTCTAGAAATTAATATATATTACCTTTGCTTAATTCAAATAATTTATAATATATATATAGATATAACTTTAAATATCTTTTACAGAAATACATATCATCATCAAATCATTCTGTATCATCATAATATCATTACACATTTTATTTCATATCATACATCGTTATTATGAATTACAATACATTTCAAATTAAAATCATTCACATCAAAAATTGCATTTCATTCAATATATCACTTCATATAGTTTTGCATATGACATATTGCATTATCACCGACACACTGTATTACATGTTAACTTTAACAAGTATATTGTATGACAAGTTTTATTATCTAATTAGAAGTATAAGATTATTAACCAAATGCATAACATATTTACTTCGTCTTGATTAAATTGATTGACTTATTTGGTTTGATTGAATTGATTGGCTTGATTAAATTGATTGGACCGATTGACTTGTTTGATTTTTTTGACTTGCATAACTTAATTGACTTACTTGACATGGTTAAATTTCATTAGTGGCTGATAGGTTTGTTAGAAAAATACTTATGCATTTGTACTTGATAGGAGCTCTATATGTTTTAGGATAAATAGAAGTCACAAGAAATGTTTGGTTCTATGTTTAAATTGATGTTTTGTGACAAAAAAACTTAAATTGATTGATTGTTTGGATTAAATTTCTTTACTTAATTTATATCATAATTTTAAGGATATCTTATCAGAGCTAATTCTTAGTCTAGATTAAAGTCTTATTATATTTTTAAGGGAATTATTGTTTAGGCTAGGTTTAGTCTATTAGATTAAGGGGGAGTTTTATAGTTTCTAAGGATTAGTTGAAGTATCAAAGTGTTTTTGAATTGACATATACTTTTGCCTTGGTTGTTTAGATAGTTTGTTTGAATTGCTTATTTGTTTGAATTGATTATTTGGATTGATTTGATTGTTTGAATTGATTATAAAATTTGATTGGTTTTGCTTAGTTTATTATCCTTTTATTTAGTTTATTAGACTAGTATATTCATAATTTTAGGGGGAGTTATAATATTTTAAGTTTAAAATTATAGATTTAGAGGAAAATATAAGGTTATTAAATTTAGGGGGTATTATATTAGGATCATTTAAAGCATAGATTAAGGGGACTATAACTTAGTTTAGTCTACTATAGGTATGGCATAGTATTAGTACTTTAGTATATAATCAAATATTTTAATCATAGGATATGTATAGATAGATATAGGATTTAGGGGGGAGTATTTTTAGAATTCCTTTTTGATAATGGCAAAAGGGGGAAAATTATAAAATATAAGGATTAGTTAGATTTAGGATAAGGGAAGGATTCATATTTACAAGGGGAGTATTAGAAGGATCAACATCAACAGGTATGAACAAGTATGAATATTTTATAAACTAAGGTTGTCATCAACCAAAAGGGGGAGATTGTTGGAGATTGGAGTTTTGATGACAACAAACTTATTTCAATATTAATTGATTATAAAATATACGCTAATATCTCTATCTAGAATATATATATATATATACATATATGTAGGATTTGTATATAGGAATTATTACTGAAGACTGTATAGTTTTAAAGTTTTAGAGTTCCAAGAGATTCAGGATTCGGAAGAGATTCAAGACTCATGAAGTTATCAAGCTATAAAGATATCAAGAGTTAAATAATAATACAGTAATAGAGTTTAGTTTATATGTAAGACTCTGAATAGCACTCCAGGTTCAAACTCTGTTTTTCAAATTATCTCTTTTCAAAATTGATTTCAAAACTATTTTCAAATTGATTTCAAACTTCTCTTAAAATATTATGATCTTTCAAGAATTTCAAATTTATGGTTTCAAACATATTTCCTAATTTATAAGTATTTTTATTTTTAGTTTTATCAAATCATTTATATATATATATATATATATATATTACTAAGTTTATATTTGACTATAATATTCTTATTTAACTCTAAGTTTTCATATAACCTTTTTTAAATAGTTTATAAATATCTCTTTATAAATTCCTATATATATATTTCTAATTATATTATATATAGTTTTTATATCAAATAAATATAAAGTTTTAATCATATGTTTAAATACTATTTTCTTATGTTTTTATATTTAAAAAATAACGTTTTAATAACTAGTTTTTTTTTTAGGAATTTCCAGTATATATATATATATATATATTGATTTAAATACTTCAAAAATGCTTTAAAAATAAAAAATATGGTGGATATGTCGACATACATACATGGGTATATTGACATACAACTGTCAGAAATTTAAATTTGAAAGGAAGTGTCTTTTCACCATTTGTAACGTTCAAGAAGTGTTGCAACCTTTCAAATCTTATAAATAGGGGTTGATTTGAATTTTTTAATCATTCTTCTTCTCCATCTTCATCCTTTTTCATTACTCCATTATTATATCATATTTTTATGATTTCTACACTTATACTCTGCCGATTTCAAATCTAATTATATAAAGTTTCTTCTCCTCTCACTCTCTACTCATTACTCTCTAAATCAAAGTGTTATTGAAGAGTTGTTGTAATCATTTGGGTTTGTTTGTGATAGCCTGGAAATGGTGTGTTCCTTATAGCCATGAAATCAAGGAAGGAAATGGTGGTAATCTTGCAGCCGAGGAAATCAAGGGTGGTGTAAAAACAGTGGTAACCTTGTGGCTGTGAAACCAAGGGTGTTGTGCTTGGATATTGATATAGTAATAAAACTCTGCGCAATCCAGTGATGCGTGGGACTGGACGTAGGAGTAATCTGAATCAGTATAAAATCCAGTGTGTTCTTTCCTTTTCTGTGTTTTACTTTTGTTTATTTCTGTGTTCGTGTTTGATTCTGTATCTGTGATCATCTCTGTGGTGTGTTATTCATATAGTATATAATATCAGGTTTAGATTTTCTTAAATTTGTTGAAAACACTATTCACTTCCCTTCTAGTGTTAGTTTTGCCTTAACGATCCATTCCACATTCCCTAACATTTTGGAGTTGATAATAGAAGAAAAGAAGACATTTTTAGCTTGTAGCAAGCGCCCGAAGGTCTGACGTTGTTGTATACTGTTGTTCAACGGTTGGGGTGAGAGCTTCTCGCTCTAGATGTTATGTTTATGTAGTTTAATTACAGTTAAATAGTTAACCATTTAGCGATAGAAGTTAATATGAAATGTTAAGTGAATTGAAATTTAGAAATTGGTTAATCATGAAGTTAACACAATATTGAAATATATGTCAGTTAGTTGATTAAACAGTAGCGAAAGCTGTAGTTTCGGTTTGATTAATTTGTTTATAAATTATTATACGGTATATGGTAGCTCACATAACTGTCGTTTGCAAACCTGATGGATGATGAATAATTTGTTATGTTTGTATGTTAATTTGAGTGAATTAACATGTTAAAATGATGTTAAAATTATTTATGGTAGTTGAAATTGGATTAAATATCCATTTATAAGTTAAACGATGATTTTATTATCACATGTTTAAGTGAAATTGGTTAGATTGAAAAAAGAATAAATTATGATTAAATTCATGGATCAGTGGTTGGTTTGAATTGATTATTTTTTGGTTGAAAACACCACACGGGTCTTGGGATGATATTTGACTTACACATCTCCCCCTTGTATGTAGTTTATATGTCGATCGGTAGATTGACAAGCCAAAATAAGCGTCAATTGTTTGATTGAGGCTTATAGAGGTATAGGTGCACTCTGGATGTTATTTGGATGTTTGATAGTTGTTTACAACTTTTGTTGGATGTATAAAATTCATATAAGTGAAATTGTATGGTTTGAATGTTATTTCAATCTAGAATAAATATGAATATTTTATGTCCGATCTTGGATGGATGCATAGATATCAAAATATCGATGAATATTCCAAACTATAACGAATGGTTTTGAAGTAAATTTAATACACTTTTGGCATATCAAAGTTTTGAATTCAAAAAGAATAATAACTTTCAAAATTGAAGTTCAGTTAGGCTATTTAGCCAATGTTTTAAAAGAAGTTCCCTTTCGAAAGTTCTTTGTTTATTTTTATTACGAATTACAGAAGATTTTGAGCTTAAAGTAACAAGTTTGGAAAAATAATATTATTTTATTTATTTAAATAACATTAAAATGATTTAATATTGAGATATTTGATTTTGAAAGGTAAATGATTGAAATAGAATTTCAAATGGCAGTTTTGGTTAATTTATAATATTTATAAATTATTTTGTAAACATTTTCATTTTCATTTTAATTATAAATAGAAGTCGGGCTTTAATAGGATGTATCGCGCATCGACAGTTCGCGTACGTCAACCCGTAACTTCGAATTGACATAGTGGGAGATCCAACCGTCGGACTCTCCTAAAATTGAAACCGTTGGGTTCGTATCGAAAAGGCCTTTCAAATGATAATAAGATTTATAGTTTTTGAAAAGGTCGTTATGGATGCAGTTTAGAGACAGATATTGGAAACCGACTGTAAGGGACTTGATAAATTTTTTAAAAATATGAATAAATTATGTAAAATCGTAATGAATGGTTTGGAAATATTCTTGGATGAAATATTCCATGTTTGAAAAGATAAAAGTCATTTTTATCTAAATGAAATAGTTAACAACTAGAGTAAAGAACCAAAAGAAATATGCGATGATTCATGAGAGTACAGTCTAGTAGCACCCGTGAGATATAATTGGAAATTATTCCATTATGCGAGGGGTAGGAAGAACCAAAAGAACATCGAATATTCGACTAGGATCAGATGATGTTTTCAGAAGAGCAATAATCCAATGATTATTAAATTGATAAATTGGACTTGTGAATGGTTTTGATATAACCAAAGATTCCCAACATATGTATATTGGAATAGATTTGAATGGAAATTATCTTCGGTATTTCTGATATTGGATTCCATAATTATACGGATATAATCGAGGAATATGGAAGATATAGATATCGTTATTCCTCTGTGATATCTGTTGGTTCAGGATTTGGTATTGAATGTAAGTCGACATGATTTCCATTTAAAACCTTATATTTAATATCAAATTGGATTTAGGGGTTTGTGTGAATGGTGGCTTTAACAACACCATTCTTAAACCTTGTTGAAATGGTATTTGAGAATAAATCTTTTAATTGAGATTTGATGGAAATTTTCCAATTCAATAAATTAAATTGGAATTAAATGGAAGTTGATTTTTGGGTTTATTGTGAACGATGTTTTAAATGACATTTGTTTTTTAACCCAGTTAAATGCAGGATTAATTTCCTAAAAAATGAATAATCACTAAATAGTTATTTCTGAAGATTAAAATTGAATTAGACTTTTAATCAGTCTTTAATTAGATTGAAACGTAAAGTGGTAACTAAATTTACTGTAACACGATGAGTGTTAGATATGGAGTATTACCGGTTTTACTCCATGTGATGAGTAGGATGGGGAAATTGATATCAATATAAAATATTATCGTTCGTGTAAGATTCGATTATCCCGCTAAGGTTTATAAACCTTGAAGTGTGAAAAGATATTATAAAATATTTTGTAATGATTCTCAAGAACGATTTAAACAAGAGTTTAAATGATATAAATCTTTATAAGATTTATGGGGTTAATTCCCATGTAATGAATATTTGAATAAAAGAATATTCTAGATAGGAATGAGATGTGTGCATTATCTTTATGTATGTATATCACACATCATTTTAAAGATACGCGAGTTATTCATAAAGACCGGGTTTAACCCATTCTGAATAACTGTTGCGATCAATAAAAGTCAAAGATACGAAGATGGTGGTTGAAAATCGGTGATATTCACATCATTCTAGGTTATTGCTGATGTCTCGGTTGGGCCGCACACCCAAGACGAGGTAATAAGTGGTGGTTGTCCAGATGTACTTGGAAATCGACTGGATAATCGAGGACTTCTCTCCTGTATTGGACATATGGAACGAGGAATAAGGATCCTCTGGTTTCTTTCTGACTCAGAATGGACTTGCTAATGGACGTGTGTCTGACATTGTAACAGATGTTGTATTCATTGATCTTTGCTATATATATATCTGTTGTGGCGGAGAATTTATTCTCTTAGCATAAAACCCTTCTCTATGACTTACAAGCTCAGAGGTTATATATTGGTGGATATCAATGATATGGTATAGATTGACAATGCATGCTGAGATGAATGGATCAAATCTTTTTTTTTTTGAAAAGTACAGCTTTGTGGATGATGATCAAAGCATGGCTGATATAGCATAGCTTTCTGTATGGCATTAACTCGCGAGCTTCACACCCCGGTATGAGTCAAAAACGGGATGAGTGACAGTAAGGAGGACATGTGTTTCTTTCTAGCTAAAGGTGATGTCATGGTACAGAGCCTAGACATTTTACTTATGTGGATGATGAAATCGAGGGCCCTCGGATTTGGCTGCACAAGGCCAAAGTGGTCGACGTACTGACCAAGAGGTCCGATAGGATCGAGAAACGTATCGTTTAGTAAATTGTCCAATCAACGACGTACAATTGACCGGCCCTACGGATCCAAGGTAACTTGTGTGCAACCCTGAACATCTTGCTAGAGATGGTCCGAAACTGGTGAGGAGAGATCTCTTGCCTTGGCTCGTGATAGAAATCCAAATTCCAATGCACGATTTTATGGTTTTAGCTGTATACCATGGCGACATAGTATGATGGGGTATTATGCCATCTAAGATTGATACATTTATTTTCTAAGTTGTTCTCTGCACTATTCACTTATAATAATATTAAAAATAAATTGTTTTGAAGTGTATCAAGCATGTTTGGGTATTATAAGGTAAAGCTCTATCCTCTGGCTTATGTTGCATTATGTGATGGGACTTGAGGCTTATAATTGCTTCATTTTACAATAAGCATCGCGCTGTTTTTGTTTTAATGATATTCATGTGGAGTAAACCCGTTCCGTGTCATATGGCGTGGTCCCATGATTCCCCAATTTTTAAAGTGAAGTCTTAATAACTGTTTTTAAGTTCTCACACCAGTCCCATGATTGACATGGAGTTTATTGTTTTCACATAAACTCTAGGTGCCCGTATTTTCCACACGGACAACTATTAATTTTGGTTTTGCATATATTTATTTAACAGAATCCTGGATTATAGCTGGAGCTATACTCTGGAAAGCTTTGTATCCGTGTATTTCCTTCAACTTTATCAGTTGATGTTTTTCCGCTGTGCATTGTATTTGTACATTTTTATTTTTGCTGCATTGTTGTACCTTATTCATTTGATATTCATTTTCTTGCAACGTATTATTTTATTTTATCTTCCGCACTCTAATATTCTTGTACTCTGATATATATTGTTGTGGTAGCAATGAAAAGTTCTATTGTTCTGTGTTTCGATGCGTCGGGTTCTTAAAGCAACCCTCCTTTCTCTATCATTTTGGATCGGACCTGTGTGGCTTATGGTCGATTCTAAGGGCGGGGGATTTCGAGTCGCTAGACAATCATACGTCCATATTTCAAATTTATGCTCTAATCTCATATGCATGTCCAAGTTATCAATCCAAGTGGTTTTGCGATGTCATGGCATGTATCGACACGTTCAATTTCAAGTCCAACCCAATCATGTGACTTTGCAAAGCAATCCGAATTCCCGAACTCAACGTGTGGAAGTTGAAAAATGCCAAGTGTCGAGATACAAAATTCCAAATTTTGTATCCCATTACACTTTAACTCCTTTTTTTCTTCCCCTCATCTGCCAACCATCCTCTCTCCTCCACCTTTCTTACCCTAACTCTACACTCTCGGATACGAATTCAGGCCTGGGGTCGTATCAAAGTCCTGGGATAAGAAAGCCAAATTTCATTTCCCATAACTTAGAATACAAAGCACTTCCGGGACACGAGGCGCTTCCGGGTTACGAGGCATAGTTTTCATATCCCCAGACTTGCTTCACCTAACAACTTCAGTCTTGTCCACGTCACCTTCCGAATTTCATATTCCTCCTTCGGCCTTTCATACCCATGAACCTCCATCACTGTGACTAAGTCCCACGATCACTAGCCTTGCCACAAGTCACTTCCACCTCCTCGCCTCTTCCGATCAACTCTATGACAGTCTTGTTCATTTCACCAACCAAAAAATCACAAGAGGAGTCAAACCTACCTTTTTAATCAGAAATCGAGTTGGAAAACAAGGTGTCGAGGGCTATGGTTGGTCAGGCAAGGCATAGACGGTGGTTCCCTGATGGGTTTGAGGGGATGAAGTTTCTAAGGTTCAATATTTTGGGGCTTCGAAGTCCGAAAGTATTTCGAGTACGTAATGCAAAATAAGAAAATGAAGAGGAAGTAAGAATTCAGATCTGACTTATATAGGGGAGCGGGAGCAATGGTCCCGAACTTAGCGGTTTTTTCTCCAAGTATTAGGACCGGTAAAGGTCCCTAGATCTGTACCGATCTCGATGTATTAAAAAAAGGGAAAAGAGGAAGGAATAAGAGAAATCCAAAACTTGACGATTTCAAACCCAGTGATACTCTTCAACACCTATCTTCAGCTATGACTATGCACACATGTTTTTAAAACTCCAGTTATCAAGGCCGACCTGACTCGTTAACCAATCGTACACTTACAAGTTTAAATAACCCAAGAGTGTATGCCATGCGATCGAGTTAACGATTCATTGTCACTTTTGAAAACTAACTCGCGTGATCGTATGTCTGAAATTTAACTTAACCATTATATTTCATTACAAAATTCGAGCGTATCGCACGAAATCGCAAGCAAACATGTTAGTGCATACGTTACGTTGTGTTGACAACGACTTGATTACCCTCCGATATAATCGAGGGTCAATGACTAACATTTGATTTCTTGAGTCGACAGGAATTAGACGATCACTAGGGCAACTGGAGATAATTTCTGTTTCAAGATTCTCAACGTGCTCGACAGAAGGGTCACAACCAATCGCTTGATGCAACTTAAAGATTCTTTCGACTTCCAGAAATACTTGTATAAACTCAAAGCACATCATGTCAAGACAAAATGTACTTTGGTGTGTAACTATTAAACGACCTTTTGGTCCAATACTCGAAAGCAATTCGAGCCCACAAGAATCGGCCCATCGCGTGGCCTAGCAGCCCGAGGGGTCGCCAAGATACCCAGGAACAAAGCCCATGTGAAATTAATCAAGTGTGGTTGTCACAACTCATCGAAGTTACTCAAACAAGAGCTAAATATCATATATCGGCATTCAGCCTCACCACCAAATTCGTATCCCACGACTCGTCATCTCCACAAAAACCACTAAGTGTAATTTCGTGTCCTGGAGGGTATAATAGGATTTCGTATCCCAAGCCTCGCACTCCTCAAAACTCCCCCGATCTATTTTCGTATCCTCAGCTCGGCATATCCAGAGATAAAAAGCAACATCGCCCAACATATTGATTTCGTATCCCCAAACAACTCAGGGAATTTCCCAAGTGGTCAAATCGGTGTGCGGGGATATGAAGAGTTGGATACGAAAGGTTAGACCACAAAGACTTAGAGAAACTCGAAGCATGAAGATAGTAGGACCCTAGAATATGTACTGATCCCGAGGTATGAAAAAAGGCCTGTATGCCCCCACTTTCTACTAGCTCCCACCTAGTCCACTACCTATAAATACCCCTTGGCCTGCAACATTTTCTAGACTGGCATTTTGCTGATTTGATACTTAATGAAGGAATTCTTGACCTTGGGCACCATTAAAGTTCTTGAAGCTCTAGGAAAAATAAATAGCTTACTTCTCAAGGTTTTGAACTCACGGACAACACAGCTATCCCGTGAACAAGGACTACACAGAACTTAATCGCTACTAATTCCTTTGTTAAAACTTGTAATGATGATGCCTACCATTGTACTTCTTCAATAGTGAATAAAATCAATAAGGACTTCAAAGTGCATGAAGGTTCAATCTGAATCGAACCACTATAAATATTATGTTCTTTACTTCTCGCATATTACTTTTCCTTATATGGAAATTTATTTTCGATAACTCAAAAATATTTGGGTGTTGCGCCAATTTTGCGAGTCAACAGTTGGTGAGTAGGAGGTCTTTGGCTTTTGAATTCGTTCCACATCCATTCAATTCATCTCTTGCCTCAAGGTGATATTTTCATGCATTTTCTCGTTCAACACTGTCGCTGTGTCCTTCAACCTTGTCATCAATTCCATGAAATCCTCATGAGTCGTGTAGGTGGTTGTAGTAGCTCAATCGGCTGGAGCGACGGATGCAGTAGGAAGATCATCAGTATGAGTCGACCTGGGCGAGCTGGATCTAAGGGCAGCAACAGTTTGATTTGCTTCTTAAAGTGAACGGTTGCTGGAGGGCTTGGAAGGAGCGATAGCACATTTTGACACCATTGTCGCTGGAAATGTTGAAATGTAGGATTTTCTCTTCGGATTTGAGAATCCAAATAGTAGATTATAAAACCTAATGATAATAATTTCGATTCTAAGTGAAAACATCAGAATGTTTACACTAAAAGTGGCACAAATATCCAAAGATCGTAATGAAGAGAAACAAATAAAGAAATATAAATGGAAAATGAGAGGAAATCATATACGAGGATTTATAGTGGTTCGGCTATAGGTTACCTACGACCACTTTATAACTTCTCTTTATAATATTAATCAAAAGGTGATTACAAATGTTTATGATTTTCTAATTCCAGGTACACAGTGAATACAAGTAGCAAGAATACTTAGAAAATTCAAAGTCCTTTTTTGTAGCTTTGGAGGCTATTTATAAAAGATGTTGGGTTTTGGGTCGATAGAACTAGGAGCAATCGATCCAATGTTGGAGGAGGTCGTAGGCTTGGTCACGATGTAGAAGAACGGGTCTTCAAGAGAAATTTCCAGTTCGGCTTATGCCCGGGTCGGCATAGCTGAGCAGGAGTTATGTTAATCTAAAATTGTCTTCACTATGTTCACTGACCCGGATGTTAGCCGACCTAGATTTTGTATGTCATATGGCCTAGCCGAGTCAGGCTATGTCGAGCCAAAATTTGAGTTGAGCGTAGGTTGCTTCATTCGACCCTGTAGCATATGAGTGTACATGAGTCAAGTCTTAAGTGCTTTGATTATGAATCTTGAATCCTTGGCGAAAGGTAGGTCAACAGTTGTCAAATCAACAAAGGGCTATATCCTTAGTGCGCGCAATAGCGGGGAGATGGTCAAAAAAAGTACGCCGAGGTTGATGGATCAGATAGAAATAGTCAAAATTGGGGTTTTTTGGGAAATATCATAGGAATTAAGTCAAATCAGGTTGGATGGTTGTCAAAGTAGGTCAGTAGTGAGGCCCATTGGTCACAGCAGGATGTGTTGGAGGTAGATGATCAGATATGGTCACGGATTAGCTTAGATTTGCAAGTAAACTTGATGGATCGGCTATAAAAGAAATGGATCAAAACACTATAAGAAAACAAGGCAAGAAATTATAAAAAACTATGGAGCGAACTCCCCTTTTAACTTACAAAATTTTCTAAGTCTGAGGACTGACACCGGTCCATGCCTAAACTCATCGGGTCATGAAGTAATATGCATGTCAACTGCATCTCCTCTACATGCATGCAAACATGTTTGAAGTGAAAACTTGAAGTTTGGCATCGAATGTGCATCTCAACTAATAAATTCAAAGTCGTGGATGAACAATCAGGGATAAGTCTTCAGAAAGAGCCAACCTTTTAATCCAAGATACTTGCGTCATGAAGTTTATCAGGATATTGGTCTAGAGCACAACATGTTTTCAACAAAAAAGTACTCTGAGGGCAAATGTTAAACCAGTTCTAAATCCAAAGGAAATATTCATAAGAAACGAAGGCGACACAATCTCGGATTCAAACCAGACTTCACCAAATAACTCAAAAGAATAACAATTAACGCCCAAGAAAATTAGTTGTGAAAATAAACTAAGCTCATGGATCAAAATTGCTCTATACCCTATGGACCGACACCGGTCGATAGAAATACACAGTGACACCCTAGACCTTGTTCTATTGTGATTATCATCACCTTTATAGCTAGCCTACAAAGTTTGGGTGCAATTGGGCTTGCCTAGCCGCAACTAAACGACGAACTGAACTAAAACTACACATGTCAGGATGAAAGACCTACAAGTACAGGCTAATGGAGGCTAAATCAAGACAATCTTTGTAGAAAGGATCATAAAAACCTAGGAGAACCAGAAGTGAAGACCTCAAAGCGAAATACTTAAGTCAATTGACCGACACCAGTCCATACCCTGTGGACCAACACTGATCCATAATATTAAGCTATTTTGACCTTAGACTTGGTGCATGAGCTTCTACTACCTCATTGAGTCTGTTGGTATCTCGACTTGGCCCATATCCTCTAAAACTCCTATAAATACCCCCGTAACAACCTACAATAAAGGGACCTAATCTTTGTCTGTTGGAATTCTACCAAAATCGATCCTCAACAATTGCAAACTTAAATGACAATAAGTACTCTTAACCTAAACCAATTATGGTTATGTACTCTGATAATTGGTGGAACTTTTGATACTTGTATATTTAGTTTGGAGATATATTCACTTAAATTCATACTTATAGCGATTGTAATCAAAAACATTGTATTCAGTACAAGAAAATGAGGTTTTTACCTACCAATTGTAAGCGTAGGTAAACTAACATAATGGGTAATATAATTTAGCTACCAATATTGAATTGGTAAAAATTGGTAGGTAAAGGTTAGTAGAGAAAGAGCTTTTACCTACACTTATTGATATTGGTATGTAAAAAAATCAATGAACCCCACTACGTTATGACTCAAATGATGAGTCATCACCTAATGCGTTTGATGATGTGTCATCCTACATGGCTGCTGACATGGCTGATGATGTGTTATCCTACATGGTTGCTAACATGGTTGTCGTAGTAGTGTACACATGGCATATATTAATGCCGACACTTGGCATTTAATGGTTGGTTCACGTGTCAGACAATAATTTGTCCATGTGTCATCATTTGATTAGTGCTATGACATCATGTTTTTAGGCCACATGGCATTATTTGATTAGTCCATGTAGCATTATATAATTTGCTACGTGGCATTATGTCATTGTTCTACGTTATATAATGTTATTGTACCACATGGTGTTACTTTAATAACACACATGTCATCATTTTATTAGTTTATTAGACGATTCAAATTTTGGTCAAATTGATTAATGGTTATGTTTATATAAAATGTAATAATAAAAGTTATTTGTGATTGTTGTATATTAGAAATAAACTGAAAAAACATACAATAATAAAATATTCATTGCTAACATTCCATGTAATGTTCAATACTACATTAAGTCATAAAGTTAAACTTCTAAAGTTACTCTAACCAAAATAAAAAACTTCATGTTGTTTATTACATAGCAAATTAATGTAAATAAACTAAGATTCATCTTGTGACAACTTTCCAAGTACATGCATCTTCAGGGACCATTCTCCACTCTTTACAATGAAATGTACCATAATTCTGAATAATGAATCCAATCTCATTATTAAATTTCTCGACATTAGTACAAATTGGTTGACGACTTTTTGCATCAAAAATCACTGACAACTTTCCAGTTGATGTTGCCTTAGCTATAGTTGTAGTTGTCAAGCCACAAGTAGCTCCAATTGTGTAGTTTGAGTAGGCAAATCAATGGTTTATTCAACTTGTTAGCTTTGAGTAGTAGATCGAGTGGTCCGATGACCAGGTGCAATGATAAAAATTATGTGAAATAAACAAAAAATAAAGTGAATAAAGAGGGAACACATCAATGAATTGTTTAGTGAATAAACCAAAAAATAAAGTGGTGCGACATCTTACTTTTTGTTGGAAAAGAAACATGTTTAATGAATTGTTGTTAATAACAAATGAATGTCTAAGCTTAATTGGTACATGGAACATGTTGGAAGGGATGAAAGAATTGAACTCGTTGAAATCCAGCCAATTAGTTTTATACCAAATCAAATCGAAGATTAGTAGAAAGTTATCAAATGATATCAGCATCAAATCAAATTAAGTTAGCATTGAAAATGAAATAAATATATGAGAATTAATTAACATTAAAATTTAAGAGAAAAAATAACATGAAATAAATGCAATATAACATGAAAGAAAGAAATTAACTTCAATCGAAAATGGTAACATATTAAGTTGATTTACGCTAATTTATACAAGTGTAAGCAAGGCTAATGTCAACCATGCTTAAACAAAACAAGTATGAAATAAATGGTAAAGGAATTAAAGAAAAAGACGGACGTTAATTAACACAAACTCCTGATATATATACAAACAAAATGGAATTGGTTCATATGTCTGTAAATATAGATCTAATATTAAAATGGAATTGAATGTATATCGTGTGTAGAACAACAGAGAATAAAAGAAAAGAAGAATAAGAGGATATAAATGAAATTTCAATATCGTGCCTTTTGTCCTGATATAAATATTTGAACTGGTGCGAAAGATGAATGTAAATGTGATTAGTTTCAACAATTTTGTAGATATGATCATATGATGAAGCTGATAAAGGAAAGGAAGAAATACCAGACAAAAGTTTAAAATGCACCATTGGGAATATATCGATGTTAGCTTTTATGTTTATGAGCCATGCACATGGCAAGACAGCTGTAGAAATGTAGGGACGGTGAAGAACATTTATTTCTTGAGAATGGAGAGTCTTATGAATGTAATTAATTCTCTTATATGCATGAATCTCTTCCTTATATCATTGAATCTATTTCTTATATATCATGGGTAAAATAGCAGAGAATAAAAAATTAAAATAAGAGGATATACATGAATGTAATTAATTCCCTTATATGCATGAATCTCTTTCTTATATCATTGAATCTATTCCTTATATATCATGTGTAAAATAGTAGAGAATTAAAAAAAAAAAAAAAAGAATTGGAGGATATACATGAATGTAATTAATTCCCGTATATGCATGAATCTATTCCTTATATATCATGTGTAGAATAGCATAGAATAAAAGAAAAGAAGAATAAGAGGATATACATGAATCTCTTCCTTAATCATAGAACAAATGAATGTCTAAACTTGATAAGATCCGATATAACAAACAAGAAAGCCATTTGTTATCGTAAGATGATTTTACTCAATCTACGTTGAGTACTGCAGTTTTAAGGGATGTTTACCTTCTCTCTTTATTTTTCATTTCCCATTTGTACCACTTTCTCTGTATATTTTTACAGATCCTGTGTCCACTTCATAAACAATGTCTCAAAAGCAAATAAAATTCAAATTGTAAGTAAACCGGTGCCATTTAGGTAGGCCAAAAAATGTAACCAATGCGTACAATCAATTACTACGAGTTTTACCAAAAAATATGCCATGCATGGATGAGTTAGCATGTAAAAATATATTTGAATTCATATTTGGCTAATTCTATTTATACACCAAAAATTGCTAAACATATACCAAAAATTATAATAAACTACTATACACCATATATTACTTTATATACACCGTTTCTTTTACTAAATTATTCATGTTCTCATCTTCTTTTTTTTCGTCTTTCAAACTTAAACACAATTACCTAAAATTAAAAATTCTTTGCATCAAATTGAGTAAAATTTAACAAAATGAAATTTATTTCTTGTACTAATATTGTAGCTTTTATTAAAAAAGAAAAAAAAATTAATTTCAACAAAATTATTCTAATTTCACAAAATAAATTAGCACTTCTAAATTAGACCATTATTTCTGATGTTTTCTTAATTGAAATTTTAGATTTCATGATTAAATAATTCATTAACATCCTCACTAAAATATTTAGTTTGCCTAGAGTTTCAATACTTTTAAGATAATTTGACTATTTATATGCAAAAGTTTTAAAAAAGCAATTATGAGAAAAGGATAATTTAGTATTAAAATTTATAGAAAAATAATGGTGTATGTTAAGTAATTTTCGGTGTATAAATATAACTTGCCTTCATATTTTACTATTTAAATATATTAGATAGAGAACACATATCCATAAACAATATGATATTTTGTTGTTATTGTGCAGATTCATGTGTGAGTAAAAATGTGAAAATATATATTTATTGGGGGGTATTTCATGAAACATGTGTTTAGAAAGAGATGAAAATCAATTAAGTTTTAAAATAAGAATGCCTCGCATGTTTTAGAAAGGGATGCAAACATAATAATTATAATAAATAGTTGTCATCAAGATTATTGGTATTTATTTGTAGTGGCAACTTTTGAGGTTTATACGACTAATCAAAAGAGACTACGTGGATTGAAGTCACAAAAGCGATCACGTGGATTGGTATTTGTACCGTTAGATTTGATTTAAAATAAGCTGTTAAATAGCCGGAGAGGATGGTATAGATTGTGTCTGTGCAATAAACTAAAGAAAATATGTTTTAGTCATTTCAGATGATGACATATTAGTGTGAAATTGTGAAACATTTAAAAAAAATTTAAAGTTAAAACTTTTGTAGTCAATTGTTTGGAAAAAAAATAACAATGTATGATAAGTTATTAACGAATAATTAATTAATATTAATTATTTACAATTTAAATATTGTTCATTAATTCATTAACTATTAGTTATTTCATATTTCAAAATAATTATCAATGATTAATAAAGAAATGTTTTTACAAAAAATGTTGTTAGGATATGTAAACAAAATCTTCAATTCAAATTTTTTTGTTAGAATATACATTTTTGACATATCATCACACAACTCAGCATTATTTTTAACGAAAGTTTAAAATAATATGA
Organism: Allium sativum; assembly: GCA_030737875.1. Classification (NCBI taxonomy): domain Eukaryota; kingdom Viridiplantae; phylum Streptophyta; class Magnoliopsida; order Asparagales; family Amaryllidaceae; genus Allium; species Allium sativum. The sequence goes on from CM060913.1 coordinate 208,442,278, forward strand.
GAAAAATGTAAGGATAATTGCAAAAAAAATCCCCATTTTGTATATGTGTAGATAATACATTTTACATACATATAATTATTGGTAGATAATCATTCTTTAACAATTTTATAACATTGACAATATTTACCTACCAATAAATTTTACCATTGAATATTGGTAGATAAATGTTCTCTTTACCTACCCATATTTATTGGTAGGCAAAATATTGGTAGGTAAATGTCAAATTTCTTGTAGAACTATTCAAGTGGATGTATGGCCGAACCACTATAAACCTTGTATCATCTTTCTCTTCTTATAATTTTCTTTCATTTTTCATTTACATTTACTCAATCTATATTGTTTTCCCAATCGGGTGGCGTTTTCACAATCCCATGGTTTTACCGCAAATTTTGACGTTAACAGTTGGCAGTATCAATTGTTATCGGATATTGTTTGTCAGGTGTGACGTTAAAGTGACAGATATCTAATTTATATAATTAATGAGAAAGGTACTCGCTTTAAAATTCAATTATAAAACGGGGGACATGAGGCTAATATTCAGTAATTATATTGTATAAAATGAATAGAGATCAAAGAAAAATACCTAAAATAAACATTTCAAGTGGACTCTTAACTTTTTAAATCTTTCTATAAAACAATGCTCTGTTGGATCTAGATTAACCCTAGAGGGGGGGTGAATAGGGTTTATCACAGTTTTTAACTGAAATGAAAAAAAAATCTGACAGGATATTTAAATAATAAACAGATCACAGAATATAGCAGAAACAGAAATGCAGAAAATAAATCACACATAGATATACCCAGCTTCGGCAAAACCCTGCCTACTGCTGCATTTCTATGGTTTCTACTAGGTGATAGAACAGATCCTGCATACAAGACCATGTACACTCGCAAACCCTGCTCCTATTCTAACCCTACGCTCAAAACCGTAGACTGATCCAATCCCCTAGATCAGATTTCCTGAATTACAAACCCTGTAACTCGTAACCCTAGAATTTACAGACTCTAGTGGACTGCCAGTCAACACCCTGACTGGAACCCTAGAAATTTTACAGACTTCTAGAACCTGTTCATTTGGTTTTTACAACACAAAAAGAACAACAACAAAAAACAAAAACAAAACAAAGGTAAATAAATAAAAACCCTTAGGAAATAAAATAAGGGGTCATCCCCTTTTTATTTAGAAATGTCGGCCGGCCCAATTGCTATTCATTTTTGCCCGATTGTTCTTCTTTTATTGGAGAAAATAAATGGCGGCTATGGTTTCTAATTTGAATCCCAAATCGATTGTGATATTAATCTGAAAAGATTCCTCTTTGATGCTCAAAACTGTGTGGCTCTCTGACGCTTCGAGTTGGAATACTGATGATCGAAAACGATAACAAAATTTGGTGAGTTCCTCTGAAATTTCTTTTTCAATTTTGCTTTGGAATGCTTGAATTGATTTGTGGTTTTTTTTTCGATCTTCGATTGAATTGTTTTTGGTCTTTTTTTTTCACTACCTACCGATGATGAATTGGTGTGAACTTATAGGGTAATTTAGAAAACCCTATACAACTCTGATTCCACCATAAATGGCTTGGCCTGATTTTGTTGAAAGATTTGTCCTTGATTTTCGAGTTTCCTCTTTTTGATTTGCCCTCGATTTAATTTGAATTTTGTTGCCTTGTTTAAAGGCCGTGAATGATGAGATTGATCCTCGACTTCTGGAAATAAAATATATTGTGGTCCACTGGTTCGAACCCATGCATGATTTCTGGAATGTTTTATTGCCTTGAAATGTATATGAATTTCCACATTTAACTTTTGCCAAAAATGATCCATTTGAGAAATTTCATTTTTGGAAAAACAGCACCACCAAAAAATATTGAACCTTGCCTAAAAGTATATTCTGATTTCTGAAATCATTAATTCAAACTGTTTTGCTATTCTGATTTTCATTACATGATTTCTGCATGCCTTCATGCTGAACACATCTATATGTACAAGAATCACTTGCTTGACCAATCATGCTTCACCCAGATTTGATCTGTACTGCACTATATGTTAGTTCATGCAAAACATATATGCCACTCTGATTTAGATATGCTGTTTCCATGCTGTGTATATACCATCACTACTGTGCATACATGTATGCATTGTCCCCTTGAGTTCTTTGCTGTGTATATATGCAGTATCACTTGTGTATGGTCAGTTTTCACCTGAGTTGATCCACTGCTTAAAAAAATTTGCATAAACATGAACCATTACTAATGTTGCTTGAACATGTTGCTGTAGTTGTACTGAACCATGATGAACTGAAATGTATTCATGTAGCTGCACTTCTTCTCTAATGCTGTGTCTTCTTGTAAACATGCTTGCATTGCTTCATTGTGCACTTGTGTTTCTTTTGACACTTGAAAATCTAGACTGAACAACATGTGCATATGTCCAATTTCTTTGTCCCATTGTTGCTGAGATATTTATTGTGTATGTCCCACTGAGCCATTCTTTACATGTCCATGCTTAACCATGTTGTTTCGAGCACTCGTACTTGGATGTTGTTGCTGTAGTGCTTGATCTTGTTGCACTTAAACTTGTGTATATGAAAACTGCCACCATGTATTTGTTTGATTCCATGCTTCTTTTTGCACTACCATGCTGATTCATTACATTGCATCATGTTTGACCATATGTCTTTGAACTTGCACCATCCATTTCATGTATACATGAACCTGAAACTTGATGAGTTGTCTCGACCAATGCTTGACAAGTCTTCAACCATTTACTTGTGTACATGCTGACTTGTTTTTGCCATTTTGACACTACCGTAGCAGTTTGAATTGTGTTCACTGCTCCATGCACATTGCTGCACCATGATTTCATTTCTTGCTTTGTCACATACTGTTCCACCATTGTATAGCTGCCATGCTCCACACATATTCCGTATTGCCATGTAACTGTGCATGTTAACACTTAAGTTTTGCTGCACCATCTTGTAATCTCCTGTCCACTTGTTCACTTTGAGTTTTGCTGCTTTCTTGAACATTGCTGTTTGTACTTGCTTGCATGTGTTACACTTGATCACTTGAAACTTGAATAATATTTGAGTTATGCTGAAACAATATTGTTGTTGCTCGGCCATGTTTACTTGAAAGATGTCATGCTCGACCAATTTTACTCCTTGTTGGCTTGAATCATGCTTTGTTGACTTTGACATTTGCACTGTGTCGAGCTTGGTCCATGTGACTGCTCCACAGCTGCACACTGATTGGCGTGGCAGTGCACACGTGTATAAATATACACGTGTGTATATGCAGCCATCAGACAATATTTTCTGTCCCTGTTCATATACAAACTAGCTAGACACAGATCAGATCAAGTCATGAAAAATGATGAGAAACACACCAGAAAACTGAGGCAAATAAAATTTTAAAAATAAAAATTATATTCGCATGTGTTCAGTATTATTTCTATTGCAGTGTACTATGTGTTTCTATGTTTCATGTGACAGGTATGAAGACTGGACTGACTGTGATTTGGCTGACAGTGAAGCTGGCAGAAGACTGAAGACTGAAGAATGTATCAGTGAACAATGTGTATAAGTGTCAAAATGTATACATGTGAATATGAGTCTATATATATATAACTGAGTGATGAGTGATGTAACGAGGAGTTTTGTATATGAAAAATGAAATGAATTGTACCAGTGAAGTGTTCAAATAAATGGAGTTGAAAAAACTGTACTGTTTGATATTGAAATAAAATATCCTGTTCAAATAAAACACTGTGTGAATATTTAAATTTTTGTACTGTTGTATTTTATTTAAATAGAGATATTATATTCCTATCTGTAATGAATATATAGAACAGTACAGTTATTAACACATTTATAATAATATATATTTGGTTGTTATCATCAAACAAAAATCATATAATTGTGTATACAACAACGTTATATACAACCAGTGGCGGACCCAGCCTCCAAAGTGAGATATGGCCAAAAGAAAAGAAAAAATTCAGTCCCACATCACAAAAGTTAACGAGCATGCTTCATATATATAAAACAATGTTTAAGCATTTAAAGTCAGTGTATATATTGGAGCTGCTGGCAAAATGAAGGCTGCTTGTATGCTTCAGGTGGGGCAGAACCTAAGTTTTAGGTAGGGCAACATGTTATACCTTCAATTTTTTCAGCCATTCTTACCAAAATACAAAATTCCAGCTATGGCCTCTGCCCTACCTCACGTGAATGTCGGTCCGCCCCTGTATACAACATGCTCATCTTTTGATTATTATTATTCAGTGTCAAATAGTTTAAGGAAAGTAAAATAACACAATATTAAACTTTGGAGATACCATAGAACAATTGGTTGGTAATGTAAATTCATGGTATTACAATTTTTATGTTACCTATTTTCATCCAACGATATACCGTCGAATTAAATTTGGATAATTAAAGAAAACCTTACTTCGATCGACAACATGACTACTTTATAATTAATCGGCGGTGAATTGTAAAAGCAGCGTGATAAATTGAATTCGAGGGTGCGTTTTTAACGAACGGGAGCATGGTATTTGAGCGTGACATTTGAGCGTAGTACTGTAGCGAACGGAGAATGTGTTTTTTTGCTGCGAACGGGGTATTTATATGTTAATTTATGTGTTTAATTGTAATTTATGTTTAATTTATTTATTAATTGTAATTTATATTTAACTTATTTGTTAATTTCAATTTTAATTTACTGTGTGTTCGTTGGGAACAATTTCGTTGGAAACAATGCGAATAATATACTGTGTCGGTTGGGAGAACAATTGAAAGTATGTGAACAATACGAATAATATCCTGTGTTGGTTGAGAATAATTGAATGTATGGGAACAAATGAAAGTATTTACTGCATGGAAAATGGGTTGGACGTGTCCGACGCAACTGGTTCATTTTCCAGCATTTCCCCGATGTTTCAAGTGAACGATCAAAAATTCGGCGCGTCGGACGTGGACGCCAACGTTAACCTGACAACTTTTAACTTCGAACGGACCCGAAACTTCATGGAAATGTCCGACTTAGCATCCATGGAGAAATAAGGAAACATGGCCATAGAATCCAATTCAAACCCGCTGCTACTTTCATTTTTCTATAAAAAGGGCTAAACCACACTCATTTTTTCTCATATAAAATATCTTCAGTACCTCAATAAGCGTTTCGACATGGCTTCATTTTCTTCTGTCATGGCTTCATTTTCTAGTGTCATGGCTTCTAATTTTCACTCCTCCACGCAGCCATCGCATCTCAAAAACCTCTCTACATTTCGTCATGCTTCGAGCCCGAATTCACTTAACTTTACTTGGTCTAAAAAACCAAGATTGCTAGGTAACTCTCAAAAAAGTTCCTCCAGGATTTCCGCCTCACTAGTTTCCCCCAAAACTAGCGAAACAGATGATACTACTCGGCCAAGCAAAATGCAGAAGCTGTATGTGTATGAAATTAACGAGAGGGACAGAGGCAGCCCTGCATATCTAAAGCTGGGCGCCAAGCAAACTGAAAATTGCCTTGGGGATCTTGTTCCTTTCAGCAACAAGGCAAGCGATTTGCACTCTTTTTTGTTCATTAACCCCTTCAGTTTGAATATTCAACCGTCACTTGCATGTATGCTTCATTTTGTAGAACATGTTACTTTTCCGGTTTCCAGCTTGGTTTGCTTGAATGATTGTATGCTCGACTACGTAGTTGTGTTTTGTGGTTCAGTACCACGTAGTTCGTAGGAACTCTCCGTGGTTCTTTCAGGAACCATGTACATGGTACACTAAGAAATCACGTAAGTCAACTACGCGGTTTGCAGAAAACTGAAAAAAAAACCTAAAAAATTACATTATATATATATATATATATATATATATATATATATATATATATATATATATATATATATATATATATATATATAAATGAGGCTATTCAACGTTTTACTGGTTTGTAATAGAATTAGCCCTTAACTTTTTCCATCTCAACAACTTAGATTTTATTGTTAATGATATTTGTAGTGGTTTTAAATTTTTAATTAGTTTAAATGAATTGTTCTCATAAGGATCAATGTCTGTTTGAGAATTTTATTGTGAACCACGGGTGAAATGAATGGACCATGATATTCTTCTCAAGTATTCTGCTACAGAATGGGTTAAACATTTACATCACAACCATCAGATACAAATATAATCTACGATGGTTTGGATCAAACCAACCGATCCATATATTCATTTATTGTGCAGAGAAGAAAAATTACTATCAATCAAAACTATCGAGTTCCACATTACTAGACTTCATAAGTGAACTCTTAGTCGGATACAAAGTAGCTAGGTGTAGGAATTAGGATACATGCATGTATGAATCAAAACTATTGAGTTCCGCATTACTAGACTTCATAACCATTAAATACCCCGTTTAAATTAAATAGTCCATTTTCGTTCCGGGCAAATGCTCCTGTTTTAGTCGTGCATTGGTCATAAATTCCGGGAGGTGGTTGTGGCCTGCGTTTTCATCTCACATCTAATGCTACAATGCTTTAACTCTATGTAGAAGCACGTGGTATGTCACTGATGTGGACTTTTATTCTATTTTAATACTCACATGACTACCATATTAATATAAATATACATATTATTGGTATATTACTATGATAAAATGATGTATCTTCGTTCTATCTGCATTAAAATCTCCTGTGATAAGGATGTCGCCACAGTGTACGAAAAAAAAAAAACTAATAAATAGTCATTCAGGTTTTTTTTCTTTTCATTTGAGATTATAGTTTAGTAAACTTTATTGAGCGTGTAGTCTATTATATAAATTGTTTAAAACTGTTTTTTTTAATCATTTTTTATATAATATTAAGACTGTTGGAGTAAATTAAAACTGCATTAAATATTGCATTAAATTACGTTTCCTGTTTTTCTTATTTGGTCATGGTTGAAAAGGATTTATTGTGATCTTATCCAAATCCTTCTTTCAAATAGAAAATGCATGTATAAAATGAGTCTTATGTCAATCATGTATTAATCAAGAAAAAAACAATAAAATATTGTCTTCTTCAAAACTTTTTATCTCTTCCTCTCAAATTATTTTTCTTCAATTATCTTCCTCTCAAATTATTTTTCTTCAATGGGTATCAGAGCCTGGTTGAGACTATGACTTTTCTATTCTCCTCACCGTTTGTCCTCACAAAAGAAAATTTCGAAGAGTGAAGTAATAAAAAGAAAGAAGAATTGATCTCCAAAGGGCTTTGGGAGATCGTTGAAAGTGGCTACGAATGGCCAAAAAATGTTAAAAACATGACGGAGAAAGAGAGTAAAGCATTTGTAAGCTTGAGACGGAAAGATCTTCAAGCTCGGATTTTGATGAGTGAGAACGTTGATAGAGAAGCTTTCGACCATAATTGAAGAAAAATAATTTTAGAGGAAGAGATAAAAAGTTTTGAAGAAGACAATATTTTATTGTTTTTTTTTCTTGATTAATACATGATTGACATAAGACTCATTTTATACATGCATTTTCTATTTGAAAGAAGGATTTGGATAAGATCACAATAAATCCTTTCCAAACATGACCAAATAAGAAAAACAGAAAACATAATTTAATGCAATATTAAACACATGCAATTTAATGCAAGTTTAATTTATTCCAACAATGTCTCCCCTAAATTAAACTTGCTCCTTACTCCAATCTTTCTGCATTTCTCCTGCGCTAAGCTCCTTTGTCAAAATATCAGCTGCTCACTTGTTTTAAAAATTTAAAACTGCATTAAATATTGCATTAAATTATGTTTCCTATTTTTCTTATTTGGTCATGTTTGGAAAGGATTTATTGTGATCTTATCCAAATTCTTCTTTCAAATAGAAAATGCATGTATAAAATGAGTCTTATGTCAATCATGTATTAATCAAGAAAAAAAACAATAAAATATTGTCTTCTTCAAAACTTTTTATCTCTTCCTCTCAAATTATTTTTCTTCAATTATCTTCCTCTCAAATTATTTTTCTTCAATTGGTATCAGAGCCTGGTTGAGACTATGGCTTTTCTATTCTCCTCACCGTTTGTCCTCACAAAACAAAATTTCGAAGAGTGGAGTAATAAAAAGAAAGAAGAATTGATTTCCAAAGGGCTTTGGGAGATCGTTGAAAGTGGCTACGAATGGCCAAAAAATGTTAAAAACATGACGGAGAAAGAGAGTAAAGCATTTGTAAGCTTGAGACGGAAAGATCTTCAAGCTCGGATTTTGATGAGTGAGAACGTTGATAGAGAAGCTTTCGACCATAATCGAAGAAAAATAATTTTAGAGGAAGAGATAAAAGGTTTTGAAGAAGACAATATTTTTTTGTTTTTTTTTTCTTGATTAATACATGATTGACATAAGACTCATTTTATACATGCATTTTCTATTTGAAAGAAGGATTTGGATAAGATCACAATAAATCCTTTCCAAACATGACCAAATAAGAAAAACGGGAAACATAATTTAATGCAATATTAAACACATGCAATTTAATGCAAGTTTAATTTATTCCAACAATGTCCCCCCTAAATTAAACTTGCTCCTTACTCCAATCTTTCTGCATTTCTCCTGCGCTAAGCTCCTTTGTCAAAATATCAGCTGCTCACTTGTTTTAAAATTTTAAAACTGCATTAAATATTGCATTAAACTACGTTTCCTGTTTTTCTTATTTGGTCATGTTTGGAAAGGATTTATTGTGATCTTATCCAAATCCTTCTTTCAAATAGAAAATGCATGTATAAAATGAGTCTTATGTCAATCATGTATTAATCAAGAAAAAAAACAATAAAATATTGTCTTATTCAAAACTTTTTATCTCTTCCTCTCGAATTATTTTTCTTCAATTATCTTCCTCTCAAATTATTTTTCTTCAAAGACTTCTATTAACCTATAGTGTTTAGGCAATTTTATGATAAGCTACAATTTTCTATTTATACATTTAGACTTATCAATTGGCAAATATCCATTTGCATCCATGGATGTAGATCTTCGATATCCTTCCGAATCCATGGATAGTGGTGGATAATTTGGTAAAACCAAATAGGTCATTCAACCAGTATATTTTGATCCGTTTGGTTTGAAAACTATATTAGTTTCTAACTGATCCGTAAACTTATTTTATCTTGTTATTGATTTAAACAAATTGGCCGAATCTTTATTTTATCTTTTTCAAAATTACCAATGTTATAATGATTTTTTTACGTTACTTTAATGATCTAAATAAATTTTATTTATACGTATATGTGTCGAAATTACAATTAAAAAGCATGAAAATTTTGAGTAAGAACATTTTAATCGCATATTTATGTTTTCTTTTAAAGTAAAATGACTATTCCAAACATAAAATATGAATGATTTTTAGTTTAGTTAAGTCAATGACTATTCCAAACATAATATATGAATCATTTTTCGTTTAGCTAAGTTGGATGACTAAACCCAACCGAACTCGATTTGATTGGTTTGCATTTTATTTGTTTAGTTTGGTTTAACAATTTTTATCATCGAATCAACCTAGTGTTCATTCTTGCCCATGAATGTGGACATTCAATGTAGATGCAGATATGTTATTATCTGCATTAGAGATTATCCCTTGGCAACATTATTATCTTTGACTTATAATAATGTGTATCATGCAGCTGTATCACGGGAACTTAGAAAAAAGACTAGGCATAACAGCCGGAATCTGCATACTAATCCAACACGTACCAGAGCGCAATGGAGATCGTTACGAAGCCATCTACAGCTTCTACTTCGGGGACTACGGCCACATCGCAGTGCAAGGACCCTACCTTACATACGAAGATACATATCTGGCGGTCAAAGGAGGTTCTGGAGTCTTCGAGGGCGTTTCCGGTCAAGTGAAACTAAATCAACTCATATTTCCATTTAAATTGTTCTACACTTTTGAACTTAAGGGCATTCCTGATCTTCCTGAGGAGCTGCTAGGGGACCCGATTCCTCCTTCACCCACTGTTGAGCCGACTCCTGAGGCCAGAGCTGTTGTGCGACATGCAGTGATAAAGAACTATACCAAGTGATTGTTGTGTTGTGGTTAATAAAATATTTAGTAGTTATTGCTGTGTGTTTATGGTTTTACTTTTTTTCTTCATTGAGTTGGTAAGTTGGTACTGTAATAATGAGTTGGGCAATGTTTTGGGAGAGCAAATCCTCTATACCCAAAACTTTGTATTCCTCCGTATCCAGTCAAGCAGGACACCTGATTTCCACATTTTTGCAATTAAGTCAAAGACAACGAAGGGGCGTGTTTAATGTGTGATCAATTATTGGAGTATTCCATGGTCCATTCTCTTTTTAATCAAGTTGGAACAACCATCTTTTGTGTATTGCAGTAGTAGTTTTGTGCGTAATCAATGTTTGGTGAGAAAAAGGAATATGCTAGATCAGATTATGACTTGAATGGCCACTTTTAGGGCATCTCCAACGGAGGATGCTTCATCCTCTTAATTGAAGAGATTTCAGTGAAATAGTCCCTAACAGATGTTGGGGATCGTAATATTCATCAAAATGTCACGGGGCCAATTCAGAATTCTGAATTGGTCCCGCGTGCCGATTTTATCGGCTCTTCATGAAGCACGCCGATATTTTCGATGCGCGTCGACAAAATCGGCGCTTCATAGGGAGCCGATAAAGTCGGCGCGGTTCCCCTTAACATTTTAATTTTATTTTTTACCTATCCTAACTCATATTATAATGTAACGAAATAAAATCGTTAATATTTTCGTAGAAAACAATTATGTTTACTAAGACCAAAATGAACTAAATTAGCTTTAGATATTAATAATAGCTGGTTAATAATATGTACAAATACAATAGAACACAATTGGTAAAATAAAAAACTACATCATCGTTACTGCTTAAATTCGTACAATCATAAAATAAAACACGAGTTCAGACAAATAAACTTCATAACTAGGTATCGCTATAGTGGTTACATAAATGATTCATAAGATCTTTTTGCAACCGGTTATTGAGTTGTGTATTTCTAAACATAATCTAACGGTCCAAATGAATGCTGAATTCCTCTTCTGTTATTTGTGTGTTTTGTCGGAATACTTCGGGTGCTTGCGAAGCACCTTCATGTTTGTAGTGGCGTTGCCCTTCATCCATATCTCGTTTATCTTCTATAATCATGTTGTGTAAAACAATGCAGACAAACATGATTGTTGACATCTTTTTCCTGGACCACAACCGATATGGATTATTTATCATTGCAAATCTAGATTGTAAAACACCGAATGCTCATTCTACATCTTTTCGTTGTCCCTCCTGCATCGCCGCGAGTTTGGTTTGTTTAAAAGTCAATGGATTTGGACATGTTTTAACAATGGTGCTCCATTTCGGGTAAATGTCATTACCTAGGTAATAGCCATGGTTGTAAGTATTTTGGCATATATAAATGTTAAAGGAGGTACTTGGCCTAAAGCAAGATCATTGAACATATGAGATCTTTCTATAACATTTAAGTCATTATTCGAACCGGCATTCATAAGAAAGCGTGACATATCCACAAATCGTACAATGCTATAGCTTCTAATATGATGGTTTGTCGCCTTTCCTTGCCGTTGTAAGCACCTTCTAATACCTTAGGGCAGTTCTTCCATTTCCAATGCACACAGTCCAAACTTCCTAACATGCCTGGCCATCCCCTGCTGTCGTCCATCTCTCTGATTCACACTATATGAGCTTCGTTCGGAGACCTTAAGTACTCCTCTCTGTAGACGTCCACCGCAGCCTGATAGAAATTTTCATGTGCTTCAAGTGTCGAGCTCTTCGCAATTCAGTATGCATCGTCCAATGCGTCCGTGGGAGTGTCATAAGCTAACATTCTCATAGCAACCGTCATTTTCTGTCCACTGGATAACCCCTGTGTCTTTGATGCATTTTGTTAGTACTAAAATGTAACAACCCGAATTCCGACATATCATTTTTTTTTCAAAATTCTAATCTATCGAAACTTATGTCGGTTTGTCTGGTATCCTGCAGAAAAGACAGAGATAATAAACATATTAGATCAAAGAAAACATCTCACAGCGGAATGGAACAAAATATAATATAATCAAAATATAGCCTTATCCAGATAATAATACTGCCTAACCAATATCCAAAGCTATCATATCTCTGCTACAGATCTAACCTACAAGCAGGTTATGAGAAGGGGTTCAAAACATGAGTTCTGTTGATTGGATTTAAACTACACATTTTGGATAACCCTACATATACCATTCAGTTACATTATCTTATTTATTATGTTACCTGGGTTAACAGCACTCCAGACTTACACACACGTCTACCCATCTACTCCCCAGTAGATTAACCTAATACAATATATGTAGCTACCCCCAATACCAAGGTACACCCATGGTACCCTACTCGCACGGTCTCCGCCGTAACACCATAGAAATATTCGTAATCCCTCATCTTACGCCGGAACGACGTACGGATCTCTGTATAACAACGCTACGTTCCGCATAGGACCGTCATTGCCATGCTACGTAAGCGTACGGATTGTCACCTTCAGACCAATCGATCTAATCAGATTCCATCACAAAGTAAAGCCCTAGAGTCTGCGATACACCACCCTAAGCGGACATGCATGTGTATAGACCTTCTCACATACGTATCGTCAATCATACTCGACGCCTTAACCTTTGCGATACACCATCCGGAAATGGTATGCATGTATTCGCATGTATTGTGCACCGAGTTCCATAACAGGGCAATATCAGAAACATGAAACTTGATCGGGAGCTTTTTCAAATATCTGTATACACAGATGCTATGGTCTGCATTTTCAGTGGCTATGGTCCCACTCGACCCCTCCCTCAACTAGTGAAAGACAAACAAAATTGTGAGCAAGTGACATGGCCCAAAAAACAACAAACAACATCCTACATGGCCTTTCCCGCAACCAAAACCTTGATAGTGAAAGGTCGACGGTATGTAGGTTTAGCTCCCCGTCTTTCCGCATCGCGCATCACGCTGCCTGTCGATGGCTGGTACTCGACGACTATTATCAAACAGATGGTTAGACCCGCCAAAGGCAAATAGATAAAATGGTCGTAACCCGCCTTGTCACAAAGCAACTGGATCGTCGAATCACCTATGCCACGCTACAGCCTTCTGACTGCTTCATGTTGTTGCAGTCAAGGTATATTCACCGGGTAGTAACGCACAGACCTAACCTCTGCGAGCACAGCCTAAATGCTGCCACCACACAGAGGACTACCAGGAGTACCCTCCACGTCCCAAGAAGCCGCATGCTTTCCCTTCCAGTTCTTCAGAGCCAGCAGAATATCAGTAGAACAACAAGCAGAACATGCAGAATACTCAGATGGACGTGTGCTCCCTCTGTGCCTCATGACACCACGATGATCTACCCCATTGGGTTATTCACCATCAGACGTACGGACTAGTCCAAGTGCCTCAGGTTAATGTGTTATTAAACCCTATATCTAATCATTTAATTACGCGCTTACTCAACCTCATTAGATTTCTGGTTAACTTGGTTATTTTAAGTCATATTGACTTCTTATTCAAGTTACCAATTTCCTCTTGCTTATTAATTTCAGTTATATAACTTAACCCATTTAAGTTCATTAATAAGCCCTTAACATGTTATTCTTATCAGCATATTTCAGATTCTCAAGTTTACAAATAACGTGTTCTTCTTATCCGCAGGATTCAAATTCTCGAGATTACATGTTACTTAATTTATAATTAAGTACTACAACCTATTGCATTTCATAAGTTCCCTCCTTTTCTCCACTTATTACAAACAATAGGTTTCAGGTTCCTCAGTTTACAGATTACTTAATTTATAATTAAGTACAACTTATTTCATTACATAAGTTATCACATTCCCTCTATCGTTTATCATAATCTAATTTATAATTCCCACTTGTCCCTAGGACAAGCCTACCTATTATTTTTCCTTGTCCCCCTTCAGGTTTATTTATAATAGGTTATTATAATTCCCCGTTCATTCCAATTATCTTACTGTTGTAGGATTCACTCATTTCCATTGATTCCAATTAATGTCATTTATTTCTATCCTGTTATATACATACATACATATATATATGTATATGTGTTTATGCATCAGACCTCTCACATTAAGCCAACCACTTGTGAATGCTGGATTTGCTGGGAGGTTCCGGGAAGACTTATGCCACAAGTTGGACTTAATCCCATGTCTTAGCACAGTTATATGTATGTTTACGCACCAGACTCCTCACATTAAATTAACCACTTGTGGATGCTAGATTTGTCGGGCAGTTCTGGGCAGACTTCTACCACAAGTTGAATTTAACCTCGTGTCTAAGTGCAGTTACAACTTTTCTATTTACTGTAAATTTTGGCATATTCATTCTTCCAAATTTTACTATAATTTTTATTTATAATATTTTGGCAAAATAATGTTCTTACTTCATTGTAAATTTCATAGTTACAGTGTTCATAGAAATTCCCAATTCAGGTAGTGATTAATGGAAATAGGCTTTTATATAACACCAACATATTAAACAGATTAAGTATTATAGGTTCATATAACCCCAGCAAATTAAACATATTTACTTAACCCCACAAATTCAATAGATTCCATAGGTTACTTATAGTTTCATTAACATGTTTAACTTAATCTTTAACTAAGCCTGATTTACATGTTCATACAACCCCAAATTTCCAGTCATATTCCATAGTACTAATTTCAACAAATTTCAATAGGTTTACAGTTCAATAGATTAATCATTTAAACAGATTACAGCGGGTTAAACATTTCAGCGGATTTATTATACATATTAATGTGGAATGCTAAACGATAAATATACATTATCAAAAATGCATAACTTAAATCCACTCACCTAAAAACTTTTCAATTCATGAATTTGACCCAGGCCTAGCATTCCATGGCTCCCCAAACTGAATCTAGAACCTAAATAACCATGGATCCACAATTCTCAACTAAAAGAAAAAGGAGGAAAGAAGAAAAATCTAAATTGACCAGATCCAAGAATTTACCTCACTTCGATCAGAATTCTGAACACCCATTTGCAGATATACATTCTTTTCCTCCAGATCTTGAATCAGAATTTTCTTACAACTAATTGTTCTATTTTCTAAAGGGATTTGAGGAGGAAGAAGAATGGCAGAGTCATTAAGAAAACTAAGTTCGTTTTCAGAAAGCTTTTTTAAAATACGTCACTACTAGCTGAGGTGTGATTCAAAATATGTCACTATGAACTTAATCCAAACTATGAGCTTAATGCGACATGTAGGAGATCATTTCCAATAATATTCATGAAATATATCTAATAGCTCAACTAGAAGCTGCCAAGAGTCTAAAATTTCATGAAACAAGCAAATACATGAATACATTTACTTAATGTTGGAGTAGGAACATAATGCCCATGTAAACTTTTACTTCATCTCATTTAATTTTATAATTATCCACATCAAGCAACATTTTATCAAAATGAATATTTTTAATACTTAGGGTTTACTTCGCTTGAAAACATAATTTTGAGATTTTCATTTTCATTATGTATTATAAAAAGGTGTGGAATAGAAGAACGATGAGGGCTGGAGTGGAGGGCGTGAGAAGATGTGAATGAAGTGAGAATGGAAAAAATGGGAATGTGAATATGTGATAAACGAGTAAAAAATCTTCTTAATTTTATATGTTATAACCATTTTTTGGATTGTCTGTATTAAATCCAATGTATATTATTATTGGAAACCAAAAATTGAAAAATTACAAACCAAACAGGCTTTTAAATTTTACATTTTTAACAAGGCTCTCGCTAAACTTTTAAGTTTCCCAAAACCATAAGACGAAACGAAGTATACAAGTTTTTGACTTCAGTAACGAATGTTATGACTCGTTTGTTTTATGATTTTTACCTTGGGCATGTTCTTCAAGCCATAGCTCTACAAACAACGGATAACTTCTTATTGACTGTATCTTAAACAACTCTTGGTTTACGTTTGCTTGTTTTAATCGCATTTCAACCTTAAATTTGCTCAACAAATCGAAATAACTATTCATTCATATTATTGATCGGCTTTTTGGTAAAGCAAGCACACATCAAGATTATGGTTAGTGACACAGTCGATTTTTGAGAACATTGTCGAAAACCACAAAGGGATTTGATTGAAGTCGCGACGTGTTCGGAAAAGGTTAGAAATATCACCGATTCCTAAAATAGTCGTTATTGGATTGGAAAAGTCATTAATAAACTTGGAAAATCCGTCATGGTAAAAATACATGATTGACTAGGTCCGATCAGCTAAATTTCCTTGAGCGTTTCGGTCCGATCACATGGCAAAACTCGTCGTGGCAAAATATTTGGATTTTGGTAAGTTCTGCTTTCGCGCTAAAAAACAGCTGATCGGCATGACATGATCGCTAAAAATGACTTGCGCAACTCGATCTGGCACTACGGCTTCTAGACATTTCTTAGACTTGTAGATGTTACATAGAAGACTGTCTACAACTTTTGAACATTTCATGGACTAGTAGACATTACACAGAAGACTGTATACAACATTTGGACATTTCTTGGACTTGTATATGCTACATAGAGTTATGTCTATAGTTTTTCGGCTAAGTTTTCAGAATACAAAATTCGGGCTGATGCCTCCAAACCTCACCCATAAATCCCCCATTGCTTGGCATTCTAAAGGGTTGGCATTTTAACACTTTGACATACGGGATTGGAGCTCCAAGACACCATTAATGGCTGTCATCTCCATGACTTTTGGACATCTTTTGGACTTGTGGACATTACATAAATGTTTGTTTACACTTTTTGCACATCTCTTGGATTTGTAAACGTTGTATAAATGTTTATCTACAACCTTTTGGGACTTACTTGGACTTTTGTACATTTCTTGGATTTGTAGACGTTACATAGAAATTTGTCTACAACTTTGGACATCTCTTGGATTTGTAGACGTTACGTAGAAATTTGTCTACACTTTTTGGACATTCATGCATACTCTTGTACATTGAAGCTACTTTTTGGACATTGTTGCTCATACAACACAACTTCACTCAATGAAGGAGAAAGACATTTTGGTCAAAATTCAGGATTAACAAGCTATTTGTTATTCTATTGTACAACTTTGTATACAAAAATTACCCAAACTTGTACAAACATTGTAATCGATAAATATATGATTGATGATTACTATAAAGTGGAGGTAGGCGTTAATGCCGAACCACTATAAAAGTTATGTGTTCCTTTACATTTCTTGTACTTTGGTTGTTTGGATATCGGGTTTACTTCTAAACCCACTCTTGGGGGTTGACATGCGCAAATAACCACTCGAGGGCATATCCAATCCCGACGGAAGAGCAGTTGTGGAAACATTGGTTAGTCGAGCTAAAAGTTCTGATAAAGGAAAGTCTCATTCTGGGAACAATCATTCGGCGGCTAGGAAGAAATCTAAATTCTGTCTTACTTGGAACTTACTCATACCTCGAAAGAGATCTTTTTGGAGGTTCAATCCACCGCTCCATTTAAATAGCCTCCTAGGCAGGAGTCTACTCAGAAACAAAGAGATTCTGGTCGGTATTGTATATTCCATGTTCTCGACGATTACAAAACGAATGATTGTCAACATCTTTAAGGCGTGATCCAGGAGCGTGTCAAACACAGTGGGCTGGCACGGTTTGTTAGGACTCGGGCTGTGAAACCTGAACAGGATAGGCCTGGGCCCAGTGCTCTTCGTACGTTTATTAGTTGATCCTAATTCTGGCTATGGGGTCCTGAAATCTGGCCTCCTGGACATCGGTATTTTGTGGCTTGTGGTTTTTGGTTTTTTGGCATTGCAGATTCAATGGTAATTGACTTTTGGTTCTTGTTGGTTCTTTGGATCATGGTCTTGGTTTTCGATTTCTTTGTCCTAACTTTCTTTAGCTTTGGATTTTGCTATTTCGACTTTTGGAATTTTGGCTTTTAGTCTTCTTTGTTTAGCACCTTTAGTTTTTGGTTGTTCAGCTTTTGGATTTCTTTGGTTCTCTGGCTCTTAGGATATTTGGCTCTTAGATTATTTGTCTCTTGGATTTCTGGCTTTTTAGACGACGATCTACCCTCTCATGGATTTCTTGCTTTTGTTGCTTCGGATTATGGATTTCTTGGTATTCTCTGGCTTTAGGTTATTTGAGTCTCGGCATGTGGTTTGGGCTTTGAGAACTTGGTTCCCCTGGATGTGTTCTTTTCGGTTATTTTGGTTGTAAGATGGTTGAGTCGACATACCCATGCATGGGAACCAACAGGATCCCTATGCATGCTCTATGTCTGACAATACACTATCACCCCCTATGGTTATTAATGAAAGTTTGCTTATCCATGTAACAAGAACATCCTAGGCATGCACTTCACGAAGTATAAACAGTTCAGTCTCCTTCACAAATGAATTTGAACTCAAAAAACGACCAAGTCCATATACCCAAACACGGGAGCAGGCCAGTCCCCATGCATGTTCTTTGCGGATGATGAACCATTGTGTTTTCTTTTGGCTTTACTAAAAACTCCAATTTTTTATAGCTTTAATAAAATTACTTCATTTGTTCGGACTCCGGTTGCGAAGTATGGAAATCAAAAGCTTACCAAATTATTTTATTAATCGTCCAAAGCATGTTCCATTTATTTGGAACTAATTTTTTCCTGATTTACAAATAAGGTTTATTTTACAAGTGAACATGCCTATCATTTTCAATTTAAATCAGAAAATCCCAATTACCTACTATTTGATTTCAGATCTGGAAATAAAACCAAACACATAAGAGAAAATAAAATCTAATTCACAATTTATAATGATATATTAAAATATGTAAAACTAGCCCTAGATCAATGGATATGCTTATTTGTGAATTATTCTTAATAGGAATCTAGATCTGAAGAAGAAATAGTAAATAAAAATAAAACTATACCGATATAAATCAAAAGGAAAAGAACAAACTTTACATATTGTATTTGTATTCAAAGTATATTCACTCAACTTAGTTTCTAAGCCTTTTTCCGGGGATCACAAATTTTGTAGACCCATCATTGTTTTTATTTATTTTCCCCGTTTGAGATGTAGGGAATTAGGTTAACCGAAGGCTTTATTTATAGTGCGTGTCAATTATTTCTAACCATTAGATTGCAAATAAATACAATTTATTTGCTCTCTCTCATTTGTTGTTTATATGTCCATATTCCTTGCTGCCTTTAAGAGGTTAATTAGCGTCGTAATTAATTGTTGTAGCAATATATGTTATCTAAATTCATTTTATTAATAACACATATACATTTAACATTAGCTGTAGTAAATATTGCTATGTAAATTATTTTCTTCCATTTATAAGTTATATCCAACATTTAAATTTCAAACTTATCCACGTATATACGTGTTTAACTCTTCAAATCTTTGTTCGTTAATAGCTACGCAATAAACGTCATTATTAACGCTATCGTTTCATTGGCTCCTTCCTTTTTAATATATATTCAAATTTCCAACATAGCTATTGTAACAACCCGTATTTTAATAACGTGTTATAACCATAAATCAAAGCAGAATTAATTTTTAAAATAAGAATCAAGGCCAACGGGTTACGCCATTACGTTCGTCTCGAAATTCTGCTTAGAGACGAGTCCGAGTTCGAAAATCGGAGTCTGTATGACCAAGTTATGACCCTTCAAAGTTTCAGAAATTTCAAGTTCAAAAACAGCTCAAAATTCGAATTTGAATTTCAAATTCAAACCCCAGAATAGACTGGGCGGGAAATTTCCTGCCCAGGACCAGGTCGACCTGGGGGTCGACCATAGTGTCGACCTGCCCAGGACCAGGTTGACCATAGAGTCGACCCAGGTGTCGACCTAGTTGCCGAGCCCATTTTTAAGTCAGAATTCACTCTGATGTTTCTAGTCCGATTTCTGTCTAAATTCGTTGGCCGGACCCTATATAAACAGCCCCTAACTCTAGTCTCTCTACACAAATTCTCTCTGGCCTTATGCTGCTAAAACCCTGGTTGAAAAGTTAGAGAAAAGGGATTGCTTCTTCTCCAACAAGGCTACGTGTAGAGTATTGCTGTTTGGGGAATTTCTGTTAGACTCGAGATTCAACATCGCCTCTTTGTTTTCTAATTCTCAAACCACGATTTGTAAGCCCCAGTTACTTTTAGATCTAAACTTTAAACTTAATATGGACATGTTGTAAATTGAAATTGAACCTAAGTATGACAATTATCTTGGACCTATCATTGTATATCTTGGATCTATCATTGTTCATTTTGGATCTAGTATTTTGGATCTACTATTTGTTCACCTTGGATCTATTCATCCTGAATCTTGACTTTTGGTAATATGAAATTGATTTGGGGCCTATATATGTTGTAGATCTAAAACCCCTAATGTCCATAATATTCATGCCTGCGATGTTGAATTATTTGTTATTCACAAGTTGGGGTTATTATCTTATGTCAACTTTTACCATGACTATCACCCTATTTTGCTGGATTTGATATTTGAGTCCACTACTCCATATGCCAGTATTATTGTAATCGTTTATCTCAAGTTATACCATGCTTGACTTGTAGTCACTTTTTCCACCTTATGCCCGTTCTTTCCATGTTATCCCCTAATTAGATTTGTTTGTGTCAATTCGAATTCACATGCGATGGGAATACGATTTGGGTAGTTTAGGCAAACCTGGATTTACCATGAACTTGGAACATGAACATTGTTATAACTTGAATCTAAATGTGGACATGAAACTTACCTTGAAACTTGTCACGAACTTGATATGAGACATGAACATGGTCATGACTCTAGAACGAACTTGAAAATGGCCAACTCGAGGTTGGGTTGAGTTTGCAGTGTAAATCTGCCCGGAACCGCCCGGCGAATCAAGTGACTGCAAACAATAGGATCCAATGTGGGTAGTTGGTCATGTCGCACCTAAAACCCGAGGTTAGACTATGTTGTGGTGTAAATCTGCCCGGAACCGCCTGGCAAATCCAGCGACCACAACAACTAGTCTAACGTGAGAGGCAGGGGTGCATTATTGAATTTATGCTACATGATAGGGTTAAGTCATGAACATGAAAGACAACACTTAACCAACTTGACACATGATTGGATAGGGTTAAGTCACGAATTTGAATGACAACACTTAACCCATTAGAAACCCTAGTTACGCTGTCCTTTTCAACAGTAACCCACTTAGATGTATCACGATACCCTGGAACTAGGCAGGGTGGGGCACGATTACTGGGCTGATTGTAAGCGACCAGAACGACGGCTGAGTTGGTGCGCCATTGTAGGTTCAGGCGGACTATGGTCGTGCACGTAGTCCGGAGTTGAAAAAGCAGGCATTGGGCACCAGTAGGTTTACACTGTGCATGCTTGATTCGTGTCGATGGTTGGCACCCTAGGGCTTGATACACCCTATGGTGGACCAAGCACAGGTGAATACATTTTGTGGTTGGGCCATATGACACAGACACATGACGAGCTAGAACTTATAGGGAGCCGATCGATTAGTAGATCGTACTGTAGGACCCCGTAATGGGTCATTTCATAATATTGGGCCAAGGGATCATTTCATGGTTAATACTTGACATGGGTTAGAATACTAGTATAGTTGGTGCAGCGAATCTTGAATATGCGATGCTAGACTTGACTTATCTTGTTATCTTAGTTATCATACCAGTCCTGTTATCATCCTTATTTTTAATTCCAGTTTTCACATGTCATGTTACTTTTACTAGTTTTTATGCTGAAAGTCACTAGGGCTTACCAGTCTTTATGACTGACCCTTTTTCTTTCGCCCCTTTTATTTCGTTTCCCCCCCCCCAGGTTCTCAGGGAGGAAACGCTAGCTCTTAGCTTGGATTTAGCTTGCTTTCTGTCATCTCATGTACGGTTTGGTCTTGAGCTATGCTATGGCTGCACTTCTGCTATCTTTGGGGAATAATTTACTTTTGCTATCTTAAGCTTATGCTTCTTTATTTAGAACTTGATGTAATGGAACAATTTGTACTTCGGATATATGAGGGTTTGACTCTTTTCTTGAAAGTAATGAAATTTGGTTTTTAATTTCTACCGCTGCTTTATTTATGTTCTGCCTTGTGATATCTCTGTGTATGTTTACCTAGATAATACTCCACCAAACCTAGTGCATTCCCTTTGTGAGTGACCCTAGCGGAGGTGGGGTGTTACATTTGGTATCAGAGCAGAAGGTTACCAGACGGGGCAAAAGTTTCTAAAACTATTTTCCAAAACCGTTTATAAAGAAGCATTTTTCAATAAAAGTTTTATGTTTAAAAAGGCTATTCCCCAAAAGCCATTAGCACTTTCCTTTGTTTCCTCGTTTGAATCTTTTTCTTTATCGTTTTTTAGCATGTCTGATCTTAACCTTCCTGAGGGGGTACCCGTACTTGGATGGTTCTGAAGGTTCTTGGAAGTTAGGGCCAACGGCGCGGGCCCGGCAGACATCCCTCCTCCTCCTCCCCCAGTGGTCGTGGTTCCTCCTCCTCCTCCTGGTAACGCCTTTGCCAAAATATGCAAAGACTTTAAAGCAATGGAAGACAAGAACTTCGTTGGAACTGAAACCTTCGTTGAGGCACGAAATTGGCTAAAGGAGACTGAAGACTTGTTTATTATCTTCGATGTGGAGGTTCATAGGAAAGTTCAGTTGGCAACATGGTTGTTGAAAGAGGAAGCTGCATTTTGGTGGGAAGTCGCCAACGCTACCAGGCCAGTTGAGACTTGGGCAGACTTTAGAGAGAGGTTTGGGCTTAAATTCTTATCGTCAGCAGAAGAGAACCTTCAGATGGAGAGGTTCCTAGCACTTAAGCAAGGGGACATGACCGTTAGGGAGTACCTGAATAAGTTTAATCAGCTTGCTAGGTTCGGATTGGACTTGGTTAACACAGCTCAGAAGAAGGCTGTATGCTTTGCTCGAGGATTGAACGAGCCACTACACAGTTTGGCCATAACTCATATACCCATGGGGGAGACCTTTGAAAGCTTGGTGGATATGGCCCTACTTCATGAGGAAGACAAGAATAGTAAGAAGGAGGTTAAGCCTAATGAGACTCAGAATAAGAAGGTTGACTTTAAGAAGGGAGGCAACAGGAATAACAAGAACAACAATACCAACAAACCACGTGAGACAAGGAAGTGCAACTTTTGTGGTATTACGGGACATCTAGCTAAATACTGTAGAAGGAAGAAGAGAATGTTGGGTGAATGCTTTCATTGTGGAGATACTGGACACATCAGCAAAGATTGCCCAAAGAAGCAAGGGCAGGGGCAAGGGCAGGCCCAACGAGCAGGACCTTCTGGAGGGCAGTTGCATGCTCTCAACACCACTCCAGCACTTGACCAAGGTAGTAATATTTCTGTAGAAAGCCTTGTTTACATTTCGGAATTTCCTATTCGAACCTTATTTGACTCTAGCGCATCGCATACTTTTATTTCTTCTGATGTTGTTAAAAATCTGCACCTAAGTACTAGTCTGGTTGAGGATCCCGTTATAGTTTCAAATCCAATTGGGGGCTCCGCTCATTTATCTATGTTGTATGTGGATTTGAGGATTTCTATCTTAAGCGTAGAATTCACGTGTAATGCTTATGTTCTCGGATTTATGGGATACAGTTTGATCCTAGGTATGGATTGGCTGTCCAATTATGGAGCCATTCTTGATTGTGAACGAAGGGTAGTGAGGCTCATGACTCGCCTTGGTAATACCCTTGAAATTTCTTGTGACCCTAAGGGTGTAGTCATGTTGTGTTATATTGAATCTCTTGACTCATCCATCGACAATTTGCAATCTGTAAGAGTGGTCAGAGAATATCCAGATGTCTTTGATGAAGTGAAGGGGTTACCTCCTAAACGCGAGATAGACTTCCGAATTTATCTTGTTGATAATGCCAAGCCAGTTTCATTGCCCGTTAGGCACATGGCCCCGCGAGAAATAAGAGAGCTCAGTAAACGAGTTAAGGAGTTGCTTGAGAAAAATTTCATAAGACGAAGCATTTCTGAATGGGGTGCTCCGGTGGTATTCGCTACTAAGGCGGATGGTTCGCTTCGTCTATGCGTAGACTATCGTGAGTTAAACAAGCTAACCAAGAAAAATAGGCACCCACTACCAAGGATCGACGATTTGTTTGACCAGCTTGTGGGAGCATCTGTTTTCTCTCAACTCGATCTAGCCACAGGATTCCATCAGCTTAGAGTGGCTGAGGATAGCATTGACAAAACTGCGTTTAGGACTCCAGATGGATTCTTCGAATGGCTCGTCATGCCATTTAGGTTAACGAATGCACCCGCGTACTTCGTAGATTTGATGAGTAGGGTGTTTCGGGAATTCCTTAACAAGTTTGTAGTGGTTTTCGTGGACGATATTTTGATCTTCTCAAAGGATGAAGAAGAGCATGCTAGACATCTCAAGGAAGTCATGGATACTCTTAGAGCACACCGGTTAAAGGCTAAGTTCTCCAAATGCCATTTTTGGAGGAATGAAGTTCGGTTTCTTGGACATGTAGTTTCTAAGCAAGGCATACCCGTGGACCCCGCAAAAGTAGTTGTGGTGCAAGACTGGAAAAGTCCTAAGAACGCAACGGAGGTGAGAAGCTTTCTCGGTTTGGCGGGCTATTATAGGAAGTTCATTAAGGACTTCACTAAGATTTCAGCCCCTCTTATTAAGTTAACGAAGAAAAACCTAGCGTTTGCATGGGACATAGAATGTGAGATTGCTTTTCAGAGACTCAAGAGAGCCCTCACCACAGCTCCAGTTTTGGCATTACCCGATGGAAGTAAGATGTTTACGGTGTACACAGATGCGTGTGGCACAGGATTAGGTGTTGTCCTAATGCACGAAGGGAAATTGATATGCTATGGGGGTAGACAACTTAAAGTTCATGAGAAGAACTATCCCACACATGACTTGGAGTTGGCGGCGATCGTTTTTGCGCTTAAATCTTGGCGCCATTATCTTCTAGGGGAGAGGTTCGAGCTGTATACCGACCACAAATTGCTTAAGTACCTCTTCTTACAGAAAGATTTGAATCTGAGACAACAGCGATGGATGGAATTCTTGGCATCATATGACTTCGATATAGCTTATACCCCTGGCAAGGGTAATGTGGTGGAGGATGCGCTAAGTAGGAAAAGGTTGACCTTGAGCCCCTTGTTTGTTGAAAGGAAAAATCTAAAGTTTATAGCAACCTTTGATTTTACACCTGTTGTTGAGT
The DNA here is from genome assembly GCA_030737875.1 of Allium sativum. Taxonomy (NCBI): domain Eukaryota; kingdom Viridiplantae; phylum Streptophyta; class Magnoliopsida; order Asparagales; family Amaryllidaceae; genus Allium; species Allium sativum. The sequence continues at coordinate 208,467,565 of CM060913.1, forward strand.
CATTGACTGTTACGTTATCATCTCTTGAGTTTAGACCTATACTTCTAGATCAAGTAGGGACATCGCAGAAGGAAGATCCACAGATAGTCGAAATCATGGACAAGCTGATTAGTAGTGAGATGTCAAGTCACCTCGGTAGGTATGCCATAGATGACAAGGGATGGCTAAGGCATGATGGAAGGCTATGCGTCCCACAAGTGGGGGACTTAGTAAGAAAAGTCCTCGAGGAGGTGCATCACTCGAAGATGACTATACATCCCGGAGGGGATAAGATGTACAGGGATATGAAACGCAATTTCTTTTGGCCTGGAATGAAAAAGGACGTGGCAAAGTTTGTTTCGAAGTGCGTGGTGTGCTAACAAGTAAAGGCCAAGTCGAAGAAGCCCGGCGGACTATTACATCCTTTGGAGGTTCCGCGATGGAAATGGGAGAGTATCTCGATGGATTTCGTGGATGGACTGCCTAGGTCAAGGAAGGGAAATACTAGCATATGGGTCATAGTTGATAGACTCACAAAAAGTGCTCACTTCATTCCGGTGAAAACCAAGAGGACAGCATCATGGCTAGCGTCTATTTACCTTCGAGAGATAGTACGGTTGCACGGGGTTCCTTCTAGTATAGTTAGTGATCGTGACCCGATTTTCACTAGCCAGTTTTGGAATAGTCTACAAGAAGCAATGAGTACACGACTAAGTTTAAGCACGGCCTATCACGCACAGACGGATGGACAAACCGAAAGGGTAAATAGGGTACTAGAGGATCTTTTGAGGCTATGCATTCTTGACTTTGGTGGTACTTGGGAAGACCATCTTCCTCTCGTGGAGTTTGCATATAATAATAGTTACCAAGCTAGCATCGAAATGGCACCGTTCGAAGCCCTGTATGGAAGACCGTGCAAGTCGCCAACTTGTTGGTGGGAGACGACAGACAGGCTTATACTTGGGCCCGACATGATAAGGGACACTTCTGAGAAGATTGAGCTGATACGACGACGGATGAAAACGTCCCAAGATAGACAGAAATCTTATGCGGACAAGAGAAGGACATACCTAGATTTCGAAGTCGGAGATATGGTCTTTATAAAAGTTTCTCCTTTACGCAATGTGGTTCATTTTGGAGCGGTTGGAAAGCTAGCACCAAGGTTCGTAGGACCGTTCCCTATCACTAAGAGGATTGGGCAGATGGCCTATAAGGTAGACTTACCCGAGAAGCTGACCGGAGTACACAATGTCTTTTACGTCTCGCATCTCCGAAAGTGCTAACATGAGTCGGCCGAAGTGGTTGAGCCAAGCATCCTTGAAGGCATAGAAGTGGAAAAAGAAGAAACATTGAGGCGAGTTCCGATTCGTATCTTAGGAACGGAGATCAAGAAGCTTAGGAATCGAGAAGTCAATCTAGTTAAAGTACAGTGGAGTGAAGCCCAAGAAGACGTAACTTGGGAAACCGAAGAGAAGATACGCGCGCTTTACCCATTTCTTTTTGAGGGTACATTCTCAATCTCTTTTCCTATAAACTTGAAAACCTTTCGTATCATGCTTTTACTACCTATGTTTGCCTTGTTATCTTCTCGATCTTAGCTTGAGAACCTTAGGTAGAACCATATGGATGTAAACATGTGATTGAAACATGTTATGGTTGATGTTTGCAAATGGTTGCAAGTGTTTGCAAGTGATTGCTAGTGGATGCATGACACACATTAGGCACTAGATCGGCTCAGTCACATTTTCATGATGCATATGCTTGAGTGCTTATACTTGTACATGGATGGAACTTGTTATGCTATCACTTGGATGTTGCATATGAATGAATGTTATGTGCACACATGTAGAGATTATAAATTATGTTAGGAATTTGCATACATATTGGACTCATTACACTAACATATTTTGCATTAAGGAGGTTTACTGAATCAGTAACGGCCTGATCTTTTGCATTAGATAAGTACATATACACACACTTACTACATATGTTCATACAACACTAGAAATCGTTTAAGGACAATGGTTTCCTTTGGATGATGTTTTGAGTAGATGGATGATTGGATGGTAGGATATATTCTTTCTAACTTAGAGATTTCGGGGACGAAATCCTTTATGGAGGGGAGAATGTAACAACCCGTATTTTAATAACGTGTTATAACCATAAATCAAGGTAGGATTAATTTTTAAAATAACAATCAAGGGAAACGGGTTACGCCATTACGTTCGTCTCGAAATTCTGCTTGGAAATTAGTCTGGGTTTTCGAAAATCGGAGTCTGTATGACCAAGTTATGACCCTTCAAAGTTTCACAAATCTCAAGTTCAAAAACAGCTCAGAATTCGAATTCAAATTTCGAATTCAAACCCCAGAACGGACTGGGCGGGAAATTTCCCGCCCAGGACCAGGTCGACCTGGGGGTCGACCATAGTGTCGGCCTGCCCAGGACCAGGTTGACCATAGAGTCGACCTGGGTATCGACCTGGTTTCCGAGCCCATTTTTGAGTCAGAATTCACTCTGATGTTTCTAGTCCAATTTCTATCTAAATTCGTTGGCCAGACCCTATATAAACAGCCCCTAACTCTAGCCTCTCTACACAAATTCTCTCTGGCCTTATGCTGCTAAAACCCTGGTTGAAAAGTTAGAGAAAAGGGATTTCTTCTTCTCCAACAAGGCTATGTGTAGAGTATTGCTGTTTGGGGAATTTCTGTTAGACTCGAGATTCAACATCGCCTCTTTGTTTTCTAATTCTCAAACCACGATCTGTAAGCCCCGGTTACTTTTAGATCTAAACTTTAAACTTAATATGGACATGTTGTAAATTGAAATTGAACCTAAGTATGACAATTATCTTGGATCTATCATTGTATATCTTGGATCTATCATTGTTCATTTTGGATCTAGTATTTTGGATCTACTATTTGTTCACCTTAGATCTATTCATCCTGAATCTTGAGTGTGGTAATATGAAATGGATTTGGGGCCTATATATGTTGTAGATCTAAAACCCCTAATGTCCATAATATTCATGCCTGCGATGTTGAATCATTTATTATTCACAAGTTGGGGTTATTATCTTATATCAACTGTTACCATGGCTATCACCCTATTTTGCTAGATTTGATATTTGAGTCCACTACTCCATATGCCAGTATTATTGTAATCGTTTATCTCAAGTTATACCATGCTTGACTTGTAATCACTTTTGCCACCTTATGCCCGTTCTTTCCATGTTATCCCCTAATTAGATTTGTTTGTATCAATTCGAATTCACATGCGATGGGAATACGATTTGGGTAGTTTAGGCAAACCTGAATTTACCATGAACTTGGAACATGAACATTGTTATAACTTGAATCTGAATATGGATATGAAACTTACCTTAAAACTTGTCACGAACTTGATATGAGACTTGAACATGGTCATGACTCTAGAACGAACTTGAAAATGGCCAACTCGAGGTTGGGTTGAGTTTGCAGTATAAATCTGCCCGGGACCGCCAGACGAGTCCAGTGACTGCAAAAAATAGGATCCAATGTGGGTAGTTGGTCATGCCGCACCTAAAACCCGAGGTTAGACTATATTGTGGTGTAAATCTGCCTGGAACCGCCCAGCAAATCCAGTGACCACAACAACTAGTCTAATGTGAGAGGTAGAGGTGCATTAATGAATTTATGCTACATGATAGGGTTAAGTCATGAACATGAAAGACAACACTTAACCAACTTGACACATGATTGGATAGGGTTAAGTCACGAATTTGAATGACAAAACTTAACCCACTAGAAACCCTAGTTACGCGGTTCTTTTCAGTAGTAACCCACTTAAATGTATCACGATACCTTGGGACTAGGCAGGGTGGGGCACGATTACTGGGTTGATTGTAAGCGACCAGAACGACGGCTAAGTTGGTGCGCCATTGTAGGTTCAGGCGGACTATGGTCGTGCACGTAGTCCGGAGTTGAAAAAGCAGGCATTGGGCACCAGTAGGTTTACACTGTGCGTGCTTGATTCTTGTCGATGGTTGGCACCCTAGGGCTTGATACACCCTATGGTAGACCTAGCACAGGTGACTACATTTTGTGATTGGGCCGTATGACACAGACACGTGACGAGCTAGAACTTGTAGGGAGCCGATCGATTAGTAGATCGTACTGTATGACCCCGTAATGGGTCATTTCATGATATTGGGCCAAGGGATCATTTCATGGTTAATACTTGACATGGGTTAGAATACTAGTACAGTTGGTGCAGCGAATCTTGAATATGCTATGCTAGACTCGACTTATCTTGTTATCTTAGTTATCATACCAGTCTTGTTATCATCCTCATGTTTAATTCCATTTTTCACATGTCATGTTACTTTTACTAGTTTTTATGCTGAAAGTCACTAGGGCTTACCAGTCTTTATGACTGACCCTTTTTCTTTCGTTCCCCCCCCCCCCAGGTTCTCAGGGAGGAAACGCTAGCTCTTAGCTTGGATTTAGCTTGCTTTCTGTCAGCTCATGTACGGTTTGGTCTTGAGCTATGCTATGGCTGCACTTCTGCTATCTTTGGGGAATAATTTACTTTTGTTATCTTAAGCTTATGCTTCTTTATTTAGAACTTGATGTAATGGAACAATTTGTACTTTGGATATATGAGGTTTTGACTCTTTTCCTGAAAGTAATGAAATTTGGTTTTTAATTTCTACCGCTGCTTTATTTATGTTCTGCCTTGTGATATCTCTGTGTATGTTTACCTAGATAATACTCCGCCAAACCTAATGCATTCCCTTTGTGAGTGACCCTAGCGGAGGTGGGGTGTTACAGCTATCCTCTTTCCTATTTTTCATTCATTCCACATTAGTTACTTTCCGCCATTAAATTACACTTTAATTTCAAATTCTTTGAATTTATGCGCATATATTTATGCACAACTTCATTTCTTTTCAAAATTCAAACGACGTTATGTCGACATTTATTTCTTACTCATGTTGATTGATTGCAAGTTACTTTTGGATTTCATATATATATATATACACACACACATACACATATATACACATATACATGTGTATATATACACTCGCCTATACATATATATATATATATATATATATATTTTATATGTACATTTATGCATATTTTCTCTTAAAACATGCATCTCTTTTGGTCGTCCCTCTAAAATTAGAAACATGACATTGACGGGACTCGAACTCCTAACCTCCACCTTAGGAAGTGCATTACTTACCAACTCATCTAACTTAGCATTTGTTCATAAGACTAAAAACATTGGTAGCTATTGTTATTATTTGTGTTCCTCTTATATCTTCTTTTCATGTTTGTTTTAAAACTTCATTTAAAGATAACTTTTTCATTTTAAATCCGTTTTCTGCAAACCATAGGTCTGAATTGATCAGAAAATTGTCATGAATGCAATGACGCTAGTTCCATGACCAAATTTTGAAAAATATACAAATTTTACTTTATCATTTAATTAAAAATGCGGGGTGTTAACAGATCCCAAGAAGTTCCGAAGCAATGATTACAAAGTGGGGTTCCTCCCAAATCTTACTTGGATCAGGAGTGAGATTACAGAGATAATCACGACAGAAAGAAGCAAGAGTGAGAAGAGATGTCAGTAGTACAAATACCATCCCTATTCTCATTCCCTGTGACAACCGCGGGAACTTCACGAACGATGTCCGTACGAAAAAGTTACGGACGGAATAGGAAAATGGACGGAAAAGTGTGGGGTGTTACATTCCCACTCTCTGCTTTGCTATGATACTGATAAACAGGAAAACTACCACGATCCCCGAGAGGATGAAAAGCCAGTCATCAAGGCCCCGACCTCTCAAAAAGATTCATTACAAAAAGAAAAACCTACCAGGAAACATTATGAATAAAGGAAAAGGACAAGGAGAAGACAGTAGTTATCTCGAGCAAACGTAGATCCACAGCAATATCCACTTCGGAGCTTGTCGCTCTTGAAGTGTCTGCTGTAGAAAAATGAAAGTCCTGCAAGGGCAGTTTCCCCAGCATTACTTCTGGTGTATGCACTTCGTTCTTGGCCTACAACTTGTGCTTTACAATGTTGGCGATAGGCTAAAAAAAGAGGTAGACTTCATAAACAGGTAATACAAAGAAACTTGCAAATATGCCCGGAAGCTATCAGAAATCATCCGCGACCATGAACTAGACTTGACTAATTAAAAGCAGCTCTGGGATTGCGAAAAGAACTCTTTGGCTTCTGTCGATAAGGAACTCACATATGTTCAAGCTAAATTAAAAACAGCGGAAGTGAATTGTGAGAAATATAAGAAAATGTATAATGACTTATAGTATTGCTTCCATAGAGAGCTCGACGCCTAGGGTCTATCGACGAAATCCACCGAGGACGAATGCAAGACCTTTACTAATGAAAACACCAACTTAAAACTTAAATGCAGTAGTCTTGAGGCAAACAGGAGTTCTTGGGATAAAGAAAATGCCAACTTGAAGGCGAAGCTAGCCGAAGTCGAAGCAAGGTCAAAAAGAGCTGAGGAAAATGCCAATAACACTTTAGAAACTACTTCCAATTCTAAGGTGTAGTATGACATAGAGATGGCTGTACCGAAGAAGCAGCTCATTGAAGCAAAGTAAGAAGTATACGATTTCAGACCGTTGATAATGTCTTTCTTTTGCAAGTCCTCCAATATCTTGACATTTCATGGGTTACAACTCTGTCTGATGCCTGGTGTAAGTTAATCGAGGAAGAAATGCGTGCTTTGGAAAGCGGAGTTGTGGATGAGGGAGAACCGATGAAGGCTGTCTTGAAGAACGATGACCCCAAAATTCTGGCGGAAGGGAGGTAGGTGCCTGCAGAAGGAGGTCGAAGATGCCTCTATGCTTCAAGCCAAAGGAAAGACAATCCTCGAAACCGGTTCTTCTTCTACATCTCCCGGGTCCGGGGAAGTAGAGTGTTATGATCCTGATTTCCCAGCTTTGAAAGTATCAAATCCACTCACTCCGATGACTGAGATGCCCAAAACTCCTAGGCTTACGTGTGCCAGATCCATAGAAGGTATCTCCTTGACTTCACCGGAATTCGAGAGAGTTTATCTAGCGTCGAGCGCAATGCCTATTGTTCTAGAAGGACTAACTGTTATTTCTCTTTCTACTACAGGTACCCGTCCAGTTTAGACTTCTCCCTAAACCCAGTCAAAGGCTGCGATGAGCCTCAAGTGCCCCCCGGCTCCAATAATCCAGACAAAGAAGAAGTCATGATCGGTGCACTAAAGAGAATAGAAGACAAGGGAACTAAGGCTGAAGGTGAAGAAGATGTCACTTATACTAGAGAGTATGGGCAGAAGGGACCCTTAAGTATACTTAAATTCAAGCTCGGCAAGCGGGACATCTTCTTTAGCTAAAAGTCGAGACTACAATCGGCCATTTGTCAATTATCCCCTTCAAATTATCCCTCCTTCCAGTGCTTCACAGTCGTTGGCATCGACGAGGATACAACACCTTTGGGGAAGCAGAAACGATCCAAGAAGTGGCACATGAAAAGTCTGACAATGGATCAAACGGGTCAGTTGGTGATAAACTGCCCAAGAACCGGATTACCAGTGAGTTTGTGCTAGAGAAAAGTAAGAAGAAGAAGATGGATGTTGCCCATCAAAGACTAAATGGACCTTTATTTTGTTGTTTTTAGTCCTGTTATTATTTTTGTTGTAGCGAGTGCGACCCTCGTGTTTTTCGCTTTGCAACTTTGTATAAAACTTGCAGTGTAAATAAAACAACGCTTTTGCCAGCAAGTTCGCATCGCTTTTCATTCAATGTACTTGTGATTTTAATTCTGCTAAGTTAAGTCAGAAGCATTCAAAAGCAATTCTAGCTTGAAATAAATGTTAAGTGTTAAATTGTTTCACTTAAGAACTTAATTTATAAGTTGTATCACTTATAAACTAGACCATAAATTGCTTTGCTTGTAATTACTAAGTGTCGTAGTACCTAGTATTACAGTACCAAGTGTCGTAGTCCGGAGGTATAGTTATATGCCCCCAATTAATTTTGAATCACAAGTCGTGTTCGAGTCATGCTCGAAATTAATTTATACTTCTACACACATTCCCCCAACATTGGTGGGTCTGAGCTAAGTTGATTCCTTAAGTTTTTATACTCCTACCCATAGTCGAGGTGTGATGGAGTTAAAGCGGATGTCGTAGAATCGTCCTTTATACTCTCTCGATGTCGATATCCGTTAGAACTGCGGGTTTATCGGGCATAAGTCATGGTCCACCATTCACGCCGACCTAAGTGTTTTATACTCTTTCTCAAGTTGTGAGAGGTAGAGTTGATAGCACGAACAATCATGTCACATTCGCTCTGGCATCGTTCCTACAATTTGATGTCCAAACTGGGGATCGCCATATCGCGTGTCGATATCAAACTCTAATGTTGTTAACTCATTTCTGACAAGCCACTGAGTTGAGTCAGCTTGTCGAAATGTGTGCCAATGAATGTTGTTTTCGGAATTGGTTATTCCCTTTATTAAGTCTTGGCACAAGTCAATCTAATCACAACACACATTGAACAAAGTCGTGGAGCATAGAAAAGAGATTATATTGTAAAAAATTGGTGAATCGCGCCTTAATACATTGTCGAAAAATAGAATAATAATTACAAAATTTGAAAAAATAAAAGCCTAAGTCAAATAAAGCCGCAAGTGCTCATCATTCCATGCTTTTTGGAGATCATCTCCATCAACAGTCATTAGCCTAAAAGTTCCACCATCAAACTTCCATTGAATGACGTACGGTCCTTCCCACTTCGAGCCCATATGAACTGGGGCTGGGAAGACGCATATCAGTAGGAGGTCATCAGCCTCAAAGGTTCTTGGTCGAACCTTTTCGTTGTAGTATCGGGAGGCCCGTTGTCTATGTGTTGATGCGTGGAAGTTTGCCTCCTCTCTCTTCTCATCAATCAAGTCAAGCGATTCCAGGATAAGTGCCTTATCAGTTAAAGGATCATAGTAAGTCGTTCCATAAGAGGAGATTTCGAGCTCTACTAGTATCACCTCCTCTGAGCCATAGGATAACGCGAATGGAGTGTGGCCAGTTACAGACTTATGGGTTATGCAATATGCCCAAAGGGACAACGGTAGTTAATCAACCCACTTGCCTTTAGGCCGCTCCAATCGCTTCTTCGAAGTGGACTTGATGATCTTATTCCATGCTTCAAACTGTCCATTTTATGGAGGGTGTGTAACACCTCACGTCCACTAATGTCACTTACTAAGGGAATGCATTAACTTTCCTGGAGTATTATAAGAGTATAAAACAAAATATCACATTACAGGTATATAAAATCATACTTAAGAAAATTCAAAATTTATTCATTGCAATGGAAAAGCAAAACATGTTTGGTTACAACATCAAAACCGCTTCCTAGAGTCAAGTACATAAATATCCATCTTGAACAAACTTATTATCAGAGTACATAAAAGTAAAATCATAATCCCACTCCAGATAGCCATAATGGAAAAGAGGTAAAGATGAGCATTACTCTCAACACTTCCAAGTTCATCAAGAAGAAAGAAATCCAAGTCAAGCTCCACTAGTCCTACCCTGAGCACCTGGGGGGGAAGGAAAGAAAAGAGGCGAAACAAAACAGGTCAGACATAAAGTCTGACGAGTCCAGTGACTTTAACTATATAATTTGTAAAGTGACAGGATAAGGACATAAACTGGATATAAGAAATGACTGTAACATAAGCAAGTATGACAAGGTGAACAAGATGAACAGGATATAACATTGATTGCGCTTCTAATCACTATAAGATAATTCCTACACCGCACCAATGCTAATTACACTGCACCATTACTAGTGCCATACTGAAAGTTGATCCCACTTACTAATCACATAATAATGGTAGTTTCATGTACTCCTAGCTGCTGTCATAGGTGCCGTCTCCACTAGTTGTACCCACTAACCTCCCCATTCGATCGGCTCCCTAACTCGTAGATACCCGTGCTGGTCCCACAGTATGGTGTATCACTCCCTAAAGTGGCAACCCGATACTACTAAAAATGCACGGCTTATACCTACGCGATGCAACAATATCTTACCTACCAGCCCGGACCCACGCACGCACATGACTCCGTTGGACTTGCGTTGCCACCGCTAACTCTTTATTGACCTCTTACAATCAAACCCCGTAAGCGTGTCCCATCCTCAACCTAGTTCGAGCTCACATAGATACAGAATGGGTTGCTGGTTGAAAAGGGTGCACACACTTGACACAAGCTTCCCTCCTAAGCTTGGTTCCCATAAGGAATTCCCCCTTAACCCCTTCCTATTCCCATGTCTTCTTACATGTTTCACCATGGTTATGTGCTTCAAATTATATTTCACATGTCACCCATGTCACCCACTTAACCCCCATGTCTTACTACATGTCTTATCTTGGTTAAGTGTTTATTAATTCATTATAACCGTAATCTTGCAAGACCTTCCACATTAGATTGTCGTTTTGCAGTTACTGGATATGCCGGGCGATTCAGGGCAGTCTTATATCGCAACCCGAATCTAACCTCGTGTCTTTGCATTATTACGTATCTAATTTCTGCCTTTGATCTCTCACATTAGATTACAAAATTGCGGTTGTTGGATGTGCCGGGCGGTTCCAGGCAGTCTTATACCGCAATTCGAATCTAACCTCGTGTCTTAGGCATTCATTATCACTTTCTCAATTCATGTCCCCAATTTCAAATCTTGTATTTATAATATATACTCATAATTTCCAATCTAAATTATGATCATCATTTAATCCAAATTTATGTCCATAATCTCATGTAAACAAATTGTACCAATTCATGCCCCAAATCAATTACATGATTTCAAGTGTTTTTATGCCCAACTGCATATTATTCAATTATTTCCCCAAACTTTTCCCACAATGCTCCCACATCATTCGTACGTATAATAATATGTTAGGCTCGTAGTTAGCCTAATCTCATAAAAAGGAAAAATGTAACAACCCGTATTTTTATAACATGTTAAAGCCATAAATCAAGGCAAAATTAAATTTTAAAATAAGAATCAAGGGAAACGGGTTGCGCCATTGCGTTCGTCTCGAAATTCTGCTTGGAAACATGTCTGAGTTTTCAAGAAACGGAGTCTGTATGAGGGAGATATGATCCTCCGAAGTTTCATGAATTTTCAGAATCGAAAACAGCTCGAAATTCGAATTCGAAATTCGAATTCAAACCCTAGCGCAGACTGGGCAGGAATTTTCCCGCCCAGGACCAGGTCAACCTAGGGGTCGACACTATGGTCAAACTCCCAAGGACCAGGTCGACCTGGTGCCAGAACCCAGTTTTGAGCCTGGGTTCATTATGATGTATCTGGTCTCGTTTTCAGTCTAGATTCGCCCGCCTAATCTTATATAAACAACCCCCTAGCCCCATTCTCTTTACACTATTCTTCTCTCCTTATGCTGCCTCTGAAATAATAGAAATAAATAAATAAAATAATGGCGTCGCTACTCTACTGGGATCAAAACTAGAACTAGTGCATCTTCTTCCAAATCAGAATAAGATTAAAAGAGAACAACTGCAACTCTTCTTCTATATTCCAACCAAGGCAAGTGCAGTTATTTTCCGATATGAAATTTAATCTTGACATAATTATAAATCTAAATCTGAGACTAGGCCCTTTTTCTATTTATCAGATATGTTCCTCTGTTTTATTATTCTGTTTGTTCTGTATTTCTTCCTCCTTTCTTTCTTTTGCTTGATAGCCAGGCTACCATGAGCCTGAGCCAAGTCTTATAAGAGATGAACGCATAAACGCTAAATTTGGGAAGGATATTAAATGAGGCATATTTTGGCAAAATCGATTTGTAACTAATTTGAGGACAACGTATGTTGTAATTCTGGACATAAATTTGAGGCATATTGCATAAGATGACCTATGACATGGAAGAAGAGGATTATAGTGACTTAGAACATAAAGAACATATTTCATAATTTAAGATCTGGATCTAGGCATATTAAATCTAATAGTTTGTCATTTGGAAGTAGGAGAATTAATTTGCATATGCCTAAGGTGTAAAAACCTATATTAAGATTTGATAACTATTAAGTGTGAATAGACCTAAGTAAGGTTTTTTTTTTTGGATATGTGACATGCATTGTAATCAATGGCTATATTTGGCATAATTTATATGTGAATCACGATTGGGGTTTTTGAGAATATTCTGAACTATGCAAGTTTAACTAAAATTGGGACATATGTTATATGGTGGATTATGATCATAATTTGGGCATATAAGATTAGGCTTACTTTATGAATTAGGCCAGATATGTGAACAGGACTTTAAGGAATGTTTAAATCGTCTAAAACTGTTATCTGCTTAATATGTTAAATTTGCCTAATCTGCTAAATCTGTTACCTATTTATTCTATTGAATTGCCTAAACTGTTAAATATGTTGAATCGCCTAATCTGCTAAATCTGTTGAGTTGCCTAATCTGTTAAATCTGTTGAACCGCCTGAGCTGCTAAATCTGTTAAATCTGTCGAAAAGCTGAATGGTTGTAATTCGTGTATGAAAATCCGTAGGCTCGATCTAAGATTGAGTAAAACATGTTAATTTGATTAATCTGCTGCGACTTGAAAAGAAGTCAAATCTGTTAAATTGGCATAATTCGTCTGATATTTGTATAATTTGTAATGGTATAAACTAGTTATAATAAAAATGCTGAGACACGAGGTTAGACTCATTTTTGCGATAGAAGCTTGCCCAGACCCAATCGGCTTAACCAACAACCGCAAACTGCTAGTCTAATGTGAGACGTCGTAGGCATAACTAAAATATGCTTAGACACGAGGTTAGGTCTGGCTTGTGGCAGAAGTCTGCCCGGAACCACCCGGCTTATCCAGCGGCCACAAGCTACCGACCTAATGTGAGAGGTCTGCGCATTAATATTTAATTATTGCAAATCTGAGATAAATATGATGTCTAAAACGTGTTGGGTGGATAGGGCTAATCCAACTGGACTAATGAATTAATAAACCTGTTTCATGAATCTGTAGGCCCAATACAAAGTTAGACAATCTGTAAGTCTGTTAAAAATGTACATCTGATCCGTTAGTCTGAAAACCTGTTGACTTGATTTTCTGATCTGTGAAATAGTTGATCTGAACTTTGTAGGTCTGAAAACTTGTAAACAAGTTAATCTGAAATCCATAAGTCTAGGGACACAAGGTTAGGAGGGAAAATACTTGTGTCATCTGTTGTTTGGGACCCATATTAGTCAGTAACCCTTTTTGGTATCAAAACTATGACCCAACAGTAGGTAGGGTCTGAGCACGCTTACTGAACTAATTATAAGCGGTTCATTCTGATAATGGCGAGGGGTGTCGATGGTGCGTTCCAACCGGGTCATGTGCGTGCATGGATCCCGGTCTACCTCTGAGGATGTAAGACACCGTGACATCTGTAAATAGGTCTGTGTCAATCAAAGGTTGCCACTTTAGGGAGTGGTACACCCTTCTGTGGGGCTGGCACAGGGTATTTATGTATTAGGGAGCCAATCGCTTGGGGGTGGATTTAGGCTACACTTAGTTCTGTCTGTTTCCGTTGGGGTACCGTCTGTTTCTGTTGGGTAGTAACACCTGTCTGTTTCTGCGTGGTACCGTCTGTTGGGGTAGTAAAGGCCCATTTACTAGTGTATACCTAATTCTAGCATTCTGTTTCCGTTGGGATTATTCTGTTTCTGTCTCTGATTCCGTTTATGTACCTTCTGTCTGTTGGGGTGGTTAAGGCCCATTACTGGCATTCTGTTTCTGTATAGACTATTCTGTTCCTTTTCTGTTTCAGTTTGGACATTAGGGTAACACCTAATCCTGTTATACTAGTATTAATGCAGAGAAGCAAGACATAAGTAAGAAGCATAACTTGGGTTATATCATTCTGTTTCTTCTGTTTAGCCTATGTATACCTTTTACACCTGTTGCTGTTGTCTCTTATCCATCTTTATTTTCATGTCATGATATTATTATCTGTTCATATGCTGAAAGTCACTGGACTTGCCAGACTTTATGTCTGACCTTGCTTGTTTTCGCCCCTTTTCTTTCGTTCCCCCAACCCCCCCCCCCCTCAGGTTTTTAGGTTGGAAATATAGGAGCTTGATTCGGATTTTCTCTGCTTGAAGTATCGCTTGGCCTTGGCTCTATCTTTCCATGGCAGTTTATATTAGGGATTATGACTTTAAAAACTATGCATTCTGAAGGCTTTTGTACAAGACCGATATTTTGTACTTGAATTCTGATATTGTGATTTGAAAAGATGTAACCAAACTTATTTCGGTTTCTGTTGTAATAAAGTAATAAATTTTTTAAGTACTATTTTATCTGTCTTGTAAATTTATGTTCTGTCTACTAAAACACTCCATCAAAGTTAAGGCATTCCCTTTATGAGTGACCTTAACGGGGGTGGGGTGTTACACTTGGTATCAGAGCTGAAGGTTACCAGATTTGATAAAATGTTTTGGAAAACTATTTTCAAAAAGGTTTTAAAAAGGAAGTATTTTCGAAGAGTTTATTTTGAAAAACATAATCCCCAAAGCCATAGCTTATCTTTCTATCCTTTGTTTTGAATCATTCCTTTTTCTTTCGTTTCAGCATGTCTGGGGATCTTAACCTTCCGGAGGGCGTACCGATACCTGGCTGGTTCAGGAGGTACCTAAAAGCTAGGGTTAATGATGCGGGCCCGACAAACTTCCCTCCTCCCCCAGCTGCAGCGGTTCCTCCTCCTCCTCCTCCACGCGTAAATACTTTCCCGAAGATATGTAGAGACTTTCGAGCCATAGGTGGGAAGAAATTTAATGGAACTGAATCCTTCGTGGAAGCAAGGAGCTGGATCAAAGAAACCGAGGATTTGTTCATTATCTTTGAGGTGGACGATAGGCAGAAGATACAGTTGGCAGTATGGTTGCTTAAGGACGAAGCTTCTTTTTGGTGGGAGGTCAAAAATGGAGAGCGTCCAGTAGAGAGATGGGTGGATTTCAGGCATAGGTTCGAGATGAAATTTCTCTCACGAGCGGAAGAGAGTCTATACGTAGATAGGTTCTTGGCGTTGAAGCAGGGAGATTTATCAGTAAGAGAGTACGTCAACAAGTTTAATCAATTGGCAAGATTCGGCAAAGAATTGGTAAATACACCACATAAGAAGGCACTAAGGTTTGCTAAATGTTTGATTGAGCCGCTACACGGATTGGCGATGTCCTGCATTCCTATGGGGGCAACCTTCAAAAAATTGGTGGACATGGCGTTAATGCATGAAGAAGAAGCCGAAAGTAAAAAGAAAGAGGAAAAGCTTGAAGGATCACAGAACAAGAAGGCGTGGCCCAAAAAGGAAACACAAAAGAAGGTTGAGAAGACTGAAGATAAGAAGGAGAAGAAGTGCTTTACTTGTGGAAGCTCGACCCATCTGAATAAGGATTGCAGAAAAAGGAAGGGCACTTTCTTCAACTGTGGAGAAATTGGGCACTTCACAAGGGACTGCCCAAAGAAACGGGGGCAAGGCCAGAGGGCAGAACCCACTTTTGGAGGACAGGTGAATGCTCAGGTGGCTGGTAGAAAGGGTAGAAATAAGATAATTTATGTAGAAGGTTTAATTTCCTTATCTGATTGAGGAGTTAAAAATTCTTTCTGATTCTGGCATTTTGATTCTGTAATTAAAACTCTGCACTTTAATACTAGTCTTGTTTCTGATTCCATTATAGTCTCTGTAACACCCCGTAATTCGGTTAATATTAATATTCACAAATTAAAGAATAACTAATCTCAGACATGAGAACCGTGGGAAACGGGTTGCGCCATTGTGTTCGTCTCGGAATTCTGGTTGAAATAGAGTCCGAGTTTGCGTGAATTGGACTTCGTATGAAGAAGTTATGGCCATCGGAAGTTTCAGAAAATTAAAAACAACCCGAAGGAAATTTAAAATTCAAACCTGAAGTGCAGAAGCGGGCTGGGCGGGAAAATTCCCGCCCAGGCAGGTCGGCTGGGGAGTCGACACTAATGTCGACCCCCCCACCCCCCCAGGTCGACTATAGTGTTGACATGGTCAGTCGGCTAGGGTTTTGACTAAGCCCAGTTCTGAGCTGTTGATGTGTCTTTAGGGATGAGTTGGCAAATTAAATGGTTCAGTTTAGTTCTGAGTTGATCTGACGGTCTGAATAAACCCTAAACTCTATAAATACCTTGGTAGTCTCTCACCCTAATTCATATGAAAAATAGAATAGCTACCGTTATACCGTCGCCATGGAACTCAGTGGAGCCGCCGCCAACTAAGAAGGAAGAAAAGCTAATCAAAACCTAATTCTACTCAACTCTAAAGCAAATCAAGACTCTCTTTTCTTCTCTAAATTGTGAGTATGATGATCTTAACAAGATTATTATTAAATTAATTAGGTTAAGTTATGAATGGATTATGAGTTGATAATGTGAATTGTCATATATGTTGTTGTAAACCTTATACTATCATGTATGTTATAAATCTTATGCTATGTGGTGATGATATCCTATATGTTGTAAATCATGCTATGATGATGTTATGTATGTTGAGAGTTTCTATGCTAAGTTGTGATGAATCATACATGTTAAAAAGTCATAATGTTATTATCTATGCTAATTAGTTCATGTTAATCAAATCATGATGTTGATATTATTTGGGCTATGTTGATATATATGACAAGTCACATATGCAAGTTTAGGTTGATCAGTAAAAGTTATGAACATATGCCATGACATATAGAATTATGCTACGACATATGTGAAATTCTATGCAAGTTCACACCATCATTATGTTGTCTAAAACCACATATGCAAGTATATACACAAATTTGGGTTATGATCATATCATGTAAATTGTGACATTTAACAAGTTAACACCTTTAGATCCTTAACATGTGTAGTTTATGCAAGTTTCACCCCTATTATGATTAGATTCATTTTAATTGTCTATATGTTGTGATAATTTATTTTGTGCTATGAGTTAGACTATTCGAGTCTAACGTATATTCTGCGTTGAATAAGCGAACGTATAAACGTGGGGTAGGGGTAATATTAAGGATTTAAAAATTAAGAAGTTGGGGTGCAATTGATATGATTTTGCATGCCATGAGTGGATGACCATAATTGAGTCAATTATGGACATCAATAAAAGTGGACTTAATTAATAATTTGGATAGGGAATTATTAAAACTGGGGTAAAAGATTATAAGTAATAATCAATGCTTAGGACACGAGGTTGGACTCGTTTGTGACGTAAACCTGCCCGGAACCGCCCGGAAAATCCAGTGGTCACAAATGTCAGCCCAATGTGAGAGGTCCTAGGCTAAATTAAAGCATAACAGTTGTAAAGACACGAGGTTAGACTCTTTTATGGTGTAAGACTGCCCGGACCCGCCCGGCAAATCCAGCTGCCATAAATGTCAGTCTAATGTGAGAGGTCTTTATGAGGTTATGGCCTGAATGAATTAAGAAATACTTAACCAGATAAACATGTAAGGGGGACATGGGGGTTAAGTAGGTGCCTTGGGTGTCATGAGGAATATAGTGGGTGCCCTTAGTGGCATGTGAAATACGATTAGTAAGACTTAACCAAACACACATGTAAATGAACATGACTAAGAGGGTTAAGTGGGATATACTAGTGGTGACAAGCTTAGGTGGGTAGCTTGTGGGAGCCCATTTCAACCAGTATCCCAAACGTATCTTTGTGGGCTCGACCCAAGTCGAGGATGGGACACGCATACTGGGTTTGACTATAAGAGGCCAAAACGGGGAGCGGTGGCAATGCAAGTCCAACGGGTTTCATATGCGTGTGTGGACCCGGGCTGGTAGGTAAGACGTTGTTGCATCGTGTAGGTATAAGCCGTGCATTCTCAAGTTGTATCGGGTTGCCACTTTAGGGGAGTGATACACCCCACTATGGGGCCAGCACGGGTATCTACGAGTAGGGAGCCGATCGAAAATGGGTAGTGGGGTACACCTAGTGGAGATAGGGGCATACAGCACCTATGTAGTCAGCTAGGGGTACGCAAGGCTATTTATATAGTTTCTGTGTGAAGCAAGTGGGATCAACCTTTAGGGTGACTGGTGCGGTGCAGTGTAGTAATGTGCGGTGCAGTGTAGTAATTATTCGTTAGCAATTAGGTGTTCCTTTCACGTTATCTTTAACGCCATCTTTATCTGCTTTCCATACCCAATAGTTCATAGACATTTACTTGTCTTCCAGCTTATGCCTTAGTCTAGTTATTTTGATAGTAGTATTGTTAGAATTATCATACTCTCCGGACTTTATGTCTGACCCCCTCCATTTCTATCCTTTTTCCCCCTCCAGGTCCTCAGGTTGGACCCAGCTCTAGTGGAGTTTGATTGGATCGCTTCATCTCTCTTTGGAAAGCTTGGACTGTTGAAGTAAAGTCCAGCTTGTTATCTTCTTTAATGGCTATTTGTGTAATGGGGTTATGTATTTTGTTTTATCAAGATGGATATTGTACTTGACTCTGATTTATGGTTTTATGATGTAACAAACATGTTTAATTTCCGCTGCAATAAAATGAAGTTTTAGATTTCCAAGTACTACTTATTATCTGTCTTGTTGTAATTTTTCTGTTCTATATTCACTTAAAACCTCCATGGAAGTTAATGCATTCCCATTGTGAGTGACATTAATGGACGTGGGGTGTTACACGTGGTATCAGAGCTTAAGGTTACCAGAACAGATAAAATTTTTAGAAAAACTATTTTTCTAAAGTATTTTTGGAAGAAGTGTTTTCAAAAACATGTCTTAAATGAGTATTTTAAAGAGGAAAGTTTTTATGAAAAACATAATCCGCAATAGCCATATATCTTTATCTTTCGAATTCTCCATTTTGAATCTTTCCTTTCTCGTTTCAGCATGGCTGAAGATCTTAGCCTTCCGGACGGTGTAACGATACCAGGATGGTATAGGAGGTTATTAGAGGCTAGGGCCGTTGCAGGTCCAGCCAATGTTCCTCCACCACCGGTTGCACCCGCTCCTCCTCCTCCTCGCGTAGATACTTTTGCAAAGACGTGCAAGGAATTTAAGGTTATGGGTGGAAAACCTTTTCAAGGGTCAGAAACGTTCGTGGAAGCTAGAGATTGGCTTAAGGAGGTGGAAGAATTGCAAAAAATCTTTGAAGTAGAAGAAGGGAGGAAACTCAAATTAGCAGCTTGGTTAATGAAGGGAGAGGCCTCGTTTTGGTGGGAGGTCACTAATGGGGAGCGTCCTGTTGATTCTTGGGCGGATTTCAGACGTAGGTTTGAGGCGAAGTTTCTCTCAAGGGCAGAAGAGAATCTATATATGGAAAGGTTCTTGACATTAAAGCAAGGAAGCTCATCGGTGAAAGAATATGTCAACAAATTTAATCAGTTAGCAAGGTTTGGCTTAGACTTAGTGAACACGCCGGAGAAGAAGGCTCTATGGTTCGTTAATGGATTGAATGAACCGTTGCAAGGGTTGGCTATGACCCACATCCCTATGGGGGCCACCTTTGAGTAGCTAGTAGACATGGCACTCATGCACGAGGAGAAAGGCACTAAAGCTGATAAGGCACCCGAGAAGAAAGGGGACCAGAAGAAACCACAACAGCAAAACAAGAAGGGTGGTAAAGACAATAATGGCAAGGGAAAGAAGAAATGCTTTAACTGTGGGACACCAGGCCATCTCAGCAAGGATTGCCGAAAGAAAAAGAAGACTGGCTGTTTTCACTGTGATGAAGCGGGACATCTAGTGAAGGACTGCCCAAAGAAGGGGCAGAGGGCAGGGACTACCTCGGGAGGACAGGTGCAGGCTCTTATGGCACCAGGGCAGGCAAGGGGACAAGTTCAGGCTCTCGCGGTCCCACCGCTGCAAGAATGAGGTAGAACCATTTCTGTTGAAAGCTTAGTTTTTTTGTTTGATCATCCTGTCCGTACCTTATTTGACTCGGGCGCATCACATTCGTTTATCTCTACATCATTAGTTGAATCACTGCACTTAAACACCGGTTTAGTAGAGGATCCCTTGGTTGTTTTGAATCCAATTGGGGGCTCAGCTTATTTGTCCATGATGTGTTTGGATTTGAAAATTTCTATACTTAGCACCGAGTTTAGATGTGATGCTTATGTGTTGGGCTTCACGGGCTATGGGCTAATTTTAGGAATGGATTGGTTATCCAGAAAAGGGGCCGTACTTGATTGTGAAAGGAGAGTAGTTAGGCTCATGACTCGCCTTGGCAACACTCTCGAAATCTTTTGTAATCCCATAGATTCCGTTATGCTAAGTTATTTAAAATCGCTTGACGCGTCGGTGGAAAATATACGATCTGTTAGAGTGGTCCGAGAATATTCGGATGTGTTTGAGGAGGTGAAGGGCTTACCTCCGAAGCGGGAGATAGATTTTCGAATATATCTTGTGGATAATGCGAAACAAGTATCTTTGCCAGTGCGCCACATGGCTCCACGTGAAAGGAGGGAACTCGATAAGCAAGTGAAGGAGTTGCTTGAGAAGGGGTTCATAAGACGAAGTATATCGGAGTGGGGTGCTCTAGTAGTATTTTCCACGAAGGTGGATGGGTCCCTTAGACTTTCTGTGGACTATAGAGAACTTAATAAGCTTACTAAGAAGAACAGACACCCACTGCCGAGGATTGACGATCTCTTCGATCAGTTAGTTGGCGCCTCAGTGTTTTCGCAGTTGGACTTAGCCACTGGTTTTCATCAGTCGAGAGTGGCTGAGGATAGCATTGATAAGACTGCCTTTAGGACTCCGGACGGTTTCTATGAATGGCTAGTGATGCCCTTCGGTTTGACAAACGCCCCCGCATACTTTGTTGATTTGATGAGTAGGGTGTTTAGGGAGTACCTTAACAAATTCGTGGTAGTCTTTGTAGACGACATCTTGGTCTTTTCTAAGGATGAAGAAGAGCATGCCCTACATCTTAGGGAAGTGTTGGAGACCCTACGAGCGCAAAACCTTAAAGCTAAATTTTCTAAGTGTCACTTCTGGAGGAAGGAAGTATGATTCCTAGGGCACATGGTTTCCAAAGAAGGGATAGCTGTGGATCCCGCGAAGGTGGTGGCCATCCAAGATTGGACGGTCCCTAAAAATGCTACCGAAGTGAGAAGTTTCTTGGGGTTGGCTGGCTACTATAGGAATTTTATCAAAGACTTCGCAAAGATATCAACTCCATTGACACGCTTGACGAAGAAGAACCTAGTCTTCGCGTGGGACGTAGATTGTGATGATGTGTTCCAACGGCTGAAGAGAGCTTTGACCTCAGCCCCAGTCTTAGTGCTGCTAGACGGGAGTAAGCCATTTACTGTTTATACTGACGCTTGTGGGACAGGACTAGGCGCAGTCTTAATGCAAGAGGGTAGGGTAATATCCTATGGTGGAAGGCAGTTGAGAGCGCACGAGAAGAATTACCCCACACATGACCTAGAGTTGGCCGCTATCGTTTTCGCGCTTAAGTCTTGGCATCATTATCTTCTTGGCGAGAAATTCGAATTGTTCACTGACCAAAAATCGCTAAAATACTTATTATCTCAGAAGGACTTGAACTTAAGGCAGCAAAGGTGGATGGAGTTCTTAGCGTCCTACGACTTCGAAATAGCATATACCCATGGCAAGGGTAACGTAGCGGCAGATGCCTTAAGTAGGAAAAGATTATCCTTAAGTCCTTTGTTTGTTGAGTGGCGAAGTTTGGAGTTCATCTCTATGTTTGACTTTAGACCTTCCGTTGACTTTGTACCCGGTTTGCTAGCATCCTTGGAGGTCAGACCTACGCTTTTGGGACGAATTGGCGAGGCACAGCGAGACGACCCACAGTTGGTTGAGTTAGTAGAAAAGCTCAAATGAGGGGAGTCATCAAGCCATCTCCGTAGGTATACCCTAGATGATAAGGGTTGGTTACGTAGGGACGGTAGACTTTGTGTACCAAAAGACGATGACCTAAGGAAGAATATTCTTGATGATGCACATCGTTCGAAGATGACCATTCATCCCGGCGGGGACAAGATGTACGTGGACATGAGACGAGTTTACTTTTGGGATGGCATGAAGAAAGATGTGGCCAAGTATGTCATTAGATGCTTGGTGTGCCAACAAGTAAAATCAGAGCAAAAGAAACCTGGTGGGTTGCTTCACCCATTGGAGGTTCCACTATGGAAGTGGGAAAGCGTCTCGATGGATTTTGTGGATGGATTACCAAGATCAAGGAAGGGTAATATGGGGATTTGGGTTATAGTAGATAGACTTACTAAGAGCGCCCATTTCATTCCCGTGAAGAGTAAGAGAACTGCTCCATGGTTAGCTTCTGTATACGTCCGAGAAATAGTTCGTTTGCACGGTGTTCCTTCTAGCATAGTGAGCGACCGCGATTCTATTTTCACTAGCGAATTTTGGAGAAGCTTACAAGAGGCGGTAGGGACTCAGTTATGTTTGAGCACCGCAAATCATTCTCAGACGGACGGCCAGACCGAGAGGGTGAATCGCATTCTAGAGGATCTTTTGAGGCTATGTATCCTAGACTTTGGGGGTACATGGGAAGAGCATCTTCCATTGGTGGAGTTGCATATAATAATAGCTTTCAGTCCAGCATTGGCATGGTGCCTTTCGAAGCTCTTTATGGACGACCTTGTCGTTCACCTACATGTTGGAGGGAATCTACGGATAAGATTTTACTTGGGCCTGATATGATTAGGGAGACTTCAGAGAAGATCGACTTGATTCGAAGGAGGATGAAAGCAGCGCAAGATAGGCAGAAATCTTATGCGGACAAGAGGAGAACAGATCTTGAGTTTGAAGTTGGGGACATGGTCTTTATTAAAGTGTCTCCATTGCGGAACGTGGTTCGCTTTGGGTCCGTTGGGAAGTTAGCACCAAGGTTCGTAGGGTCGTTTCCTATTAAGGAGAAGATTGGACAGATGGCGTATAGAGTGGAGTTGCCAGAAAGACTTAGTGGTGTACACGACGTATTCCATGTGTCACATTTGAGGAAGTGCTTACACGAGACCGCGGAAGTGGTAGAGACGAGCTTGCTTAGAGAGGTGGAGATAGAGCGTGATGCGACGATTCGGCGAGCTCCTACGTGCATTATTGGGTCAGAGATCAAGAAGCTGAGAAATCGAGAGGTCAAACTAGTCAAAGTGCAATGGGGAGATGATGAGAGCAACGCTACTTGGGAGACGGAAGATAAGATGCGTTCACGATACCCTTTTCTTTTCGAGGGTATGTCCTTTAATTTCTCCTTTATCGCGTATCTTGTACTTATCTTACCTTTAGAATATCCTCTCGCTAGTATCCTTGACCTTTAGTTAGGATAATCCTATGGTTGAAACATGTGTTTGAGACATGTTATGTGTGATGGATGCAAAGTGGATGCAAGTGTTTGCTAGTGGTTGCTCGTGGATGCATATACACACACTATTAGGCACTAGATCGGCTCAGTCACTTCATACTGCATATTGCATATAAATGGCTGTATTTAATAAAATGGATGTATAATGGTTGTGCTATCATATGGATGCTGCATTCGGATGATGATTGTGCACGCATGTAGAGATGATATGTAGCATTAAGGAACTTTTGCATACATAATGGACGCATGGCACTATCATGATTTGCATTAAGGAGGTCAACTGAATCAGTGGACCGCCTGATTTTGCATTAGATATGGACATATACACACATTGTGCATTTAAACATGAAAGCATTAGAAGTCTATAAGGACAATGGATGCATGTGTTTGATGGTTGAGTAGATGGTTGTTTGTATGTTAGGATATACATTCTTCTTGACTTGAAAATTTCAGGGACGAAATCCTTTAAGGAGGGGAGAATGTAACACCCCGTAATTCAGTTAATATTAATATTCACAAATAAAAGAATAACTAATCTCAGACGTAAGAATTGTGGGAAACGGGTTGTGCCATTGTGTTCGTCTGGGAATTCTGGTTGAAATAGAGTCCGAGTTTGTGTGATTTGGACTTCGTAAGAAGAAGTTATGGCCATCGGAAGTTTCAAAAAATTCAAAACAGCTCGCAGGAAATTTAAAATTCAAACCAGAAGTGCATAAGCGGGCTGGGCGGGAAAATTCCCGCCCAGGCAGGTCGACTATAGTGTCGACCTAGGTGTCGACCTGGTCAGTCGGCTAGGGTTTTGACTGAGCCCAGTTCTGAGCTGTTGATGTGTCTTTAGGGATGAGTTGGCAAATTAAACGGTTCAGTTTAGTTCTGAGTTGATCTGACGGTCTAAATAAACCCTAAACTCTATAAATACCTAGGTAGTCTCTCACCCTAATTCATATGAAAAATAGAATAGCTACCGTCATACCGTCGCCATGGAACTCAGTGGAGCCGCCGCCAACTAAGAAGGAAGAAAAGCTAATCAAAACCTAATTCTACTCAACTTTAAAGCAAATCAAGACTCTCTTTTCTTCTCTAAATTGTGAGTATGATGATCTTAACAAGATTATTATTAAATTAATTAGGTTAAGTTATGAATGGATTATGAGTAGATGATGTGAATTGTCATATATGTTGTTGTAAACCTTATACTATCATGTATGTTATAAATCTTATGCTATGTGGTGATGATATCCTATATGTTGTCAATCATGCTATGATGATGTTATGTATGTTGAGAGTTTCTATGCTAAGTTGTGATGAATCATACATGTTAAAAAGTCATAATGTTATTATCTATGCTAATTAGTTCATGTTAATCAAATCATGATGTTGATATTATTTGGGCTATGTTGATCTATGTGACAAGTCACATATGCAAGTTTAGGTTGATTAGTAAAAGTTATAAACATATGCCATGACATCTATTATGACATATAGAATTATGCTATGACATATGTGAAATTCTATGCAAGTTCACACCATCATTATGTTGTCTAAAACCCCATACGCAAGTATATACACAAATTTGGGTTATGATCATATCATGTAAATTGTGACATTTAACAAGTTGACACCTTTAGATCCTTAACATGTGTAGTTTATGCAAGTTTCACCCCTATTATAATTAGATTCATTTTAATTGTCTATATGTTGTGATAATTTATTTTGTGCTATGAGTTAGACTATTCGAGTCTAACGTATATTCTGCGTTGAATAAGCGAATGTATAAACGTGGGGTATGGGTAATATTAAGGATTTAAAAATTAAGAAGTTGGGGTGCAATTGGTATGATTTTGCATGCCATGAGTGGATGACCATAATTGAGTCAATTATGGACATCAATAAAAGTGGACTTAATTAATAATTTGGATAGGGAATTATTAAAACTGGGGTAAAAGATTATAAGTGATAATCAATGCTTAGGACACGAGGTTGGACTCGTTTGTGACGTAAACCTGCCCGGAACCGCCCTGCAAATCCAGTGGTCACAAATGTCATCCCAATGTGAGAGGTCCTAGGCTAAATAAAAGCATAACAGTTGTAAAGACACGAGGTTAGACTCTTTTATGGTGTAAGACTGCCCGGACCCGCCCGGCAAATCCAGCTGCCATAAATGCCAGTCTAATGTGAGAGGTCTTTATGAGGTTATGGCCTGAATGAATTAAGAAATACTTAACCAGATAAACATGTAAGGGGGACATGGGGGTTAAGTAGGTGCCTTGGGTGGCATGAGGAATATAGTGGGTGCCCTTAGTGGCATGTGAAATACGATTAGTAAGACTTAACCAAACACACATGTAAATGAACATGACTAAGAGGGTTAAATGGGATATACTAGTGGTGACAAGCTTAGGTGGGTAGCTTGTGGGAGCCCATTTCAACCAGTATCCCAAACGTATCTTTGTGGGCTCGACCCAAGTCGAGGACGGGACACGCATACTGGGTTTGACTATAAGAGGCCAAAACGGGGAGCGGTGGCAACGCAAGTCCAACGGGTTTCATATGCGTGTGTGGACCCGGGCTGATAGGTAAGACGTTGTTGCATCGTGTAGGTATAAGCCGTGCATTCTCAAGTTGTATCGGGTTTCCACTTTAGGGGAGTGATACACCCCACTATGGGGCCAGCACGGGTATCTACGAGTAGGGAGCCGATCGAAAATGGGTAGTGGGGTACACCTAGTGGAGATAGGGGCATACGGCACCTATGTAGTCAGCTAGGGATACGCAAGGCTATTTATATATTTTCTGTGTGAAGAAAGTGGGATCAACCTTTAGGGTGACTGGTGCGGTGCAGTGTAGTAATGTGCGGTGCAGTGTAGTAATTATTCGTTAGCAATTAGGTGTGCCTTTCACGTTATCTTTAACGTCATCTTTATCTGCTTTCCATACCCAATAGTTCATAGACATTTACTTGTCTTCCAGCTTATGCCTTAGTCTAGTTATTTTGATAGTAGTATTGTTAGAATTATCATACTCGCCAGACTTTATGTCTGACCCCCTCCATTTCTATCCTTTTCCCCCCTCCAGGTCCTCAGGTTGGACCCAGCTCTAGTGGAGTTTGATTGGATCGCTTCATCTCTCTTTGGAAAGCTTGGACTGTTGAAGTAAAGTCCAGCTTGTTATCTTCTTTAATGGCTATTTGTGTAATGGGGTTATGTATTTTGTTTTATCAAGATGGATATTGTACTTGACTCTGATTTATGGTTTTATGATGTAACAAACATGTTTAATTTCCGCTGCAATAAAATGAAGTTTTAGATTTCCAAGTACTACTTATTATCTGTCTTGTTGTAATTTTTCTGTTCTATATTCACTTAAAACCTCCATGGAAGTTAATACATTCCCTTTGTGAGTGACATTAATGGACGTGGGGTGTTACAGTCTCAGACCCCATGAGGGTTACGACTCATCTGTTTGTGATAAGTTGGGGTTTGAGGGCATCTGTGTTGGGCGTTAAGTTGACCATGGCGCATACATTCTGAGTTTTTATCATGCTTAGTTTCCTTAGAATCATTTGGTAATCTGATCTATATCAGTAGTCTGTAGGTTTCTGAAAAGGATTAGAGTTTTACTCAAAGTGTGAAATAGATTTCCAGTTAGGCATTTGTTTAATGGGAGTGATTCTCTGAGTATTAATCTGATGTTGATTTCGGTCTTCGGGGTTGATACTTAGGGAGTTATTCTCTTAAACCGATGACTAATGGGAACCTAGCTTTAGTTTTAAATATACTTTCTTCTATCACTCGACTTTATCCTTCGACCTTTAGGAAGAAACTAATGGGTGTAAACATGTGTTTGAGACATGTTATGTTTGATGGTTGCAAGTGGATGCAAGTGGTTGCTAGTGATTGCCCGTGGATGCATATACACACACTAGGCACTAGATCGGCTCAAAAACACTCTCATACTACATATGGATGTGTGTGCATTTTTTTAAAAAATTTATGGATGCAAAATGGTTGACTCAGTACATGGATGTTGCATATGAATGAACGGTTGTACACTCATATAGAAATGATATGTATCAAATAGGAAAATTGCATACATGTTGGACTCATGGCACTGACATAATTCGCATTAAGGAGGTCAACTGAATCAGTGGACTGCCTGATCTTTGCATTGGATAAGTACATATACACACACTCTTGCATAAGTTCATGCAGCATTAGAAATCTTTTAAGGACAATGATTGCTTGTGGATGATGGTTGAGTAGATGGATGAATGGATGATAGGATGCATTCTTCTAAACTTGAAGATTTCGGGGACGAAATCCTTTAAGGAGGGGAGAATGTAACAACCCGTATTTTTATAACATGTTAAAGCCATAAATCAAGGAAGAATTAAATTTTTAAATAATAATCAAGGGAGACGGGTTGCGCCGTTGCGTTCGTCTCGAAATTCTGCTTGGAAACGAAAATCGAAAATAGCTCGAATTAGCTCGAAGTTTCAGGAATTTTCAAAATCGAAAATAGCTCGAAATTCGAATTCAAACCCCAACGCAGACTGGGCGGGAATTTTCCTGCCCAGGACCAGGTCGACCTGGGGGTCGACACTATGGTCGACCTCCCAGGGAGGGTCGACCTGGGGATCGACTTGGTGCCAGAACCCAGTTTTGAGCCTGGATTCATTCTGATGTATCTGGTCTCGTTTTCAGTCTAGATTCGCCCGCCTAATCGTATATAAAAAGCCCCCTAGCCCCATTCTCTTTGCACCATTCTTCTCTCCTTATGCTGCCTCTGAAATAATAGAAATAAATAAATAAAATAATGGCGTCGCTACTCTGCTGGGATCAAAACTAGAACTAGTGCATCTTCTTCCAAATCAGAATAAGATTAAAAGAGAACAACTGCAACTCTTCTTCTATAATCCAACCAAGGCAAGTGCAGTTATTTTCCGATATGAAATTTAATCTTGACAGAATTATAAATCTGAATCTGAGACTAGGCCCTTTTTCTATTTATCAGATTTGTTCCTCTGTTTTATTATTCTGTTTGTTCTGTATTTATTCCTCCTTTCTTTCTTTTGTTTGATAGCCAGGCTATCACGAGCCTGAGCCAAGTCTCATAAGAGATGAACGCATAAACGCTAAATTTGGGAAGGATATTGAATGAGGCATATTTGGGCAAAATCGATTTGTAACTAATTTGAGGACAACGCATGTTGTAATTCTAGACATAAATTTGAGACATATTGCATAAGATGACCTATGACTTGGAAGAAGAGGATTATAGTGACTTAGAACATAAAGAACCTATTTCATAATTTAAGATCTGGATCTGGGCATATTAAATCTAATAGTTTGTCATTTGAAAGTAGGAAAATTAATTTGCATATGGCTTAGGTGTAAAAACCTATAATAAGATTTGATAACTATTAGGTGTGAATACACCTAAGTAGGGGGGGTTTTGGATATGTGACATGCATTGTAATCAATGGCTATATTTGGCATAATTTATATGTGAATCACGATTGGGGTTTTGACAATATTCTGAACTATGCAAGTTTAACTAAAATTTGGACATATGTTATATGGTGAATTATGACCATAATTTGGGCATATAAGTTTAGGCTTACTTTACGAATTAGGCAAGATATGTGAATAGGACTTTAAGGAATGTTTAAATCGGCTAAAACTGTTATCTGCTTAATATGTTAAATTTGCCTAATCCGCTAAATCTGTTACCTGTTTAATCTGTTGAATTGCCTAAACTGTTAAATATGTTGAATCACCTAATATGCTAATTATGCCTAATCTGCTAAATTTGTTGAGTTGCCTAATCTGCTAAATCTGTTGAACCGCCTGAGCTGCTAAATCTGTTGAAAAGCTGAATGATTGTAATTTGTGTATGAAAATCCGTAGGCTCGATCTAAGATTGAGTAAAACATGTTAATTTGATTAATCTGCTGCGACTTGAAAAGAACTCAAATCTGTTAAATTGGCATAATTAGTCTGATATTTGTATAATTTGTAATGGAATAAACTAGTTATAATAAAAATACTGAGACACGAGGTTAGACTCATGTTTGCGGTAGAAGCCTGCCTGGATCCAACCGGCTTAACCCTCAACCGCAAACTGCTAGTCTAATGTGAGAGGTCGTAGGCATAACTAAAATATGCTTAGACAGGAGGTTAGGTCTGGCTTGTGGCAGAAGTCTGCCCGGAACCGCCCGGCTTATCCAACGGCCACAAGCCACCGACCTAATGTGAGAGGTCTACGCATTAATATTTAATTAATGCAAATCTGAGTTAAATATGATGTCTAAAACGTGTTGGGTGGATAGGGCTAAACCAACTGGACTGATGAATTAATAAACCTGTTTCATGAATCTGTAGGCCCAATATAAAGTTAGACAATCTGTAAGTCTGTTAAACTGTACATCTAATCCGTTAGTCCGAAAACCTGTTGACTTGATTTTCTGATCTGTGAACTAGTTGATCTGAACTCTATAGGTCTGAAAACTTGTAAACAAGTTAATCTGAAATCCACTAGTCTGAGGATACAAGGTTAGAAGGGAAAATACTTGTGTCATCTGTTGTTTGGGACCCATATTAGTCAGTAACCCTTTCTGGTATCATAACTATGACCCAACAGTAGGTAGGGTTCGGGCACGCTTACTGAACTAATTATAAGCGGTTCATTCCGATAATGGTGAGGGGTGTTGATGGTGTGTTCCAACTGGGTCATGTGCGTGCATGGATCCCGGTCTACCTCTGAGGATGTAAGACGCCGTGACATCTGTAAATAGGTCTGTGTCATTCAAAGGTTGCCACTTTAGGGAGTGATACACCCTTCTGTAGGGCTGGCATAGGGTATTTATGTATTAGTGAGACGATCGCTTGGGAGTCGATTTAGTGTACACTTAGTTCTGTCTGTTTCCGTTGGGGTACCGTCTGTTTCTGTTGGGTGGTAACACATGTCTGTTTCTACGTGGTACTGTCTGTTGGGGTGGTAAAGGCCCATTTACTAGTGTACACTAATTCTAACATTCTGTTTCCGTTGGAATTATTCTATTTCTGTCTCTGATTCCGTTTATGTACCTTCTGTTTGTTGGAGAGGTAAAGTCCCATTACTGGCATTCTATTTCTATATAGACTATTCTGTTCCTTTTCTGTTTCGGTTTAGACATTAGGGTAACACCTAATCCTGTTATACTAGTATTAGTGCAGATAAGCAAAATATAAGTAAGAAGCATAACTTGGGCTATATTATACTGTTTCTTCTGTTTAGCTTAAGTATACCATTTACACATGTTGCTGTTGTCTCTTATCCAGCTTTATTTTCATGTCATGATATTATTATTTGTTC
This sequence comes from Allium sativum, assembly GCA_030737875.1. Taxonomy (NCBI): domain Eukaryota; kingdom Viridiplantae; phylum Streptophyta; class Magnoliopsida; order Asparagales; family Amaryllidaceae; genus Allium; species Allium sativum. The sequence goes on from CM060913.1 coordinate 208,498,301, forward strand.
ATATGCTGAAAGTCACTGGACTTGCCAGACTTTATGTCTGACCTTGCTTGTTTTCGCCCCCCTCCCCCCCCCCCCCCCGATTTTTAGGGTGGAAATATAGGAGCTTGATTCGAATTTTCTCTACTTGAAGTATTGTTGGGCCTTGGCTCTATGTTTCCATGGCAGTTTATGTTGGGGATTATGACTTTAAAAACTATGCATTCTGAAGGCTTTTGTACAAGACCGATATTTCGTACTTGAATTCTGATATTGTGATTTGAAAAGATGTAACCAAACTTATTTTGGTTTATGTTGTAATAAAGTTATAAATTTTTCAAGTACTGTTTTATCTGTCTTGTAAATTTATGTTCTGTCTACTAAAACGCTCCATCAAAGTTAAGGCATTCCCTTTGTGAGTGACCTTAACGGAGGTGGGGTGTTACAAAAAGAAGAGAAGAAGGGAAGAGAACCAAGACATCAAAACTAGCATAAAAATAAGCATAAGAAGTGTGTACTGGCATATAACAATAAAATAGATCTAATTAGGCATATGAACTGACATAGAGCAGCAAAATAGATCTAATTAATAAACTGACATATGATAATAAGATAGATCCAATTAGCATTTGGAACATAAACTGGCATAGAACAATAACATAGATCCAATAAGCATATGGAACATGAACTTTAGGTATGAATCTAAAAGATAAGAATTCACCAAACATGATATGATTCATCTTATAGGCATGTTCATATAGTCCAATTCACAAACTTATCATAATTACTTTTAATTAATTATAAGTGAAAGTAACGTGGACTCACTGTGGTAGAAGAGAAAATAGATCTGAGCTTTTTATTTTGATTTTGATTAGCTAAACCGTTGTTGTAGAATTTGATTCTTGTCTTCCAATATGAATATTCTATTCCGATTTGCTTTAGTGTAGAAGAAAGACTAGTTTAGGTTGTGCAGCATGGAGGCGCCATAGATTTGTGTAATGAAATTAGGGTTAGGTCTAGGTATGTTTATATAGGTGTATTTGGTGAATTAGGGCCTTTAGATTAGGTTAGGATCCATCTAAACCATCCAAACTGGAAAAACACATCACCTAGCCAATCAGAGAACGCCATATAAGCCCTAATTCTCCAAAATTCATCACTGCCCAGATCTGTCTAATGGGGTCGACCCCTACACGGGGGTCGACACCTATGTCGACAGCCCTAGGAGGGGTCGCCACCTATGTTGACTCCCCTAGGGGAGTCGACACCCTAGAGCGGGATAATTCCCGTCCATCCTACTTCTTGTTGATTTGAATTTCGAATTTGATTTTAATTATTATTTTAATTCTGGTTTAAACTGAAATCTTCTAAACTCCATAACTTCTTCATACTGTATCCATTTTACGCAAACTCGGACTCTATCTCAAGTAGAATTCCAAGACAAACGTAATGGCGCAACCTGTTTCCCTTAGTTCTTTTTATAAAAATTAAGTATTCTTTAATTTGTCAATTTTAACATTATAAGATTACGGGGTGTTACATTCTCCCCTCCTTAAAGGATTTCGTCCTGAAATCTCCAAGTTAAGAGAATGTATCCTACCATCCAATCATTCATCTACTCATCCATCATCCACCATCATCCATGGTCCTTAAAAGATTTCTAATGCTATATGAACATATGCAAAAGTGTGTGTATATGTTCCTTATCTAATGCAAAGATCAGGCGGTCTACTGATTCAGTTGACCTCCTTAATGCGAATTATGTCAGTGCCATGAGTCCAACATGTATGCAATTATCCCTAATGCACTTTATAACTTCTATATGGGTGCACAATCATTCACTCAAATGCAACATCCACATGATAACACATCAAATTTCAATCAGTAAAAATATATATGCAATATGCAATATGAAAGTGACTGAGCTGATCTTAGTGCCTAAAGTGTGTGTAAATGCATCCACGAGCAACCATTTGCATCCACTAAACATAACATGTTTCAAACGCATGTTTACAACCATAAGATTTTCTGCCTAAAGATCGAAGATATAATCGAGAGGATACACTAAACGATAGAACAAGTATAAACAAAGCGGTAGAAAAAGGAGAAGTTAAGAACATACCCTCAAAAAGGAAAGGGTACGATGCACGTATCTTATCTTCCATTTCCCAAGTCGCGTCTCTTTGATCATCTACCCATTGGACTTTAACCAACTTGACCTCTAGATTGTGTAACTTCTTAACCTCCGATCCAAGTATGCATGTAGGAGCTCATCTAATTGTGGCATCGTGTGCTACTTCCACTTCTCTAAGCATGCTCGGCTCTACTACTTCCGCAGTATCATGTAAACACTTCCTCAAATGCGACACAAGAAACATGTCATGCACACCACTAAGCTTCTTGGGAAACTTCACTCTGTAGGCCATCTGTCCAATTCGCTCTGTAATGGGGAATGACCGTACGAACCTTGATGCCAATTTCCCTACAGCTCCAAAGCGAACTACATTCCTCAACGGTGATACTTTAACAAAGACCATGTCTCCAACATCGAACTCAAGGTCGGTCCTTCTCTTATCAGCATATGACTTTTGTCGGTCCTGTGTCGTCTTCATGCGTCTTCAAATCAAGTCTATCTTCTCTGAAGTTTCCCTAATCATCTCGGGCCTAAGAAAAATCTTATTCGTAGATTCCCACCAACAAGTATGTGATTGGCAAGGTCGTCCGTATAGAGATTCAAAAGGTGTCATGCCAATACTAGTCTGATAGCTGTTGTTATAGGCGAACTCTACTAATGGAAGATGTTCCTCCCATTCCTCCAAAGTACAAGATGCATAACCTCAAAAGATCTTCTAGAATTCGATTCACTCTTTCGGTTTGGCCGTTCGTCTGAGGGTGATAAGTGGTGCTCAAACACAATTGCGTTCCTACCACCTCTTGCAAGCTCTTCCAAAACTCACTAGTGAAAATGGGATCTCGATCACTCACAATACTAGAAGGTATGCCATGTAGACAAACTATCTCTCGGAGATAAACAGATGCTAACCATGTTGCTGTCCTTTTACTCTTTACGGGAATGAAATGGGCGCTCTTGGTAAGTCTATCCACTACTACCCAAATCCCTATATTACCCTTCCTGGACCTCGACAACCCATTAACGAAATCCATAGAAACACTTTCCCATTTCCACTGTGGAACCTCTAAAGGGTGAAGCAAACCACCAGGCTTCTTTTGCTCAGCCTTAACTTGTTGGCACACTAAGCATCTAGAAACGAACTCAGCCACATCCTTCTTCATTCCGGCCCAAAAGAAAACTCGCTTCATGTCCCTATACATCTTGTCACCACCGGGATGTATGGTCATCTTAGAACGAGGTGCCTCTTCAAAGATTGTCCTTCTCAAATTATCATCTCGTGATTCACAAAGTCTTCCATCCCTACGCAACCAACCTCTCTCATCTATAGTATACCTACTAAGATGGCTCGAAGACTCCCCTCTTGTGAGCTTGTCTACTATCTCCATCAACTATGGGTCATCTCGTTGTGCCACACCTATCTGTCCCAAAAGCTTAGGTCGCACCTTTAACGATGCCAACAAACTAGGTACATAATCAATAAAGGGTCTAAAGTCAAAGGTAGAGGTATACTCTAAGCTCTGCCGCTCGACAAACAAAGGACTCAAAGTCAATTTCTTTCTACTCAAGGCGTCCGCTGCAACGTTACCCTTTCCAGGGGTATATGCAATCTCAAAATCGTAGGATGCTAAGAACTCCATCCACCTCTGTTGCCTTAAATTTAGTTCTTTTTGAGAGAACAAGTATTTAAGCGACTTATGGTCTGTATACAACTCAAACCTCTCTCCAAGAAAATAGTGTCGCTAAGACTTAGGCGCAAAAACTATGGCATCTAACTCCAAGTCGTGGGTAGGATAATTTTTCTCATGGACCTTCAACTGTCTTCCACCATAGCATATCACCCTTCCCTCTTGCATCAAAAACGGCACCAAGCCCTGTCCCGCAAGCATCGGTATACACTGTGAATGGCTTACTCCCATCCGACAAAACTAAAACTGGAGCTGTCGTCAATGCCCTTTCCAAACGTTGGAAAGCATCATCACAGTCAACATCCCAAGAAAAGGCTAAATTCTTTTTCGTCAATCGAGTAAGTGGGGCTGATATCTTAGCAAAGTCCTTAATGAACTTTCTATAATAGCCCGCTAAACCAAGGAAACTTCTTACCTCTATCGCATTCTTAGGAATCTTCCAATCTTGGATTGCCACTACCTTCGCGGGATCCACAGCTATCCCTTCCTTAGAGACCACGTGCCCTAAGAACCTCACTTTCTTCCTCTAAAAATGACATTTGGAGAACTTAGCTTTGAGTTGATGTGCTCGAAGGGTCTCTAATACTTCCCTAATATGTAGGGCATGCTCTTCCTCGCCCCCAGATAATGTCAAAATATCATCCATAAAGAACACCACGAACTTGTTTAAAACTCCCTAAACAACCTACTCACCAAGTCTACAAAATATGCGGCTGCATTCATCAAACCAAAAGGCATGACGAGCCACTCGAAGAAACCGTTGGGAGTCCTAAAAGCAGTCTTATCTATACTATCCTCAGCTACTCTCAACTGATGAAATCCTGTAGCTAAGTCCAACTGCAAGAAAACCGAAGCACCAACCAACTGATCGAACAGATCATCTATCCTCGGCAATAGGTATCTGTTTTTCTTTTTGAGCTTATTCAGCTCCCTATAGTCCACGCACAATCTAAGCGAACCATCAGCCTTCGTAGCAAAAAAAAACTGGAGCACCCCACTCCGGATACTTCTTCTTATGAACCTTTTCTCAAGCAACTCTTTCACTTGTTTACTAAGCTCCCTCCTTTCTCTTGGAGCCATGTGGCGCACAGGCAATGCAACTGGCTTTGCATTGTCCACCAAGTATATATGGAAATCTATCTCGCATTTTGGAGGTATGCCACTATCCTCCTCAAAGACATCTGCATACTCATGGACTACTCGAACAAAATGCAAATCATCAATAGATGTGTCAAGAGATTCTAGGTAGCTAAGCATAACCGAACCCTTAGGATCGCATGAGATATCAAGAGTATTACCCAAACTAGTCAACAGTCTGACTACTCTCCTTTCACAGTCGAGAATGGTACCATATTTGGCTAGCCAGTCCATTCCTAGAATCAACCCATAGCCCGTGAAACCAAGCACATAAGCATTGCATTCGAACTCAACGCCATACACAAAAATTCTCAAATCCTGACATAACATAGAAAGATGAGCCATACCCCAAATAGGATTTGAGACACTAACGGGATCCATAACTAGACAAGTATTTATGTGCAGTGTTTCAACTAACGAAGCAGATATAAATGAATGTGAAGAGCCAGAATCAAACAAAGTTCGAACAGGATGATCAAAAAGGAAAATCAAACTTTCAACAGAAATGTTTCTACGTCTCTCTTGTGGAGGTGCCATGAGAGTGTGAACCTGCCCTCCAGAAATAGATCCTGCCCTCTGTCCTTACCCTTGTCCTTGCCTCCTTAGGCAGTCTTTAATCATATGTCCTGCCTCCCCACACTGGAAGCAACCCGTCTTCTTCTTCTTCCTACAGTCCTTGCTTAAGTGGCCCGGTATTCCACAATTAAAAAACCTTTTCTTCCCTTTGCCCTTGTTATCCTTACCACCTTTCTTTTGTTGTTGATGTGCCTTCTTTGGATCCCCTTTCTTATCCTGTGCCTTATCTACATTAGCACCTTTCTCCTCTTCATGCATCAACGCCATGTCAACAAGTTTCTCGAAAGTAGCCCCATAGGAAGGTGGGACGTAGCTAACCCGTGTAATGGTTCATTCAGACCCTTGGAAAATCTCAAGGCCTTCTTATGTGGTGTATTAACTAATTCCTGCTAATTGGTTAAACTTGTTAGCGTACTACTTCATAGACAAACTCCTTTGTTTGAAAGCTAAGAACCTCTCCATGTATAAATTCTCCTCTGCTTGTGAAAGAAATTTCAACTCGAACCTTTGTCTAAAATCCATCCGCGTCTCCATTGCACGCTCTCTATTAGTTACTTCCCAACAAAATGAGGCTTCGTCCTTCATCAACCAAGCAGCTAGCTGAACCTTCCTTCCATCATCTATCTCAAAGATACCAAACAAGTCCTCTACTTCCTTGAGCCAATTTCTAGCCTCGACAAACGTCTCAGTCCCATGAAACGGTTTTTTGTCCATCGCACGGAAGGCTTTGCATATCTTCGAAAAAGCGTCTACATGAGGAGGGGGAGGAGAAGGAGCGTTTGTTTGGCCTGCAGCATTAGCCCTTGCCTCCAGATACCTTCTGAACCAGCCTGGTATCTGTATGCCTCGGGTATTTCGGGTTCTCTAGACATACTGAAAGGAAAAGGGAGGGATTCAAAACAGAGAATCGAAAGATAGATATATGGCTCTTGGAGATTATGTTTTTCATAATAAACGTTTCTCTTGAAAATACTCTCTTTAGAACATGTTTTTTAAAATACTTCTTTCTAAAAATGCTTTTGAAAATGGTTTTCCAAAATCTTTTATCTGTTCTGGTAACCTTCAGCTCTGATACCACGTGTAACAACCCACGTCCATTAATGTCACTCACTAAGGGAATGAATTTACTTTCACGGAGTATTATAAGAGTATAGAACAAAATATCACAAGGCAGATATATAAAATAGTACTTAAGAAAATTCAAAATTTATTCATTACAGCGGAAAAGCAAAACATATTTGGTTACAACATCAAAACCACATACTAGAGTCAAGTATATAAATATCCATCTTGAATAAATTTATTATTAGAGTACATAAAAGTAAAATCATAATCCCACTCCAAATAGCCATAATGGAAAAGAGACAAAGATGAGCATTACTCTCAACACTTCCAAGTACTTCAAGGAGAAAGAAATCCAAGTCAAGCTCCACTAGTCCCATCTCGAGCACCTTGGGGGAGGGGGCGGAAGGAAAGAAAAGAGGTGAAACAAAAAAGGTCAGACATAAAGTCTGGCGAGTCCAGTGACTTTAATTATATAGTTAGTAAAGTGACAGGATAAGGACATAAACTGGATATATGAAATGATTGTATAATAAGCAAGTATGGCAAGGTGAACAAGATGAACAAGATATAACATTGATTGTGCTTCTAATCACTATAAGATGATTCCTACACCGTACCAATGCTAATTACACCGCACCATTAGTAGTCCCATATTGAATGTTGATCCCACTTACTAATCATATTAATAATAATGGTAGTTTCGTGTACTCCTAGCTGCAATCATAGGTGCCGCATGCTCCTATCTCCACTAGTTGTACCCGCTACCCTCCCCATTCGATCGGCTCCCTAACTCGTAGATGTAACACCGTGAATTTTTTATGACATTAAAGAGGATAAATTAAAGAATAATTAATATTCAGAATTAAGTGAAACGGGTTACGCCATCATGTTCGTCTCGGAATTCTACTTGAGATAGAGTCCGAGTTTGCGTAAAATGGAAACTGTATGAAAAATTTATGAGGGTTCGAAGTTTGTTTATGCACAAGATAAATATATATATAAAATAAATTCTAGAACCTTCAAAAACAATTCAAAAATCAAAATCGGGCCAAAGCGGGCTGAGTGGGAAATTCCCGCTCGTGGGTGTCGAACCCCACTAGGGGGTGTCGACATAGGTGTCAATCCCCCTATAGGGGTGTCGACATGGGTGTTGACCCCCTATAGGGGTGTCAACCCCCCAGACAGATCTGGGCAGAATTCGTTTTACATACCTGGACTTGATTCTGGGTCTGGTTCATTGGTTCTAGGCTATAAATATGGTCCTCTATTCTCCTATTTTCTCCATTGGAGAACGTAGAGGCCATATGCTGTCGGGTTGCAAATTGAAATAGAATAAAAGTCTACTACAATAAGTTTAACTATTCAGAATTCAGATCTCTCTCGTGAGTTTCTAGCCACTTTTGGGTTTAAATGGATAAATGTGAATTGTGATAGAGTACGAATTGGGTATATGTTGTGAATCATGAACTTATGTAGGTTTATTATGTCATTATCCCTGGATCCAATATGATTATGGACATTCTACTATGCTGACTATGGAGATCTTGACTTACAACTATATTGTGGTAAATGCGAACTTGTTAATTTAGACCTAATCCTTTATGTTAATCACCTTTCACCTGTTATGTTGTAGTAATCATGATATGTTGTAAACTTGAAATGTGATGCCACCCTTTTAGATCTAATCATGATACTATGTCACCTTAATTTTGTTAGACATCTAAATGACAAGTTTAGACCATGTTATGTTGACTTTAACATTGTAGTTGCCACAAGTTCGTTAGTTATGTGTTCACCGTTTTATGATGATTACATGTCCATTCACCTTGTTGTCATGCTTATGCCAAAATTGTGTTGAAACTATCACCTTTGTCACTCCCTTTTTATTGTTATGGTGACGCTACTTTGTAGCCTCGATGACGCCAAAATATATGTGATCACATTAGTTAGGAAACAGGGAAAAAAGGGTATTTATAATTGGCATAATTTATATAATGTTTATATAAGTTGGACATATAATTCAAATAGGGAAACATAGAAATAATCACCCATAATGACATAGGTAAATTTGGGTAAAAATGGCATAATTTGAATATGACCATTTATGGATATGTAATTCAAATTATTGTTGCAAAATAGGTATTGACACCTATAAAAGGAAAGGATTAATTAATTGGCAAATTAATTAAAAATGGAATGTTAGTGATTACAATTAGGAATTGTAATTGTACTTATGACACGAGGTTAGGTTACGTTAGTGGTGGAAGTCTGCCCAAACCCGACTGGCATATCCAGCAGCCACTGATATTGAACCTAATGTGGGAGGTCTAAGTACATATATACGAAATGGGCTAAGACACGAGGTAAGGCCCAATTATGGAATAAGACTGCCCGGACCCGACCAGCATATCCAGCATCCACATGTTGTAGGCCTAATGTGGGAGGTCTATTCCATTATAACCATAAATGAACATGGTAATGAATTGGACTACTTAACCTAGGTTAATCCATAGGGATTGTATAAACTAAAATTTAAGTTGGGGGTTAAGTAAACTTGGATGAATAAAAGGGGAAGGTTAAGTTAATCTTGGCTAGATGGGTAATATTAGTATATATAGGCCCACAAACTTAACCGTTAAATAAACATGCTTGAATCAGTGGGAGGGTTAAGTAAATCTTGGGTAGGTGGGTAATATTAGTATATATAGGCCCACAAACATAACCTGACAAGGTTATGTAATTAAAGACGCCTTTTAGGTAAACATAACAAGTTGAAAACCTAGTAGTATGGATGCAAGACAAAGGGGAGAGCTTGCATCATCTTGTGTGGGACCCATTTTAGTCAGTAACCCTTAAATAGGTATCAAACGGGTACTTCGAACTAGGTCGGAATGGGGCACGCTAACTAAGCTTATTGTAAGAGATCCAAACATGGGGGCAGTGTTGACGGCGCGTTCCAATGGGGTCATGTGCGTGCATGACTCCACCTGCTGGGGAAAATAAGATGCAGTGACATCAGTAGATATGGTTGTGCACCTCCGCAAATTAAAGGGTTGCCACTTTAGGGAGTGATACACCCTAATGTGGGGCCAGCACAGGATATCTATGGAATAGGGAGCCGATCGATTGGGGGTAGTAAATAGGGTACATCTAGTCCTATCTGTTTTTGTGGGGTACCTGTGTTTCTGTTTAGGCTAATACCCGTTATTTCTGTTTAGGTACCAGTTCTGTTTGGCTTAAAACCCATTACTATAGTACACCTAAAACTACCATTATATTTCTGTTGGGATCATCCTGTTTTTGTTAAGCAATTGGGGAGTATGTAGTCCTATTACATATATGATATACTAGTATTGGTGCAGAGCAAGGAAAGCATTAAGAAGCGCTATCTATTCTATCATGTTGTCCTATTTACCTTGTCATACCGTCATTTATGTAGTGATCTCTCTTATCCACTTTGTATGCCTATCATGTTACTTTTATTTATTTACTGGCTAAAAGTAACTAGACTCGCCAGACTTTATGTCTGACCCTTTTTGTTTCCCCTTCTTTTATCTGTTCCCCCCGCTCAGGTTCTCAGAGAGGAAATACACAGGCTTGATCGTGATTTTGCCTATTTTGCCGGAGCTGTTGATATGTATGGACCAAGCTCCTATTATTGTTTCTATGGCCATATTTTGTTCTTGGGGGATTTTCTTTCTTTTATGTACTCTGATATTTCTGAAGTACAAGATAATGGTTTTTATGTTGTAATGGGTTTTCATATTTCAGACAAATGATGCTTTGGACCACGGTATTTTGATGATTAATAAAGTTGTTTATTTCTGCTGAAAATATTTTTATATCTATCTTGTAATTCTGTGCCTGTTTACCTAAACGCTTCACGAAACTTAATGCATTCCCTTTTTGAGTGACTTTAACGGACGTGGGGTTTCAAAGTAGATACCCATGCTGATCCCACAGTAGGGTGTCTCACTCCCTAAAGTGGCAACCCGATACTACTAAAAATGCACGGCTTATACCTACACGATGCAACAATGTCTTACCTACAAGCCCGGACCCACGCACGCACATGATTCTGTTGGACTTGCGTTGCTACCGCTAACTCTTTATTGACCTCTTACAATCAAACCCAGTAAGCGTGTCCCGTTCTCGACCTTGTTCGAGCTCACATAGATACATAATGGGTTACTGGTTGAAAGGGTCCATACACTTGACACAAGCTTCCCTCCGAAGCTTGGTCCCCACTAGGAATTCCCACTTAACCCCTTCTTATTCCCATGTCTACTTACATGTTTCACCATTGTTAAGTGCATCAAATTATATTTCACATGTCACCTATGTCACCTACTTAACCCCCATGTCTTACTACATGTCTTATCTTTTTTAAGTGTTTATTAATTCATTATAACCATAATCTTGCAAGACCTCCCACATTAGATTGCCTTTTTGCGGTTGCTGGATATGTCGGGCGGTTTCGGGCAGTCTTGTACCGCAACCCGAATCTAACCTCGTGTCTTTGCATTATTACGTATCTAATTTCTGCCTTTGACCTCTCACATTAGATTACAAAATTGCGGTTGCTGGATGTGTCGAGCGGTTCCGGGCAGTCTTATACCGCAATTCGAATCTAAACTCATGTCTTAGGTGTTCATTATCACTTTCTCAATTCATGTCCCCAATTTCAAATTTTGGATTAATAATATATACCCATAATTTACAATCTAAATTATGTTCATCACTTTAATCCAAATTTATGTCCATAATCTCATGTAAACAAATTGTACCAATTCATGCCCCAAATCAATTACATGATTTCAAGTCTTTTTATGCCCAACTGCATATTATTCAATAATTTCCCCAAACTTTTCCCACAATGTTCCCACGTCATTCGTACGTATAATAATATGTTAGGCTCGCAGTTAGCCTAATCTCATAAAAAGGAACAGAACTGAAGAGAGGAAGAGAACCATGACATCAAAACGGGCATAAAAATAAGCATAAGAAGTGTGAACTGGCATTAAACAATAAAATAGTTCTAATTAGGCATATGAACTAGCATAGAGCAGCAAAATAGATCTAATTAGCATATGGAACATAAACTGACATAGGACAATAAGATAGATCCAATTAGCATTTAGAACACAAACTGACATAGAACAATAAGATAGATCCAATAAGGCATATGGAACATGAACTTTAGGTATGAATCTAAAAGACAAGAATTCACCAAACATGATATGATTCACCTTACAGACATGTTCATATAGTCTAAGTCACAAACTTATCACAATTACTTTAAATTAATTATAAGTGAAAGTAACGTGGACTCACAGTGGTAGAAGAGAAAATAGATCTGAATTCTGTATTCTGAATTTGATTAGCTAAACCATTGTTGTAGAATTTGATTCTTATCTTCCAATATGAATACTCTATTCCGATTTGCTTTAGTGTAGAAGAAAGACTATTTTATGTTGTGGCAGCATGGAGGCACCATAGATTTGTGTAATGAAATTAGGGTTAGGTCTAGGTGTGTATATATAGGTGTATTAGGTGAATTAGGGCCTTTGGATTAGGTTAGAATCCATCTAAACCATCCAAACTAGAAAAACACATCACCCAGCCAATCGGAGAACGTCACATAAGCCCTAATTCTCCAAAATTCGTCACTGCCCAGATCTAGCCGATGGGGTCGACACCCCTACAGGGGGGTCGACACCTATGTCGACACCCCTACAGGGGGTTCGACACCTATGTCGACTCCCCTAGGGGGGGTTGACACCCTAAAGCGGGATAATTCCTGCCCATCCCGCTTCTTGCTGATTTGAATTTCGAATTTGATTTTAATTATTATTTTAATTCTTGTTTATACTGAAATCTTCTAAACTCCAATATCTTCTTCATGTTTTATCCGTTTTACGCAAACTCGAACTCTATCTCAAGCAGAATTCCGAGACGAACGCAATGGCACAACCCGTTCCCCTTAATTTTTCTTATAAAAATTAAGTATTCTTTAATTTGTCAATGTTAACATTATAAGATTACGGGGTGTTATAGGGTGTGTAACTGCAGTGTATTCCTTTTCAATGTGATGTCGTCGACTAGAAATATATAAACCCCGCGCTATGGAATTGGGTCCCATTATTAGTGATGATAGTCTTGGAAAGTCCAAATTGACATATGATGTTTCTGACGATGAAGTTGATCACCTGGTTCGTCAAGACCGTGGTTAGTGGTTCAGCTTCAGCCCACTTCGTGAAATAGTCAACTGACATAATCACGTACTTTGCTCTTTCCCCAGAATACAAATGGACAAGGAATGACCATCTGGGTGAGTTGAGTTGGAGGAGCTCTAGGAATCTTTACAAACCTATGGAACTTTTTGCAATGTTATGAATAATCAATCGCATATCGATTCACAATAAGCCAGAAGTAACCATACCTGAGTATCTTCTTTGTCATAGTCTGCCCCCTGGTATGATCTTCACATTCTTATTCATACACTTCTCCTAACACGCGCTTGGCATCTTCGTTGGCAACCCACCGGAGTAAAGGAACCGAGAAGCCATTGTGATACAAATTATCTCCCTGGATGATGTACCTCGAAGCTTTATGTACGATAGCACAACTTTCATTCTTTCGCTCGGGAAGGGTTCTAGTCATGAGAAAATCTTTGATCAGACTCATCCATGATTCTTTTTCAGGTTCCATGTCCAACGTTTCATTATCTTCCACTTGATCAAGGCTGGGTATTACTAATGTCTCAACTAGGATCAACTCTGTTTGGACTGGATCATTGGAAATAGTTAATGTAACGACTCGGATTTGCAGCCATTGAATTCTGAATATTTATATTAGTTTAAATATATTATTTGAATTATATATAGGAATTTGTATAGGAATTTATTTAATAAAATGATATTTAAACGTATAATTTATAATTATATTTAAAACGAGCTCGTAACGGCGCGGTAGTTCGCGATTTGGCGATTCGAACTTTAAACGAATATACAGAATTTGTTATAAGTCGGATTCCTTTGAAACAAGAAATGTTCGGTTCTGTTTAACTGTATCTTTCTAATGGAAGTGAAAAATCGAGATTTCATCTTATATATTGTGAATTACGTCCAAATCAAATTTTCAGAAAGTCACTGTGAATTCGTATATAAGCCATAACGGTTATTTAAATATATTTAAATATCGGTCTTAAATTTGGACAAGGTTCTTTTGAGACGTGGTTATAATTTAATTTTTAGAATTTTACTGTAATTTTTAATTTATTAAATTTACAACTTTTTATTTGGAGTATTTTGCACCCTATATCAATATTTTGGGGTTTCATTATATAAGTTAAATAACCGATATTATTATTTTTCTGGAATCATAGTACGTTGCTCAGCATAAAGATATTTTTATTTTTGTCCCTAGCAGTCCATAAATAAACGAAAGTCTGTGTAATAAATACTGCATAAACTTTAACATTTCAGAACAAATATACGCCCAACATACACTTAACGGCTTACATTCAATTTCCTTGAATATTTATGCGGGCTGATCTATAACCTATTCTTTCTTTTAAGTCTTCAACAAAAAATTTAATAAATAAAATTTCTACTTTATCGAATAAGCTACTCAAAATAGTTCTTTTTAAACTTGCAGATTGTGTTCTCCAAACTATTCCAACATGTGCTCTCCAAGCAATTTGACCCGTACCCTCCAATAAAAAAAATCATTCCGTGCCGGCAATTCATTTTACACCTGTGCCTACCAAGCTATTTTGTTTTCGTGATGACCAAGCCATTCAACACCGTGAATAGCACGCTACCCAATCTCTATAAAAGAGAACAACCAACCTTCTTCTTTTACGCTTCTTTCAGCAAAATTCACCTTTCTCGTTTCAGCAACCTCCCTCCTTTATATACATAATTCACGATTACTTCACAGGAAAATAAAACATATAATAATAACAAGCTTTGAAATCACAATCTAGATTGCTCCTTTTATTTCCGGAAACCGACCAAAGAAGCAGCCCTAGGGCTCTTTTTTTTATGGCGAATTGATAGAAGTTTGGAGGGCTCGGCCGGTGAGGGGGGAAGATGGTTTGGAGGCATGGTGTTGGATGAGCTATTGGGGTCGAATCCGGTCACCTCTGGTGAAGTTGGTGATGAGGTTGCATTTTACTGTGAGGCAAGGGTCATTTCCTGAAGCGATTTTCATGAGTTAAGTGGGAAGTTTCAACAGAAAAAATACTGTAAGTGAGTTCAATGGTTTCACGCTTTAGTATTGAGGAGAAAGGTAAGAAAAAGGGTAGGTATAAGTTAATACTTTGATTAAGTAGATTGTTTCTATTTGTTCAAAATGGCTACAGAGAGTGGCGTCAAAGTATAAAATGGGTTTAACATGTTTGACAATTGGGGTTGTTTTCAAATCAGTGAGGAAATAAGGAAGGATTGGAAAAATTAAAAGAGACACATTGTACATTTTTGGTATGGTGACAAAGATTGCTGTGAATAAAGGTGGAGTTGATGGACGTCACAGCATTGACGTTTGGGAAAGGTGGAATGGTGTGATGTATTTTCTGCGCAAAGACAAGTTACTGTGTTGAGGATGGCATTTGAGATTGTTGAGTGATTTTGTACCATAAGTGGGATTTTGGGTGAACGTTCTTAAAAGATGGGGATGGTATTTGTTGAAGGGTGCGGTTCTATTGGTTATCATTTAGGGTAGGGATTGGCTGATATAGTATGGATGTTGGAATTGAAGTGGAAGGGTCAGTAATTAATGGGAAAAATTAAAGTATTAGCAGCATTGTTTTGAAGGAGCAGCGTTTGTTTATTATGGGGGAACCATTACGTGGATTTAAGGGAGTTGAAATGGATTAATCTTGTGAATATTTTGGACGTGGAAACCACTGTATATTGCGTGAAGACTAGCGGAACCGTTACGTGGATTTAAGGAAGTATCAGCCGAGTTTTTGAATTTTTAAATGGATTGAGTCATTCTTAAGCTTGGTTTTTGCAGCATTTTTTGAGATGTTCGTTTTTGGAACTGGCTGATGTCGCGACTGATACAAGGAAGATGGGTTGATCTACTTTTAGTGTAGTTCGTAGTTTTTGTTTGTAAGGTGCTATTGTGGTCGCAACATGATGACGAAGTTCGATTTTGAGATGGAAATGGAGGAGGTTTTGAAGATTAGCACATTGGTGTAACCGATTAGAAATCTCATGAAGCAGTAGAGGAGAAAGATTATGAAACTAACGAGGGTAGTTAAAAATGATTAGTTACTTAATTAACTATACTAATGACGAAATTTATTCGTTATTGAAACTTGTGACAATCATATTAATTTCATATGTAAACATAATTTAACGCCGTTAGTTACGATGGGATCGTAACGACGAAATCTACATTGTGGAATCATTTTGGCCAAGAACAAAGCTACAGGAATCTCGGGATGAAATCAAATGCATGCTTGATTTTAAACTAAGCAAAAGCAGGATCGTCAACTACAAAACTAGATGAGTAAACTCACTACTCTGACTCGTTTATATTTTTATATAACGAGTTTTTTAAATTTATTTTATACTATGTGATGGTTGCTTGGTTGAATAGTTGATAAAATTGGTTGATATGATTACATGGTTGATCGGTTATTAGTTCTGATATTTCATATTGATGTGAAATAATATTCTTGATGTCAATTAACATCTGTGGATGCAGGGAAACAGGTTGGAGGGACCCAACTGGGTTCCTCAATATTTATATTACTGTTTTTCCTTGATTTTGATGTGTGGCGTGATATATATAGTCAGTGATTGATTTTGTTGTGTTTGAGCTACCCTGACCCTAGAATTTTAGTATTTAGATACCATAAAATATTTTCAAATATGATAAAAGGAGTTTGGGATTTAAAAAGAAAATTTATTTTAAAAAATAGAAATTTAATTTCAAATAAATTTGAAAGTAGAAATCAGTTTAAATGAATAAACATGAAGTTGTTTATAAATGAGTTTGTAACTTAAGTGAACTGTTTATCATTGGATAAACTGAAATTATAATTTCAGGGTGGAAATCAGTTTTTAAACCAATATTTGAAATGAGATTCGAACTTGGGAATTATAAAGGAAATTATTATAAAGGGGATTATAAGTGGTTGGAATAAAATGAGATTCGATATGAATAATTCTGAATAAAGGTTATAAATAGAATTTGGATTCAAGATATGTTTACAAGCATGAAATCAAATTGTATATAAAAGGAATATATTTACGATTTAAGTGAATAATGGTTTAAAGGAAATATTTTGCAAAGGAAATATCGATAAAGGAAATTTAGATTTGAAATATAAATCCAATATTTGGAAACAGCGATTTTAGCGCTGTCATTATAATAAATGTTTTATAACAGCGATTTTAATGCTGCCATTATAATAACTTTTTTGTAGTTATTTTAACGCTATTATTATAATAAGTGTTCTATAATTCTACACAGCGATTGTAACGTTGTTGTTAAAAGCAATGTTTTATAAATCAAATATTTGGAAACAGCGATTATAACACTACCATTATAATCAATATTTTTCTGTAAAGGAAGTGTGTTCTTAGATCGGATCCGAGAGTCGTGTAAGCGACATTTTTTTTAAAGAGGTGAGCTTTGACTATTTCAAAATTGAGAATGTGGTCCAGTTAAGGTATGAGAGGTAATTATACCCCAACTTGGTTGATTTCATGATCGATGGAGGAATGGTTAAGGTTCGATGGTGAAACTTGGTTAAGCAATATGGTTAGCTAATAAATGATTAGTAGGTTGAGTTATAATAACGATGTTTTATAACATCGCGTTAAGTTGAAATATTTTCCCAAATAAAATGAGAGCCATTTTCTACACTTAGAAAATGAAATGAATTGGTCAACCAGGAATTAAGAAATGGAATTGGAAATAATATAATCAGGAAATGATTTGAAGGGGCCCAGTGTTGTTTGATGCTTGATCGATAGAATTCCCATTTGGAAAATAGGACCGTTGATTGTATGGTTGTTTTCTTTGATAGTTAAATCACCGAATATCAAAGTTTTTATTTATTTTACACCTCTGTTGTTAATACGGAGAGACCGGGATCAGATTTAATATCTGAAAACCACTCTGTATTGGCATAAGCGTTATAAATCAAATTATGCTGAAGATAATTGAAGACGGAGTAAAGTGCAAGGGCTGTTCTGTTAACCCTAGGTAGAAATTGCCCAAGATGGATTAATAGAACGGTGCCTTCGGTTTGTCCAGACCCAGGACAACTTGTATGGTCGAGTGTTTGACAGAGTATTTCCAAAGGGATTACGTACGTTGATTCCTTCAAACGTACGAAGTTGGTGGCATAGAAGGGAAACTTCTTTGGCCTAACAATCTAAGTATTTTTGTGGGAATCAATTAGTGATTCCCGATGGATCTGACGATGTGACATTCAAAGTGAATGGTGGCCAGATGTCCTGGAATTAAACCTCTAGCCTCACAACCCGGAATTTGACGAAAATCGGGCAGGCAGCATGGCTATGTGGGTCGCTCCCATTAGGATGTATAATCACCTATCTAGAGAAATTCCATTTGCTTCTTTAATCTATCGATGCTGTCCCTTTCGGGAAATGGTTGCTGATCCCAACCGTTGGTGATATACATTCGATACCCTCAAGCGAAATGAGTGGTCAGTTATGTGAGGGCCGGGTTGCAAGACGTTCTTGTTGAACCCAGTGTATTCGTCTCTAGAGATACACTATCGGAAGGTGGTCCCATACCTTGTCAAGTTGGAAATCCAATCTCCAATAAGCGCCCTACGGTGTCTGATTTTATATTATATATGGAGCGTGAGATGCAAGCATTCCGCTAGGTTCTATTTATTTGATGTAGACATTATTATAATATCACCGGACTTGATATCAAAAATATTTTTGGTTATCGTAAGGTAAAAACCATCCGTGTTTATGTGTGGATCGGTCTTACAATTACCATTTCTTTCGAAAGGATTTTGAAAGTTAAACAAATGGTTGGAGTTTACTCATACCAGTCCCATGACTGACCCAGAGTTTATTTTGTTTTGTTTTCCCTAAACTCTTGGGTGCCCAAATTTGTACGGGCAATTAAGTAGTCGGGATGTTACAGATTCACTTGGAGGTGTTCGAAGCAGGAGGCTTCATCAGTTGGCTATAGACTATCATATTTTCCACTGTGTACTATGTTGTATATGGAAACAGGAGTTTATAACTGTTCCAAGGATGACTGTTGTGCTCTGGTGATGGTATGTATATAAAGTTACTGATTTTTATTTTCAAAGTTTATGTTACCTAAATATATTTTATTCATTCCGCTGTGAGTTTGTGATCTTTGTTTTCTTCTATTCTAATATTTCTTTCTTTCTATTTCTCATCCTCTAACTTCTTTTGAAACACCCCACCTCCGTTAGGGTCACTCTCAAAGGGAATGCCCTAATTTTGGTGGAGGTTTATAAGTACAAGTCACAGATATACAAGACAGATATAAGAACACATATTTGTAAACAGCGGAAGAACAACAAACTTTATTTCATAAAGTCAAATACGTGTTACAACAACATCCTTTCCAAAAACATAACATAACACTTTCATAATCTGTCTTGAGTACATTATTTAAAGAAGCATAAATAAAACGTAGATAAACTGCAAAAGCCCCATAGTGGATTGTCCAAAGCCATAGTTCAAAACAGGAAAGTCCAAGCAATACATTTCTCTTCTTCAAGCTGGATGTTGAGGTAGGTCAAGCTGCTGTGTTCCCTCCCTGAGGACCTGGGGGGGGAACGGAAGAAAGAAGACGAAAGAAAAATAGAGTCAGACATAAAGCCTGAGTAAGTCTAGTACTACTTTGTCTATGAATAAAGAACTGGGTATGATAAGTAAAACAGGAAGTGGGCAAACACTATGAACTTGGTTAAGTTACCTAGGGTCGAATATACTATCGTACCCCATGTTAATCTCTGAACCCATATAAACTAGTTTCCAATTTGCACCCCATAATCAGGGTGATGTGATCCATTCAATGATGATCGGCTCCTACTCGCATAGTTACATGTGTCTTACGGCCCCCGATGTCTGTAGTTACCTATGCTGGTCCCACCATGGGGTGTATCAAGTCCCATAGTGGCAACCCGACACAACCTTAGAGTGCACAGGTATGCTACTGGTGTCCAGTGCCTTATTTTTCTGCGCCGGAGTGTGTGCACGCCCGCACTCCGTTAGAACCTACACTGCTACACCACCGCCGTCGCTTTGACCTCTTACAATCAGCCCAGTAATCGTGCCCCACCCTGCCTGGTTTCAGGGTATCCTGATACACCTTTTAGGGTTACTGCTGAAAAGGGTCCCCCGTTACTAGGTTTTCTATCTCTAGCCAACATGCTAAGTTGGTTAAGTGTTTCCTACCTAACCCCACCAGTCCGTTTAGTTTAGCATGTCCCATTTTGATTAAGTCTTTAGTTCACTTAACCCTAACAATCCTGACTCAGCCTTAATTGTCTTATTAAGGCCCTGACCTCTCACATTAGACAGGTATTGTTGTGGCTGCCTGTTGCCGGTTGGTTCCGGGCAGTCTTACGCCACAACTCAGTCTAACCTCGGGTCCTTGCTGGGCTCCATGTTTAACCTCCCACATTGGATAGGTATTGTTGTGACTACTGGACAGCCGGGCGGTTCCGGGCAGGTTTACATCACAACTCAATCCAACCTCGGGTTAAACACATCGTATGTTCTACATTTACATATTTTGTCATTCTTCTTTATTTATATGTAAATATTTGCGGCCCATTATTAAGTTAATGGTGTAAAGATTACACCAACCACGGGCCCAACCCATACTTGAATTTGGGCCCTTCTATTTTATATTTTCATTCATTAATTTATTTTTAACCCAACGTTATTTTCCCCCGTTTTACACGTCCGTTTATATATATATTGGGCTTAGCCTTTTAAAGCCCAATTTAGCCATGCGAAAAGGGGAGGCTTAAAGCGTGATTACATACACAAAGAGGGGAAGGTGAGCGCATGAACTTGCATATGACGTTGGAAATACATAATAAAAACTGGTGTACTTGCATAGTGGTAACATAGGTGACATGAATCAAAGCATGTGAACTTGTAATTGAGATATCATTATTGACCCATGAACCTATATTTTTACTTAGGCATAATGTCAAACATAAGCATGGCATAAATACTTTTAGCATAAACATGGCATAATGTCAAACATGGCATAATGTCAAACGTAAGCATGGCATAAATACTTCTAGCATAAACATGGCATAATGTCAAACATAAGCATGGCATAAATACTTCTAGCATAAACATGGCATAATGTCAAACATAAGCATGGCATAAATACTTCTAGCATAAACATGGCATAATGTCAAACATAAGCATGGCATAAATACTTCTAGCATAAACATGGCATAGGTATAGTTAAATTTGTTCATGGCATAAATATAAACAAGTCATGTTCATAAGGTTTCTACATGTTTACAAAGAGGATACTTTGTTACTAACACAAAAGCATAGTTCAACTTAATTAAATTTAATCACATAACGATGGTATACTTATGCATAAATATTCCTAATCATGGTGTTTGCTTTTAACTTGCAAAAAAAAGGATTTTTGTGTCTAACTTAGCCATGTCTCACATATGTCATCATATAATTCTTTTAAACAAGATAGACTTAATCATGAATTTCAATTATGCCCAATATCATTCATAGCCTAGCCATATTCATAAGTTTTGCAAAAGCATGACTTAATACATGGATTATGGTGTCAAAATTCCAACATAGTTTCATATGAACTATAACAACCAAACTTGTCTCAATTACTTGCAAAATGATTTATGCACAAAATAGACATCATGATGGCATAATAACAAAGCCCCAAACTTGCATGAATTTCAATCAACTACATACATGTAGCTTCAACATAGACTACATAATTTGCGCAATATTCCAAACGTAAACTTGCATAGAACTACCGCATGTAGTTCTTTATAATGAATAACATAATTTTGCACAAATATGAATTACTTTATTATCCCAATTCAAGCATACAAATCAATACAGTTGTTTATTATACCAAAGTAATACTCTACTTACAATGGTTGCGGCAAATTCTCTAATTAAGAGATATGATTCCTTTGTTGAATTGATTAGCTTTAGGTTGCTTGAATTGCTTTAGGCTTTAGAACTTTCTCCCTAATCCTCTCTCTCTAGATGGCGGCTACTCTTAGTCGTTCCTCAGCAACATGGCGGCTATGCTCTTAATTTGAATGAATAGATTAGGGTTTAGTCTAGGGTTGTTTATATAGAGGTTAGGAATTGATTAGAACCATTGATGTTGCTAGGTTAGATCGTAGCCATTCATTAGATAGAGAGACCAATTAAAACTTGCCACCTAGCCCTAATGACAAAGCAACCCACAGAAATTCGACCAAACACAGACCAGGCCAGCCAGGAGGGACTGGGTTCGATTTTCAAAAATTAAACTTTAAATTGAGCTGTTTTAGTCTATTTGAATTTTATCTATTATATACATATATTTTTGCATATATATATATATATTCTCATATATATACATATATTTTCTTTATTTCCTTATATGTACGTTCTTATCCTTTCAAAATTTGAATTTGTATACGTACATGTATTTGCATGCTCAGTTGGCCCTCTCTAAAACAGAGATAAAAATTATGTCGCCGCCGGGGTTCGAACCCCCGACCTCCATGCTACAAATCCAATGCCTTAACCAACTGAGCTACAGAGGCTTTTGTTAATAAGTCTTAGAATAATAATAATTATTGTCCTCTCCTTACTTCTCTTTTTCATGTTTTGCTGTAATATTTAAATTAAAGATATCTTCTTCATACGTTATCCGTTTTGCGCAAACTCGGACTCTATCTCAAGCAGAATTCCGAGACGAACGCAATGGTGATGTCCGTTTCCCTTAATTTTTCTGTTACAATTTAATTATACTTTAATTTGTTAATTTACTGTTAACGGAAAAATCCGGGGTGTTACATTCTCCCCCACTTAAAAGGATTTCGTCCCCGAAATCTTCAAGTTTAGGAAGAATGTAAATCCTAACATTCAATCATCCATCTACTCATCCATCAAACATGAGCATCCATTGTCCTTAAAAGACTTCTAATGCTTCATGATCATATGCGAAGTGTGTGTGTTCATGAACTTATCTAATGCAAAATCAGGCGGTCTACTGATTCAGTTGACCTCCTTAATGCGAATCATGTAAGTGCCATGTATCCATTATGTATGCAGATTTTTCCTATTCATGATTCTACATGGGTGCACAATCTTTCATACAAATGCAACATCCATATGACAACACATTACAATTCAACCATATACGAGTGCAAACATATATGCATATGCAATATGAAGTGACTGAGCCGATCTAAAACCTAGATTGTGTGTGTATATGCAGCCACGAGCAACTACTAGCAATCACTTGCAACCACTTGCAACCATCATACATAACATGTTTCAATTACATGTTTTCATCCAAAAGGTTTCTATCTAAAAGATAAGGTCGAGGAGATATTCCTAAAAAGATAGATAAAAGCGCAACTTAAGGAAAAAGAAAGATCAAGGACGTACCCTCGAAAAGAAAAGGGTAAGCAGTGCGTATTCTAGCTTCAGTTTCCCAAGTCGCGTCTCCCTCGGCGTCGCTCCACTGAACTTTGACGAGTTTGACTTCGCGGTTGCGTAGCTTCTTCACTTCCGTTCCTAGTATGCGGGTTGGAACTTTTCTTATGGTTGCTTCGCGTTCCACTTCGGCCTCTTCGAGGATATTTGGCTCTACCACTTCAGCAGACTCATGTAGACATTTTCGGAGATGTGAAACGTGAAAAACGTTGTGGACTCCGGCCAATTTCTCGGGTAGCTCTAATCTATAGGTCATTTTCCAAATTTTCTCAATGATAGGAAATGGTCCTACCTAAAGGTATAGTCGAATGATAGAAGCAAGTAAAAATTTTGTGCCCATTAGGCAATGTCAAAACTGGAAATCTATGCGACATATATATTGATTAGGAGAAGAACTCTCTAAGCATCAGCCCCGAAGACCGAAATCAACATCAGACTGACACCCAAAGAATTAATCAACCCAACCACCACATATGATTCTAGGAAACTAAGCATGATGGACTCCTTTTAGGTCACAAGGGAGTCCCTTCCTAAGTCCAACTATGTTGCCAAATGTACTTACTAAGGTGATTCTTTACAACTCATGCATAAGTGAAATGAACCTTCAGCCTTAGTGGCGAACACTCCTGGAGTGCCCTATTCTGAAATGCTCCACCTAATGAACCCCTTCTCTAGAAGCTCTTTAATCTGTTTACTGAGCTCTTTTCTTTCTCGTGGAGCCAAGTGTCTAACGGGCAACGCAACGGGCTTTGCATTATCTACAAGATATATGCGGAAGTCTATTTCCCGCTTCGGAGGCAAGCCCTTCACCTCTTCGAAGACATCCGGATATTCCCGGACCACTCTAACTGATTGCAAATTTTCAACAGAGGCATCTAGCGACTCAAGATAACTAAGCATAACCACATACGAGGGATTACAAGAAATTTCCAAAGTATTACTGAGCTGGGTTAGGAGCCTAACAACCCTTTTCTCACAATCAAGGATGGCCCCATTACTGGATAGCCAATCCATACCCAAAATCAAACCATACCCCGCAAAGCCCAAAACAAAGGCACTACATTCAAATTCTACACTTAGAATAGAAATTTTCAAATCCAAACAGATCATAGACAAATGAGCTGGGCCCCCAATTGGGTTTGAAACAATTAAGGGGTCCTCTACCATACTAGTTTTTAGGTGCAGAGATTCTACTAAAGCAGACGAGATAAAGGAGTGTGATGCGCCAGAATCAAATAAAGTGCGAACGGGGTGATCATAAAGATAAACTACACTTTCTACAGAAGTGTTTGTACCTCGCTGTTGCAAAGGTGGCGCTTCCAGCACATGAACCTGTGCCCCTGGAGTGGATCCAGACCCCTGCCCTCGTTTCTTTGGGCAGTCCTTAGCTCTGTGGCCTGTCTGACCGCAAGAAAAGCACCCACCATTCTCCTTGGCCTTCTTTTTCCGGCAGTCCTTTACTAAGTGCCCCACTTTGCCATAGAAATTACACGTCCTCTTCTCTTTGTTGCCTTCCCCGCCTTTCTTAAAGTCTGTCTTCTTAGGCTGCAAACCCTCTTTCTTCCCTTGAGAGCTTTCTGCCTTTGCCTCCTTCTTGCCCTTATCCTCCTCATTCAGCAATGCCATTTGCACCAATCTTTCATACGTGGCCCCCATGGGTATATGTGTCATGGCCAAACTGTGTAATGGCTCATTTAACCCTTTGACGAAACGGAGAGCCTTCTTGTGCGGGGTGTTGACTAGGTCAAGCCCAAACCTAGCCAGCTCATCAAACTGATTCACATACTCTCTAACAGTCTTGTCTCCTTGCTTAAGAAATAAGAATTTCTCCAACTGCAAACTTCTTTCCGCATCTGAGAGAAATTTGGTCTCAAACCTTGCCCTAAAGTCCTCCCATGTTTCTACTGGTCTTTCAGCATTAGTGACTTCCCACCAGTAGGAAGCCTCGCCCTTCAATAGCCACACCGCCAATTGTACTTTTTGTCTGTCCTCTACCTCAAAGATGATGAATAGATCCTCAGTTTCCTTCATCCAATTTCTAGCTGCTACGAAGGACTCAGTTCCATGGAAATCCCTTCCTCCCATAGCTTTAAAATCCTTACATATCTTAGCAAACGCATTTCCTCGTGGAGGAGGTGGAGGAAGAGGTGCTGCTGCAGCTGGATGATTCCCTGCAGCTGGGGGAGGAGGAACGGTAGGACCTGGTTGAGTGGCCCTAGCTTCTAAGAATCGTCTAAACCAACCAGGTATTGGTACTCCTTCCGGCAGGTTAAGATCTTCGGACATGCTGAAACAAAAGGGATAGATTCAAAACGAAGGATAAGAGATAGTACCTATGGCTTTGGGGAGTGGACTTTGCCTTTTTTAAAATAAAATAATATTTTTATCTTTTAAAAATGCTTCTTTAAATTTCCTTTTTGAAAATAAATTTCCAAAACTTTTTATCTTATCTGGTAAACCTATGCTCTGATACCAAGTGAAACACCCCACCTCCGTTAGGGTCACTCTCAAAGGGAATGCCCTAATTTTGGTGGAGGTTTATAAGTACAAGTCACAGATATACAAGACAGATATAAGAACACATATTTGTAAACAGCGGAAGAACAACAAACTTTATTTCATAAAGTCAAATACGTGTTACAACAACATCCTTTCCAAAAACATAACATAACACTTTCATAATCTGTCTTGAGTACATTATTTAAAGAAGCATAAATAAAACGTAGATAAACTGCAAAAGCCCCATAGTGGATTGTCCAAAGCCATAGTTCAAAACAGGAAAGTCCAAGCAATACATTTCTCTTCTTCAAGCTGGATGTTGAGGTAGGTCAAGCTGCTGTGTTCCCTCCCTGAGGACCTGGGGGGGGGGAACGGAAGAAAGAAGACGAAAGAAAAATAGAGTCAGACATAAAGCCTGAGTAAGTCTAGTACTACTTTGTCTATGAATAAAGAACTGGGTATGATAAGTAAAACAGGAAGTGGGCAAACACTATGAACTTGGTTAAGTTACCTAGGGTCGAATATACTATCGTACCCCATGTTAATCTCTGAACCCATATAAACTAGTTTCCAATTTGCACCCCATAATCAGGGTGATGTGATCCATTCAATGATGATCGGCTCCTACTCGCATAGTTACATGTGTCTTACGGCCCCCGATGTCTGTAGTTACCTATGCTGGTCCCACCATGGGGTGTATCAAGTCCCATAGTGGCAACCCGACACAACCTTAGAGTGCACAGGTATGCTACTGGTGTCCAGTGCCTTATTTTTCTGCGCCGGAGTGTGTGCATGCCCGCACTCCGTTAGAACCTACACTGCTACACCACCGCCGTCGCTTTGACCTCTTACAATCAGCCCAGTAATCGTGCCCCACCCTGCCTGGTTTCAGGGTATCCTGATACACCTTTTAGGGTTACTGCTGAAAAGGGTCCCCCGTTACTAGGTTTTCTATCTCTAGCCAACATGCTAAGTTGGTTAAGTGTTTCCTACCTAACCCCACCAGTCCGTTTAGTTTAGCATGTCCCATTTTGATTAAGTCTTTAGTTCACTTAACCCTAACAATCCTGACTCAGCCTTAATTGTCTTATTAAGGCCCTGACCTCTCACATTAGACAGGTATTGTTGTGCCTGCCTGTTGCCGGTTGGTTCCGGGCAGTCTTACGCCACAACTCAGTCTAACCTCGGGTCCTTGCTGGGCTCCATGTTTAACCTCCCACATTGGATAGGTATTGTTGTGACTACTGGACAGCCGGGCGGTTCCGGGCAGGTTTACATCACAACTCAATCCAACCTAGGGTTAAACACATCGTATGTTCTACATTTACATATTTTGTCATTCTTCTTTATTTATATGTAAATATTTGCGGCCCATTATTAAGTTAATGGTGTAAAGATTACACCAACCACGGGCCCAACCCATACTTGAATTTGGGCCCTTCTATTTTATATTTTCATTCATTAATTTATTTTTAACCCAACGTTATTTTCCCCCGTTTTACACGTCCGTTTATATATATATATTGGGCTTAGCCTTTTAAAGCCCAATTTAGCCATGCGAAAAGGGGAGGCTTAAAGCGTGATTACATACACAAAGAGGGGAAGGTGAGCGCATGAACTTGCATATGACGTTGGAAATACATAATAAAAACTGGTGTACTTGCATAGTGGTAACATAGGTGACATGAATCAAAGCATGTGAACTTGTAATTGAGATATCATTATTGACCCATGAACCTATATTTTTACTTAGGCATAATGTCAAACATAAGCATGGCATAAATACTTTTAGCATAAACATGGCATAATGTCAAACATGGCATAAATACTTCTAGCATAAACATGGCATAATGTCAAACGTAAGCATGGCATAAATACTTCTAGCATAAACATGGCATAATGTCAAACATAAGCATGGCATAAATACTTCTAGCATAAACATGGCATAATGTCAAACATAAGCATGGCATAAATACTTCTAGCATAAACATGGCATAATGTCAAACATAAGCATGGCATAAATACTTCTAGCATAAACATGGCATAATGTCAAACATAAGCATGGCATAAATACTTCTAGCATAAACATGGCATAGGTATAGTTAAATTTGTTCATGGCATAAATATAAACAAGTCATGTTCATAAGGTTTCTACATGTTTACAAAGAGGATACTTTGTTACTAACACAAAAGCATAGTTCAACTTAATTAAATTTAATCACATAACGATGGTATACTTATGCATAAATATTCCTAATCATGGTGTTTGCTTTTAACTTGCAAAAAAAAGGATTTTTGTGTCTAACTTAGCCATGTCTCACATATGTCATCATATAATTCTTTTAAACAAGATAGACTTAATCATGAATTTCAATTATGCCCAATATCATTCATAGCCTAGCCATATTCATAAGTTTTGCAAAAGCATGACTTAATACATGGATTATGGTGTCAAAATTCCAACATAGTTTCATATGAACTATAACAACCAAACTTGTCTCAATTACTTGCAAAATGATTTATGCACAAAATAGACATCATGATGGCATAATAACAAAGCCCCAAACTTGCATGAATTTCAATCAACTACATACATGTAGCTTCAACATAGACTACATAATTTGCGCAATATTCCAAACGTAAACTTGCATAGAACTACCGCATGTAGTTCTTTATAATGAATAACATAATTTTGCACAAATATGAATTACTTTATTATCCCAATTCAAGCATACAAATCAATACAGTTGTTTATTATACCAAAGTAATACTCTACTTACAATGGTTGCGGCAAATTCTCTAATTAAGAGATATGATTCCTTTGTTGAATTGATTAGCTTTAGGTTGCTTGAATTGCTTTAGGCTTTAGAACTTTCTCCCTAATCCTCTCTCTCTAGATGGCGGCTACTCTTAGTCGTTCCTCAGCAACATGGCGGCTATGCTCTTAATTTGAATGAATAGATTAGGGTTTAGTCTAGGGTTGTTTATATAGAGGTTAGGAATTGATTAGAACCATTGATGTTGCTAGGTTAGATCGTAGCCATTCATTAGATAGAGAGACCAATTAAAACTTGCCACCTAGCCCTAATGACAAAGCAACCCACAGAAATTCGACCAAACACAGACCAGGCCAGCCAGGAGGGACTGGGTTCGATTTTCAAAAATTAAACTTTAAATTGAGCTGTTTTAGTCTATTTGAATTTTATCTATTATATACATATATTTTTGCATATATATATATATATTCTCATATATATACATATATTTTCTTTATTTCCTTATATGTACGTTCTTATCCTTTCAAAATTTGAATTTGTATACGTACATGTATTTGCATGCTCAGTTGGCCCTCTCTAAAACAGAGATAAAAATTATGTCGCCGCCGGGGTTCGAACCCCCGACCTCCATGCTACAAATCCAATGCCTTAACCAACTGAGCTACAGAGGCTTTTGTTAATAAGTCTTAGAATAATAATAATTATTGTCCTCTCCTTACTTCTCTTTTTCATGTTTTGCTGTAATATTTAAATTAAAGATATCTTCTTCATACGTTATCCGTTTTGCGCAAACTCGGACTCTATCTCAAGCAGAATTCCGAGACGAACGCAATGGTGATGTCCGTTTCCCTTAATTTTTCTGTTACAATTTAATTATACTTTAATTTGTTAATTTACTGTTAACGGAAAAATCCGGGGTGTTACATTTTTCTTATAATGATTCATATTTATATGTCATTTGGGTTGGACGTGTGGTGTTATTAGTCGATCCAAAGGGTTCGGAAATTCGGGCCATTACAGTTGGTATCAGAGCTGAAGGTTGAGTGATAACCTTGGCTCTGTGGCGTGACTCAGTAGAGATGGGGTTAGTAACACCTTAGATTGAGTTTGAGTGCATATATATGAGCGCGTATTTGTAGATTTGATATGAAAATTGTTTTATATTGTGTTGGTTGGTTTGTTGAGTGGTTTATGAATTCTGGTCGATACAGGATGTACAACTGTATCGATAGGTGTTTCTAAACTCTCGTACAGAACAATTCAACGCAGTATTGTTTTAAAGCGAGTAAATGAAATAATCTTGCCCAAAAATTATTTTGATATAAAAGGAATAATTTTTGAATTATTATATATGAATGTGTCGATTGTTATTACAATAAAATGGAATTATGAAATACTGAAATGGTTATATATAACCAAATATAACTTGTATATGGAAAATATACATAAATAAGATGAACTGGAGTTGAATTCAAACCAAAATTTGGAATTCTAAATCCCGGTTGTTTAGAAATATTTTCTGAAGTATTTTTTTTAAAGTAATCTAACATTACTTTGAAGAATTTTTAAATAAGAATGATTTTAATTAGATTTTAAAAGTGATTAAGCACTGAAATCACTTCAGTGGCAAGAAAATAATTCAGATGATGGGCCGCGATATCATCAGTATTCATTTTCAAGTTTCTGAGTGACGGATTGCTCCCATGATAGTTCGTTAATGGAAAATTTGTTTGGAAAAAACAAGTTATTTTTAAAATTCAAAGGTTTTGGATTTGTAAACGGTTATGGATATATGTATCTATATTATTTCAAGCGAGTTTGAAATAAAACCCAAGAATTTGAATTCTGAAAAATAAGATTTAACTTGTATAAGTTGAATAGATTGAAATGGAAAAAATGTACCTTAAGTTAAACAAATTGGACTGGATTGAAAATAATCCCGAACGAAATTCAATAAAGAGAAATGTTGAGATTTGAATTGTTAATATGAATTCGACCTATGTATAAAAAAGTTGAATATATATTGGATGATGTTGTTTGGGGATAAACTATGATGGAATTGAACTCAAGCAAGGTAAGGGGGTTGATTTTTGAAAACAGAACTCTGTTTGGATTAGTGAATGGGAGTGAACTAATCTGAAGTTGATTAGAGATTTAAAAACTAGAAGTTGAGATGATTGGAGACCAAGTGGAAATGAATATGTATGCTGAGCAGATATTAAATGTAAGCAAATGCAAGAAATAGAATTTGTGCCTGACAAAAAGGTACACGTTTACAGTATTACTTGGATTTGATGGTTTTATGACCCTTTGGGGCAAGCTGCTTGGCTTTTTGATTTTCTTTTGGATTGGGGAGGGCCTAGAAAGACGAATTGTGGTTGTGCCGATTGAGCCGTGCAGAGGAGATGCTGCCGAATTTTTTCAGAATTTAAAGTGTTCGAAAATTTCCAGAATTTTTGAAAATTTTCGTTGGTAAGAATAAATAAATATTTTAATTAAAATAAGTTGGTCCAGTTAAACTGAAATTAAAAAGTGAACAAAAAGGATTTTTAGACCTAGTTAATAGGGTATGTAGCATCTTTTCCTACCTTAGCAATTTCGAAGACAAAATTATTTTAAGGGGGAAGGAATGTAACGACCCGGATTTGCAGCCGTTGAATTCTGAATATTTAAATTGGTTTAAACATATTATTTGAATTATATATAGGAATTTATTTAATAAAATGATATTTAAACGTATAATTTATAATTATATTTAAAACGAGCTCTTAACGGTGCGGTAGTTCGCGATTTGGCGATTCGAACTTTAAACGAATATACTGAATTCGTTGTAAGTCGGATTCCTTTAAAACAAGAAAAGTTCGGTTCTGTTTAACTGTATCTTTCTAATGGAAGTGAAAAATCAAGATTTCATCTTATATATTGTGAATTACGTCCAAATCAAATTTTCAGAAAGTCGCTGTGAAATCGTATATAAGCCATAACGGTTATTTAAATATATTTAAATATCGGTCTTGAATTTGGACAAGGTTCTTTTGAGACGTGGTTATAATTTAATTTTTAGAATTTTACTGTAATTTTTAATTAATTAAATTCACAACTTTTTATTTGGAGTATTTTGCACCCTATATCAATATTTTGGGGTTTCATTATATAAGTTAAACTACCGATATTATTATTTTTCTGGAATCGTAGTACGTTGCTCAGCATAAAGATATTTTTATTTTTGTCCCTAGCAGTCCATAAATAAATGAAAGTCTGTATAATAAATACTGCATAAACTTTAACATTTCAGAACAAATATACGCCCAACATACACTCAACGGCTTACATTCAATTCCCTTGAATATTTATGAGGGTTGATCTATAACCCATTCTTTCTTTTAAGTCTTCAACAAAAAATTTAATAAATAAAATTTCTACTTTATCGAATAAGCTACTCAAAATAGTTCTTTTTAAATTTTCAGAACATGTTCTCCAAACTATTCCAACCCGTGCTCTCCAAGCAATTTGACCTGTACCCTCCAATGAAAAATCATTACGTGGCCAACAATTCATTTTACACCCGTGCCTGCCAAGCTATTTTGTTTTCGTGATGACCAAGCCATTCAACACCGTGAATAGCACGCTACCCAATCTCTATAGAAGAGAACAACCGACCTTCTTCTTTTACTCTTCTTTCAGCAAAACAAATTTCCCCTTTCTCGTTTCAGCAACCTCCCTCCTCTATATACATAATTCACGATAACTTCACAGGAAAATAAAACATATAATAATAACAAGCTTTGAAATCACAATCTCGATCGCTCCTTTTATTTCCGGAAACCAACCAAAGAAGCAACCCTAGGGCTCATTTTTTTATGGCGAACTGATAGGAGTTTAGAGGGCTCGACCGGTGAGGGAGGGAAGACGGTTTGGAGGCGTGGTGTTGGATGAGCTATTGGGGTCGAATCCAGTCACCTCTGGTGAAGTTGGTGATGAGGTTGCGTTTTATTGTGAGGCAAGGGTCATTTCCTAAAGCGATTTTCATGAGTTAAGTGGGAAGTTTCAACAGAAAAAATACTGTAAGTGAGTTCAGTGGTTTCACGCTTTAGTATTGAGGAGAAAGGTAAGAAAAAGGGTAGGTATAAGTTAATACTTTGATTAAGTAGATTGTTTCTATTTGTTCAAAATGGCTACAGAGAGTGGCGTCAAAGTATAAAATGGGTTTAACATGTTTGATAGTTGGGGTTGTTTTCAAATCAGTGAGGAAATAAGGAATGATTGGAAAATTTGAAAGAGACGCATTGTACACTTATGGTATGGTGACAAAGATTGCTGTGAATAAAGGTGGAGTTGATGGACGTCACAGCATTGACGTTTGGGAAAGGTGGAATGGTGTGATGTATATTCTGCGCAAAGACAAGTTACTGTGTTGAGGATGGCATTTGAGATTGTTGAGTGATTTTGTACCATAAGTGGGATTTTGGGTAAACGTTCTTAAAAGATGGGGACGGTATTTGCTGAAGGGTGCAGTTCTATTGGTTATCATTTAGGGTAGGGATTGGCTGATGAAGTATGGATGTTGGAATTGAAGTGGGAGGGTCAGTAATTAATGGGAAAAATTAATGTATTTGCTGCATTGTTTTGAAGGAGCAGCGTTTGTTTATTATGGGGGAACCATCACATGGATTTAAGGGAGTTGAAATGGATTAATCTTGTGAATATTTTGGACATTGAAACCACTGTATATTGCGTGAAGACTAGGGGCTGTGAAAGAGCCGAATTTGTGAAGTTTTAAATGGATTGAGTCATTCTTAAGCTTGGTTTTTGCAGCAGTTTTTGAGATGTTCGTTTTTGGAACTGGCTGATGTCGCGACTGATACAAGGAAGATGGGTTGATCTACTTTTAGTGTAGTTCGTAGTTTTTGTTTGTAAGGTGATATTGTGGTCACAACATGATGACGAAGTTCGATTTTGAGATGGAAATGGAGGAGGTTTTGAAGATGAGCACATTGGTGTAACCGATTAGAAATCTCATGAAGCAGTAAAGGAGAAGGATTATGAAACTAACGAGGGTAATTAAAAATGATTAGTTACTTAATTAGCTATACTAATGACGATATTTATTCGTTATTGAAACTTGTGACAATCATATTAATTTCATATGTAAACAGAATTTAACGCCGTCAGTTACGATGCGATCGTAACGACGAAATCTACATTGTGGAATCATTTTGGCTAAGAACAAAGCTACAGGAATCTCGGGATGAAATCAAATGCATGCTTGATTTTAAACTAAACAAAAGCAGGATCGTCAACCACAAAACTAGGTGAGTAAACTCACTACTCTGACTCATTTATATTTTTATATAACGAGTTTTTTAAATTTATTTTATACTATGTGATGGTTGCTTGGTTGAATAGTTGATAAAATTGGTTGATATGATTACATGGTCGATCGGTTATTAGTTCTGATATTTCTTATTGATGTGAAATAATATTCTTGATGTCAATTAACATCTGTGGATGCAGGGAAACAGGTTGGAGGGACCCTACTGGGTTCCTCAATATTTATATTACTGATTTTCCTTGATTTTGATGTGTGGTGTGATATATATAGTCAGTGATTCACTTTGTTGTGTTTGAGCTACCATAACCCTAGAATTTTAGTATTTAAATACCATAAAATATTTTCGAATATGGGAAAAGGAGTTTGGGATTTAAAAAGAAAATTTATTTTCAAAAATAGAAATTTAGTTTCAAATAAATTTGAAAGTAGAAATCTGTTTAAATGAATAAACATGAAGTTGTTTATAAATGAGTTTGTAACTTAAGTGAACTATTTATCATTGGATAAACTGAAATTATAATTTCAAATTGAATTTGCATAAGGGTGGAAATCAGTTTTTAAACCAATATTTGAAATGATATTCGAACTTGGGAATTATAAAGGAAATTATAAATGGTTGGAATAAAATGAGATTCGATATGAATAATTCTGAATAAAGGTTATAAATAGAATTTGGATTCAAGATATGTTTACAAGCATGAAATCAAATTGTATATAAAAGGAATATATTCACGATTTAAGTGAATAATGGTTTAAAGGAAATATTTTGCAAAGGAAATATCGAAAAAGGAAATTTAGATTTGAAATATAAATCCAATATTTGGAAACAGCGATTTTAGCGCTGTCATTATAATAAATGTTTTGTAACAGCGATTTTAACGCTGCCAATATAATAACTGTTTTGTAGCGATTTTAACGCTATTATTATAATAAGTGTTCTATAATTCTACACAGCGATTGTAACGCTGTTGTTAAAAGCAATGTTTTATAAATCAAATATTTGGAAACAGCGATTATAACGCTACCGTTATAATCAATATTTTTCTGTAAAGGAAGTGTGTTCTTAAATCGGATCCGAGAGTCGTGTAAGCGACGGTTTGTTTAAAGAGGTGAGCTTTGACTATTTCAAAATTGATAATGTGGTTCAATTATGGTCTGAGTGGTAATTATACCCCAACTTGGTTGACTTCATGATCGATGGAGGAACGGTTAAGGTTCGATGGTGAAACTTGGTTAAGCAATATGGTTAGCTAATAAATGATTAGTAGGTTGAGTTATAATAATGATGTTTTATAACATCGCGTTAAGTTGAAATATTTTTCCAAATAAAATGAGAGCCATTTTCTACACTTAGAAAATGAAATGAATCGATCAACCAGGAATTAAGAAATGGAATTGGAAATAATATAATCAGGAAATGATTTGAAGGGGCCCAGTGTTGTTTGATGCTTGATCGATAGAATTCCCATTTGGAAAATAGGACCGTTGATTGTATGGTTGTTTTCTTTGATAGTTAAATCACCGAATATCAAAGTTTTGATTTATTTTATACCTCCGTTGTTAATACGGAGAGACCGGGATCAGATTTAATATCTGAAAACCACTCTGTATTGGAATAAGCATTATTAATCAACTTATGCTGAAGATAATTGAAGACGGAGTAAAGTGCAAGGGCTGTTCTGTTAACCCTAGGTAGAAATTTCCCAAGATGGATTAATAGAATGGTGCCTTCGGTTTGTCCAGACCCAGGACAACTTGTATGGTCGAGTGTTTGACAGAGTATTTCCAAAGGGATTACGTACGTTGATTCCTTCAAACGTACGAAGTTGGTGGAATAGAAGGGAAACTTCTTTAGCCTAACAATCTAAGTATTTTTGTGGGAATCAATTAGTGATTCCCGATGGATCTGACGATGTGGCATTCAAAGTGAATGGTGGCCAGATGTTCTGGAATTAAACCTCTAGCCTCACAACCCGAAATTTGACGAAAATCGGGCAGGCATCATGGCTATGTGGGTCGCTCCCATTAGGATGTATAATCACCTATCTAGAGAAATTCCATTTGCTTCTTTAATCTATTGATGTTGTCCCTTTCGGGAAACGGTTGCTGATACCAACCATTGGTGATATACATTCGATACACTCAAGCGAAATGAGTGGCCAGTCATGTGAGGGCCGGGTTGCAAGACGTTCTTATTGAACCCAGTGTATTCGTCTCTGTAGATACACTATCGGAAGGTCGTCCCATACCTTGTCAAGTTGGAAATCCACTCTCCAATAAGCGCCCTGCGGTTTCTGATTTTATATTATATATGGAGCGTGAGATGCAAGCATTCCGCTAGATTCTATTTATTTGATGTAGACATTATTATAATGTCATTGGACTTGATATCAAAAATATTTTTGGTTATTGTAAGGTAAAAATCATCCGTGTTTATGTGTGGATCGGTCTTACGATTACCATTTCTTTCGAAAGGATTTTGAAAGTTAAACAAATGGTTGGAGTTTACTCACACCAGTCCCATGACTGACCCAGAGTTTATTTTGTTTTGTTTTCCCTAAACTCTTGGGTGGTCAAATTTGTACGGGCAGTCAAGTAGTCGGGATGTTACAGATTCACTTTGAGGTGTTCGAAGCAGGAGGCTTCATCAGTTGGCTATAGACTATCATATTTTCCACTGTGTACTATGTTGTATCTGGAAACAGGAGTTTATAACTGTTCCAAGGATAACTGTTGTGCTTTGGTGATGGTATGTATATAAAGTTACTTATTTTTCAAAGTTTATGTTATCTAAATATATTTTATTCGTTTCGCTGTGAGTTTGTGATCTTTGTTTTCTTCTATTCTAATATTTCTTTCTTTCTATTTCTCATCCTCTAACTTCTTTCTTATAATGATTCGTATTTCTGTGTCATTTGGTTTGGACGTGTGGTATTATTAGTCGATCCAAAGAGTACGGAAATTTGGGCCATTACAGTTAATTTCGCCAAGTGGTCAGCTTTCTTGTTTCCTTTCGTGGGATGTGAGTGATGTTGTAGTAGTCAAACCAACCCAGCAGATCTTCAGCCAAATTGAGGTAAGCGGCAAGTCGTTCCCCTTTGTTTGGAACTCCTTTCTAACCTGAAATGCAACAACCTTTGTGTCATAGAAAATTTCAACTGACTTAACTACCAGTTCCCTTGCTGGTTTCATCCTGGCAATTAGGGATTCATACTCAGCTTCGTTGTTCGTGGCTGAAAATTCCAGCCTTAGTGCATAACAAATCCAACGTCCTTCAGGAGTTAATAACGCAACTCTAGCTTCCCAACGTCAATAGTTTTTGGCTCCATCAGTATACAACTTCCAAACGGCCATCGGTGGATCATGCTTTACTTCTCCATCATCACCTGGAGTTATAAACTCGGCTATGAAGTCCACCAGTATTTGTCCTAGGATTACCCGCTTAGGAATGTATGCAATATCAAAGTGAATTAGCTTAATTTTCAATTTGAATTACCTTCCAGACACCTATGGTCGCTAAAGGACCTGTCGTGGCGGCTGGTTGGAGTACACTTTAATAGGATAGGTCTGAAAATAGTATCACACTTTATTGAGGTTATCTGTAGACTGTAGGCGAACTTTTCAAGTTTGGAGTAGTTGCGTTCTGCTTCAGTCAATCTTTTACTTACATAGTATGTTGGCCGCTGAACTCGATCTTCTTCACGAAAGAGTGTAGAACTAATGGCATGCAATTATACTGTCAAATACACGAATAAGTTCTTATGGTCAATGGGCATTGATAAAATCGAAGGTCTATTCAGATTGTACAATAAATTTTGGAAGGCTTTGAAACAGTCTGCGTCCAAGCGAAGTTGCGCTATCCTCACTTTATCAAGTCAAAGATAGGAATGCACTTGTCTGTGGCATTGGATATGAATCTTCCCAAGTCTGCTACTTTCTCATTCAGGCTATGTGTTAACACCAAAATTTACATCAGCCAAATTTAAAGAGGCAGAAGCTGCTAAGTCAGAAGAAAAAAAGGGCCCTAGACAAGGAAGCTAGAATCAAGCAGAAGGATCCTTGGGAGAAGCAAAGGCAACACCGATAGCAGGGAAGTTATAAAGAACGGAAACAACAATATCAAAAGAGTGAGGAAAGGAGTAAATGAGAGTGTGTCTCGACACCAACATGCAATTGGAAATTACCTTGATGTCGACACCAAAGCAAGGAGACAATGACAAGAAAATGGCACGTAGAGAGCCAACAGAACCAAGTACAGGCACCTAGTGTTGAAGGAAACGATACCAAATTTATGGAATGAAAGCATAAGAGGGACGTCTGAAAGCACATACAACAAAGGATGAAAGACTACGCTATTGGTACAAGCAACACATAATCCAGAAGGGAGCAATCACGGCAGCAGTATCGTGAAAGTATTAAGAAGGAAATGAAAGTACGGTGTTGACACCAACAAATGATGGGTAATTAGTTTGGTGACAACACCAAGATAGAAGGATAAGCATATAAAATCAACACTGAAAGAGAATTAAGGTTAAGCCACATCAAAGCAATAAAAGTACTAGATGAGCAGATTGATGCCAAAGATATTAAGAAAGAACCTGAAACCGAGACCAGACTTACCCATGGAAGGTAGAGAAGGTAGAAACAAGCATAGAAGGGCAAGAGAAAAAACTATCGATACATATGGTTCGATAATGAAACCCAAAGATAAGGAAGCAAGAGAAAAGCATTATGACAATACTGAAAGCAAACAGTGTTATTCACAAAGAAAAGGAAGCACTATAACAAGATTCAATGGAAGGATAAAACCAACAACAAAGTGGGAGAGCAAATGAAACTACCATCGCTACCAACAGACTTGATAGCGATACCGAAAGCCTCCAAGGCGAGTCGACATCGGAAGCTGGGAATAGAAGATTATAAAACCAGCATTGGAACACTTACAAACTCCAACACAAAAACCAAGAGATGCGAAAGCGAACCGAAACATTCAAAACTAGATAAAGTCGATAACAACACTCAGAAGGAAAAGGAGGCCGGAACCCAAAACTTGCACCGAAAGCCAATAGAGTGGCCGACACTAAGACCAAGCATCATTGCAGAATCCAAAAATGGACTTTTTTTTTATTTGCTACCAAAAGGGGCCCAATATGCCTATAATAAAACCTCAAAGGTTTCATTTTGGAGACTTTTTCCTCATTCTCAAATTCTGTACTCATTTGAGAGAGGCCAAACCCTAATTTGGAAATCAAATTGGGGATTTCTCTTGTAACCGCCACCATGAATAAATTATCAAAGCGCTTAAAGTGGACGTAGGTTCAACCAGAACCGAACCACTATCAATTGATGTGTTCTTATTATTTCCGCACATAATATTGTCTTCTACTATGGTTTCGATTACATTCTACTATGCTTCTAAATTACCAAAATACCCTTCTATAAGCTATTTAGCTTCCTAACTTTTCTTACGCTTTGGGAACTCTTATCCCAAATTAACTGTTGGTCTTTGAGTCTCATAAGCATGTTACTCACGTCTTTGAAGGAAAAGTAACTAATTTTTGGGCTTAAGACCTTGATACATAGGAAACGATGAACTGACTCAAGCTTCTTGGAACTAAATAATCCTAAGTTCCCTTAAGTCTACATCCATGCCCGAATTTCAGGTGTTGACAAAAATTATTGTCAACATTTTGGCACTAGAAGGAGGGCCTGAACTGTTAGAGTTTATTCCCTAGAGACAATCCATTTGATGGGATAAATAACATTGTTGATGTTATATTTTATTTTAAGTAAAATATATATGTTCTATAATGTTATATTTACTGCGTAATATACATATTGACATAATAGAAGCCTTTGGGACAATAACACGGAATTATATAGTTCAAGTAAGTGACTTGAACATGAGACTATATAATATATTATATATTATAATTCTTAAATGTCCCTAGTCAAGTTTTATTGTAGGGAAATTTAAGAATTATAATACTTAATATATTATATAATCTCATGTTCAAGTCACTTTCTTGAACGATATAATTATGCATTATTATTATAAGGACTTCTATTATGTCAATATTTATATTACGCAGTAAATATAACATAATAGAACATATATATTTTGTTCAAAATAAAATATAACATTAGCAATATTATTTATCCCATCAAATGGATTGTCTCTAGGGCTTATTCCACTTGGTTTAATATAGATAAAATGACTTATAGATAAGTTTTCTATACATTATTGTTTTCATTGCAGGTGTGGTGACGTAACATGCTATTTCAAATAATGATCAAGTTAAATTGCATCTGAAAAGGGCTTTGTTTGATATACTTATTGAGAAAGATTATGATATTTCCAATGAAAATCTTGCAAAATTTGAAAAAATAGGTATTCATTTACTAGCTTAACCTAATTTTGTGAAAAATTTGCACAGTTTAGTAGTAATGGATGATTATTAACAGAAGTTAAGCATCTTCATAATATTTCTGCTAATTCAAGTTCAGGTATGTACATATAAGTTAGGATTATACTGTAAAATACATGTATAATCTCTCTAACATGTTTCAAACTATATCTTAATTTTATGCAATATACACTCAATATTGCTACCTTTCATGTAGTAAAATAAGAAATGAAAGTTTCACCAACTTTGATCATCATGTTACAAAACTTAGATCTCAATTTGCTACCTTTCACGTTGTAAAATAGGAAACGAAAGTGTCACAAACTTTGATCATCATGTTACAAAACTTAGATCTTAATTTGCTTTAATATATCAAGGAGTTATTGTGTACATATATTGTTTAATATATAATCATAGATAACAGACATTCCCATTATAGGAAGTTCTTCCACATATCACCCTAGGAGATTTAAAATATCGAAATGGAGTAGTGGTTGTATATTATTTTTATCATAATTTATTTCAGTGTTTTTTGTTAGTTTGATAAAGTTTTAATCATAATTTATCATATACTATTTTACTAACACTCCAGGTATATTAAATTTAAGATGTTTCGAATTATTATGGGTGTTATTTTTATCATATACATTAATTTGGTTATCCTACAGCCACTTTATTAAGAACCTTTGGTGCCAAAAATTTCCAATCTCAGTTCCCTCCAGGTATTATGAGTATTCTTCATATTTTACATTCTTACTTTAAAAAAAACTCATGTTGTATAATTTTTTTAGAAACATCTTCTTATGATCCTCCTAAGAGATCTAATATGTAACAACCCGGAAAATCATGACCAATTTAAAATTTTTAATTTAGCTATTTTATGGAATTTTGAATATTTAAAATAAATTATTTTAAATAATAACGACAAAAAATTCTTTTGGATCGAAGTTATAGTGAATATATTTATTTTAATTATAAAACAAGGCCTGAAATGGCACGGCAGTTTGAAAATTTGAATTCGAACTTTGACTGATTGTACAGGATGCAAAATAAAACAGATTTTAGTGAAACCAAAAATATTTAAATATGTTTAAGAATATCTTTCTAACGAATTTGAAAAATCGAAATTTCATAGCAGGAATCAAAAGTTATGGCCAAATGAATTTTCATAAAGGTCGCTATGGAGTTAATATAACCCTTGAAAATAGACATTTTGCAAACGACCTCCGTTTTCGACGAAACCACTTCTGTTGGATCCGGAATGTCAAATTATTGCTAAGTTCCAAATTTCATAATTTTTGAGTTAATATGTGAGCATGGCAAAAGAAAACGTGTCTGGTTAATTTCAGTCAATTTGGATCGACCAGAAAATGGCCATTTTTCAAACGGTCCCAAATTAGACGAAATCAGTTTTGTTGGGACCGTATCGTCCAAACATAGCTAGAACTATTTTTCTGGAATTTTTAA
This sequence comes from Allium sativum, assembly GCA_030737875.1. Classification (NCBI taxonomy): domain Eukaryota; kingdom Viridiplantae; phylum Streptophyta; class Magnoliopsida; order Asparagales; family Amaryllidaceae; genus Allium; species Allium sativum. The sequence goes on from CM060913.1 coordinate 208,540,074, forward strand.
AATCAGCATATGGCCCCGGCAAATTGAAATGTACATTCAAATCCATATTTGGATGTTTTATATTTTAATTTGAAGAAAAACTGACTGAAACTGTCGAGTGGGCTTACGAAACGTATTCCATTGTGTTCAGAATGAGGGTAGTTACCTAGGGGCGACAGTCCTTGGGTTTGAATTGGAGTACGTAAAGAGAGGAGGGTATTTTTGGATTTAAAGAATTAAAAATATAAAATAAGCGGGCCAATCAAATTCTTTTCTCTTTCTTCTTCAAAACCCGTAACCACTACAGGAAACGATAGAAGAGGCTTGATTCCTCTCCTCTTTTTCTTACGAACCACTCACCAAAATCACTTTCTCCTTTGGAACTTTTTGAATAGCTCTTCTTCCTCTTTAAATCCGTACCTGGCATGCCCTTATTATCGTGTCAATCACGATATCCAATGCTCCAAAGTCGCTGACGTTGAACCGCCGCTGTGACCTCCTGGGAGCACCGATCTGAGCGCAACCCCTGGCGCCAGAAACATCTCTCGAAGCTCTACGCCGTGGTGCAAGCCGTTCGGCCCTTAGCTACACGGATTGGAAGTAATTTGCGACCCTAGTTTTGAAGAATATTGAGAGGTATATGACTGATTTTATTTTAAATGGTTTATAACAGTTAAAACTGTCGCGATTTATGATTTTACAATAAAAATCATATCTTTTTGCTATGTTGTCGAAATCCAGTGAAACAAGAGACATTGGACTCGTGGCGACATCTTCTTCATTCTAGAAGAGACCGGAGAATTTTTGGAGCTTCCTACAATTTTTGAAGGAGTGGAACCCAATGTGAGATTTCTAAATTCAAAATGATATGGAATGGCGATGGATAAATTATATAATCAATGTATAAGTTATATAAGCGTTGTACACCTCATGTATAAGCATTGTATAAATTATATGTGCGATGTATAAGTTATATATGCGTTGTAAAAATCATATGTGCGTTGAATGGAGTTGAAATGAAATTGAAATATATATATATATATATATACACACACACACTCCCCTCGTCCACAGACCATGGACGATATATATTGATTGTGATTGTTTGGATTTTGGTTGATGTGAAATTTGGTTGATAAATCCGAATGGTTGATAATGGTTGTCTATGGTTGAAGCAAAATTGGAATTGTTTGTGGAAAAATCCATTGTGATATGAAAATTATCGAAATATTTAGATTATAAGGATAAGCCCCTTAGGGAAGGCCGCGAGGCGTAAGGTAGTGTGAGGAGCCATACTCGGGACGGTGCCGGTTTTAAACCCCCTGGCGCTATGCTGCCGAAAATTTCTGAAATAATCATATGTTTGATTTATATTCATGTATTGAAATATATTCATGTGTTGGAAAAATATTCATATGATGAATAAATTGTTTGAAAAATAAAAATCACATTTTTATCATGTATATGAAGTATATAAAATATTCATGTTTTAAATAAATTGTTTTAAACAATAAAAATCACATTTTATTAATATATAAGACTCGCTAAAAATAATAATGTTTGAAATAAATTGTTTTAAACAATAAAAATAACATTTTTATAATATATAAGAATCGCTAAAAATATTCATGTTTGGAATATTGTTTTGACAATAAAAATCACATTTTATTATATATATGAAGTGTTAAAAATAGTCATGGGTTGAAATAAATATTTGTTGGGTAAAAATATTATTTTTATCTAATATATGAAATGAAAATGGTTTGGAAATCGAAGAACGGATTATACACATATACATATATATATATATATAATTAAATTAAAACGAAAAACGATGCTGTAGTTTGTATTGTGAAATCGTGATTTTAAATGATTATTACGGGAGATCCGACCGTCGGATTTTAACGAAACTGAAACCGTTGGGTCCGCTTTAAAAATATCTTTCCAATGATATCAAATTTGTAAAGATCCAAAAGTTAGATTGTGTGAAATGTTTAATTCAAATATAAATGAAAACAGCTCCAGAATGAATTATATATATATATATATATAATTAAAATAAATCGAATAACGACGCTGTAGTTCGTATTTTGGAATCGTAACTTTAAACAACTGTACCGTGAGATCCGACCATCGGATTTCCCCGAAACCGAAATCGTTGGGTTCGCTTTGAAAATATCTTTCCAACGATACCAAATTTGCAGAGATCCAACGGTTAGATTGTGTGAAATGTTTAATTCAAATCTGAATGAAAACAGTGCCAGAATGAATTATATATATATATTTAAAATAAATCGAATAACGACGCCGCAATTCGTATTTTGAAATCGTAATTTCAAACAATTGTACTGGGAGATCCGACCGTCGGATTTTCTCAAAACTAAAACCGTTGGATTCGTCTTGAAAAGATCTTTCCAATGATGTAAAATTTGTAAAGATCCAACTATTAGATTTTCAGATATGTGTAAATCAAAACTGAAGAAAAACAGCGCCATGGCCGCGTTATGGCCTGAAGCGTCGTTTGAATAAATTGGCTATTTTTAAACAAATAAAAATAGCGATAAATCATTATAAAATAATAAAAACAATATGAAATGGAAATAAACCGAATTTACTCAGTTTATTAGATATTTGATGGTTGAATGTGTTTGACGTGAAAATTACATTAATGAACTGAATTATAGATGTCAAATAATTTAACCATGGAAATGAATTGATTTGAATTCTAAATATATGTGAATTATTTGAAAAGGCCAAGTTAATTCTCATTTTAAATAATTGATCGATAATTAGAATCGAAGATATAAAGACGATGCAAGATCGAGGATCTTCACATCGAATGGATGACTATTGATGCCTTTGATGGGAATTGCTGCCCTGAAGGGGTTACAGTGGTGGTTGTCTGGACGTACTTTTTGATCGTTCGGATGTGCGATGACCTCTCTCCTGTATTGGACATATGCGACGAGGAATAAGGTGCCTCCGGTTTCGTTCAGACCCAGAACGGACTTGTAAATGGATGTGTGTCTGACGTTGTAGGCTGACAACGTGGCGTACAGAGTAGCTGTGATTAAGGATTTTGTTGAAAAGCAGAGCCTTGTGGTTGATGATCAAAGCATGACTTTAATACAGCTAGCTTTGTGTATAGCGTTGATTCGCGAGCCTCACACCCCGGTATGAACCAGAAACGGGAGAGGACTTCAGGGAGGACATGTGTTTCCTTCTAGCTAGGAGTGGTGTCAGCATTTTACAAGCTCTGACGTCTTACTTATTTGGATGATGGATAGCAAGGTGCCTCGGTTATTTCGGTCTCTACGGAGCTGATGGTTTGGTCGGGATATGACCAGTTTATGCCTTATAGGGCAGGGAAACGCAGTGTTCAGGCATTTAAATCCACTCTGTGTGGACCGGCCCTGACGATCCAAGGGCCCACCGGTGTCTAGGTCCTGAGACATAGGCTAGATTGTCTCAAAGCAGTAAGGACGATCCCTTGCCTTGGTTCATGACGGAAATCTAATTTCCAAATATGACATCGTGTGGTTTTGATTGTAAACCTATATATGGCGACATAGTGGTATGGGGCATTTACATCGCCTATAATTGATATTTATGATTGAAATTGTTTTTGAAACATATAAACACTAGTAATAATATCAAATGCTTTTTTTTTATTCGTATCAAGAATATTTTGGCCATTATAAGGTAAAACTCTATTCTCCAGTTTGCGTTGCATTGTGTGATGGGAACTGAGTAATATAATGGCTTCATTTTTGTAAAAAGCATTGCAATGTTTAAATGATTTACTTATTTTAAGCACCGGCAATCCAATGGAGTAAACCCGTTCTGCGTTAGCGACGTGGTCCTGTGATTGGGCGTATTGTAAAATAAGTTAAGCAGATTTCTCATACCAGTCCCATGACTGACTCGTGGTTTGTTTCGCTTGCAAACTCGGGTGCCCTATTTTCTACACGGGCAGCCTTGTATTCAAGTTTTAGCAGGCTGTCTCTGGATAGCTATGGAGTTGAAGATGGATTCTATCACTTCTTTTTTTTATGCTGTCCAACTCCTGTTATATATATTATGTTTTGATTCCGCTGCAGACATTTTATGTAAAGCTGAAACTATATGTTATACTAAGTGTGATCCTGTATACTGTGTAACTCTGATGATTATTATTTCTAGTGCAATTTGATGTACATTATCTGGTGTATTTATATATTTTTGTTATGTTGTTATTTGTTTATGTGTTATATTCCAAAGATTACCCTTGCCACCGTGGAATGGGGGTTTGGGGTCGTCACACGTGGTATCAGAGCTTTGGTTAAGCTTAGTTCTGGAATATAACATATTAACGAACTCGGCAGAAATAGAAACAGAAGTATTCTATGACGAATAACTCATTTCAGATAGGATCGGTAATATCCTAGAATGAGTGTAGCAGAATGAAATACACCCCGATAGACACATTTACATTCATGTATATGTCTCTATGCTTTAAAATACCTTTTCTGTTGGCCTGACACTTTGTCTGCTATTTGCAGACTTTGAAAAATGAGTGGAAGAAGTAGAAGAGGTAGGTCAGAACCAGATATTGAAGCTCTATTAAAGAAGTATCGAAATCTGGGTGGAGTACAGTTCTTGGGCAATGAATCCATTATTCAAACAACATGGATGCGCTCTACGGAGAAAATTTTTGAAGGTTTAAAGCTGAGAGATGATCAGAAAAGATTACTAGCATCTTGGGCGCTCAAAGCCGAAGCTCTAATCTGGTGGGAAACAGTTATTAAGGATAATCCAGAAGGTAATATTACCTGGGATAGATTTAAAGAAATTTTAAGTGAAAGATTTATTCCTCCGGAAGCAATTGAGCGGTTAAGTGATGAATTCTACTATCTGATACAAGGAGATATGACCATTCCGGAATATCATAAGAAATTCAATGAACTTTCTCGTTTTGTCCTGCATCTAATTCAAAATCCTAAGGGGAAGAATCTGAGGTTTATTAATGGGCTTCAAAAAAAGTACCAAAGTAGGGTAACTGCACATGTAAAGCTACCTTTTTCCGAAATGATATATATGGCTTACCAGTACGAAGATCTTGATAAGCAAGGCTTTTTGGAAGAAGAAGAAGAATGAAGTTCTAGCAACAAAAGGAAATTTGAAACTGATAGCCCGGAGGCAAGTACACAGCCAGAGGCAAGTACGCAGCCTGAGATAAGTACGACGTCTGGGGTCAGAAAGAAGCCTAGAGTCAAAAGGAAAGAGGTTAAATCTGAGAAAGGACCAGTAACGACTACCATATGCAATAACTGCAAGAAGCAAGGGCATTTTCAAGGGAATTGCAAATCCTCGAAGAAAGAAAGAAATGTTGGATCAAAATCCAATAAGAAGGGTCGAGAGAATAGGAAGTGCAATCATTACCACCAGGCTGGTCATATTGATAAGAATTGTCGGTTATTAAAGAAATCTGAAAAGGTACATGTAAATGAAGTGGCAGAAGTCCCAGCACCCTCAGCTAGTCAGGGAAGGCCAGATGTTTTAGAAGGCACGCTTACTGCCAAAGATATTCCAGTTAAAGTACAGTTTGATACAGGCGCGTCGCGAAGCTTTATTGCAAGTAATGCGGTTAAGAAAACTGGATTTGAAACTGAAAAAGCTTGTAGAACCCATGACTGTCCATAATCCGATTGGGGGTTCCCTCAATCTTAGTTGGATTTGTGGGGTGCCTGTCTCTTTTTCCCGTTATCGGTTCCCTATCATCGCGATCATCATGAATTTTACTGAATTCGATCTTATTTTAGGATTGGATTGGTTAACCAAATATGAAGCTGACGTCAAATGCGCCGAAAGAGTTGTTAAGGCAAAAACAAAATTCGGGGAGTACATAACCATTCCATGTGAAGGTCCGAATTTCAGATAGGAAAGACGTTTGGGTAGCTTTGGATGTTTCTCATGCTCAATTAGAATCTGTTCATGTCGTTATGGAGAATATTCCGGTCGACATAGAAAATATTTCTATCGTCAAGAATTATGCGGATGTGTTTGAGGAAGTTTTTAGCTTACCTCCGCGTAGAGAAATCGATTTCAAGATTGCTTTAATTCTGAATGCAAGGCCAGTAGTTCACGCTATTCGAAGAGTGACCTTGAAGGAAAAAGAAGAGTTAGATAATCAAACTCAACAACTTGTATGGAAGGTTCTGATCAGGCCTAGTTTCTCTGATTGGGGAGCAGCTGTGGTATTTGTCCCAAAGTCAGACAGTACTCTTCGACTATGTGTGGATTATCGTGACTTGAACAAGCAAACATTAAAGAATAAATATCCATTGCCGTGAATTAATGATTTGTTGGATCGTCTGAATGGCGCACAAGTATTTTCACGAATGGACCTAGCTACAGGTTTCCATCAGCTTGGTATTGCCGAAGAGTGTGTTCCTTTGACAACATTCAGAGGTCCAGATTTATTCTACGAGTGGTTAGTAATGCCGTTCGACTTATGTAACGCTCCAGCTTATTTTGTCGATCTAACGAACAGAGGTACTGAATAAATTTGTACTGGTCTTCATTGATGACATATGGATCTTCTCTAAGTCAGGGAGAGATCATGCGAAACATTTGGAACAAGTGTTAGAGATTCTAAGAAAGAATGTTTTAAAAGAAAAAATTTCCAAATTGGAATTTCTTGGTCACGTCGTATCAAAGGAAGGAATTTCTATGGATCCCAGTAAGATCACAGCTATTCAAAATTAGAAGCAGCCAAATACCCCCACAGAAGTCCAAAGTTTTCTTGGATTGGCTAGTTATTATCGGCAGTTCGTTAAGGATTTTTCAAAGATATCTAGTTCCTTAACAAAGCTTACTAAGAAACATTCAAGGTTCAATTGGACTCCAGAATGTGAGACAGCTTTCCAAGAGCTGAAGTTAAAATTGACAACCGCTCCAGTGTTAACAATTATTGATGGAAATCAGGACTTGAAAGTCTGGATAGATGCTTCTAAAGAAGGTCTTGGTGCAGTATTAATGCAAAGAGGCCAAATGGTTGCTTATGCTAGTCGTCAGTTGAAGCCGCATGAAAAGAATCATGCAACTCACTACCTTGAATTGTTAGCCATCGTGTTTGCTATGAAAATCAGGAGACATTATCTATTGGGTGAGAAGTTCGAATTATATACCGATCATCAATCATTGAAGTATTTATTCACCCAGAAAGATCTGAATATGAGGCAGCAGCGTTGGATAGAATTTCTCGTGGCATATGATCTTGATATTTTGTATACTCTGGGGAAAGCCAATGTTGTGGCTGATGCGCTTAGCAGGAAAAATGTGATCATTACACCATCGTCGACTGATAAAATATCTATTCTTCAGAAAGACGATAATTTTGTTAAAGAGATGATCAAAATAATTCAAAGGGGCGAAGTCTCCAGTTTCCAAGTGGATGACAAGGGAGTTCTAAGATTGAAAGGAAGAATTTGTGTTCCCGACATCACTGAGCTCAAAAGAGAAGTATTGGACGAGTGTCACAAGTCCAAACTGAGTATCCACCCAGGGGTTAGTAAAATGTATAATGACCTCAAGAGAACCTTCTGGTGGAAGGCGATGAAAAGAGACATCTCTATATATGTTGGTAGGTGTTCTACTTATCAACAAGTCAAAAGCGACCAACTGAAACTCGCCGGATTGTTACAACCGTTGGAAATTCCAGGTTGGAAGTGGGAACAGATTTCTATGGATTTCATAGATGGTTTTCCCAGAACCAAGAGAGGAAATGACAGTATTTGGGTGATCACAGATCATTTCACAAAGACCGCCCATTTCATATCTGTCAGATCAAATAGAACCGCTCAAACTCTGGCGCAGATTTATTTCACGGAAAATGTTAAACTACATGCAGTTCCCATGAGTATCGTTAGTGATCGAGACCCAATTTTCACTAGTAAATTCTGGGAAGCGTTCCAAGCAAAATTGGGAACAAAATTGAATCTGAGCACCGCATATCATCCTCAAATAGATGGCCAAAATGAGAGGGTAAATCATATACTAGAAGATTTATTGCGGGCTTGTGTTATTGATTTTGGCGGGTCATGGGAAGACCACTTGCATTTGGCAGAGTTCTCATACAACAACAGCTACCAAGCAAGCCTGAAAATGTCACCATTCAAAGCATTGTATGGTAAACCGTGCAGATCTCCTGCATGTTGGGTAGAACCTGGCAATAGACTTGTATTGGGACCTGATATGATTCGCGAAGCTACGGATAAAGTCGATTTCATTAAGAAACGATTACCAGCCTCTCAAAGCCGACAGAAGAGCTATGCAGATTCGAGAAGAAGAGATTTGTCTTTTTCTGTTGATGACTATGTGTATTTAAGGGTTTTACCGATGAGAGGAGTAGTCCGATTCGGTAAAACGGGGAAGTTGACGCCCAGATTTATTGGTCCATTTCCTATACTTGAACGGATTGGAACTCTCGCTAATAGGGTTCAGTTGCCTAATTGGTTGCCTGGAGTACATGATATGTTTCACGTATCTCAACTTCGAAAGCATGCGCATGACCAGACTTGGTCGTGGAAGAAGTCGCGCAACAAGACTTGGAAATTACTCCAAAATTAGTTGTGAGAAGAGTGCCGATAAAGATTATTGGCAAAGAAACTAAAGAACTGAGGAACAAGAAGGTTCACTTAGTCAAAGTGCAATGGAATGAAGATCTGCGAGACTATACTTAGGAAACTGAGGAGAGCATTAAGAAAGCCTATTCCGATTGCATGGTGGATATCTCTGATTAACTCTGGTGCAAAGTACATTTACCATATTTTGCATTTCCGTATTGTTCTCTACTTGGTTGTTGATTCCTTTTCATGGATGTAATTTTTTTTAATTATATAGTCTGAATGATTTTAAAAGAGTATATGAATTAATTAGTATATTTTTGGAAAGTTAATTAATAAATTGATTGCTAGTTGTGTTATGTGATTATGAATTTGATTAATCAAAATATTGGAAAGATAATTAATCTAATCAATAAGAGAATGAAGGGTAAATTTATGCAATTGAATCAAATATTGAACTGATTTAAAAATTGATTGGAATACATGCATGTACATTATATATGTTTGAACAGGTAAATGGATTTGTTGTTGAGTAAAGAATTTATTTGCGTGCCCGACAAATAGGTAAACCTTAATGAGTTAAATGCGCAATTTTATTTATATATCAACTCCTGTGAATACCATTGGATGCGGAGTGTTGGTTGTTCTGTGTGAAATAATAAACGTCGCCATATGATAGTAACAATTAATTTTGAACTACACCGCATGGCATACTTCTTGAAGACAACATACCCAATCATATACCACATAAGCATTTGGAGCTTATGTGACGAGGTTGAAGATTTACCATACAAGCGAGAGGCTTGTATGGCGATGACTATATTACAGGTTGAACCGTAGACTGATATGGACTATATAAAATGTAATGGTAAATTGCTAGATTAATAAAAAAAATCCACATGGGTCTGGAGATGACAATAAACACGTCTCTCTAGTCATTAAGGCACAAAAACCATTTATAAGGTGACGAGAATTTATTCTCTGGAGTTATGATCTATACACACTCCCCTGTGGACACCGAAATATATCACTATAAATATGTATATTCTTTTTAGGATTTATTGGGTACCTAATACGGCCCAATAAATTTCCAAACCCCACCCCGTACAAAGGAGGTTATGGCGAATTTTTTTGAAAATTTAGGGTGTTAGCCAAATTTTTGAAGAATTGGAAAATTCTTAGAAACTAAAATGTTGAAGGATGAAAGCCAAAATGAAAGTTGAGTTGGTTAGTTAAACAACTTTCAGCTTCGTTCCTTTTTTAGGACGAAAAGATTTTAAGTGGGGAGATTGTAACAACCCGGAAAACCAGGACCAATTTAAAAAAATTAATTTGGCAATTTTAAGGAATTTTGAATATTTAAAATAAATTATTTTAAATAATAATGACCAAAAATTCTTTTGGATCGAAGTTATAGTGAATATATTTATTTTAATTATAAAATAAGGCCTGAAATGGCGTGGTAGTTTGAAAATTTGAATTCGAACTTTGACTGACTATACAGGATGCAAAATAAAACGGATTTTAGTGAAACCAAAAATATTTAAATTTGTTTAAGAATACATTTCTAACAAATCTGAAAAATCGAAATTTCATAGCGGGAATCAAAAGTTATGGCCAAATGAATTTTCAGAAAGGTTGCTATGGAGTTAATATAGCCCTTGAAAATAGACAATTTGCAAATGACCTCCGTTTTTGATGAAATCACTTTTGTTGGATCCGGAATGTCAAATTATTGCTGAGTTCCAAATTCCATAATTTTTGGAGTTAATATGTGAGCGTGGCAAAAGAAAACATGTCTGGTTAATTATGTCAATTTGGATCGACCAGAAAATGACCATTTTTCAAACGGTCTCCAAATTAGATGAAATCAGTTTTGTTAGGACCGTATCTTCCAAACATAGCTAGAACTATTTTTTGGAATTTTTAAAATCAGTATGTGGCCCCGGCAAATTGAAATGTACGTTCAAATCCATATTTGGATGTTTTATATTTTAATTTGAAGAAAAACTGACTGAAACAGTCGAGTGGGCTTACGAAACATTTTCCATTGTGTTCAGAATGGGGGCAATTACCTAGGGACAACAGTCGTTGGGTTTGAATTGGAGTACGTAAAGAGAAGAGGGTATTTTAGGATTTAAAGAATTAAAATATAAATATAAAATAAGCGGGCCAATCAAATTCTTTTCTCTTTCTTCTACAAAACCCATAACCAGTACAGGCGACGACGAAAGAGGCTTGATTCCTTCTCTCCTCTTTTTCTGACAAACCACTCACCAAAATCACTTGCTCCTTTGGAACTTTTTGAAGAGCTCTTCTTCCTCTTTAAATCTGTACCTGGCACGCCCCTTATTATCGCTTCAATCACGAGATCCAACGCTCCAAAGTTGCTGACGTTGAACCGCCGCCGTGACCTCCTGGGAGCACAGATCTGAGCGCAACCCCCCGGCGTCGGAAACCTCTTTCGAAGCTCTACGCCGTGGCGCAAGCCGATCGTCCCCTAGCTACACGGATTGGAAGTAATTTACGACCCTAGTTTTGAACAACATTGAGAGGAATACGACTGATTTTATTTTAAATAGTTTATAATAGTTAAAACCATCGCGATTTATGATTTTATAATAAAAATAATATCTTTTTGCTATGTTGTCGAAATTCAGTAAAACAAGAGACATTGGACTTGTGGCGACATACATTTTAGAAGAGACCAGAGAATTTTTGGAGCTTCCTACAATTTTTGAAGGAGTGGAACTCAATGTGAGATTTCTAAATTCAAAACGATATGGAATGGCGATGTATAAATTATATAATCGATGTATAAGTTATATAAGCGTTGTACACCTCATGTATAAGCGTTGTATAAATTATGTGTGCGACGTATAAGTTATATATGTGTTGTAAAAATCATATGTGCATTGAATGGAGTTGAAATGAAATTGAAATATATTTATATGCATATATATATATATATATATATATGTACATACACACTCTCCTCGTCCACAGACCATGGACGATATATATTGATTGTGATTGTTTGGATTTTGGTTGATGTGAAATTTGGTTGATAAATGTGAATGGTTGATAATGATTGTTTGCGGTTGAAGCAAAATTGGAATTGTTTGTGGAAAAATCCATTGTGATATGAAAATGATCGAAATATTTAGATTATAAGGATAAGCCCCTTAGGGAACGTCGCGAGGCGTAAGGTAGTGCGAGGAGCATTACTCGGGACGGTGCCAGTTTTAAATCCCTTGCCGTTATGCTACCGAAATTTTCTGAAATATTCATATGTTTGATTTATATTCATGTATTGAAATATATTCATGTGTTGGAAAAATATTCATATGACGAATAAATTGTTTGAAAAATAAAAATCACATTTTTATCATGTATATGAAGTATATAAAATATTCATGTTTGAAATAAATTGTTTTAAACAATAAAAATCACATTTTATTAATATATAAGACTCGCTAAAAATAATCATGTTTGAAATAAATTGTTTTAAACAATAAAAATCACATTTTTATAATATATAAGAATCGCTAAAAAGATTCATGTTTGGAATAAATTGTTTTGACAATAAAAATCACATTTTATTATATATATGAAGTGTTAAAAATAGCCATGGGTTGAAAAAATACTTGTTGGGTAAAAATATTAATTTTATCAAATATATGAAATGAAAATGGTTTGGAAATCGAAGAACGGATTATATACATATATATATAATTAAATTAAAACAAATAACGACACTGCAGTTCGTATTTTGAAATCGTGATTTTAAACGATTATTGCGGGAGATCCGACCATCGGATTTTACCAAAACCGTTAGGTCCGCTTTGGAAATATCTTTCCACCGATACCAAATTTGTAAAGATCCAACGGTTAGATTGTGTGAAATGTTTAATTCAAATCTAAATGAAAACAGCGCCAGAATGAATTTTATATATATATATATATATATAATTAAAGTAAATCGAATAACGACGCTGTAGTTCGTATTTTGAAATCGTAACTTTAAACGATTGTACCGGGAGATCCGACCATCGGATTTTCCCGAAACCAAAACCGTTGGGTTCATTTTGAAAATATCTTTCCAACGATACCAAATTTGCAGAGATCCAACGGTTAGAGTGTGTGAAATGTTTAATTCAAATTTAAATGAAAACAGCGCCAGAATGAATTGTATATATATAATTAAAATAAATCGAATAACGACGCTGCAGTTCGTATTTTGAAATCATAACTTTAAACGATTGTACCGAGAGATCCGACCGTCGGATTTTCCAAAACTGGAACCGCTGGATCCGTCTTGAAAAGATCTTTCCAAGATGTAAAATTTGTAAAGATCCAACGGTTAGATTTTCATATTTGTGTAAATCAAATCTAAAGAAAAACAGCGCCATGGCCGCGTTATGGCCTGAAGCGTCGTTTGAATAAATTTGCTATTTATAAATAAATAAAAATAGCAATAAATCGTTATAAAATATTATAAACGATATGGAATGGGAATAAACCGTATTTACTCGGTTTATTGGATATTTGATGGTTGAATGTGTTTGACGTGAAAATTACATTAATGAACTGAATTATAGATGTCAAATAATTTAACCATGGAAATGAATTGGTTTGAATTCTACATATACGTGAATTATTAGAAAAGGCCGAGTTAATTCTCATTTCAAATAATTGATCGATGATTAGAAGTCGTAGATATAAACACGGTGCAAGACCGGGGATCTTCACATCGAATGGATGGCTACTGATGCCTTTGATGGGAGTTGCTGCCCTGAAGGGTACAGTGGTGGTTGTCCGGACGTACTTGTTGATCGTTCGGATGTGCGAGGACCTCTCTCCTGTATTGGACATATGGGACGAGGAATAAGGTGCCTCCGGTTTCGTTCAGACCCAGAACGGACTTGTAAATGGATGTATGTCTGACATTGTAGATTAACAACGTGGCATACAGAGTAGCTATGATCAAGGCTTTTGTTGAAAATCAGAGCCTTGTAGTTGTTGATCAAAGCATGGTTTCGATACAGCTAGCTTTGTGTATAGCGTTGATTCGCAAGCCTTACACCCCGGTATGAACCAAAAACGGGAGAGGACTTCAGGGAGGACATGCGTTTCCTTCTAGCTAGGAGTGGTGTCAGCGTTTTATAAGCCCTGACATTTTACTTATGTGGATGATGGATAACAAGGCCCCTCGGTTATTTCGGTCTCTGCGGAGCCGATGGTTTGGTCGGGATATGACCAGTTTACGTCTCATAGGGCGGGGAAATGCTGTGTTCAGGCATTTTAATCCACTTCGTGTGGACCGGCCCTGACGATCCAAGGGCCCACCTGTGTCTGGATCCTGAGACATGGGCTAGATTTTCTCGATGCGGTAAGGAAGATCCCTTGCCTTGGTTCATGACGAAAATCCAATTTCCAAATACAACATCGTGCGGTTTTGATTGTAAACCTATATATGGCGACATAGTGGTATGGGGCATTTATGCCGCCTATGATTGATACTTATAATTGAAATTGATTCTGAAACATATAAACACTAGTAATAATATCAAATGCTTTTATTTTACTTGTATCAAGCATATTTTGGCCATTATAAGGTAAAACTCTATCCTCTGGTTTGCGTTGCATTATGTGATGGGAACCGAGTCTTATAATGGCTTCATTTTTGTAAAAAGCATTGCGATGTTTAAATGATTTACTTGTTTTAAGTACTGGCAATCCAATGGAGTTAACCCATTCGGCGTTAACGGCGTGGTCCTGTGATTGGTCTTATTATAAAATAAGTTAAGCAGATTTCTCATACCAGTCCCATGACTGACTCGTAGTTTGTTTCACTTGCAAACTCGGGTGCCCTATATTCTACACGGGCAGCCTTGTATTCAGGTTTTAGCAGGCTCTCTCTGGATAGCTATGGAGCTGAAGATGGATTCTATCACTTCTTTCTTTTTATGTTGTTCAGCTCCTGTTATATATATTATGTTTTGATTCCGCTGCAGACATTTTATGTAAAGCTGAAACTATATGTTGTACTAAGTGTGATCCTGTATACTGTGTAACTCTGATGATTATTATTTCCAGTGTAATTTGATGTACATTATCTGGTGTATTTATATATTTCTATTTTGTTGTTATTTGTTTATGTGTTATATTCCAAAGATTACCCTTGCCACCGTGGAACGGGAGTTCGGGGTCATCACACAATATCTCAAAACGAAGTATTGGTTGTGTCGATAGACACGATATAGATGCAAAATTAAAACGATCTTGCAGTGGTATTACAAATATGACAGGTATATTTTGCGAAATAAGTTAAAATCCTTTGTATTTTAGTTTTTATAACATGCATCCAAGTGATTCAAATTTACCATTTGACTTGGTCCGAGTTCAGTTCCCGTTGCAGCTTTGTTTTGCTATGACAATTAACAAAGCACATGGTCAATCTCTAGAGCGTGTAGGTTTGTATTTGCCAGAGCTAGTATTTTGTCATGGCCAATTATATGTTGCTCTCAATTGGGTTACATCCCCTGATGGTTTAGTTATTTTCATTCAGAAAGAAGAAGGAGGAACTACAACAATTACTGATAATGTGGTGTATGAAGAAGTTTTTTATACTTTGTAAAGTATGTGTTAATTTTGTTGTACTTTATTGCCTATAAAGACATCTAAATAATGTGATATCTCAATGTTACATTCTTCCGGTTCTAAGTATCTTATGTGAATAACAATTTTGATATTGTCAGAAGATTTTAGATACTTCTACTCATTATTGATTAGTGCATACGTGAATAGTGGTTTCTATAGCTTCATTAACATATTCTAAAATCTTAGAGTATTAATATTTGTTGTGTACTCTGTACAGTATACAGTACTACAGGTCAGCATGTTTGTTAGCAATATGAATAATTTTTCTTTTTCACTTATATATTTAAAAGTATACACATGTGAAAAAATTATCTCTCAGTTGTAAATGAAAATTTTACACTGATACGAAAAATTCCAAAGAAACTTTAACTAACTTTGACCACCCGTGAGAGTACTAAAAATAATATATAAATTTACAAGGTGGCACTGCATTAGATCCTTTAACATACTAACCGAGGGGCTGTTGGAGTTAGGGTTTTGTTAGATTATGTTTTTTATATTACTATGTTAGTTGGGTTTAGGCTATGTTTTTAACACTCCTACCGTTACTTTTGTTTTTAATTAATAATTACAACAAAGTTTATCAATTAAAAGAAATGGAAACTTGGGTTAATCTGAAAGGTGACGCAACCAACATTTTAAATTCTAGGTTTTTTTAATGGTTAGCATGCATATGGTTACAAAACTAAATTGTGCATATATTATTTACAGTCCTAATATTGCATGCACAATTTTCTACAAGTATTTATTGCATGCACAATTTTCTATAAGTATTTATTGCAACTCATTATGACTGTTGTTTTCTACAAGTACACAATTTTCTACAAGCATTTATTGCATACACAATTTTCTACAGGTATTTATTGCAACTCATTATGATTGTTGTTTTCTACAAGTATTTATTGCATACATAATTTTCTACAAGCATTTATTGCATAAACAACTTATTGCATACACAATTTTCTACAAGTATTTATTGCATACATAATTTTCTATAAGTATTTATTGCATACACAATTTTCTACAAGTATTTATTACAACTCATTACAACTGTTGATTCAATAAAAAAAATTATTGTATACACAATTTTCTACAAGTATTTATTGCAACTCATTATGACTGTTGTTTTCTATAAAAAAAGAAAGAAAAGAGGCTAGCTTTTGAATTTTTTTTTAAATTAGCGTATCCCCAGGTGTTTTTAGAAATATCTCATTGCATCATCTTTGTTAATAAAGCAAATATATTTATTCTTGTGAATATATAATTGGCAATACGACCATGCATTAAGTCTTATAAAATGTAAGAAAGAATGATAAAATTATGTTAGAGAAGGAAAAAAAATTGATGCACCAATATTCAAAATACTTGACTGCAATTTCCCTCTTAAATTTCCCTTCACTTTTATTTTATTATTTTCTCTCTTTTCTACATTATCATTTCTCTTCCCCTTTGATTTTACGTCTATTCATGCCATTTTTTTCATTATTGTGTTCTACATTGTTCATATTCTAGAATGTTCAATATTTTACCAGTTACATCTTATCTTATAATTACCTATTTTTACATTATAATAATTTATATTGTAATATTTTTTTATTATAATTTATTATTATATTAATCTCACTTATGCATCAATTATTCATATAAGTTTACTTATAAAATGAATATAAAAATCCATGATAGTGTCACTTCCAATTTTAGCAGTTAATTACTTCATAATCCTTACCTTAACATTAGCAACTAATCAATTAAATTATAGACGTGTCTTTTAATTTTATTCAAAAAATAAAATGAATATGGACCATCATGTTTAACCAGCTAAACAGATTGTATATAGCATAATATAAATCACTTTTGTCCATACTTCTCCATATTGTCACACCCTCCTCGTCTCCAACCCTCTATGTATTCTTAGGTTAGTACTTCTAAAGCCTATCAATATCGCATATATACATGTAACTTCTCTTTTGTTTATTTTCATCCATATGTCATTGATTATCAAAATTTGGCTAGTCTTTTTTTCATAGGAACTCATATCACCGACATATATGGAAACATTTGATAGCTTAAGTTCTCTTAAACCTATTGATAATAAATATGACTGGAAAATCAGAGTTCGAATTATTGGAATCTGGAAAAGTTACAGTAGTAATGGTGACAAGGAATATTTAGGAAGAAATCTCCTATTGTTAGATGACAAGGTAAATAAATATATTTAAATAGTTTATTGTTTGTGTGTGTATATGTATGTGTGTGTATATATATATATATTGCAATCGCATAATTATCCATTTTTTCAAATGTTTCTTGTTGCATAACATAGCATACCTGAATTCATGCTTTTATATGGGCAAATCATGTTGAATACTTGAAGGACAAGTTGGAAGAAGGACAATATACGTTCTCAGCAATTTGTGTGTCAAATCCTACAAACCAGAATCTATAAAATCTATTCGCAACGATCTATAGATTTGGTTAACAAGACGTACCCAGGTAACCAAATTATTGAATTATGAGATGATGATACAGGAAAATGAATTTGATTTCTTTGATATTGCTGATGTGAAAGAGTTATCATTAGAGAAAGACCAAGCTCAATTATTACGTATGGTCTAAGATACTTTAGACATAAATAGACATCTGTTTTACAATAAGTAGCAAGTTTCATTTATTTATTATTATTTATCAGATTTTATTGGAGTGCTCAAGTATAAGGATTGTGATATTTTAAAGGATGGTTTAAATGAGTTTGTGAATGCAAATGGAAAAGAATAATGCAGTTTTATATTTGAACTTACAGATTGGAGGTATGTATATATAACACTTTAAATTTTACAGAATTTAAATCTTTATTTTGTTATATGCATAAACAATATGTTGCTTCCCATTTTTATGTTTTGACAGTTCAACTGTGAGATTTTGTTTTTGGGATGATTTTGCCAAATTGTTCGCTATCGCTTTAAAAGAAGCTACCGAGAAACCAGTTATTATCATTGTGGCAAGTTATAGGTTGAATTCATTTAAAGGTAATTTTAGTTTGACTTTTATGTTATTCATAATTAGGAATGGCAATGGGGCGGGTTTCTCGCGCCCCAGACCCGACCCGAACTTTTTAAATCCTGCCCCAGACCCGCCCCGTAGACCCGGTGCGGGTCTGAAATTTCGCCCCGTACCCGAAACCCGTACGGGTCAGGGTAGACCCGACCCGCCCCATGACCCGGTGATATTGTGTTCTAATATACACAAATTTATATACTTATATTTTTTATCGTTAAATGATAAATTATATACATATTATAATGTGTTCACAATGATAAGAGAATTTTAAAAAATGAGCTGTAAGATAATAATTCAAAATGTATGCATTTGTTATTATATAATTATCATTGATGCAACTTAGTAATATGAAAATTTTATAGTTTGTTGATTGAAAAAATAATATTATTCAACTTATAACCATGTATACCTAAGAAGATTAACAAGTAATCATTATAGTTATAAAGTGTTTTAATGATGTTTAAATCGTGCGGGTCGGGTTGGGGCGGGTTAGCCGTGCCCCAGACCCGACCCGAGACCCGGACTTCCAAATGCGGGTCGCGGGTCTACCCGCCCCGAAGACCCTATGGGGCGGGTCTAAATGGGTCAAAACAGGGGCGGGTCAAGCGGGTTTGGACCCTAGACCCGCCCCATTGCCATCCCTATTCATAATTGAGAAAATTTAGTAAAATATGTTTTGGTAGGATTTACCCCCTTTTCTCTATCGGTCTAGCTAAATTCTCTCATCCATCGGTCCAATTATGCTATCGACTATCAATTACTTTAATGTGTGAAAATTTAATAACATGACGGTTATTTTATAAACGATGTACATATTATTATTATTGGTATGGAATGACTAATTAATATTATGCATCTATTCAAATGTTTATTGCACTGCAGGAATGAAAAAATATTCAAAAAAGTGGAAGCCATGAAGTTATGCTAGGAACAAGATTGGACTTGAACATATTTTTCTTGTTTACTTTGTTTGGAATGGAAACTACTCATGATCTTATATTTATCTTGCTCTGATTTTCATATTTATTTTGTTTGGAATGTAAACTACTCATGATCTTATATTTACTTTTCTTTGAAAACAACTATTGATTAATGTATTTTTCTGTTATGGATGTTTATTTTTATGTTGTAATTAGAAATTTTAGTTAGAATGCCCCTTATACATATAAAAATATATTTAAAACTTAATAACAAAGCATACGTTACATCATATTATATATATATATATTATGACATCATATACACTTTTTTGCTTTATCAAAAAAAGTTAACGTATTATAGTTTGTATATAATTTATTTATATAATATTACTTGAATTGTACACTTATATAATTTTAATGATTATTTGTTCAAATTTTCACATTTAAACACCACAAAATAAGTTTAAATTGTAATGAATTAAGAACATGTTTTCAGTATAAAATCACAAATAATCATTTTTTTATATCTATGCCAAAAAATAACCATTATAACAAAAAAATAGATGGATAACAGAATAATTAATCAAATAATCATCCATGGAAAAAATATTGTTGGGTGAATAAAATGACAATTAATTATTGTTACTACATAAATTATTAGATGGATAACAGAACAGTTAATCAAAATAATCATCCATGATAAAATTATTTTTAGATGAAAAATAGAACAATTTATTATTGTTGCCGCATAATTATAATATTTAAATAAATATATATATATAACTATTTAATATTAATTACAATACTTTATTTTCTTTTACTTTTGATATTCAATCATTACAATATTTCTTTTTAGTAACATAAATTTTAGTGCCCTACAAAGCGGCAAAAAATACTAGTATTTATAACTAGCTTTAATACTTGGTTATTTGCAATATAAATTTGTAAAAAGAGGGCCAAATTGAAAAAGAAAATCTTTTATAATATTGACGCACCGAATATGGCATTTATTGAGATACTATGGCTCAACAATACCAATTACTATATGGAAATATGATAAATGTTATTCTGTCTATGTGGAAGTTTGATTTTGATTTTACGTTTGTTCGGTAAAATCAACATTACTGATTCCATTTATAGTCCAATTAATTATAAAATCAACGTTTCTAATTCCATTTATAGTTCTAATTAATTATTATTATTTTATTAGATATCTCCCAGTTTATTGTAATGTTGAAATGGTAGAGAGACGGGAAAAAAGGTGTCATTTAATTTATTGAATAAATTTCATCATGTATTTTGTTTCTTTGATAATTCATGTATTTCATCAAGTTTTTTGATATGAACATGTAAATTAAAAGAGGTGAACTATCATATATTTCACGAACCTCAAACAAAATACATGATAATTCAAGTATTTTGATAAGGGATTTTTAGGCATAAGACAGACTTAGCAAAAACTTTATCCATAAGGACAACATACTAAAATTTTAACTACAAGAACATATTTTAATGTAAAGGAAGAAATTCAGGGTCCACTATCATTTCATACTTTACACTAAATTATGTCCTTATGGTTGAAATTTTAGCCTCTTGTCCTTATGGATAAATTTTCTGTTAATTTTGTCCTTTACAATATTTTCCTGTTTTGATAATTCGTGTATTTTTTATAAATTTGTATGTATTACATGAATTAATTATCATGTATTTTGTTTGATAATTCATGTACTATACATGAATTTTAATAATTTGTGTATTTTGATAATCATACATAAATTAATTATCATGTTTAATTCATGTATTTTGTTTGATAATTTATTTATATTTCATGTATGAGCAATACTTAGCGCACTCTTCCTAAGGGTGAGTGAGCTTATACTTGTCATCTTATTGGTGGAAATGGGTTGACATCAATCATTAGCTATATGATATTAATAACAACCAACCTATTTTCACCACTCAGGTGACAAGTATAAGCTCACTCTCCCTTAGAGAGAGTGTTCTTAGCATTGCTCATTCATGTATAATTATAAAAATACATGAGTTATCATGCATAATTCATATATTTTGTTTGATAGTTCATGATCCTGTATTATCACGAGTTATCATGATAATTATCATGTATTTCGATAATATTATAATTCATGTATTTTGATAATTGAAGACCATTCATGAATTATAATGAACTATCATGTATTTCATTTATAACTATTTATGTTAATTCATGTTAATAAAAAAAAGGTATCATTTCATTTATTGGATCGATTTAATTACATACTTTGTTTCTATCATAATTCATGTAGTTCATTATATATATTGATAATTTCATCATGTAATACATGTAAAAGGATCATGCAATTTAATAAATTTCTATCATGTATTTTGTTTGAGGTTCATGTTCTAACATTTATGGTAATTATATTCATAAACGTGCTGAATATATTGATTGAACCGCTGAAATTAAACGTTGTTTAATTTCAGTGAAAGACCAAATCATTATTTTAACTATTGAAATCAATGAAGGTAATTTAACTTGTTGACCACGTTTATAAACAAACATGCTTATTTTAATGGATTGTTTGAATTGTTTGTTGTGTTAATTTTCGTTATAGAAATTATTAGTTTAAATTTTTATAATTCTGATGGAATGAATTTATGTGAGATAATCTATTTTGATGCAGAGAAGAATAGGTTGGAGGGATTTAATGGGATTCCTCAAATATATTAAATATTATTTATTTTCATATTATCACCATATGAACTGTTCTGATTGAATGATTGATTTGATTGTCGAACGTTGACCTGAAATTCAACATTTGTTTTGTTTAAACTAATGGGCAGAATTAGTTGATTAATTGGCAGTATATGACCTATAAATCAATCATTTTCTAAATAATGATTTACCGTTAGGTGAATCGTAAATCGATGGGAATGAAGTTATAAAATTATTTTATAATTGAAGTTGGATTTTGAAATATATTAATTGAATAAAAGTTTATTAAAAAGAAATAAATATTTATTATTTAAATGTACAAGCGAGTATTAAATGATTTTATAAAGTAAATTCTTATATTAATCAGATTTATAAGCAATGAGCAGAACTTAACCCAATTGTTAAGGATTGAATAATTGTTTTTAAGAAACAATTAAATTGAATTATTTATATTAATTATATTATTAATTAATTTAAAGGAAGGGCCAATTGAATTTGGTTAGCAAGATAATTGTGTTTTAAGCTGAATAAGTCAACTGTTTTGAACCAAATTAGTTATTTGATTGATTTACTTTTAATTGATATAATGAAATAGCTTAACGAATATTTTGTTTTAATTTTAATAGGATTTTAAAAAGTTTACTGGTTATTTAGGCGATAAATTTTTAATTGAAATTCATTTAAAAAGCAATCGAAGTTAAAATGAATCTAATCGAAATGTGAAAGGAGTTAATGAACGAGTTTTATATTAAAACCGAGTTTTTATAACGAAGTTATAAAGGGGATTTTTTAGTTAATATGATAGCTTAAATTGAATAATTACTTAATATTTGAAGTTAGAAAAAGGAAATTGAGAAGTTGGAAAGTGGTATGAAATGGTTAATGAAGTGAGATTAATTTCGAGCTTCGGGACGTGATATTCCAATGTTCGGAATGTTAAGTGGAGTTGAAATTATTCCGAAGGTTCGGAATGTTATGTTCCAAAGTTCAGAATGTTAATCAAAAGCGAGAATATAAGCTAAGTGAAAGGTGTCGGAAATGGAAATGAATATAAGTTGTCATAAATGATTTACAAATGATTTTATGAATGGAAGTTAAGAGTTTAGAAATGTAATCGAAATATTGGTTACCGATAATAATTTACAAATGGAATTTGTAAATGAAGTAAGAGTTTTGAAAAATTATTTTTTAACAATTATTATAAATAACAAATTGGATTATTTGATTTATAAACTGAAGATCTTTAAAAAAGATCGCTATTCGATTTTAGACAATGCATAAGTTGCTGGAATGATTTGAAAAGGGTATAAATAAAGAAATACAAAGTTTTGAAATGAAATATGTAGCATTTGTTACAGATGATAAATGAATTGTTTTGATAAAAAGGATTCGTAAGAGATGTATTATAAGGATTTTAAAAGATAAATGTAAGATTTACAAAGATATTTATATAAGATTTGTAAAGATATTTATATTAGATTGGTTAAAAACAGTTATGTATGATTTAAAAACAAATACAATATTGTTGTTGCATACAAGTTGAAGAATATTTATAAAGAGATATTGAAGAAATTTAGAAAGGATTCTATTTAAAATGGAATCAAAACTCGAGTATAATATTTGATAGGATTATCAAAGATTAATAAAGAAGTAAAATAATAGTTTACTTAATAATTAAATAAGTAAACATTGTTGAGATCTAAATAAGGTTTTCAAAGGAAAACGTGTGGTTAATAAACTTCTATCTATTCTGAAGGTATGAATGTTATTGGTCAATGTCTGAGAGGTAAACAAAGTACCCCAACTTGAAAACTTCACGATTACCAAAGAATGGAATTAGTTTATAAACGAGAGCAATTAAGGGAAACATAAGTTATGATTTCCGTAAATAATATTAAAAATTATATTCGAAAAGTTATAAGCGAATGAAATGATTTTTAAGAATATTCCTATTTGTAATAAGAAGTAAAAGATAAACTCCGATATTTGGAAGACTTTAAGAATATAATTAACGGATGTTTAATTAAAGGGACAAATAATGCTGAGTACTGAATCAGTAAACTCATTTTATTCTCATAATTATTTATTTGATAGTTAGATAACCGACTATCAAATCTGACCTATACGCTTGTTGGTACGGAAAGACCGGGATCGAATTTATATTCGAAAACCATTCCGAACCAGCAAATACGTGAAGATGCTAATTGAAGATGGAGAAATTGAAGACCGTGGATCTCCATGAGTGAAGAACTACGTGTTGAATTTCTCTGGTTAGCACCAAAAGATATTTCTGCAGGGATTCTATCATGATTGAAATCTTCGGATTTGCAAGGACTACTTGCTACTAATCCTTAGGGTGATACCTATATAGGATGTGATAGGAGGGTGCCTGTAACAACCCACTTTTTTTAGCGATACTGGATTGGGAATCCAATAATAAATTGGTAATAATTATATTAAATATTGTTTGAAAATTAAATCAATGACAATAAAATATTAAAATGGATGAGAGGAAAAATTGATTATGATTAATAAATCATTTGTGCATGGTTAATATGAAGAATATCACTAGTTTTGTTGCATAATGTAATTTATTTTAGCAAATGTACTTTTGAAAAAAAAATGTACATTTTTGTTAGTAAGGAAAAAAGAGAGAAAAAGAAAAAAAATGTAGTTATAAGTTAGTGATAGTTGTGAACAAGTCTTTTGCATGAAATAAAAAGACAAATTTCAATGCAATGGAAAAGTGCAAATTTTAGTGGAAAAAATTTGATTGGTTTCATAAAATGTGTTCATTATTATGTGTGTTATTTTAAAATAATGTTTTCTTGTTGTTTTCAAGTTATGAAAAAAAAAAGTTTACATAATGTTGAAATTGTGTGCAATGTAAGGTAAAAAGAATTTTGTGTCCATTTTTCATAAAAAAGAAAAAAAAAAGATTATGAAAGAAAAAAAAAATGTAAATAAAATAAAAATAAAAATATGCATGTATGCATTTTTGAGGAAAACTCTAGAAACTAAATTTAAAAAGGGGGAAAACAAAAATATCTCATATGAGACAAGGTGTTATCATTATGTTACATAAGAAGGTAAGGGGAAAATAATATAAAAAAAAAGGAGATTTTTTGTTGGAACAATCTAGAGAGGGACTTATGAATAAAAATACCACCACCCCTCATTCTCCCGATTAAAACAACAGTATGTATCATTTCTTTCTCACCGTAAGAAATCAGAAACAAAGAAAACTCCAGAAGCACAGAAAAAAAAATTAATTCCTCTCATCTCAATCAAAACAAAGATTAAAAATTTGGAATCTAAAAGTGAAGTAGATTCTCAATTCTTCAAAATTGGAAAGGAAAGGGATTGCAATCAAAGGCAAGCTGTTATAGAGCTTCAAGATTGCATTTTGGTGTTGAAGGTGAGTGAAGTTTTGTCCTTTTTAGTATTTTGGGTTTGCAAGTAATCAAAAACATGAAATTTATGTGCATGATTGCTGTATAGCTTCTTCCCTATGCCTTATTTCACTGTTTGGGGTCTTGGCAACTTGAATTTATATGGAAATTGCAATACCCATTATGTGAAAAGGATATTATGATGTAGAAATAGAAGGAGTAAATTGGTATTGATAATGCATGTTTCATGTATGTTGAATTGTCTCAAAGTGGGGACATGAAAATAAAGATTTTGGTCGTGTGCTGAAAATACTTGTCAAAGAACATACGATCTGTACCAATTGGAAAGGTCTCTAGTTTTGAAATTTTGTACACATAAAATTCATTCATGCCCAAAGCTACTGCAAAAATTTTGAATTAAAATGATTAAATTTCGACTTTTTATGATTTTTTTGAAGTGGGTATATGAAAACTAAGTTGTTTAAATCTGACCAGAAAAGGGATTGTGAAGAATATGAGATCTGTACCAATTGGTAAGGTTTCTAGCTTTTATTTTTTATACAAAAACTACATTCATATTCAAATCTACTGTAGAAGTTTTAAATGAAAATGTTTTATTTTCGAATTTATATGATTTTCTCAAATGCGGTGTATGAAAAATGAGATTTATAAAGATGAGCTGAAGTGGTCGATGAAGAATATTAAATCTGAACCAATTGGTAATCAATTTGATTATGAAATTTTTACTGAAGAATATCTCCTACTATATGAAGCTACTGTAGAAATTTTGAATGAAAATGTTTTATTTTCGAATTTATATGATTTTCTTAACTTGAGTATGTAAAAACTGAGATTTATAAAGATGAGCTGAAGTGGTTGATGAAGAATATTAAATCTGAACCAACTGGTAATGAATTTGATTATGAAATTTTTACTGAAGAATATCTACTATTATATGAAGCTACTGTAGAAATTTTGAGTTAAAATGTTTTATTTTCTAATTTATATGATTTTCTTAACTGAATATGTAAAAACTGAGATTCATAAAGTTGAGCTGAAGTGGTTGATGAAGTATATTAAATCTCTACCAATTGGTAACGAAATTGATTATGAAATTTTTACTGAAGAATGATAACTAGAATATGAAACTACTGTAAAAAATTTGAGTTAAAAATATTAAATTTTGAATTTCTATGATTTTTGCAAGTTGGGTATATGAAAATTGAGATAGCAGTATGCTGCACAGCTACAGTGCAGCCGTGCGCCGCACTGTATTGTGCTACAGTAAAAAATAATAATATTATTTAATGTTCTTTTTAAAAAAAATTTAAAAGAATTTTTTTTACAAGCAAATATAATGATCAAATAATTTTGTTAATTTTAATAAAGCTTAACATACTAAATAATGCTTATGTTTTGTTTTAATACATAAGTATTATGGGGTACTTGTGTATTAGAGCGAAACGGAAGTGTAACCATCTATGAACATGCATTGTTAACCTTTTTGCAAAGTATACTGGGTTTTATAAAACTTACTATTATGAATATTTCCATGAATGGTTTTATATAGTGTTTTGATGTTATAAACACTATGAGTTTTTAAAGTATGAATTTACAAATTAATATTTCAAAATACTTTAATTTTGGGGTTGGGATAGATTGGACTCTGTTGTACCAATGGGCCAAAACTCCATCTTGGTCGACCTGATTCAGGTTCGCTACCTGAATCACGGTGGTTATAAATTTCTCCCACCAACCACCAAAGGTCAAACGGTCTGCTACATTGGGCAATTTTGTTGTTTTGATCGGGATTCCCGATCGGCGGGTCACGGACTACATCAGATGGAGGCGTGGGTGTGCCATGTGTAGTGCCGTGAACGGGTAGCATACGGCCTTCGCCTTAGACCGTCTTGGTTATCCTGGGTTGATCGCCAGGTGTCGTTATGGCGTTATGAGTAGGTTACAGTGCTGATGTCTCCGCGCGCGCAAGAGCTCTACCACTATGATTTTACAATACTAGCGTCTGTTTAGTTGGTCGTTATGGGTCATATTATATTTATCCCGTAGTCCCCATAATTCTCTATTACTCAAATAATTTGAAACCCAGAATTATAACCAACATTCAATTATTATATTATCATATTGTTTTACATATGATAATTGTTATGGTATTGTATTGCTTTACATACAATACATGTGCCTTTAATCTTACTTTTTATATTATCATATTGCTTTACATATGATAATCGTTATGGTATTGTATTGCTTTACATACAATACCTGTGCCTTTAATCTTACTTTTTATATTATCATATTGCTTTACATATGATAATCGTTATGGTATTGTATTGCTTTACATACAATACCTGTGCCTTTAATCTTACTTTTTATATTATCATATTGCTTTACATATGATAATCGTTATGGTATTGCATTGCTTTACATACAATACCTGTGCCTTTAATCTTACTTTTTATATTATCATATTGCTTTACATATGATAATCATTATGGTATTGTATTGCTTTACATACAATACCTGTGCCTTTAATCTTACTTTTTATATTATCATATTGCTTTACATATGATAATCGTTATGGTATTGCATTGCTTTACATACAATACCTGTGCCTTTAATCTTACTTTTTATATTATCATATTGCTTTACATATGATAACCGTTTTGGTATTGTATTGCTTTACATACAATACCGATGCCTGATATTATGGCTTATTTAATGCGGCAACTTTGCTAAATTGTTCACACTTTTGTAACATTCATACGCCCCATGTTGACTTACACATGTGGCACCCTTATTTATTAAATTATTTAATGTCCATAGATACTTACTTCACTCACACTAGACATAGTCTGACCCGTGTGATTTGTTTTGTTAAAACAATCCTCGGGTCAGCTTGAGGATTGTTTGCAGGTTAGGTTGCGTGGACTGTAGCAGCGTTCTTATCTTTTTCCATGTTTTGGGGTTTTGGCCTATGAAGCTTCAGACTATCAGTAGCGTGTAGTATTACGGTATGTATGCTATTATGTATTTTGGGATGTGATATTATGTATGATGGATCATGTATTCTGGACATCTCTATTATGATATGTATTATGTATTCTACTGTTGTTATTGTGTTGTGCTTGATTCTATTATATTTTGCACTATGTACCTGAGAAATTTTCTTGTACCATTTCTTTGAACTTATATTGAGCACAAATGGTAAGTTGAGAAGTTTTAAATTCTCGTGCCAGTGTTCGTTCAAAGGAATGAGAACAACTTTTAGCCCTATCGAGTCTCACTCTCCGTGCTTTCCGACAGTAACACTTAGTGTTGCTCTTGGTTAGCATGGGTCTAGGGGCCGGGCATTACAGTGCCTTCGGTTCATCCTGTTCCTGGATGACTTGTATGGACAAATGTCTGACAGAGTATTCCCTAAAAACTACGTACGTTGATTTTTACAAACATACTGAGTTGGTGGCAAAGAAGGGCGCACTTCTTTTACACCCAGAGTGTATTTGTGGACGCCAATTAGTGATTTGACAGATCTGACAATGTGGCATTCAAAGTGAACAGTAGTCAGATATTCAAAAAGTAAGTATAACCTCAAGCCTCATCAACCAGAAAATGGTATAAAATCGGGTAGATCGCATGGCTATGTGGGTCGCACCATCAAAAGGGTATATCATTATCTGATTTGGAGAAATCAAATACCTTCGGTTGTCCCACTTTATTTTTGTATGTATGCTATCAGTTCGGTTGGCTAGCCCCCAACCATGGTGATGATATATTCGGTACTCTCAAGCGAAGTGAGGGGCCGGTCATGTTTGGCCTGAGTTGCAAGATGTTCTTGTTGAACCCCAATGTATTCATCTTCGGAGGTACATTATCGGAAAGGTGGTTGCCCATACCTTGCCATGGAAATCCATTCTCCAATAAGCCCCCACGGCTTTGATTGTATATTATATATGTAGAGCGTGAGATGCAAGTGTTCTGCTAGATTGATATTTATTTTTATTTAGACCGTATTACAATATCAGAAAAGATATTGATTTCAAAAATGGTTTGGGTTATCATAAGGTAAAAACTGTCTGTATTTATGTGTGGATTTTGGTCTTACGATTACCATTTTCTTTCAAAATGATTTTGACTAAAAAATCAAGTTGTGTGACACTTTTAAACTTAGTGTGTTTTTCTCACTCTGGTTCACCAGACTGATCCGATGTTTGTAATGCTCGGGTTATACCGGGTCGTACAGGTTCAGGTTATTGGATGCAGTGAAGAGACGAGTTGGGGGTGTTCAAACATATGATATCTAGTATTTATTCCGCTATGTATTTTTTATGAGGACAGATTGATAAAACTGTCCAGATGTGTTGATGTACTCTGATGATTGAAAGTTTTTATTTAAACCTCTCTATAAAGATTCATTTCTATATTATATTTTGTTCCGCTGCGATGTGAGACTCTGATTCTGATATGTTTTCTTTTTCTTGTTTCTTCTATTACAGTGTTTTTTCTTATCTCACCATCTAATTTCTTCTAATAATGTTCTTATGTTTTCGGTGCTTGAGTGTTCGACATGGTGTTTTTGTGTCGATTTCTGGGGTCGAAAATCCTTCGGTCGCTGCAATATTAGTGGAAATCAATGATATGGTATGGATTGACAATGTGGCATGCTAAGATGCATGGCTCAAAGATTTTTTTGAAAAGTAGAGC
Organism: Allium sativum; assembly: GCA_030737875.1. NCBI lineage: Eukaryota > Viridiplantae > Streptophyta > Magnoliopsida > Asparagales > Amaryllidaceae > Allium > Allium sativum. The sequence continues at coordinate 208,570,123 of CM060913.1, forward strand.
TTTGTGGATGATGATTAAAGCATGGATGATATAGCATAGCTTTGTGTATGGCATTAATTCACGAGCTTCACACCCCGGTATGAGTCAAAAACGGGATGAGGGACACTAGGGAGGAATTGTGTTTCTTTCTTGCTAGCAGTGATGTCATGGGATGGAGCACATACATTTTACTTATGTGGATGATGGAAGCGACGGCCTCGTATTTGGCCACACAAGGCCAAAGTGGTCGACGTACTGACCAAGAGGTCCGACGTGATCGGGAAATGTATCGATCAGTAAATTGTCCAATCGGCGACGTACAACTGACCGACCATACTGATCCAACGGAACTAGTGTGCAACCCTAGAGATCTTGCTAGAGATGGTCCGAAACTGGTGAGGAGAGATCCCTTGCCTTGGCTCATAATGGAAATCCAAATTCCAATACGCGATTTTACGGTTTTAGTTGTATACTATAGCGACATAATATGATGGGTATTATGCCGTCTAAGATTGATACATTTATTTTCGAAGTTGTTCTCTGCACTATGCACTTATAATAATATCAAAAATATTTGTTTTGAAGCGTATCAACCATGTTTGGGTATTATAAGATAAAACTCTATCCTCTGGCTTGCGTTGCATTATGTGATGGGACTTGAGTCTTATAATTGCTTCATTTTCCAAAAAGCATCGTGTTGTTTTTGGTTTAATGATATTTATGTGGAGTAAACCTGTTCCATGTCATATGGCATGGTCCCATGATTCCCTAACTTTTAAAGTGAATCTTAATAACTGTTTTTAAGTTCTCGCACCAGTACCATGATTGACCTAGGGTTTATTGTTTTCACCTAAACTTTGGGTTCCCATATTTTCTACATGGACAACTAGTAGTTTTGGTTTTGTAGATATTTATTTAATAGGATCCTGGATTATAGCTAGAGTTATACTCTGGAAAGCTTTGTATCCGTGTATTTTCTTCAGCTAGTTCAGTTGATGTTTTTCCGCTGTGAATTGTATATGTACATTTTTATTTCTGTTGCATTGTTGTAACTTATTCCTCTGATATTCATTTTCCCTCTATGTAATATTTTATTTTATCTTCCGCACTCTGATATTCTTGTACTCTGATGTATATTGTTGTGATAGCAATGAAAAGTTCTATTGCTCTGTGTTCCGATGCGTCGGGTTCTTAAAGCAGCCCGCCTTTCTCTATCATTTTGGATCGGACCTGTGTGGTTTATGTTCGATTCTAAGGGCGTGGGATTTTGAGATGCTAGACAGTCATACGCCCGTATTTCAATTTTATGCTCTAATCTCATGTGCATGTCCAAGTTATCAATCCAAGCGGTTTTGCGATGTCATGGCATGTATCGACACATTCGGTTTCAAGTCCAACCCGAACATGCGACTTTGCAAAGCAATCCGAATTCCTGTACTCAATATGTGGAAGTTGAAAAATGCCAAGTGTCGAGATACAAAATTCCAAATTTTGTATCCCATCACACTTTAACTCCTTTTTGTCTTCCCCTCATCTGCCGACCCTCCTCTCTCCTCCATCTTTCTAATCCTAATGCTACACTCCGCGGATACACATTCAAGCCTGGGGGTCGTAAACTACTCAAAGTCTTGGGATACGAAAACCAAATTTCGTATCCTATAACTTAGAATACCGTGCACTTCCGGGATACGAGGCATAATTTTCATCTCCTCGGACTTGCTTCACCAAACAATTTCAGTCTTGTCCACGTCGCCTTCCGAATTTCATATACCTCCTTTGGCCTCTCATACCCATGAACCTTCATCACTATGGCTAAGTCCCACGACCACTAGCCTTGCCAAAAGTCACTTCCACCTCCTTGCCTCTCCCGATCAACTCTATGACAGTCGTGTTCATTTCACCAACCGAAAAAAAACACAAGAGGAGTCAAACCTAACTTTTTAGTCAGAAATCGAGTTGGAAAACTGTAACACCCCAGATTTTTGACTCAGGATAATAAAATAAGACTAACTTAATTAAATATTCAAAATTAAGTAAAGTAGATCGTTCCTAGCATTCGTCTTGGAATTCTGGTCCAGGTAGACTCTGAGTTTGCATAAAATAGATAACATATGAAGAAGTTATGGACGGTAGAAGTTTGACTAAGAAAACAGGAAGCAGGCCGTAACAAATGGCACACTTGGCAAGTGCGCCAAGGTATTTTTGCATTGGCGCACTTATGAAGTGCGCCCATGTCAATTTTAAGCATCCGAACCCACAGGGGTCAACCCTTCAAGGGGGTGTCGACCCATGGGTCGACCCCATAAGGGAGGTGTCGACCTAGGGGTCGACCCCGGTGTCGACCCCCCCCCCCAGAGACCCAGGGTGAATTTCTGGAGCGAACATGAACTATTTCTTTTACCAAATACGTTGCAGAACACCTATAAATAAGCCTGTAGAGTCTACCCTAAATCTCATATTTTTGAGACAACACAAAAGCTCTGCCATTCTTCTTCCTTCTCAAATCTCTTCAGAAAATTAAGATTGTTAGTTTAGGAAAAATTTTGAACCCAGATCTGAAAGAAAGGAATGTACGTTTGTAAATGGGTGTTCAGATCTCTTATCGAAGTGAGGTAATTCCTAGATATGGTCTATTTCAATTCTCTTCTCTTTCTTCCCTTTTTCTTTTAGTAAAAAATTATGAATCCATGTTTGTTAGGTTTTGAATCCAATTAGGGGAAAACCATGGAATGTTAGGTCTGGTCCAGATCCAGGATCTGGAAAGCAAACAAGGTGTGTGGATTTAAATTATATCGTTTTTGATAATGATATATTATCGTTTAGCATTCCCCGTTATTATGAAATGTGAATTTGCCAGAATAATTAAAAGTGTTAAAATGCTATTATAACATGTTGAGATATTAATATGAATATGTTAGGAAAAATCATATGTTGAAACGATTAAAATGTTGAAATGTTTGAATGTTGAACAACAAAACTTGTTAGAATATGGGTAGTGACTACTATCATTCGTATTGCATGTTAACTCGTCACATTTATATACATGAACCCTTACTTGTATGAATTGGAATTTTATATGATTAAATGGTTTCATATTGGCATAGAATTGAATACATGAATATGGATTTGGGGAATAAAGCAAATTATGATTAAAGATCTTAATTTGGGAATATGGTACATGATAAATATGACTCGGGAAAGGGGCATGAAATAGCAATAATTGTTAAAGAATGAACATGCCTAGATTAACAGTAATTTAAAATTGTAATGCGCTTAGACATGAGGTTAGATTACACTTGTGGTAGAAGTCTGCCCGGAACCAGCAGGCTTACCCAGCATCCACAAGTGGTAAATCTAATGTGAGGGGTCTAAGTGCACAAATAAAACATGTAGTGGTTCTAAGACACGAGGTTAAGTCAACTTGTGGTAGAAGTCTACTGGGACCTGCTCGACAAGTAAAAATTATAACTTAGGTTATAATAAACGATAAAGAAGATGGAATAACTTATGTAAGGAGATAAGTTGTACTTAATTGTAAATTAAGTTATTTATAAGAACAAGAATCTGAAATCTATGGATGAGGACAACATAAGTTACATTTATGGGAAGAGAAACTTATTAGTGGACCTTAGTTAAGGGAACTAAGTTAATAAGTAAACAACGGTAAGTTGTAGTGACAATGCAAGATGGAATTATGCTTAAATAGGAAAGAGTGAGGCAAACTTATATGAAATAAGTTATTTTAACCATAAATAATGACTGATATGTTAAATAGAAAACATGTGAATTAAGATATACTTAATTACATATTAAGTAGAACATGTTATGGTGACTATGAAATCAAACAAAAATATAAAAGGATTGTGGATTACAGACCTTGGATCACAATCTAGGAAATAACATGTTGTGGGCTTATTAATAAACTTTAATGGGTTAAGTTATATGACTGAAATTAATAAGAAAGAGGAACTTGGTAACTTGAATAAGAAGCCAGTGTGGATGGGAATAACCAAGTTAAATGGAAACCTGATAAGGTAAAGCAAGCGCGTAAAAGAATGTGTAGACATTGGGTCTAATAACATATTAAAAAGAGGTGCTTGGACCAGATCGCACATTTGAGGTTGAATAGGCCAACGGTGTAGATCATCGTGGTGTCATGAGAGACGAGGGGAGCACACGTTCATTTGATTATTCTATCGGCTCCGAAGGACTGGAAGGGGAAGCACATGGCTTCCTGAGACACGTAAGGTGCTCTTGGTAGTACTCTGTGCGGTGACAGATGTTTAGGTTGTGCTCGCAGAGGTTGGGTCTAAGCGTTACTACCAGGTGGGTGGGCATTCACTGCAAAAGTAGCCTTGTAGTCAGAATGTTGTTACGAGGTGATACTTGATTGATTCAGAGGTCACCTCAACGGGAGGCGAGGTCAGGACAAATAAGGATAGTAGATCGTCGGGTACCCGTCATCGACAACCAGTGGGACGCAAAAAGACTAGAGCTAAACCCAATAGACTATTCACTTTTCACTATCGAGGTACGGTGGTTGAGGGGAGATGCCAACTGGATGTTTAGATTGTTTGTTAGGGGCAAGTCACTTAGTTTTGTAGTCTTTACTAGTTGAGGGTGGGGCCGAGGTGGGGCCATAGCCACCATGAAAAACAGACCCGAGGGATATATGTATTTTGAGGCTCTTAAAGGCGGGCCTGTACAGATATGGAAAATCTCCCGACCGAGTTCCGTGTTTCTTGTATAGCCCGTATGCTTACAATTGACGATACGTACGTGAGACAGTCTAGATACATGCATGTCTGCACTGGGTGGTGTATCGTAGACTTGAGGGCATTACTCTGGTATGAAATCTGATTCGATTGACGGTGGCAGTCCACACGCTTACGTAGTGTAGTAATGATAGGTATATGTGGAACATAACATTGTTATATAGAGATCCGTACATCACTCCGGCATAGGATGAGGGATTACATTCATTTCTGTGGCATTACTGTGGAGACCGTGCGAGTGAGGGTACCATTCGGTGTACCTCAATATCGAGGGGTAGCTACATATATACTGTATTAGGTTAATCCACTGGGAAGTAAATGGGTACGACGTGTGTGTAAGCGTTGAGCGTTGTTAACCCAAGTAACCTAATAAATAAGAAAATATGATTGAACGATATATGTAGGATTATCCAAAGTGTATAGTTTAAATCAAGTCACCAGAACTTGTGTTCTGACCCCCTCCTCATAACATACTCATAGGTTAGATTTGTGGCAGAGACATGATAGCTTTGGATACCAGTTAGGCGGTATTATTAATACGGTAAGGCTATACTTTGATTATATTATATTTTATCCATTCCGCTGTGAGATATTTTCTGAGCTCTGACATATTTTATGTCTCTGTCTTTTCTGCAGGATACCAGAGCAAACCAACATAAGTTTCGATAGATTAGAATTTTGAAAAAAAAAATCGGTCTATTGTAATTCGAGTTGTTACATCTCTTATCAGAGCTTAGGTTTAGGATTCCTGTATAAATAGTGAGTGAACGTATTTGTATTTTTTATAATATAAATATATTATATATATACCTAGATCCATAGAGAAACCTACTAAAGAGAAGGAGTATAATATGATAAGAAATGGGATGTTTGTTTTGTACACTAAAGAAATGAATATGGAAATCTGCGACCCTTTGGAAATTTGGGTGGAAAGTGTACAATATACTTTGTATAGAAGAAAGATAAATCCCATATGATTAGTATTTTGGTTAGTGGGTTTGCCGGTAAAACCTTATAAACTGGAAAAGGTTGAAAAGAGAAAAATGGATTAGGAATATATATATAGTTGAGAGAGTTGACTTTGCGGGAGTGTCTAGGAAAGCCTAGAAATTGGAAATCCGCTTTGAGTCTAACCCCATTGTTAACTTTTAAGAATTTGAAATTGTAAAAGTTTTGGGAAATTGGTTTATGGTGTTTCCAAGTTTTAATCTTAAAAGTTATAGTTTTAAATATGTACAGTACACATATTGAGTTTTAAAGTAAAATATGGTATATTTTGTAAATAATGATTTCTTACGAAAACTTTGTCTAAAGTAGAATTCTCTCAGTAAAAGGTGCATATTATAGAGCATGTATAGCTCGCTAGTTTACTTGTTATATTTCATGCAAGAATTTTTAAATAAAGAAAGTTTTGAAGTCTCTATTCTTTTGACAATCATTTTTGATAAATTGTTTAAAAGAGAAAATTTTGTTGTTGGACAAAATAAGTTATAGAAAGTAAGAATACAGTGGATGGTTGCACCTTGTAGTAAGAGACTGAACCGACCTTATATGTAAAAACAAGTTATAAACCCGATTGAGAAATAGTGGTCCTTATCTACTCCAGTTTTTGTGATTTGAAAAAAATGGTTTATATTTTTTTAATATAAAATGACATATTTTTATTGTTTGGCCAAATTAAGTTTTCATGAGGAAAATAAAGTTTTGACACTTATTAAGTTTTGGAAGAAAATTTAAATGAAAAGGCAAACCATGTTTTAAAAGTATGGAGTAGGTAAGGATTAGTGCCTAGGGAAGACGGGAAAAGTTTTGAGGCTATGAAGTAAATAGCGAGAATTATCTTGGAATAATGGTAAGTTTCCATAGAATGCATAAGCATTGAAAAGCCTATGGTGTTGCTTGAAATAATTGTTGGTACACAGCTAGGACTAGGGATGACTACTAGATATTAAAAAGGGCAAGTAAGTGTTTACATCCTGTTGGGTATTTAGGGTAACACCTAAACCTGTTGTGGATCCCATGGTTTGGACTTTTCTATCTGAGGAGGATATAGTTCCGAGATTCTTGGCCCTTAGCAGTAGCTGTGTAGGGCGTCTGTTTTCTAGTTTTAGTTGAAATACTAGAAGGCTTATTTGAAATTAAATCAGATGATTAAATAAGCCAAGGAAAGAAAAATGGTACAACTAAAAGGGAAACAACAAATTCAGTAAAGCTACAAACATGGCATACTATGAGAAAAGATGTGTAAAAATAAAAATTTCCAAGATAAGATGAAAAAGAAAATCAGTAACAAAAGAAAATTTTCTTATGTGGGCTGTGCTTAGATAGGAAAATAGGGAGTCCTTATTGATAGTTTCATAAAATCCAAGTACGGTTGGAAAAAGGTCGAAAAAGAAAAACGAAAGATGTGAAATTTTCCATTTTCCACCTTTTTGTAACATAAGAAAACGAATTTAGAAGATTAGACTTTTCTGAAATTCGAAAAATAAAGTTGGTTGGTAGGATTTTGGATGCAACAATTGGATGAACTATGCTCTTACTCAGTAAGAGTATGGTAACATTTGGATGAAAAAGCATTTTTGATATTCAAAATATTACTTTTAGTAGAATTGCCAGTATATTTAGGATATGAGCATCATGTTTTTAGAGAATTTTTGAAAAATTTGCATATACATAGGAGGTACTGCTTAGGCATACATGTATTATTGTGTTGCATTTCACTTTGCACAAGTACATAATATTTGCAAAAATTGGATGCACACATGATGGATGTATATTATGCGAGGGATTGTTGAATTTTTACCCTTATCAAATTTCGGGGACGAAATTTCCTAAGGGTGGGAGAATGTAACACCCCGCATTTTTAACTTAAGATAATAAAATAAGAATAACTTAATTAAATATTTATAATTAAGTAAAACGGATCGTACCTTGCATTCGTCTCGAAATTTTGGTTCAGATAGACTCCGAGTTTGCGTAAAATGGATAACGTATGAAGAAGTTATGGATGGTAGAAGTTTGACGAAGAAAACAGGAAGCAGGCTAGAATAACTGGCGCACTTGGCAAGTGCGCCAAGGTATTTTTGCATTGGCGCACTTGTGAAGTGCGCTTATGTCAATTTTCGGCATCCGGACCGATAGGAGTCGACCCCTTCAAGGGGTTGTCGACCCATGGGTCGACCCCATAAGGAGTGGTGTCGACCCAAGGGTCAACCCCAATCCCCCTCCCCCCACCCCCGCCCGAGATGCAGGGTAAATTCCTGCAGCGAACGTGGACTAATTCTTTTACGAAATATGTTGCTGAACACCTATAAATAAGCATGTAAAGCCTACCTTAAATCTCATATATCTGAAACAACTTTGAAGCTCTGTCATTCTTCTTCCACCTCAAATCTCTTCAGAAAATTAAGATTATTGATTTAGGAAAAAATCTGAATCCAGATCTAAAGGAAAGGAATGTATGTTTGTAAATGGGTGTTCAGATCTCTTATTGAAGTAAGGTAATTCCTAGATCTAGTCTATTTCAATTCTCTTCTCTTTCTTCCCTTTTTCTTTTAGTAAAAAATTATGAATTCATGGTTGTTAGGTTCTGAATCAAATTAGGGGAAAACCATGGAATGCTAGATCTGGACCAGGTCCAGGATTCAAAAAGCAAATACGGTGAGTGGATTTAAGTTATATCATTTTTGATAATGATATATTATCGTTTAGCATTCCCCGTTATTATGAAATGTGAATTTGCCAGAATAATTAAAAGTGTTAAAATGCTGTCATAACATGTTGAGATATTAATATGAATATGTTGGGAGAATTCATATGTAGAAAGGTTAAAGTATTGAAATGTCAACATGTTGAAAAGTAAACTTGTTAGAATATGGGTAGCGACTACTGTTGTTCGTTTTACATGTTAACTCGTCACCAATTATATACATGAACCTTTACTTGTATGAACTGGAAATGTTATATGATTAAATGCTTTCATGTTAGCATAGAATCGAATACATGAATATGGATTTGGGGCATAAATCAAATTATGATTAAAGATCTTAATTTGGGCATATGGTACATTATAAATATAACTTGGTAAAGGGCCATGAAAACCTATAATGAAATAGGAATAATTGTTAAAGAATGAACATGACTAGATTCACGGTAATTTGAAACTGTAACATGCTAAGACACGAGGTTAGATTACACTTGTGGTTGAAGTATGCCCGGAACCACCAGGCATATCCAGCATCCACAAGTGGTAAATCTAGTGCGAGAGGTCTAAGTGCATAAATAAAACATATAATGCTGCTAAGACACGAGGTTAAGTCAACTTGTGGTAGAAGTCTGCTCGGACCTGCCCGGCAAATCCAGCGTCCACAAGTGTAGGCTTGATGTGGGAGTTTTAGTGCATAAATGTATATATGTATGTATATAACAAGATATGAGTAAATGGCAATGATGGTAATTAAATGTCTAACTCAGAAAATAAGAAAGGAAGGGATGTAATGGATTAAGTTAGTGTGATACAAAGGAAAAGTGATGTATTTCCTAAATGACATATTTCTGAGAACGTTGTTGCAAGTAAGCCACAGTGAACAAGGTAAGAAAAAAAGAAACTGCTTGTCACCACGGATTTGGAGGGGAATACGTTATGAAAATAAATCATTGATTCCTTCTGTAAATCAAACTGATAAGGTGCATGAAGTGTTTTCCTTAATAAAATAAGGAACATGTATTACAGTGAATGAAGAATAATGGGTTACAACTGTAAATGGTTTGGAATAAATGGGGATTGATAATAACCTGTTATAAATAAATTACATTAATGAGAATATTGTATAATAGGTAGACCTGTCCTAGGGACAAGTGAAGATTATAACTTAGGTTATAATAAACTAGCAAGGAAATGAGATAACTGGTGAAATGAGATAAGTGGCACTTAATTATAAATTCAGTAATCAGTAAATGGGGAAAACTGAAACTAGTTGTTTGTAATAAGTAGAGAAAAGGGGCAAAGTTTATGAAATGTACGAAGTTGTACTTAATTATAAATCAAGTAATCTGTAAACTTGGAAGTCTGAACTCTGCTAGTAAGAATAACATGTTTAGACTTGTCCTAGGGACAAGTGGAAATTATAACTTAGGTTATAATAAACGATAAAGAGGATGGAATAACTTATGTAAGGAGATAAGTTGTACTTAATTATAAAATAAGTTACTTATAAGAACAAGAATCTGAAATCTATGGATGAGCACAACATAAGTTATATTTATGGGAAGGAAACTTATTAGTGGACCTTAGTTAAGAGAACTAAGTTAATAAGTAAACAACGGTAAGTTGTAGTGACAATGCAAGATGGAATTATATTAAATAGGAAAGAGTGAGGCAAACTTATATGAAATAAGTTATATTTAATCATAAATAATGACTGATATGTTAAATAGAAAACATGTGAATTAAGATATACTTAATTACATATTAAGTAGAACATGTTATGGTGACTATGAAATCAAACAGGAATATAAAAGGATTGTGGATTACAGACCTTGGATCAATCTAGGAAATAACATGTTGTGGGCTTATTAATAAACTTAAATGGGTTAAGTTATATGGCTGAAATTAATAAGCAAAAGGAACTTGGTAACTTGAATAAGAAGCCAATGTGGATGGGAATAACCAAGTTAAATGGAAACCTTATAAGGTAAAGTAAGCGCATAAAAGAATGTTTAGATATAGGGTCTAATAACATATTAAAATGAGGCGCTTGGACCAGTCCGCACGTTTGAGGGTGAATAACCCAATGGGGTAGATCATCGTGGTGTCATGAGGCACGAGGGGAGCACACATTCATTTGATTATTCTATCCGATCTGAAGGACTGGAAAGGGAAGCAAGCAGCTTCCTGAGATACGTAAGGTGCTCCTTGTAGTCCTCTGTGCGGTGGCAGATGTTTAAGCTATGATCGCAGAGGTTGGGTCTGCGCGTTACTACCAAGTGGATGGGCCTTGACTGTAAAAGTAGTCTTGTAGTCAGAATGCTGTGATGAGGTGACACTAGGGTGATTCGGTGATCGCCGCAAGGGGAGGCGAGGTCAGGACCCACAAGGATAGTATATCGTCAGGTACCCATCATCGGCAGCCAGTAGGATGCGAAAAGACTAGAGCTAAACCCAATAGACCATTTACCTTTCACTATTGAGGTATGGTGGTTGAGGGGAGAAATCAACTGGATGTTTAGATTGTTTGTTAGGGGCAAGTCTCTTAGCTCTTGTAGTCTGTACTAGTTGAGGGAGGGGCCAAGGTGGGGCCATAGCCACTATGAAAAAAAGACCCGAGGGATATCTGTATTTTGAGACTCTTAAAGGCGGGCCTGTACAATTATGGAAAAGCTCCAGATTGAGTTCCGTATTTCTTGTATAGCCCTGCCACGGAACTCAGTGCATATTATGTGCGGTTAAGGCATCGAATACGATTGACGACACGTATGTGAGATAGTCTAGATACATGCATGTCTGCTCTGGGTGGTGTATCGTAGACTTGAGGGCATTGCTCTGGTATGAAATCTGATTCGATTGACAATGGCAGTCCGTATGCTTACGTAGTGTAGTAAGGACAGATATATGTGGAACGTAACATTGTTATGTAGAGATCCGTATGTCACTCCGGTGTAGGAAGAGGGACTGCGTTCATTTCTGTGGCATTATAGTGGAGACCGTGCGAGTGGGGTACCATGGAGTGTTCCTCAATAATGAGGGGTAGCTACATGTATACTGTATTAGGTTAATCCACTGGGAAGTAAATGGGTACGACGTGTGTGTAAGCCTTGAGTGTTGTTAACCCAGGTAACCTAATAAATAAGAAAATATGATTGAACGATATATGTAGGATTATCCAAAGTGTACAGTTTAAATCCAGTCACCACAACTTGTGTTCTGACCCCCTCCTCATAACATACTCGCATGTAAGATTTGTGGCAGAGACATGATAGCTTTGGATACCGGTTAGGCAGTATTATTAATATGGTAAGGCTATACTTTGATTATATTATATTTTATCCATTCCGTTGTGAGATATTTTCTGAGCTCTGACATATTTTATGTCTCTGTCTTTTCCGCAGGATACCAGAGCAAACCAACACGAGTTTTGATACATTAGAATTTTGAAGACAAAAATCGATCGTCCTGAATTCGGGTTGTTATAAAAATGGGGTGTCGAGGGCTAGGTTGGTCAGGCAAGGCATAGGCGGTGGTTCCTTGATGGTTTTGAGGGGATGGAGTTTCTAAGGTTTGATATATTGGGGCTTCGAAAGTATTTCGAGTATGTAATGCAGAATACGCAAATGAAGAGGAAGTAAGAATTCAGATCTGACTTATATAGGGGAGCGGGAGTAATGGTCCAGAACTTAAAGGTTTCTTCCATAAGTATTGAGATCGATAAAGGTCCCTGGATCGGTACCGATCCCGATATATTAAAAAAAGGGAAATGAGGAAGGAATAAGAGAAATCTAAAGTTTGACGATTTCAAACCCAGTGATACTCTTTAACTCATATCTTTAGTTATGACCACACATACATGTTATTAAAACTCCAATTATTAAGCCCGACTCGACTCGTTAACCAATCATACACTCGCGAGTTTAAATAACCTATGAGTGTATGCTATGCGATTGAGTTAATGGTTCGGTATCGCTTTTGAAAGCTAACTCGCGAGATCATATGCCTGAAATTTTAACTTAACCGTTATATTTCATTATAAAATTTGATCATATCACATGAAATCGCCAGAAAACACGTGAGTGTATACATCATGTTGTGTCGACAACGACTTGATTACCCTCCGATGTAATCGAGGGTCGATGACTAACGTTTGATTTCTTGAGTCGACGGGAATTAGAAGATCACTGGGGCAACTAGAGATGATTTATGTTTCGAGTAATCAAGATTCTCAACGTGCTCGACAGAAGGGTCATGACCAATCGCTTGATACAACTTAAAGATTCTTTCAACTTCTAGAAACACTTGTATCAACTCAAAGCATATCATGTCAAGACAAAATGAACTTTTGGGGGTAACTATTAAATGACCTTTTGGTCCAGTATCCGAAAGCAATTCGAGCCCACAAGACTCGGCCCATCGCGTGGCCTAGCAGCCTTAGGGGTCACCAAGATACCCAGGAACAAAGCCCGCATGAAGTTAATCAAGTATGGTTGTCACAACTCATCGAAGTTACTCAAACAAGAGCTAAATATCAGTTATCGACATTTTGCCTCACCACCAAATTTGTGTCCCACGACTCGTCATATCCACAAAAATCACTAAGTATAATTTCGTATCCCGGAGGGCATAATAAGATTTCGTATCCCAAGACTCGCACTCCTCAAAACTCCCCTGATCTATTTTCGTATCCTCAACTCGGCATATCCAGAGACAAAAAGAAATATCGCCCAATATATCAATTTTGTATCCCCAAACAACTCAAGAAATTTCCCAAGTGGCCAAATCGATGTGCGGGGATACGAAGAGTTGGATATGAAAGGTTGGACCACAAAGACTTAGTGAAACTCAAAGCATGAAGATCATAGGATCCCAAGAGACGAACCAATCCCAAGGTATGAAAAAAGGCATGTAGGCCCTCCTTTCTACGAGCTCCCACCTAGTCCACTACCTATAAATACCCCTTGGCCTGCAACATTTTTTGGACTGGCATTTGGCTGATTTGATACTTAATTAATGAAGGAATTCTTGACCATGGGCACCATTAAAGTCCTTGAATCTTTAGGAAAAAATATATCTTACTTCTCAATGTTTTGAACTCACAAACAACAGAGGAATCCCGTGAACAAGGACTACATATAACTTAATTGCTACTAATTCCTTTGTAAAAACTTGTAATGATGATGTCTACCATTGTACTTGTAACACCCCACATCCGTTAGTGTCACTCACAAAGGGAATGCACTAAGTTCTGTGGAGCATTTAGGGTAAAAGATGCAGATAAATTACAAGACAGACAAAAATTAACCAGCGGAAAATAAAACTTTGCTTTATTGATAAAATAGTTTGTACAACGATTTCTTTATAATATCAGAGTATCATCTGTCTTACAAAATAATGAAGCATAAAACAACATTTATATTCCCCAATTTTGGCAAGAGCCAGCCATAGCATCTGAAAAGAGAATCCAAGCAAAACTTCGACAAATCTTCAAGTTGGGAAAGAGTGACAGTCCGACTTAACCTGAGCTATACTATTCCCTTCTTTACTACCGGGGGGGAACGGAAGAAAAGAAGACGAAATAAAAACAGAGTCAGACATAAAGCCTGAGTAAGTTCGGTAACTTCTAGCATGTGAACATGGAAAAACAAAATGACATGAATTAACTGAATACAAGATAACACCATGACGATAGGGTCGGCAAGATTAGACAAGATAATCACAAGATATGCTAAGATAAGATTAACTGGATATGCTCTAATACTTTCGTCGCTTCGTTATTTCCTTGTTATACTGGTTTCTATATCTCTGCACCACCTAACTAGTGTCCCAACTAGTAACGATAACGTGATCCCAATCCCTGTAGTTTCCGTTGCCTTCAGGCATACATTTATTATTTATTACCTAGATCTAATCTAGGGTTTTCTATTAAGTGTTTTCTAGATTCAACTAGAGTTTACGCTATCTGATGAACACTTCTCGGATTCAGGGTTTATGCCACCTAGTCCAACTAGGGATTACGCTACCTGTCGAACGATGCCCCCAAGTCTAGGACACACTACCTAGAGTGGTATATGTTCCTATACTTCCCCACACATGTATCGCGAATCGTTATCGCTTGTCTAGATGCACATGTCCTGTAATGTGCGGCCCGAGTCCTGTGGCAGGGCAAATCAAGAAATATAGAACTTGGTCGGGAGCTTTCAGATATCTGCCGATGCAGATGCTAAGGTCTGTTTTTATTCCAGTGGCTATGGTCCCACTTGACCCCTCCCTCAACTAATGAAAGGCACACCTTGAAAAATGAGAACTATATGCAGGCCCCCGGTGCCCCCACTAACCTATGGCCATCCTCACCCATAACTAGATAGCAAGTATATGGTCTTTTGGAGTTCTCCGCCTTTCCGCTTCACGTATCTCGACTAACTCAAGATGGATGGTAGACGACGAGTTGCTATCACAGGGCTACCGTTTTCTAGCCGAATCACGTTGGTCCATCCTAGTCTTTAGGTTGCCATATATTGCAACCAAGGCATACCCCTGGTTCTTCTACGTAGACCTTAACCTCTGTGAGCCCAGGAGGATCATCTGCAGCCTCACAGAGGGATACCAAGAGTACCCTCACGTCCCCTCGAAGCCTCGGGCTTCGTAACCCAATTCGTTGGAGCCTTCTTTTTACTCAGACGGACATTCGCTCCTTCTCGTGTTATACTAAGAATTACTACTTAGTTTTACTAACTAAGGTTTACCACTTAGTTTCCAGAATCGTTGTTTTCTTAACTAAGGTTTACTACTTAGTTCCTTTTAATTAAGGTTTACTACTTAGTTCTCTTCTCGTCAATTTGGATTGGTTAAGTGTCATTAGTCAATTCAAGCTAACTTAACCCTCTTCATTTATCCTGTTAAACTGGTTAAGTGTTATCAGTAATTCATGTTGACTTAACCCCACCACAAACCAAGTTATATTGGTTAAGTATTTCTTATTACTTAACCCTACCCATTCATCCTGTATTGGTTAAGTGTTCCTTGTTAACTTAACCTTGCCCGTCTGTTTTAACTAACATGTTATTAATGGTTAAGTATTATCCCTTTATGCTCTAGACTTAACCCTATTCCTTCATCACAATCTGATGGTTAAGTGTTCAAGTTTACTTAACCCTACGGTCTAGCCCAGCTAACATATCAAATTGGCTAAGTGTATTAAATTTTACTTAACCGCAACCTTTAGTCTAGTTAACATGTTAATTTGGCTAAGTGTATTAACTTTACTTAACCCCACCGTCTAGTCTAGTTAACATATTAATTTGGCTAAGTGTTTTCTTAGTTACTTAACCCCTACAAATCTTGTCTTGTTACCATGTTAAGTTGGTTAAGTGTCCCTATAGACTTAGCCCTCCCATTCTAGCTTAACTGTGTTAAGTTGGTTAAATGTTCCTATGGACTTAACCCTCCCATTCTAGCTTAACTGTGTTAAGTGTCAGTATGAACCTAACCCCACTCATCGGTCTTGTTATCCTGTTGAATTGGTTAAGTGTCTTAGTTAACTTAACCCTAGCATTTTTGTTCTAGCTTTAACTAAATAAATTAAAGCCGCTACCACTCACATTAGACAGATATTGTTGCGATTACTGGATGTGCCGGTTGGTTCCGGGCAGGTTTACATCGCAACTCAGTCTAACCTCAGGTTAGGCATATTCGTGTTTTCTAAGTTCAAAGGATTTTGATTAATTTTCAAATCATGTTTTGAAAGTAACCATCCCGTCCGTCGGACCAGTTAGGGATAGCCAGGGAGAGCAGGAAACTTGTATTTTCCAAACCCAAGCCTAGACACTATCCTCTCTGTCACCCTAGAACTTTCTGGTGTGTTATTAAAGGAGATGTCATTAATAAACCTTTAATTTGTCTAAATTTACATTTTCTCATTTAGGATGAATTCTATAAGTAAATTATTCCTAATTTACTTATTTCCTAATTACTCTTTTAATGTAAATTGTCAACATTTACTCTTATGGCCCATTTTCCCCTCTATATCATATTTATGCTTTTTGGTATGTAAACTATACCAAATTAAGTGTCACTAACCATGATTTTGCTAAGCTTGACAATTTACTCCCAATTATGGCCAATTTCAAATTTATGCCAATATACTTATCATGCCAAATTAGCTAATCCAATTCTGATTTAACATTCTAATTACAGTTCATGTCAAACTAGACCTATTATTCTAGTTCACAGTTCATGTAAATGCTAGATTTACAAGTCAATACTAGATTCAAATTACACATCCTATAATTCATGTCAAATTTATCCAATTTGCATTTTTATGAACATGCCATAATACATGTTCCCAATTCATGCCAATTACCAAGTTAAAAACTACGTTTTAGTAAATTTCATATTTTGCCCAAATCGTATTCCCACCGTTCGTATAATCGTGATTCAATCTAGATTATAGATAAATATGGATTCGTAGAAAATAGGGAATGAACCAAAGATGCTATGAAAATGATAGACATAATAACTGGCATAAAATGATAATTCACTAATTACAGACCTAATGAATTACACTGAAATTGATCTAAAACATCGAAAGCCTATAGGTCTGAAAATCTTATGACATAAAAAGGGTTGAATAACGACGTAGGTTCAAGAACATGGGTAGACCTAACTTAATAGGTAAATTCCCAAGGTCTAAAACCAAAGAAAACCAAGAATAGACAGAATAGATAATCAGGTTTAGACCCAATTTCATAGTCACAAAACTTAAGTAACACTTTCCTAGTCATGAATCATAGGTGTTTAATCACAGATGTTCTTGTTATGTCATAGGCAATAGTTTATGTTTCCTAATCAAAGGCATAGGCTGGTGTTCATAGTCAAGGAATTATTCTCATAGTCACAGTCATAGGCAATGTTCATAGTCATAGGCAATGTTCATAGTCATTGGCGATGTTCATAGTCGTAGGCAAGGCCTAATTGGTCATCGAATCATAACAGTTCTTAATTAGGTCCAAATATATAGGCACTGATTCGAATAGAAAGATTTGGCATATTCTTTTATTCCTTTAATTTCATGTCACGAATAGAGAAAACGTTCAAATCTAAAAAGTAACCGACTTACAGAGATTATATTAGATTCGTAGAAAAACAGTCGTTGCAGTCGTTTGAATCTTCTCTTGAAATCCTAGCTTGACTTGAACCTCTTCTTGAAAGTCTTGAGCAGCATTTCCTCGTCTTGATTTATTTTATATATTATTTTACTCACTTATTTATTCATTTCTCAGAGGCAGCATAAGGATAGAAAAGAATTGTGAATAGTGAAGGAGACTAGGGCTGTTTATATAGTGTAGAAGTCAACGAATCTGGTCAGAATGGCGTCCGGATACAGAAAATCGAACTAGACTGCAGATCTGGAAAAAGCAGGGGGGTCGACCCCCAGGTCGACTACCCAGTCAACCTGGGTCTTGGGCGGGAAAATTCCCGCCCAGCCCAATCTGGGTCCGATTTTGAATTTTGAACTCGTTTTCTAACCTGTTCGAATTTTAAATCGAATTCTGAAACTTCTGAAGACCATAACTCCTTCATACGGAGTCCGATTAATGCAAACTCGAACTCTATCTCATGCAAAATTCCGTGACGAACGCAATGGCGCAGCCCGTTTCCCTTGATTTTGATTTTAAAATTTAATTCTGCCTTGATTTGTGAATCCTAGTGTTACATAATTGCGGGGTGTTACAGTACTTCTTCAATAGTGAATAAAATCGGTAAAGACTTCAAAGTGCACGCAGATTCAATCCGAACAGAACCACTATGAATATTGTGTTCTTTAATTCCCGCATATTACTTTTCCTTACACATAAATTTATTTTCGGTAACTCGAAAATCTTTGGGTGTTGCGCTTATTTTGTGAGTAGGAGCTCTTTGGCTTTTGAATTCTTTCCATTGCGCATCCATTTGATTCATGTCTTTCCTCAAGGTGATATTTTCGTGCATCTTCTCGTTTAACACTGTCGCTGTGTCCTTCAACCTCATCATCAATTCCATGAAATCCTCATGAGTCACGTAGGTGGTTGTAGTAGCTCAATCAACTGGAGCGACAGTGGCAGTAGGAAGATCATCAATCTGAGTCAGCTCGCGCGACCTGGATCTAAGGGCAACAACAATTTGATTTGCTTCTTAAAATGAACGGTTGATGGAGGGCTTAGAAGGAGCGGTAGCACATTTTGACATAATTGTCGCTGGAGATGCTGAAATGTAGGATTTTGTCTTTGGATTCGAGAATCCAAATAGTAGATTAAAAAACCCTAATGCTAAGAATTTCGATTCTCAGTGAAAACACTAGAATGTTTACACCAAAAGTGGCACAAATATCCAAAGATCGTAATGAAGAGAAATAAATAAAGAAATATAAATGGAAAACGAGAGGAAATCATATACAAGAATTTATAGTGGTTCGGCTAATCCCAGGTATATAGTGAATACAAGTAGCAAGAATACTTAGAAAAGCCAAATTCCTTTTTTGTAGCTTTAGGATGCTATTTATGGAAGATGTTGGGTTCTGGGTCGGTAGGACCAGGAGCAATCGATCCAATGTTGGAGGAGGTCGTGGGCTTGGTAACGATGCAGAAGAACGGGTCTTCAGGAGAAATTTCTGGTTCGGCCTATGCTCGGGTCAGCATAGCCGAGCGAGAGTTATGTTAATCTGAAATAGTCTTCACTATGTTCACCTATCCGGATATTGTCCGACCCAGGTTTTAAATGTCATATAGCTTAGCCGAGCCAAGTTATGTCGAGCCAAAATTTGAGTTGAGTGCAGGTTGCTTCATTCGACCCTGTAGCATATGAGTGTACATGAGTCAGGTCTTAAGTGCTTTGATTATGAATCTTGACGGCCTTAGCAAAAGGTAGGTCAACATTTGTAAAATCAACAAGGAGCTATATCCTTAATGCACGCAGCAGTGGGGAGATAGTAAAAAAAAACACGCCGAGGTCGATGGATCAGATAGAAATAGTCAAAATTAGGGTTTTTGGGAAATATCATGGGAATCAAGTCAAATCAGGTCAGATGGTTGTCAAAGTAGGTCGGTAGTGATGCCCAGTGGCCACAGCAAGATATGTTGGAGGTAAATGATTGGAGATGGTCGAGGATTAGCTCCGAATTGCTAATAAACTCGATGGATCGGCTATAAAAGAAATGGATCGAAACATTATAAGAAAATAAGGCAAGAAATAATAAAAAACTATGGACCGAACTCCCCTTTTTACGTAGAAAATTTTCTATGTCCGAGGAATGACACTGGTCCATGCCTAAACTCATTGGGTCATGAAGTAATATGCATGTCAAATGCATCTCCCGTACATGCATGCAAACATTTTTGAAGTGAAAACTTGAAGTTAGGCACCGAATGTGCATCTCAACTAAAAAAAAAGTCATGGATGAACAATCAGGAATAAGTCGTCGGAAAGAGCCAACCTTTTAATCCAAGATACTTGTGTCACGAAGTTTATCAGGATATTGGTCTGAATCCAAAGCAAATATTCTCAAGAAATGAAGGCAGCACAATCTCGGATTCAACCCAGACTTCATAAAAGAACTCAAAAGAGTAACAATTAAGGCCCAAGAAAATTAATTGCGAAAATAAACTAAGCTCATGGATCAACATTGCTCTATACCCTATGGACCGACACCGGTACATAGAAATACACAGCGACATTCTGGATCTCGTTATATTGTGATTATCATTATCTTCGTAGCAAGCCTACAAAGTTTAGCCGCAATTAGGCTTGCCTAGCCGCAAGGAAATGACAGACTGAACTAAAACTACACGTGTCGAGATAAAGGACCTACAAGTATAGGCTAATGGAGGCTAAAACCAGACAATCTTTGTAGAAAGGATCACAAAAGCCTAGGAGAACCAGAAGATAAGACCTCAAAGTGAAATACTTAATTCAATTGACTAACACCAGTCCATACCCCGTGGACAAACATTGATCCATAGTATTAAGCTATTTTGACCTTAGACTTGGTGCATGAGCTTCTACTAACCCGTTGAGTCTATTGGTATCTCGACTTGGCCCCATATCCTCCAAAATTCCTATACATAGCCCATAACAACCTATAATAAAGGGACCTAATCTTTGTCTGTTGGAATTTTACCGTAATCGATCCTTAACAATTGCAGACTTGAATGACAGTAAGTACTCTTAACCTAAACCAATTATCGTGATCTACTCCGATATTTGGTGGAACTTGTGATACTTCTATATTTAGTTTGGAGATATATTCACTGATATTCATACTTATAGTGATTGTAATCAAAAACATTGTATTCAGTATAAGAAAATGAGGTCTTTACCTACTAATTGAAAGCATAGGTAAAACTAACATAATGGTGGGTAACATATTTTAGCTACCAATATACTTAATCCTTATTGGGTGTAGAATCGTCGATGAAGTACCCAATTAGGCCTTGCGTTCAGATGTTTTTCACATGTCATTTGTACCCGATTAGGCCTTGCGTCCGGATATAAATTATGTGTCATAGGCACCCACTCGGTTAATTAATCCTTACTGGGTGTAGAATCGTTGATGAAGTACCCGATTTGGCCTTGCGTCCGGATGTTGGTGAAGTACCCGATTAGGCCTTGCGTCCGGATGACTTTTACGTGTCATAGGTACCCGATTAGGCCTTGCGTCCGAATGTGTTTAACGTTTCATGGGTACACGCTTGGTTAATTAATCCCTACTAGGTGTAGAATTGTTGATGAAGTACCTGATTAGGCCTTGCGTCCGGATGTCTTTTACGTGT
Organism: Allium sativum; assembly: GCA_030737875.1. Lineage (NCBI taxonomy): Eukaryota > Viridiplantae > Streptophyta > Magnoliopsida > Asparagales > Amaryllidaceae > Allium > Allium sativum. The sequence continues at coordinate 208,591,389 of CM060913.1, forward strand.
CATAGGTACCCGATTAGGCCTTGCGTCTGAATGTGTTTAACGAGTCATAGGTTCTCGCTCAGTTAATTAATCCCTACTGGGTTTAGAGTTGTTGATGAAGTACTCGATTAGGCCTTGCGTCTGGATTTTTTTTCCTGTCATGGGTACACTATTAGGCCTTGCGCTTGGACGTGTCATAGGTACCCGATTAGGCCTTGCATTCGGATATCTTTTACGTGTCATAAGTACCACCTCGGTTAATTAATCCATAACGGGTTAGAATCGTTAATTAATCCCAACTCGATTAATATTTTATATTTTATATTTTCTAAACCCATAACTAACCTCATAACCGAGCTCTTAAACAAGCTTGTAATTAAGTTTATAATTGAGTTCTTAATCGAGGTTATGATCTACCTTGTAACCAAAATTAGTTATTTATATTTTATTCACATTATATATTTTCTAATTTAGCTTTTATTCCATAACTGATCCAGTAACCGAACCCATAACCGGGTTCTAAACCTAGCACATAACCAAGGTAATAACCGTACTCATAACCACAGTCATAATTAAGGTCATAATCAAACCTTTGACCTAGCCTATAACCAAGCCAAAAATAAACCCATAACTTATCCCATAACCAAGCCCATAATTGAAATATTAAAAAAGCTTGTAATTGAATTTATAACTGAGGTTTTAATCGAGGTTTTGATCTATCTTGTAACCAAAATTAGTTATTTACATTTTATAATTTAGCTTTTATCCCATAACCGAGATCTAAACCTATTTTATAACTAAGATAATAACCAAGCTCATAACCATGGTCATAATTAAGGTAATAGCCAAACCTTTAACCGAACCCATAGCCGAGCACATAACCGAGCCAAAACCAATCCCATAACTGATCTTATAACTGAGCCTATAACCGGGCTCTCAAACAAGCTTGTAATTGAATTTATAACTGAGCTCTTAATCAAGGTTATGATATAAATTGTAACCGAAATTAGTTATTTATATTTCATTCATATTTTATATTTGTATTTTATATTTTCTAATTTAGCTTTTATTCCATAATCAATCCAATAACCGAGCCCATAACAGAGCCCACAACCAAGATTTAAATCTAGCTCATAACTGAGGTAATAACCGAGCTTATAACCATGGTCATAATTGAGGTCATAACTAAACCTTTAACCTAGACCAAAACTGAGACCATAACCGAGCCAAAACTAAACCCATAACTTATCCCATAACCAACCCCATAACCGAGCTCTTAAATAAGCTTGTCACTGAATTTATAACTGAGGTTATAATCGAGGTTATGATCTACCTTGCCCATTACCGAGCCCATTATCGAGATCTAAACCTAGCACATAACTGAGGTAATAACCAGGCTCATAACCACGGTCGCAATTGTGGTCCTAACCAAACCTTTAAACTAGCCTATAACCTAGCCCATAACCAAGCACATAACCGAGCCAAAACCAAACCCATAACTGGTCCTATAGCCGAGCCCATAACCGAACTCTGAAACAAGCTTGTAATTGAATTTATAACTGAGCTCTTAATCGAGGCTATGATGTAGCTTGTAACCGAAATTATTTATTTATATTTTAGTCATCTTTTATATTTTCTAATTTAGCTTTTATATTAGCTCAGAACTAAAGTAATAAGCAAGCACATAACCACAGTCATAACTGAGGTCATAACCAAATCTTTAACCTAGCCCATAACCGGGAAAATAACCGAGCGAAACCAAACCCATAACCGAGCCCATAACCGAGCTCTTAAACAAGCTTGTAATTGAATTTATAATTGAGCTCTTTATCGATGTTATGATCTAGCTTGTAACAGAATTTAGTTATTTATATTTTATTCATATTTTATTTTATATTTTATATTTATACTTTATATTTTATTTTATACATTATGATTTATACTTTATATTTTATTTTATATTTTATAGTTTAACTTTTCTATTTTATATTTTCTAATTTAGCTTTTATTCCATAACCGATCCAATAACAAGCCCATAACCAAGATCTAAACATAGCTCACAACTAAGGAAATAACCGAGCACATAACCACGGTCATAATTAACGTCATAACCAAACTGTTAACATAGCTCATACCAAGCCCATAACCGGGCACATAACCAAGCCAAAAGCAAACCCATAACTGATCCAATAACGGAGCTCTTAAACAAGCTTGTAATTGAATTTATAACTGAGCTCTAAATCAAGGTTATGATCTAGCTTGTAACCAAAATTAGCTATTTATATTTTATTCATATTTTATATTTTCTAATTTATCTTTTATATTAGCTCATAACCGAGATAATAACCGAGCACATAACCACGGTCATAATTAAGGTCATAACCAAACATTTAACCTAGCCTGTAACAACCCGTATTTTAATAACATGTTAAAACGAGAATCAAAGCAGAATTTAATTTTAAACTCTGAATCAAGTAAAACGGGCTATGCCATTGCGTTCGTCTCGGAAAAATACGCGAAATAGAGTCCGAGTTTTCGAAAATCGGAGTCCGTATGACCCGTTAAAGGCCCAAAGAAGATTTGTGGAAATTTGAATTTCGGAAACAGTTCTGGAAAGCAGGTCTGGGGCTAGGCGGGTAGTTTCCCGCCTAGGCCATGTCGACAGGCCTGTCGACTTGGGCCCAGACCAAGTCGACAGCCCTGTCGACTTGCCTGTCGACAGGGGGTGGCCGGGGCAAATAGCCTGGCGCACCTGTTTGTCTCACCTAGTCTTGTGCTTGGGCTGGGTCTGGAAGCTTCCGAGATCTGATGGTCCTAATCTATCCTAGGGTTAATCTAAGGGCCTAAAACTAGCCTAATCTCTATAAAAAGGCCCTAAACCTAGCCTAAATCCCTAAAAATCAAACCTAGCAACTAAGTGCTGCCAAAATCAATCTTGATCATGGCCTCCATCTCAAATCCCTAGAGCCTATGCACTCAAATCAAGTTCAAATCAAAAGATGCAAGCTTGCTACACCAAATCAAGGCCAAAATGCGAGTTTCATGATGGTTCTTCATCAAAAGGAGCCACCTTTCTTCGTCAAGATGATGCATGATCCCTTTCCTAAGCCTTGCCTATGTAAGTTCTAGCTACTTTTGGATCAAAATGGTATTTTTAATGTTGACATGGGATAAAATGAGGCTAAACATGATTATGCGAATCTATATGAACCTTACCATGCCTCTTGTGTTCATATTTATGATCTTAGGCCATGTGAGTGACTTAATCATGCCTCTCATGCTATGCATAACCTAGTTTAACTTGCAAGTTTGGATCTTTATGCATGAAATGCTAGCATGAACCTTTAGGAACCACTTTATGTGTGAAACATTGGCTAAGACAAGATTTTGGGGCTTATGCATGTTTATGAACCCAAACCCCTTATGGTAGCATGCAAGTTTGTGGCCAAATCCTTTATGAGATTATGCATGTTCATGGCCAATCCCCTCTTTTAAGTTGTGCATGTTTATGACTAAACCCTTTTAGATAATACGCATGTTTGTGGCCAAATTACCTTATGACACTATGCATGTTTATGGCCAATCCCTTTATGATGTTATGCATGTGGAAGCCATGCCCTTTTTGGCATCATGCATGGTTTGAGACCGATATGTGACATAGCATCCTTACTATGTTGACTCGATTTGCTTGCGTTGGGAAAACACGATTTTGGGTAGTTAGATAAACATGAACATGTCGCAAAACCTTAACTTGAATATGACATGCGTTTATACTTGAAAATATGACTTGAAAGATAACATGGAAGATGACATGTAAGTATGCATAAAAATATGAGCTTGGGAATTTACCTATTAAGTTAGGTCTACCCTTTGGGAATTTACCTATTAAGTTAGGTCTACCCAAATGCTCGAAAACGTGTAACGTGTTTTGGAACATGATGAACTTAGATAATATGAGTGTGGCCAACTCGAGGTTGGGTTGAGTTTGCAACGTAAAACTACCCGGAACCGACCGGCCTAACTAGTAGTTGCAAACAATAGGACCCAATGTGAGAAGTTGGTCATGTCGCGCTTAAGACCCGAGGTTAGACTAGGTTGTGGTGTAAATCTACCCGGACCCGCCCGGCTTAACTAGTAACCACAACAAGGTCTAATGTGAGAGGTTGAGGGTGCATTAATTAAATTAATGCCACATAATAGGGTTAAGTTAATTTGATTAATGAGGCTTAACCAAATATGATATGGACAAGTGGGTTAAGTAATTTGATTAGGCTAATGATACTTGACAAAACATGATAAGCTTGGGTAGGTTAAGTAACTTGATTTGCCTAATGACACTTGACCATTTTTATACGACTAGTGGACGGGATTAAGTTAACCAACACTTAATCAATCCAACACGATAACGTGATAAGGTTAAGTAAATTTTCTTAATGGCACTTAACCGTATAATACAGTTAATGGATGGGGTTAAGATTAGGCTTAACTAATCTAAACATGGTAATCGGATGGGGTTAAGTTAGCCTAGACTTAATTAATCCCACTTGGTAATTTAATGGGGTTAAGTTAAACACTTAATTAATTTAACACGATGATTTGATGAGGTTAAGTGACCTATACTTAACCAATCTAACTCGTTAATTTGATGAGGTTAAGTTAATCTATACTTAACCAATCTAACGTGAAAACATGATAAGGCTAAGTCACGAATCACTTGAATACGCTTGACCGATTTGACGCGGTAATTTGACAAGGTCAAGTTAATTGATATAATTAACCAATCAAAAATGATAATTAGACGAGGTTAAGCTATGGATTGCTTGATATACTTAGCCAACTTGACACATGGTTTGTAGGGTTAAGTCTTGGACTTGGATACTTAGCCAATTTTGACATGGTTTGTAGACGGGCTAAGTTATGAACTTAAGTGACACTTAACCCATTAGATAAACCCTAATTCGGAGGATTAGGTAAATAACCATAGTTAACAAGGGTAATGGAAATAAGGCTAAGTGGTAAACCTTAGTTAAGGGAAACTAAGTAATAATTCTTAGTCAAGGAAATCTGGACCACTTCTTAGATAGATGAGTAACCCGATACGGTAGGTCATCGTTTAAGTATACGCGTAGGAGCAGGCTATCTGATTTAGATAAAGGCTCCAACGAGCTGGGTAACGAAGCAGCGGCTTCGGGGAACGTGAGGATATTCTTGGGATCCCTCTGTGAGCTGTCAGGTCATTATACTAGGATCACGAGAGGTTGAGGTCTGCGGTAGAAGAACCAAGAATATGCCTTGGTTGTTATGCGAGCGACCTAAAGACTGGGGTGGATAGCAGTGAGTCGGCGGATACATAAGGTGCCCGAGATAGCAAGTTCGTCGATCATCTACCATCTTGAGTCAAGCGTGTACGTACGGAAAGGCGGGGAACACCCAACAGACCATGATTTGCTATCTAATTATGGGTGAGGTAGGCCGTAGGATATGGGCTGGCCGGAGTGTAGTTCTCATGCAAGATTTTCTCTTGTGTTGCCTTTCGCTAGTTGAGGGAGGGGTCTCGTGGGACCATAGCCACGTGTAGAAAAGCAGACCTTAGTATCTGCATCGGCAGATAAATCTAAAGCTCCCGACCGAGTCCGGTATTTCTAGTTCTGCCCTGTGACAGGACTCGGATGGCACGATGTGATACATGTGCATACAGTTATAGAAAAACGATTCACGATGAATGCGTGGGGGAAAGGGCGCGGTTGAGGGTTAGCGTAATCCCTAGTGGCCTAGGTGGTTTAACCCAAACCGAAATACGAAAGCGTGCAATAGGTAAGCGTAATCCCTAGTGGTGCTAGGTGGCATAAGTCCTAGTAGTTCAAACGATGATTCGTATGGAAGAGACTAGCTAGAACAAGGGTGACAGTCCAAACGATTTCAAGGATAATACATGAGGAAGCCCGTACGAGGTACGGCAAAGGACTGAACTTATATACATAGAAAGTAACATACGAGTTGAGTAACCTATATATGCGATATATTGGGTTGACATGGACCATTACACGATTTTGAGTAAGGGACATTCATGGTTACCACATAACAAGGTTGGGATACTAGTACGAGAGGTGCAGAGCAGATATACATGTTAGAACCAGGAAAAATATACATAATAGATACCGTGGGATATTAGACGGGGTAGATACCTTGGGATAGTATACTTGATAGAAACCTGACGATGTGATACCTGGATTTATCATGACACCGTGGTTTATCACGATACCTTAGTTTAGCTTGCTACAGTAGTTCGGCCTGTTACCCCGATTTAGTTTATCTATCTTGTAGTCATCTTTATGTTTACTTTCAGTTTATGCATGTCATGTTACCTTTACCTGTTTTTATACTGGAAGTAGATAGGACTTACTCAGTCTTTTTGACTGATCCGTTTTGTTTCGCCTCTTTTCTTCCGTTCCCCCCCCCCAGGTTACAGGGAGGAAACAATGCTGTTTAGTTCGGACTTCTTCTGCTTGAAGGTCATCATGGATGGCTTGGACTTCTCTTGGCTATGGCCACTTTACTGTTTTACTTGGGGAATAATTTATGTTAAAGGTTTTTATGCTTCTTTATTATTGCAAGACAGGTTTTGATGTACTCTGATGTAGAAGGCTTTAGACCTTAATCATTAATGTTTATGAAAGTTCTATTTTACTTCCGCTATTTTATATGTTCTGTCTTGTGATATTTTCTGTGCATGTTTACCAATAATGCCCCTCTAAAGCTAGTGCATTCCCTTGCGAGTGACCCTAGCGGAGGCGGGGTGTTACATTTGGTATCAGAGCAGAAGGTTACCAGACTGGGCAAAAGTTTTTGACGACCTTCTGAAAACTATTTGAAAATCGTTTACAAAGAAGCATTTTTCAAGAAAATTTTCTTTTAAAAAGAAAAAAAGGCTATTCCCCAAAGGCCATTAGCATTATCCTTGTTTCCTTGATTGAATCTCTTTTCCTTTCTTTCCTCCATCTGTAGTCACAGTGGTTTTGACTGCGACTAGTCTTTCTAGCTGCGTAAGTGTTTCCCGTATGATGGAGGTGGTTCTCGAGAGACCGTTGTAGAGTTATGCATGAAAGGATAGTAAGAACAAGGACAAAGGATATGAGCTCAGGGATAAGCAACATGTTGGTATGGCTGAGTCCTAAAAGGAGGGAGAAAGATGAATAATGAAACCCATGGCGAGAGAGTACCTTTGGCATGGTGAAACGGGACGGATAGTTAAGTATCATGGGACAAGGACAAGATCATTGAGAGGGCAACAGTATGCTCTCATTTCTAGGGTAACGATCTTGTTAAAGGTTTAGTTTTCTTCTTTATCATCCCGTCGGGACTTTGTTTGGATCACCACATCTTTTCAAGTCCGCTTCGATAGTTGAGTCTCTGCACCTTAGTACTAGTATAATAGAGGATCTCGTTTTTGTCTCAAGTCCTATTGGAAGATCGGTCCATTTATTCATGACTTGTTTGGATTTGAGGATGTCTGTGTCAAGTATTGAGCTTGGAAATAATGCTTATGTTTATAGGTGTGGATGGATTCTAGGGATGAAGTGGTTATCCAGTAAGGGGTGCCACTCTCGGTTTTAGAAGGAGGGTAGTTAGACTCTTGGCTTGCTTTGGTAATACCCTCGAAGCCTCGTGTAACCTTTTGGGTTCTGTCATGATTAGTTACTTAGAATCCCTAGATGCCTTTGTTGGAAATTAGAAACCCGATCGAGTGGTGTTCGCTAATAAGACGGATGGTTTACTTCGATTATGTATGAGTTATGGGGATCACCCTAGTAAGGACTCTTGGCAATTTGGATTGGCATCGGAAAACGAGATCCAGAATTCACTAGTGAATTTTGGAGAGCTGGCTTGAGTACGTAGATATGGTTGAGCCAAGTACACTAGGGAAAGGATAAGTGCAAGTGGAACGAGAGGCGACGAGGAAATGAGTTCCAACTCATGTTATGGAAACAGGAAGTAAGAAGCTGCGAAATCGTGAAGAAAAAGGGGCGGTCAAGGCACAATGGAACTAAGCTCAAGGTAATGCGACTCAGGAGACTGAAGACTAAATACGTGCATGATATCTCTTTTGGGAATATATCCTCGATCCCTGTTTTCTGTTGAGCTTGCTTGTAGGCTATCTTTTAGGGATATCCCCTCGGTCCTGTTTCTGTTACAAACCCCGTAAGGAGTTTGTTTTGTTTATCTTCTCGACCCTGTTTCAGGGAATCTTAGGTAGAACCCTATGGATGTAAACATGTATTTGAAACATGTTATGGTTGATATGGTTGCAAATGGTTGCAAGTGGTTGCTCGTGGATGCGCGAATTTACATTAGATATTAGCTCGACTCGGTCACATTTCATATTGCATATGCACGAGTATTTATACTTGTTTATGGATGAAATCGAATGTATTATCATGCGGTTGTTGCATATGAATGAATGATTGTGCACGCATATAGTATCTATATGACTAGGACTATTTGCATACATGTTGGATTCATGGCACTAAACATATTTTTGCATTCAAAAGATTTTTCAGGCCTAATCATTAGCATTTGCTAAGGAACATGTACACACACGTTTTGCATATATACATACAGCATTAGAAATCATCTAAGGACAATGGTTGCTTGTGGATGATGTTTTGAGTAGATGGATGATGGATGGTAGGATATGTTCTTCCTAACTTGGAGATTTCGGGGACGAAATCCTAAAAGGTGGGGAGAATGTAACAACCCGTATTTTAATAACATGTTAAAACGAGAATCAAAGCAGAATTTAATTTTAAACTCTGAATCAAGTAAAACGGGCTATGCCATTGCGTTCGTCTCGGAAAAATACGCGAAATAGAGTCCGAGTTTTCGAAAATCGGAGTCCGTATGACCCGTTAAAGGCCCAAAGAAGATTTCTGGAAATTTGAATTTCGGAAACAGTTTTGGAAAGCAGGTCTGGGGCTAGGCGGGTAGTTTCCCGCCTAGGCCATGTCGACAGGGCTGTCGACAGGCCTGTCGACTTGGGCCCAGACCAAGTCGACAGCCCTGTCGACTTGCCTGTCGACAGGGGGTGGCCGGGGCAAATAGCCTGGCGCACCTGTTTGTCTCACCTAGTCTTGTGCTTGGGCTGGGTCTGGAAGCTTCCGAGATCTGATGGTCCTAATCTATCCTAGGGTTAATCTAAGGGCCTAAAACTAGCCTAATCTCTATAAAAAGGCCCTAAACCTAGCCTAAATCCCTAAAAATCAAACCTAGCAACTAAGTGCTGCCAAAATCAATCTTGATCATGGCCTCCATCTCAAATCCCTAGAGCCTATGCACTCAAATCAAGTTCAAATCAAAAGATGCAAGCTTGCTACACCAAATCAAGGCCAAAATGCGAGTTTCATGATGGTTCTTCATCAAAAGGAGCCACCTTTCTTCGTCAAGATGATGCATGATCCCTTTCCTAAGCCTTGCCTATGTAAGTTCTAGCTACTTTTGGATCAAAACGGTATTTTTAATGTTGACATGGGATAAAATGAGGCTAAACATGATTATGCGAATCTATATGAACCTTACCATGCCTCTTGTGTTCATATTTATGATCTTAGGCCATGTGGGTGACTTAATCATGCCTCTCATGCTATGCATAACCTAGTTTAACTTGCAAGTTTGGATCTTTATGCATGAAATGCTAGCATGAACCTTTAGGAACCACTTTATGTGTGAAACATTGGCTAAGACAAGATTTTGGGGCTTATGCATGTTTATGAACCCAAACCCCTTATGGTAGCATGCAAGTTTGTGGCCAAATCCTTTATGAGATTATGCATGTTCATGGCCAATCCCCTCTTTTAAGTTGTGCATGTTTATGACTAAACCCTTTTAGATAATACGCATGTTTGTGGCCAAATTACCTTATGACACTATGCATGTTTATGGCCAATCCCTTTATGATGTTATGCATATGGAAGCCAAGCCCTTTTTGGCATCATGCATGGTTTGAGACCGATATGTGACATAGCATCCTTACTATGTTGACTCGATTTGCTTGCGTTGGGAAAACACGATTTTGGGTAGTTAGATAAACATGAACATGTCGCAAAACCTTAACTTGAATATGACATGCGTTTATACTTGAAAATATGACTTGAAAGATAACATGGAAGATGACATGTAAGTATGCATAAAAATATGAGCTTGGGAATTTACCTATTAAGTTAGGTCTACCCTTTGGGAATTTACCTATTAAGTTAGGTCTACCCAAATGCTCGAAAACGTGTAACGTGTTTTGGAACATGATGAACTTAGATAATATGAGTGTGGCCAACTCGAGGTTGGGTTGAGTTTGCAACGTAAAACTACCCGGAACCGACCGGCCTAACTAGTAGTTGCAAACAATAGGACCCAATGTGAGAAGTTGGTCATGTCGCGCTTAAGACCCGAGGTTAGACTAGGTTGTGGTGTAAATCTACCCGGACCCGCCCGGCTTAACTAGTAACCACAACAAGGTCTAATGTGAGAGGTTGAGGGTGCATTAATTAAATTAATGCCACATAATAGGGTTAAGTTAATTTGATTAATGAGGCTTAACCAAATATGATATGGACAAGTGGGTTAAGTAATTTGATTAGGCTAATGATACTTGACAAAACATGATAAGCTTGGGTAGGTTAAGTAACTTGATTTGCCTAATGACACTTGACCATTTTTATACGACTAGTGGACGGGATTAAGTTAACCAACACTTAATCAATCCAACACGATAACGTGATAAGGTTAAGTAAATTTTCTTAATGGCACTTAACCGTATAATACAGTTAATGGATGGGGTTAAGATTAGGCTTAACTAATCTAAACATGGTAATCGGATGGGGTTAAGTTAGCCTAGACTTAATTAATCCCACTTGGTAATTTAATGGGGTTAAGTTAAACACTTAACTAATTTAACACGATGATTTGATGAGGTTAAGTGACCTATACTTAACCAATCTAACTCGTTAATTTGATGAGGTTAAGTTAATCTATACTTAACCAATCTAACGTGAAAACATGATAAGGCTAAGTCACGAATCACTTGAATACGCTTGACCGATTTGACGCGGTAATTTGACAAAGTCAAGTTAATTGATATAATTAACCAATCAAAAATGATAATTAGACGAGGTTAAGCTATGGATTGCTTGATATACTTAGCCAACTTGACACATGGTTTGTAGGGTTAAGTCTTGGACTTGGATACTTAGCCAATTTTGACATGGTTTGTAGACGGGCTAAGTTATGAACTTAAGTGACACTTAACCCATTAGATAAACCCTAATTCGGAGGATTAGGTAAATAACCATAGTTAACAAGGGTAATGGAAATAAGGCTAAGTGGTAAACCTTAGTTAAGGGAAACTAAGTAATAATTCTTAGTCAAGGAAATCTGGACCACTTCTTAGATAGATGAGTAACCCGATACGGTAGGTCATCGTTTAAGTATACGCGTAGGAGCAGGCTATCTGATTTAGATAAAGGCTCCAACGAGCTGGGTAACGAAGCAGCGGCTTCGGGGAATGTGAGGATATTCTTGGGATCCCTCTGTGAGCTGTCAGGTCATTATACTAGGCTCACGAGAGGTTGAGGTCTGCGGTAGAAGAACCAAGAATATGCCTTGGTTGCTATGCGAGCGACCTAAAGACTGGGGTGGATAGCAGTGAGTCGGCGGATACATAAGGTGCCGAGATAGCAAGTTCGTCGATCATCTACCATCTTGAGTCAAGCGTGTACGTACGGAAAGGCGGGGAACACCCAACAGACCATGATTTGCTATCTAATTATGGGTGAGGTAGGCCGTAGGATATGGGCTGGCCGGAGTGTAGTTCTCATGCAAGATTTTCTCTTGTGTTGCCTTTCGCTAGTTGAGGGAGGGGTCTCGTGGGACCATAGCCACGTGTAGAAAAGCAGACCTTAGTATCTGCATCGGCAGATAAATCTAAAGCTCCCGACCGAGTCCGGTATTTCTAGTTCTGCCCTGTGACAGGACTCGGATGGCACGATGTGATACATGTGCATACAGTTATAGAAAAACGATTCACGATGAATGCGTGGGGGAAAGGGCGCGGTTGAGGGTTAGCGTAATCCCTAGTGGCCTAGGTGGTTTAACCCAAACCGAAATACGAAAGCGTGCAATAGGTAAGCGTAATCCCTAGTGGTGCTAGGTGGCATAAGTCCTAGTAGTTCAAACGATGATTCGTATGGAAGAGACTAGCTAGAACAAGGGTGACAGTCCAAACGATTTCAAGGATAATACATGAGGAAGCCCGTACGAGGTACGGCAAAGGACTGAACTTATATACATAGAAAGTAACATACGAGTTGAGTAACCTATATATGCGATATATTGGGTTGACATGGACCATTACACGATTTTGAGTAAGGGACATTCATGGTTACCACATAACAAGGTTGGGATACTAGTACGAGAGGTGCAGAGCAGATATACATGTTAGAACCAGGAAAAATATACATAATAGATACCGTGGGATATTAGACGGGGTAGATACCTTGGGATAGTATACTTGATAGAAACCTGACGATGTGATACCTGGATTTATCATGACACCGTGGTTTATCACGATACCTTAGTTTAGCTTGCTACAGTAGTTCGGCCTGTTACCCCGATTTAGTTTATCTATCTTGTAGTCATCTTTATGTTTACTTTCAGTTTATGCATGTCATGTTACCTTTACCTGTTTTTATACTGGAAGTAGATAGGACTTACTCAGTCTTTTTGACTGACCCGTTTTGTTTCGCCTCTTTTCTTCCGTTTCCCCCCAGGTTACAGGGAGGAAACAATGCTGTTTAGTTCGGACTTCTTCTGCTTGAAGGTCATCATGGATGGCTTGGACTTCTCTTGGCTATGGCCACTTTACTGTTTTACTTGGGGAATAATTTATGTTAAAGGTTTTTATGCTTCTTTATTATTGCAAGACAGGTTTTGATGTACTCTGATGTAGAAGGCTTTAGACCTTAATCATTAATGTTTATGAAAGTTCTATTTTACTTCCGCTATTTTATATGTTCTGTCTTGTGATATTTTCTGTGCATGTTTACCAATAATGCCCCTCTAAAGCTAGTGCATTCCCTTGCGAGTGACCCTAGCGGAGGCGGGGTGTTACATAGCCCATAACCAAGCAAAAACCAAACCCATAACCAAGCCCTTAAACAATTTTGTAATTAAATTTATAACAGAGGTCTTAATCGTGGTTATGATCTACCTAGCCTATAATCGAGATCTAAACCTAGCTCATAACTGAGGTATTAACCGAGCTCATAACCACAGTCATAATTAAGGTCATAACCAAACCTTTAACCTGGCCCATAACCGAGCCCGTAACCGGGCACATAACCGAGCCAAAACCAAGCTCATAACCGAGCATATAAACGAGCTCTTAAACAAGCTTGTAATTGAATTTATAATTGAGCTTTTAATCGCAGTTATGATATACCTTGTAACTGATTTTTTTTTCATATTTTATATTTTATACTTTATATTTTATTTTATATTTTATAATTTATACTTTATAATTTATATTTTTTAATTTAGTCTTTATATTTTATATTTTCTAATTTAGCTTTTATTCCATAACCGATCCAATAACCGAGATCTAAACCTAGCTCATAACTGAGGTAATAACCAAGCTCATAACCATGGTCATAATTAAGGTCATATCCAATCCTTTAACCAAGCCTATAACCGAGGTTATAACCGAGCACATAACCGAGCCAAAACCAAACCCTAATTGATCCCATAACTGAGCTCTTAAATAAGCTTGTAACTGAATTTATAATTGATCTCTTAATCGAGATTATGATCTAGCTTGTAACTGAAATTAGTTATTTATATTGTATTCATATTTTATATTTTATATTTTATAGTTTATAGTTTATATTTTATGATTTATTTTTTATATGTTATCTTATATTTTATATTTCATAACAAATTACTATTAAGCCCATAACTGAGCTAATTACTAAGCCCATAACCAAGCATATAACAAAGTCATACGGTACATTGTATGCATAATCAAGCCAATAACTTAAAACATAACCGATCCCATAACAAATCCCATAACCGAGGCCATAATTGAGATTTATACTGTAGATCGTAATTGAAGGAATAACCAAGTTCATAACCGCAGTCATAATCGAGGTCATAACCTTTAACCTAGCCTATAACCGAGCACATAACTGAGTCCAAAACCAAACCCATAACTGATCCCATATTCGAGCCCATAACCGAGCACATAACCGAGTCCAAAACCAAACCCATAATCGATCCCATAATCGAGCCAGAAACCGAGCTCATAACCGATCCCATAACCGAGCACATAACAGAGTCCAAACCCATAACTGATCACATAATCGAGCTCTTAAACCTGCTCGTAATTGAAGTACTAACTGAGCTATAAATTGAGGTTATGACTTAGCCTGTAACCAAAATTTGTTATTTGTATTTTATTCATATTTTAAATTTTCTTATTTAGATTTTAGATTTATTATTTTTTAATCTATATTATACAATTTATATTTAATTTGTAAGTCATCCTTTGCTAGTTTCATAGGTATCCCCGTTATCAAATTGAATCATAAACAAAGTAATAATCAACCTTCTGCACAACCTAATACGTTATCGAGCATATAACTTAATACGTTTTCAAGTCTATACTCATATGCATAACCGAAAAAATTACTAATAACCCCATAACCAAGATAATTACTAAGCCTATAACCGAGCACATAAACAAAATCATAATTGTACATTATACGCATAACCGAGCTAATAAAATAAACCACAACCGAGCCTATAACCGATCTCATAATCGAGCCTATAACCGAGATCTAAACCTAGCTCGTCATCAAGGTAATAACCGAGCTCATAACCACGTTCATATTCTAGGTAATATTTTATACTTCATATTTTTTAATTATGATGGTACACGATTAGGCCTTGCGTTTGAATGTCTTTTACGTGTCTTAGGTACTCGATTAGGCCTTGCGTTTGAATGTCTTTAACGTGTCATAGGTACCCGATTAGGCCATGCGTCCGACGTGTCATAGACACTCGCTCGGTTAATTAATCCCTACTGGGTGTAGAATTGTTGTTGAATTACCCGATTAGGCCTTGTGTCCGAATGTGCTTAACGTGTCATAGGCACACGCTCGGTTAATTAATCTCTATTGGGTGTAGAGTCTTTGATGAAGTACCCGATTAGGCCTTGCGTCCACATATCATTTACGTGTCATAGGTACCCAATTAGGCCTTGCGTCCGGATGTCTTTCACGTGTCATAGGTACTCACTCGGTTAATTAATCCTAAATGGGTGTAGAATCCTTGATGAAATGCCTGATTTGGCCTTGCATCCGGATGTCTTTATGTGCCATAGTTACTCGATTAGGCCTTGTGTCAGAATGTCTTTTACGTGTCATAGGTACTCGCTCGGTTAAATAAACCCTATTGGGTGTAGAATCATTGATGAAGTACCCAATTAGGCCTTGCGTCCGGATGTCTTTTACGTGTCATAAGTACCCAATTAGGTCTTGCGTCTGAATGTGTTGGTACCCGCTTGGTTAACTAATCCCTACCGTGTGTAGAATCATTGATGAAGTACCCGATTAGGCTTGCGTCTAGATGTCTTTTACGTCTCACGGGTACCCGATTAGGCCTTGCGCTTGGATGTCTTTTACATGTCATAGGTACCCGTTTATGACTTGCATCCAGATGTCTTTTACATGTCATAAGTACTCGCTCGTTTAATTAATCCCCATTGAGTGTAGAATAGTTAATTAATCCCTTCTCGGTTCATATTTTATATTTTATATTTTCTAATTTAACCTTTATTCCATAACCGATCCAATAACCGAGCTCATAACCATGATCTAAACCTAGCTCATAACTGAGGTAATAACCGAGCTCGTAATCAAGGTCATAATTGATGTCATAACCAAACCTTTAACTAAGGTTATATCCCGATTAGGCCTTGCGTCCGGATGTCTTTTACATGTCATAGGTAATCGATTAGGCCTTGCGTTCGAATGTGTTTAACATGTCATAGGTACGCACTCGGTTAATTAATCCCTACTGTGTGTAGAATCATTGATGAAGTACCTGACTAGACCTTGCGTCCGGATGTCTTTTACGTGTCATAGGTACCCGATTAGGCCTTGCTTCTGGATGTCGTTTATATGTCATAGGTACCCGCTCGGTTAATTAATCCCTATTGGGTGCAGAATTATTGAGGAAGTATCTGATTAAGCCTTGCATCTAGATTCTTTTACATGTCATAGGTACCCGATTAGGTCTTGCGTTTGAATGTGTTTAACGTGTCATAAGTACCCTCTCGGTTAATTAATTTCTATTGGGTGTAGAATCATTGATGAAGTACCCGATTAGGCCTTGTGTCCGGATGTCTTTTATGTGTCATAGGTATCCGATTAGGCCTTGCGTCCGGATGTATTTTACGTGTCATGGGCACCCGCTTGGTTAAATAATACCTACTGGGTGTAGAATCATTGATGAAGGACCCGATTAGGCTTGCGTTTGGATGCCTTTTACGTGTCATGGATACCCGATTAGTCCTTGTGTCCGGATGTTTTTTACGTGTCATAGGTAGCCGCTCGGTTAATTAATCCCTATTGGGTGTAGAATTGTTGATGAAGTACTCGATTAGGCCTTGCGTCTAGATGTCTTTTACGTGTCATAGGCACCCGATTAGGCCTTGCATCCGAACATGTTTAACGTGTCATAGGTACCCACTCGGTTAATTAATCCCTACTGGGTGTAGAATAGTTGATGAAGTACCCGATTAGACCTTGTGTCCGGATGTCTTTTACGTGTCATAGGTACCCGATTAGGCCTTGCATCTGGATGTCTTTTAGGTATCATAGGTACCCGCTCGATTAATTAGTCCCTACTGGGTGTAGAATTGTTGATGAAGTACCCGATTAGGCCTTGCATCTGGATGTCTTTTACGTTTCATAGGTACCCGATTAGGTCTTGCGTCTGAATGTGTTTAAAGTGTCATAGGTACCCGCTCGGTTAATTAATCCCTATTGGGTGTAGAATCGTTGATGAAGTACCCGCTTAGGCCTTGTGTCCGGATTTCTTTTATGTGTCATAGGTACCCAATTAGGCCTTGCGTCCGGATGTATTTTACGTGTCATAGGCACCCGCTCAGTTAAATAATACCTATTGAGTGTAGAATCGATGATGAAGTACCCGATTAGGCTTGCGTCTGGATATCTTTTACGTGTCATGGGTACCCTTTTGGTCCTTATGTCCGAATGTCTTTTACGTGTCATAAATAGTCGCTCGGTTAATTAATCCCTACTGGGTGTAGAATTGTTGATGTATCTGATTAGGCCTTGCGTCCGGAAGTCTTTTACGTGTCATAGGTACCCGATTAGGCCTTGCGTACGAATGTGTTTAATGTGTCATATGTAGCCGCTTGATTAATTAATCTATACTGGTGTAGAATTGTTGATGAAGTACCCGATTAGGCCTTGCGTCCGGACGTCTTTTATCTGTCATAAATACCTAATTAGGCCTTGCATCCGAATGTTTTTAACGTGTAGGCACCCACTCGGTTAATTTATCCCTATTGGGTGTGGAATCGTTGATGAAGTACCCGATTAGGCCTTGCGTCCGTATATCTTTTACTTGTCATATGTACCAGAGTAGGCCTTGCGTACGGATGTATTTTACGTTTCATAGGCACTCGCTCGGTTAATTAATCCCTAGTGGGTGTACCCAATTAGGCCTTGCGTCCGGATGTTGGTGAAGTACCCGATTAGGCCTTGCGTTCGGATGTCTTTTACGTGTCATAGGTATGCGATTAGGCCTTGCGACCGAATGTGCTTAACATGTCATGGGGACCCGCTCGGTTAATTAATCCCTACAGGGCATAGAATCGTTAATGAACTACCTGATTAGGCCTTGCATCTGGATGTCTTTTACGGGTCATAGTTACCCGATTAGGCCTTGTGTCTGAACGTGCTTAATGTGTCATAGGTTCCCGCTCGGTTAATCAATCCCTACTAAGTGTAAAATACTTGATGAAGTACTCGATCAGGCCTTGCGTATGGATGTCTTTTATGTGTCATGGGTACATGATTAGGCCTTGCGCTTGGATATCTTTTAATTGCCATAAGTACCAGCTTAGTTAATTAATCCGTAATTGGTGTAGAATCGTTAATTAATACCAATTCGGTTTATATTTTATATTTTATATACCCATAACCAACCTCACAACCAAGCTCTTAAACCAACTTGTAATTGAATTTATAATTGAGATCTTAATCAAGGTTATGATCTACCTTGTAACCAAAATTAGTTATTTATATATTTATTCATATTTTATATTTTCTAATTTAGCTTTTATTCCATAACCGATCTAGTAACCGAGCCCATAATCGGGTTCTAAACCTAGCTCATAACCGAGGTAATAACCGAGCTCATAACCACAATCATAATTGAGGTCATAACCAAACCTTTAACGTAGCCCATAACCGAGCCAAAATTAAACCCATAACTTATCCCATAACTGAGCCCATAACCGAGCTTTTAAATAAGCTTGTAATTGAATTTATAACCGAGGTCTTAATCGAGGTTATGATCTATCTTGTAATTGAAATTAGTAATTTATATTTTATATTTTAGAATTTGCTTTTATCCCATAACCGAAGCCATAACTGAGATCTAAACCTATTTTATAACTGAGATAGTAACCAAGCTAATAACCAGGGTCATAATTGAGGTAATAGCCAAACCTTTAACCGAGCCAAAACCAAACCCATAACTGATCCTATAACCGAGCCCATAACCAAGCTCTTAAAAAAGCTTGCAATTGAATTTATAACTGAGCTCTAAATCAAAGTTATGATATAGCATGTAATTGAAATTAGTTATTTATATTTTATTCATATTTTATATTTAATATTTTTTTAATTTAGCTTTTATTCCATAATCGATACAATAACTGAGCCAATAACAGAGCCCATAACCAAGATCTAAATCTAGATCATAATTGAGGTAATAACCGAGCTCATAACCATAGGCATAATTGAGGTCATAACCAAACCTTTAATCTAGACCAAAATTGAGATCATAAACGAGCCAAAACTAAACTCATAACTTATCCCATAACCAAGCCCAAAACTAAGTTCTTAAACAAGCCTGTAATTGAATTTATAACTGAGGTTTTAATCGAGATTATGATCTACCTAGCCCATAACTGGGATCTAAACCTAGCTCATAACTGAGGTAATAACCAGCAAATAACCACAGTCACAATTGTGGTCATAACCAAACCTTTAAACTAGCCCATAACCGAGCCAAAACCAAACCCATAACTGAGCCAATAACCGAGCTCTTAAACAAGCTTGTAATTGAATTTATAACTGAGCTCATAATCGAGGTTATGATGTAGCTCGTAACCGAAATTAGTTATTTATATTTTAGTCATATTTTATATTTTCTAATTTAGCTTTTATATTGGCTCAGGATTGAGGTAATAACCGAGCACATAACCACGATCATAATTGAGGTCGTAACCACGCCTTTAACCGACCCTAAAACCGGGCACATAACCGAGCCAAAACCAAACCCATAATTCATCCCATAACCGAGCTCTTAAACAAGTTTGATATTAAATTTAAAATTGAGCTCTTAATCGATGTTATGATCTAGCTTGTAACTGAATTGAGTTATTTATATTTATATTTTATTCATATTTTATATTTTATATTTTATATTTTATATTTTATATTTTATATTTTATATTTTATGCTTCATATTCTACATTTTAAATTTTATATTTTATTTAATATTTAATATTTTATAGTTTGTATTTTCTGGTTTAGCTTTTATATTTTCTAATTTAGCTTTTATACCATAACTGATCTAATAACCAAGCCCATAACCAAGATCTAAACCTAGCTCATAACTGAGGTAATAACCGAGCACGTAACCACGATCATAAATAAGGTCATAACCAGACCTTTAACCTAACTCATAACTGGGCACATAACCGAGCTAAAACCAAACCCATAACTAATCCAATAATTAAGCCCATAATCGAGCTCTTAAACAAGCTTGTACTTGAATTTATAACTGAGCTCCTAATCTAGGTTATGATCTAGCTTGTAACAGAAATTAGTTATTAATATTTTATATTTTATATTTTATATTTTCTAATTTAGCTTTTATCTTAGCTCATAACTGAGGTAATAACCGAGCACTTAACCATGGTCATAACCAAACCTTTAACCTAGCCCATATCCGAGCCCATAACTTGGCACATAACTGAGCAAAAACCAAACTCATAACCAAGCCCTTAAACAAGCTTGTAATTGAATCTATAACCAAGCTCGTAATTGAGGTAATAACCAAGCTCATAACGACTGCCACAATTGAGGTCATAACCGAGCCCATAACCAAGCTCATAACCGAGATCTAAACCTAACTTATAACTGGGGTTATAACCGAGCTCATTACCATAGTCGTAATTGAGATCGTAACCAAACCTTTAACCTAACCCATAACCGAGACCATAACCAAGCCAAAACTAAACCCATAACCGAACTCTTAAACAAATTTGTAATTGAATTTATAATTGAGCTCCTAATCGACGTTATGATCTACCTTGTATTCGAAATTAGTTATTTATATTTAATTCATATTTTATATTTTCTAATTTAGCTTTTATTCCATAACAATCCAATAACCGAGCCCGTAACTGGGTTCTAAACCTAGCTCATAACTGAGGTAATAACCGAGCTCATAACCACGGTCATAATCTAGGTCATAACCAAACCTTTAACCTAGCCCATAATCGAGCCAAAACTAAACCCATAACTTATCCCATAACCAAACCTATAACCAAGCTCCTAAACAAGCTTGTAATTGAATTTATAATTGAGGTCTTAGTCGAGGTTATGTTCTATCTTGTAACTGAAATTAGTTATTTATATTTTATAATTTATAATTTAGCTTTTCTCCCATAACCGAGCCCATAACTGAGATCTAAACCTAGCTCATAACTGAGGTAATAACCAAGCTCATAACCATGTTCATAATTAAGGTCATAACCAAGCCTTTAACCAAGCCCATAACCGGGCACATAACCGAGCCAAAACCAAACCCATAACTAATCCCATAACCGAGCTCTTAAACATGCTTGTAATTGAATTTATAATTGAGCTCTTAATCGAGATTATGATCTAACTTGTAACTAAAATTAGTTATTTATATTTTATTCATATTTTATATTTTATTTTAAATTTTATATTTCATAACAAATTACTACTAATCCCATAACTGAGCATATAACAAAGTCATATGGTACATTGTACGCATAATCAACCCAATAACATAAACACAACCGAGCCTATAACTGATCCCATAACTGAGCCTATAACTTGTAGCTCGTAATTGAGGTATTAACAAAGCTCATAACCACGGTCATAATCGAGGTCATAACCGAGCCCATAACCAAGCCATAACTGTACACTGTGACCCAATAACCTAAACCACAACCGATCCCATAATCGAGACAATAACTAAGATATATAATGTAGCTCGTAATCGAGGTAATAATTGAGCTCATAACCACGGTCATAACCGAGCCCATAACCTAGCCCATAACTGATCGCATAACCAAGCCCATAACCATGCCCTAAACCAAGTTCGTAACCGAGATAATAACCGAGTCAATAACCAAGCTCACAACCGAGCCCATAACCTAACCCATAATGTATCCCATAATCAGTTCCATAACCGAGCTATTAAACCAGCTTGTAACTGAAATAATAACTGAGCTCTTAATCGAGAACATAAACAAGATCGTAACCTAAACCTGTACTTGAAAATATTTCCCATAATCAAGATCAAAATTGAGGTCATAGCCAAACCTTTAACCTATCTCATAACCAAGCCAAAACTAAACTCATAACTTATCCAATAACCGAGCCCAAAACCGAGCTCTTAAACAAACTTGTAACTGAATTTATAACTAAGGTCTTAATCAAGGTTATGATCTACCTTGTAACCGAAATTAGTTATTTATATTTCATTTTTTATATTTTATATTTTATATTTTAGCTTTTATCCCATAGCCGACATCTAAACTTAGCTTATAACTAAGGTAATAACCGAGCTCATTACCACGGTCATAATTGAGATCATAACCAAACCTTTAACCTAGCCCATAACTGAGACCATAACCGAGATCTAAACCAAGTTTATAGCTGAGATAATAACAAAGCTAATAGCCATGGTCATAACTGAGGTAATAACCAAACCTTTAACCTAACCCATAACCAAGCACATAACCGAGCCAAAACCAACCTCATAACTGATCTCATAACCGAGCCCATAACTGAGCTCTTAAACATGCTTGTAATTGAATTTATAATTGAGCTCTTAATCGAGATTATGATCTAGCTTGTAACTGAAATTAGTTATTTATATTTTATTCATATTTTTTATTTTTTATTTTATTTTATATTTCATAACAAATTACTACGAACCCCATAACCGAGCATATAACAAAGTCATACGGTACATTGTACGCATAATCAAGCCAATAACCTAAACCACAACCGAGCCTATAACTGATCTCATAACCGAGACAATAACCGAGATTTATATTGTAGCTCGTAATTGAGATAATAACAAAGCTCATAACAACGGTCATAATCGAGGACATAACCGAGCCCATAACCTAGGTCATAACCGAGCCATTACTGTACATTGTACGCATGATCGATCCAATTACCTAAACCACAAATGAGCCTATAACCGATCACAACCCCATGGTTTTACCGCAAATTTTAACGTTAACAGTTGGCAGTGTTAATTGTTATCGAATATTGTTTGTTAGGTGTGATGTTAAAGTGACAGAGATCTAATTTATATAATTATTGAGAAAGGTACTCGCTTTAAAATTCAATTATATAATGGGGGACATAAGGCTAATATTCAGTAATTATATTGTTTAAAGTGAATAGAGATCAAAGAAAAATACCTAAAATAAACATTTCAAAGTGGACTCTTAACTTTTTAAATTTAAATCTTTCTATAAAACAATGCTCATCTTTTGATTATTATTATTCAGTGTCAATTAGTTTAAGGAAAGGAAAATAACAGAATATTAAACTCAGGAGATACCATAGAATAGTTGGTTGATAATGTAACAATCTCACATATAAAAAGTGGTGCTAAATTCATGGTATTACAATTTTTATGTTACCTATTTTCATTCAACGATATACCATCGAATTAAATTTGGATAATTAAAGAAAGGTAAACTTTATTCATATCCACCATTTTAGTTAGTTCATCCACTGTATTTTCTAGCATTTTTTAATTTTTCAGTATTAACAGAAAGTATTCAGTTCGTCCACATTTCCAATACAAAAAAATTCAATGTTTCATCTTCCTTTTCACCCTTTACATTCTCTTGGATCCAACTATTCATAAGGTACTATTTTTTTTCATCTCTTTGTATACTATTAAAGCTGAGTTGATTTTAGATGGCTCACAAGCAACCTCCAATTTTTGAGAGAATTGCATCTCATTACGCCACGTGTAATGTCAGCTGAACCGTTCTTTTTTTTTCTTTTCAAAAAGGGTAATGCTAGAACGACCGAAAGAAAAATTGTAAAAATCACCGGATCTATTAATAAGCGGTAGGAAATCAACGTAAATAAAAAAGGGGGGGGGGGGGTGTGTGTGTTGTGTTTGGTTTTCCGAAGGGTGGTGCTAAATGCAGTAAAAAATTCCTCCATGCAGTAAAAATTTACTATAATATCCTTCGCTTATTTTCTGTGCTCTTGCTAGATGCAGTAAAAATTTCCTCCATGCAGTAAACACCATCAGTGTTTTTTTGGGAAATGGTGTCGCTCAACTGTCTACTCCAATAATGAGCCATCGGATCATTTAATATTAGTAAGAGCTAATCTGTAATTGCCGTTTACTGTATGGAGAAAAACTTTATTGCATTTAGTAGTCATGTTTCTGAAGCATCCAAAGATCCCTTTTGTTGTCACGGTTTTTGTCCCGGTTGTCCTAGCATTTTTGTTTCGAAAATTACATTTCAACATTCCTTAGTTTCGCGTACTCCTCAGTCACGATTCTTTTTTCCCCGGCTACCGATTCCAATCTCGCTCTTCTTCAATTACACCTCCAGCGTTCTAAATAATAATATTCCATTGATATTCGGCTATCCGGTTTGCCCATTATCGTCCATGGTTCCTACCAGCGTCGCTCGCCAAATTGTGGGTAATTGGAATCGGTTCGCTAATGGGGTGTTTTCAAGGCTGTTGCCTCTTCATCCGATGTAAGCACCTGTTATCCTTCTTCCTGTAAACAAATTTTAAGTTATTAGCTTTTTCTTCATGTCAGTTCTCTTTGATTATGGTTTTTACTTTTTGTACCACGAACGAATTCTGAATATTTAGGTTGCTTGGTTTGTTGTTTGGCACAGAACCCTTCTGATAATTCGATTCTTAGCTTAGATTTTATTTACGGTTTGACCATGTATAAACAGTGTGTGTGTGTGTTTTTTTTTTTTTTTTTTTTTTTTTTTAATACTGTGGCAGTGCTCAGTTTTAAGAAAATTTATTTTGGGATCTTTGTTATTTTGTAAATTATAATTTCCCATTTGACCTGTTCATTTAACGAAAGTCACAAATCATATGTTTGGTGAGTGTTTTGCGGAATAATACGCGTTGTGTCTAGATTAAATTACATTTATATCTAGATGAATGCATTTTCTATTTGTTAAGTCATGCATTTATCATGTTTTCATTGTAATAACCATGGGCAGAACAATGTAGTTTACAAATAAAGTATACATATTACATGTTTATGCAAAGGCATTTCGATTTAAAACATTTTAGTAGAATAATAATACCAATACTTTATTATAATGCTTTCTTCCAAGCTCTTCATCATACTGTTTGAATAATAACAAGTATTTTGCTTCTTATTTTGGTTTGTTTTGTATTTTCCTTCTTTCGTGGGCATTTAGACTTAAAACATTTTAGTAAATAATAAAACCAATATTTTGCTTCTTTTTTTGAGCTCTACATCATACTATTTGAATAATAATACCAATATTTTATGCAAAGGCATTTGTTTGTTTATTTAAATAATTACATATATTTTGCTTCTTATTTTGGTTTGTTTTATATTTTCCTGTCCTTGCCAAATCAATTTTATGTAGATGTTTTTTTTCTTTTGTTTTTTACGTTTGTTGAATTTTGGTTACATAATTTATTGGACTATTCGATGATGTAATTTGAAGATGTTCTGAGGTATTTTTTTTTTTTTGTATTTTAATGATAATACAACTTTAGTATACTAAGGCTATTTATTGAATTAAAATGTTATTTGCTATTTATTTTGAATATATGTGTGTATGTGTGCGCGCGTGCGTGCGTGCACACGCATGTGTACGCTCACGCGTGCAATATGTCCAATTGTTACTACTTAATCCGCAACTTAGAATATGTAACGACCTACCATTTTAAACGATTCAAATCGACATTAATCCACACATGTCTGACTTGAATTGCTCAAAATAGTAAATTGTTATATAAATTGGCAATACTTAGCTTATACAGCAAATAAATCAATCATAGAATCACAGATCACAGATCACAGACACAGAGTATTACAACATTTGCAGCGGAATAAACAACATAGTAGTTCATGAAGCTACTAGAAATAAACAAAGTCTCAAAACAAATACATAAGAGAGGTCCAAAATAGCGAAGTTGCTAACAAAACAAATAACATGAGTCTGAACGGAAATAACCGAATAACAGAAAACTGAATAGATAAATATCCAGCGAACTCCAATGGTTTCAGCTCCAAGAAGAATTCCTAAAGCTGCAACACTCAAGCTGACTCGAGTGTTTTGTTTTTACTTTACTCTCGGGTCAGCTTGAGTGTTGCAGCTTTAGGAATTCTTCTTGGAGCTGAAGCCATTGGAGTTCGCTGGATATTTATCTATTCAGTTTTCTGTTATTCGGTTATTTCCGTTCAGACTCATGTTATTTGTTTTGTAAGCAACTTCGCTATTTTGGACCTCTCTTATGTATTTGTTTTGAGACTTTGTTTATTTCTAGTAGCTTCATGAACTACTATGTTGTTTATTCCGCTGCAAATGTTGTAATACTCTGTGATCTGTGATTCTATGATTGATTTATTTGCTGTCTAAGCTAAGTATTGCCAATTTATATAACAATTTACTATTTTGAGCAATTCAAGTCAGACATGTGTGGATTATTGTCGATTTGAATCGTTTAAAATGGTAGGTCGTTACAGAATAGTTAGTTTCCTACTTTACTTAATTATTTACATACAAATTATGATTCATTTTGGCAAGTAAGGATACAATTTTATCTATTCAATGTTTGACTATTCTGGGAATTAATGCATTTAGCACTGAATTAGGTTAATTAGAACCAGGCTGACCCATTGACAGATCCTAATGAATTGTTTTAACCTATCCAAACAAGCGTTTTATTACCAAATTAATTATATTTGTTGTGCATATCTGATTTGGTGATAGTAATAATGATTTAAAGATTGTTGGCACTTGCATAAATCTAAGTAGAATGATGTATTTTGTATGAAGTGGAATGCAACTTACACGTATAGATCTAAACTTGACTATATCGGTCATGGTGAATAAAGGGGCAGTTAAGCCTCGAGTGGCCTTAACTTTCTTGCAGTTTTTTTTACATTTAGTTGAATTTATTTTCAACAACGAACATGCTTCTCCCGAACGAATCATCTAACCATGCTCTAAAGTCAGTATGTTTAAATTCCACTCTATTTTATTGAACATTATTTCATCTTTTGTTTGTGATTAACAGGTCAAATTAATAATGCTATATTGCTAATAAAGCAAGGTTATAAAGTAATTCAAACATAGAAAATAATTGAGGTTGAACTTACAACCCCTGTGTGAATGGCAGGTTTATAGATATGATAAAAACTAGAGGTTCTATCATGTAATTAATAGTTTTAATAAGTTATTTAATGGACAACATTAGAAACGTTCACTATAACCATTTAGTGTTTTCTTTTATAATGTGCCTGTCATGGAGATTGTACTTTTTGGCTCATTTATAATTAAGTACAAAATTGTAATGTCGAGAGTTTGCTGAGGTGAGATTCATTACTCATTGTGGATGTCAAAATAAATTTATTTATTACGTGTTTCATACAAAAGCATTGCCATGTTACCGAGACAAATCGGAAAGTGGAACTTCATCAAAATGTTTCAACGACTAGAGAATACTACGAAACAACTATTTTAGCATTGTTATAGACTTGAATGTTTGCTAATACAGATGTTTATGATGCATACTCATTACTATTTCAATTATGAAGCCTGGAGTGCGGTTGATAGGGGATAAACTTGCACTTTTGACTGTAATCCCTATTGGTTACCTTTTCTTATTGGCATGCCCTATATGTCTATTCGTTGGTTTTTGTTTCTGCCATTTTGATCTAGAAAGGTAAATGTATATAGTTTTGTTACGGTAATCAAAAGAAAATCTACAATTGCTTTATATTGGATTTATCTTCCATTTAATATATATATATATATATATATATATATATATATATATATATATATATATATGAAGTAAATGATCTTGGGCAATTGATTAAAAAATGAGGGTTGAATATTTGAGATTATAAATCATCTTTATCTTTATGAATTTGTGTGGAGCAGCACAACTGAAAGTAGGCAAAGGACCAAGAATACAAATAAATAATACAATACAGTTGCAATGTGTTTAATTTTAAAAATAATAAAGCAACACATCATCATGAACTTACATGATTATTTTCTTTACTTCAGCTCAATCAGTTGGTTTGACAGTTTGGTTTTCAGTCTAGGTTTGGGTTTGAATCATAAACTAACTACGTTTATTTGTTAAACATGAATCCCACACGGTTAAAGTCCACTTTAGGTAGCATACATATGCGTATCTTTTAGAAAATTTTGTTTTTTTATTGATGCAAGTTTAAACTAACTAATACAAATAAACGTTGGCTGCTAAAAATTAGTTCATTTATGTGTGTAGAATGAATATTAGATGTTAACAGATGGATTCTAGATTATCTCCTGAAGCCATTAATTCTTCTTAGACCACTACTGCCAACACAATAAAGTCTCTTTTTACCATTAATGGTAATTCATGTGATACATAGAATCCAAAAAATGCATGTGGTACCTTGAGCAAGTGAACTTTAGATTGAAAATTTGCTTTTATTTCAATTCGTCAGTAAATACTACTTAGAACAAAATCCATGTACATGGGTTATCCAAAAATATGAGTTAATTATATAGTTATTATTAGTAAAAAAAGTTTAATCAAGATTAAGTTCATTTTAATAAATTTATTTTCTATGATTTGTTTAAATTTTGTTTAATGTTAGTATTGCATTATATGCTATAGGATCAATTTGGCAAATACACCATCTTATTCTTTTATTAAACAACGTAGTTGTCTTTTACAAACAGAATCTGATTTATTTGCTATTCGTTCAAGTCATGAATTTTCCATATGACATCTTCCTATTAATTTGATGTATTTCTTTGGAGGAAAGGTTGCAAAATTGTATTGGATCAAAATAACCGTTGCTCATATATGGCTTGGTGAGGCTGAAGACACCAATTTTCTCGCTAGGAACGTGCATGCTTATTTTCTAATATCTTTATTGTTATTTATATTGTGTAATAAATGTTGGAATATTTCTACAATTGGGTCACATATGTAAAATAAAATGTGTTATGCTATTTTGGTGTAAAGTCTAATTAAAGTGATCTAATTTTAGATTAGAATTAATAGGCTTAAAGTTTAAGTTATCATGAGCCTAATGTGTAGATACCGGGGCATTTTATAATTTGTTGAAGGGCCGAATTACAAAATGCCAACTCTATAAATAAAGGGTTATGGTCCCCGAATTACACAAGCCTTAGCAACTCTCTAACCTCTTCTACGGAAAGATGAATTTAATCTAGGGTTTGTGTCAATTTGGAAGACCGAACCTAATTCATTTTCTCGTTTAACAACCGACTACGGATTCAGGTATTGCACTGATTAAATACAGATTCAGGTACGCTTCCGCTAATTAAGTTAATCTATTTCTGTTTTGTTCTCAATTAAATCAATATGGATTACATATTTGGAACTAGGGTTTCACAATTGGATATTGATAAAGTATAATGAAATTCTAACAAGTGGTATCAGAGCCATCCATAATTGATTTTATTGGGAAATTTGGTGTTTTTAAATAATATATGAAATTAAGGTTTTAATGTTTAAGATTTATGGTTTCGTCCGATATTTTTCGGATTCAGAACTGAATATTGGCATCGGCTACCGGAACAAATGGTCAATTTTTTTTTTTTTTTTTTTTTTTATTTCCTTTGGTGTCGTACTTGCTGATACTGGCATGCTCAAGTAATTTAATTTGGTACAACTTAATCTGGCTGTTCACTTGTACATTTTTTTCGTGGCCCACTTGCCTGCACTAATAGCACGTTTATATATTTTATGATGTTCATTTAATGCAAAATTGAACCTGCTCTCTGTCAACTTAATTTGATGAAGTAATTTAGTTTGGTACATATTAGGTGGGGCCTATACTTGTAGGCAACTAGGCATTTGGATACTTGTATTGCAGTAATTTAATTAGGCATGGTTATTGTTTTTTGACCTGCTATTCAGATTTTTTCTTTTTTTTTTTGGTTATGCATTAACGCAACCTTTTGCGTGAACATTAAGATATTTTTTGGATAATATTCTGTTGAATATTTCAAAGCTAAAGTTTTTATCTTCTTAATGTGTCGTTCACCTACGTTTAAGAGTGGGTAAGGTCGGATCTTAGAATTGTTTTTCTCTTTCATTAAATGGATCCGCATAAATTGAAGACTTGAAATGTAGCGTTGAATTGATTTTTGACTTCAGAATTTGTTTTAAGATTTGGACTTGTTCAATATTTGAAACATTCAATGGGATACTACTGTAGCATAAAATGCATTCAGGCCACAACGCACTTGTGTTTGTCATGTCAGTTTATCATTAGTAGTATTATTTGGCTTAGCACATTTCAGGCTGTTTATCCGTGCATAGAGATCTTTTGTGCTTGAATGTACCATTGACGCACATGTTCATATTTTGAAGTAAATGTGTTGTAACCCTGCATTAGTATTGGAAATCATAAAAATAAATAAGCTGAGGTTATTTACAGACAAAATTAAAGTAAAGTGACAAAGTAGCATTTTGGGAAGTTGCATTATGGTTTAGACATGCATATAGTAGCTACTTCGTTGATTCAAGTTATCTAGTATGACATTTACATTGTCATTTACATGTCGCTAAATTGTGGCCTTCACATGTGATATTTATCATGTGATTTATTTGTGATATTTAATATCATCATATCTAAAGCATGAATACCATCATATTTATTCAGTGAATACCATGAATATAATCACATATCTAAAGCAAAAGATTATCACAACTACAATTAAAAATCTGTTGTGATATGGTTATAATTTTGATATTTCAATTGTCATTATGGACCTAAAGCGAAGTGTTTTATAACACTCAAATTATATTATATATATACTAAAAACTAAATTCAAATATAATTTTGGCGTCTCTTTACAGCTGTAAATATTTTACATTAGTAGTGAATTAACTTTAAAATAATATGTCACCAAAGTGACCTCTATATTTTGGTGGTTCATGAAAATGTTTAATATTTGTGTGTAGTTATTCATGCGAATATTAGTCGGCCCAAAGGAAGGCTAATGTTTGGCCGAATCACTTACACATGTGTGATGATAAATACGTGACAATTATAAAGTTTTTCGAGTGAATAATTAATCGGCCCAAAGGAAGGTTGTTATTTGACTTGAATTTATTGTCAGTGTTTGATCATTACAACAAGAGTACCACTTACAGTTAATATTACTGTCCAAAGACTTGATATTAATGTGTACTAGGTATCTTGAGAAGAGACTTACCAATTATTTGAATTTACTATGGTTGATATTTGGCTATGAGCATATACGGTCAATCTTCATTTTATTTTTTTGTTCATTTTCAGCTAATTTAACTGAATTATCTGTCAATTTAAAGAATATTTCCATCTTGTTTTGGGATAAATATAAAGATTTGTATGAGAGCATGTTATTTGTTCTTGACTTTATAGATTTAACTCTTGTAACTAAGAGGGTTACAGCCAACCCTACTACGATTAAATATTCTTATAATGTTATGAAGAATATTGAAAGGTGATAGAATTCAAAAGCAAGAGTTAAATGATCATTAAGTAAATACTTCAGAAGTTTTCAAGGATGTGCTATAGGTAACGATAACTAATTTTGTATAAGTTATCTACTGAGAATGGAAACGGTTTTTGTGAAAACAATAAGGGAAATCAAGCACTCTTTGTGGTGCTTGATTACATAAAGTCAAAGTAAAAGAAATATAAATGAGTACTATACGGAAAAAGATATTGCTTCAAAAGCTAAAGACGCTCAAGTTATCGTTATTTTTGGTGCTATCTTCAGTATATTCATTTACATATTAAAATTATTTTAAGAATAATATGTTATTTTATTGGGCTAATTTAGCGCTTTGGTAATCAAAATAGAGATTGAAGTTTTCATGATTGAAAAGTACTCATTTGATATACATTGTAAATAAATGTATGAATAAGGATTAAGAAGTCGCTAAGGATCTCAAAGAAAAGAAATAACATAAGGATATATTTATAGTTATTTCTTTATTGGGATATACAGACATATAAAGTTATTATTGAGATTTAAGTCAAACTGCTTGAATTTATTCGATACTTTTTATGATGTCATTTAGATAGATTTTGGTTTTATATTTCTAATATGAACATATTCATCAAGTAATAATAGTGTCGATTTATGAATAAATTCAAATTTTTATGTAATGGAAGCTCTTAATGTCTGATATATAAGTTATGGCTACTTATGCTAAATAGCTTGTAATGATATCTCAAATCTTGTTTTGGTAATTAATATAATTATTTGTTTCAGTTTACTAAGGAGTTATAGATTGAGATATCATAAAGATAGAAAATACTTTATTGATATTCTAAGCGATTTAAAGTTTATAATTTTTTATGAACCCACACTAAGGAAAAGTTTTAAAGCGGGAAATGCAATAGTTTTTTGAGGATGTTGAGTTTGGGGGGAGAAATAAAGTAATACCATTGTCTTTAAAGAGAATCATTATCTTTGATTCAACTGCGGTTGCTTCTTCGCTTAAAGTTTAAGATTTGTTTTCTTTTATTAAGAAGAAGTAAATTAAGAACCATAATAAGACGATGTTGAAGATAATTTTTCTTTATGCTAAGGATACTGCTTCAAGAAAACAAACTCAACAACCTCAAAAATGCAAGATCACTAAGGAAATCCACCTAAATGGGAAGAAATGCTATTTCAGATTATTGTGTAGTATTTCTTCATAAAGATAAATAATGGATTGACAAAGATGATGCTACGGACTTACACCAATCCATGTAAGGTACCAATTTAAAATGTGGATTTAAGAAATGAACATATAGTATAGTATAAATCTATATGGATAATAAAGTTTGAAATTTCCCTCTAACTTAAGTGATAAGATCATTGGTTATGAATAACTATTCAAAACCAAAAGGGATCAAGTGGGTAATATTGAATTTTATAAGGCACTTTATCGAATAAAAGGAAATTTTATTTTCTTTTAAGAATGTTTCATTTTGGACTTAGTAAACGATTCTGAATCGATCACTTTGGAGCTTACTACAGTTTATACTTTTGAGCATTATCTGATGGAGATTAAAGTTATATTTCTCAATGGAGACATTGGTGAAACTACTTAAGAAACTCATTTATGGATTAGACTTTTGTATTTGGGATTCAAATTCACCATTATTGTTCATGGGGTGATATTTTGGATTATTACAAAAGAATTAGAAAGATAAATGCTTCAAAGATTAAGTATGTAAACTACGATTCAGTTGATTTTCTTTTACCAAAACAGATAAATGTTGTCATCCTTGAAACTAAAGAAACGCAAAAGATTTTTCATGCATTTGCAGTTTGAATTCCAATGCATACTAATGTATATACACATATGGATATGCATGTATTATTTGGCAGATACCTTACTGATATTAAAAGTGGATCACTGATTTAGTAGCCAAAATGGTTATGAGTTATCTTTAAGGAATAAAATAAAAGATCATATGCTCATAGATAAAAGATCGGATCAGTTGGAGATCATAAAGAATTACGATCCAGATATTCTGGATGTCATTACTGTAAAAGATCCACTTCTAGCAATGATAATATATTTTATGGGTGAAACTACATAAGGGAAAAGTGTCACTTAGGCACTTATAGTTTTCACCACTTTGAAAATATCATCTTTGATTAATTATAAGACATCTAAATATGGAAAATAATAATGAAATTTTGTCACAAGACTCCAGTTATTGATAAAGAATTGAAAGACCAAGTAATATTGTGACAGTAAAGAATATATTATTTTCCAATAAGGGAAGAGTGCAAAATATATTGTAGTTCATTGAGCACACTTAGACAAACTCCATTATGGCGGATCCGCTTACCAAAAGGTTATCACCTAAGGTCTTTCATGAGCATGTAGCTCAGTTGGTGTAACTTTTATGTAAGGATATTTTGGTTCAGGGGGAGTTTGTATTTGGTATTGTCATATGACTCATTGCTCTATACTTCAATTACAGATATATGCATATCAAGTTCTTTTTCTGATCAGAAATAAAGTAATGAATTTTTCTTTGCACTCAGGTTGTTTAAATATTAAACATTTGATCTCACTAAAGAAGGACCAATTGGAAATAGACATGTATAGATCACATTTCATGTAATTTCCATGCTACGCATCCATGATTGATCTATGTCGTTTGATTGTATTGATATATGTGACCATTGATGGGTTTAGTTACGATAAATGTAACGAATGCCGCTTTGATCCTTTGTCAATCCAATTAATGGACGAGATTGTTTCAGATACACTGTATGTTATAAATAGCAAATTTTGGGGCTCATAAAGTTAAACACATTTTAAGGTTATTTCATATGTGGCCCAGGGGGAGATTGTTGGAATATTTCTACAATTGGGTCACATATGTAAAATAAAATATGTTATGCTATTTTGGTGTAAAGCCTAATTAAAGTGATCTAATTTTAGATTAGAATTAATAGACTTAAAGTTTAAGTTATCATGGGCCTAATGTATAGATACCGGGACATTTTATAATTTGTTGAAGGGCCGAATTACAAAATGCCAACTCTATAAATAAAGGGTTATGGTCCCCGAATTACACAAGCCTTAGCAACTCTCTAACCTCTTCTACGGAGAGATGAATTTAATCTAGGGTTTGTGTCAATTTGGAAGACCGAACCTAATTCATTTTCTCGTTTAACAACCGACTACGGATTCAGGTATTGCACTGATTAAATACAGATTCAGGTACGCTTCCGCTAATTAAGTTAATCTATTTCTGTTTTGTTCTCAATTAAATCAATATGGATTACATATTTGGAACTAGGGTTTCACAATTGGATATTGATAAAGTATAATGAAATTCTAACAATACAAAACTGCATTTAGCATGTTGGTCCAGTCTCATTTCTATATCCATTATTTTCAAGTGAAGTCTGAAATTCCATAAGAATGCATTTTGTTATGGTAGGTATATTTAATTATTCTATATACATGATATTATAGCTATTACCGTATCCAAGAAAGCTCAAAATATCAAAAATGTTCTTAGCTACAAAGATATGAATATTTTAAACCTTAGGTTGTCCTGTGTTCAGCTTGGATAACCATCAAGAGCATACGCTAACTAATAAATTAATTATAAGTTGCCGACTTTGTTTCTTTCTAACACCTATTACGGTATACCTACTTTAAAATCTGGACAACCTGAATTATTCAGCCACTAGGAAGAACATGACATACTTACTATTTTTGACTTGATGCATGCCTTGGTAGAAGATGGGTGGAAGTTGATTTTCGGCATCAACTAATACATTAGCATTTTTTTTTTTTGAAAGTAAATACATTAATATATATGTAGTTGATAGGCTCCTCCTAAAATATTTTCGGTTCAGCACCGTAGGAGTCAACAATTATTATATCTGATGTAGGCTGTGATTTGTGAAAGAACAATGGAATTTCAAATGTGTATGTACTATACTCGCCAATATTAAGTATGATTATATTTATTTAATGTGTACACATGTAATTATATCCAGTTTATATTCACTCCAAAATTAACTACAACATCAATAGAGGTTTCCTGAATTAACCCTCATTTACATCCAGTAAATATTTATGAAATTGTGGCTACAATATATAATCATTAACTAAAATGTAAAAATTAATTGCATACTTATCAGAGGAATTCAAAGTAAATGTATATGAAGGCTTATGAATTACCTGTACTACATCAATAACTAAAATGTTGATACTATAGGCATTTATGTGTGAAAAAGATCATTTCGAATTTTATGCACTGGTAAATTATGTGAATATTAACTACAATTCCTTGGGTATAAATTTGTGACGGCATTAATTCTTTAGAAAATATTTGTCGTATTTCGTCTTACCATCACCATGTAGTTTGCGTTGTGTTGTATGTTATGTTTTGCTTTATTTTACCATTATCATAGCAGCTTAAAGCAGATCCAAATATAAATATTCATGTATAAGGCCAGCCCTAGGGAAAGTCAAGCCGCCTAGGGCAACCCACGATGGAGGGCAACAATCAGAGGAAGAATTTTTTTTGATGATGATTATATTTAAAATATGTGTGGATGTTCTTCATTTGATAAAGAGTCATTAGTCTATTTGGATGTGTTTTTTTTCATATCCCCGATCAGGACGTTAATCCTTCGGGTAACGTTTTTTTCCCTTCCAATCAGTTTTTTTTTTTTTTTTTTTTTTTTTTTTTTTTTTTCATTTTCTATCTAGAACAGTCCAATGTTAAATGTAAAAAGATGCATCATTACCTATATAAAGTGATAAAGATAAAAACAATACAGCCTCATTTAGACATTCCTCTGATTCGACAGTGATCTCATTATAGAAGGAATCAATGGCATTCTACTGTTTAAAAGATAAACTGATTTTCTTTCTATTTTAAATATGGAGAAGAATATGAATTTAGCATTAATATTAGAATAACTAAAAGTGAAGTATGTTAAAAAGAAATCAATTTTTATTTATAGATTTGACGAATGAAGGGTCTAATACACCTTCCGAATTTACCTTACTGTAAGTCTTATCACCAGAACTATTTCAACAGATTGAAGATAACAAAAGCTTATTATAATTTGAAAATCATTGAATTGCACTGAGCACTCCAAATCGCAGAACCGGCTATACAAATCAACTGGTCTTATGCTCTGGGAGACTGCACGTCCTATGTACAATATTTTAGATGAAAATCCAAAGATCATTTCATGAAATAACATTTTAGAACTTGGATACACCTTCCGAATTTACCTTACTGTAAGTCTTATCACCAGAACTATTTCAACAGATTGAAGATAACAAAAACTTATTATAATTTGAAAATCATTGAATTGCACTGAGCACTCCAAATCGCAGAACCGGCTATACAAATCAACTGGTCTTATGCTCTGGGAGACTGCACGTCCTATGTACAATATTTTAGATGAAAATCCAAAGATCATTTCATGAAATAACATTTTAGAACTTGGATGCAGCGCTTCTGCTGTAAGTTCAATGATGGTGCTTCCATCAGCTAATTTCGTAGCATCCACTGATGGCAATGAAGAATCTTCCGCTCTCTTACATGAAAATCAAGATGGACTCTTGAATCAAGATGGAGTCATAAAAACATCATTATGAAGTTGTACTAGGAGATAGAGAGGACATTAGGAGATAACTGAGTAACTTTGAAATTACAATTGGTACAAATGTAACTTATAACCAGAAGCCTTAATCCTCTGTTTGAGACTGCAAGCGAGCTTACTAACAATGCATTTATTTTTTGTCATCTTCAAAGGAACTAAAATGAATACTCTCTTAAATGTAAACCCACCACCAGAACTATTTCAACAGATTGAAGATAACAAAAACTTATTATAATTTGAAAATCATTGAATTGCACTGAGCACTCCAAATCGCAGAACCGGCTATACAAATCAACTGGTCTTATGCTCTGGGAGACTGCACGTCCTATGTACAATATTTTAGATGAAAATCCAAAGATCATTTCATGAAATAACATTTTAGAACTTGGATGCAGCGCTTCTGCTGTAAGTTCAATGATGGTGCTTCCATCAGCTAATTTCGTAGCATCCACTGATGGCAATGAAGAATCTTCCGCTCTCTTACATGAAAATCAAGATGGACTCTTGAATCAAGATGGAGTCATAAAAACATCATTATGAAGTTGTACTAGGAGATAGAGAGGACATTAGGAGATAACTGAGTAACTTTGAAATTACAATTGGTACAAATGTAACTTATAACCAGAAGCCTTAATCCTCTGTTTGAGACTGCAAGCGAGCTTACTAACAATGCATTTATTTTTTGTCATCTTCAAAGGAACTAAAATGAATACTCTCTTAAATGTAAACCCACCTTTATATTATGATATTGTCTACTGTTCTGATCGACTTAAGCAAATATGATTTCTTTTGAATGTATTCCTGCAAAGTTATCATTTATTTTACTGTGTTGTTACCTTGGATAATCTCTGTGAAACGAATTTCATTACGAAGATGCGATGCATAACAATGCTTTATCGATTTGCAATCTCTCACCCTAATAAATAAATAATTAAATAAATATATGTAAAAGCTATCAGTATTTTCAAGCAAAACTCAATCCTATTATTGTAGTGGTCAATAATCAGTATTAAACTAATCAACTATTTAAAAAAGTTGTGTAAAATACCAATAGTCAGGCTGGAAAGAGTTTCACTTCACAAGAATTTTTCAATCGAGTGTGAACAAAAACAAAAGGGAAGACTGTCCCCTGCGGAATTTTTGTTTGTCTAAAGATATTGACATCGAATCCAACAGAATAAGCAAGGGAAAACAACCGCAAACTAAACATATGCATGTCTTGCTGTATATATAACCCTACAGTCCAACAACCAAGTCAATTCCCAGCCATGTGTAAGTGAACATGTAGTTCCCTTAAGAGAAAGAGGAAAAAAAGGAAACAAGATAAATGATGATCTCGGCCAAAAAATCAGTCTACATAGATAAAAAATTCAGTCTACAAAGATGCTTGGTTGGTAATTTTAGACAAATACTTTAATTAAATTCTGGAATTGTTTATGTTATGGAAATTGAGTAATAATAAATTGTGTATTTCTCAGTTTAGATGACACATGTGGATAGACTGTAAAAAATTTGATTAACTATATAAAATTTCGTTTATTTCACCATTAAGTAATTTGTTATATGTTTGGTAACAGTCGAGTATGCAACCGGATAATTTACATATTGTCTAATGTCACCATAAGCATTTATTCTTTACTTAAAATAATGTGTGTGATAGAAGTGAAATGAGGAAAAAAGTTGAGTATGTTTTTAGATTCTTAAATAGGTGTTTTCTGCTAAATTTTACTGTTGCTTTAGCCTTAGTTTTTTGGTTTTCGCCTTTACATATTCATGGTTGTTAGCCATGGATTTAATTTATCGTTTTCCCTACAAGTACTATATTTTGATGGAAATCTACAACACCATAAACCTCCTTTTTCTATATTAAGCTTAATAGATTTGTATGGATGTTTTGTTGTCTATATTTGATTTTGATTTTGGTTCTTATTATAGGTATTTTGCTTCATTTAATAGGATACAAAGATAATTAGGATGACCTCTTTCTTTTGAGCATGGGTGAGATGATTGTATGTTCAGAAAAAATCGCATTCAGTTTGGCTTTTGTATTATACCAGGTCATGTCCTTTTCTCATATTTATCTTCTAGAGTATGTTATATATGTTAGCTGACTTAATATTTGAAATAGTATATCTGATTCTTTTTTTTTTTTTTTTTTTTTTGGCCACATTTAGATACCTTCAGCAAAGCCTTGATATCATGGTATCAAATAGGGTTGGGGAGTGTGGTAATCGGCCGGAGTGTGGTGATTGGCCACTTCTTATATAAGTAGATTTTCTATGTGTTTAATAATTTAATACTGAAATTCATAATTGTAAGTAATTTAAGCTTTAATGTAAAAAATTGGTAAGTACAAGCTATTATCGGTACACTTAAAAAAGACTATATGGTAGTTCCGAAAAATTTATCGTTTGCAATATATTCAAATAAAAAAAAATGTCGCTATTGCATTGTTCTTGACTATTCAAGTTGCTAATTTCCAAATTATTTTTGGCTCAAGTGATTATAAGAAAAGAGATAGAACACACATTGTTTAATTACCGTGTCATGAAGGTGGTATTGTTCACATAAAATGATTGAGCAATGGAATAATGTTTTAAACTTTTGCTTCTGATCCACCAGCTCTGATGAATTTAGAGCATTAATCATTATTATTGTCTCAAGGTAATGTATCTTTAAAAAATAGTTCCTTTTCAATTCGTTGAAGTGAAGACTTGGAGTTATTTCGTAATTTACCATCTATTTTAATACCTAAACTTATATGTTTTTACATGTCGCAAACATCACCTTTTTGTTCACGTTAAGCTTCACAGTTTGTAAGAGTATTATGCGAGCGGTATGCATGACTGTTGACCCTATGGAAATATTTTTATTTTTATGAATAACTGCTAACTATTGACCCTTTGAATTTGGTTTTCATGTGTAGGTATCATATAACAATGTCTTAAGAACAGAAACTGCCATCAAAATAGATTTGTAAGCAACTTCATCTCAAATATGATTTGTAACTTTTCTTGATGGTATTTTGCTATAGGTCTGTCCCACAGAGGTACATGAATTGCTACTTAAATATTGATAATATATTTTCTGTTAGGCCACCCAAACATGACTTCATAAATTTCAATATCAAATCATCGACAAATCTGTACTTTCCTCATTTAGTGATTTTAAAGGTTATATTACTCAGTTTCACCCTGAGAACGCTATAGTATTATTTCTAACGACTATATATAACTTAATATTTATAAAGATCTTCACGTTAATTAGATAACAATTCTAATGATTATTTATATTTATGACTTAGTATATTTTTTTTTTAATCCACTCAGGTGAAGTTTCTCTAATATTTAAGCAATGTTCAGGTTGAATCTATATCATTGAGCACAGGTGATTAAAATATTAAAAGTCAAAACAGAAAATTATTGCATAAAAATTATGCTGTGCAATCACTGAATGATGTGATTTCACTTCAGTGTCATGCCAACAAGGATAATACTAA
Source organism: Allium sativum (assembly GCA_030737875.1). Lineage (NCBI taxonomy): Eukaryota > Viridiplantae > Streptophyta > Magnoliopsida > Asparagales > Amaryllidaceae > Allium > Allium sativum. The sequence goes on from CM060913.1 coordinate 208,631,897, forward strand.
ATTTAATCAGTATGTATATGTGTGTGTGTGTGTGTGTGTGTGTGTATATATATATATATATATATATATATATATATATATATATATATATATATATATATATATATATATATATATATATGTAGAGAGAGAGAGAGGAGCGTTCAATGACACCCCAAATAGTGAGCACCCCAATTGCTCCTCTCTCTCCACCTCTCCTTTATTATAAATTAAGCTAGTGGAGGGAGAGAGAAACATAATATGTGGTGGAAATCAGGGGGACATTCAGGGGTGCTGCACTATTTGGGGTGCCATTGAACGCTCACCATATATATATATATATATATATATATATATATATATATATATATATATATATATATATATATATATAGACACACACACACATATATGAGGAGGGTTATATGACACCT